>CM057831.1:58646531-60047781 GCA_030068075.1 Paguma larvata
ACAAATGCCAGAAATTATGTGATAAATAAAATAGCATTTACAAGAAAAAAATCCCTGAAGTTTCTAAAAATTGACTAGCATAATAAAAGTAACAAAAAAAATAGACATATATTATGAGCTGGGCTCTATTTTCATAACTTTGCATCGATTCTTTAAATTCTTATAACTACAGTAAGTAGTTTATACTTATTTTTCCCTTTCTCTACCTGAGGAAACTGAGGCAATAATATTAACATTATATATATTAACATTAATATTATATATTAACATTAATATTATATTAACATTAATATTATATTGGGGTACATAGCATTTTCAAATTTGAAACAGGAACTGGCTTACTCTCAGCTGAGCAAACTAAACACACAACATGAGTGTATTAAAAAAATATGGACAAAAAAGTACATAAATTTTACATGTAAATAGGTACAAGACACTGCTAGTAGGAAAAATGAACTCCTTATATAGGGTACCAATGGGAAGAAA
Source organism: Paguma larvata (assembly GCA_030068075.1). Taxonomy (NCBI): domain Eukaryota; kingdom Metazoa; phylum Chordata; class Mammalia; order Carnivora; family Viverridae; genus Paguma; species Paguma larvata. The sequence continues at coordinate 58,647,018 of CM057831.1, forward strand.
CACTCCACAATCTCATATGACTCAAGAATCATATAAACTCTACTAATAATGGCATCTAATATGTCTTGATCCCTTATAATGTTCTAGGAACTACACTTGGTTCTTTAAATGGTTCACATTTTATAATGAGTAGGTGGAGATTCAGATGTTAAGTAATTTACACATAGTCACACCTCTATTATGTTACAGAATTTTAAAGGCTTATTTAGTTTCAGGGCGGTTTCCTTAACCTCTCTGGTATATTTAATATAGAAACAGATTGTGAAACAGGTGATCAAAGGCTAAGAAAACATTTAGGTGTCAACATGTGATTATGTAACTTAAAATGGAATTATATAATGCAAAGAACATAACTATTAATTCAAAAATGTGAATGAGAAGACAGTATATATATATGTATACATACATACATACATACATACATATATATACACACACACACACACACACATATACATATATATACTTCACATATGAAGAGACTGTGATTAAAATAATTAGAGAAAATTAATGGATATAAAAGATGGCAATGAAAATAAACCACATGAAAAAACTGGCATGCCTAAGAGACAAAATATGAAAAGGATTCCCAGCTCCCTGGAAGCAGGTTTGAACCAAGATGCTTCAAAAAGCTTGACTCAAGGCCCAGACATCCAGTCCCTGAAGAGACCAACCGAGCATGTCCTTCTCGGGGGAGCTACATCTTCTGCATATAGTCTTCCTCTAGAGGCATCCTGGGCAGGAAGGCCAGCCTGATACTGCAAGAGGAGGCAGAGCATTGTCCTTGGGAAGGTAGCTGAAGTTATATCTTTATATTTGTGCGAGGTCTCCCATGAAAAAGTTGAGACAGGCAGGGCAGCTCAGCACAGTGGACACTGAGGAGAGTTTTGGGAAGTTGCGTCAGGCAGTACCATTTACAGATATATCGTAGATGAAAGGGCCCTTTATTTTCAGCCGCCCCACAGACAGCAAGCACCCAGGCACTGTATGCTGTACTTCACTGCAGATGTTAGCCCGGGTGAGTGATCAGAATCCAGAACCATGGAAATCCAAGTGGTAGTCAGTAGAGTGACCTCTCTGAAATGATCCCTGTATTTTATTAGCTGTAAAGCCTTGGGGATGAACTTTACACTCTGAGCTGCAAAACTTGCTCTCCTGTCCATGAACCTGTGTTCAGATTTTGAAAAGATGACACTATTTTTCACAGTTTGAGTGATAAAAAAAAAAAGTAAGAATCTGATTCACACTGTCCCATTTTGCTCAAACTGAGTCGGATCCAAACTACATTTTCTGTATTTCAGAATGAAATTCAAGTAATTTGTATATGTATCTCAGGGAGGAATCCTTTCATGAAGGGGTGTCAGTGAAGGAGTCTGAAGGTTTTACTATTTGTTCCCTAAATGTGTGAGGTTTCCTGGAATATTAGGAAAATGCTTTAAAGCACAGATCCTAAATCTAATTAGATTAGCTTTTTAAACTTCAACTTAGGCTGATTGGTGGGAACTCAGTTTAGATGGTCCTTTCCATGGACTGTCTTCATAGTATTAGTAAGCTAATAGCTTTTCTTTTGTTTTCTTTGATTTTAAGAGAATCAAACATTAACATCAAGAATCACATCTGTAGATAACATCAATGACAAATTATTCTAGCTATTGTTACCAAGGATAAAGTGTCAAAACATTTTGTTAGGCACCATATATACAACATCTTATTTTATTAGCACTAGAGCTATATGAAGTTGATACCATGATTATTTCAACCTTTACAGATAAGTAAAATAAGGCTCCAGCCATGACTTTTCTAAGCTCATTAGCAAGTGAGACAGTGAAGGAAGACATAAAACTATGTTTGCCTGGGTTGAGAGAGTATCCCTGAACACCAAACCACTTGGTCCTTAATCAGCCATTACAGGAAGACAGGTTTTGATAGGGACAGAAAGAGTCCTTTGGTGAATTTGACACTGAGTGGGCAACAGTTGGCAAGAACAGGCTAGTAAGAGAATCTATAAGTCAAGATCTTAAACCATGTAAATTATGAGACTTTCAAAAAATCCACACCTTTACAACTTTTGAGAAGGGGTAAGTGCGGGGGGTGGGGGCACTGGTTCATCTATATGGCTAATATCTATCAATGCACAGTGAATGTAGGAGTACTCTGTGGAGAGATTTTGGCACTGAACCTATTCAGGCTCAATAAAAAATAATCTAATGATGTATCATTGGTGTCTGCTTTAAACATTAGATGAAGGGTATTGTTAGTATATCTGCCAAATATGTATAACCCTGAGTTAGAGGTACTGCAATGAAAACATTGAAACAAGTTACTATTCCCTAATGATTGCAAAACCACAGATACAAAGGAGAGGACTGACTTGCCCTCTGGATATTAACAGAGAAGAAGCTTTCACCGAATAGCCTCTAAAGTCTGACCTTCACATTTGTGATTCTCTTTGATTAAAATTTAAACCATTGAAATTTCCAGTTTCAAATGGATGTACTTATTCCCAGATGTTATCATCAACACAACAACAAATAGAATTGAGATACAGTCTTAGAGAATGACAGGTCATATTTGCCATGTTTTAATTCCAACACCTTTTTCTAGCCAAAAATAGCTCCCTGAAATTCACTTGCCTTTGCTTGGTGTAACCCTTCCCATACCCCCAAAACTCAGCCTATTTCTATTGCCCTAGTTGCCAAGGTCCACTGAAATCCTCAGGCTTTTTTTTCCTTCCAGTCTTACCTCTCCTGGCCCTGGGACCACCCTAGACTACCCCACCAATTCTAGATAAGATGATTTAAGGTCTAAATTGTCAACCTCTTTCTTCTTAGTCTTGAAGAACATGCATTACCTTTATTTTAGTGTCTGGCTGTTAAACACTACAGAAAATAAGACAGGAAGAAAGAAATGAATATTTTACTATTTAAAATTTTTCCACAATTTTCATGTGTCTACAGGCTTTAAATAACTGTACAATTTTAAATAGAAGATTTTTTTTCTTTTTAACTTATAATTTTACTTCTAAGATACTTCTATATTTACCATAGCAAAAACACCATTGCCCAAGGGGCATTTAGTAATAGGGAGATAGATGCATACTCAATTTCTAATCATACGACTTATGTTTATGAGTTATCTAAAACAAATGCCTTAGGCTTTCTTAAGCTTAGCCTTATTTGCCTTTAAATCTGTTACAACAGCATCTACCTCACAGAGTTGTTTTGAAATTTGAATGAGAATATTTATAAAGCATTGGGTACAGTGTTTGCTAAATATTATATTCTTTGATTGACCTTTTGCTGGCATAAAATCAGTCAAATAAAGCAGAATAATAGCTATGTGCATATCTGAAGCAGAGAAAAATATACATCCCGAAGGCTATCTCAGTTGGTCCTTCCCAGTTGGTTAGGTCTCTGGCTTCCTAAAATAAGTTTTGAATGTTAATAATAGAGTAATAGGAAATTTGGTTGAATCTGTTGAGGAAGATGTTTGAGAAATTTTAGTAGGGAACAAAAATACCATACTACTAGCAAAACAAATGACACGTTTAAGAAAGCTCAGAGGGAATAGTAAGGCACATCCTTGGCTATACGGCTAGCATTCTGTGTTGTGTACTCCTGTCAGATGTCATTATTCAGGGTAATTTTGATAATCAGTGAACTTGTTGCAAATAATCATCAAGAATATATCATGGTTAGCATTTGACTTAAAAGCTTATGAGTTTGAATAAAAATGAAAATATCAGGAATATACGCTAAATCCTATTCAAAACAAAAATTACTACAGAATATTTAAATTTAACAAAGGCTATTTATTTTATCCTTGAGTAAGGCTGTGAAATATTTTAGTTGGATTTTAAGATTTTTAGCTCTGTATTAATTGAGGTAAATAATTCTATATTTAAAATAAGCTCCAGGGGCTCCCGGGTGGCTCAGTCAGTTAAGCGTCCAACTCTTGATCTTCACTCAGATTATGATATCACAGTTTGTGAGTTCAAGCCCCACATCGGTCTCTGCGCTGATGACGTAGAGCCTGCTTGGAATTCTGTCTCTCCTTCTCTCTGCCCCTCCCTCTTTCATTCTCTCTCTCTCTCTCAAAATAAATGAAATTAAAAAAATAAAAACAACTTAAACAAAACAAAATAAGCTCCAAACTGAAGATTTTATTAAAGTAAATGATACTGTACTTTATAAAATATTAAAGATAGTGCATATTTTGATTAGTTTTATATATTAAACCATTTAATTATGGAGCACTTAAAATATCTATAGACTAAACACAAATGCATAATGCTTTCATCATCCAATGTCAACAACTGTAAACGTCCTACTCTCTCCAGGCGTGGATTTGATTTTTTAAAGAAAAATTTACATGCATTTAAAAGTGCAAATCTTATCTGTTCAGTTTTGAAAAATGTATACACCTATATATGCTACACCTCTATAATATTTTTCTATTACCTCAAAAAATCCTCTTGTGTTCTTCCCAATCTGTCCGTGACCCATTTCAATCCCCAGGCAAGCAGTTAATGGATATTTTCAGTACCAATTTTTTTTAAGATTTTATTTTTAGGTATCTACACCCAACATGGGACTTGAACTCACAACCCAGAAATCAAGAGTCGCAGGCTCTCCTGACTGAGCCAACCAGGTGCCCCAGTACCCATTTTTTCTTTTTATGCTCTAGATCTTCATATAAATGAAATGATGTAATTAGTACTCTTTAGTAAGTAGGAGACGTTGATAGCTCAATATAATACGGATTCACTTATACTGTTGCACATATAGTCAATCCATTTTTATTGCTGAGTAGAATTTCATTGGGTAAACATTCCAAAATTGATTTGTCTATTCACTGTTGATGAGTATTTGTGTTGTTTCCACGTGGGGCAGTTGTGGATAAAGCTGCTACAAACATTCTCGTACAAGTCTTCATGTGGATATATGCTTTCACTCATCTTGACTAAGCTCTTAGGAGTTCAGTTGTTGTAGGTAATTAGGAGAATCTGTTGCTCCACATTCTTGCCAAAATTTGTTGTTGGGCTTTTTAATTTTGGCCATTCTAGTAGGCATGTAATAATATGTCATGTTAGTTTTAATGTACAATTCCTGATGCCTAATGATTTTGAGAAATTTGGTGTCATTTGAATATTTTTCTCTGCTAAATGTCAGTGTAGGTCTCTACTTTTCCCCTTGCTTGTTTTATTTTGTTAGTTGTCAGCATTGTTGTATACTCCTACTACACATTCTTTTATAGAAGTAAGGGATTGTGAATGTTTTCTCCCAGTCTTTGTCCTCTAAATCCACTTTCTTAACAGTAAATTTTAAAATTTAATAACAGGCAACAAAGCTATTTTTTTATGGTTATTGCTTTTGTCTTCTAAGAAAATATTACTTCCCACTGGGTTGCAAAGATACTCTTCTTCCTTTGATTTCATACATGTTATAACTGGAGTTTTGTTTTAATATCTAGTCCTATTTTAGAAATGTAATTACTATTTTATTTTGTGGTTGAATCAAGGTTCTTTTTTTTATATATATATAAGTATATTCAGTTGCACCGAATTGTTGGTCGAAGCAACTGTGCTATATTCACTGACTTACTACGTTGGTCACTTTAAAACATTTGACTGAGGATGTAAAATATGTCTATTCTGTTCCTTCTATTAAGCTCTCCTTATCTATTTGCCCATTATCATAATGACTTACTATACTTTTCAGAGTTTGAAGTCATTTAAGTTCCTCTGTTTTGTTACTCTTTTCCAATGAATTTAGAGTATTCCTATAATTATTTTAGAATAAGCTTACATTTCTTGATATTGATTGAAGCTGTTTTAAAGTTATTGACCAACTTAGGAAGAACTGACATCTTAACATATTTCAGTCTTTCAAACCACTTCTAAAACTTTTTTAGGTCTTTTTAATTTCTGTCATGTCTTATAATTGTAAATTTTATGGCTTATGGTTAAGTACTCCATGGTTTTGATGACACTCTAAGTGGTAGAGTGAATTTTTACAGAATTTTATATATTATTTGCTAACAGAATATAGAAAAGTATTGGTTTTTATACCTGATTAATTGATAAGCCAAATAGTTTTAAATTATTTGATTTTTATCTAAGTGTTCATGTGACTTATGAATGGGAAACTTCACTTCATTCCAATCTTACTATCTTTTTATTTATTTTTTCTTGATATATTGACCTTGTTGGAGCCTCCAGTAAAATATTAAATATAATTGATGCCAGTTAATATGTTTGTCTTATTCTCAATCCTAGAAACAAACCTTTCTGTGTTTCACCATTCAGTATATTTGTTGTAGATTTTTCAGATTCCTTTCACTAAAGTGAGCCACTTTTATTTTTTTGCCTAGTTTGCTAAAAGTTTTTTTTTTTTTAAATATCATATATGGACGCTAAATTTAAAGACTATTTTTTGCCTGTACTAAAATTATCTTTTCACATTGTTTATGTGGTGAAATTTTTTTACTGTATAAGTAGAAAAATACTAATAATAAATTCATCAACCACAGCATAAAAGCACAGTTTTATTAAAAGATAGATATAAACACAGTCTTATTAAAGCAAATAAAGGGAAAAGTAAGACTTAACAAAGAAGAGACTATGACAGGGAAATAAGCCTTATAAGTAAAGGCTTTCTTGATCCTCATATTCAAAGATTCTTCCCATTCCAATTCCTCAACATATTGTAGTTTTTCACAACATATCATAGTTTTCTCTTATGTATGCACTCAACTAAGTAACCAAGGTAACTTGAAAATGTAATACAAGTTTGCTTACGGGCAGCGTTTTCAGTTGATACTGGTAAATATAGATGAGAATTTCACAAAAGAATGAGCTAAAGATGATCACTACACCACACTACCATCAGAAAGGACTGTTTCTAACTTCCACAGTCCCATATATACATATAATGTAGTCTACTACATTATATGGAATGTTAAATGAGATAGTCAATAATTTTAATTTAATAGTCAATTGTCTTCAAACGTCGTTCCATTATGTTTTTAAGTGTCTACTTGGTATGCTACTATATATAGTGATATCCAACCATCATATATTCCCTTATGTCTCCCCAGAAATACTGACGAAGACCGTAGAGTATTTTCCAAGAGTTCTCAGCAGGATGTCCTCTGTCAATGGCACTGCCTCGTATCCCTCTGCCTTCCTTTTGCTGGGTATACCTGGTCTGGAAGTTTTCCATATCTGGATTGCTTTCCCTTTCTTTGTTGTTTATCTGGTAGCACTTGTGGGAAATGTCACAATCCTGGTTGTGATCAAGACTGAGCAGAGTCTTCATCAACCCATGTTCTATTTTTTGGCTCTTCTCTCCTTTATTGATCTAGGCCTCTCCACTTCTACCATTCCCAAGATGCTCTCTATCTTCTGGTTCAACTTCAGGGAGATAAAATTCGAAGGCTGCCTCATCCAAATGTTCTTTATCCATACTTACACCGGCATGGAATCTGTTGTTCTGCTAGCCATGGCAATTGACCGCTTTGTTGCCATCTGTTATCCACTGAGATATACCACTATTCTCACCAACAGAGTGGTAGCCATCATGGCCTCTGTTGTAGTGGGGAGGCCAGTCCTCCTTGTCATCCCTTTCTGCCCTCTTCTCAAACGATTGCCCTTTTGTGGACACTACATTATTCCTCACACCTACTGTGAACACATGGGAATCGCGCGTCTTGCCTGTGCTAACATAAGGGTCAACATCATCTATGGCTTATTTACCATTGCTGCCCTGATTTTTGACTTGATCCTTATTGCCCTCTCCTATGTTCAGATCCTACGAGCTGTTTTCCGCCTTCCTTCTAGGGATGCCAGACTCAAAGCACTCAGCACATGTGGCTCCCATGTCTGCGTCATTTTAGCCTTTTACACGCCAGCCTTTTTCTCTTTTATGACTCACCGATTTGGTAGAAATATTCCTCGCTACATTCACATCCTCCTGGCCAATCTGTATGTGGTTGTTCCTCCTTGTTTAAATCCAGTCATTTATGGAATAAGGACAAAGCAAATTCGGGACCGAGTTGTGAAAATATTTGTAAATAAGGAATAACCCAAATGTATTCAAAAATTAATAAATTCTTCTAGGTTAACCTTCAACTTGTACATCTCTGAGCGTGTCCCAAATTGAGATTATGTAAAGGCCACTCAGACATTACTTCAGCCTTTATTATAGTCTCCTAAACCCACACTCAGTGGTGCCTTTATGTAATTTCCATTTTTTTCAATATTTTATATACTGTTTTTTCTCACTGAAAGTGAGAGAAGATTGTGGGGCCTCATAAAAGATGTAATGAAATTCTTGAAAGTGTGTGGGCATGCCAGTAGTAAAATTTATGTACAGTTTTTATAAAAAAGATTCTGGTAGCATAAAAGTTTTCAGGTTTTGGAAATATTCATGCATCAATATTTTAGAATCTGTCCTTCAGCTACCTATTTGTTTCCCAATGTTACTTTCATCTCGGAGCTATTTCTTAATTTCACTCAGAGGGTTACTGCAGTGTGCATGCTAATTATCACTCAATTTGGTCTCTGAAAGAGTTGAACTCATTCTACATTGCCATGCCTATAATGATACAAAAAGCAAAGGAAAGCATGCATGAAAATAAAATTAGTTATCGAATTCCTTCATAAATGAAGCTATAAAAAGTATTAACAAAAATTATGGAAACTGCGTTTAATGATATATAACGTGATCCTGTATCATGGCCAAGTAGCACTTACCTTACAAATGCAAGGGAAATGTTTACATTTAAAAATCAATTATTGTTTTTCCCCATAATATCAGACAAAAGTAACTACATATGATGTTAACAAATGCAGAAAAAAACATTCGACAAAATCCATCATGAATTCCTGATAAAAATTTCAGAAAACTAAAAAGAGAAGGGAATTCACAAATAGGATAAAGGAAGCCTATGAAATTTGATAGGTTACAACACAGTGAAGAAAGACTGAATATTTTCTCTCTGTTATAAAAAAAATGTAAGGCTCTCTGTTCTTATAACATCTATCTCCTTTTGTACTGGGGATTCTAGCCAATGCATTAAGGTAAGTAAAAGGAAATAAAAATCATTGATATTAGGAAGAAATTACCTGATAATCTTGTTTTTCTATGTAGGAAAATCTTTTGTAACATACTAATACTACTAGAACTAATATGTGAGTTTATTGAGTTCAGAGGATACAAGTTTATACAAACAATTAAATTTCTTATTTTAATGGCATTCTATTAGAAAGTTAAATAAAAATATTATTTGCCATAGCCTAAAAATAGAATATTTAAGGATACATTTGATTTTAAAAATGAGTAAGACCTAAAGGGAGATAACTAAAAAGTACTGCTGAAAGAAACTGATGAAGGCGTATATAAAAGGAGACATGTACAATGATCATGCATTCAAGTCTTGATACTGTGAATATTTCTGTTCTCTCTAAGTTTTTATACAGATTGATTCACATTCCAATCTAATTTCCGGCAGGCTTTATTATTATTTTTTTTTGAAGAAGTTGAAAAGCTGATTCTAAAATCAATATAGAAATGTAAAGTAACTGAACAATTTTGAAAAAAAATGTTAGCAAAATTAGAGGACTTAATTGATAAAGACAGAATGCTAGTGGCAAAAAGATATGCAAATTAATCAATAAATTAGTATAGGAAGCCCCCAAATAGGCCTGCATATATAGTCTTAGTTGATTTTCAACAAAATGCTAAGGTAATTCTATAGAAAATGGATATATTTGGAACAATTAGATGATCATATACAAATATATGCACCCCAATCTATACCTTACATCCTATACAAAAATAAAGTAAAAGTGGATTATAAATTTAAATGTAAAACTTAAAACTAAAAACAAACTACTAGGATATATTATATTAAAGAATAATAATCAGATACATTTCTTAAATTATTGAACTGAATTTCATAAAATGTAAGAACTTTTGCTCTTCCAAAATATAATCAAGAGAAAAAAAACACAGGTTTCAGAGTTCGAGAAAACTTTGCAAACTAAATATGTGATAATGGGCTTGCATTTAGTATACACGGAGTAATTTTAAAATTATATAAATAAAGCTAACCGTTCAATAGAATTGGAAAGGATATTTTGGTGAATTTTTCATCAAAAGATATATCCAAATTGAAAATCACCGCATAAAACATTCTCAGTGTCATTAGTAATTAGGAAATGTAATTAAAATCTCAGTAACATAGAACACACTATTGTGATGTCCAAAAATTTAAAAGACTGGATGTAAAATATGTTGACTATATTTATGGGGACCTATTTCTGGCTCTATTCTGTTTCATTGATCTATTTGTTTATTCTTTCGCTGTCTTAATACCATACTGTCTTAATGATTGTAGATTTATAGTAAGTCTTGAGGTCAGGTAGTGCAACTTCTCCAAATTTGTTCTTTTCCTTCAATATTTCATTGGCTATTCTGGGGGTCTTTTTCCAATTCATATAAATTGTAAAATCAGTTTTCCAGTATACACAAGCAACTTCCTGGGGTATTGATTGGGATTGTAAGAAATCTATACATCGAGTTGGAAAGATCTAACGTCATGACAGTATGTCGATTACTTTTCTTTGTTTATTTCTTTGATATTTTCCTTTACAGAGTTTTATGGTTTTTCTCATATAGATGTTGACATGTGTTTTAAAATTTATACCAAAGCATATCTTTAGTTGCTAATGTAAATTGTACTGTGTTCTTAATTTCAAATTTCACTTCTTTAGTTTTGTTATATAGGAAAGTAACTGACATTTTTAAAAGTTTTTATTTTAACTCCAGTGTAGTTAACCTTATAATATTATATTAGTTATAGGTGTAAAATATAGTGATCCAACAATTCTATACACTATTCAGTATTCCTCATAAGTATACTCCTTAATCTCCACCACCTATTTCACCCACCCCCTTCTAGTAACCATCAGTTTGTTCTCTATAGTTATGAGTCTGTTTCTTGGTTTCTCTCTCTCTTTCTTTCTCTCTCTCTCTTTGCTCCCCTTCCTCACTCTCTCCCTCCCTCCCCCTTTTTTTCCTTTGCTTGCTTCATTTTTCAAATTCCACATATGAATGAGATTACATGGTATTTGTCTTTCTCTGACTGACATTTCATTTAACATTATACGGTCTAGCTTCATCCATGTTGTAGTAGATGGCAAGATGTCATTCTATTTTATGGCTGAATAATATGCCATTGTGTGTGTGTGTGTGTGTGTGTGTGTGTGTGTGTGTGTGTGTGTACCACATCTTCTTTATCCATCTATAGATAGACATTTGGGCTGCTTCTATAATTTAGTTATTGTAATTAATGCTCCAATAAGCACAGGGATGCATATATTCTTTCAAATTAGTGTTTTTATATTCTTTGGGTAAATACTCCATAGTGCAATTACTGGATCTTTTTAGTACTATTTTTAACTTTTTGAGGAACCTCCATACTGCTTTCCACAGTGGCTGCAACAGTTTGCATTACCACCAATAGTGTATTAGTGTTCCTTTTTCTTCCATATCCTCACCAACATCTGTTGTTTCTTGTGTTGTTGATTTTAGCCATTCTGACATGTGTGAGGGGATACCTCACTGTGGTTTTGACAGGCATTTTCCTCATGATAAATCATCATGAGCAACTTTCATGTGTCTGTTGGCCATTTGTATGTCTTTGGAAAAATGTCTATTCATGTCTTTTGCCCATTTTTTAGTTGGATTCTTTGTTTTTTGGATGTTGAGATGTACAGGTTCCCTATATATTTTGGATAGTAATTCTTTATTGGTTACGTCACTTGCAAATATCTTCTCCCATTCACTAGGCTGTCTTTCAGTTTTGTTTATTGTTTACTTCACTGTGCACAAACATCTGATTTTGATATGGTTCCAATAGTTTATTTTGCTTTTATTTCCCAACAGGAGACATATCTAGACAAATGTTGCTATGGACGATGTCAAGGAAATTACTGCCTGTGCTCTCTTCTAGGATTTTTAGGGTTTCGAGTCTCACATTTAGGTTTTTAATCCATTTTAATTTTACTTTTCTGTATGGTACAAGTGTTCCAGGTTATTTCCTTTGCAGCTGCAGCTGTCCAGTTTTTCCATCACCATTTGTTGAAGAGACTTTTTCCTATTACATATTCTTCCCTCCCATGTTGAAGATTAATTGACCTTATAATCGTGGATTTGTTCCTGGTCTTTCTATCTATTTCCATTGATCTATGTGTTTATTTTTGTGCCAGTGCCATATTGTTTCAATTATGACAGCTTTATAGTATAACTTGAAACCTGGAATTGTGATGCCTCTAGCTTTGTTTTCCATTGTCTTGGCTATTTAGGGTTGTTGTGGTTCCATACACATTTTAGGATTATTTGTTCCACTTCTGTGAAAAATGTTGGTATTTTGATAGGGATTGCACTAAATTTGTAGATTGCTTTGGGTAATATGGACATTTTAACCACATTTGTTCTTCCAGTCTATGAGTATAAAATATCTTTCCATATGTTTGTGTCATCTTCAATTTCTTTCATCAATGTTTTATAGGTTCCAGAGTATAGGTCTTTTGCCTCTTTGATTAAGTTTATTCCTAGGTATTTTATTATTTTTAGTGCAATTGTAAATGGGATTGCATTCTTAATTTCTCTTTCCATTGCCTCATTCTTAGTGGGTAGAAATGCGATGGATGTCTGTACATTGATTTTGTATCCGGGACTTTACTGAATTCATTTATGAGTTCTAGCACTTTTTTGCTGGAGTCTTTAGGGTTTTCTATATAGAGTATCATGTCATCTGCAAATAGTGAAAGTTTTAGTTCTTCCTTGCTAATTTGGATGCCTTTTATCTCTTTACATCATCTGATTGCTGTGGCTAGAACTTTCAGTACTATGTTGAATGAAAGTGGTGACAGCGGATCCTTGTCTTAAGATGTCCACTATCTTGATCTTATGGGGAATCTCTCAGTATTTCACCATTGAGTATGATGCTGGCTGTGGGTTTTTCATAGAAGGCTTTTATTACGTGGAGGTGAGTTCCTTCAAAACTTTGTTGAGCGTTTTTATCATGAATGGATGTTTTTCTTTGTTAAATACTTTTTCTGAATCTACTGAAATATGGTTTTTATCCTTTCTCTTATTGATGTAACATATCACCTTGATTGATTTGTGAATATTGAAGCGTTCTTGCATCCCGGGGATAAATTCCAAAGAATCGTGGTGAATGACTTTTTTAGTGTATTGTTGCTTTCAGTTTGCTAATATTTTGTTGACTATTTTGCATCTATGTTCATCAGAGATATTAGCCTGTAGTTCTCTTTTTTTGTGGTGTTTTTATCTAGTTTTGGTATGATGGTGATACTGGCCCCATAGACTGAACTGGAAATTCTTCTATTTTTTGGAATAATTTGAGAAGAATAAGTATTAACTCTTTTAAATGTTTAGAATTTACCTGTGAAGACATCTGGTTCTGGACTTTTATTTGTTGGAAGTTTTGTTTTTGTTTGATGTGTGTGTGTGCGTTTTACTGATTCAATTCCTTGCTGCTAATAAGTCAGTTCAATTTTTTTTTTTTTTATTTCTTGCTGCTTCAGTTTTGGTAGGATATATGTTTGTAGGAATTTATCTATTTATTCTTAGGTGTCTAATTTGTTGGCATATAGTTTGTCATAATATTCTTTTACAATCTTTTGTATTTCTGTGGTGTTGGTTGTTATTTCTTTTCTTTAATTTGTGATTTTCTTGATTTGATTTATTTCTTTTCTTTATGAGTCTGGCTAGAGATTTAGTGATTTTGTTTATCTTTTCAAAGAAACAACTCCTGGTTTCATTGAACAACATTTCAATAATAATAATGAAACTATTATTTTTTTAGTTTCTATGTCATTTTTTTCTGCTATAATCTTTATTATTTTCTTCCTTTGTTGGGTTTGTGTTTCGTTTGTTTTTCTTTGTCTAGCTCCTCTAGGTGGAAGGTTAGACTGTTTATTTGAGATTTTTCCTGCTTCTTGATGTATGCCCGTATTGCTCTAAACTACCCTGCTAGAACTTTTTGTTGTATCCCAAAGATTTTGGACCATTATATTTTTATTTTTCTTTGTTCCTAGTACTTTTCTTATTTCATCTTTGATTTCTTCATTCACTAATTCATCGTTTAGTAGCATATTGTTTAACTTCCATGTATTTTTGGCCTTTCAAGATTTTTCCTGGTGGTTGTTTCCAGTTTCACAACATTGTGGTCAGAAAAGATGAATGGTATGACTTTTTTTTTTTTCCCCATAATTTGTCTTTTATTTTTTTTACATGATTTTTTTTTTAATTTTATAATAGTTTATTTTCAAATTGGTTTACATATAACACCCAGTGTTCATCCCAACATGTGCCCTTTTTAATGCCCATCACCCCATCTCCCCCCTCCCTCTTCCCCTCACCCTCAGTTTTTTCTTAGTCTTTGAGAGTCTCTTATGTTTTATCTCCCTCCCTCTCTGTGTCTTTTTTTTCTTTCCCCTCTTCCCCTCCCCCTGGTTTTTGCTTAGTCTCACAAAGTCCACCTATTCGTGGAAACATATGGTATTTGTCTTTTTCTGACTGACTTATTTCACTTAACATAATACCCTCCAGTTCCATCCATGTTGCTGCACATGGCCAGATTTCATTTTTTCTCATTGCCACGTAGTAGTCCATTGTATATATGTCTTATTACCATTATTGGCTTACAGCCTACATCCACACTTTCTTTTGGTTTCCACTTGCAAGAAACATCTTCTTCCATCCCTTCACTTTGAGCATATATGTGTTCTTTTTTTTTTTTTTTTAATTTAAAATAGTTTATTTTCAAATTGGTTTACATAAAACACCCAGTGTTCATCCCAACATGTGCCCTTTTTTGATGCCCATCACCCCCTCTCCCCCCCCCATCTCCCTCACCCTCAGTTTGTTCTTAGTCTTTGAGAGTCTCTTATGTTTTATCTCCCTCCCTCTCTGTGTCTTTTTTTTCTTTCCCCTCTTCCCTTCCCCCTGGTTTTTCCTTAGTCTCACCAAGTCCACCTATTCGTGGAAACATATGGTATCTGTCTTTTTCTGACTGACTTATTTCACTTAACATAATACCCTCCAGTTCCATCCATGTTGCTACGCATGGCCAGATTTCATTTTTTCTCATTGCCACATAGTAGTCCATTGTATATATGTGCCACAACTTCCTTATCCATTTGTCAGTTGATGGGCACTTGGTCTGCTTCCATGATTTGGCTATTGTCGAAAGTGCTGCTATGAACATTGGGGTACACGTGATCCTATGCATCAGCAATCCTGTGTCTCTTGGGTAGATTCCTAGCAGGGCTATTGCTGGATCATAGGGTAGCTCTATTTTCATTTTTTTGAGGAACCTCCACACCGTTTTCCAGAGTGGCTGCACCAGTTTGCATTCCCACCAACAATGTAGGAGGGTGCCTACTTCTCCACATCCTCGCCAGCATCTATAGTTTCCTGATTTGTTTATTTTAGCCACTCTGACAGGTGTGAGGTGGTATCGCAGTGTGGTTTTGATTTGTATTTCCCTGATGATGAGTGACATTGAACACCGTTTCAAGTGTCTATTTGCCATCTGAATCTCCTCTTTGGAGAAGTGTCTATTCATATCTTCCGCCCATTTCTTCACTGGGTTGTTTGTTTTTCGGGTGTGGAGTTTGGTAAGTTCTTTATAGATTTTAGATATTAGTCCTTTATCTGATATGTCATTTGCGATGATCTTTTCCCATTCCGTTGGTTGCCTATTCGTTTTGTTGGTTGTTTCTTTTGCTGTGCAGAAGCTTTTTATCTTGATGAAGTCCCAATAGTTCATCTTTGCTTTTAATTCCCTTGCCTTTGGAGACGTGTCAAGTAAGAAATTGGTGCGTCTTAGGTCAAAGAGGCTTTTCCCTGCTTTTTCCTCTAGGATTTTGACGGTTTCCTGTCTCACATTCAGATCTTTTATCCATTTAGAATTTATTTTTGTGAGTGGTGTAAGAAAGTGGTCTAGTTTCATTCTTTTGCAAGTTGCTGTCCAATTCTCCCAGCACCATTTATTAAAGAGGCTGTCTTTTTTTACATTGAATACTTTTTCCCGCTTTATCAAAGATTAGTTGGCCATATACTTGCGGGTCCATTTCTGAGTTTTCTATTCTATTCCATTGGTCTATGTGTCTGTTTTTGTGCCAATACCATACAGTCTTGATGACCACCGCTTTGTAGTAGAGGTTGAAGTCTGGGATTGTGATGCCTCCCGCCTTGGTTTTATTCTTCAGTATTATTTTGGCTATTCGAGGTCTTTTGTGGTTCCATACAAATTTTAGGATTGTTTGCTCTAGCTTTGAGAAGAATGCTGGTGCAATTTTGATTGGGATTGCATTGAATGTGTAGATTGCTTTGGGTAGTATTGCCATTTTAACGATATTTATTCTTCCAATCCATGAGCATGGGATGTTTTTCCATTTCCTTGTGTCTTCCTCAATTTCCTTCATAAGTTTTTTATAGTTTTCAGTGTAGAGGTCTTTCACATCTTTGGTTAGGTTTATTCCTAGGTATTTTATGGTTTTTGGTGCAATTGTGAAAGGGATTAGCTTCTTTATTTCTCTTTCTGCTGCTTCATTGTTGGTGTATAGAAATGCCACCGATTTCTGTACATTGATTTTGTATCCTGCAACTTTGCTGAAATCACGGATCAGTTCTAGTAGGCTTTTGGTAGATTCCGTCGGGTTTTCCATGTAAAGTATCATGTCATCTGCAAAAAGTGAAAGTTTGACTTCCTCCTTGCCAATCTTGATGCCTTTTATTTTGTTTTGTTGTCTGATTGCTGATGCTAAGACTTCCAACACTATGTTAAATAGCAGTGGCGAGAGTGGACACCCCTGTCGTGTTCCTGATCTCAGGGGGAAGGCTCTCAGTTTTTCCCCATTGAGGATGATATTAGCTGTGGGCTTTTCATATATGGCTTTTATGATGTTTAAGTATGTTCCTTCTATCCCGACTTTCTCGAGAGTTTTTATTAAGAAAGGGTGCTGTATTTTGTCAAATGCTTTTTCTGCATCTATTGACAGGATCATATGGTTCTTATCTTTTCTTTTGTTGATGTGATGTATCACGTTGATTGATTTGCAAATATTGAACCAGCCCTGCAACCCAGGGATGAATCCTACTTGATCATGGTGGATAATTCTCTTTATGTGTTGTTGGATTCGATTTGCTAGTATCTTATTGAAAATTTTTGCATCCATTGTCATCAGGGATATTGGCCTGTAATTCTCCTTCTTTGCTGGGTCTCTATCTGGTTTGGGAATCAAAGTGATGCTGGCTTCATAGAATGAGTCCGGGAGTTTTCCTTCCGTTTCAATTTTTTGGAACAGCTTGAGGAGGATAGGAATTAACTCTGTTTTAAATGTCTGGTAATATTCCGCAGGAAAGCCGTCTGGTCCAGGGCTTTTATTTGCTGAGAGATTTTTGATAACTGATTCTATTTCTTCACTAGTTATGGGTCTGTTCAATTTTTCTATTTCTTCCCGTTTGAGTTTTGGTAGCGTGTGGCTATTTAGGAAGCTGTCCATTTCTTCCAGATTGCCAAGTTTGGTGGCATATAATTTTTCATAGTATTCTCTGATGATTGTTTGTATCTCTGAGGGATTGGTTGTAATTTCTCCCTTTTCATTCATGATTTTATCTATTTGAGTTCTCTCTCTCTTCTTTTTGAGAAGCCTCGCTAGAGGTTTGTCTATTTTGTTTATTTTTTCAAAGAACCAGCTTTTGGTTTCATTGATCTGTTCCACTACCTTTTCTGTCTCCATATGGTTAATTTGTGCTCTGATCTTAGTTATTTCTCTCTTTCTGCTGGGCTTGGGTTGTTTTATTTGTTCTGCTTCTAGTTCCTTTAGGCACGCTGTTAGAATTTGTGTTATTGATTTTTCTTGTTTCTTGAGATGGGCCTGGATTGCAATATATTTCCCTCTCAGGACTGCTTTTGCTGCGTCCCAGAGCGTTTGGATTGTTGTATTTTCATTTTCATTTGTTTCCATGTATTTTTTAATTTCTTCTCTGATGGCTTGGTTGACCCAGTCATCTTTTAGTAGGTTATTTCTTAGCCGCCATGTTCTTGGATATTTTCCAGGCTTTCTCCTGTGGTTGATTTCAAGTTTCAAAGCATTGTGGTCTGACAGTGTACACGGTATGATCTCAATTCTTTTATATTTATTCAGAGCTTCCCTGTGCCCCAGAATGTGATCTATCTTGGAAAATGTACCGTGTGCAGTTGAGAAGAACGGAAATTCCTTTGCTTCTGGATGAAGGACCCTAAAGATGTCTGTGAGGCCCATCTGTTCTAATGTGTCGTTCAGGGCTATTGTTTCTGCGGAGATTTTCTGATTTGTGGATCTATCCAATGCTGAGAGTGGAGTGTTGAGATCCCCTACTATTAGGACATTTTTATCGATAAGGTTGCTAATGTTTGTAATTAGTTGTTTTACAAATTTGGGTGCCCCCGAATTCGGTGCGTAGATATTTACAATTGTTAGCTCTTCCTGCTGGATGGTCCCTGAGACTATTATATAATGTCCTTCTTCATCTCTTATTACATCGTTCATTTTAAAGTCTAATTTGTCTGATATAAGTGTGGCTACTCCGACTTTCTTCTGCCTTCCAGTAGCATGGTAGATAGTTTTCCATCCCCTCACTTTCAATCTGAAGGTGTCTTCAGGTTTAAGATGAGTTTCTTGAAGACAGCAAATAGATGGGTCTTGTTTTTTAATCCATTCTGTTATCCTGTGTCTTTTGATTGGCGCATTTAGTCCATTTACATTCAGTGTTAATATTGAAAAATATGGGCTTACAGTCACTGTATTATCTGTAGGTTTCGTGATTGTAAGGCTGTCCGTGGCAGTTTGTGTTCTTTGCAGGTTTGCCTTCATAGAATGCCCCTCAGGATCTCTTGCAGTGCTGGCTTATTTGTGATAAATTCTTTCAGTTTTTGTTTGTTGGGAAAAACCTTGATCTCTCCTTCTATTCTGAATGACAGGCTAGCCGGATACAGAATTCTTGGTTGCATGTCCTTCTTGCTCATCACATTGAAGATATCCTGCCATTCCTTTCTGGCTTGCCAAGTTTCTGTAGATAAGTCTGCTACTACCCTTATAGGTCTCCCTTTGTATGTTAGGGTTCTTTTGTCCCTAGCTGCTTTCAGGATTCTCTCCCTATCTTTGTATTTTGCCAGCTTCACTATGATGTGCCGTGCAGAAGGTCTATTCAAGTTACGTCTGAGGGGAGTTCTCTGTGCCTCTTGGATTTCCATGCCCTTTTCCTTCCTCATGTTGGTGAAGTTCTCAGCAATGATTTGTTCAAGAACCCCTTCAACTCCTTTCTCTCTCTCTTCTTCCTCTGGGACTCCTATGATACGGATATTGTTTCTTTTGAGTTCATCGTTCAGCTCTCGAATTCTCCTTTGCTGTTCCTGGATCAGCTTCTCTCTCTTTTTATCTGCTTCCTCTTTTTCAATGATTTTGTCTTCTAAGGCACTAACTCTTTCCTCTACCTCTTCAATCCGTGCTGTGGCTGCTTCCAGATTCCCCTGTATTTCTTCTAATTTCTTCTTTAATTCTTCCTGTCCGTTTTTAAGGTCCTTGAACTCTGCCACGCGGGACCCCTTGCATTCTTCTAAGCTTTTTTCAAGGCCAGCGATTAGTTTTATGATTGGCATTCTATATTCATGTTCTGTTATGTTGCTTATATCTGTTTTCATTAATTCTTGAGCTGTCACTGCTTCTTGTGGATTCTTTTGAGGAGAATTCTTCCGTCTCGTCATTTTGGCTGGATGTGTTTTGGGTTGTTTCTTGAAGTTGCCGCCGCTATTTCGCCGAGGATGACGCCAAAGACAGCAGAGATTCGGCCACCACCAGCGCCCCTGCCGTAGACACTTTCGACACCAGCCTTAATGCTGAAATTGGGCGAGGTCCCAAACAAGCGAGCTTCTGTCCTCCTGGAGTATGGGGTCCAGCTCAGTGGCAGGTGAAAACTTTCCCCAAAAAACACCAAACGCCTGTCCCCTTGGGTCTTCCGGAAGCTTTATTACATAGTCATTGGCCAATGGCTGATTCAACCTCCGGCCTGTCTCCCTGACCCCCAGGATGGGAGGTCGAATGGTATGACTTTTATATTCTTGAATTTGTTGAGGCTTGTGTTGTGATCTACTATGTGGTCTATTCTGGAGAATGTTCCACATGCACTTGAAAAGAATGTGTATTCTGCTGTTTTAGGATGGAATATTTTGAAGATATCTGTTAAATACATCTGATCCAATGTGACAGTCAAAGTCACTGTTTCCTTGTTGGTTTTCTGTTGGAAGATCTGTCCATCGATGTATGTGGGCTGTTAAAGTCCCTACTGCTATTGTATTACTATTAATTCTTTCCTTCATTTAAAATAATTTATTATTGTTATTTTTTTATACGAGGAAAGGGAGAGAGAGAGAGAGAGAGAGAGAGCAAGAGCGAGCGCTTGTGTGAGCAGGGGAGAGGGGCAGAGGGAGACAGAAGGGGGACAGAGTGAATCCCAAGGAGAATCCATGCCCAGCACAGAGCCTAACGTAGGGCTTGATCCCACAGTCCTGGGACCATGGCCTGAGCCAATATCAAGAGTCTGATGCTCAACTGACTGAACCATCCAGGTGCCCCTTTGTTTGCTTTCTTGTTGGGTACAAAAATACTTACAATTGTTTTTTGTTTGTTTGTTTGTTTTAATAATTTATTGTCAAATTGGTTTCCACACAACACCCAGTGCTCAACCCAACGAGTGCCCTCCTCTGTGCCCATCATCCACTCTCTCCCCTCCCACACCCCCCTCTCCCCTCAGTTTGTTCTTATTCTTTGAGAGTCTCTCATGTCATGTCTTCCTTCCTCTCTGTGGCTTTTTTTCTTTCCCCTTCCCCTCTTCTCCTCCCCCCTGGCTTCCTATGTGTGGGAACATATGGCATCTGTCCCTCTCTGCCTGACTTATTTCACTCAGCATAATATCCTCCAGTTCCATCCATGTTGCCATACATGGCCAGATTTCATTCTTTCTCATTGCTGTGTAGTATTCCACTGTGTGTGTGTATATGTGTGTATATATATATATATATACCTTTATCCTTCTTTATCCATTCATCAGTTGATGGACACTTAGTCTCTTTCTATGATTTGGCTATTGTTGAAAATGCTGCTATGAACATCGGGGAACACGTGCCCCTATGCATCAGCAGTCCTGGATCTCTTGGGTAGATACCTAACAGTGCTATTGCTGGGTCATAGGTAAGTCTATTTTCATTTTTTTGAGGAACTTCCACACAGTTCTCCAGAGTAATTGCACCAGTTTGAATTCCCAACAACAGTGCAAGAGGGTGCCTGTTTCTCCACATCCTCGCCAGCATCTATAGTTTCCTGATTTGTTCATTTTAGCCACTCTGCCTGGTGTGAGGTGGTATCTCAGTGTGGTTTTGATTTGTATTTCCCTGATGATGATGAGTGACATTGAGCATCCTTTCATGTGTCTGCCATTTGGATGTCTTCTTTGGAGAAGTGTCTATTCATATCTTCCGCCCATTTCTTCACTGGGTTATTCATTTTTTGGATGTGGAGTTTGGTAAGTTCTTTATAGATTTTAGATACTAGTCCTTTATCCGATATGTCATTTGCGATTATCTTTTCCCATTTCGTTGGTTGCCTATCAGTTTCGTTGGTTGTTACTTTTGCCGTGCAGAAGCTTTTTATCTTGATGAGGTCCCAGTAGTTCGTTTTTGCTTTTAATTCCCTTGCTTTTGGAGATGTGTCGAGTAAGAAATTGGTGTGTCTTAGGTCAAAGAGGCTTTTTCCTGCTTTCTTCTCTAGGATTTTGATGGTTTCCTGTCTCATATTCAGATCCTTTATCCATTTAGAGTTTATTTTTGTGAGTGGTGTAAGAAAGTGGTCTAGTTTCATTCTTTTGCATGTTGCTGTCCAGTTCTCCCAGCACCATTTATTAAACAGGCTGTCTTTTTTCCATTGGGTACTCTTTCCTGCTTTGTCAAAGATTAGTTGGCCGTATACTTGTGGGTCCATTTCTGAGTTTTCTATTCTATTCCATTGGTCAATGTGTCTGTTTTTGTGCCAATACCATACTGTCTTAATGACTACTGCTTTGTAGTAGAGGTTGAAGTCTGGGATCGTGATGCCTCCCACCTTGGTTTTATTCTTCAGTATTACTCTTGCTATTCGGGGTCTTTTGTGGTTCCATACAATTTTTAGGATTGTTTGCTCTAGCTTTGTGAAGAATGTTGGTGTAATTTTGATTGGGATTGCATTGAATGTGTAGATTGCTTTGGGTAGTATTGCCATTTGATGATATTTATTCTTCCAATCTATGAGCATGGGATGTTTTTCCATTTCCTTGTGACTTCCTCGATTTCCTTCAAAAGTTTTTTATAGTTTTCAGGGAAGAGGTCTTTTACATCTTTGGTTAGGTTTATTCCTAGGTATTTTATGGTTTTTGGTGCAATTGTGAAGGGAATTAGCTTCTTTATTTCTCTTTCTGCTGCTTCATTGATGGTGTATAGAAATGCCACCGACTTCTGTACATTGATTTTGTACCCTGCAACTTTGCTGAATTCATGGATCAGTTCTAGGAGGCTTTTGGTGGATTCTGTCGGGTTTTCCATGTAAAGTATCATGTATCTGCAAAAAGTGAGAGTTTGACTTCCTCCTTGCCAATCTTGATGCCTTTTATCGTTTTGTTGTCTGATTGCTGATGCTAGTACTTCCAACACTATGTTAAATAGCAGTGGTGAGAGTGGACACTCCTGTGGTGTTCCTCATCTCAGGGGGAAGGCTCTCAGTTTTTCCCCATTGAGGATGATATTAGCTGTGGGCTTTTCATAGATGGCTTTTATGATGTTTAAGTATGTTCCTTCTACCCCGACTTTCTCGAGGGTTTTTATTAGGAAAGAGTGCTGTATTTTGTCAAATGCTTTTTCTGCATCTATTGACAGGATCATATGGTTCTTTTCTTTTGTTAATGTGATGTATCACGTTGATCGATTTGTGAATATTGAATGACCCTTGCAACCCAGGGATGAACCGTACTTGATCATGGTGAATAATTTTTTTTTTTTATATGCTGTTGGATTCGATTTGCTGGTATCTTGTTGAGAATTTTTGCATCCATATTCATCAGGGATATTGGCCTGTAATTCTCTTTCTTTCCTGGGTCTTTGTCTGGCTTGGGAATCAATGTGATGCTGGCTTCATAGAATTAGTCTGGGAGTTTTCCTTCCGTTTCAATTTTTTGGAACAGCTTGAGGAGGATAGGAATTAACTCTGTTTTAAATATCTGGTAAAATTCCGCAGGGAAGCCATCTGGTCCAGGACTTTGATTTGATGGGAGATTTTTGATAACTAATTCAATTTCTTCACTAGTTACGGTTCTGTTCAAATTTTCTATTTTTTCCCATTTGAGTTTCGGTAGCGTGTGACTATTTAGGAATTTGTCCATTTCTTCCAGGTTGCCTAGTTTGGTGGCATATAATTTTTCATAGTATTCTCTGACGATTGCTTTTATTTCTAAGGGATTCGTTGTAATTACTCCCTTTTCATTCATGATTTTATCTATTTGAGTTCTCTCTCTTTTCTTTTTGAGAAGCCTGGCTAGCGGTTTCTCTGTTTTGTTTATTCTCTCAAAGAACCAGCTCTTGGTTTCATTGATCTGTTCCATTACTTTTTCTGTTTCCATATGATTAATTTGTGCCCTGAGCTTTGTTATTTCTCTCTTCCTGCTGGGTTTGGGTTGTTTTAGTTGTTTTGCTTCTAGTTCTTTTAGGCGTGCTGTTAGGATTTGTGTTATTGATTTTTCTTGTTTCCTGAGGTTCGCCTGGATTGCAATATATTTCCCTCTCAGGACTGCCTTTGCCACATCCCAGAGCGTTTGGATTGTTGTATTTTCATTTTCATTTGTTTCCATGTATTTTTTAATTTCATCTCTGATTGCTTGGTTGACCCACTCGTCTTTTAGTAGATTGTTGCTTAGCCTCCATGTTTTTGGATATTTTCCATGCTTTTTCCTGTGGTTGATTTCAAGTTTCAAAGCATTGTGGTCTGACAATGTGCATGGTATGATCTCAATTCTTTTATATTTATTCAGAGCTTCCCTGTGGCCCAGAATGTAGTCTATCTTGGAAAATGTACCGTGTGCAGTTGAGAAGAATGTAGATTCCTTTGCTTCTGGATGAAGGACCCTGAAAATGTCTGTTAGGCCCATCTGTTCTAATGCGTCATTCAGGGCCACTGTTTCTGTGGTGATTTTCTGTTTTGTGGATCTGTCCAATGCTGAGTGGCGTGTTAAGGTCCCCTACAATTAGGACATTTTTATCAATAAGGTTGCTTATGTTTGTAATTAGTTGTTTTACAAATTTGGGTGCTCCCGAATTCGGTGTGTAGATATTTATAATTGTTAGCTCTTCCTGCTGGATGGTCCCTGTGATTATTATATAATGCCCTTCTTCATCTCTTATTACATCTTTTACTTTAAAGTCCAGTTTGTCTGATATAAGTGTAGCTACTCCAGCTTTCTTCTGTGTTCCAGTAGCATGTTAGATAGTTCTCCATCCCCTCACTTTCAATCTGAAGGTGTCCTCAGGTCTAAAATGAGTTTCTTGAAGACAGCAAATAGATGCGTCTTGTTTCTTAATCCATTCTGTTACCCTGTGTCATTTGATTGGTGCATTTAGTCCATTTACATTCAGTGTTAATATTGAATAATATGGGCTTATAGTCACTGTATTATCCGTAGGTTTCATGCTTGTAAGTCTGTCTCTGGTAGTTTGTGTTCTTTGCAACCTTTCCTTCATAGGGTGCCCTTCAGGATCTCCTGTAATGGTGGCTTGTTTGTGATGAATTCCTTCGGTTTTTGTTTGTTGGGGAAAACCTTAATCTCTCCTTCTATTCTGAATGACAGGCTAGCCGGATACAGGATTCTTGCTTGCATATCCTTCCTGCTCATCACGTTGAAGATATCCTGCCATTCCTTTCTGACTTGCCAAGTTTCTGTGGATAAGTCTGCTACTACCCTTATAGGTCTCCCTTTGTATGTTAAGTTCCTTTTGTCCCTAGCTGCTTTCAGGATTCTCTCTCTGTCTTTATATTTTGCCAGCTTCACTATGATGTGTCGTGCAGAGGGTCTATTCAAGTTACGTCTGAGGGGAGTTCTCTGTGCCTCTTGGATTTCCATGCCTGTTTCTTTCCTCATATTGGGGAAGTTCTCAGCAATGATTTGTTCAAGAACCCCTTCAACTCCTTTCTCTCTCTCCTCTTCCTCTGGAACTCCTATGATATGGATATTGTTTCTTTTGAGTGTATCGCTCAGCTCTCGAATTCTCCTTTCCTGTTCCTGGATCAGCTTCTCTCTCTTTTTATCTGCTTCCTCTTTTCCATAAGTTTATTTTCTAATGCACTTGCTCTCTCTTCTGCCTCTTCAATCTGCACTGTGGTTGCTTCCAATTTGCCTTGTATTTCATCCAAGGACTTTTTTAATTCTTCCTGACCATTTTTAAGGTCCTTGAACTCTGCGACGCGGGACTCCTTGCATTCATCTAGGCTTTTTTCAAGCCCAGCGATTAGTTTTATGATTATCATTCTATATTCGTGCTCTGTTATGCCGCTTATATCTGTTTTCATCAATTCTTGAGCTGTCACTACTTCCTGTAGATTCTTTTGAGGAGAATTCTTCCGTTTCGTCATTTTGGCTAGGTGTGTTTTGGATTGTTTCTTGGAGTTGCTCTGGAATGGTAAACAGACTGACAGACAAACAGCAGAAATATTCAAACGTAGTGACAAATGATACAGACAAGCGGTTCACAACAGAAGAAAGAATAACAAATGGCTCTCTGAGGGCAGTGTCCTGAAGTACCAGCTACACGTTAAGGACAGGGTATGTAGTATGCTGGTGGTAGAGTATATATAGACAGAATAATGACAGGTGTGGGGGGGAAAAAGGAAATGGACTTTGCCCAGGTAGAGTGACTAAAGGGCTTAATCCAGACTGAAAGAAATCAGAATTAGGACAGATGCAAGGAAAAAAGGAATGAAGACAGAAATTGCTTGGATGAGATTATGTAGCCTGGTTATTTCAGAGAAACAGGGAAGTACAGAAGGGGGTGTAGAACATGCCTTGAGAGAGTGGGTTAAAATTCTGTTTAAGTCAGCCAGTACCCTGGATAGTCAGCTCAGGAGTGGGGATCAGTAAGAAGAATAACGGGGAGCATATATTTAAAAAAGAAATGACCTGGAGTTACTCCAGGCAGCGGTCTGAACTTGGCATCTGTAGCTCCCGCTTAAACGTGTCACTCCTGTGAGGAGGGGCGTGGTTTGGTGTAGGTGGATGGTCTCCACTGAGGCAGGGATGGCTCTAGGGGTGACTTCCTGGGGTCGGTGCTTGTGGACCCGTAGGACAACAATGGCGTCCCTTCAGTCCTTTGTTCCCAGCCCCGGGGCTTCCACTCGCCCCCTTGTTTCTGTCCTCACTCCGCTATGGGCTCCGGCGCAGTGCGGACCACTGGTTAGTCCGGCGCCTGCCTGTCACCCGCAGTCCTGCTGCAAATGTGCCGGGGTTAGAGGTGCTTCGCAGGCAACCCGGGGCACCGCAGGCAGCCTGGCGCTCAGCTAGTGGCGGCGGGCGGGGGGCTCCACGCTCGGTTGGAGGCGGCTGCGGCGTCTGGCGCTCACTCCCCACTTGGCCGGCAGCGTCGGCAGCGGTCACTTGCTCCCCACGCTGCGGGCACTTCCTCTGCTCGGCCGGAGGGCGCTCGCTCCGTGCCCCACAGGTGGCTGAGCAACTCTGCGTGATGCGGGCTGACTGTGCCTCTGTCTGCGGTCCCCGCACAAGGAGAGTTCTGCTGAGTTCTGCATTAGACACGGAGCTTCTCCTCCAAAGCCCTGCCTTTAGGGGCTGACTGATGGTGGTCTCCCCCTCTCTGACCCTCCCCTTCGGATGTTCCGCACTTTTCCCGCTGTTGCTGGCTCACCCTCCCTTCAGCTCCGCTCTCCGAGTTAGTTTTGTCTGTTC
Organism: Paguma larvata; assembly: GCA_030068075.1. Taxonomy (NCBI): domain Eukaryota; kingdom Metazoa; phylum Chordata; class Mammalia; order Carnivora; family Viverridae; genus Paguma; species Paguma larvata. The sequence goes on from CM057831.1 coordinate 58,674,128, forward strand.
TAGATTAAACTCACGGTACCTAGGCCATTGTCTGGGTTTCCCCTTTCGTTCCTTGTAGGCTGCAACACCTTTTCTGCTGGGTTCTTGGAGTTGAGAATTTCTCTGTTCAATCCCTCTCAATTCAAAAAACAAGGGAATCTGTGGGTCTCCCTACTTCTCCACCATGTTGGCCCCCTCTCACTCTGTCTTCTTTTCTTATCTCTTCTTTTGGGTGTTGGGGGAACTCCGCAGAAGCTTCACAGGCAGGAAGGAATGCAGTGCGGGTACTTCATGGCTCTTAATGCAACAGAGGTGGTTTTGTGACTGTATAAGGAGCTGGGAACATCCACTCTCGTTGAAATTCCTTGCTATCAAGACTAGCTCCAGCCCATAAAAGGCAGTGACTGCCTGGAAGTGTTTTTTGTTTGTTTTTATTTGAGAGACAGAGAGAGAGCTCATGAATGGGAGGCGCAGAGGAGAAAGAATCTTAAGCAGGCTCCATCACACCCAGCATAGAGTCAGATGCAGGATCCATCTCACAATGGTGACCTGAGCTGAAATCAGGAGTCAAATGCTTAACCAACTGAGCCACCCAGGCACTCCACTATTTATAATTGTCATATCTTCTTGTTGGATTACCCCCTAAATGATTGTATAGCATCCTTCTTTGTCTCTTGTTACACTCTTTGTTTTAAAGTCTATTTTGTCTAAGTATTGCTGAATTGGTTTTTTTTTTCCATATCCATTTGCATGATAAATGCTTTTCCATCCCCTCACTTTCAGTCTGCATGTGCCTTTAGCTTTGAAATGAGTCTTTCATAGGCAGTAGGCAAAATATAGATGGGTCTTATTTTTTGTAATCCATTATGTCACCCTATGTCTTTTAATTGATGTTTTTAGTCTATTTACAATCAAAGTAATTATTAACAGGTGTGTATTTACTGCCATTTTTGTTGCTTGTTTTATGGTTGTTTTTGTAGCTCTTTTGTGTTCCTTTCTTGCTCTCTTCTCTCACAATAAGTTGGTTTTCTTTAGTGATATACTTGGATTCCTTTATCTTTATTTTTTACATATCTATTATTGATTTTAGATTTATGGTTACCATGCAGTTTCCATATACCATCTTCTGTATATAGTAGTCTATATTTAAGTTGATAGTAGCTTGGGTTTGAACCCATTCTTATTCCTTGCCTCCCCACATTTTAGGCACATAGTGTCACACATTATGTCCTTTTATTTTGTGAGTCCCTTGACTTATTTTTATAGATATATTTATTTTTCCTGCTTTTGTGCTACCTGCTTTTCTTACTCTTGCTTATGGTCTTTCCACTCAAAAAGTCTGCTTTAACATTTCCTGTAGGGCTGGTTTAGGGGTCATGAATTCCTTTAACTTTTTTTTTTTTTTTCTGGGAAACTCATTATATCTTCTTAATGATGACCTTGCTGGATATTCTTGGCTATAGATTTTTTTCCTATTTATTTGTTTGTTTGTTTTACAGAGAGAGAGAGAGAGAGAGAAGCATGAGTGGGGGAGAGGAGCAGAGGAAGAGAGAGAGAGAATCTTAAGCAGGCTCTATGCTCAGCGCAGAACCCAATGCAGGGCTCGATCCCACAACCCTGGAATCATGACCTGAGCTAAAATCAAGAGTAGGATGCTCAACTGACTGAGCCACCTGGATACTCCATTGGCTGTGGATTTTTTTTTTTTTTTCTTTTCAGCATTTTGAATACATTTTGCTACTCCTTTCTGGCTTGCAAAGTTTTTGCTGAAAAAAATCAGTTGAGAGCCTTATGGGGTTTCCCTCATATATCACTGCTTTCTTTTCTCTTACTGATTTTAAAATGCTCTCTTTATCACTATATTTTGCCATCTTACTTGCTATATGTCTTAGTATAGACCTTTTTGTGTTGATTTTGTTTGGCGATATCTGTGCATCCTGATCCAGATTTCTGTTTCCATCCCCAGATTCGGGATGTTTTCAGCTACTATTTCTTCAAACAAATTTTCTGATCCCTTTTCTTTCTTTCTTCTCCTCCTAGGATTCCTATAATGCAAATATTATTACACTTGATGGTGTCACCAAGTTCTCTAAGTCTATTCTCATTTTGCATAATGTTTTTTCCTCTCACCTGCTCTACTTGATTACTTTCCATTTCTCTGTCCTCCAGGTTGCTGCTTTGTTCTTCTGCTTTGCCAAATTTACTATTTATTCCATCTAGAGTATTTTTAATTTCATTCATTGTATTCTTCATCTCTGGTTCTCTTTATCCCATTGTTAAGGATCTCACAGATGTCCTCTACTCTTAAGTCCAGTATCTTTATAATCATGACTTTTCTTTTATTTATTTATTTTGAGAGCAAGAGAGAGAGAGAGAGCAAGAGAGAGAGAGAGCACGCAAGGGAGGAGCAGAGAGAATAAGAGACAGAATCGAAAGCAGGCTCTGTGCCACCAGTGCACAGCCCGATGCTGGCTCAAACTCACCAACTGGAAGATCATGACCTGAGCTGAGATCAAGAGTCAGATGCTCAACTGACTATGCCAGCCAAGTGCCCCTATGATCATGACTTTATATTCTCTATCAGGCATATTACTTATTTTCATTTTGTTTAAGTCTATTGCTATGATTTTGTCCTCTTCTTTGATATATACTCTTCTGTCTCCTCATTTTAATTCTGTCTGTGTGTTAGGAAAGATAGCTACATCTTCTGCACTCAAAAGTAATGGCCTTATGAAAAAGAGGTCCTGTGCCTTGCTGTGCAGTGTTCTCTGTCTTTTATGTGTGATGTGTGTGCCCTACTGTTGTGGCTGGGCCACTTTTTCTTTCAGTCCAGTCATCTGCAATGGCTTTCTTTGCGTTTTATAGGCAGCATTAGGTCTCTATTGTGTTAGCGGGCCAGTCTAGGGATACCTTGGGCTTGAGTTGACTCAGATCAGGCATTTTCCAGAGATGCAGTAGCACCAAACCATAGGGTATTTTTCCTGTGCTGTCCTCAGAAGCTGTCTTTGGTGGGTGGAGCCTGCAATCAGACCAGTTGTCTGCTTCCAGCCCACTGCTGGGTCTCTGTTTAACTGGTATATGTGGTTATCTTTCCTTTTCTCTAGGGCAAGACTCACTTAGGAAGGTGTTGACACTGTAGACCTGCTTGCACACCACCTGGCCTATGGCATCTCCTTGTATGGGCTCTTGCCAAGAGCATATTGGAGAAGGCAGATCTGCTGAAGTATAATGTAGCAGGATGCCATGTGCCAGGGCACCTACATCACCCAGGCTGAGGCATGGTGTCCAGAGGGGTGGAATGGTGGAAGCACAGTATGTGTGTGTGCGGGGGATGGGTGAGGCAGTGCTAGCAAGTTAAGTAGGGAGTCCACAGTTCGCCCTGTGTTTACCCTGAGGAAAGGAAACAGTGTTTGCTGGTTTTCTTCCTGGAGGAGTTCCCTATATATTTCTGTCCCTCCAGGACAAATTTTGAGATCAGTAAATAACTCACTCCTCAAAGATGTAGAACACATATAAAAATCTCTAATATTCATGTCACTGGAGTCCCAGACGGAGAAGAAAAAAATTATTTGGTGGAGAAATACATTTAGTGAAACAATGGGAAATTATTTTTGAACTTGGTAAAAAATATTAATTTACATATTTTAAGACTCTTTGATTTCTAAACAAGTAAACTTAAAGAATAGCATATACATAGAACATACTGAATTGATAAAAATCAAAGATAAAATGTATTGCAAAGAGTCAAAAAATATGTCATTATATATAGATGAACAACAATTTGGATGATTGTAATTTCTCATAAAGAAGCTTAAAGTCCAGAAGACAGTGGACCAAAGGGCTAAAATTTATTTTTATAAAAACCTGTTAACTCGAAATTCAATATATAGAGAAAATATATTTCAAGAATGCAGATGAAATAAAGGCTTTACCAGCTGAGGAAAATCTGACAGAATCCATCATCAGCAGACAGTCTCAAAATGAAATTCTAAAATGAGTTATGGTTGAAGAGAGGATACAAACTAGAAAAACAGGAGACCGGTAGTAGAGAGCAACAGAAACTATAATTGTACGGTTAAATATGAAACTTACTTGCTCCAGTTGTTCACAATCACTTTTAAACAGCCGTTGTGGGGTTTCCATGCATGCGGATGTACAACTGACAACTGCAACATGTAGAAAGGTACAGGATCCCATAATGGTAAGGTTCTTTTACACATCACTTGAAGTGGCAAAATATTAACTCTAAGTCAACTGTGAAAGGTTCAGTATGTATATCGCCATCCGTAGACTAGTGGTTCTCAGTTCTATTTGTTCCCAATAAGACATTTGACAATTTCTAGAGATATCATTAGTTGTTACCAGTATCTAAGAGCCATAGACCAGGGAAGGTGTTAAACGCCCTGCAGTGCACAGGACAGACTTTACGTCAAAGTATTATCTGGCTGAAAATAGTAACAGTGCCAAAGTTGGAAAACTGTGATCTAGAGCAATCCCTAAGAAAACTAAAAGAGATTATAGCCAAAAGCCAATAGATAAAACTCAATACTAAAACTATTCAAATTCAGAAGTAGGTAGTGGGGGAGGGGATGAAGAACAACAACAAACAGATCAGACTTCAGGGAAACACATACCAAAATAGTAAACTTCTTAAGCTCAATCATATCACTAATCTCATTAAACGGAAATGGTCTAAACACACCACTTTAAGATAGAGATAGTGAAATTGGATAAAAGAACAGGATCCAACTGTATTTGTGTACAAAAAAAACTACTTTAAATATAAATACATAGGTTAAATTAAAAAGATGAAAATACAAGCCAGGTAGACAGTGTGTAAAAGAGGCGGAAGAGTCTATATTAATATAAAACAAAGTAGAATTCAGAATAAGAAATACTGTAAAGGAAAAAGATGGATATTATATCCAGATAAAAGACTATATTTCCCAAGAAGACATAACCATAATAAATTTATATGCACTGAAGTGCTGAGCTTCAAATTACACCAAGAAAAACAGATGAAATGAAAGAAAATTATTGTCAGATCTACTACTGTACTTGGAAAATTTAAGATTCCTCTTTCAGTATCTATCAGCAATCAAAAGGTGTGGGTTTCTACCAAAAAGTAGATTAGACTAAAAATTCTAGCATTAAATATTACTAGAAAAGTCCCCCTAATAATCAGTATACATTAATTACTTTCATTTGCCATCTTTCTTTATTGGCTACAAACTCCACAGAGGGAAGTAATTTTGCTTCTTTTGTTTACTGTCATGTCTTCTATGCCCATATAAGTGTTGGGCACATTACTGATGCTTACTAGATACTTACTGAGTGGATAGATGAATGCAAAATCAGTCATCTTTTATTTTACTTGCTCATTTCAGGAATAACAGTTCCGATTCTTTGAAATTTTCCACAAGTTAGAAAGATATACAATGTTTGCACTAGCAGTGGGAATGACTCACTTTGCAATCTATATCCATTCTCAACGGAGTTCCTAACATGCACCCTTCTCATAAGTTGCAAGGCGAAGCTCTATGGCTTATGGAACATTTTTCTCTTCTGCCCACCTCTCACCAGTTCCCTATGGTTATAGTCAGAGTACAAATCAACCCAATTCAGACTGCTATCTGGATTATTTAGTCAAAAATTCCCGCATTAAAAAAAAGAAAAAAAGGGGGGCCTGGTTAGTTCACTTGATTAAGCATCTGACTTCAGCTCAGGTCGTGATCTCATGGTTTGTGAGTTTGAGCCCCATTTCAGGCTCTGTGCTGACAGCTCAGAGCCTGGAGCCTGCTTTGGATTCTGTGACTCCCTCATCCTTTGCCCCTCCCCAGTTCACACTCTCTCTCTCTCTCTCCTTCAAAAATAAATTTACATTAAAAGAAAAAGAAAGAAAAAGCCACAGTCAGATTGATGTTCTTACTTGGTTAATTTATAAAATAAACTAATAAACATGTTTCCTAAAGACACTGAGCAAACATATAACACACAGAAGAATTATTTCACACACTGAAATAATATCTTTATTAAGTGCTAAAATATACTGGAACACTCCTGTCATACAGAAAAGTATTAAACACTTTGTAACCATTAACTTATGACATGGGTATTACTGTATCTATTTTATGGATGCCTGTTAGATAAATATAACTTCCACTTACAGAAACAGTAAGTAAAAATTAAGATTCTAATACTTGATCTTGCTGAAGCTAGAATCCATGAAATTTATACCAAAGAATTATAGGAGGACAGGAATAAGTAGAAAGATAGGACCCAGGATTCTCAGCTGATATTAGTCATGAATAATTGTTGAACACATTCTCGGATCTGTCTGGTCCTTACTCCATAGATGATAGGATTCAACATAGGTGGTACCAACAAGTACATGTTGGCCAGCAGGATGTGAGTGTGGCGTGGTATATGCTTACTAAAACGGTGGGTGAGGAAGGAGAAAAGAGCAGGGATGTAGAAGGTGAGGATGACACACACGTGGGACCCGCAAGTGCTGAGGGTCTTCAACCTGGCATCATTAGAAGGGAGATTAAATACAGTACGAAGTATCTGCACATAGGACAGAGAGATGCATGTCACATCAGTCCCAACAATTAAGATAATGACCGCCAAACTATAAAGACTATTGATGGAAATGTCAGCACAAGCCAATTTCACCACAGCCATGTGCTCACAGTATGTGTGGGGGACTACATTGGACTGGCAATATGGCCATCTCCTTACCAGAAAGGGATGTGGTGTCATTAGTACTAACCCACGTAGAAGTGCCACTATGCCAACTTGAGCCACCACAGAATTTGTAAGAATGGATGTGTGTCTCAGTGGATTGCAGATTGCCACATACCTGTCCAGTGCCATGGCCACAAGAAGCCCTGACTCTACACCAGAGAAAGCATGGATGAAAAACATCTGAGTGAGGCAGGCATGGAAGCTGATTTCATGATAATTGAACCAGAATACACCTAACATCTTGGGAAGAGTGGAGGTTGACAGGATGAGGTCTGTGATGGCCAACATGGAAAGAAAATAGAACATGGGTTCATGGAGAAGAGTCTCAGTTTTGATGATGAAAAGGATAAGTATGTTTCCCATGAGCGCAATAATATACATTGAGCAGAAAGGGATGGATATCCAAATATGCAAATCTTCTAGACCAGGTATGCCTGTTAGAAAGAAGGTACTAGGATTGATGAATGCAGTGGAGTTAAAGTCAATCATGGTGATTCTGGCTTACATGAAGATACTGTCTTGCTTTCTTTCTCTCCTTTGTCCCCGGAGTGGTCAAATGCACATTTACTCTGGTAAATACACAGTAGAATTACGTAGGTAAAAATGCAACTGAGCAAATTTATTCCTATTTTAAGTCCTCCTTCATGAGCTTCTCTGAAATTACATGTATTGTATTACTCACTGTCAGCTACTAATCTCATTAAGGACTGGCTGGAGTAAAGACTATCTCCTTAAGCTCAGAAACTCCACAGCATTCTGCCTGACACTAAGTCTTCTCTTTGTGTCTGTGATAGCTAGGCTGAGTAAAATTTCTTTTTCTTTTTCTTTTTTTTCTTTTGCAAAATTTCTGATAAATAACTCAGGTTCCTCACATTCTAACAAGGCAGTGAGGGAAGCCTAAAATAATGCTCTCACTGAGAAGTACTGTACCCTCCAATACAATTATGGTCTTGGAGACTTTTGCATGAGGTAAATTCTAAACAGAGATTTTTGAAAGCACGACATGAAGGAATAATAAGCATTCATACTTATAATACTTTTAAGGACAATACTTTTGAAATTTGCTGCCCTTGTGAATTTTTGGCCATAAAAACCAGCATCTGTTCACTAAATGCACAATAGCTTTAAGATAGCAACAGTCATTGACCTTACACCCAAAAAGTATGCTCCCTGAATTTTCCAGGATCCCTGGAAAAATGTTACTTGGGCAGATTGCCCAAGCTTTCATGATAATCTATATATATATATATATATAACATAAACTTTCTATTCAAACATCTCAGCTGATACCAGATGTTCACTGTGACACTAATGGTTAGTATGTTATTTCTTATTAAATTATTCTTAAGCCCAGAGAATATACCTGCATACACTTCCTTTTCCAAAGTTGGTACCAGGTGCCTTGTGGACCTGAATTTCTAAAGGATGACTGGGGAAAATGTCAAGAGCATCCTGATCTAACCTTATTAGTGGCTAGTTCTACGGGCTGGGACTACACCAACTTACCTGTCAACAATGAGGCAATCCAGTGAAGTCTCCAACTTATCTTCAGAGGGACCACCGTGTCTTTATCTATCGCATGCTCTCAGTTTATTTTCAGCACAGCTGAGTCTCAAGAGTCCAAAGTAATTTTGAATATTTATTTCTGAGCTCTAGAAAGCTCTTCCTCACATCATTATGCTACAGTACCCTCATCACTGCCTCTCTCATGTCTTAGGTTTGAGTAAACATAGGTGGGTTGTCTGTATCCCTCCAGATTAATTGTGTTGTGTAGAATTAAAGCCAGAAACTAAAAGATTTGAATTATTCCCTCCTGAAAGACTAATTTCAGATTTTATAGCTCCACTGTGGGGGAAGTCCCAGGGGCTCAAACGCAGCAACAGATGTTTCTTTACCTTTCTTTACCTTCTGAGAAGCATAAATGGTGCCATAGGGAGTACACAATTATTCTATCACATGATGACTGCTGACATCAAATGAAATTTGATTTGAGTGAGATTTTAAAATAAATTTAAAAATCAGGAAAAACTTGAAAAACTAACAAAGAGTCAGTGGAAAGTTGCAACTAGTAATATGTCCTGGAGATCTAATGCACTCCATAATGAGTGTAGACAAAAATGTTGTATTATAAACTCCAAAGTAGCTGAGAGATTAGATTTTAATTTTTCCTACCTCCAAAACAGAAATGGTAATAAGTTAATAAAATATACAAAATAAGTTAAAAAATAAGAAACAATAAAAAAGATATGATTAAAGGTGTTAGCTAATGCTATGTGGTAATCATAATGCAATATATAAATGTGCCAAATTAACAACTGTACACCTTACCTTATGCAATGTTATAAATCAACTGTATCTCCATATAGATAAATTTTTTAAAAAGTTAATAGAGTTTTCAGAACTCACAGAGATCTTAAAAGCAGATAGAGTAAAAAGATAGTTGGGATGCCTGGGTGGCTCAGTCAGTTAAGTGTTCGACTTCGGCTCAGGTCATGATCTCCCAGTTTGTGAGTTTGAGCCCCGTGTCTAGCTCTGTGCTGACCGCGCAGGGTCTGGAGCCTGCTTCAGATTCTGTGTCTCCTTCTCTCTCTGTTCCTCCCCTCCTAGTGCTCTGTCTCTCTCTTTCAAAAATAAATACAGAATTAATTTTTTTTTTTTTTTAATATTTTTCATGGGGTGCCCAGGTGGCTCAGTCAGTTAAGCATCCAACTTCGACTCAGGTCATGATGTCACAGCTGGTAGGTTTGAGCCCTGCTTCGGGCTCTGTGCTGCCAGCTCAGAGTCTGGAGCCTGCTTCAGATTCTGTGCCTCCCTCTCTCTCTCTCTGCCCCTCCCCTGCTTGTGCTCCTTCTCTCTCAAAAGTAAAGAAATAAACACACAAAAAAATACTCTTTGTAGCTCAAATGTGTGACCCATATCTTATGATAATCTATATAAGAAAGGAAACTTTGTGCCAGATTCAGGTATGGAGGGTAAGGATTTTGGAATTAGCCAGTAATATTTGTTTTAATCTTAAATTCAAAAAGTGAAAGAAAGAGTAAACGTTACCCTAGGGAAAGAAAACACACTACCTAAGGTTGTGGTATTTTGCTCCATATCTCCACTTCACAAACACTGCCTTGTAATTGCTGGAAACGGCATGGACTTATTTTGCTTATATTTTCACTAACCAAATAAATAAGAACAAAAGAGACTGATTTTCAAGTGAAAACTAGAAACTTTCTGATTATGTCTCCAAAACATCTTTTCCCCTCTCTGGCTTATTTTTTCTCTTCATTGGAAAACTGTCCTTTTACTTGGAAACTGTCTATAAAAGCAAATTGCTATTTTAGATTGGAAACACTTACTGAACCTAATATAAATCAGTTTCCGAGAATGTGATCAGATCGATATGCAAAGACAAATATGAATATTTGGACCATTTAAAAGGACCTCAATTTATGGTTTTACTTGATCTTTATGTTACATCACTTTATAAAGTTCAAAGCAAGCATCCAGCCATACCTCTAAGATGAACTGGCATCGTGGCACCCAGTGCACAGTACCCAGTGTACTTCATTTACCATTATTTTTGGTCTTAAATATCTTTCAAACCTCGAAAACATTTTGTTTAGTTGCATACACCATAAGCACATACAATATTATATTTAAATAATTCTGATAGTGTCCACTTTAAATTCACCAAGTGCTGCCTTTCTTTTAGTCACCTTAGCCTCTGTGGGAGACCCCGTAGATGCCCCTACAACTTAGCGGAGGGCGGAAGTAAAGACTGGCACAGCAGGAGACCTTCCCCACCCTGCTTCTGTCCTGTTGTTGGAGTCCACTCCTTGCTCACTATCCTAGTCATTTAATTCCTCTTCTGTTTTTCTTCTGAATAGAAATGCCTATCTCACATAGTTCTATTTCTTCATCTGGCTGGGTTTTGCCCGGGTTGCATTCATCTTGCAGATGCCTATAAGAAAAACCAGCTGCCTCCTGCTTCTTGCTCTGGTGCCCATAGGTTTTAGGAGGGTTAGGTAAAATGAATGCCCATTGGGATGGCTGTCAATGATCATGAATGAGAACATCCCTCTTTGCTGTTCTAGAAGAGTCTCAATGACTAGACCGATGACAACCTTCTGAGACCCCTGTAGTCACTAGAGGACTGGCCTCAGGAACTGATAATTAAAAAGAGTGTGTGGACATTAGGGTCATAATGATGATTGTTTAATAGTACTTTTGTGGAACTAAACATTACAGACTGTATAGGGAAAACATTGGTCATCCCAGCCTGAAGCTGATTAAACTTTCTATAGTCCCGCATTTTTGAACAATAGAGTTATAATTCAGTATGGTTTAAAGCAGTGTGAATAAAGCATTGCCCATGCAGTGCCTGCCTCAGAGTCACCTGAAAGGATCATATTTACCCAGATACTCCCTAACATTTCCTATTTCCCCAGATATATTGCATAAGTTATAACAGCTTAGCTGATGTCAGTTTGTTATCTTAAAAAGGAGGATAATAATATCTTCTTTTCAGGAGTTCTATAATAGTAAAATTAATGATGTATACAAGAAAATTCCCCATTTACTATGTGATAAATAAAAAGTCATTTTATATTTACTATTATTTTCGTTATTTTAATTTTGCCTTTCAAATGTAAGCCTGGGATTTCCATTTCCAAATGGATATGAGGAACTAAGTAACAATGTCAAGCATGTAATTAAATTCCCTGTTGCTACTTAATTGCTAGCATTGGAAAGAATCTGTGAAATTAGAACTAATAAATACTGATGACCAATGAAGGAGATATATTGGAGATGAGACACAACAGAAAACATAATGAGTCATTTTGTCCCCTTTTCTACCCCTTCTATTGTTAGTCTTCTCTGACCAGTCTGCACTTGTGGACTTCCCTTGCCATCAACTGTACCATTTATTTTGCATATGATGTTTATATTATCCACTGAGATACCTTCACTAAAGTTCACAGGATAAATGATTTGCCCAAATCAAGCAAAGAGCACCTAAGGATGTCTCAAAAGAACACATTTAGAATTGGGAGATTTAATACGTCAACTTCAATGGAAGGGGAAAAAATATACAATGCTATATAACATATTTTATCTCAGGATCCGAGTTTCCCTTCTTAAAGACAAAATTTCCTGTTTCCTTTTTCTCAGTCAGTATTGTGTAAAAGGCCCTTATTTGATGTGTGAAGTGCAAGGAAAGCAGAGTCTTATTAACACCAGGAGTCTATTCCATAGATAGCTAAATCCTAAGACAAAAGTGTTAAATATCAGAAATTCCAAATCCTATTTCTTCTCTTTTCTTTTTTAAAGAGTTAATTTTATATATATATATTGTATTTCTATATCTCTGATAATCTAGAATACTTTGAATGAAAGGCTTTTAGTCTTCTGTGAATGGAGAGAACTAAGTAGCTAAAGCTTCTAAATGGACAAAGCTCCCCTTTGCTGTTAACGCCAGCACGAGCGTCATTAGGTAGAATGTGATGGACCTCATGCTGTAGAGGAAGACCTGGCTCAGAGTTGGCTCTGCCATGTATTGGTTGTACAACTGTTTTCATGTAATTTAATCTTTATAATCTCAAATTTCTTAAACTTTAAAATATGCATACTAGTTGTACATATATCATAATGTCTATATGAAGCTTGTACATACAACATCTATATGAAGTTTAAAGAAATTAATATGGTTGTAGTGTTTAATACAATGAATAAATAATAATCACATTAATAAGTAGTAGTGGCAATTAATCATGATGGGAACTGAAGTGGTAATAATAAATGGTACATAGATTGTCTTCCTCTGAGGCTCATTGGATTTAAAGAATTCCTCATTGGAAAGGGAAATCTTCTCTTATACCCTACAGCCAGCTGCCTTTAGGGAGTTTCAGTTTTGTCAGATGTTCTAGGCTATAAATTTGACATAGGTAAAAACCTATACAAAGATGGATAGCAGGGGTGCCTCAGTGGCTCAGTCAGTTAAGTGTCTGACTCTTGGTTTCTGCTCAGGTCACAATCTCACAGTTCATGAGTTCAAGCCCTACATCAGGCTCTGTACTGAGTGCGGAATCTGCTTGTGATTCTCTCTCTCCCTCTCTCTCTGCCCCTCCCCTGCTCTCTCTCTCTCAAAATAAATAAATAAACTTAGAAAAAAAATGGATAGCCATAAAGCACTAACTGTGAATGACTGGTAATTATGTCTAGATTTCATTACAATAAAAATAAAGGCAAAAGTTCATGCAGATGAAAGCAACATTCTCCAAAAGCAGCTCTACTTTTAATAAAGGTATATTTAAAACAAAGTATTCACTTTATTTTTTTAATTTTTTATATCATTAAATAATTTTTATTAAGTTTATTTGTTTTGAGAGAGAGAGAAAGAGAGAGAGAGAATCCCAAGCAGGCTCCCACTGTCAGCACAGAGCCCGACATGGGTTTCAAGCTCACAAACTGTGAGATCATGACCTGAACCGAAATCAAGAGCAGGATGCTCAACCGAATGAGCCACCTAGGCACCCTATCAACTGAAGTATTTTATGTCAGTCCATACAGATACATTGTGTGTGTTTGTATGTGCAAAAGAGTGTGTCTGTGTGTGTTTACTCAATTAGTGAACAGTAGGGGAAAATGTTTCACAATTTGTATAGTGAAGATTCAGATACAAGAATTTATATAGTTAAAGATTTCTAAATTTGAACTTAAAGGAATATGTGAGGACATTTGTTTTGGACAAGTCGAAGTAACAGGAATGTGCATGAAAGAACTAAAGTACCATAAAATATACGAAGTAAAGGCACTCAAGATATTGGACAACAGGTAAGGAAGGGCAATGGAACCTGAGGGATGGGAAATAAATGAGGTTATCCTTACTTACAATTGTCCAAGCTTACTGCACAGGGAAAGTTACCAAAACACATTAGGCAAAGGTAGAGCCCAGGCTGAGTACAACATGATTCCCCTAAATTCAGGATCTGGAGCTGGGATTCTTCTTCTTCTTTTTTTTTTTTTTTGAAGATTTTTGTTTGTTTGTTTAGGGTTCCTGAGTGGCTCAGTTGGTGAAGCGTCCAACTTCCAAGTTTGGCTCAGGTCATGATCTCACGATTCATTCTATTGAGTTTGAGCCCCACATCGGGATCTGTGCCAACAGTTCAGAGCCTGGAGCCTACTTTGGATTCTCTCTCTCTCTCCCTCTCCCTCTCTCTCTCTCTCTCTCTCTCTCTGTCTCCCCCTCCCCCCTTCCCCTGCTCACACTGTCTCCCTGTCTCTCCAAAATAAATAAACTTTAAACATTTTTTTATTGAAAAAAGATTTTTTTTGTTTACTTTTGAGAGAGAGTGAGTGTGGAAAGGGCAGAGAGAGCGAAAGAGGGAGACAGAATCCTGCTGTCAGTGCAGAGACTAGTGTGCGACTTGAACTCACAAACCCATAAGATCATGACATGAGTTAAAATCCAGAGTTGGATGCTTAACCAAGTGAGCCACCCAGGTGCCCCTGGATCTGGGATTCTTGGAATAAAACGGAAACAGTAAATCAGTGTACCAAAGAGAAGGAATCTACAGAGAGACAACTCTTTGGTCTTCAGAAGGGCTCCTTTAGAAATCACTTTGATATTGATTAGTTCATACATAAACTAATTACTTCTGATTAGTTTGATCAAATCTACCCAAAGCGTGTGTGAACCAATCTATCCAAAATCACACACAAAAAATTGGGACAATATTTGAAGCCAACCCTTTTTGAGCAGTTGAATTTTTCATAATTTATTGTGATAAGCAAGATAGAGGGAAATCATACAGTGAGGCAAAATGAATATTGGATGAAAGATTGATCAGTAAGGTATACCCTAAAACAAAACCTGACAAGCTTGACCAATTTTCAATCTAACCAAGTCCCAGAACAAAGCCTGAAAACCTAGAAATACAAAAAATAATTTAGCATCCCACAGAATAAAATATATGTTGTTTTTATATATTTTATATGTTTTGCATGTTTTATTTATATATATTTTATATATTATAATATATATACATAATATATATAATACATTCCAACCTATTAGTCATGAAAGAAGTAGAAAAACAAAATTCATAAGAAAAATTATCAATTTGAAACTGACCCAGAAATGACACAGATACTAAAATTAGTCGACATAGACATTTAAAGTTTTTATAAATGCATTCTATATCTTTGAAGGCCAGCACCCTAGCATCCAAAAGAAGGGACACAATTGGTTTGGGGGTCCAAAATTCACCATCAAAATAAACTGTCACTCTTTGACACAGCAGGAAGCTCACAAAATGCTCTATTCAAAAGGCTTATTTTTAGTTGACATGACTCAGAAATCAACCTTTCAGAAAAAGGCACTTGTAGTGGGCAATTGTTTAACATTAAAGTGTCCTAAGGCAAACTTACTGATTGGGCTAACAAAAAACTGACTATAAAATTCAAACAAAAGAAAACAAAACCCACAAAAGACAAAACCAAAAACAAACAAACAAAAAAAAAAAAACAAAAAAAAAACAAAAAACAAATAAACAAAAACAGAATGCAATGTCCATGGGAGGACTTGAAAAGTTCCAATATATTCTTAGGAATCTAGACGGCCACTTACCTATGTGCATAGTGCATGCACAAGATTAAAAAACAAAACAAAACAAAACACCCCCAAACAAACAAAAGCACTCAAAGTAAAAATCTTGCTTACTAATCAAAGACTTGAGATCAGCTATTATAAATAAGTTCCAAGAACTAAAAGAAACCAAGTCTAAACAAAAAGACAGTTTAAGAATCATGTGTCATGAAACAGAGAATATAAATAGGAATTATATTTTAAAAAAAGAACCAAATATAATAGAAATGTATAATAAATGAATGTAAAATTCACTATAGGTGCTCAAAAGCATATCTGAACTTACAGAAAAAAATGAATAAGCAAGCTTGAAGAGAGACTAATTGAGACTATCCAGCCTATGAAGCAAGAAAAAAATGCAGAAAAATGAAGAAAGTCTCTAAAAAAAAAAAAAAAAAAAAAGAACATGCCTATAAAGGAAGTCCTAGAAGGACAAGAGAGACAGAAGTAACATTTGAAAAAAATAATAGCTGAAAATTTTCAAATATTGATTAAAAAAAAAAACCTTCAATTCTCATAAACAAGAAGCTCAGCAAGTTCCAAATAGAATGAAAACAAGATATCCTTATGTAAATTATCAATCAAATGTTTAAAAGAAAAAGACACAGGGAAAATCTTGAAACCAGCAAGATATGCTTTCAAACACATTTGATTATTAAGAATTTAAAGAATCCCTCCCTGATTCTCTTGGTTTTTACACCATAAATAATAGGGTTCATCATAGGTGGAATAAGAAGATATATATTGGCTATAAAAATATGGATATGTGGAGCGATGTGGTGGCCAAACCTGTGAGTGAGAAAAGAGAAAAAGGCTGGTGTATAAAACACTAAGATGACCCATACATGGGACACACATGTACTTAAGGTCTTGAGGCGGGCAGTTTTTGAAGGCAGATTAAAGACAGTGAAAAGAATAAGGATGTAAGAACAGATGATCAATATGAAATCCAATCCCCCGGTTAGGAATGCCACAATTAGGCTGTAGGCTCTACGAATCTTGGTTTCAGTGCAAACCAGCTTTATCAGGGCCATAAACTCACAGTAGGTATGGGAGATGACATTAGTTCTGCAGTAGGAAAGCCACCTCAGTAGAAAGGGATGTGGACTAAGGAGTACAGCTCCTCTAAAGACGATGCCCAAACCAAAGCCTACAATCATCGCAGGTGTCAGGATAGTGGAATGTCTTAACGGGTGGCAGATGGCTATGTAGCGATCAAAAGCCATGGCCAAGATAAATCCAGATTCCATAGTAGACAGAGAATGAATAAGATACATTTGAGTGAGGCAGGCTTCAAAGTAGATCTCTCTGAAATTGAACCAGAAGAGGCTAAGCATCTTGGGAAGTGTGGAAGAAGTAAGAATCAAATCAGCCACTGAAAGCATGCATAGAAAGAGGTACATAGGTTCATGCAGTTTGTGGTCTGTCTTGACAATTAAGAGAAGGGCAACATTTCCCATTAGTGACACTAGGTAGACTAGACAAAAAGGGATAGAAATCCATATGTGGACAGCCTCCAATCCTGGAATGCCACGCAGTAGGAAGGTGGTAGGGTGAAGACTGGTCCTGTTGTAACTTAACATTATGCAAACAGAAGATATTCCGTGACCCTGTCCAAATTAAAAATGACAAATATTATAAATATATGAATACCAATGTTTTTTTTTCATTACTATGGGTTGGGAGAGATGCCAGTTATTGAATTATTTCTTCAGTAGTATAATCTTGCAATGCATTAAATACATGGGACTGTGCTTTTTTGGGTAAGAAAAATTAGTAGAAAAGTATCTATCTATTTATCTATTTCCTCGCCTTTTTTTCAGAAAGTGTTGTTCAATTAGCCAGATGCATGTCAGTAGTATTATATTATTACAGAGGTAACAGTTGGTATATTGCTGAGTATGAAGATGCCGTTTTCTATATTTTGAGACAAGCAAAAAGGGTAAGTCCAACCATCATGATTGAGATCAGTGATTTGTGGTATTTAACTTCTCTTACCCCCTTCCCAATGATAGGGCTTATAGATATTATTAAAAGGTGACATGGGAAATACTAAAGAACAATTGGGGAAATTAGCTAAACAAGTAGAATGCAGAGGTATGAACCAAACTGATCCTATTTTTAAAGGTGAGTCATTGAGCTAATAAACGAAGGGCCCTTATCTTCATAAAATCAGTTCAATTGAACAATAAAAAAATCACTTAGCAAAGGACTATCCAATAGAAAAAATGACTAAGTCTGGAAAACGTGGATATTCAGATTACCAGATATTTGTATTGTTTTGTAAAAGATCAAATTCTTCCAGAAGGTGAATAATACATTCTTCAACCACACAATATACTTCATACTGACTTTTGTGTCCAAAGCAAACTTTTTTTTCCTATATGCCCAATGCTGTGCCTGTTATTCCTATAACTTATTCATTCCATAACAGGAAACTTCTATCTTGCACTCTTCTTTACTCATTTTGTACATCTCCCAACCCCCTTCCCTCTAGCAACCATCAGTTTGTGCTGTCTGTGTTTATAGGTCTGATTCCTGAAGCAAACTTGTAAACCTACCTCTTGATTTCCAGAAATCAGCTTCCCAGAAATCACATCTTAGAGTATGTGAACAATTATTTTGGAACGGTATTCTAACAAAACTAAATTTTGAATTGATAAACATTATTTTGGTTCAAATATTGGTATATGGTAATCTTTCATAATGAGGTTTTCTTTCATTCTGAATAAAACTAAGCCAGATTTTAAAAAAATGTTTTGACCAATGTAGTTTAGGACTAAATCCTAGAAGTAGATTAACAAAATTTATGAACAAAGCATACATGTCTGCTTAGATATTGAGTTCATCTTCTTCTACTTTATTTTTTGTCAAGAAGTTTAACCGTCTTTCAGAGAGCCACAAATGCTGTCTTCACTACTTAAGACTGGAACCCCATCCTAGGTTCCATCATTCTCTTCTTATGGAAGCATTGATTCTCCCATCCCAACTCAATGATGACTCTGCAGCCTATAACCAGGTTATCTTACCTCTGTAATGAGATGGTCTCATTGCTCACCCTGAAGGTCAGCTTAATATTGGCTACACTACAACAAGTCCCATTATACCTCTTATCCTGGGGGACCAGAGGCCTGCAAGGAATATCCTGCTTATCATCTCTCATGAGATGCTATCTGATTGTAAGCAGTTTCGATAATCTCTCCCAGTCTCTCCATGCAGACTTTGGTCTCTCGAAGGGAATCAATCTTGTAGTGTCATTGCCACCTAAGCTCTAAACTTAGAAACCAACAGAAGATGGTCCTGGACTGCAAATTTCTTGAGATACTTGATTTATTACATTTCTTAGGCTTAAGCACATGCAGGTGCTGTGAATTAATGTCTTCTTATAGCATATGTGAGGAGATCTAGACAGTAGAGAATATCAGAGGCACATGGTTATGAATTAGGGCATCCATATTAACATCCCCATATGTCTCCAGATATTAAGTAATTTACTTGAATTTTATCTAGTTCTGAAAAACAACTAAAGCTCTAATCTTGTTTCTATTCCTGAATCCCCTTGAATTTTACTTGTTTAATCAAGTACAGGATATTCATATACAGAAGAATAATTATGTGCATTTTGGTTACAATGTTATGCAAATATTGGATATGTTTTCCATATAAACTTGTCTTTCCTTAACCTCTTCTCCTATTTCTGTATTTCAGGAGCATTGAACATTACAGGCCATATTTCCCAGGATCACAGATCATCCATATATATGCTGGATTTGTTCAGTGGAGGCACTGGCAGAAAAATATTAAGGAAGAGAAGAGGAAAGTCAGGTTATTTCTCCCTATTTCTCACTCTCTTTCAAATGCATCTACTCCAGGGTTCCAGATCCTGCCAGAGGGGACTGTCATGCTTTCAGCTTCCACTGGGAGACTTGTATCTTTGAGATATAATTAAACTGCAGATTTCTCTCTCTGTTTCACTGACTTAGAGCTGATATAGCTTCCTATAGTTCTTAATTATTGGGAGCCCTTATTTTTGAATATTTCACTTCTCAGAGGCTATATAATTTATATAAATAATTATCAGTATTAAAGATATCCTGTCCTAAATATTCAAATGCTTTTTGTGTCCTGGTTAGATTCTCACTAATACAGATACCTTTAATAATTCTATAGGGCTTTGGTAATTGGTTGATTTGAAAGAATGACAGTATTTCCTAGTTAACTCTTACTAAATACTAGAAAGGAGACAATACAAAATGACCATCAACCTCAACCCCAACATCCTAAAGGCCATATTTGATAAACCCTCATACTAACATTGTACTCAGTGGTGAAATATTGAAAATTTTTCTTTATGATCAGGAATAAGACAGGAATACCCATGTCTATCACTTGTATGCAACATAGTTCTGGAAGTCTTAGCTAGAGCAATTAGACAAGAAAAAGAAATTAAAGGCATCCAAGTTGGGAAGGAAGATATAAAATTATATGTTTGCAGATGATTTGATCTTATAAGAAGAAAACCATTAAGATCACACACATGTATGCACGTGCGCGCACGCACACACACACACGCAATAGAACTAATAAATAAATTAGCAGAATTGGAGTATTTAAAATCAACCAGCATAACAGAGAGTAATCTGAAAAG
The DNA here is from genome assembly GCA_030068075.1 of Paguma larvata. Taxonomy (NCBI): domain Eukaryota; kingdom Metazoa; phylum Chordata; class Mammalia; order Carnivora; family Viverridae; genus Paguma; species Paguma larvata. Next base: position 58,694,140 of record CM057831.1, read on the forward strand.
AAAATTCATAAATATAAATTCCATTTATAATAGTATCCAAAAGAATAAAATAGGAATAAATTTGAGCAAAGAGACAAATACTTGTACACTAAAAACTACAAAACATTGTTGGAAGATATTAATGAAGACACAAATAGAAAGATAGTCCATGCTCATGGATTGGAAGACAAAATGTTGTTAATATGCCAATGCTACCCAAAGTGATCTACAGATTCAATGCAATCCCTATCAAAGTTGCAATGACATTTTTGTAGAAACAGAAAAATCCAATCTAAAATTCGTACAAGATCTCAAGGAACTCGAAATAGCGCGCGCACACACACACACACACACACACACACACACTTGAAAATAAGAATAAAGTTGAGGTCTCATACTTCCTGATTTTACAACTTACTAGAAAGCTACAGTAATCAAATCAGTATGGTACTGGCCTAAAGGCAGACATACAGACCTATACAAGAGAAAGGACAGTTCACAAATAAATTCTCGCATATGTGGTTAGGTAATTTCTACAAGAGAACCCAGATCATTCAATGGGGAAAGAACAGGGTTTTGTTGTTGTTTTCCCAACAAATGGCAATGAAAATAACTAGATATCCACATGCAATAGAATGAAGTTGGACTCATATCATACATAAAAAATTACTAAAAATGGACAGAAGGAGAGGTAAAACTATCAAATACTTAGAAAACAAAAAAAGAAAGAAAACCCTCATGACATTGTGTTTGACAATTTCTTGGATAAGACACCAAAACATAGGCAAAAAAAAAAAATAATAAGCTGGACTTCACCAAAATTAAAACTCATGCTTAAATGCAGAGACAAACTGGTTGTTGCCAGAGGGGAGGTGAGTGAGGAAATGGGTGAAATAGGTGAAGGGGATTAAGAGTCAACTTATAGTGATGAGCACTGGGTAATGTATCGAATTTTGAATCATTATATTCTACACCTGAAACTAATATGGCATTGTATGTTAATTATACTTCAAATAAAAATATGAGCAGGAAAAAAATACTTCTGTGCATCAAAGGACACTATCAAGAGAGTGAAAAGGCAACCCACAGAATGGAAGAACATATTTGCAACATATATCTGATAGAAATTAATAGCCAGAATATATAAAGAACTACTAAAACCCAACAACACAATGGATTAGAAAATGAGCAAATGACTTGACTAATCATTTTTCTAAAGAATATGTACAAATGCCCAATATATATATGAAAAGATATTCAACATCACTAATTTTTAGGGAAATGCAAATCAAACCATAATAAGACACTACTTCACATTTATTAGAATGCCTATAATTTTTTAAAAATTAAAAAAAATTATTGGTGTGGATATGAAAAATTTGGAATCCTTTTGCATTTCTAGTGGGAATTTAAATGATGCAGCTACTGTGCAAAAAAAAGCATGACTATTGCTCAGAAATGAAAACAGAATTACCATATGAAACAGCAATTCCACTTCTGGGTATATATCCAAAACAAATTAAAACAGAGACTTGAACAGATATTTATGTAACTACATTCACAATAGCATTACTCATAAGAGTCAAAAGGTAGAAGCAACTTGAGTGTCCATCCACAGAAAAATGGATAAATGAAAGATAGATATATAGATAGGAATCTATATCTAGATACATGTCTGTTTTATCTATGTCTTTATAGTCCACTATAATGTATATAGAAATGTTATTCCATATTAAAAAGGAAGGAAATTCTGATGCATTCGACAACAGGAATGAACCTTGAAGATATTATGTTGAGTGAAATGAACCAGTCACAAAAAGACCAATACTGTATGAGTCCACTTATATGAAGTACCTAGAGTGGCCAAATTCACAAAGACAGTATAATGGTAGTTGCCAAGAAATGTGGCCAATGGGAAGTTACTGTTAATGGATAGAGTTTCAGATGGGAAAGGTAAAAATCTCTGAAGAAGAATGGTGGTTGTGACTGCACAACAATGTGAATGCATGAATTACGCTGAGCTGGATAATTAAAAATGGTTAAAATAACAACTATTATGTTATGTATATTTTTCCACAATAATAAAAAAGCCACCAGTAAATGTCCTTTAGTTATATTCTATCTTAATGCAAAATGCATGAGTGGCGATATTGAATACATAGATACATGGATACATGGATAGATGATAGATCAATATTCATGATATTTTCTTTATTTCCAACATACAAATATATATTAACAAAGAGAAACATCAAGAGAAGCTTCTTGAAATTGTACACTGAGCTACTCCATAAGTATGAGTGAGAAACTGTCCATCATTTAGTTCTCAAGAGAAACCTTTCTTTTTTTCTACATTGTTTATTTATCCTTTTTCTCCTTCCACTGTTCACTTTCTCTTTGTAATCATCCTCCAAAAGATATGTAGTTAGAAGGAGGTTAACAATTTGTCCTCCAATATTTAATAAATGAAAAAACTGAAATAACTTGGATTATAATTTTTGGAATTCACAGACATAAAGTAAATGAAAGAACTTTCAGATGGTAAATCCAGTTCTGCTTGTGGGAGTAAGAGCAGCTAGTTATTTTACTTAATAACCTCTTTTATTTCCATTTATTTTATCAATTCAACTAAAATCAAGCAACTTTGACCATTAATGTCCTAATAACATACTCCCGTATTTTCTTGGTCCTTATTCCATACACAATGGGGTTGAGAAAAGGGGGCACCAAAAGGTACATATTTGCAATAAAAATATGGATGTGTGCAGGCACATTCTTCCCAAAACGGTGAGTGAAAATGGAAAAACCGGCTGTGGAATAGAAGACAAGAATAACACAGACATGTGATCCACATGTGCCCAGAGCCTTAAAGCCAGCTTCTCGGGACGGCAGGCGGAATACAGAGCGGAGGATGAAGGCATAAGATACAGCAATGAGAACTGCATCACAGGAGCCAATGATAGAAGCCATACTGAGGCTATAACTCTTGGTGGCCCCTATGTCCATACATGCCAGCTTCACCACGGCCATGAACTCACAATAGGTGTGGGCAATGATTCGTGATCTGCAGTAGGGCAGTTGTTTGAGCAGGATGGGATGTGGGGAAAAGAAGGCTACACCCCGAATCACTACAACAATACCCATTATGCTGATGCGTGCATAGGTGAGAATCGTGGTATGGTGCAGTGGATGACAAATGGCCACATAGCGGTCAAAGGCCATGGCCAGGAAAAAGCCGGATTCCATAGCAGTAAAACTATGAATGAAGAACATCTGGGCTAGACAGGCATCAAAAGCAATGTCATGGGCTCCAAGCCAGAAGAGACAGAGCATGCGGGGCAGCGTAGATGTGGAGAGGACCAGGTCGGTGATGGACAGCATGCACAGAAAGAGGAACATAGGCTCATGGAGACTTCGCTCTGCCCTCACCACAGCCAGGATGGTCACATTCCCCACCACGGCCACCACGTACATGGAGCAGAAGGGAATCCCAATCCAGACATGCAGGTGCTCTAGTCCTGGGATGCCCATCAGCAAGAAGGTGACAGGAGAGGGACGAGAGGTGTTGAGAGGAGGCATGACACTTTTCTCTTTGCTTTCTGTCACTACTCCTGAAGATGAAGCTGCTATGACAGATGATCGTAACCAGACGGTGAGGACATGGAGATTCAAAGAAGACCCTTATGTTAAAAACAATTCAAATTCATAATCAGGTATATTTATATTCACGAGGACCGTAATACCAAAATTAGTAATAACTAACCAAATGATATGTCTAGAAGTACAGAAAAATGATATGTATATTATCCCAGGGACCTACCTATCACCTTGTCCCTTCCTTTCCAGTAAAAGATTCCATCTGTAGTCATACTTGTTCTTAATTCAACTAATATTTACTGAGTTTCTTCCTTGAGTTCCCATTCAATATTTCCCTTATGTCAATGAGTCTTTCAAAACTGGGAGTGATCAAGCAGAGGCACTGTGAAAATATCATGGAGTTATTGAAAGGACCCTTATAATCCACTGTGCCATTCACATGGGGAATAGAAATAAATGGTTTTTCCCTCCCTGGACATGATATTGAAGGCTTTGACACAGCTTTTGGAGTAGAATCAACTCTTTCTCTATTCTTAGCCTTTCATTTACCACTGTGCATATGTGACTAATCTGGCAGGATTACAACTTGTTTTTTTCCTATTGTTCATTTCTATCCTGCACTGTTTAAGTAGGCACATATCATGTTCTTTTGAACCAACAGATATCTATTGGTAAGGATAAGATGTTTATTAACATTAAGTTCACTCACCGCTCTTTTATTCTTTTTTTTTTTTTCAGATTTAGTTTAGTTCACAGTACAGAAGGATACTAATTACGCTCCTTCATTTGTTGATCCAGAAACCTAGATTCTCAAACATGCACAACAGTTTATTTACTGGATTGGTAAATTTATACCTGATGATGCTTTAGATATCAATTACTGACTACAGTAGGTTTCTTCACACTTCTTCCTATAATTCCAAGCGACTATCAAAGCTCCATGGCAGAGAAGTCCTGGGATAAAGTGGGTGAGCATGAGGCCGGAGTTGAGAAGGTTAAAGGGAAGAACTAACTTTTAACTCACCACAAATGCTTCAGGTGTAGAGTAACCCTTGGTTACTAGTTTTCTGCTTCTCCTAGCTCCCATCAAGGCAGCACATAGTACTTATGTAGAACTGCCATCAGTTTTTAAAGAGAATCTGCTTTCCTTCTGTCCCATACAAATCCTTATAAATATAATATGTACTAATAAGAACTTACACAGAATTACCAATATATATGCTTTCCTGAATTAGGCCAGAATACTAATTATGTCCCCCATATATTATTAACCAAATTTTTTTCTAGGCTTATATGTACTAGAAACTGGCTTTATCATAGTGAAAAACACAAATATGTCTTTTTCATGACTTAGCTTTAAACAACTAATGGTAGTATAACCTTAAACAGATAATTTATATGGCAAAATTTTATCCCAAAGTTAAGGGAAGGATGAGTTATACAGAAATGACAGCAAGGGATCAAATTAACCTTAGTGAGTCAAGCAAAGTCTTGGGTAAATGGAGCTTAGACTGGAATGTGAAGATTATATGACTTTGTCCCATGGAGATATTTAGATATAGATAAAGAAAATATGTATTCATCTATCTGCACCAACACGCAGACACACATAAACAGAAGAAAGAAGCATAAACAAAGTTCCATTGGGAAGGACAATCATGATGTAATGAATTAAATCTAGTGTAGTTGAGACTCAAAGATTACAAAGAGATGGGGTGTGTGGGTGGCTCAATTGGTTAAGCATCCCACTTCAGTTCAGGACATGATCTCACAGTTCGTGGGTTCAAGCCCTGCCTTGAGCTCTGTGCTTAGAGCTTGGAGCCTGGAGCCTGTTTCAAATTCTGTATCTCTCTCTCTCTCCCTCTCTCTCCCCCCCTCCCCCCCCCCCTCTCTCTCCCCCTCCCCTGCTCAGGCTCTGTCTCTCTTTCTTTTAAAAATAAACATTAAAAAATTAAAAGAAAAAAAAAAACGATTACAAACAGATTAAGGTGATAAAAAATTCTATGGGTAAACGAAGGTCCCTACACATCCATGTGTAAGCACACAACCAGCAGGAAATTTTATAATCTAGAGCAGTGTAGTGGTTGTTAGGTGCTCACTAGTAACTATTGGAGTTACAGATACAATGCACAACAGAGTAAGAGAAGAACTAGAAAGCGCACACACTCAGAGATATACACGCTGGTTTCTAAAACACTTTTTTTTTTGTACAGACACACATGGTAGAATCTCTGTGGTATCATCTCCCTGAAAATGCCAACCTGCGGTTAAGTACGAAGATCATGAGATATCCTTAATTTTTGTTCCTTCAATAGATTCATACAATATGAAACATGGTCAAAATGAGAGGTAACTTTCACTTCTATGAGATCCTTAAAAAAGATCTTCATTTCCTACAATCTGTTTTTTTCTTCATTTCATCCATAAAGAATGAAAAATGTGTATTTCTTCTGTTTCAAAGAATTACATCTTCTTTCTTGAAACTAGGACATTTGGAACGTAAAAAGATGTTAAGAAAATCCCATGTCCTTGAAAGTTTTCCTTAGATTGCTTAGACTATCTTTCTCTCCATCCCTCTTTAGTTTCATAACCTTAATTCTCTCACAAGGGAAGCAGACTCAGAACCGAGAAGCAACCTAAACATTAGTGTCTATATATATAGCAGCTTTCACATGATAATCTCAGAGGATAAGCAAGAATAACAAGTGACACAAACAGGTCCTCATGGAATCACTGAGAGAGGGGGAGTATTTGCATTGTTGGTAAAGATTTGATAATCTTCCTAATTTCAGGAATAGTAGTTCACCTGTATATTCCCTTAGGTTTACAGTTGCAGATGTAGCCAGCTCTTGGTATTATGGTATAATCTGTCAACCACTTGACAGGACCTGAAGGGAACTGAAAAAATAGAAACACATTCTTTATTCCTTTAACACATCAACTTCATTCCATTGCAACTTGGGACAGAAACTTTGCAGGCCAAAACAGAGGGACAGGGGTATATGTAAATTATTAGAAAAAATATCCAAGAATTCCTTATCTAGCAAAACTGCCCTTCAAAAATGAGGGAGAAAATAGGATATTCCCAGGCACAAAAGCTGAGAGAGTTCATTATCCCTAGACCTGCTCTACAAGGAATGCTAAAGGACATCCTTTCTGTTGAAATTACAGGAAGCTAGAGAGTAACTCAAACCTATACAAAAATATCAAGTTCTTTGGCAAAGATAAATACACAAGTATAAAAACCAGTATTATCACAATTTTGGTTCATAATTCAACTTTTTATTCTTATATAGGATATGAAAGACAAAAGCACAAACACAAATACAAATCTAAGTTAATGGGTACACAATAGATAAGGATGTACTTTGTAAAATTAAAAATATAATATTATTATGTGGGTCCTAAAGAAAGGAGTAGCACTTTTGTCTGTGACTGAAGTTTAGTTGTTAGCAGTTTAAAATATGTTGTTATAATTTTGGGATGTTATATGTAATCCCTGTGGCAATTACAAAGATAATATTTGTAAAATATACACAAGAGGAAATGTCAAGGAATCAAAAACTGTCATTACAAAAATTAGGCAAACACAAAGGCAGGCAATAAGACAGGAAAAGAGGGACAAAAAAGTTACAAGACATACAGAAAACAAACAACAAAACGGTAATAGAAATTCCTTCCCTATAAATAATTATTTTAAATGTAAATGTTTCAAAATCCCCAGCCAAAACAAAAAGTGGTAGAATGGGTGAAAACAACAGAATTCAGACTTCAGTTTTCCATTGGCATATGAGAAGCTGGAAGCTCACACTCTACCCTAAGAAGTAAAAAGCTGAACCAACTGAGAAGTCAGCAACACTCCTTAGACTTATAAGAGAAGTAAGGTCACATGGCAAACTGCTGCCCCCCAAACTGGAGAAACCAATACGTGAAGACAGAAAAAATTATAATTTACCAGAGAAGAAATCTCCATGATTTCTGTACCAGGGTAAGAAAATACAAACTACAATTGACAAGTTACTGGAGGCTTAGACTGAGCGAGCCTGAGAGATAAACTCCAGGGAACCCAGTCATTGATTGGTCCCTGCACTTTTCTGAGTTTTACTTCCATGTGTTCATCAGGTCCTCACAGTGTTTTGAAAGAAAAATCCTCTCATGATTCTGGCAGGTGGAGGGGACAGTGAACCATTTTGAAATACACCAGAGCATTCTGTTCTTAACTACGTCTGCCTGTAGGAAAAACTAGGTAACCAAACCCTAACCTGCTAGGATTTTATCAGAGTCTGTCTAACTGGTCTGGAAGAAAGGAAATACTCAATTCCAGCTGTCTCTAGCCTTCGATGAGGGAAAAAGGAAATAACCAACTTCAACTCACCCTAGACATGTGGTTCCTCTAAGGGGAATGAGAGGGAAACTGAGCATAACACAAGAACTTTATAGTTCAGATGCAAAAGTTCACTAAAAGACTGAAACCTAATCATAGAACAATAGAGCATTTCCCCTTTCCCTACATCTTACTGCCACATTACTAAAGACCTATTTCTGGCAGTTTTTTAACTGAAGACATTTCTGGCTATTGAAAAGAAATTACAAGACATACTAAAAGGCAAAAAATACCATTTGAAGAGAAAGAACAAACATCAGAACCAAACTTAGATACGGCAGGGATGTTGGTGTTATTAAATCATAAATCTTAAAAACTATTATTAATATACTAAGAACTTTAATGGAAAAAACACACAACATGCAAAAGCAAATGGGCAATGTAAGCAGACAGATAGAAATCCTAAGAAAGATCCAAAAAGAAATGCTAAACGTCAAAAACGGTAGCAGAAAAGAAGAAAGCCTTTCATGGAATGATTAGGAGCCTGGGCATAGCTGAAGAAAGAATGTCTGATCATGAGAATACCTCAATAGATACCTCCAAAACTGAGAAGCACAGAGAAATAAGACTGAAAGAAAAGAAAAGAAGAAAAGCAATATTCAAGAATGGTGAGACAACTATAAAAGTTAGAACATATGAGTAATGGGAACACCAGTAGGAGAAAAGAGAGAGACAGGAACATAAATATTTGAAATGATAGCGATGCAGAATTTTCCCAAATTAATGTCAGATAGATACCAAACTCTATAACAAGGAAGCTCAGAGTGTACCAAGTAGGATAAACAAAAAAATAATTACACCTAGTTGTATCACTTTCAAACAGCAGAGAATCAAAGATGAGGAAAAAAATCCTAAAAGAAGTCAGAATTAAAAAAATAATAATAAACACCTAAGCTATAAAAGAACAAAGATAAAAATTATATCTGATTTATCTTCAGAAATCATGCAAGCAAGAAAAGTGTAGTGAAATTTTAAAGTGTTTGAGGAAAAAAATGGAGAATTCTTTACCCTGCAAAATAATTCTTGAAAGATGAAGGAGAAATAAAGACTTTCTCAGACATAATAGAATTTTTACAAATACACCAGTTTGGAAGAAATGTTAAATTATTCTTTAGAGAGAAGAAAATGATATAGGTCAAACACTCAGATCTACATAAAGATAGGAAGAGTACTGAAGAAGAAATAAGAGAAGGTAAAATCAAATATTTTATTTTTCTTATACTTAATTTATCTAACAGGTAAATAATTTGTTCAAGTAATTATAGCAATAATTAAATATAAACAAACAAAGCAATAAATATTTTGAACAATTTACCTGTTAGATAAATATATATGCATATAAACAAAATGAATGCCAGAAATGATATAAGAAACAGAATGGAGGAATTAGGGTTAGTTTGTTATTAAAAAGTACTCATACAGTGAAGCGGTACAGTGTTATTTGAAAGTGGACTTGGATTTGTCGTAAATGTATACTTCAAATTCTAGGGCGAGGACTAAAAAAAGTAAAGAAATAAAAATAAAAATAAAATACAAGTACAACTGATATGCTAAGAAAAGAGAGAAAATAGAAGCATATATAATGCTCAATTAAAAATACAATAACAATCCTTAACATGTATTTAGCTAAATACAAAATGTCAAAATATCTGATACAAAAACTGATAGAAGTCCAAGGAGAAATAGATAAATCTACTATCATATTTGGAGAATTCAAATTCCTTTCTAAGGAAGTTCTACAAATGGCCAATTAACACACAAAAAGATGCTCAACATCTCTAATCAAAACCACAGTGGGAGAACTTCACACACATTACAATGGCTATTATTTTTTTAAAAAAGGGGAGGAGGGGAGGAGGGGAGCAGGGGAGGGAAAGAGAGGAGAGGGAAAGAACAAGTAGAATCCAGCTATTGTCCAAAGGAATATCATTCACAGAAACATGATGTTTATGTGTGAAACAGCAAGGAGATACAAGAAATGTAAGAACATTCCTAACAACCATTGGTAAGGAAAGGTAAAGAGGATGGTGATCATAATTTGGAGATAGGATGCTTTGTGAATATCAGGTAACAGAAACGACTTTAAACCATCTAATACCCTTGAATGTGTAGATAGAAGCACCAAAAATAAGGCAAGATAACTTCTTAAGAACAATAATGACAATTTAATAACTTTAGAAATCTAGAACTTTCTTTTTCAACACAGAGATAAACATGTGTGAAGAGGAAGCATATGCATCAGAAATATCTTGTCTTGATTTTAGAGAAGAGTGATGTCTGAAAAATCACATGCAAATTTACAATCATTTGAATGTACAATTTCTTTTTTAAGTTGATTTATTTTGAGAGAGGGGAGAGGCAGAGAGAGGGAGAGGGAGAGAGAGAATCCCAAGCAGGCTCTGTGCTGTCAGCACAGAGCCCAATGAGGAGATTGAACCCAGGAATTGTGAAATCATTACCTGAGCTGAAACTGAGACTCAGACACTTAACTGACTGAGACACCCAGGTTCCCCAAATGTACTGAGCATTTCTTGTGTTTGTATTTTGTGTGTATATACATACATATATATTTGGATGGTAAGGTCTACTTCTGAATTTTTGTGTATTTCTCTTATGTCTGCTTCTTTTACACTCCCCCCTACCTGCAGCATAATGTCAGCTCTTTCCAACGAGACTTTGAGATCACAGTCCATGGCCAGAGAGGGATTATGATTTGGGTTTATTTGCAGAGCTGTCCCTCAGGAGATGAAGGGCCAGAAGTTTCAAACTCTATTCTCTAAGGTGGCCACAATAGGGAATCTAGTTCCCATTCCTGCTGGAGATAGGTTATATATTGACCAAAGAATCTAAGAAAGCCCAATCAGAATCTCTTTCCTCGTAGGTAAGGCAGAAGGCTTTAATTAATTTTTGAAAGGAAATACTGTGCATCCACCAGGACTCTGCTCCATAGGCTACAGGCCAAGAGTGAGAGGTTTTAGTACAACTTCTAGTACATTCTTCACTCAGTACTCAGTAATAGGAAATGTGGAGATTGTTTCAAGTATTTGGTAATCCCTAATCTTTCTGATAACTGCAGGATAGCGAAGACAGTGGCCTTTCATGGTAGTAGAAAAATTCAAGCGAGGATAGGACCATAGCTGAATATAGGCTCAAAAAACAAGCACCAAAGGAGGAAACAGGAAACTAAGAGTCCTGGAAGAAGGACTTAGGTATCTTCTTACCACTGTCAGAAGACCTCAATTAGCCAATTTGTCAGTATTACTCTAAACTTAGAGAGGGACTGAACTTTTTCATCATTCTTTCCTTCATTCTCTCTTTCCTGCTTTCCATCTAGCTTCCCATGTTTCTTTCCTCTTTCTTCTTTTCCCTCACACCTTATTGCTTCCTTCAAGTTTTCACCTCTTTCCTTGTTTTGTTTGATTTTCTCTGTTCAAAATGAATTATCAGAGGATAGAGAAGATCACCTGGATATTGCTCAGAGTAAGGTTAAAATTTTATCAATTATTCCTGACTTGGGAGAGCAATGTCCATGATCAATTCTTCCTCAGACATCTTTATTTCAACTTATCTGACCACTACACTATTTCTCTTGGGTGTCCCCCTTGTACAGAATAGGGCAAAACCCTTTGTTGCCTTATGCTTCACTATGATCTAAGCAACAAAGGGATTCACAGCATTCTAGTAAGAAATGTATACCCTAAGGTGTAAAGGTTCTCTGCTTGTTGAATGACTGTGCCTATCTCTGTTTAAGCTTTGTTTAATAGTGTTTATCCATAAGTGTTTATTGAACACTTTAGTGGGTGAAGAATACCTGTTGGCTCAGAAGGTGATTTTTTGAAAATTCATATTAAATAAAACATACTGAAGGCATTTGGCATATAAGGTATCACTGTATCTGTATAGCTTTTGTATCTGTGTTTCTATATTTCATTGTAGCCATATGTATGTATCTGCATATTTTTGTCTTTGCCTTAATTTCTTCTGTTTGTCTTCAACATCTTCAATCTGGGAAGTCATTACATTATGTATTAATTGAGAAACCATTTTTCCTCTTGAAAAAAAGTACCAGAATATAGAGTATTTGGGTTCAGAACTTCATAAGATGTTATATTATCTCTAAGCATTGACTATGCTCATAACAATCGTAAATGATCTGTCCCTTGAATTCAGTTGTGTCTGGTACGAGGAATCTTCCTTTTAGTTAATCCAGTATACATAGACAGGTAAGAAACAATACCACTGTCTTGTCTTGCATTGTAATAAAACAAAAAAATAATTTGAAATAATTTGAAACAATTCTTGTGCTTTTTTTTCTTCTAGAAATGGACCATACATCACTCCTTCTATTCCAGTCAAATCCAGAATGCCACATCAAAATATAACCATGTTCCATCCATCCACGTTTTTTCTTTTAGGCATCCCAGGGCTTGAGACTGCTCATGCCTGGATTTCATTGCCCTTCTGTTGTGTTTACTTCCTGGCTCTTATTGGAAATGTCACAATCCTGATAGTCCTATGGACAGAAAGAACCCTGAAGGATCCAATGTTCTTCTTTCTTGCCATTCTATCTGCCATAGACCTGGCCCTCTCCACAACCTCAGTACCGCGTATGTTGGGTATCTTTTGGTTTAAGGCTCATGAAATTGGCTTTGGAGCTTGTGTGGCCCAGATGTTTCTCATACACACCTTCACAGGAATGGAGTCAGTAGTTCTGCTGGCAATGGCCTTTGACCGCTATGTAGCCATCTGTGACCCACTCCACTATACGACCATTCTGACAGGCCGGGTGCTATCAGGAATTGGATTTGGTATTGTACTGAGTACAGTTGTGCCGACACTGCCCATGATCTACCTAATCCATCGTCTACCTTTTTGCAATGCCCGCATTATTGCCCATACCTACTGTGAACACATGGGCATTGCCAAGTTGTCTTGTGCCAACATTCAAATCAATGCTATCTATGGTCTCTTTGTTGCTTCTTTCCTTATTCTTGGCCTGGTACTGGTTGGAATCTCCTATGGCTACATCTTCCGTGCTGTATTCCGCCTGAAGTCACAAGAGGCCCGTCACAAGACCCTGAGCACTTGTAGCTCCCATGCTGCAGTCATGTTTGTTTTCTATACACCCTCTCTCTTCTCCTTCCTCACTCACCGATTTGGCCAAAAAATACCTCCTTATGTCCACATTCTTGTTGCCAACATCTATGTGGTCCTTCCACCTGCCCTCAACCCTATCATCTATGGGGTAAGGACGAGACAAATCAGAGAGTGTGTGATCCAAGTATTTACTAGCAAGTAAGGAATTCTATTTTCATTGATCTTTAGGGATGAAGAGCTGCATGCAATAACCATATTAATTCCACCTCCATATTAATACTTGACAAGTAGTTGCCAGTTTATTTGTCCACGTGAGAAAATGCTAACTGAAACCTCAAAATGATATGACAAAATCAGATAATCTAAGCTTTGGGAAATAATTTCTAATTTAGGTCTGTCATTAAGTTCTCATTAGTTTTGCTGAAGGGTTGCAGCCTATGACTGTGGTAGTTCACTATTCTGAGAAAAAGAGAGATCAGGAGACTTGCAGATGGTTCCCTATAATTGAATACCTGGAAGTTTCTTTGATTAAACCTGGTGTTCATATAACATAAAAGATTTCTGTGTGAAATGTCTACTGATAAGTCTAAGCCTATTCTAAGTAAATTAGTTTTTAATTAACAAGTAAATTTAGTACAAGTAAATTTATAAGTAAATTAGAATTAAATAAATAGCCTCAAGAGTGCGACTTTTATTCCTAATAAAGGAAAACTTATATTGTAAATTCAAATCTGCAACCATCAGTGGAGCTATTTTAACCTTCGGCAGTCATCTGTGCAGGGCTCTACATGAGCCTTCACTCTTGGGGCTTACCAACACCATTCTGTTGTGAGCAGGATGTTCTGTTTCTAACAGAAGTGAATGTCAAACCATGGTAGATAAAGAACCTGGAAGATAATTTTTTAGAGTCATCTTTGGTTAGTGTTTTCCTGGAATTTTTGGCAGAGTTTAGGGTGAACCTCCCCTTTCTTTTCCAATGAAGACTGGTAAGCAGGAATCAGTTTGTTTTCCTTCTGTGCTCCTGTGGTACTAAATCTAAGTAGATGATATAAGATATCTTGAACTAATTGCCAAGGTGCTATCTCAATGCTCGGTTTGATCTCCTATTTTAGAGAACACCAAATTTTCAGTCTCCAAGTGAATAAAAACTGTAGATACAATGTGATTTACATAACTGCAGGGTCCATGTAGTTATCCATTAATTAAAATTCAAAAATTGGAATTAGTTATCTAATAATGCAGTGATAAGCGTGGGGAATCTTTACCCTTTTTCTAAAATATTTTAAAGTTTTATTGTTCCCAGTTCCTCCCAAATACTTTGACAGAAGCATTTAATGTATTTTTCTATGTGTTTGTGAGAATGCATAATATTCACTCCTTTGTTATGGGGATATTTCTTTATGTAAAATGCATTATTAATAATTTAAGAAAAATGAGCTTATAATAATATATGAAGGTAAAATACACATAATATTGGGTAATTCTTCACATTATTAAGTGATATATTTCAATTTTTAAAGTTAACAGTTCAATATAGTACACCCTCCCAAAATATTCTCATGGATTAGAAGCTCCTCCTTTCTGGTAATTTTGCAAGTTTCATCTCTACCTAAATGTAAAGTTCTTATTCTTTTTTTTTTTTTTTTTTTTGTAAAGTTCTTATTCTAAAGATGTTCTGAAACATCTGAAGTTTGTTATTATTTGTATTATTTGTATATTTGTTAGTTATTCTAAAGATGTGTATTGGCCTGACTATGGAATATATGTCTCATCTCCAGCTCCCAATTTATCTTCATTTGCATTCAAAGAAAACAAAAATGGCTCAGTAAAAAAGTACTGAAAACATAATACAATACTTTCTTATACTTAATAAATTCAACTATGCAGACTCTATAAAGCCCTACTAGAGTTCATTTAGGAGGAGGAATGGAAGATCCCAGCATCATCTAAGAGTAGCAGTTTAGAAGACAACACGGACATACGGCAGACTTAAACTTTTGATAACAGAGAACAGTATAAGAGTAAAATATACAGGCAGCATAAGTAAAATTAGTTTTCAAGAAGGTTGTTGTCAGGTAAACTCTATACAAAATACCAACATATAGCACAAATGAATAAAATAATAATTAAAAACTTTGCCTTTAAAAATAGAGTGGTGTCAGTTATTTCTTAAAATTAACTCAAAAGAGAAATTGAAATTATATTTGATATTATTTTTTGCCCCAAATCTTTCTTCAGACATACAATTACTAAGGAAAAATATATCATAGACATTATATGAATCTAAGCACACAATACTGTTAAGTTATTTAAATCCTTGAGCATGCAGAGAGAACTAGATTTTTCCTTCCTGACCCACTGAAGTACATTCATAATCGAAAAGATGCCATGTTGTACCTTTTCATTTTCTCAAGAATTCATGACAGTTGTTAAAAACACAAGATTCTTGGGGAGCCTGGGTGGTCAATTTGTTAAGAATCTGACTCTTAATCTTAGCTCAGGTCATGATCTCATGGTAGTGAGTTCAAGCCCAGCATTGCAAGCCCAGTGTTGGGCTCCACACTGGATGTGGAGCCTACTTAAAATCAAAATCAAAAACATTGCCACGTAGTAGTCCATTGTATATATGTACCACATCTTCTTTATCCACTCGTCAGTTGATGGGCACTTGGTCTCTTTCCATGATTTGGCTATTGTCGAAAGTGCTGCTATGAACATTGGGGTACACGTGCTCCTATGCATCAGCATTCCTGTGTCTCTTGGGTAGATTCCTAGCAGTGCTATTGCTGGGTCATAGGGTAGCTCTATTTTCATTTTTTTGAGGAACCTCCACACCGTTTTCCAGAGTGGCTGCACCAGTTTGCATTCCCACCAACAGTGTAGGAGGGTGCCTACTTCTCCACATCCTCGCTAGCATCTATAGTTTCCTGATTTGTTCATTTTAGCCACTCTGACTGGTGTGTAGCAACATGGATGGAACTGGAGGGTATTATGTTAAGTGAAATAAGTCAGTCAGAAAAAGACAGATACCATATGTTTCCACGAATAGGTGGACTTTGTGAGACTAAGCAAAAACCAGGGGGAGGGGAAGAGGGGAAAGAAAAAAAAGACAGGGAGGGAGATAAAACATAAGAGATTCTCAAAGACTAAGAACAAACTGAGGGTGAGGGGGACGAGGGTGGGGGGAGAGGGGGTGATGGGCATTAAAAAGGCACATGTTGGGATGAACACTGGGTGTTACATGTAAACCAATTTGAAAATAAACTATTATAAAATTTAAAAAAAATTTAAGATTTAAAAAAAAGTTAGACAAAATTTAAGAATAATTTTGCTTTTTTAATTTTCAAGCTAATAATTTTGATCAATACATTGGAACTATCACTTGTAAAAAAAAAAATCAAAAACAAAAACAAAACCCACAAAAACCAAACAACAGCAACCAAAAAAACCCAAAACAATCACATACGAGGTTCTTGACACACATTCAGCTGAGAAAGTTGCGTAGTGTTATATGAGGTTTTAAATGTCCAACTAGCAGAAGAGGATCAAAGTTTTGAAGAAAACATCTGAACTTTGCTGCATTAGGAAACTTCAGGGTTCACAATGACAGACAGCCAGAGTCTCACAGTGCTGAGGAGTGAAGCTATCTCTTCTTAGAAAATAAAAACAACACTCTATCACCATGTTCTGATACACGATTACTGTCACTTTTTTATTGGCTAGAAGAATGGATCTAATTCATGAGTACATAAACACTGAAAAATACAAGGGTAACTCTAAATTTAGAATGTTCTATGTCCACATATGACCTACTAATGGCATACTTGTTTTAAGTGTTTAAAACATTTAAAATGTAAGTATATGGGAAATCACATTTATACCACTAACTTTTAAAAAAATCTTTTTTAATGTTTATTCATTTTTGAGAAAGAGAGAGAGAGACAGAGAGAGAGACAGAGAGACAGAGCATGAGTTGGGGAGGGACAGAGAGAGAGGGAGACACAGAATCTGATGTAGACTCCAGGCTCTGAGATGTCAGCATAGAGCCCAAAGTGGAACTCAAACCCACAAACCGTGGTCCCATGACCTGAGATGAAGTTGGACACTTAACCGACTGAGCCACACAGGTGCCCCTACCATTAACTTTATATTTATTTGGACAAATGACATTACCTCTGCAAGTCATACAAATTTCATAGCCCTACTTTATTCAATTTTTGTATAATGTTGAAGGTTCTTTTGTTCATGTTTGCATCGCTAGTAACTATAGTAATACCTAATACATAATAAATAAGGCATTTGTGAATAAAGAATGTTTCATACATGGACTGAGTTACTATTTTTTCCACATAAAATAATGCTGTCTGGAGTTTATGAATGAGGATAAATATGTTTACCAGTGAAGTGATCGTTCAAAATAGGGTGTTTGATATAGAAAAATCACAAGAAAAAATGCATTATTTCATAAAACGTGTGTTTCCATGTATGATGATTTTGCTACTTGGTAAAGATATGTGTACTTTGTAGGTCCCATCAGAAAGCCTCATATATAGGAAAAAGTTTTCTGCTTTTCTCTTATATTTTGCTTGATTTATTTATGACTCATTAACTTTAATTCCTACCACACTTACCAGGTGGATAAGATCTTGACTCCAAATCTTGAATACATACAGTAGATACTACAACTACTATGAATAATTATTATGTTTCTTATTAATATGATACAATCTCTAAAAAGTTCTTTAAAGGTAAATGCTTGCTTAATTTCTCTCCATATTTTTGTCTATAAATTTAAACACAAAAGGGCAAATACTGGATAGTCAAGTGTCTCAATCTAAGATATGCAGAGAACTTAGTTTGGGAAAACAAAATAATCCAAAAATATTTGAAAGTTCAGAATTTTTTTAAAATGTGGAAATAAACTGAATCAGGTGCCTCTTATATACTCTCCCAAACCACTAGGCCTCATTTGTCTCTTGTTCCAACTGACCTGACATGATAAACGCTTGGTGGGCTCTGAATAAATTCATTCAAATACAACCTCATAGTGCTTCACTTTATGCCATGCTCCAGATCACCTTCCCAGGGTCAAAGCAATCAGAAAATGTCATGGGATGATCCTTTTATAAATGACAGGAGTTAGTGGATAAATCATCTCCCCTTTCCTCTTGTACAAGTATTAATTATGAGACAAAAGTTCTAAGGAATGGGCCTGTGAGACCTATCATGTAATCATAGAAGAAGCAAGTTCCATAATGTATCATAATCAAGGATTTCCTACTTTTCTTGTCCCTCACTCATAATTTTTGATATCAGAGTCTCCAGTAAGCACATAAACGTATAAGACCTTTGTCCTGGGCTCTAATTTTTTGGCTATTATGTTAAGAAGGAAAAAGTTGAAAACCCAGTAGCTGTTCCACCCAGTCAAGATATTAAATCATGAGAAACATCCAGAAGAATTTAAATATTAGCACCATCATCCACCATTACTATACTATACTATATTGTACTATAATACTACAAGTATAGTCATCATGTTATACATTAGATCCTCAGATCTTATTAATTTTATAACTTAAAGTTTGTAGTTCTTGACCAGTATCTCCTCATTTCCCTCTAGGTCCTAACAAAGACCATTATACTCTCAGTTTCTCAGTTCAACTTTTTGTTGTTGTTGTTTTTGTTTTTGATTTTGTTTTAAATTCCGCATGTAACTGATACAATATATTATTTGTATTTTTCTATCTGGTTTACTTCACTTAGCAAAATGCCTACCAAATCCATTCACATTGTCGCAAATGGCAGGATTTCCTTCGTTTTATGGCTGGATAACATTACATTGTACATACATACATACCACAACTTCTTTATCCATTCATTCATCAATGGGCACCTAGGTTGTTTCTATATCTTAGCTATTGGGAAAAACGATGCAATAAGCATGGAAGTACAGATATCTCTCTGAGATAGTGATTTCATTTTTTCTGGATTTATTTCCAAAAGTGGTATTGATGGATCACATGGTAGTTCTATTTTTAGATTTTAGAGGAAACTTGATTGATATTGTTTTCTATAATGGCAGTACCAGTTTACAAGCTCACCAATGGTGCACAAGTGTTCCCTTTTCTCCACATCCTCAGCAACACTTGTTATCTCTTGCCTTTTTGATAGTAGTGATTCTAACAGGTATGAGGTGATATCTCATTGTAGTTCTGATTTGGATTTCTCTGATGATTAGTGATGTTGAGGACCTTTTCATATACCTCTAGGCCATTTATATATCTTCTTTAGAAAATATCTCTTCAAGTCTTTTACCCATTTTTTAATAACTTGGGTTTTCACAGTTGAATTGCATGAGTTTTTTTTTAAATATATTCTAGATATTAATCATTTATCAAATATATAGTTTATAAATGTATCCTCTCATTCCATAGGTAGTCTTTCCATTTTGTTGGTTCTTTCCTTTGCTGTGAAGAATAAGTCCCTTTTGTTTATTTTTTTTATTTTTATTTTTTGGATTTGCTTTTGTTGCTTGTGCTTCCTAATTTCAAATTACTTTACAAAGCTATCATAGTCGAAATAGTATGGTACTGGAATAAAAATGACACACTGACAAATGAAACAGAAAATAGAGCCCAGAAATAAATCCATTCATATACTGTCAAGTAATCTTTGACAGGGCTCTTAGAACATGCAATGGGGCAAAGATAGTCTCTTCAGTAATAGTTCAGAGGAAACTGGGTATCTATATGCAAAAGAATGAAATTGGACAATGTATCCTACACCAAGGACAATAATTAACATGAAACAGATTAAAGACTTAAATATAAGGCCTTAAACCATAAAGCTTCTAGAAGAAAACACAAAGAAAAAGTTTTGACATTGGTCTTGGCAATTATTTTTTTGGGGTAATTCACCAGAAGCACAGTCAGCGAAAGCTAAAAAAAGGAAATGAGACTCCATCAAACAAAGAACCTTCTGCAGAGCACCAGAAGCACCGGAAGCAATCAATGAATTTAAAAGGCAACCTAGAGAGTGGGACAAATATTTGCAATGATACATCAGATAAGGATTTAATATCCAAAGTATATAAAGTACTCATACAACTCCAGAGCAGAATGTCAAGTAACCTAATTAAAAATGGGCAAAGGACCTGAATAGTCATTTTTCCAAAGAAGACACACAAATGGCCAACAGAACATGAAAAGGTGATCAATATCACTCATCATCAGTGAAAGGCAAACAAGAACTATGATGACATATTACTTTACACCTGTTAGCAGGGCTAGGTCAAAAAGGAGTGGGATAACAAATGTTGGCAAGGATGAAGAAAAAAGGGAACTCTCATGCTCTGTTAGTGGAAAGGTAAATCAGTATAGCCACTGTTCAAAACAGTATGGAGGTTGCAATAAATTAAAAATAGAACTACCTTTTGATCCAGCAATCCCACTCCTGGGTATATGTTCAAAGGAACCAAAAGTAGTATCTCAGAGATATCTGTACTCCCATGTGTACTGTAACATTACTTACAATAGACAAGGTATGGAAACAATCTAAGTGTCTGTCAGTTGGATGATTGGATAATTGGAAAATATGTGTAATGGAATATTATACACCCATAAAAAGAAATATTGTCATTTGCAACAACATCAATGAATATGGATGGTATTCTGCTAAATGAAGTCAGAGAAAATAAATATTGCATTGTATTATTTATATTTAGAATCTTAAAAAATTATTTTCACAAAAACATACAACGGTGGATGTCAGGGTCTAGGAGGAGGGAAAAATGGTAGATGTATGTTGATGGGTAAAAGCTTTCGATTATAAGATAAATAAGTCTGCAGGATCTAATGTACAGTATGGTGGCTATTTAATAATATGGCATTCATACTTGAAATTTGTTATAAGTAGAACTTGACATTCTCACCACACACATACTTAGCTGAGGAGCAATGGATGTATTAATCATCTTGATCTTGGTACTCATTCCACAGCATATATATGTATCAAATCATCATATTGTGCACTTTAAATATATGCAATTACATTTGCCAATTATTCCTCAATATAGTTAGGAAAAATTAAATAAAATATAAAGCAATTAAAAATCTGACTATATTCACGGTTAACAATCATTCAAAGGCTGTCTCTTTATAGAGAATAAGGTTGAATCTCATCATTATAGATACACACATACACACATATACATATATATATAATAATTTCACACTCTAAGTTCAATATCTTTTTTGGAATGCATTTCACAATATTCGATCCTATTTTGAACTGTAATAACATCTAAGTGGGTATCTATCTCCACAATTGTTTCATGACTCCCTTCTTTTGCTAAGTCCTTTCTTATGCTTAAAATTCTTCATTACATTTTTCACATAATTGGATCCAAATTATACTTTGAGACTCAATTTAAAAGTAATCTAAGAAAAGGGAAAACTTATCTTTGATAAAAATCAAGATATATTTTCCTTGTGAGAAAGAACATAATTGGAGAAAGACTGGAATGAGGCATGAGTGACTTTTCTGGGCTAGTAGAAATGTTCAATACCTTATTTTGGATGATGTATTTGTTTCTCTTTAGTAAATATCAAATAGTGGAACTGCATGGCCAAGAAGCAGATGTGTTTTTTGCAGGTAAGCTTTGGGTGGGGATAAAAAAGAGGAAGATGAATCCATATTATTGTGGTGTAAGAGAAAGAATAAATGAATATAAACTATTATCTGAAGAACTTAGCCATAGAATATAGAGGGAAAAGGCTCTTCAATATTTCTGTGGAAAAAAACTCTTTGCATTATTTCCATAATAATTTAATATCTGTATATGCATATAGGAGAAATGACACGGGTAAGTCAAAGTGCTAGAAAGGGTAGAGAACTGATGAGATTTGATTCTGAAGAATTTGAGATGGACTAAACAAACATATAATAAACAGATTCCTGAGGAAATTGAGAGGAAAAAAGAAAAGAATGAAGATGATAACTGAGACTGCCTGAAGTGTTTTCTTCTCCAGTCAAACAAATTATTGTGTACACCGAGGCCGGACAGTGGGCTAACAGCTTAACAATACTAAACATAAACCAACTAGCAATGTTCTCACATGAAACTGGACAGTCTCAGGCAGTTGAGCCACATATAGAGGAAAAAACATCTATGTGCGAATTATGCCAAGATTTTGGTCATTATGACCTAAAATGCTGTTCTCTTGGAGTCTGCTAGAGGAAAGCAGTCTGCCAGCCTCATATTACATTGATTTGTAATATTCATATTACACTGAATATTCATATTACATTGAATCACTGGCTTTCCATGGCAAAGGGGTGCACTACTAAAACACTGATGTTAGAAGAACAGCCAACATTTAAAATATGCCCAGACTGCTGGAAGGGAAAACATATTATGGATAATACTCTATGCAATTCACTATCTGGGAATTTTGAGTAGATCACTAATGACACTACATAAACATTGCCATTGCAATGCATCCAAAGGGCTATCAGAAGATAGAAATAATACTGGTAAATTATCTGACGTGTCAATTTACAGAAAAAACTTGGAAAATTTTGTTCCTGAAAAAAAATGTATTCAAATTTCATTCAAATTTGAAAGCTACTATAAAATTTGGGGAATTAGAAGAGTGACAGTAATAATAGTGGTGGTAGTGATGGTATAACTGTATTTAAAAGCACAATACAATTGTATGGTGTAACTTCTAATAAACTCAGAATCAACTTGCTCTAAATGTGATCCAAGACCAGATATTCTCCAGTTCTCACTCCTGGAGATTGCTTTCTCTCGAAACCAGAGCACTTTCCTACTCTGTTTTCCAGGTTGGACACCAACTGGCCAACTGGGATGAGAAGATTATTCATACTCTAGGGGCATCAGAAGGATAATGATGCTCTGTGATCAATCCAGGCACTCAGGAATATCCAGTCACTCTTCTATTAATATGTGCTGGAAATTCTAATGGAAACAAATGGATACAACCAGTCCATTCACATGCCAGGTCAACCCTCGACTCATTCCAGGTAAGTTTTTATAGTTACAAAAGGGAAGTGGTAGTTGATAAGGGGTTGTGATGGCAGTTTCTTTTAGTAAAAATTGATAGAATAAGGGTTTTTAAATCTTGTTTTATTTCATAATTTCTCTGTCCACATTTCCCCTGTGGTTAAAGTATTTTATTAAAAAAAGATGAGACGCTAGATTAATATAATTTATATTATATTAATCATTCCCATTTCATAGGTAATTAAGTCATATTTTGGATATCTGTATCCCAGACAATCAAACACATAAGCAAGGTTGTTCCCAAGCTCTCTGAGTTCCAATTGACTAGCTCCTTATTAATTCTGTTTTCTAGTTTATTGAAAATAAAAAAGGATAATTTAGAAGTAACCTGCCATGTGGCAGGTATTTGAATAATGTAGAAAGTAGAGGGAATTATATGCCTTGAAAAGATTTAGTATCTGATCCCAGCACCTCAGTCTTCTCTGTCAGGGCAAAGGACACCGCAACCTCCTTTTTGCCCTCTTGCCTCTTGGAGATCACCTATTATCACCTTTTCTCCTTCTTCCACTTGGTAAGTAGGAATGAGACAACTCCTTATATGATGAGAGTAGGATTACTTTTTAATAGTCAAGGGTAATCAAGCTTATGCCCTGTTGTCTTTCGCAGAAATTGGATTTAATGACATCTAGATGAATTTATTTTCCCACTTCTGTTCCATGTACTCAAATCTAGTGAAGGAAGAGTAATTATTACAAATATTCTTCCCCTTAAATCATATGACTTTTTTTTTAACCAGGAAAAAAAAGTCTGTAACCTAGTTAGGATATCATTTTATTATTTTAACTGTGCCCATTTGATGAGTAGTTGAAGGAATGGCCAATCTTATATATGAGGTGATGGAAGAAAGCTATCAGGTTCCAGAAATTTCCTCTTTTCATCGAGTTTTTTTTCATTTCTATCATGAAAAAAAAAAAATGTTACCCCTCTGTGTTTTATCTCTCTTCAATATCCACAGCCTGTTTCTGACTTGATATATTATACACCAGGTTTTTTATAAGCTACCATGTGTTGGGTATTTAAATTGTTCCAGATGCTGATCTTTTCTATATATGAGTTCATTTGCACAGAGCCAAGCAAGGATAGTTTCCTTAATTTATAGATAAGTAAACTGTGAGTCATAGGTATGGCTCTTCAACAAAAGGCCACTAAGGGTGAGAGACCCAGAATTAGTAGAGAAGTCATCTTTCTAATTTCCGGGTCCTTGATTTTAACTACTTGCTGAATACTAGCTGAAAGATAAAACACATTGTTTTTCTCCCTACACTCACACCAGCACCTCTCACACTAGATATGCATGGACACAGTGGTGGTGGTAGGGGGTTCCACGTAAGCATTTTCGAATTTTCTGCAGACATCATTGGGTGTCCTAATATTCATTTCAATTCTGACACTATCTGAAATAATAGTGAAATTATCATTGGATCTCTCAGGTTAAGGGCTCCATCCCATAAGACTGTACCCCACCTCAGAGGCTAGCTAACTGCAAGTAGCAGGTCCTTGAGTTACCCCAAAGTAGTGGATTCTCAGACTACTTATAACTTATGTCCAGTTTGGCTACAAAATGAGGGGTTCCCACAAGCTCCTTCTTGAGTTTGATAATTTGTTAGAAAGGCTTGCAGAACTCAGGAAAACAGTTTGCTTAACAGCCAGATGGGAGAGAAGCATAGAACAAGGTATGGGAAGGAGTATGGAGCTTGCATAACTTTTTCAGGCTACACTCTCATCAACTCTACATGTTCAGCAAGCTGGAAGCTTCCAGACCCCATATTTTAGGATTTTTTATGAAAGCCTCAAAACATGTGCGATTGATTAAATATGGGTCACTGGTGATTAAGGGAATCTCCAGCCCCTCTCTTTCTACAGAAGTTGGGGGTAAGACTGAAAGTTCCAACCTTCTAATCACAAGGTGCAATCCCCTGGCAACCAGGGGCTTTCTAAAATCCTCCTCATTAACATAAACTCAGGGGTGGTTAAAAGGTGCTTATTAGGAATAACAAAAGACGCTCTTTTTATTACTGATCTGGAGCTATTTCAAGAACTGAGGACAAAAGACCAACTACTATAACAAAAAATGTTCCCATTGCTCTTATTGCTTAGAAAATTACAAGAGCTTTGGGAGCCCTGTGTCAGGAAATGGGATGGAGACAAAATATATATTTATTATAAATCACAGTATCATGCTAGGCAAGTAACAAGATAAAGACATTATCATCAAGTAGGTGGGGTTCAGTATATTTATATTTGCCTTCTATCAGTTACTGAATGATATTTTTAAAAATGTTTATTTATTTATTTGTGAGAGAGAGCAAGAGAGCCTGCAAGTGGAGGAGGGGCAGAGACAGAAGGAAACAGAGAATCCTAAGCAGGCTCCAGGCTCTGATCCATAAGCACAGAGCCTGAAGCCGAAGTTGACTTCAAGCTGAAATCTGATGTTTAACTGACTGAGCCACCTAGGTGACCCAGTTACTGAATGGTTTTTAAGGAAATACTCGATTCCTTAGGAATTGTCCTTCTCTTTCAGCTTCTATCATTTCTGGTAACTTGTACACATAGGTATTAGCAACGAGGTTTACACATTTCACTATTCCCCTTCCATGTACCCCCAGATACCACACAGAGCTGTCAAAAGAAATTATTTTTTACAACAACGCTTATTGCTTCAATCCATATTTATGACTATTGTGACTATAGTCCACTCATTTGTATTGTTGCAGAATCACAGGCAAAGAGATATCAGCATCTTTCCACCATTTTTTTCTTTCATAAAAGAATTATTGCACCACAAACTCCTTTTTATGCCTACCCCACACAAGTATTCCAAGTGGCCATGAAACAGCTACTCATATGACATTTTCAAGAAACTGGCATTGAGAGAATAACAGAAACAGAGACTTCTGCTTCATAAGAATTCTCTTTTCTAGCATGTATGGAGGTTAGAACTGAGAAAATCTCTTTGTGACAGCAACTGGGATCAGTGTTTAGGCAAGAACAGATTGGAGCAAAGTGTGAAATGGTTAAAATATTAGAGAGGGATTAATGAAACCAAGACTACAGAGAGAAAAAGATTTTGTCAGATTGATTTGAATTCCCCTAAAGAGTCAATATCTGGAAAGACTGTAGAACTAAGGAGGAATTAAGAGCTGGGCATGATAGTCAAAAGTGCTTCAGGATTTAAAGCACAAAGTCTACCATGTGAAACAGGATACACAATCTTACCCAGAGCTCAAGAAGTTTAGTGATCCTGTGATCCAGAGAAAATATAATTACATTAACCTAGCTTCAGAGTATGTTTAAAGTAGCCAGATGTGCTTTTTAAAAAATTTTTAATGTTTATTTATTTTTAGAGAGAGAGTAAGTAGAGTAAGTGCAGAGAGAGAGGAGGATGGAGGATCTGAAGTGGGCTCTGTGCTGACAGCAGAGACCTTGATATGGGGCTTGAACTTGTGAGCCTTGAGTTTATGACCTGAGCCAAAGTCGGAGGCTTAACTGACTGAGCCACCCAGGCGCTCCTGCTTTTTTTTTTTTTTTTTTTTAAATACACTATCCTATTTTAAATTGTCCATTC
Source organism: Paguma larvata (assembly GCA_030068075.1). Classification (NCBI taxonomy): domain Eukaryota; kingdom Metazoa; phylum Chordata; class Mammalia; order Carnivora; family Viverridae; genus Paguma; species Paguma larvata. Next base: position 58,720,849 of record CM057831.1, read on the forward strand.
TTCTTGAATTTGGCACCTCTGTGTTATTTTCCTTTTTTTGTCCTTCTCTTTCTTCTCCTTCCTTTTCCTAAGCTCCAGTAAAAACAGCCTATTTCACACTCCCTACTCCACCAATCTACTCTAAACAAGTGAGCCTTAACTATTTTAGAGAACTAATTTCATCTGGCTGTATCTGAAAGATGAACACCGTCTTCAAATTTCTTCTAAGGACCACATTTAGTGCTTGGGAAAACAGTAATTTGTTCAATATTTTGATAAATGAATGAGTTAATATGAGGAAGATAAACTCTTCTTCTAACAAACCTCTTTGAGAACCAATGCTAATGACTCTGAGATAAATAACTCCCTCTCTGGCATCAGGAGTAATGTGGTTAATATTGAAGTTCTCATAAGATTATATATTAACACACACACAGTGGCAGAGATGAGATTTCTTCTAGGACATCAAGACTCCCAGGAGAATTTCCAACTGCAGTGAAACTGGGTTAGTATCTAAGTAGATAAAGATGGAACACTTAATGGTGGCTTTTCAGGCAAACTAGGCTAGAGCTCATGACAGTTGGCAAAAATCAGTGTTTTCCATTTCATGGTTTCCATTTCCAAAAAAACTAAGGCAGGGCTCCTGAAATGTTCCCATTTTTTAGCTCAGGTTAAGGTCTGCAGGATTGTTTGCTTCTACCTCTCTGACATGTATTATTATAGAACTTCATCAGAACATTCTGGCCACACTGCCATCCACAGATCTGAACTTACTTGCTCAATGCTCAAGATGGTTGAATGATAATGGTTGAATGATAGAGAAGGATGAAGCCTTGTCATTTCTTATCCGAGTTTCCTTCTGCAGGTGTCAGAATCAGCAGCAAGAAGACAGAATATCAACATCTATGGCATCCATCAATACATCCTATTTGAACCCCAGAACCGTAATCTTGATTGGAATTCCCGGACTAGAACATGTGCAGTTTTGGATTGGGTTTCCCTTCTTTGCTGTGTGCCTAGTGGCTCTTCTGGGAAACATTATTTTACTAATCATCATTCCTATAGAACGCAGCCTGCATCAGCCCATGTATATCTTCCTGGCAGTGCTGGCGGCCACTGACATAGGACTCTGTGCAGCCATTGCTCCCAAGATGTTGGCCATCTTCTGGTTCAGATCTTGCTCCATGGCCTTTGACACCTGCCTGACCCAGCTGTTCTTCATTCATGCCTTGCAGTGCATGGAGTCTGGCATTCTGTTGGCCATGGCTTTTGATCGCTACATTGCCATCTGTGATCCGCTGAGACACACATCCATCCTTACACCTTCCATCCTGGGTCGGATGATAGTAACGGTGGCAATCCGAGCTACAGTGCTGGTTGGTCTGTTACCCATTCTAATCAAAAGATTGCATGTTTTTCATTCCATTCTGATTGCCCACTCTTACTGTGAGCACATGGCTGTGGTCAAGCTAGCTGCAGAAGACATCAACTCAATAAAACGTGTGGTCTTTTTGTAGGTTTTACCATACTGGGATTTGACATGATTTTTATCCTCATTTCCTATATCCTTATTTTCCAGGCTGTTTTTCGTCTACCCCAAAAGGAGGCACGACTCAAAGCATTTAATACATGCACAGCTCATATTTTTGTTTTCCTTGAGTTTTATATTCTTGCCTTCTTCTCCTTCTTCAGCCACCGTTTTGGGCATGTAGCCCCCCCTACCCACATTCTCCTGTCTACCATCTACCTACTTGTACCACCTGCACTCAACCCTATTGTCTATGGAGTAAAAAATAAGGTAATTCGTAAGCGTGTGGCACAGATTTTTCTTCTGAGTGAGGGATCCCACCAGTGATCTGTCAAGTGTTTGTGGTCAGTTAGAGAACACTTTTATTTCCTAGAGATGGAGAGAGTTTGGACTCTGTTCACTGTTGGGGATTCACAACATTAGTCTCACTCTCAAATGCTTTTAGTTCCAAAACCACAGCTAGATTGACCTAAAAAGTATCCAGATTAACAATGGTCCTTTCTACCTATAATGCCTTTGACTTCTAATCTAATCTTTATCATGCCCTTCCTTTCACTTTCTTTGTGTTTAATTTGCAGTTCTTTTTACTTCTTCATAAGGAGGCTTTGATTATTATTAGGCCTTTTGGAATTTATGCATTTTCAATAGGGATTTATTTTAACCATTGCTTTTTTACATACCACACATTTCGATATTCTGTATTTCAATTTATTCAATTACAAATAAATTTAATATTTATTGTGACTTCTGTTACCCATGAAATACGCAATACACTCATACATGTAAGGTCATTTGTTTTTTGAAGAAGATGCCTAAGTGATGTAATGGGTTAGACAGTCTTCCTGAAATGGGAAGCTGAAGCAAGAAATAATCGTCTGAGAAAATGAACTTTGACATCTACCTCATAATACACAGCAAAATTAATGTAAGGGGAATCATAGACCTAAGCATTGAGGAAAAAACTACAAAGCTCTGGTCTGTAAACCAGACCTCATTAGAGAAGGAACAGCCTCGGAACACTGAAAGACAGAAAAGTGGCTGTGCTACTGCTCCTGTGGAACTTGCCACAAATCCCCTTTGTAGGATGCCAGGGCTTCTGAGGAAACTGCTGGCCGCCGAGCGTTGCCTGCTTCATTTACCCCAGAATCTGGACCCTGAAGAGTTGCAAGAGCTGCAGGAGCCTACTGTAGACTACAGATGGCAAACACACTGCACTGGGTCTGTGGAGTGACCACGTAGGAACCAGGAAGCAAAACCCGCTCCTCCTTCGGTTCCTTACCAGTGCCCTCCACTGGTGAAGTGCAGCATTGCACCATCTCCGAAAGTATTCAGAACAAGGTACATTTTCACAGAGAAGGCAAAAAGAGAACTTGGAGCTGAGAGGCAATGAATCGTTAACCAGAACAAGCTTCATGGAAAATAATAAAGTTGTTGGTACACGTACTGGGAACATAATATGTAAGCAGGCTAGTCAGCCATTTATCTTCAGTGAGTGTAGTGCTCACTGCAGTCCTCACCTATATAGCTGACAATCAAATATTCTCTTTGACATTAGCTAAAGAAGAAAAAATAGGGTAAGAAAGCACAGACCAAGAGTTAATACTCAGCTTTCCTGAAATCAAAGTTGACGGTATTTTTAAGAGCTGGGATGGAAGGGGCTACAGGCCTGCTGTGTTTTCTACTTGGCTATCCACTATGAAAGTTAAATGTGGGCTGATGTGAATGATATTCCTATTTTCTCATGACTAGGTATTTATTTTTTATTTATTTTTTAAAATATTTATTTATTTTAAGATGAATGCAAGCAAGGGAGGGGCAATGAGAGGGGGACACTGATATGAGACTCGAACTCAGGAACCCTGAGATCATGACCTGAGCCGAAATCAGACGCTCAACCAACTGAGCTACCCAGGAATCCCTGGTTATTTATTTATCTATTTATATAAAAAAATTTTAATGTTATTTATTTTTGAGAGACAGAACACTAGTGGGGAAGGGGCACAAAGAAAGGGAAACACAGAATCTGAAGCAGGCTCCAGGCTCCGAGCTGTCAGCACAAAACCTGACCTGGGGCTGGAACTCATGAATCATGAGATCATGACCTGAGCCAAAGTCCAAAGCTTAACCCACTGAGTCACCCAGGCACCCCAGGATATTTATTTTTTTAAAAGAAGTTTACATGTAGAACTTTTAAAGATTCTTTTCCTGCATATATTGATAAGAACTTTTGTTTCTGGTTAAATCTTAGTTCCTATTAACATAACCAGAACAGGGGCATGTGGGTGGCTCAGCTGGTTAAGCATCAGACTCATCATGATCTTGTGGTTCGAGAGTTCTAGCCCCAGTTGGGTTCTGTGCTGACAGCTCAGAGCCTGGAGCCTGCTTCAGATTCTGTGTCTCCCTTTTTCCTCTGCCCCTCCCTCTCTCATGCTCTGTCTCTCTCTCAAAAATAAATAAATCTTAAAAAAATAATAATACAAAAAATATATATATATAACCAGAACAAGTACTTCTGGCCACCTCATTTATTAAATAACTACCTGGTACAAACCATTAATTTTTTCTGGACATTGTAGTCACAATGTAGTAGATTGTATTCTTAGTTCCTAATATTTACCAAACTTTCTTAATAATGTAACCCATATCATTATATGAGCATTATTTTTTCATATTAATCAAGTCAGTTTCCATCGTATGGCTTCCTTTTGCCCATGAAATATAAATGGAGAGACTTATGTCACTTATGAACTAATGATATAAAATTCATCATTTACTGGGGTGCCTGGGTGGCTCAGTCGGTTAAGTGTCTGACTTCGGCCCAGGTCATGATCTTACTGTTGGTGGGTTCTAGCCCTGTATCAAGCTCTATACTGATAGCTCTGAGCCTGGAGCCTGTTTTGGATTCTGTGTCTCCCTCTCTCTCTGCCCCCACCCTGCTAGCACGAGTGCTCTCTCTCTCTCTCTCTCTCTCAAAAATAAATAAATATTAAAATCCATCATTTACTTTCATAGTCTCTCTTTCTCTGGTGACACAACAATAGTAGTGGTTAACAAAGGGGCTCCGCCTTCAGCCTAAGACCTGGATCAAAGCAAAACTGACACAAAACTGACCTTTGTTGTTACAAGTTTCTGAGATTTAGGGAATTTATTTTACCACAACTTTATTTAGTCTTATGTTGATTGATACAGATTTGAAATGGTTCCCTGCCTCCACCATTTTCCATTTAGATCAATCACCAAAGAAACAGTCAGGCCTCTTACTTAAATACAGTTCAGAACATGAACACTTCTCTACTACAAAACCAAACTCTAGCTAGCTAGAATGTAAGATCAATGGATGACACAGCTTTTATTTTTTATTTATTTATTTTTTCTAGGCTTTGGGTTTGGAAAGAAACTAATAGCTCAGTGTCTTTTGTCATCTGTCTTTTAGCTGTTGCTTCTCTTGGCTTTTGAATTTGAGGTGATCCCAGGGCAATTTTCAGACCTGCCCTAGAGAGCTTATCACCTGTCTGAAATTCAGCCCCATTGTGAAAAATAAAGGTATCCCTTACCTGAGGATAGCCAGAAAGCACTGTTACTGCATAAGAAGTTATTTTCAAAGAAGGCAAATCAGTTAATCTCAAATTATGGGTCATGTTCAGATCATGGTGAATCTGAGATCATTAGAAACATGTGGGGGCCAGGGGGAGGGAACATCTAGACAATCGAAAATCTGTAGACCGAGAAGAGGGAAGGCAACAATTTAGTTCACCCTCTGGCCTGTGGCCAGACTTGTGGCTTAAGGGAATGGAAAAGATGCTTATCTTTATAATTGTTGTAATAATGATCATTTCATCTGCTTAGACGAATGTCCAATCCCAGAGATCAAACTGAGGGAGTTTATTCTATTGCAGAAAATTCAACAGCTCATGAAGTTTTAATCAACTCTTTTTTCAGGAAGTTTCTCATTTCTATATTTTTTTAATGTTTATTTATTTATTTTGGGAGACAGAGCATGTGCATAAGTGGAGGAGGTGTCAGCGCGAGCCCGATGTGGGGCTAGATCTCAGGAACTGTGAGATCATGACCTGACCTGAGCCAAAATCAAGTTAGCTCTCCAACCTTACTGAGCCACCCAGTGTTGTGCCCAAATTCTGGATCCCAAGAAGACCACTGGGGAGCCGGGACTGATGCAAACGCAAAGGGTCTTTATTCGAAGCTCGAGCTCCGACTCTTGCACCTCCCGATGCAGCGGTGCAGTAGCAAGAGCCCTGAGCCAGGTTTACACAGGCTTTTTATCAGGATTCCAGTACACTTTTTGGGCGGGAATGAGGATCCTTTGAATTGATTGATTGGCATTTTCGCGGGCTAGTTTCTGATTGAGTATTTCGTATTTGGTGGGCACGGGCTAGCTATGGATTAGCTTAGTTTGGGGGTCCCGCGCAGATTCAAATGGTCAGCGCGTGTGGGGTGAACACTGATTAGTTTTGTTAGGGGCTATTCTAGGAATCTGACCTCCTGTGGTTTCCCTGGAACTCAAGGTGGAGGCAGGGTCTGCTAATCAGGGTCCAGTCCCACCCGGGGTGGTGACAGGGTCTGCTAATCCGGGTCCAGCCTCTTGGCCACTCTGTTTATTGGAACCTGGGGCAGAGTCCAGGGTGACTTGTTTTCCCGAAACTCGGGGCCCAGAACTACTCTAAGATGGAACTTAAACCAAAATGCAGTGGCCTTAGCCCTAACAGCACCATACTTTCACAATATGGCAATTCTCTAACACAGCAAACAGGGTTCACAGCAATCACAGCAAACGGGTCAGGAGTCTAGTGCATTCCTAAGTCTCTAATACATAACAAGATTTAACACACAGCAACTTAGTCTAATACATAGCAAACTGAATAGGCCTCACAGCACCCCAAGAAAAGTTTCACAGTTTTCACAGCAAACAGCAATCAAAACAGAATTCTCAGCAATCATAGCCCTTAACAAGGTTCACAGTAAGCAGAAGTCTGGGGCACACTATCTCTAACACAGTACCCCTCTATGTTTAGCAGAAAAGAGAACTGGCTTCAAACTAATTCAGGGCTGTCACTTAGGACAAGAAACTTAAAACGTTCTCTTCACCAGGCACCCTCATTTCTCTATTTTTGTTTTACCTTTTGTTTTGTCTTTCTCAAGAAGGCAATGATGTGTCTGCCTTCTAAGAAGTTCTATACAGGTTCTGACAAGCACTAACTACTAAACATTAGTGCTTACTTTCTCCCATACTTTGCGCTGGGTTGTTCACATATAAACTAACACAGTTCTCCAAATAATTCAATGAGTTAAGTACTATTTTTACTCCCATTTACAGTTGAGTAAAATTAAGGAACTGGACAAGATTTCATGTAACATATGGTAGGGCCAGCAATAGTTGATATGTTATATTTCTAAATTCTTATCCCATTATTTTCATACTATTTTTATCTTTTTATCAGCTTATAAGTCTGGTGCGGCCTCAAGAAGAAACAGTGGAGAGGCTCAGAAAAACAGGTTTTCACACCAGGTCCTAGAGACAGGAGACACAGAGGCCCTCCAGGGCCAAAGAGAAAACCACCAGGGTGATCAGGAGGCAGAGGAAAGGAGGAGGAGGTGAGGAGGGTGGGAAGGCAGAGCATTTAAGTGCTTAAGCTGTGGTCTTTGTTGGTATTTCCACAGGAAAGGAAGGAAAGGAAGTATGAACAGTTTAGAATTGGTTAGTTTGAATAAAATTGGAGGATTTGGGGTTAGAGGTGTAGTGTCTAGTTTCCTGGTCCTAGGCCCCATGATGATTAAAGCAGAGGAATACTACTTCCTGGCAGGAATGGGCCAGATAAAGGAGGTATGGAATGGTTAGTTTGCATGTCAAAGGTATGATCCTGGCTGGGCCCTTTGTTATCACTAAGAATTAACTAACCCAGCAAGAGCTGGGCTCTGTTTTGTAAGATATCAAAACATCATAATATACAAAAAATCACTTACATACATAATATCCTATATAAAACATTATATATAATGTATATTTTTATTATTATGTTTATTTTATTTACATTTACTTATTTTATATTTTTATATTTTTATATATATTTATATAATATAAATTATATATATGAATGTTTATATAAGTATGTATTTGTCTAATATGAATTTATTTATATAATATATATATTTATATTACTTGTATAATTATTTATTATTATAATTATTGTATGCATTATAAATATAGAAATAGTGCAAATATACATTTGTATTTATATATAATATATTTTTGTATTATTTATATACAATATATGTTATACTATATAGCATTTTATCCTTACATTGTCAGGCACTTATAAGTATATCTAGAATATATTGCTTTTTACTGTTCCTTTAGGTTCTGCCTTTGTCTACTCATGTCACCTTAATAATATATATCCATGTTTATCAGCAATCACTTCTAGAGAATCCACCAATTCCTCACCTAACTTTGTTTATTTGAACATCATAGGGAATTTCCTTTTTTCTTTAAATTTGTTTTAACGTTTATTTACTTTTAAGAGAGAGAGAGAGCACAAGCAGAGGAGGGGCATAGAGAAAAGGAGACACACAATCCAAAGCAGGCTCTAGGCTCTGAGCTGTCAGCACAGAGCCTGACAAGGGGCTCCAACTCACAAACCATGAGATCATAACCTAAGCTGAAATCAGACACTTAACTGACTGAGGTACCCAGGGGTCCCATCATAGGGGATTTCTTTTCACAAAATTTCTAATTATTTTAATACATACCTTTTTATTGCCTTGGTCATAGTCCATTGATACATGGAACTACAGAAGGTCATATAATGATCTTCTACTCTCAATCAACTAGTAAAGTATTTAAGGTTTTATTGAATTAGGGACTTCTTAGTTACAGCCACATCTGTATTCCTACTGACTGTGAACCAGTCTGCTTTTTTTAATGCTGTTATAGCAATAATCCTTCTAGTTGCCCTTTAAAGAAGAATGTATAAAATCTCATTCAGAGTGGTATTCCCCATTCAATGAGGTGGCTATGACAAAATCATAACGAAAACAGAATGAAACTTTTGGATAATTTTAAGCTTTTAGAATGGTTAATGAAAAGGTAAAAAAGAGTACATAAACTTATCTTAAGTTTTACTTAATAAATTTATAAGGAAAGAGAGCAAATTATAAAAATTCCAGAAGGTCCAAGTGGGTGCAAAGTAGGATAATATAATCAAAAGGAGCAATTATTTTCTTGGCCAAATAACACCAGTAAAATGAACGAAAGCACCTAGGTTAGGTCGAGCTCCATTATGGACAGCAGAGTGGCTCACAGCCAACCCTGCCTTTTTGAATCTGAAAAACATTAATATCATCAAAATATTTAAGCTATACTGGTTTTCCAATAGATCCGTTTCTGTAGGTTACCATCCTATCCTAATTTATGGAGCCTCTTTATTCAACTGACTTCCTATCAATCTTCACAACGTTCTGTCTTCTCTACGATCTGCAAGAACTTACATCACCATCTACCCCATTCTGCTTATATATCCACTTTGAAAGCTAACCAAACAATTATCTCAGTGGGTCAAATACACTCTGCCTCTACTGATAAAAGAACAACTCCCCCATATTATTCCCAAGAACCTAGATAATGGGTCTGCACATAGTCAGCTCAACCGTTATTTGCAGAAAGAACAAATCTCCTCACTCCGCACTCTGAGAGTCCATTTCTAAGATGGGGGAAGGTATTTTACTCCCTAAACCACAGAAAATGAGAAGTCTGGGAAAGGCTGCCACTTTCTGGAGATTTTGAGCTTCGAAAAAAAAAAAAAATGGACAGGGCTATGGGATTGAGAATCTATTATACCACTTCAAGTGCCACAGAGGGATTTCTCCTCATCTGAAAGGTTCTGGAGTTTGGAGTTGGAGATGGATATAGACAAAAGAGCTCATACTGTCCTCTTTGGAACCATCTGAGAACACTTCAGAACCTAGCAAGATCAATGCTCTTAGAATCATAAATTCCATTTCTACAATTTCCTCATGCAGACACCCACACTGGCTTTGGGAAAAGATATTCAAGAATCCTATTCTAATGCTGACATGTTGATTCCCCAAAATTCAAAGTAGTGGCCACATTTCCATCTATGTTTTTCATATTAAAGAAGAAATGATCAGAATTCCCTTCTTTTTCATCCATAATTTTTCTCTGAATAGGTATCAGAATCAGTGAAGAGGAAAGGATTTATCAGCCTGATGGGTTCTACCAACATGTCATATCTGAACCCAAAGACAGTGACCTTGATTGGGATCCCTGGACTAGAGCATGTGCAGTTTTGGATCGGATTTCCCTTCCTGGGAGTGTGCCTGGTGGCTCTGCTGGGGAACATCTTCTTGTTAATCATCATCCCTACAGAACGCAGTCTTCACCAACCCATGTACATCTTCCTGGCAGTTTTGGCAGCCACTGACCTAGGTCTCTGTGTAGCCATTGCTCCCAAGATGTTGGCCATCTTCTGGTTTGGCTCACGCTCCATGGCTTTTGATGCTTGCCTAACTCAGCTCTTCTTCATCCATGCCTTGCAGGGCATGGAATCTGGCATCCTGTTGGCCATGGCCTTTGACCGCTATGTGGCCATCTGCGATCCACTGAGGCACACATCCATCCTCACACCTCTCTTTCTAGTTCGAATCATACTGATGGTGGCAATCCGGGCAACAGTGTTTGTTGGAATTTTACCCATTCTGCTCAAACGCCTACAACTTTTCCAATCTGTGGTCATTGTCCATTCCTACTGTGAGCACATGGCTGTGGTCAAGCTGGCTGCGGAAGACGTTCATATTAATAAATCATATGGGCTCTTTGTGGCCTTTGCAATTCTAGGTTTTGACATGATCTTTGTCCTGATCTCCTACATTCTGATATTTCAGGCTGTTTTTCGTCTTCCCCAGAAGGAGGCACGACTCAAAGCATTCAATACTTGTACTGCCCATATTATTGTCTTCCTGGAGTTTTATATCCTTGCCTTTTTTTCTTTCTTCAGCCACCGTTTTGGACATGTATCACCCTATGTTCATATCCTCCTGTCTACCATCTACCTGCTTGTGCCCCCTGCCCTCAACCCCATTATCTATGGTGTGAAGACCAAAGAGGTCCGCATGCGGGTTGCTCAGATTTGTATTCTGAAGCCTGACAACCAGCAGTGATCCAAGAATAAAATGACACTGGAAAAATATATTTACCTGCTTAAGATGGAAAATCCTTGTACTATGTTGGTGAGACTTTTACGTTATAAGAATGGCCCATAAATAATCTATATTCTCCAAAAAAGAGAAATCAGAAGATGGGATAAACTTAAGTAACAAGTATATAAGCATCTCATAAATTCCTATCATCTCCCCCATCTCTCTATTCCTTTCTTCCTGTATCTTTTCTTTTGCCTTCCTTCCATCATTCTTTGTTTTCTTCCTTGCTTCTTCATTTGCAAATCTATTGTACCTTTCTGCAATACCAAGAGGCAGTTTATCCTCTGATGTGTAAGAGTGACAAAGACATATTCTGTGATTTCAAAAGCTGAGAGTATAGTTACAATATAAAATACTGAGCAAATATAATTTAATGTTATTTAGGCCATGGTAAGAAAATAAGAAAAGATCTAGTTTCACATGTGAGAAGCAACTTATTTAGATTTTAGAAGAAATCAGAGATCTCGTATAGGAAGTCAAGGCAAATAGGAGATTTGAATAAAGCAGTTTACTTAAAATGATGAAATGTTATTAACCAAGATTTCACATTTTTAAAACGCTATCATCATAACTCATAGAGAGCTGGAGAAGTATGTGCAGGTGTGTGTGTGTGAATGGCTCATCTGTGCCTTCCTCAGTAGTCAAAATACAAAAAGAATTCTGAATTAGGGAATTTTGTCTTAATATATCAATATCTGACACATGGTCTTCCTTAGTTGTACAAATATAGTCCTTTTATAGGATAAATGAACAATTCAACTTTTCAGAATTGCCATTGACTAGCTTGTGATGGCCTTGGAAGGAGTTCATTCTCTGTATAGTGTGGCAACTCACTATGAACTTTTTTCTCCAAAATGTTATTAGGAGATACTTTGAAGATTTTTGAGATGTAGTCCATCAATTTAAGCAAATTCTAAGATGAGAGATACGAAACTGCTCAAAAGGGCTTACAAGCTAGTGAAAAAAATTCAAAGACTTTGAAGATTAGCCATATCTCCTTTTCATTTCAAACCTTCGTGTCCAGCGTCTCTGTGGTTTGAGAGCATATACACTGCCATTATTATCACCATATGGACACCAATAATCTTAACTCACTTGGTTTCTCTATTTACCACAGTGGTTTGTCTCCCCACTCTTGATAGTCAGGCTAATGACTTCTACTATTTCTCATACTAGGAATAGAAGATTACAGTTTACTGTATGATGATCTCAGCATATAAACAGGTGAGCATGGCATAAGAGTGCCTATCAAGGGTTTCCCCAAAAGTAAATCAAAACAATAATTTTAGTGTATGTAGTATATTTGGGACTTGGTTAAAGCAAAAAATTTTGCAAGGGACTCAGCAAGTAAGACAGTGAAGGGAAGTAAGACATAATTGCATACATGACTTAACAGGTTCCTGCTATGGATTATCAGAGCTCTTTCCTGATGAGGGTACTTGGAAAAGGTAAGGATCATGCCTTGAAACTGTCCCAATGAGGGGTTAGAAACAGCATATTTATCTAGAAATCTCCATCTCTTGTTAGATGGGAACTCCTAAAACAACACCTTCCCAACACTTCTCACATATACTATTTATGGACACAGCATGCTCCGCAGGTCAGAGAAAGGTCTCAGGCAGAGTCATGAGAATCAACTGAAATGAGACTATCTACAGGCAATATATGGAGCAGATTGAGAGTAAATGGGCAGTCTTTGAAAATGGAGCTAAGAAAATGTTTTATTGGGTAAACATGCGAAAAACAAGTAAACCACAGAAGACATAGTCTAAGTTCCTTCATGATTTCACAGAGGTAGACAAGGTATGGAAAAATGCTGGATGTTTCATGGACTGTACTGCAGAGAAAGAATCCCCATGAAATAGATTTGTAGGAGAATTGATACATAGGCCTCAGGTACTAAACAGTCAGGCATTTAAGGCAAGAATTCTAAAGTTCCAACTGTTGAGAAGAGCAAATGGGAAACACTAGGTTTCCAATACGTGGAGACTTTCTCTATTAACTGAGTCAATGGAAAACAGAGTTTGGTTACATAGCCTTTCTACTGGGAAAGAGGGGGGATCCTTAGTTTCCCAGGCAGACAAGATAAGGCTCACTGGATGATTTTTTTTTTTTTTTTGTATTATCTTGCCTGTCTTCACAAGAAATACTGAGGCATACTGAATTAAATTCTTACCTAAAGTAATTTTTGTAGTAAGAAACATTCTTTCATATATTTTGTGGGACTAGAATTCCATCTAGAGCCTTTTAAAAGAAAGATATACAAAAGGCAGACCAAAAGAGTGAGATTTCCAAATAAGATAAACTAGCTCTCTTCAAATATGAGTATGGAATATACTAGTGAAGGAAACTTTCAATCCTCCTGCCACTCTCTGATCAAAATCCAAAACAGGTATGAGAGCTATTCATCTATTTTTCCATTTATCAATTCATTCACTTTGTTTGAACTCAGTATCTATATTGTATACGTGTATGAAAGGCTCTGAAAGATTTAAATAATGTTCATGCAGTCGCTGTCCTCAAGAAATTCTCTCCAAGAAAACAGTACTGTAAAAAGATTAAAAACATGGATATTTTGATCAGACAGATGTAATCCTGACTTTTGACTCTATTATCTTATAGCTGTGCATTATAAAAAGAAAACTTAAAAATATTTTAATTGTCTAAACTTAGTTTTTCTCATCTTTATAATTGCAAAAATAATAATTCCCTTAAAGGACTATTGTATGGACATAACAATTTAAAATGTGTTTTAAGCATAGCACATAATGATAATGTGCTTCAAAGACAGTTTTTATCATTATTAAAATTGTTAACAATAATAATGAAGACAGGCATTAAAACTGTAATATAAATGCAATGAAGTCATTGTTATGAAAGCTACATGCGATAGGGAAAAATAGAAGGAGTAAAGTAACACTGGAGGTGTATTTTTTTGTTGCTAACAGTATAAAATTTTAATATTTTAAAGAAAATATTGCTATAATGAAATTTATATTCCCTTTCTAGTCCTCTTGATATGCAGCTTCTTGTTCTGAATGGAAATAAAAATACCTATCTTAAAAAGTAATACAAATTTGACACATCCTAAGGGAAATATTTGATACATGGACAGTTTATTACTTCTAATTGAAATTAATTTTAGGGAAAACCTTAAGTTAAATGACGTAAAAATTCTAATCAATGTCCATGCCTTTACAATCATATTATGTGTTAGTAGATGTTCACATACCAATGTCCAAGTGAGATCAGTCAGAGAGAAAATTCCTATGTGAAATCTGACTCAAACACCTACTTCATAACCACAGCAGAATTAAATTCTGCACTGTATTTATTTATTTTTCAGCTTTGTGGAGATATAATTGACATATAATACCGTTCAGGTTTAAGACGTATAATGTGTTGATTTGATACTCATATATTGCAAGATGATAGCACCATAGTGTTAGCTAACACCAGCATCATGTCACATAATTACCATTTCTTTTCTGTTGTGAGAACATTTAAGATGTTCTCTCTTAACTTTCAAGTATATAATACAGTATTGCTAGCTATAATCACTATAATATGCATTAGACCCCCAGAACTTAGTCATCTTAGAAATGGAGGTTTGTACTCTCTTGACCAACGTCTTTACATTGCATAACTGTACCCAACCCAACTCTTTTTTTTTTTATCCTGGAATAGAAACTAGGGTGGTTGAGAATCTATTCACAGTGGAGCAGGGACCAGAAGGGAAGCTGACTTTTTGAGTCATGGGAACAAAATTGCTCTTGTATAGAATTAGGCATGTTGTCTTGGAAAGGAAAAGATGTGTGCTGGTGTGTCCTGGCTATTATGAATCGCCATAAATCTCTATCCAAAACACTGTGGCTGCCTTGGAATCTCTAGAGAATAAAACTAATTATTAAAATTGAAAGTAGACTGGTTATATGTATGAGACCTAATATGGGAAGCACTGGAAAATCATCATTGGTGAGTAATGATAGAAATGTTTAGGAACATAATATAGAATCATGGAGAAGAGGTAGAAATTGAAAAATCATTTATGATGGAAGTGAAAGAAAAGTTAGTGGCAAATTCTATTTTCCAAGAATGGATAATAACTATATCTTCCACATCACATGATATTCTGTTATATGATCTTAACCACTCCCCAGTTAAGAATGGACTCTTCCCTATATCTTTTAATACGTTTGAGGCCCTTCGACTGCCATGAATACAACAGAAGTCAGTCTGTGCCAGGTCTTGGCAGAGATCTTAAGTAATACCATAATCTTTTCTATTTTCATGCCATCATTTAAGAACCCACCTAACTGTAATCTTATGGAACAGGAGTCAGTGTGGAGGTAGACTGAGATGCCTAACATACAACTGAAGAAGGCTTGAGTATCCAGTCTTAGATTCCTGTTCCAAACATCTGCAACTGCTTGAGAGACTCCAAGTGAGAACTACATAGCTGAGTCCAGATAATAAGCAGAACCTTGAGAAAAAAAAATCATAAAATATCATTTAAAGCCACTAAGTTTTGGGGTGTTATATTACACAACACAAGTTAAAATATAAAGGGGTGTCTGAGTGGCTCAGTCAGTTGAGTGTCTGACTTCAGCTCAGGTTATGATCTTGTACTTCATGAGTTCGAGTCCCTCATCAGGCTTGCTACTGTCGGCATGGGGCCCACTTCAGATCCTCTGTTCCCTTCTCTCTTTCCTTTCCCCCCTCAAAAATAAATAAGCATATATATATACACACACACATATATATATATGAAAAATGTTAACTGCTAGATTCTGCAATAACAGAAACCCCTAGAATATGAAGAATTGGCTTTGAGTGGATGAACAGAATCCTAAAGGTACCAATAAGAGTGTTAATGAAGGCATTAAATAGAATGACAAAATTGTTACTGTGCACCAGAGAAAAAAGGGATATGTGGATTGTGGAATAACATTTTTTAAGGTAGAAAATAAAAAATGAAGAAAACTTCCAGATAATATTGATGAAGGACACTTCCAGATAATGTTGAAAGTGCCCCTTGTAATAAAATCTGTAGAGAGAAAAATGAGTTAAAGAAGTAAGTGTTTAACTTTCAAACACTACTCATAACAGCCACAAAAGCCTCAGGTCTTTCTGAATTTGAACACAAAATTGTTTCTCATTCACTTTTTCTCTAGACATTATATACTCTCAAAGTACAAGCTAGCTTTTGGATAAAAGTATGCATTTTTTAAATATAATTTATTGTCAAATTGGCTAACATACAGTGTGTACAGTGTGCTCTAGGTTTGGGGGTAGATTCCCGTGGTTCACCACTTGCATACAACACCCAGTGTTCATCCCAACAAGTGCCCTCCTCAATGCCCATCACCCACTTTCCCCTCTTCCCCCTCCCCATCAATTCTGTTTGTTCTCTGTATTTCTCTTATGGTTTGCCTCCCTCTCTCTCTCTGCTTGTAACTATTTTTTCCCCTTCCCTTCCCCATGGTCTTCTGTTAAGTTTTTAACTTCTGTAAGTTTCTGTTTAAGTTTTATCCTTTACTAGTCAGAACTGCCTGGTTAGATTAAAAAGACGGGCAGCTCAAAATGAAAAGAACCATTGGAGTCCCCAACTTATAGGCTTAGGAAGATAAAATGTGGCCCACTTCTTTTAGAAAATGAATGATGATATAAAGAGCCTAGGTCACAGAAAGTAAACCCAAGAACCACAAAGAAACAGAATTATCCACATGGAGCAGGATAACAACTCAGTCAAGAAGCTGAGAATGTGTGCTTTAGATTGTAGCAAGCTAGGGACCAGAAACTCCTATGTTCCATCTTTCTTACCCTTTTGGAATGGGAATGTTTTTAGTTTCCCTATTGCTGTACTAACATTATATGTTGGCAGTGTAAGAGGCAGAAGACTATATCTCTTCGGTTAATAGATATTCAGAGAAAGAGGAAACGTACTCAAAGAACTATACCTAAGGAACCAAACCTTGTAAACCTCACATACATCTGGATATGATTTAGATGATGAAATTCTGGATAGATACTATAGTATGATGAGACTTGGAATTTTAGAATAGGTGTTAAGTATATGCTGCATATGAAAGGGATGTGAACTGTTGTGGACAGAGAAGAAACTATGCCAGACTGGATCTGTCAAAAGATGGCTGTTAACAGTATTTTCTCAACTCTATGTTCTTCTGTAATCTAATCATCTGGAGTGAATCTACTTTCAACCCTTTGATTTGGTCAAATCCTTTGACTGCTTTGAGCAATAGAACACTACAAAAGTGATGCTGTGTAAGTCTTGGGTATAGGCCATATCTGGCCTAGCAGCTTCTGCTTTTTACCTCATGAATCCCTGAAACGCCAGGTAAAAAGCCCAGGTTAAAATTTTATGGAGAGAGAACCTGGGGGACGAGCACTATGGCACCAGGCTGGTCAGCGAAGAAGCCATACTGGATGACCATTTTCACTGAATCTTCATAAGATTCTAGCCCCATGCAACACTTGTTGTCATGCAACCATGAGAGAAAACTGGAATGAGAATATTGAGCCCAATCAATTCAAAACTCTTAATTTGGGAGTTGTTTATAGTCTAGCAAAATGTAATTACAATAATTGAGAAGGGGAATTATATTTGAGGGAACACCAATGCTACACTGAAGGTAAAGAACACACCCTAAATAATATTCAGAAACAGAGTCAAAGAGATTTCACTATAAAAAGATCTTCAATGTAGAAGAATTTCGGCCAGACAAACAAAATGCTTCTTTCCTTCTTCTCTCCTTCTCTCTTTCCCTTCTTTCCTCCATCACTCTCCACCCCTGTATCCTTTCTCTACCTCATTTTATCTTTCCTTCCTTTATTTTATTTTCAGGGTATGGGCTGAATATATAAGTATGTGCATTCTTTTATGATCTTGTCGCTTCCTCAAAGAAGTTATTTGAAATGAGACTTAATTTATTCAGTAGATATTTATTAAACTCATATTCTATAACATGGAAATTCTAGATGTGAAAACAAGTACAGAGAAAATATCCATTTTAGTGTAGAAAAAGATCATGTAAAGAGGCGATTATCATATATTAAGTAATATGTGTGATGATCGAGGAAGGATTAAGTGACATTGGAGACCACTGAAAATGAACCTAATATAGAGTAGAGAAAAAGAAGAGGGGGGAGGTCAAGGAAGGCTTACATAGGAAGTATTATATAAAATGAGTCCCAGAAGATGAAAAACAACACGTGGTAGTGGCATTCTGAGAGGAGTCATTAATTTATCTGAGCAAGCTTAGGTCTCTGAAAACTTGTTCAGGCAAACTGCAAGGAGTTTAATAGTGGTTTTGCATATTTATGGCAGTAATTAATATGTATATCAGATACACATGCACATGCATGTTCTTGTGGATGCTTATGTTTCTCAGGTGTGGTGTATGGACATGTATAAATATGAATATGATAGCATGTATCATATGCTCAGAGAGAGACTGAGAGAAAGAGATGTTTATAGACAAATAAGATGATTGGAAGCATGTATATGAAATAAAAAGCATGTATATTTGTATACATTTGTGTGATGTAAATGTCATCTGTGTGATATGTGCTCTGGTTAGACCTGGGAATACCTAAATTGTGAACCTTAGAGATAAGAAGATGGAAATGATTTACATGTATAGGTCATCCCTTGGTTTATGAGTTGATGTTCAATACTGTTTTTGCAAAACGAAGACAAGAAGGATTACAATCTGCTTATGTGCAGTGCAAAATTCAGCTTATGGGCATGGCCCTTAAAGAAATGTCAGTGCAAGGGTAATGGCAAGGCATGCAGACTAGCATCTGAAGTATAGGACAGATCAAAGAAATCTAGTGTCTGGCAATACAGAAAATGACTGGTTGATATCATCTGAAGGCAGGCTTTAAAGAAAACAAATTAAAGTGTGAGGTGGGAAGAAGTCTTAGAAAGAAAGACCAAGGGAAAATGCCTCCCAAATAGCACTAAGAAGGAGCTAAAGTAGCAAGGAATGTGTCATTTCTTTGCAAAGAAAGCAGTCAGTTTTAGCTGGATTGATGCCTATGTTATGAATTAGTGAAAATAAAGCATCTGGCAAGGCAGAATGGAGTCAAGTCACGCAATAACTTGAGTGCTGGAGAGTTAAGACTTTGTCTTGAGGAACAGGCTGCTGAAGATTTAAGTGAACAAAATGAGATATTCGCTTGGAAGAGATAACAGTGTTGCAGTGCTAATAACAACCTTGGATATGAAAGAGATTGGGTATAGGAAAGTTAGGGGAACCCTCAGTACACTGTTGAAAGTGTGAGACAGAGAAGAAGAGAGTGGAAATGTGCAGGGAAGTCTTAGTCACTGGATGAAGGGAAATAAAAAAAAAAAACAATTAAGTAATTTCAAGCTTTTTAAAATTTAACTCAAGTCGAAAGAACAAAAATGGAATACAGAAGGACAATCAAGCTGGGAAAGAGACCAAGAGTTTAGTTTGGGAAGATTTAAGTTGAAGGTGTATATGAAGAGTGGTTCATAGGACTAATATAATGGGCTTTTTCTAGAACACAGACACAATTCATGATTTAAGATATAGATTTGGGTGTCTTGAATGTGAAAGCATATGATGTCAGTCAGGTGGAGGGAGAAAACAAAGCTAGTGAAAAAAATAATTTTGTTAAAGGCCTTTTTTCCCCCTTTGTAAAATACTTACCTACCAAGTCCAATCCCCTGTATATCGGTTCCATATTTAGACACTAACAGTAACTCTCTAAGGATGACTCTTTTCTATTAAAACCCTTCAGACCAAAAGGGAGCTCATTACTCATAGACATGATCGCAGATATTTATACATGTTTATTCCCATTAGGATAATTTTTCATGATATATAATTTTGTGTTGATAAAATATCTGAAACATAGGTATGGAAGAAAAATCATGGAGTCAACAAAAAAATCTGGATTCTTATTTTTGCCCATAGGTCTTGAGAATGTATGACTAAATTAATTTTTTCCATCATTTGAAAAAATGAGCTTACAATTTATGTTCTCTGATGGGATTCAATATTAGAGTTAACAACCAAATATCTCCTATTTTATCACTTACATGAACATTTGGGGAGGGTTCTGGTCACGAGAGTTTCACAAAAACTATATTCTGACAGAGAGAACATGCCCCTGTTACGTTCCCACACTCACTGAGTCCTTCTCTTGCCTTAGTTATTCCTTTTCCCATGAAGCCTCAGATCAGGTAGCCATTATGTCTACATTCAACCTAACAAGATTTCCAGCTCCATATCACAGGTCTCCTGTCCACCTCGGATATCATCCTCACATTTTATGACAGCGGAGGATCCGTAGTACTCGCTCTCGCATTTGCTTAGTACGGGCCCCATAAATCAAGGGGTTGGCCATGGGAGGCACTAGGAAGTAGAGATTGTCAATGATAATCCGGAGATGGGGAGCCATCTGGTAGCCTAAAATCTGGGCCAGGACAGAGAAGACAACAGGAGAATAAAAGAGAGCTAAGACACAAAGATGAGAGCCACATGTACTGAGAGCTTTACCCCGGGCCTCCCAAGAGGGGATCCGAAAGACAGCATGAAGGATCAGCCCATATGACAGAGAGATAAAAAGCAAATCACACCCCACAGATGTTACAATAACCATGAGGCCATAGACAATGTGATCAGAGATGTCTCCACAGGCTATCTGCACCACAGCCATGTAGGCACAGTAGGAGTAAGAGATGATGTGGGTTTGGAAGCTTTCTAGTCTTTTTGCCAGAATGGGTGCTGGAGTCAACACTGCCACCGCCCTTGCCAGGATGGCCAGTGCCATCTTCACAAGAATGTTGTTAGCAAGGATGGTTGTATATCTCAGAGGGTACCAAATAGCCACAAATCTGTCAAAAGCCATGGCTAGGAGGATCCCAGACTCCATGACATAAAAGGAAGGGATGAAAAACATCTGTGTGAGGCAGGCATTAAAGCTGATGTCTTTGGCATTCATCCAGAAGATACCTAGCATGCGGGGCACAGTGACACTGACCAGGGACAGGTCAACAACAGATAGCATGGCCAGGAGGAGAAACATGGGTTCATGAAGACTCTTCTCCACCCGGATGATGCATAAGATGGTGGCATTCCCAATCACTGTAATGACAAATACCAAGAAAAAAGGCACAGAGAACCAGCCATGGGAAGATTCTAAGCCAGGAATTCCAGCCAGGACAAATATCAAGGGTTGAGGAATGGAGTTGTTGCAAGAGGACATCCCTAATTTGAGCTCCTCAAAGTCTGATTCCTAGAGAGAAAGAAACAAGAGACATTTTGAAATCACTGCATCATTTGCACCTAAAACTCTGGGCATTCTAGTAGCTTATGGTGATAATCATAATTATATTGCATAAACTAATAATTAAATGCTTCAGTTACTTAAGGTATGGAGGGACATAATCCTAGGCTACTCTCTCTGCAGACGGAAGAAGCCATCTCAGGTATAAATTTTAAATGTTTAAGAGCCCCAAAGAGAGTGGCATATCCGCCAACATACTACAGTAATGTTTATACATCATAAGTGGAGATCTATGTATTCATGTATCAACTGCATTTGGCAAAAAGCACACATCAGGCAGGGATAGGCAGACCTCCTGGAAGGTAACTTGGTATAGTTAAAATAGCAAAATCTTTGAGAAAAAACATGTCTGGGATACAGTCTCAATCCTGCCACTTAAGTGACTTGATCAAGCTGTTTAAGACAAAGCCTCATTTCTTTATCTCAAAATTGGGATGAGGCTTACCTTTCAAAGCTTGCAGTAAGAATTAAATCCATTATTATATTCCAACATTGTATACAACATGCAGTGTTACTGGCATAATTCTTTGAATGTTTTGATATTCTATACATGCAATTTTTTTTCATTTTCTATAAGTACGAAGTTTAAGTGAGATATGGAAAAAATAACGTTCTTCTTGTTTGTTTCTTGGAAAGAACTGTAACTAGGAAGAAGAAGAGCCTTGAACTGACCCCATAAAAAGGAATATTTGATGGCCCTAAACAACTTCATCCTCAAATACTAAAGAGAAAAAAAAATAGTGTCACCAGAAATAGATATTTGGCCAAATAAAAGATGCTGAAAAATTTTTAAAGGTACAGTCCTGTGACACCAGAAGCTCACTGTCAGTGGGAGTTTTCAGGTAGAAACTGAATGATGATCCATGAGGAATAATGTAGATGAAAATGCTCCACGTGATGGGGACATTAGGACACTAGAGTTTTAACAACATGGTAAAGTTTCATCTGAGTAATCAGGAACAGTTGGTAGGAACAACTATATCAACATTAATTATAAGTAAAGACACCACCAATTTAGACATAACAATTAGAAATATACTTATTTTCTAAAGAATGTCACCGGGAATTCTAAAGTTTGTAGATTCCAACCGTGGCCTTATAAGGGTCGGTGATGGTGATATGTGGATTAAAAGAGATCTCTTTTCCCCTACATGACCTTGCATCCCAAGATTTCTACTCTTTTCCCTCCTTTTCCTCCCTTTTCTTAGAGTAGTACCTGTGGATGGTCGTGAGTCTGGTCACACAGGGACTGGGAGCGGCAAAGCATTCATTTACTGGAGGTATGGGGAAGATCTGCTGATGACCAGAATAAGATGGAGTATCTAAGTGAGAGGCAGATTTATGCTGTTCGTTCAGGTCCTTCTGGTTCCCTAGTGGCCTCTCTCTTGGGCAAAGTGCCTTACTTAGCCTGCATATTCTGGAAAACAAATCCCAGAGTCAATCACTAAGTATACCACATACGGATAAGAGCAGATAATAAGAAGCACTGTAAATCTAACTGTTGGTATGGTTTAGAGACCCTAGGGAGAAAGAGTAAGGGCTGGAGAACCATTTAGGATGGAAATTAAAGCACATCTGGAGGAAGAGAAGGCAGAGCTGGGTGCAGGTATAAGTATATTAAATTGCTACAGCTTGCTTCCAAACCAATAGTTTAAATCATTTTCATCCAGTGACTTTGGGGCCTCAATAAGCAAAACTTAAATTAAAATTAGAAGTCTTGATTTCCTAGATGTGATTAAAACCCACAAAAAGTGGGGGGAAAAAGGGGATTAAGAGCACACTTACCTTGATGAGCCATGAGAAGTGCACAGAATTTTTTTAAGTTTTTTTTTTTTTTTTTTTTTGAGAGAGCAGACAGAGAGAACCAAAGCAGAGGGGGGTGGAGACAGAGCAGGGCAGAGGATCCAAAGTGGGCTCTTTGCTTATCGCAGAGAGCCTGATTCGGGGTTAAACCCGTGAATTGAGTTGAAGTCAGATGCTTAACGGACTGAGCCACCCAGGCGCCCCCAGAATTTGTGAATTATTATGCTCTACACCAGAAACTAATATAACTGTATGTTAATTACACTTCAAAAAATGTATCCACTGAAAAACATCCTAAGTGACTACATAAGACCCTTGTTTGGTAAGTAAGATATATAAAAAGAAACATAAAAAAGTGAGATTAAAGTAGGAACAAGAATGAAGCTCTATAAAGAAAACAATTGCACAATACTGGGTTTAGGAGAGACTGAGTTTCAGAAAGACCCTTCGCTGAAGTCAGAAGCTCAATCTGAGAGTAAATGCTAGAGAGAGGGGAAGTCTGTTAACTGTTTTGCTGCTGGTCAAATGTAGACATCCTAATGATAGTGACTGGGCCTTGCTTATTCAGTATTATTTCCCCAGTGCCTGGTGAGTTGCAAGTCTTCCGATATTTCCATATGAATAAATGCACACACTCTGCCCTGCCCCCACAGGTCTTCGTGGTGCACCCCCTCTAGACTCTAGGCCTATAATAACACCTCAGGAGTAACCAACAGTCCTACAACCTGTGAGATTATCAAAGTCTGCATTATGCCATGTTCCCCTAGCCTAAAGTATATTCAGTGTATACTGAATCAAATCAATTTAATTCTACCATGACCTTTACCAACTTGGATCAAATTTTTATCATATTGTCCTAGAAAACTTTTATAATGTCCTAAAAGGTCTTCTGCACGCGCTTCTCCCATTCTTTGTCTCAACACATTTTCCTCATTGCAGTCACAATGGTCTTTTTTTTTTTTTTTTTAAGTTCACTTATTTTTGAGAGGTGGGTGAGAGAGAGAGAGTGGAGAGTGTGTGCATCTGTGCACAAGCAAGGGAGGGGCAGAGAGAGATGGGGACAGAGGATCTGAAGCTAGAACTGTGCTGACAGCAGAAATCCCCACGCAGGGCTGGACCTCACAGACCGTGAGATCATTATCTGAGCCAAAGTTGGATGCTTAATGGACTAAGCCACCCAGGCGCCCCATAATGACCTTTAAAAATTCAAATATGATGTCACTCCTGTACATAAAATTATATGTTCATGATCTTCTTCTCATTTTTAGGATAAAACTGAGAATCCTCAGTCTCCCACATCCACTCTTCACATCACTCTCTGTCTTCTAGCCCACAAAATGGACTCTCTCCAGTTCTTCAAACATATGGTGCCACGTCATCTCTTAAGATCCACCCCCACATGTTCACCTATCCCATTCTCTCTCCCTGTAACATCACTGGTCCCATTTCATGACCTCTCTTTTCTCAGCTGCTTAACTTCCACCTGGCATTCAAATATTATTTTTAAGGAAGCTTTCCTTGACTCCCTTAGACTAGAGCAAAACCCCATGTTATGTGCACTTATAGAAATCGTTGTTTCTACCTGACGACCCTTAGTATCCAGTGTAGTTATGTATTTGACCATCACTTAATTATTTCACCTTACATTTCACCAGAATGTAAAGTCCCTGAGACATGGATTTGTGTTTTGCTCACCTCTTCTCAGAATCTAGCACAATCTGGCCCATTTTAGCCACTCCATAATTTTTGGCTACAGGAATATATGAATAAGTTGCATATCTTCTTTCTTTAACTAGACCTTAATACAGAATCTTTGAAGATTTAGTTCTGTGTTTGTTATTGTTGGACATTTCCTATTTGCCACCCATTGGTATATAATCTGTGAGAACTAACATCTTAGTTTTTATTTCCAAACCTAACATGTAAACGACTCTGATACTTATCAAGGAATATATAATTAAATTCCATGGTTCAAGATAATCCTAATAACAAAAACACAGCAAGAAGGTCCAGACATGGGAATTCGTCTTCAGGAAACATAATAGCAATAGTCTTGAAGTTTACATCTCCTTAGGAAGTCCCTTCTCTCTAGACTCAGAGAGATCTGTCTCTACTGTCATTGTCATATTTCTCCATTGTCTTATAAAAAGATCATTGAAAGATATCCTTTTGGCTTTAATTTAGGTCCCTTAATTACAACTATCATGTGATTTAGCACATGAGTTCTAAAATATATGAAATGTGAATTCAAACATCTTATTGCTTCATTCATTCCTTCAGAAGCATTCACTGAACATATAGATTCACAGTATACTGGGAGGTGTTGTGCATAAAAAGTAAATGAGATTTCAAAACATACAAACACACTAATTCAAAACGATATATACCTCTATGTTTATAGCAGCATTATTTACAATAGCCAAACTATGGAAAGAGCCTAAATATCCATCGACTGATGAATGGATAAAGAAGATGTGGTGTATATATACACAATGGAATATTACTCAGCCATAAAAAAGAATGGATCTTGCCATTGGCAACGACATGGATGGAGCTAGAGAATATAATGCCAAGCGAAAAAAAATCAGAGAAAGGCAAATACCATATGATTTAGGTCATATGTGGAATTTAAGAAACAACAAACTAGGGGGAAAAAAGGAGATGAAAAAACCAAGAAACAGGACTCTTAACTATAGAGAACAAACTGATGGTTACCTGAGGGGAGATGGGTGGGGGGATGGGTTAAATAGGTGATGGGGATTAAAGAGGGCACTTGTCATGATGACCACCAGGTAACATATGGAATTACTGAATCACTATATTGTACATCTGAAACAGATATAACATTGTATGTTAACTGTGCTGGAATTTAAAACAAAATTTTAAAAAATAAAAAAGTAAAAGTAAATGGAATTTTAAAGTGGAATCAATTACTCTCAATGTTGTTTAAATCCAGACTACACCACTTAGTCAATATGTGACTATGAGCAAATTATTTAATCTCTGAGTATAAATTACTCATATGTAAAATAAAAACTAACAATCTAGTGATTATGGTGATAATTACATAATTTAAATTGTATGTGTGTGTATCGATGTATACATTTACCTACACACATATATACATATAAATGCACACCTATGTCTCACAAAGTCTGACATTTAATAAATACCCAGAATTATACTTTTTACAATAATCCACAATGTTAACTAATATTTATTTAATAATAAACACTATTATAAGTGTCTTAGATGCTTTCATTCATTTAATCTTTAAAATACTACGGGGCAAGAAATCTTATGATCCTCATTTTATTAATTTTGACAACAAGGCCCAGAAAGTTTCAGCAACTTGCCGAGTGCACACAGACAGAAAATGGCAGAGAGGAATAATGAACACAGGCACTCTGCTTCTAGAGCCAGCACACTTAACCTCAAATCATATCAAGAGTTTAATCAGCAAAAGCCATATTAGGAATTTAACGAAAATGTGTCATGACTTTTTTCTAATAGAGGTGGGGGGAATTTTTAGTTAATTGGACCTGAGAAAAAAAACTTAATCTTTCTGATAAGGTGGGAGAGTTCAAACAAGAGCTGGATCCTGAAGGATAATTAAGTTCTTTCCAGGTGACAAAGAGAATAGGTAGGAGGGAAACATTCTAAGCAAAAACATGAAGATACGGAGAGTCCTATGTTTGAATGAAGGTGGGGATCCTTATGAACAGGACAAGTTCAAACGATACATAAGAATGAGAAGAAGCAGAAAGAATTTTATTAAGCTTCGCTTTGCTGTACTGGTGCTTACATGGGTCTGACATATCGATTCTGTTTGTTCTCTTAATTTTATGAGGATAACAATGATCTTGATGTAAAGGATGTATTGGAGATAGTAATTAAAAGCCAACACCATGAACGTATCAGTGGCAACTGTTGAAATAGCCCAAATGGAAAATGAACAAAGCTTGAACAGAGTCTCTCACCAGAGTCTAAGGAAAAGGAATGGAGAGAAGCAGCCCTGATATTCACCTCTAAGAAGCTCCTATACTAAACAGAAGAAAGAAGGTACAAATAATACTTCACAAGTAGTAAACCACAAAAGGAGAACATCAGTTCAATGATTCAGCATGTGTTTATTGAGGGACTCTGGAGTAATTGCCATATTGTACAAGCCAAGGAGGGAAGGAATCATATTTTTTTAAAGAGAAAATATTTAGATTTTTACAAGTAAAATACTTATATCTTTTTTAATAATTTTATTTTTAATTATCACCAGTAGCATCATCACTAAAAATGTACTAAATTGAGTTATTTGTAATAAGAGATTCCTCCTTTAGCAAGCACATGTAATATCTGTATGTAGTTCAGTGGGCTGGGCCTAAACTCTGGGCAAATTCCCAAGTATATACGATCAAGCATAGAGTTGTTTCTGGATTCAGGAAAATCTATGATGTAGGTAAAGAAAATATCTTTCAGAGATCCAGTCTTAGTTTAGATAACAAAACAATAAGAGGCACAAGTTATTCTTTTTGGAGACAGAATATTCAATGAGTAATATGTTTAAAATACTGGGGCTTCATTATTACAATGTGGAACTTTCCACATTTCCATTTGACAACTTGTCTTGTGTGTGTCCATTCCTGTGACTAAAACACACAATTACTATGTCATGTATAGAAAGGACATCAATCGTATTATATTGCCTCTTCTGTAGAATATTGATAGTTATCATGAACTTTTCAATTGCAAATACTTTACCTGGAATTTTCTGAGGTTCTAATGGACTTGTTCACTTTTTTGTAAATCACTCTATTTTGAAAATAAACTACCAGCTCCAGTTACAACACAGATCAGTAGCAGCAAGGAGCAGAAGGGGATCACTTTCCAATTCAGAAATGTTTCAGGAAGCTTCCTAAAATCCAGGTGTGCACAAAATGTCCCATGCCCTCTAGTTTCACTACAATTGTGGAATTTCTATTATGCATGGTCACTCTTCTCTATTAAAATGTCTGATCCTAAAAATAGGATCAATTATTTCTATACTTCCCTTTCTATTATGATACCATCTGTGCAAACAATTTCAAGATAATCAAGTGACTTTTACCTTTAGAGAACTAAGGACATGATCTCGAATTTTTTTGGTTCTAATACCATAAACAATGGGGTTAAGGAACGGTGGTACCAGAAGGTACATATTGGCAATAAAGATATGAATTTGGGGGGCCACATTGTGGCCAAAGCGGTGAGTGAGGAAGGTAAAGACAGCTGTGGAGTAGAAAACGAGGATGACACAGACATGGGAGCCACAGGTGCCTAGAGCTTTAAAACTTGCTTCCCGTGATGGAAGGCGAAAGACTGCACGGAGGATTAGGACATAAGAGACGGCGATCAAAAAACCATCGCAGGAACCAATGACAGAGGCCACACTGAGGCTGTAACGTTTGGTAGCTCCTGTGTCCACACATGCCAGCTTCACCACGGCCATGAATTCACAATAGGTGTGGGCAATGATTCGAGTCCTGCAGTAGGGCAGCTGTCTGAGCAGGATGGGATGTGGGGAAAAGAAGGCCACTCCCCGGAGTACCACAGAAGCTCCCATCTTGGCAATGCGAGCATGGGTGAGAATCGTGGTATGGTGCAGTGGATGACAAATGGCTACATAACGGTCAATGGCCATGGCCAGGAAAAAGCCTGATTCCATAGCAGTAAAGCTATGGATGAAGAACATTTGAGCCAGGCAACCATCAAAGGCAATGTCATGGGCTCGGAGCCAGAAGAGACAGAGCATGCGGGGCAGCGTAGATGTGGAGAGGACCAGGTCAGTGATGGACAGCATGCACAGAAAAAGGAACATAGGCTCATGGAGACTTCGCTCTGCCCTCACCACGGCCAGGATGGTCACATTCCCCACCACGGCCACCACGTACATGGAGCAGAAGGGAATCCCAATCCAGACATGCAGATGCTCTAGTCCTGGGATGCCCATCAGCAAGAATGTGTCTGGAGATGTTTGAGATTTATTGGCTGGTCCCATAGTGCTGGTGTTCTCTGTCTTTTCTGGAATAAATCCTCCTTTTTAGGGCAAAAGTTTTCTGGCAAGATCATCACAATCAAATGTGGCAACAAATGAAAAACAAATCTGGAAGATCCCCAAAAATCGTATTAGAAAACATTCAGGTTGTAATGTAGAGTGAAAAAAACTTAGTAACACTAGGTAAAACTATGCAACCCAACACAAAGCACTTATTCTCAATCAAGTCATGAATTTCATGAATTTGTTCAAAACAAAACAGAAAAACCCAACTTCGTAATATCCATATACAACAAAGCTCAATCCCACTCCTTGAATTCACAATTTGATTCACTCCTAAGGCCAGATTAGCTTTTGCTTAAATGTCTGGTATTATAGGCAAAATGGATCTTAGAATTCATCTAGCCCAATATCCTTCTTAATGTCATCCTGGAATGCAATTTTCTAGCCGATGAGTGAGTTTCTCAAGTATAGTTACTCATTTCTCAGACAGCACATCACATGTTTTTCTAGTACTGTCACAGAACCAAAGCCCCAGGAGCTGCAAGGCATTGCTGGCCTTTCCGATGGAGAACTACAGACTCACCTGTCCTCTGCACGGTCTTCACAAAGCCATTTAATATTCATGCCTCCACTAAGTTCTTTCTGTTCTGTACATTCTGTGTCCAGTTCTGAACATTTATTACTTGTATTTAAACATACTAGTCACTACAGAGATACATGCACTTGGTATCTCTTTTGATTCTATATAATTAGTGTGATTTCAGTTCAAATCATTTCTTTCTTCTTTCTTTCTTTTCTTCCTTTCTTCCTTTCTTCCTTTCTTTCTTTCTTAATATGAAATAAGGAATAAAAGTAATACTTAGTTGACCCTAAGGCATTGTCCTGGAATCCTTCTATATGTTCACTTCAGCTAGAAAACTAATGCAAACGAAATATTGTTCTGCCAATTTTACCAATTAGGAAATAGAAGCCTAGAGTGTCACAGATAATGCAATGGCAGCACAAAAGGAGTGACGAGAGACCAGAGCTGTAACACAAAACTCTGCATGACTGCCAAGTTCATGATATTTTCATTATGCTATACTCAGTATTTCTTGTCACAGTTGTCAGTCTTAGTTAACTACAACCTACTAATGTTTTTCACAGTCTATCAGTCAGATTTCTTAAGATGACTTTATTTAAAATTTTTTTAAGTTTATTTATTTAGTTTGAGAGAGAAAGAGCGAGCATGGGAGGGGCAGAGAAAGAGGGAGAGAGAGAATCCCAAGCAGGCCCCGTGCTGTTAGCACACAGCTTGATGCAGGGCTTGAACCCATGAACCGTGAGATCATGACCTGAACCAAAATCAAGAGTCAGTCACTTAACCAACTAAGCCACCCAGGTGCCCTGAGGAAGACTCTTCAAGATGATTTTAAACAAATGATTAAAAAATCAGCCTTTTCATTTAAACTTGATAATCTGTAACATTTTAAAATAATCCTTATCATGGGTTTCTCTTGTTATTATTAAGCATTTATCTACATACATACATCCTCATACAAACAACTGAAATATAATTCTGCTGCAAGTAGATTCTAATAGCAGAATTCTTTTCATGATCCTAGAAAATTGTATTGATCCCTCTAACATAGTGTGTATATTGTTCATTGGTTAGAAAGAGACCTATTAAATATAATAATTATGAGATTACAAATACTGAACCCTGTTTACTACGTTATAATTTAAAATAAAAAAAAAATTAGTGTTTATTTTTGGAGAAAAAGAGAGAGTGCGAGCCGGGGAGGGGCTGAGAGAAAGGCAGACACAGAATCTGAAGCAGGCTCCAGGCTCTCAGCTGCCAGCACAGAACCTGACACAGGGCTCAAACTCATGAGCCCTAAATCACTCCGGTGCCCCTACATTCTAATTTATAAACACTGGTCAAATGGCTTATTAAATTGGAATATGACTTACATTACCTTGTATTTGGGGAAAAACATAGAGCACATCAGACTGATTTTACATTTGATTAGAAATATTCTCAGTGTTACTGGGAATTTTTCTCAGTTTGGCCTGGGCCTTATAAAATGATCCTTTATATAATACTTTCGATCATTACAATATTTGGCTCAGAAGAAATAAAGTTCAATAAACCTTGAAATTTGTCAAGTATCATCAGTGATGTTATCATTGATTTCATTTTCATTCTCATCATAGACTCTTCTTCTTTTAATAAATGCTTTTATCTCCATAATAAGATTTAGGTTGTCTCATACATACTGATTATTACCTTTTTCCCCAGTATTCTCTTCTGGA
Organism: Paguma larvata; assembly: GCA_030068075.1. NCBI lineage: Eukaryota > Metazoa > Chordata > Mammalia > Carnivora > Viverridae > Paguma > Paguma larvata. The sequence continues at coordinate 58,752,057 of CM057831.1, forward strand.
ACATGGGTTAAACAAAAAGTTGTTGGGATGATTAAGTTAATACATTGACAAATTAGAACACTATTTTACACAGAGTAAGAATTTAAGAAACTAATTATTCTAATGGAATTTGGTAATCATTCCATAGGTAATGCGATCCAGTAAAGTGTCTAAGCATCCACAACCAGATATTCCTTTAGGATGACAAAATAAACCACTCTTTCCAACCTGTCGCCAAGGACTCTTTCTATCACCTCCATGGTGTAACACCAACCTTCTAACTACTCCCCAATATGCCGTGCTTCTCTATAAAATTGTGCTTTTGTTTGCATACTTTTCTAATTGTGATTTCCCTCCACCTCCCTTTTATTCATTTCCCTTTGCAAACTAGTACTCTTCTTACACTGTCTCGTTCAAAAGTAATCTCCTCTCTGACTTTTTGCTGAATTACCTTGGACGGAAATTGGCAGGTTATTTCTCTCTACTCTTACTTCATCTGTACATGTCTTTTACATTTATTTTTGACAGATCTTATCAAATTGTGGAATATTAGATTCATAAATATATGATTATCATCACTTTCACAGGATTAAATTCTGCTCAGTATAGAAACGATAGCCTAGCTAGGTATTACCATGAGCCAGCCCCAAGACTGGATTGGATGACGCCTATTACTACAATAGTGGAAGTAGCTGCACAGTCTGGGGAACTCGACATCCCTATTCTCATTGACAGATCGATGGTGCTTCCCAGCACTTTCAAAAATGCAATGCCATGTCTGATATTTATCGAGATTTCCACAAGATATCTAGATATTCAGAGTTAAGAGAAATGTCCCTGCCACCTCTGCCCATAGTGAAATAAAAGTGTTTCTGCCTTTGGTAGATCTTTATTACTGCTTTGCTCTTCCATGATTCTGAGACAGGACTCCAGGTATAGAGAGATATAGAGATATTTCAATATGATTACTGCTTTATCTGAGGGCTTCAAGATCTTGATTACTTATATCTCCACTTTCAGAGATATACAAAGCTATTCACATTTCTCTGTTGGCCCCCAACACTTTTTAAGTTAACAAATTCAGGAGCACTTGGGTGGCTCAGTTGGTTGAGCATCCAACTTCAGCTCAGGCCATGATCTCATGGTTCATGAGTTCGAGCCCCACATTGGGCTCTCTGCGTCAGCCCAGAGCCTGCTTCAGATCTTCTGTCTCCCTCTCTCTCTGCCCCTCCCTGTTCATGCTCTCAATCTCCCTCTCCCAAAAAAAACAAATAAAACTTAACATATTTTTTAATTAACAAATTCATTCAGAGAAGACCTAGATAACTTGTATTTACATATGCCTATAGGGGTAAACTAGCAGATTTATGTACATCTGAAGTTTTCTTTTGTGTTGTCATAAATTATGGTACACTACAGCCATAAATCCAAGCACACAGGGACGCTTTAATTTTTTGAATACAACATAAAGCCTCCTTCAAACACACCACTTTAATGCTCAAATAAGCACATTCAAATATGTGTGGACATATTAATGTGCTTATATTTTAAAGCACAAGCAAAACACTGTTTATACGTACTAAAATATGCCCTGAAAAGAAATAATAAATAAATAAAATAAAACATACCCTGCATTTTTTCCTAGAATTATTAATCTTTCTACATTTCAGGCTGGAAATTAACAAGTGGGTGTGGAGGTGGAACACAGAGAGGTCAACTCTCCCCTTTTGGAAAATCCATTTAGGAGAAATTTTTATGTCCCACAAAGCTTTACAATGGAAGTCTTTCTGTACTTTGTACTCTCTCTTACCCATGCAGATTAACTAGTGTGAAGATGAACTACATCAAATATTATGATAATGTCACTAAGAGGATGTAGCAGTCTGGAGTGTTTTGAAAATAAAGAGTATAGACATAAAAGGTTGGCTATGACTTGTTCTTGTCCCATTGATCACCTCAATAAACAGACACAGTTTTTTCACCTTACTCCAAATATCTTTCCTCCCATAAGAGTTGCCATGACTGATTAACATCTAACATTGAGTGGGAAGAAACTGGCTGTTCTTAGCTCACAGCTGCCTCTGACCTCAAAGCCTGTCCTGGTCAAGCAGCTTTAAAGTTATATTAATTCTAATCTGGAGTATCTATATCCTTGTGCTCTCTATACTTCAGGGCTAATCAACAGGTACCTATATTTTTATCAGTTATGGAGAAAAAAGGTCCATTCTACCTTTTAAGTATATTACATGACTATGATCTTTATTTTGAGCTTTACCAAGTGTATTTGAAGAAGTGAATAAATTACCTTTTTGAGAATCTCATAATTCTATAAATGCAGATGTTTGAATGCAGCCCTATCCTCTCCTTCTCTGTCCTGTATCTCTATCTTAACTCACCCAAATCAAAAGCTGGGAGTCTTCCAGAGACCCAGTTTCTATAGGGAGTAGATGCTAAGAAGTGTGCTCAGTGAACATGAGCTGCAATTACATCCAACTCTAAATCCCACTGGATTAAAGGGTGTAGATGGCAGGGAAATCAGTGGTCCTCTGGGATACTAGGACTTTCCCCCAACTACAATATCTAAATTACTTATAGGTATAGCAATTATTATTAACATCCCTTAAGATAATAAATAAAAACATCATTATTTCCCCAAGGCTACTGAGTGCTTTGACATGGAATATATTTGCAGAATTTATCAGGAAAAATATAAAACCACAGAACCAAGAGAAAGGATTATGTTTATGCACTGAGAGATCCTCATTTTCTAGACCTTAGGCTTAGTGCTTAAAATCCCTTCTCCCACCGAACTTTCAAAACTTCTGGATATAGAGTATGACCACTAACTATATGAGAAAACAGAGAGACTGACATTAAATAACTTCAGTAAAAATTTACAGCTAACAAGGAGTAACATCAGGATCTGGATCCAAAGATCTCTGGCTCCACGTTTCATTGACTTAATTACTATATCACCAAGGTTTGAAAATGAAGCATGACTGAATTAAGGTCTATATTCTTTCTTAGGCAAAGTAGTAAATGGTCCGGATTATAACAGATAATTTCCAAAATAACTACCAAATGCCTTTATTTATTTTTATTTTTATTTTTTAATAATTTTTTATTGTCAGATTGGTTTCCATACAAGAACATCCAGTGCTCATCCCAACCCGTGCCCTGCTCAGTGCTAAATGCCTTTATAATCTGGTCCCTACTAGCCCTTTGGCATTACCTTCTGCTAAAGGGCTCACCTTTGAGTTTTCTTGAGTCTCAGTCAACCTAGACTTTTTAAAACTGTTTTGAGATTCTGTTTCATGGTTTTGCTTCTGCCTCTAACATTTTCTTCATCTCTCACATCATGTCTTCTCATTTCCTGCTCATTTTAAGGTTACAGACAGAGTAACATTGGACTTCCTTTTTTAAGTGTTATATTTCTATTGCACCTTGTATTCTTCCATGTTTTTGTTTATCACATTAGTAAATATTTATTAAATCACCATGATGACAGTCTAGGTGTTTAGTAGGCAGTGATGCAGGTCATACTCTGTATAACCCTAGGGACATTGACCTCATACAGTGATGCCTCTGGACTTAGGGAAAGGAAATTATGTCTTGTTGTGTACCACAGATGCATTAAAATGCTGTTGAATGAATGAATGAATGAATGAATGAATGAAGAAAATGAATCATTTAAAAAGTCCTAGGAAAATTCTAGGTTAACACCCTTTCAGGAAAGAATTGCAACATCATCATTGTTACTGTAATCATCACAATTACAACATTCATCAAGTGCTTACTAAATACCAGGAATTTTGCTAAACTCTTCATAAGTGTGATGATCTCTCTTTATAGGCGCACACACACACAAACACACTCACAACCTTATAAAAAACGTGCCATTATTTTCAGCCCTTTATGCCTGATAATCTGTCTCCCATATCCGAATTAATGAACTTCGCATCTTCTTTGGGGATTGTAGTTGCTGGCTCATTTTATCTTCTCTGAAACTGTTCTTATCTCAATTCTCCATGATGTCAATAACCTGGTTTTTCAATTTCCTGATCTCTTCTCCTCTAAAGGCCTTATTCTCTATCCTGTTGCAAATAGTATCCCACATTCATAGTCTAGGTGTTATCACCAATAAACCTGAATCTTTCCATAGTCTCAAATTCAAGTCATCCATTCATCACTTATAATCTTATACCTTCCCAGCTTGTTCCCTCCAGTACTGCATGTTCAACAACCCATAGATATTGTTCATCTTCCACAAACCATCACTTCCTGATTTACCTGATATAAAATTCAAAGTGAGATTCCTACGCATGGTCTAAACTCCCTTTTCTTTCTTGTGATCTTACCCTGTTGAATACGATCATCTTCATCAATTTTATCCTGAATGTACATACAGAGTATTCTGTATATATATTCTCTGAGTATACACACAGAGACATATTCAGGACAGATTTCTTATCATAAAACCTCATAGTAAATAATAAGTGCATCGATATTCTGTCCTCTCTTTACCCTAGTATTTAATCTAGAAAAATGTGATAAGAGTCAGGTCAATTGTCCTACAGAAAGTACTGGACAGCCAATAGGCAAGGAATCAGGGATGTGGGGAAAACTTTTCTCTGTTTACAAAGGGAAAAAATTAAGTCACACATGCTCCTCCCTCTCCCACCAATACATACATACATACAAACATATGTGCAGAATTTCAATTGCTTGACATTTGTTGAATACATGACACAGTATATGGTTAATTTCTAGAAATGTCCTATGTACTTGAAAAGATAATATATATAGTCTTTGTTAGGGTATATAATGATATATATATTATATATATAATATATCCATTAAATCTAGTTGTTAATCATGTTTAAATCTTTATCTGTATTTTTCTTATTGTTTCATAACTTAATGAAAGATTATTTAAAATCTCAAACTATGATTAAATTTGCCTATTTATTCTTATAATTCTTTCCCTATGAGAGACTGAACAAATGGAAATTGGCCAGATCTTATGTGACAATGAACTATGACTCATGTGGGAAGTCCAGAAAGCTCATCCATAGCCTCTACAGTGATTAAACCAAAATGGTCAGGACTTGGTCCACAACTGCCAATTGCTTATTTTTGTCTCCACTTCCAACACAGGACCAACTAGAGAAAACCAAATGTGTTCCCTAAATCAACCAAGAAGTTCACTTTTAGTGAGCCCACTACCAGTTTCCACATGCTGACAACCGCCACTCAGATCATACCCAAGCCTTCCATGTTATTCCCTATAAAACTTTCCCACTCTCTGACAGTCTTAGAATCTCTGCAAAATGCAAACGGTGATGACCAGTACTATCGCTACAGCAAGCTCTGAATAAATAATATCTGCTTGCTCTCACTTGTTTATTTCCACAACTATATTGTTTTAATATTTTTGAATGTTTTAATGTTTTGTAGTAATTATTAGTTGCATATAAGTTTTAAATATTCATGAATTTTAGTTTCTTGAATTTCTTTCATTATCAAACAGCCACTGTTACATGTAGTAATGAGATCAACCCAAATACCATTTTGTCTATTACTAATAAAAATATACAAGCAATTATTTTTCTTGGATAAAAGTCTGAAGAGATTCATACAGCATTTTCATGTGTTAAGTACTGTGAAACACTATACAATTCTGGGATAACTGTGAAGTGTACTCACCACCTTACTGATGAGCCATATTGACTGATATCAACCGATATATCAAATAGTAAAGAGAAGATCATCTGTTAGAAAAACAATGCTTCACTCAGAAATCTGACTGCAATCTAAAAAGTTGTGACATTTCTCTTCAGAAAGATTGATGCAAATAAAAATTGTTGAATTCTTGTTTAGAACAGGAATGTTACAATATTAACATTTTTACTCATTTGCACTGAAAATAAGGAAATCCACTTTTAGTGAGTATCAAGGATGCTTTTCATGAGAACAAAATGGCAGATTCCAGAAAGACAAATACTGTATGATCTCACTTATAAGTGGAATCTAAGAAAAGAAAAAGCTGACTTCATAGAAACAGAGAATAGAATGGCAACTTCCAGAAGCAGAGTGGGGGGATGGAGTGCTGTAGGTGAAAGGGTACAAATTTTCACCTAAGAATAAGTTCTGAGGATCTAATGTACTGCGGGTGACTGTAGTTAATAACATGGCGTTGCAAACTTGAAAGTTACTGCAAGTAGATCTTAAGATCTACTCAAGAGCACCCCCCCCCCACACACACACTCATTAGTTATGTGAGGTGTTGGATGTGTTATCTTGATTTAATTAATCATTACACAATGTATATGTATGCCAAATCACCATGTTACACACTTTAAATATCTACAAATATATTTGCCAATAAATTCCTCAATAAAGTTAAAAAAAATAAAATGGAAGCAGAAAACGGTGGTCACCAGGGGCTGAAGGGAAAGGAAAATGGAGATGTTGGCCAAGGGGTACAAAATTTTAGTTATGGAGATTAGATACATTCTGAGTCTAATGTATAGCATAATTACTATGGATAGCAATGCTGTACTGTAAACTTGAATCTGCTAAAAGGATAGATCCCAAGTATTCTCACCACATACAAAAGAGATGCAACTATGTGAAGTGATGGATATGTTAAGAAGTTTGATTGCAGCAATTATTTCACAATATACACACACATCAAATCACTAAGTTGTACATACATTTTAAGTATATAAAATAAAAAAGGGTATAGTATTTAAAACATGGTCTAAATAATAAATATAAATTATTAAACATTAAAAATGAAATTTTCTTTCAAAATTTTTTTAACGTTTATTTACCTTTGAGAGACATAGAGACAGAGTATGAGCAGGGGAAGGGGAGAGAGAGAGGGAGACAGAGAATCCGAAGCAGGCTCAAGGCTCCGACGCGGCACAGAGCCCAACACAGGGCTCGAACTCACAGACCATGAGATCATGACCTGAGCTGAAGTCAGCTGCCTAAACAACTGAGCCACCCAGGCACCCCTAAAAGTGAAATTTTTTAAATGGCAGGTTCTGTGTATGGGGCCTATTTGAGATTTGTGACCAATGAAACATTTTGGAACTTACACTTTCAAAATTGTTTTGAATAAATTTGAACAAATATCAATGAAGATCTTTACTGAATTAAATATTAGTTATGATCTGAAAAATGTTTTCCTTTCTTTAAAACACTTATATTGTATAAGGTTCCAAATTATTTTACTTCAACATCTCTGTATGCTCTTTGCACTACTTTTATACAGTATATGATTATTTTTAACCTGATTTATAACTATAGTCTTTTACATTGACATTAATTGTTGAGATGCTTGGATTTGCTTTGCTGTTTTTATTTTGTATTTTAAGTTGTCAGGTAAATTTTCTGTTCCTTTTGCATTTTCTAGGTTTATTATTTTTATTATTCTAGGTTACCTTCTATTAATTTAGTAATTATATTTTCTAATATTTGTTAGTTGTTTTCATGGAAATTAAAATGTACTGATCACCAATCTTGAATTTGCAAACTTCAGGAGTAATTCACACACAAAAGAGAATTTATTTCTCCTATTTATATTACTAAAGATGGAATTTCCTTGGTTTTGTTTGATGAGCACATTAAATCATTTTCCAAAGGAAAGTCTTCAGACTTGTTTGCATGCTACAGTTGAGACAAAGATGCTTCAAATAAGACAAGGATAATTTAGAGTCTTTTCTCAGAGGTTAGGATGACACTGCATTATACAGAAAGTTAAAGTCTTTAAATAAAGACTCACAAAATACCCATTATGTGTGTGTGTGTGTGTGTGTGTGTGTGTTTGTCAGAATAATATTTTCATTTTTCTCTCTTTTCTCTTCGGTTGCTTAATTTTTTAAACTGATTTTTAAATTTATTTTGAGAGAAAAAGCAGGAAAGGGAAAGAGAGAGAGGGAGAGAGAGAATCTGTGCACTATCAGCACAGAGCCCAACACAGGACTCAGTCTCAAGAACCATGAGATCATGACCTCCATCAAAATCAAGAGTCAGATGCTTAACTTACTGAGCCACGCAGGCACCTCTGTTGTTTAATTTTTTTAATATAAAAATATTTCAAGTGTATAATCACAAAAATATAGTCATTGTGATTGTGAAAATATTAAAATAATCGATATCAGGTAAGGTTAACATATTACCACATGCAACATTTTCTTTTAATATTAAGACATTTTTAGTTGTCACCATAATTTTCTTTCTCTCCCTTATTTCATTTTATAATTTCTCTCCAAACTAAGAATATCCAAAGGATACCCTATTCCTGAGCCAAAACATTTTCTAAGTTCAGTGTCACAAACTGACATATAAAACCTGTACATTAATTACACAAATCAGTTCTCTTAATAATTAATAACACCAAAGATTGTGCAATAAGTAAAGCCTCAAACATGTCCCCTGTTTCTTAATGATAGAAGGCCACCATGGAATGTTCTTTCTCCTCCCCTCTCTGAATTCACTGCATGCTGTTCACAAATGCCTCTTTTTCAGTTATCCTTTTCTCCTATTGAGTCCACGATGAAATTCAGATATGGTGAAATCTCATATCCATTGTGGCTAATTTTGATCAAAAACACATTAATTATTAGAAATGTTTCCTGAATAGGAAACTTAACTGCTGTGTTATCTGAAAAGCAATTGGTTGACACATATATTATAAAGTTAAAACTTAGGAATCTAAGATTAAAACTATCTCCTAAATTTACTTGGAATGTGATTATGTGATCTGTGAAATTGTGATCTACTTTAAGGGAAGTGGATATAGGACCTTTGGTATAACGGGTCCAATCAATTCTGTGAAATCAGCAGTTAAGCCTCTGGTCTTGATTTCGGCTCAGGTCGTGATCTCACAGTTTGTGTTACTGAGCCCAATGTCAGGCTTTGTGCTAAGCATGAAGCCTGCTTAGGATTCTCAATCTCTCAGTCTCTTTCTCTCAAAATAAATAAATCAAAAAACTTTTTTTAAAAATATGTGAAATTATGATCAACTTTAAGAGAAGTGGATGTAGGACTTTTGGTATAACAGGTTCAATCAGTGTGCTGCCATCTTAAGAAGCCCCGCCCAGGGGAGCCTGGGTGGCTCAGTCCCTTAAGTGTCCGACTTCAGCTCAGGTCACAATCTCACTGTTGGTGAGTTCGAGCCCCACATTAGGCTCTGTGCTGACCACTCAGAACCTGAAGCCTGCTTCACATTCTGTGTCTCCACCCTCTCCACACCTCCCATGCTCACGCTCTGTCTCTCTCTTTCTCAAAAATAAATAAACATAAGAAGAAGAAGAAGACGAGGAAGAGGAAGGAGAAAAAGGAGGAGAAGGAGGAGGAGGAAGAGGAAGTAGCAGTAGTAGTAGTAGTAGTAGTAGTAGTAGTAGTTCAGGATCACAACAGCTCTCCTGCAAGGTATGTCACTGATATATATCTTAGGCCAACCTCCAGGGCAGTTCCTGAGACTAGTATCCTTACAGGTTCTCTCACCTATGAGAGTCATCTTTTCTACCTTCCTATTGGAAGCACTGAGTGACTACTAACACCCAGATAAAATAACAGTGCCTGGGACTTATGCTCCTGCCCACGCACCTAGTCATGTCTTCTTCAGGGACTACACTCAGGAGTCAGAGAGCTGAAAGAATAGTTAGCTGCCTGCCCACCTGTTTTCTTGTAGGGGTGCAGGGATACAGGGTAGCAGCAGAATAGATGATGCCTCATGGGAATACATGGCAACTGGCACATGACTTCCCCTCCAGGGGCCTCCAATCCTCTTAGTCTTGTGTCCTTGCCATGGAAAGTATCTGATACAACCAAGATTTGGGCTTGGGAATCATATGGGAAGAATCTTTCAGCATCAGATTCATGAAAATTACAGTTTTATGCACATGTGTAACAAGCACATACAGAAGCTTTGGACACGGACAATAATCATTGGACAAATCTATTTGGAATCCCCCCTACAAGACTTTCTAGCCAATATACATACTAAATGTAATAGTCTAAAACTTTAAAAACTGTAACTAGAGTCATTGATGTCCTACTGACAGAGGTAAGACAAGTACTCTTATTATGTAAACAATACATTTTCCCAACAATACTCTTTCAAGATAGAAGAGAAGGGGCACTTTTTGGGGGTGACGAAAATGTCTTGTGCTATGACTGTGGGGTGGGTTACATGGGCCAAACACTTGTTCAAACTTATCTAACTGCCCACTTAAGGTCTGCCAATTTCACTGTATTTTTACATCTCAAAAATTCATCCATTCATCACAAATGCAATAGTCTACAATTTGTTAAAAATGTAACAAGTCATTGGTGTCTTAATGACAGAGTAAACACACATTATCTGAGAAGAAAAAGAAAAGACTGAAAAACGGTACACTTGATAATTAATCTGGGTCAACAGCTGTAAACTAAGAATGTCTTAGGCAAATGTAGGTGAATGGGCATGAAGTGAAAATTTCAGCAAATTCAGACTGCCTATTTTCTTCATCACGCAACTGCTGCTTGAGTGAATTTACTCATAATTGGCCAGACCACCACACTTATAGGTTTAAAATATGTGAAGATTTACCTTAGCTAAGACCTTCTCCCTCAGGACAAATATAATTCAATATTCTACGTGAATCTCAAACCCACCATGTCCAAATTAAATTTTTACTGTAGCCTTCAATTGCTCCTAGTTCTGAATCCCTATGTCAAAGGAATAACGCTAAATGTATGTAGTTTTCCAAAACAGAAAAATTTACACTCTACTTATCGTTAAATTACATACAGAGTGTTAGTGAATGCAGAGATGTTAGTCTTTGTGCTTAGCTATGGATGTAAGTTCGTAGGATAAAGAAGCAAAGAGTGAGGAAAAGTTTCACAGCACAAACATCAGATTCCCTTTTTCAGATGGCTATCAGGAAAAGAAATATCCTATAGTTCTTAGATACTGGGGTAATAAAAAGGGGAAATATTTAAATTTGTTAATAACAGGTTTTGCATTTTGTGTCTTGATATTAAGTTCAAAGTCAACTAATCAATGAGGAAAACTGAGTGCACATGGTAGCCCGGTGGTTTGTTTTACTACTACCCATCAAATTTGAAATATATGGAAGTATACTTTAGCAGTCAGCAGAATCCAGAATATGAAATACCCCTTAACTCTATGAAAATTGCTCTAGAAACCACAGAAGCTCTAATACCAATGTTGGTATTTACACACAAATGCATGTTTTGAATTTAATTTTTATTTTTATATTTTTGTTTTCCTTGACTGGGTGATCATTTTTTCTTACCTACATTTTTAAGTATTTGTGAATTATTAGTCTATTCATGTACCTTGAGGCTTTAATTTGATATGATTAAAACAGAGACACAACACTTATCTGTTTTTTTTAAATTCACAGCTATATTACGCCTCAATGTTATTTCAAAATGACTACTCTATAAAATTCAGCATATAGATCTCGAAGACCTCTTCCTTTTTTTTCCCAAGTATTTTCATAGGTTTGTTTCTCCTTCTATTTACTGTTCATTTTGTATTAGAACTCCTTCTGAAAGATGCATATTCAGAATGAGATGAACAAATTCATCACAAATATTTATTTTAAAAAGGTAAAATAATTTGTTGAGTTAATTTTCTTAGAAATTCTAGACATATGGTAAATAACAACTTTCAGGTGGTAAATCCAATTCAGCTTGTGGGAGTAAGAACAGTTAATTATTTTCCCTACATCATCTCTTATATTTCTATATATTTTGAACCATCTCTGCTATAGATACAACTAAAATTAGGAAACTTTGACCCTTAGTGCTCTAAGAACATGCTCCCGTATTTTCTTGGTCCTTATTCCATACACAATGGGGTTGAGAAAAGGGGGCACCAAAAGGTACATATTTGCAATAAAAATATGGATGTGTGCAGGCACATTCTTCCCAAAACGGTGAGTGAAAATGGAAAAACCGGCTGTGGAATAGAAGACAAGAATAACACAGACATGTGATCCACATGTGCCCAGAGCCTTAAAGCCAGCTTCTCGGGACGGCAGGCGGAATACAGAGCGGAGGATGAAGGCATAAGATACAGCGGTGAGAATGGCATCACAGGAGCCAATGATAGAAGCCACACTGAGGCTATAACGTGTGGTCGCTCCTGTGTCCACACATGCCAGCTTCACCACGGCCATGAACTCACAATAGGTGTGGGCAATGATTCGTGATCTGCAGTAGGGCAGTTGTTTGAGCAGGATGGGATGTGGGGAAAAGAAGGCTACACCCCGAATCACTACAACAATACCCATTATGCTGATGCGTGCATAGGTGAGAATCGTGGTATGGTGCAGTGGATGACAAATGGCCACATAGCGGTCAAAGGCCATGGCCAGGAAAAAACCCGATTCCATGGTAGTAAAGCTATGGATGAAGAACATTTGGGTCAGGCAAGCATCAAAAGTAATGTCATGGGCTCCGAGCCAGAAGAGACAGAGCATGCGGGGCAGCGTAGATGTGGAGAGGACCAGGTCGGTGACGGACAGCATGCACAGAAAGAGGAACATAGGCTCATGGAGACTTCGCTCTGCCCTCACCACAGCCAGGATGGTCACATTCCCCACCACGGCCACCACGTACATGGAGCAGAAGGGAATCCCAATCCAGACATGCAGGTGCTCTAGTCCTGGGATGCCCATCAGCAAGAAGGTGACAGGAGAGGGACGAGAGGTGTTGAGAGGAGGCATGATGCTTTTCCCTTTGCTTTCTGTCACTACTCCTGAAGATGAAGCTGCTATGACAGATGATCATAACCAGATGGTGAGGACATGGAGATTCAGTTCAAGAAGACCCTTATGTTACAAATAATTCAAATTCATAATCAGGTGTATTTATATTCGGGAGGACCAGAGTAACCAAATTTGTAACATCACATAAAATACTGTTTGAAAATACAGAAAGATAATTCATGTATCATTTCATATTATCACAGGGGCAAATAAGTTCCCTTAACCATTCATTTCCATAAAAAGATTCCCTATCTATTCAATTGTACTTAATTCAACAACTGTTCAGTAAGCAGTTACTGTGTAACAAACCATGCTTCAGGCACTGGGAATAAAGTAATTCACAGATAAGATTTCCTCTCATGGAGGTTACACTCTACAAGGAAAACATTAATATGATAAACAATGACTGGGTGACAAGAATGCCATATAATGGGACACCTGGGTGGCTCAGTTGGTTACACGTCTGACTTCAGCTCATACCATGATCTCACAGTTCGTGGGTTTGAGCCCCGTGTTGGGCTCTATGCTGACAGCTCAGAGCCTGGAGCCTGCTTCTGATCCTGTGTCTCCCTCTCTCTCTGTCCCTCCCCTGCCCATGCTCTGTCTCTCTCTGCCTCTCAAAAATAAATAAAAAAATATTTAAAAAAAATAAAAAAGGAATGCCATAAATAAGTTGATCATCTGAATGACTGAGCTCAAGCCTTCAGAGCCTGAGATATTACAGCAAGAAAAACAGGAAAAAAAAGACATGGACAAAAATGCCAGTGTTTTGGTAACTTATAAGTCAAAGGAGAAAGCGGTAGGAGATGAGAGACAATTTCTCTACATTAATAGCGTCTTTGTGTCTTCACTTTTCCTCTGCCCATTTTAGAAAAATATCAATTGCATAAGCAATCATCTTGAGGAAATTCTAAAATTCTCTGCTTTATTTTCTTCTTTCAGAACTCTCTGCAAAAGATTTAATTTTGCATCAATTATATGTTGTAGATAACCTGTCTTGGTATATTTTCATCTATTGCTCACTGTAGTTCTCCATATCATGTATTACATAGTATTTTAATTTTCCTCTCTACTTTTTCTTATTAGGACCTGTCTGAAAATTACATCTCTATCATATTTATTCTCTTACAAATGTCAAATCCAGTGTCAAATATGGTAAGTGCAGTTAATATTTAAACTGTGTATTTGTGACTACTGATGAGTTGGAGTTTAAGAAAGCGTAGCCTTCAGATCCCCCAAGAGGAATAATGCGTTATATTACTCTTCAGGATGCAGAAGTGCCCTCCAAAACGGAGCTTCCATTTCAGTATCATTCAGAAACTACATTGGAGGGTTCAAGAGTTTAAAATTTTCCACTCGAATTTCTTAGTCAGTATTTCTCTCCAGTGAGTGGACTTTCCATGACTATAAACGAGCAGGCAGAAATCTTGTGAAACTTTCAGGGAGTTACTGTAGGGATTCTTGTTTTAGGCAGGAGATTGCACAACCCACACTCTTATGTGATTTAGGGGACTGAAATAAATGATCTCTTCTTGCCTGGTTTAAGAGGAAGAAAGTCATAATCCAGGCAATCAAGCGTTCAGAGTTACGTATTAAATTTGGACAACTAGAAACTTGCAGGACTGCACGTGGTAAGAGTGTGACATCATTTGCAATATTTCTTAACGGTAGCATGATATGTCCATCTTTGGGATTGCTTCTTTAATGAGAATAATATATTCCATGCCTTCGAGATCTCATTTACCACAATCCAAATGTGGCCAACAAGAAGCATAGCATATTATGATGTCACTTTTTTCCCATGGTTTTTTCCTATCATGTACCCTTTAAATAGAGACATATATTCTTCTGAAAAAAAATATATATATACGATAAGGATCACACACACACACACATACCATATTTCTTAACCATAATGTCATTCACTACCTTCCCACAATCAGTATTTCAGACTTATATCAGTTCACTATAGAGATGGACCCGTCTTGTGTGCTCTCATTTATTCATCTAGAAAACCACATTATGAGACACGCAGAGCAGTCGTTTATGGGATTGGTAAATTGGCCTAATGATGTCCAAAATAACAATTACTGAATAGAGCATATCCCTTTATACCTCTCACAGTTGCAGGGGAGAAATGAGTCTCCATGGCAAAGAAGCCTTGGGGATATCCCCAAATAAAGGGCTGAGTGAGGAGGCAGGGGTTGGGAAGGCTAATGAAGAGAAAGACTCTTAAATTGCTACAAATCATGTGCTCGTAGAGAAACCTTTGGCACTAGTTTTCTGTTCTCCCCCATGTCCTGCTGTGGCACTGACACTGAGTAGTGCTGCCATCAACTCTTGAAGGGGAATTTGCTTGTCCTAGGTCTCAAACAAGTCCTCGTAAGTATTATATTCACTCATAAAAAACATACGCAATTATCCCTTCCTATGCTTGCCAAAATCATGAAAACACACTTAAACTCTCCAAATATCACTAGCTGAAGGATCGTTTTCTAGGCTTCTACATTTACTAACCCTGGGCTTTACTCTTGAACAGTACAAATAAAGCTTTTTGAATGATTCGTGTGAGAAATACACTGTAAAGAAGTAATTTATAAGGCAATGGATTATCATGAGCGAGGTATAAATTATATAGAAATGATAGCAGTAAACCAAATTAAGTTTTGTGACTCATAGAAAGTGTCATTTAGACTGGAATCTAAACAATATATGACATCTGGTCTGGAGCTATATATATAGCTCTTCCATCAGGAAGAATAATCATGACATAATGAATTTAAATCTTATGTAGTCTGGAGTCAAAGAGTACAAAAGTATGTAAGATTCTATGGGTAAAAAATACATACATACATATACACATTGTATAACCTACAGGAAATTTTAGAACCCAATGTTTAGACCACTGGATTTGACTTATTAGGTGTCAATAACATAGGTAGGATGCATAAATACAACACAGAACATTGGAAAAGAAGAAAACTGCACAGAAGGATACACACATTGTTTCTGAAAATATTTTTTCCCAGAAGCATACAGGATATGATAATTATGACATCTTCTCAAAAATACCAACCCGTGCATGAGTCCAGATATCACAAGGTATCCATATTTTTGTTACCCGTACTGTATTCCTTCAAGTGAGTCATGTAGGATAAAAATAATTTCAAAAGGAGAGATGATCCTTACTTCTATGATATCCTTAAAAAAGATCTTTGCCTCCCAATATCTAGCTCTTTCATTATTTCGTCCATTGAGAATAAAAAATGTTTATTTCCTCTGCTTAAAGATTTAGTTCTCCTCTACTGAATCTATGACATTCAGAAAATAAAGTGTGGTGTTTGGAGGATCCTGGTGTCCTAAAATCTTTTACCTAGATCACTCTGGCTACCCCTTTTCTCCACCCTCTCTACTTGGATAACAAAACTAATTAGCTCATACAGAACCTGATTCAGAGCCAATAAGCAAGCCAAGGATACAGCTTCTATATGGAGCAGTTTCAACATAATATTCTCAGAGGATAAGCAAGAATAACATTTGACACAAACAGGTCCCTACAGAATCATTGCCAGAAGGGAGACTCATCTGTATACTTAGTAATGACTAATAATCTACACGATCAGTCCTAGTAAGTTGCCTGTGCGTGTCCTCAGGTTTTAGCTCCAGATGGAGCCATCCTTCGATAATATGATACCATTAAATTTACCAACCACTTAACAGGACCCGAAATCCTAAAGGGGACTGGAAAGGCCAATAACATATTCTTTATTCCTTTGATAAACCCATTTGCATTCCAACATGAAACAAGTGATAGTGATTTCATTTTCTTTGTAGGTATAACCAAAAGTGGGATTGCTGGATCATATTGTAGTTTTGTTTTGTGTTTTAAATTTTTGAGGACTCAATACTGTATTCCCTCATGGCTGCACTAATTGACATTCCCACCAATAGTGTATAAGGATTCACTTTTCTCTACAACCTCTCCAACCCTTATCTCTTATCTTTTTGATACCAGTCATTCTAAAGGTGTGAAGCAATAACTCAGAGTGGTTTTGATTTGCATCTTCCTGATGTTGTGTGAAGCTGAGCACCTCTTCATATACATGTTGGACATTTGTATGCCTTCTTTTGAGAAACGTCTTTTCAGGTCCTTTGCCCATTTTGTAATGTGTGTTTGTTTGTTTGATTGATTTTGTTATTGAGTAGTATGAATTCCTCAAATATTTTGGATATTAACCCTTAATGAACTACATGGCTTACAAAAATTTTCTATTCCATAGATTGTCTTTTCACTCTACTGAGGTTTCTTTTGCTGTGTAGAAGTTTTTTAGTTTGATATAATTGCATTTGTCTACTTTTGTTTTTGTTGCCTGAGCTATGATGTCATATCTAGAAAAATCATTGCTTCTGCACTGCAAAGGAAACAATCAACAAAACTAATAGGCAACCGACTGGGAAAAGATAGTTGCAAAATGACATATTGGATAAATGGCTAGTATCCAAAATCTATAAAGAACTTACCAAACTCCACACCCGAAAAACAAATAATCCAGTGAAGAAACAGGCAGAAGATATGAACAGACACTTTTCCAAAGAAGACATCCAGATGGCAAACAGACACATGAAACGATGCTCAACATCACTCATCATCAGGGAAATACAAATCAAAACCACACTGAGATACCACCTCATACCAGCCAGAGTGACTAAAATGAACAAATCAGGAAACTATAGATCCTGGCAAGGATGTGGAGAAACTGGCACCCTCTTATATTGTTGGTGGGAATGCAAACTGGTACAGTCGCTCTGGAAAACGGCGTGGAGGTTCCTCAAAAAAATGGAAATAGAACTACCCTATGACCCAGCAATAGCACTGCTAGGATTTTACCCAGAGATACAGGAGTGCTGATGCATAGGAGCACATGTACCCCAATGTTTATAGCAGCACTTTCGACAATAGCCAAATCATGGAAAGAGATTAAGTGTCCATCAACTGATGAATGGATAAAGAAGTTATGGTACTTATATACAATGGACTACTACATGGCAATGAGAAAGAATGAAATCTGGCCATTTGTAGCAACGTGGATGGAACTGGAAGGTATTATGCTAAGTGAAAGAAGTCAGTCAGAGAAAGACAGATACCATATGTCTTCACACATTGGTGGATTTTGAGAGACTTAGCAGAAGACCATGGAGGAGAGGAAGAGGAAAAAAAAGTCACAGAGAGGGAGGGAGACAAAACATGAGAGACTCTTAAATACTGAGAACGAACTGAGGGTTGATGTGGGGTATGGGAGAGAGGAGAGTGGGTGATAGGCACTGAGGAGGGCACTTGGGATGAGCACTGGGTGTTGTATGGAAACCAATTTGACAAGCTATATTAAAAAAATAAAGTTGCTGAGAAATGTAAAATTAATAAATAATAAATAAATAAATAAATAATCATTTCTCAGACCAATGGCAAGAAGCATGTTTCTATGTTTTCTTCAAACTTTTATGTTTATGTTACCTGAGTCCATTTTGAGGTCATTTGTGAGTGATGTGAGTTAAGGGTCTAATTTCATCCTTCTGCATGTGCATATCCAGTTTTCCCAGCACCATTTGTTGGAGACATTATTGTTTTCCCATTGCTTTAGCACCCTTGTGGAAGACTCGTTGATTAGACATGTATGGGTTTATTCCTGGGTTGTGTATTCTATTCTATAGATCTATTTTTCAGCTTTTATTTCAGTACCATACTGTTTTGATTACTACAACGTTGTAATATATTTTGAAACCAGGAAGTGTGATGCCTTCAACTTTGTTCTTCTTGATCAAGATTGCTTTTCATTATTAGGGATTTTTTTGTGGTTATGTATGAATTTTACTGGGTTTCTTTTCTATTTCTCTAATAATACCATTGAGATTTCGATGGGGATCACACTGAATCTTTTTTTTTAACATTTTCATTTATTTTTGAGAGACAGGGACAGATAGAGCATGAGCGGGGTAGGGGAAGAGAGAGGGAGACACAGAATCTGAAGCAGGCTCCAGGCTCTGAGCTGTCAGCACACAGCCCGACACGGGGCTTGAACTCACAAACCCTGAGATCATGACCTGAGCTAGAGTTGGATGCTCAATCGAATAGCCACCCAGGTGCCCCACACTGAATCTTTGATCACTGTGGATAGCATAGAAATTTTAACAATATTAATTCTTCCAGTCAGCGAACATGATATCTTTCCAATTATCTGTCTCATTTTCAATTTCCTTCATCAGTGTTTTATAATTTTCAGTGTACAAGTCTCTTACTTCTTTGGTTAAGGTTAGTCTTAAGTAGGAGCACCTGGTTGGCTCAGTCAGTTAAGCATCTGACTGTTGGTTTCCGTTCAGATCATGATCTCATAGTTCATGAGATCAAGCCCCACACTGGGCTCCATGCTGACAATGTACAGCCTGCTTGGGATTCTCTCTCTCCCTCTCTCTCTGCCCCTCCCCTGCTCTCTCTCTCTCTCTCTCTCTCTCTCAAAATAAATAAATAAACATTTTTTAAGTAGATTCTAAAGTATTTTATTCTTTTTGTGGCTATTTTGAATGAGATTGTTAGTTTCTTTCTGTACTGAATTTATTAGTTCTAACAGTTACCATAATAAATTAGAAAACTTAAAGAAACTTTTCACTAGTAACAGAAGTATCCATGGATTCTGGATTTTATTCTTGTCATGTTAGTCTTCAATTGGCTCTCCATCAGAGGTGCTAAACTCATTTATGTGCATTGTCCTGGAAGACTCCGTTCCACAGTGCCCCATATTATTGCTGCTAATTTCCCTCAATGCCTATTTTTTTAGTTAGGACTCATTTCACATCCTCTAAAAACAGAGATAACTGGTTAATATTACACCATGTACTGAAGTTGAAGTATTCAGATACATACATACATGCATATGTTTATATAGTATATGGATATGCATATATCCTCTCAGTATTTAATTCAATATACATGCTTCCCAAACTGCAAACAAAGGTTTTGCAACCAATTTTGGAATAAGTCATTTTCCAACTATGTTGATAAATGTGATGCATTTATAGAAGCCTTGAGTATCTGGCCTACAACTAAGAGGCCACGGTCCCAGGTAGGATGCTTCATTAAAAGATCTTATCAGAACTGTAGGTTTGACAACAGAGATCAAGTCCTGCAATAACATGAAACACCTATTTACGCCCGCAGAGCATGGTTCCTCCTTCCTCACTACAGCTCCCTTCACAAAGTAAAGGCGATCTCTGTTTAAAGGAACAACAGTGCAGACACAGATAATAGTTATGACCAAGCAATGTACACATTCATCTGGCAACTCAGAAGTTTGGGGGGCATTACATGGACTATATGGAGGAGATAAGCAGTAAGAAGGGAAAAGGCTCACAGAGACATAAGACAATAAAAGGAGGATTCCACTGTATCTTATTGATCCAAGCAAATATTACATTATTTTTTGCTTAAAAGATTTCAAACACTTTTTAAATTTTTTTTAATGTTTGTTTATTTTTGAGATAGAGAAAAACAGAATGCAAGCGGGGGAGGGGCAGAGAGAGAGAGGGAGACACAGAATCTGAAGCAGGCTCCAGGCTCTGAGTCATCAGCACAGAACCCAACACAGGGCTTGAACCCAGAGACCTGACCTGATCAGGTCATGACCTGAGCCGAAGTCAGTCGCTTAGCCGAATGAGCCAACCCAGTAGCCCCTGATTTCAAACACTTTCAACATCGACTCTCAATTCCTTCCTAAAACATTTTCCTCTTCAAATACATACATATATATTTAAATATTTCCCTGTTCAAAACATGATGTGGATTACCATGGTAGATACAGTTATCTGCATTGTGTATAAATGCATATATGTGTGTATTTACATATGAATGTATATGTGTGAACATGCATTTTTTATATATGTATATGTGTGCATATACACACCAGACTTGCTTCTCCATCTTCTACAATATTCCATATCATGTTCTGAACCACAACCTGTTTCAAGATGCTTCCTTTGCTAAATCCATCTCTCTTCTTGAAACTCTTATTATATTTTTGACACAATTAGTTTAAATTTATAACACTTGAATAAAATTTAAGAATAGGTAAAAGTAATCTGTAGTAAAAAAGCCAATATAAGTTGCTTGGAGTGGAGAGGGATTTGGACAATGACTGGAGTATGGCATGAGGGAGCTCTCTGAGGTATTGAAAATTTTCTGTATCTTATGTTGGGTGATAGATGGTTACTCAGTAGTATACACACATTAAATCTCACCAAACTGAATAATTAAGACCCATTATCTTTTCGATTGACATTTGTGTTGTCAGGGCTAGTCTGTAAATTATTATACAAGTCTTATTGTGGACTTCTCTGTTTGTTTCTTTTTAGTAAATACCAAACTGTAGAACTGCTGGGTTATAGGAGGAGATGTGTATTCCTTTGGAAGAAAAATTCAAGTAGAAAGAAAGATTAAAATATATTAATATAGGACCTGAACAGGAAAAAAAAGGATATAAAATATTATTTCAAGGACTAAGCTATAAAATAAAATGAAAAGGTCTCTAAACCATTTCTGGGCTAAATATGGTTGTATTCTCTTGATGAGAATTTCACACTGATACGTACATATTGAAGAAAGGAGAGGGAAAAATTAAATACTCCTAAAAGAACAGACTACTGATGGAGACCTTTTGAGAAAACTGAGTGAAATAGGCATAAAAAGAGAGAGAAAAGAAAAAGAGAAAGAAAAAAAGAAGAAAGAATTGAAAGACGAGAGAAGTGACAAAGAACAAAATGAGAAAGAATCAAAGTGTAGAGAAAAGAAGGTAGCATAATGAGGTGAGCAGTAAAGATGTCAGCCTTTAAGAATAAATTCCTGAGGAAACTGAGAAGAAACCAGAAAGGACAAATCAATGAAAGATGACAACTGATAGCACATGAAAGTATTTTCCTCTCTTCATTGACCAAATTGATTTTGTATGGGTAGTGGACAAAAAGTTCTGAACTTGGACAACTTAATGTCAAAAAATTAGTACATAAGTAAATAAACAAATTAGTGATAGTATCACATGAGTTACAGAGTGTCAAAAAATATCTGGGTGGAAAACCTGCATTTTGGTCACTATCCTTCTAAAACCCAGTAACTCGTAGCCTTACTAGAGAAAAGCATTTTTCCGCCTTCACATTGTTATCAGTTAATTAATGATTTTCTATGTCCAGTGAGTGAATTAAAACTCTGGGTCAGAAAGTAGCCCACATTTGAAATATCCTCCAGTTTCTAAGAGGGATAACTCATTACTAACAAAAAACTATAAAATGTGACCTCTGGGGATTCAAGATGTTGTTACTAAATTTACTGCCATCACCTTTCAAAAACAAAACAAACAAACAAACAGAAGAGAGAATGATACATTATTAAATATCTCAATGACCAGGGTGGGGGGGGGAGGAGGGGGCTTGAAGAATGTGGTCCTTGTAAAAAAAAAAAAAAAGGTATTTAAAGTTCATTGGAAGCTGAAAATTGGTATAAAATACGAGGCAACAGGAGTAACATTCATTGTAGGAGGATCAGGAAGAAGAGGAGAAGGTGGAGAAGTAGGAGTAACAGTAGTCTGAAACTAACGAAGTAGTAGCGGGAAAAGGAGGAACAGATGGAGCAAGATTCCTATGTTATTAATCAGCACAATAACATCTACCAAACTACTTCATCTACAGATCCTGCCAGATAACAGAGGATGGAAAACATAATTACACTTTATTTCTCTGTCTTAAGAAATCTCCATTTTTCATTCCACATGAGCTTATGTTCAACTTTCTCTGAATGTAAGCCAAGATCAGAGAGTTACAAATTCTCACTCCAGGCAGACGCCTTCCTTCTAGAATTCAGAGTGCTCTCTGGCCATGTGTTGCTGGGCCAGCCCAACTCCCTCCTGGGATCAGGAGGATAATGACACTCTAGGGGAATCGGAAAGGTAATGATGCTCTGGGATCAGCCCAGGCACTCAGGAAGGCCTAGCAACCTCTCCTTTAATATCTACCTCTGCTGGACATTTTGGGGGAAACGAAGATGCAACTAGCCTATTCACATGCCAGGTCGGTCCTCAGCTCTATGCAGGTAAGGTTCTGCCCCTATGGTTTGGGAACTGGGAGGGAATAAGAGGCTGCAGTGGGTGTTTATTTTAGGAGAGAATGAGTACACTAATGTTTTGAAATCCGGTTTAAGTCATTAATTTTTCTGTCCATTGCCATGTTATTTCCATTCTCTGTGTCTAGAAATTTTCATCAACAAAAGAACTCGGGGGGGGGTGATTAATGAAAATCTAATATAATTTGAAAGAATCTTCTTATATTTATGGCCTTCGAGTAATTTATGATACATGCGAAGTGTTTTTTGTGATTCTAGATACTAGATACTTCATGCCTGTTAACCCTAATGTTCTCAGGTTTACTGAAAATAAAAAAGGATGAGACAATCGACCACACATGTCTGCGCGGATGTGGGGTTTGAGTGACATGGAAGAGAGGAGAAATACAGGAAAACTGTACACCATGAAAAGCTTCAGTATCTGATCCATTTACACACCATCTTAGTCCTTTTGGTGATGGGGCAAAGGATACCCTGACCTCCTTTCCGACCTCTTGCCTCTGTTAGAGATCACCCATTAGAATCTTCTCTTTTTCTTCTACTCACTAACAATGAGCCAATCCCTTTTATGATAGCATTTAAGTTTCTTTGAAAGCTTGGAGTCATCAAATTTTGCCTTTATTGTTTCTCACAGTAACTGTATTTAATGTAGTTCAGATGCATTTTATTCCTATGAACTCACAAAGTCTGTAAAGGAGTAACTGTTACAAAGATTTGTTGTTTTAAATCATGTAACATTTTGTAACTGCATAGGAATTTACAAACTAGTTATGAAATCGCATTCTTATTTTGGCTGTGGTCAATCTTATATACAGAAGATGGAAAAAAGCTCTTTGGCTCTGGAATTTTCATCTTCTTGTAGGATTTTTTTTTTTTTTTCATTTTATCATCAAGGAGTTTTCACCTCTGTGTGTTTTTTCTTGTCTCCTTGATATTATGCATCCTGTTTCAGGTTTGACAAAACAGCCAGTCCTTCCACCAACTGCTATAAATATTACATGAACTGTACCAACAACCACTGATGTGTTCTCTATACGATCTCATTTAGCACTGGGCTAAATAAGGATACTGTTCTTAATTTACAGATGGGTAAACCTGGATGATGTGTACGTTGGCAAGATTCCACAAAAGGTAAATGTGTGTGTGTGGTGTGGGGTCCAGGGTGAGTAGTCAGATCGTCTCTCAGACTTGGAAACCCTTGATTTTAATTGCTTGCTGATTACTAGATAAATAATCTGAAAAAGACATTATCATCAAGGGGATGCGGCCAAGTAAAATATTTATTTCTGCCATTACGATATCAGCCAGTTATTGAACCATTATTTAGGAGACACCAATTTATTTAAATTTTGAGATTTTTCTCTTTTAGCTTCTATCATTTCTGGCAACTCACATTCACAGCTATTAGCAACACCCTCCACACATTCTATCATTACTCCCACCACATACTTCCAAACACAACACACAGACATAAGAGGAAATTATTTTTCACTATATTTATTACTTTAATCCACACCTCATGACTACTTAGACTATAGCTTGCTCATTAGTGTTGTGGCAGAATTACAAGCAAGGAGACCTCAGTGTCTTTCTATCATTTTTCATTCATATAAGAATTATTGCACCAAAAATTCCTTGGATACCTCCACACATGTGCTTTAAGTGACCATTAAACTGCTCCTTGTATGACCATTTTCAAAAGACTGCCTCAGAGAGAAAGAGAGACTTCGACTGCCATGTGTAAAAGTCTCCATTTTCCAGGGTGTATGGATGAGACCAGTTCAGGGGAAATTTCTTTGTGGAAGTGATTTCAGTAAGTGTCTTGACATGGAAATAGTGTGCTAAAATGTGAACTGGTTTAAAAACAAGAGTATGATTAATGAAATTAATGAATGGTTTCATTAATAAATGAAGGATTCATGAAATTAATGATTAATGACATTAGGAAATAAAAATGAATTTTTTAAATGTAAAATTTGGTATGTACTCACCCACGTGGGACAACAGAAATGGGGTTCTTCTAGGTCCACAAGATGCCCAGACGGAATCTGCACTTGCAGCCTAACTGAGCTGGCATCTACAATAGAGAAGGAAAGCCTACTGATAGTGTTTCAAATAGCCCAGCCTAGAGGTCAAGGGAAATACAAAAGATCAGTGTTCTCAGACTCATTGTTTCCATGTCCTCAAATAATAAACCAGAAATCCTGAACTTTCCCCTGTTCACTTATGACGCTACTAGATTTGGAGGATTGTTTGCTACTGGTATGTTGGCAAATAGAATAGAACCTCTGAATAATCCGGCCAAACTGAATAGTCAGTCCAAACGCTGAACTCATTTCTTCAATACTATATGTGTCTGAATGATAAAAAGGTCTGTGTGCTTTCACTTTCCACTCCCACTCTCTTTCTGTAGGTATGAGACTTACTGGTGAAAAGAGAGCTCAAACTTCCATGGCATCCATTAACATGTCCTATCTAGACCCCACAACACTGATGCTAATTGGGATCCCTGGACTACAGCACATGCAATTTTGGATTGGGTTTTCCTTCTTTGCAATATGCCTGGTGGCTCTTCTGGGAAATATTATCTTACTGATCATCATTCCTACAGAACGCAGTCTGCACCAACCCATGTACATTTTCCTGGCAGTGCTGGCGGCCACTGACATAGGGCTCTGTGTAGCCATTGCTCCCAAGATGTTGGCCATCTTCTGGTCTGGCTCGTGCTCCATGACTTTTGATGCTTGCTTAGCCCAGCTTTTTTTCATTCATGCCTTGCAGGGCATGGAATCTGGCATCCTGTTGGCCATGGCCTTTGACCGCTATGTGGCCATCTGCGATCCGCTGAGGCACACATCAATCCTCACGCCTTCCATCCTAGTCACTGTGGTGCTGGTGGTGGCAATTCGAGCAACGGTGCTTGTTGGCATTTTGCCAATTTTAATCAAAAGACTACATCTTTTCCATTCCATTGTGATTGCTCACTCTTACTGTGAGCACATGGCTGTGGTCAAGATAGCTGCAGAAGACATCCGAGTCAATAAAACATGTGGTCTCCTGGTAGGTTTTACAATACTGGGATTTGACATGATTTTTATCCTTATTTCCTATACCCTTATTTTCCAGGCTGTTTTTCGCCTACATCAAAAGGAGGCACGGCTCAAAGCATTTAACACATGCACAGCTCATATTTTTGTTTTCCTTGAGTTTTATATTCTTGCCTTTTTCTCCTTCTTCAGCCACCGTTTTGGACATGTAGCTCCCTCTACCCATATCCTTCTTTCTACCATCTATCTCCTTGTGCCACCTGCACTCAACCCTATTGTCTATGGTGCAAAAAATAAGGTAATTCGTAAGCGCGTGGCACATATCTTTCTTCTGAATCGTCAATCCCAGCAGTAACCTATTAAATGGTTATGTTCATGTAAAGAATACTTTTAATTCCTAGGGATGGAGACAGGTTGAACTCTGTGTGGCCATTGTTGGGGGATTCACTTCAACGTGCACAAACGTAAAGGGATATATTAAAAGGTATTTGTTTCACAAGCTGTAGTTAGAATGAAATAAAATCTATAAAAGTTATGACTGATACAGGCTGTCTGGCTGTCTTCATTCATTTTTATTTTAATTTTCATTCTCCTGTACATTCTTTTTATTTAATTTGCAATTCTTTTACTTGTTAATAAGAAAGCTTACTTAATAAAATGTAACTTCACAAGTGCCATGCCTCTGCCTCTTTTATGACTGCATATTCAGAGAAAAGAAAGGGAGAATTCAGAGACAAGAAAAGAATGTTTAATTCTAAAGAAAAAAAAATATCACCTCCACCAACAAATACCTCTGAGATGGTTTGTGGTCAAGCCCAAATTATGTATAGTTCCCAGAGGCAAGTTTCTGATATCTGAGGTTCTTTGAAATACCCTGGCAAAGCTCTCTTTCCATAATGGGACCATCACTTGCCCTTTTACAAAGTCCACTACCGCCCTGACTTCTTAACTGCCTGTGCTATGAGGTTACCTAGCCCCAAGGGCAAAGAAACACAGCTTAGGAGGATATAAAGGAGAGTTAGAAAACACAAAGCTGAATTTTGCTAAGTGCCAAAGATGCAGTAACAATGTTACATATAATTTAGCTAAGTGCTTTAGATTCATCTTGCTTATATATGGCCCCAAATAGATATGGTTTATCATTCCCAATTTAGATAGGGGGAAATAAAGTCTCAAAGGACTGTTAGTTCTTAAGCACAGAGTTATGAATATCACACCTGTTTCTCCATTACAGAGTTCATTATTTTCACACAGAAACATGCTGAAACTAATAACTAAACTTCTCTTACATTATATTAGTGCCCAAACCAGGTATGTTTTCTTTTTTCTACATATCTACTAAAAAATAAAATTCCTGGGTCACGTGGGTGGCTCAGTCGATTAAGCATCTGACTTTGGCTCAGGTAATGATCTCAGAGTTCGTGGGTTTGAGCTCTGCGTTGGGCTGTGTGCTGACAGCTCTGAGCCTGGAGCCTGCCTTGGATTCTGTGTTACCCTCTCTCTCTGCCCCTCCCCTGTTTGTGTTCTGTCTCTGTCTCTCAAAAATAAATAAATGTTAAAAAATAAATAAAATTATTCATATAACATTTGGAAAAGCAAGGATCAATTGATGTGTTTCATGAAA
Source organism: Paguma larvata (assembly GCA_030068075.1). Classification (NCBI taxonomy): domain Eukaryota; kingdom Metazoa; phylum Chordata; class Mammalia; order Carnivora; family Viverridae; genus Paguma; species Paguma larvata. Next base: position 58,779,660 of record CM057831.1, read on the forward strand.
CTGATTTTCACATATGAAGACATATGGCTCTCAATCATATATTATTCCCAAATTATGGTCTTAAGTACCTAAGCTTTTTTTAAAGAAGATATAAAAATACAATAGCCATATTTCAAGGTGTTAGAAGTTAGAGAAGGAACAAATTATGATGAAAATACATGAAAGCAAATAATAAAAACAATTTTAGAAAATAGTTATTTAGAAGTTTTCTGAGGTACAATAATTAAATCTAAAAGTTTGATTTTTGAAATCATTAGTACATCAAGCCTATCAACATATGACTGAGAATGAAAGCACTTTTGAAACTGATAAAATATAACTTCACAAGTGCCTGCCTCTGCCTCTTTACAACTCCATCTTCACAGTAATGAAAGGGACATATCAGAGGCAAGAAAAGAACGTTTCGTTCTAGAGAAAAAAAAATCCTACCTGATCCGGTGGCACAACAGACCTCAATCCACTGATTTGGGGCATTTGCAGTCCCCTGGAGAAAGACACCCAATCTCTGGCATCTCCAAACCAGCAATTCAGCAGCATCTTCGAAGGCTGTTCCATCTCTTGAGTAGGCCTACAACTTCTGGGTCATGTGATATATGAGAAGACTAACAGGTGCCATGACCAGGTGCCTAGTGCCACACCTCCACGGCTATTATGTTTGATGACATATTTTGTAAGATGCTGTCTGGGTGGACTGATTACTTTGTAAACCTTCAGTTACTTTTGTTTGCTGAGGTCCTAAACACAGAGAAGGCCACTCCATACAGAAATTGACTGAATATAATCAACTCCGATCATGATGAATTGCTGATTCTTTCAGGGCAAAAGAGGCCCATTGTAATTAACCTGGCACTAAGTGGCTGGTTGGGGTCCACATCAGCTCTGTTTCTGGAAGGTTGCACATTCAGCAGCAACAATGAGTAGAGCAGCCCTGGTGTGTGGGGACCCACACAGTTGGATTCAGGCACAACTTCCATCTGTACCCCCATGTCTACTACGTACATTTGACATATGTTCCAGCACTGAGAGTGACTGATGACAGGGATGACTTCTGTCTAATTGGTTGTTTCAAGCTCCTTCCATGCTTGAGGCTCTCGGTGGATGTTAACTGTAAACACAAACACCTTTACACTGGTGTACTCCGCTTTGGATCAGCTGTCTGTCTCTTCTGCAGAACGCCTTTGTCCAGTGTTCCATTAGCTCTCCGTCCAGCCTCCTGACCAATTAGTCTTTCACAGATTTCTAGAAGTCTACATATATTCTTACATCAGGTCACTTTTTTTTTTTTTTTTAACACAAAAAGGATGATCAGGTACACCTCTTGAAGCTGTAACCATTGGGTGCATTTGCCTTTTCTGGAAGGTCCAAATGTCAGGTGCATTTCCCTTCACTTTTTTCTGCCAAGGACACTCCTGAGTGGTACCCTAGTGCAGAGGCAGTCTATTTTAAGGGTTTACTGATCCACTCAATCAATCTAGACTTAACTCTTTCTACTTTAGCTGGTCATAGGTAACCATCATGGAACAAGATGGGACTTGAGGTAGAAGTGACAGTCCATGTGGGGACCTGGAACACTGGCTTGTGCTTGTGTCTTCTGGTCCTGCTTGTCCCTGATCCAAGGTAGTGATTCCCATCCTACAATGAACTGTGTTAGACCACATAATTTTGTTGATCTGAGAGAATCTGGGGAATCATGGGCAGTCTGGCCAAATAGTCACATTTCATTCCATGGGCAGGTGCTCTATACCTACCAGGGTCAAGTGAAACAACAACAACAAAAAAAGTTAATTCTTTGCTTATTTGTTTTTAGTTGCCTAAGGATTACTATTATGTCTTTTCCAGATCAGGTTAGACATTTCTTTAGATGAATAAGAAAATAGTGTTTGCTTCCAAAACAAATACATGGGAAGGGGGATTATTCTCCTTGATATTAGGGGAAAAGTACCTTCTTAAGACTCTCAATGACTCGTGACTGAGGGAAGACAAAGGGGAAAATTTAGTAAAATATTTCAATAAGTTGGCAAGGGAAAACAGGGAAAAACTTTGTTTCCTTACTACTGAAAAAAGATGCTAGAAAAAGTGAACAAGGCTCACAGAGAGATATATATAAGTGAATCAGAGCATCTGACCAACCCTTACAACCCATTCTCCACACCATCCATTGACTAGCATATTTAAACATGAACCTTTACCTACTTGTCTTAAGATTCTTAAAATGAATGTTTCTACAGTAGAACTCACTGCACCTGGTAAATACTAACAGTATCTAAAACAGAGCAAGCTAGAGGGTGAAGATCCCAGCTGGATGGGATGAGTAAGAAGGGCAGGTGGTCTCCTGCAGGCTAGAGAACATTGCCTGCAGTCGCTGTTGCTGCACATACTAGGTCCTTGTTAAGCTTTGAACAACGGTGAAAGGCTATGGACACAGGCCTCAGGCATGTAGCTCCTGAGGCTCAACCACTTCTCAGGCTGGCTTCAGAGAGCAGATCCCCACCACCGGCAGCGGTGAAGGTGTGCCGTCACATTAACACCTGATATGGGGGCAGGAACATGGAACTCACGCTGCTTATCTTCCTTGGATCCCATTTTCTATCACTTGTTCTAGAGATATTCGATGCCTTGCATATGCTTAGAACATCCTGGTGGCATTTCCTTATTTACCCCCAACATAAATGCTGTAACATTGTAACTTTGCTGAGAGTTTAACTGAAAGTCTGGGAAAGGCAAGGAGACAGCCCAAGGCCTGTGGAAATACAAGGAGCCACAGGTGGGGTAAACAGCTCATAAAATAGCTGCTTTGGGTAAAACCTTGCATACATTCCTAAAAGGAGTTTGGGGCACCTGGGTAGCTCAGTTATTTAAGCGTAGGACTTGGGCTCAGGTCATGATCTCAAGGTTCCTGTGTTCGAGTCTCCGCATAGGGCTCTGTGCTGTTGGCAGGAACCCTGCTTCAGATCTTCTGCCCCACCCCCCTCTGTCCTTCCCCGACTTGTTCTCTTGTTCTCTCTCTCTCTTTCTGTTTCTCAATGAATTAATAAGGTTTTAAAAATATATAAAAAAAAGGAAAATCAAAACACCATCACCATCCTCGCCTCCTCCTCCCTTTACTGGGAATTATAGACAATGAAGTAGGGTAGGGAAAGGGAACAATCTGGAGGCTTCTAGCAGGAGAAAGAGCTCTATGTTGGTGGTCAGAAAGGAGAGTTTCTGGAGAGACAGGTGGCTGGCATAGACGTGGAAGGGAAAGATGGGGCGGGGGTGACTGAGACGGGTAAGGGCAGGAGAATGACAACAAAGACAAGACCCCAGGCAGAAAAGGAATGGCTCAAAAATAAAAGGAAATGTTTTCCCCCTGGACATACGCGTTTCTTGCACTAGAACAGCCTGGACTTCACCACTGCCTGGCTTCAGGGGCCTGCAGTGCGACTCCTGACACAAAACAATGATAAACCTGTGCTATAGCCCTGGGCTACTTTCCAAGACAGCGACACGAACCTGACCTGCTATTAAAAATGTGAGTCCCTCTCTGACTTGCTTCCAATTTCCCGCCTTCCGGGGCTTCTCACCGGGTCAGACACTGAGAGCCAGGACTATGAGGACCCAGAGCTAAATCCAACGAGGGCCCACTCGGTGAGATAGGGCCACTCGTCAGGCGGGTACAGCAGGGTCGGCCAAGAAGGGTTTGCCTCAGAGTGGACAGAAAGGACCCGATTCTTGGTTGCACGATCCTTCAAGCCACCCTCACTTGCCTGCAGGACCCGGGACTGCACCGCTACCGCCATCTCTTCACTGCCTCCAGGCACCTCTTCGCTGCCTCCAGAATCTTCCCAGCCTGAGACTTCCAGGAAGTACTAAAGCAGCCAGGCCGCACCCCTCCTTCCGCCACCCCTCCCATTGGTGGAGAGGACCATTTCCCAGCCAATCACTTGCCGGAACACCTGACTCCACCCCCTCAATCCCAGTACAGGGATATGTGATTGGTCAGACTGGAAGAGCTCTCGCCCCTCCCACCTCAGTTAATTCTTTGGCCTAAGTCCGGGAGAAGCGGCTGACCTGCGTGCTACATTCTGCGCAGGCGAGGATGCCTTGTCCCTGGAAACTCAGGTTGGCCGCAGAAACTGCGACTTTTGCTTGTTTTTGCTAGTTTTAATGGTGTATACATTTTTAATGCGCGCGGCATGGCTTTTCTCAAGTATTCCAGAGGTCTACAATGTGATTCTTTTATCGGAACCGTAAATTCCACATGGTATCTTTCCACCGCTAATATTCCAACAGCGTAGATACTGCCAGGTTCATAGCCTAACCCTCAGGCTGTGTACACTGTAGCCAAGATCTGCTAGATAACTCTTTCTTGCTTTGAACTTAACCAAAGGTTAAAGTGTTTTGTGTAGTCAACTTGAAAAATGGTTTGCAGAAAGAGTTCCATCTGTAAAATACGTTTTCTCTGGCACATGATAACGGATATCATGAATTGTACTTCATTTTTGTGATGGAAAGTGTCAGATGCATTTATCCTTTATTTGGGAACATGTCTGAGACAAACAGCCCCATTAAAAACTCGCTGTTGAGATAGTCCACTTAATATTCAGTTTTATTTCCCACTCTTTGGAATATGTGTGTCTTACCAAGGCCTCCAAAGAACTTTACTCTTATGGCTCAATTAATCTTTTAACATGAACCAAGAGGATATTTTCCATTGAAAGTGCTGGGCATGACTGTATTTATAGTCTGTTGCTGTTTTCCTTGTGAGTGTGAACTACTAATGAACTTCCTTTCTGATAGGATTGGAAAATAACATATCTGCCAATTCAATATCCACATGTCATGTAACTGAAAAATCCAGCCAAAACCAACTTCTGGCATAGCAGTTGCTATCGGTACCATTAATTGCTTGTGTTTTCAATAGTTCACTGACCCACTGTCCACCTCCAGTATTTGCTTAAACAGACACAGAACATGTAGCTATATTATACTTGGGTATGAGCCATATTGGTGAATTAAATGAGGTTAGGAAAGGGGTAAATGGCTCTGCAACCCTTAGACTTTTAATGGTTGTATTGTCTCTACCACTCCCCCAAAGAAGCAAGTCTTTTTCTTTCTTTTTTTTTTTCATAATCCAAAGAAACTTCTTAAGGGAAAAGTTGAGAGTTGTTTGTTTCAGAATTTGTGAGAAATAAAAGAATGGAGGAATCGATCTCTGATCCTCTTGGTTCTAGCTAAATCCAGGGAGATAGAAACAAATACTGCTTTTTTATAACAAAAAAAGCATTTTTTTTCCTTTGTGGAAAAAAAAATATGTGTTAGTGAGCTTCTCTCTAATTCTGTCTAACATGTTTTATTTTCATTTTCATTCACTTCAAACTATTTTGTAGTATCTCTTTTGATTTCTTTGACCCACAAACTAGGAGTATGTTTTTCTGTTTTGTTTTTGTTTTTGTTTTTTTAATTTTATAATAGTTTATTTTCAAATTGGTTTACATATAACACCCAGTGTTCATCCCAAATGTGCCCTCTTTAATGTCCGTCACCCCCTCTCCCCGCTCTCTCACCCCCCTCACCCTCAGTTTGTTCTTAGTCTTTGAGAGTCTCTTATGTTTTATCTCCCTCCCTCTCTGTCTTTTTTTTTTCTTTCCCTTCTTCCCCTCCCCCTGGTTTATAGCCAAATCATGGAAAGAGACCAAGTGCCCATCAACTGACGAGTGGATAAAGAAGATGTGGTACATATATACAATGGACTACTACGTGGCAATGAGAAAAAATGAAATCTGGCCATGTGTAGCAACATGGATGGAACTGGAGGGTATTATGTTAAGTGAAATAAGTCGGTCAGAAAAAGACAGATACCATATGTTCCCACGCATAGGTGGCTTTGTGAGACTAGAAGTATGTTCTTACTTTCCAAATATCTAGGGAGCGGGCTTCAAGGGAAATTGCTGTTACTTTGGAATTAACATAGCAGAACTCTGACCTTAATTGTCTCACCCCAAATTAGAATTCATTTTTCCAAAAGTGTTTCCAAGATATATTTAACGGCAAAGAAACTGTCGAATGAAGAGAACAAAAGATTGTTTCCTAAACTTCACCCGATTGTCCACTATGGTACATGTAATTATTGTGTATTGATAAGTAATATTAGTTTCATATATTCTAGATTCTTTTCCCAAAGAGTGAGAACTATAAGAGTGACATTAAAATGTTCTAAGCCAGGGCATCTTTGCATCTATCTCCACAAACTAAGCAAAAATGAGGAAATTAGTCAGGTTCTAATTTAATTAATTAGAACCTGACTTCTGAACCTAATCTCTAATTCCCATTAGCTTCTTTTCCCTGACAGCATGGGGAGCCCATCCCCGTCTCTGCCCTTGGGAACCTCTGACGTTGGGCAGTATGTCTATAGCTGAGCTCATTTGGAAAAGCCATAAGTCATGAGAGAACCGAAGGTCTCCTCAGTGAAGTGGCTGGTCATCTTCATCCCAACAGAACCCCTGGCGAGGTAAGGCAGTGCACAGTGGAGCTCATGTGGGTACAACTTCAGATGTTAGTCATCACTCTTTAAAGCTCATTTCTGTGTGTGTGTCCTGTTTATTCATTATTTTAATGTAATGCCTATTCCCTTAGGCAGATAAGTCTTCAGTTTTGTCCTGATTTGTGTCCTGAAGGTCCCTGCCTTTTCCCAGTCCTACCCAGGACACCAGTGGGAGGCAGAGTCACAAGCCACACAGATGGTGCACTTCAGGGGGCCCATATTCACGCCACCTGGGTAATGGCAAACTTAAAAATAAAATGGCCAGTTGTCTTACCAGCAAATGACCAGTTATTTTAACATTTTAACAATAAAACGGCCAGTTGTTTTACCAGTTGTTTTATTTGGGGATAGCGGAGAAATTACAGTTTGGGACAAGGAAATGATAGCAAACCATGGGCAAGTCTGAAAAGACCAAGGGAAGGTAAGCTTTTATTAGGTTTTAGGAGGAAATTGGGGAGGACTACTTTGTCCAAAAGGTCATGCAGAAGAATGAGAGTTCAAGGATGTGATGTGATGGACTCTCACCGGCTGCAAGGGTGGTTGGTGTGTTGCTGCTAAGGCAGGGCGGGATCTTACCTTTTTTTTTTTTTATCAGGAAATAAAATTCCTATGTGAAAAGTGCCCTCCCCTGTTAAAAGAATTCCTCTCCCTGCTACTTATGCAGTTTGCAGCGTGTGGCAGGTGCGTGAGAGCGCCCCCTTCAGGCCTTCCTGAATCCCACAAGCGAGGGTCCCTTTACTTTTACTCCTCTTGTGAGAACAAGGAGGTATTACTGCTGTGCTTCACCGCACAGATAACCATCCAGATGCTAAGGATGCACATGACGTACACGTTCGTCTGGACAGCTCCAGGACCCTAAGGTAGAAAAGTCATGTTTAGGGGCGCCTGGGTGGCTCAGTCTGTTGAGCGCGTCCGACTTCAGCTCAGGTGGCGATCTCATGGTTCGTGGGTTCGAGCCTCGCGTCGGGCTCTGTGCTGACAACTCAGAGCCTGTAGCCTGCTCTGGATTCTAGGTTTCCCTCTCTCTCTGCTCCTCCCTCGCTCATGCTCTGTCTCACTCACTCTCAAACATAAATAAACATTAAAAAAATTTTTTTTAAAGTCATGTTTGAAAACTATAATGAATCTAATAAGATACTAGCCAGTCAGTGTCCTCTTTAATCCACAGATGTGATAGAAGTGTTATCTTGGAATTGTTCTCATGAGGAAACCTTAACATTTTGAAATTATTAGAAGAATGATAGCATTGTATAAACTATATTATCAATGAAGATTGCATCTCATATCTCTAAGCCAGGGAGTCATGTGAAGGTTATTATTGCACTTTTTCAATCAAATGAGGTCGAAGACATTTTTTAAACCTATGTTCATTTGGCTAAGCTTATTAAAGTGGTCATTTGTTACATTTGAAATTTATTCCAAAACAATATCCCCTCCATTTCTCTTCTGCTTATATATATATTATATTAACATATAATCCTGCCTTGTTTTAAATTTTGATGTCTGGAGTACCACAATTAGTATGTATCATTTTAATATTGTGGTTTTTAATTTTTTTAAATGTTTATATTATTTTTGAGAGAGAGAGAGAGAGAGAGACAGAGTGTGAGAGGGGGAGGGACAGAGAGAGGGAGACACAGAATCTGAAGCAGGCCCCACGGTCCCAGCAGTTGGCTACAGAGCCCAATGTGGGGCTTGAACTCACTAACCACAAGATCATGACCTGAGCTGAAGTCAGACACTTAACCAACTGAGCCAACCCAGTGCCCCCTGATGACCATTCTGATTACTTATTTATTTAAGAATGGATCAGTTTGAAGGGTACTACTTTTAGGCATTTTTTTTTCTTAGACATTTTCTTTCTTTCAATGTTTATTTATTTATTTTGAGGGTGGGGAGGAGCAATGAGAGAGGGTGACAGACAATCCCAAGCAGCCTCCACACTCAGCACGGAGCCCGACACGAGGGCTTCATCTCATGACCAGGAGATCACAACCTGAGCCGAAATCAAGAGCTGGTCACTCAACTGACTGAACCATCCAGTCACCCACTTCTTAGACCTTTTCTGCTCAAACAAGTTTATATTCATTCAATCACTGCAACATTCACTATCCATTCCTTATGTTTTCCTCACACTGTTCTTGAGGCTCAATGGGCAACATGCTTCTTTTGTAGGAACACTCATCCTGCCACCTTATATTTTCACATAGACACAGAAAGAAGGAAACTTAAAATTAAACTCTTGCCAAGGGTTTCTTTTTCCTATTGAATCATAATCAATGCTGTCACTATGATTGTCATTGTCATCAACACTGTCACCATGATTATTAACTATATCAATTCATATTTAAAGTTAAAGTTTTTTTTTAGTCCATCTCCATAGTATTTGAATTTTTTGAAGTACTATAACCTTTTAAACTGATATTGTATGGTCAGGTCAGCATCAACCTTAAACAGCATTGTTACATGTTTCTCTGTGGCTTTTTTTCCTTTTCCTACTTTTCTTTTTTTCTTTTTCTATTTCTTTTACGTGCGTGTGTGTATGTGTATGCCATCAGTTAAACAACATAAACACAGGTACAGTGAAAAAAAAAACTAGGTTAACATGTAAAAACAAAAAAAGACCAGCAAAGGATCTTTCCCCTATATTCTGTAGTTGGTAAAATAGTGTAAGGAAAACAAGACTGTATAGTTCATTCAATACTATGCACAAAACCAAGGCGTTAGTTGCATAACATTTCTCAGAAGTGATGTATATTAAAATCCTACTTAGGATGAAAAGTACTGCAGATAATAGAACAAAAGTAAGATTTCCTTATGCCTCATACAGAGAGAGAAGAAAATAGCCACATAAATTTGATGGACTTGGGGAACCACTCATGGTTCTCATGGGAAGCAGACATGATTTTCATGGGGAGACCTCAAAAGAATTCAGATACAGGCTGGTAAACATGCACGTGCACACTCATACACATACACACATCCGTTCCTAGACATAATTTCAGGAATGTTTCTTTTATGCTTACGATCCCAAAGTACTGACTTACTATGTGTGGTGGAAAACTGGGTATCTCTCTTGTTCTTAACTGAAATTCTAGGAAAGGAGAAGTTTTAAACGGTAGTTCTTACCTGGAGATGTCATTTCCTCTGCAAGTCTGTATAATTAGACCAAGGCCTGTGCAATGTTGCTTTCTTTTGAGGTCTTGGTTCTCCGTACTCTTTCTAACGATGTAAATTTCCTCTGACTCGCCGGATCTACAAACTGAGAAACAGAAATGTTAGATATAATGACTGATCATCAGTAAATAGGTGTGGGATGCCATGCCATCATTATAGGAGGAATTCTTGGGGTGTGATTTATGAAAGGTGTGACCCTCAACTCCTAAATGTTTTTGTAGCCAGCAACACAGGCTCAGGCAACCTATTTGTTGTCTTTAATATAGCAAAGAAACATGTGGCACTCTCCTGCAAAATATTATTAATAATCAATATGTCTGAGAAGATTCTATGTTCCAGGCTGGGTTATAAGTTCTTAATATGAATCATCTCATCTATTTCTCACATAACTCCCATATACTAGATATTATTACTGTTACTATCCATAATGTATAAGTACAAAACCTTAGCTTAAAGAGGTTTAGTTAATTGCCCAAGACCATACACAACTACCAAACCCAAGCAGAACTTACGCTTTTCTTTGTTTATAATGATATTGTTAATTAAGGAAATCAGAACTAGTATGGCAAAACTTTCTTTCCTCCACTAAATTAAACTCTGTCTTGCTGCTTAATAGCTATTTCTGAAGATAGTTGCTTTCCTTCTAGAAGCTTGATACTTCATCAGAAAAATAAGAATAAACAAGAATTTTTTTTCCATAGGGGTGGCATAAACTTTATGGAGATCATCTTAAAAAGTGTATAGTCATAGAGGCATAGTATATTCCTTTCAGTAGAAGTTAGCTATCGTTATAAACCACAGCTTCCTAAACAGTGAAATAACCTTATTGAGAAGAATAAAACTTTCCTAAGTAACTAATTGACCACAATGCAACTAGAATCATCTTTTAAAAATATAAACATGATCATCTCAAAAACACACACATATACACATATTCAAAAATAGTGCTCTTACATTTATTTATTTACGAATAATATAAGAACTTACTGAAATTACTTACCTCTCCCGCCTTGCTTCATTCATAATGCTTCTCATATTAAGCCTTTAACCATACCCAAAATGTAGTCTGCAATTTTTATTATAAATTCTAAAGTTTTTCATCCTCTCCTTTGCCTTAGGGTTTTTCTCCCTTTTTGGGATTCTCCTTTCCCACCACACCATCCTGTGTGCACACTTTTTCTCACCTTTAGGAACCCTTAAATATGGCCTTAAACATTACCTCCCAGGGAGCTTTCCCCAGTACATGATACATGTACTTCCATAGCACAGTAATTTGGTCCACTTTACATTTTAACTATAAAGCACAATATCTAAGATGGGCTGGTTTGTAGGCACATAATCATTTTTAAATACTTACTTGTTAAAAATAAATTTATAAATTTAACCAAATACGAGCCTTCTGGCAAAAGAACTTAGAAGATCATTTACTTAATTGCTTCTCATTAAAATATATTAACATTTTTTCCTCAAATTCAGAGATCAGAAGAAATGTAGTCACTATCATATAGCTAGTGTCAGATTAGGGTTAGAATATGAATGCCTTATTCTTTGGTCCACACCTTTAAGATGAACTTGAGAGACAATAAAGATACAGAAATAATAGAGTTAGCATTTATCCTAACAGGACCCTGGGATTCTGTACTGATAAAGATTCTAACTTAATCAGGGATATGAAGCTGTTCTCACTGCAAAGGCAGGAACTCTGTATGGATGACATTCATATTTCCCTAACTTTCAGCATCAGTTGCTTTAGTGGCCAAGAAGACAGATAACAAGCATAAGAATCAGGAGAGGTTTTTCCCCTTTCCATCTATTTCCCTAGACTTTCATCTTTAAACTAGTTTTAGATTGTCCTTTCTCAGCCACCATGCCCCACGTTATATGAAAAAATGGAAGAAAAATTCGGAGACTGTTTTCGTATGATTTTTCATGTCTTGATTAAACTAGTGTTATATGTGGAAATTAAGTAGCTCATATGAGTTTCTTATTATGATCTCTTGTCTAAAAGTTTACTAGTGACTTTGTGTTTCTCTTTAACTACAGTTTCGAATAGGTGGTGAAGGGGACTTGTGTAGACAACAGCACAAGTACAGAATGTAAACTTCGTGAAATAAGGATCATGGTGATGGTGTGCTAATCCAGACTCTCTTAATCTGGATGCAAAGATTGTTGGTTCCTGTACTCCGAATGATGCATCATGGTCTTCTTTAATGGTAGTAGCTACAGACCTTTTCTTCTGAGTGGTTTCCCCGGTCTGGAAGCCTCACATCCAGTGATTTCCATTTTGTTTTGTGTCCTCTACCTGATTGCCCTAACGGGTAATGTCACCATCTTAGTAGTTATTAGAGTGGAACAGTCACTTCATGCGCCCATGTACCTTTTTCTCTCCATGCTGGCCGCTAGTGACCTGGGACTCTGTGCTGCCACCCTGCCTACTCTGCTCAAGCTTTTCTGGTTTAATGTTCGTGAAATAGACTTTGATGCCTGCCTCATCCAGATGTTCTTTATCCATGTGTTTTCTTTAATGGAGTCAGGCATCCTCCTCACCATGGCTTTTGACCGCTACGTGGCCATCTCCAACCCACTCAGGTACACTACTATTTTGACTGATTCCACCATTGCCAAGATAGGTGTGGGGCTTCTGCTACGGGCTGTGGCTGTCATCTTCCCAGGACCGTTTCTCATCAAACGACTGAGGTTTTGTAAGGCTAATGTGCTCTCCCACTCATACTGCCTGCACCCAGATATCATCAAGCTGTCCTGCTCCGACCACCGAATAAATAGCATCTATGGCCTCATTATCATTCTCATCACCTTTGGTGTGGACTCTGTACTCATTCTCCTCTCTTATTTGAAGATTCTAATTACTGTGCTAGGCATCGCCTCCCGGGAAGAACAATTCAAGGCCCTCAACACTTGTGTCTCCCACGTCTGTGCCGTGCTACTGGTCTATGTCCCTATGCTGGGGGTATCCATCATCCATCGCTTTGGGAAACATGTCCCACCTGTGGTGCACATTATCATGGGTTATATATACCTGTTGATTCCTCCTGTTCTCAACCCTGTTGTATACTGTGTTAAAACCCGAGAGATACGCACCCGTATTCTAGGGAATCTACTGAAATTATAGCTGAAGTACTTTAGGGTCACCTATTATTTCTAGAAAAATCCTTATGAAATTAACTTCTAGCTTGAGCAAATGAAATACATTTCACTGAGAAACATTCATATGTTCACAATCCCCATTTACATATTTTTCTCTTATTCTTCTGGAAGTTTCTGAAGATAGTAACAATATATTATGACTTTTCATTTCCCTCAAGTAACTCAAAAAAGATAGATGATACATAATTGTACAAATAAAGGGTGACTTCTCAGTCATCTACATTTTCAGAAAGTCCCAATATCTATGGATATCAGTGGATTAGTTGGAAGATATAGGATGTAAAACATAAGTCATCCTGTAGAGGCCATGCTAACCTGACTCCATGTAGTGTGCAATTTAACTTCTGATGATATCTCCCACAAATGTCTCTTCCGTGATTTTTACTATATATCTTTGAAGTTATATTTAATTTTGTCAGTTTTCACTTCTGAGAACTCTTTATATATTACTTTACAAATGTATCAACCTATTTTACCATATACAGACCCAACTTCTTTGTTATCTATAGGCACACACATATAACACCTATAAAACTAAGCTAAAAATTATAGCACTGACGGAAAACCTGACATGAACTGGTATTTTGGCATGCCAGGTACTACTCTTTGTCTCATATTTTTTATTTGCTAATGGGTATTCTGATTTGTGAAATTATGTAACTAAGCTTATATAAAGGAGACTATTGACTCTCAGTAGCTTTTGGGAAGTGTGCTGCTGAGAACATTTGATAGAAGAAAGGTACTTTTATTTGAATAGCACCCACTTTAAATTGATTTTGCCTTCAAGGAGTTATTAAAAGAATGGCAAAAAGAGAGAGAGAGAGAGAGAGAGAGAGAGATTGAGAGACAGAGAGAGAAATAACAGTGCTTCTGGTTGGTTGCATTTGCAGCATATCCTGCCAAGAATAATAAGGAAGTATTTCATGAGCCAGGACATCAACTTCTTAGAGACTATAGGGTCTTATATATTTTTCTCTTTCAAGGTTTGCTGATTTCTATGGCTTTTCTATACCTACTGAAGAAAAACAAACAAATTTCTACAAAATTATGTTTACGAAGATTTCTGGACAGGGACACCTGGGTGGCTCAGTCAGTGAAGCATCAGACTTCAACTCTGGTCATGATCTTGTGGTTCATGAGTTTGAGCCCCATGTTGGGCTCTGTGCTGACAGCTCAGAGCCTGGAGCCTGCCTCAGATTCTGTGTCTCCCTCTCTCTGCCTCTCCCCTGATCACTCTGTCTGTCTGTCTGTCTCTCTCAAGAATAAATAAAAACCATTAAAAAAAACACACAAAGATTTCTGGACATGAATAGGAATTCCGTAGTATTTGTAAATAGTTGTATGGTAAAATTGGACTTTGTAAATTTAACTATTGCCTCACTTGTGCCTATAAACAATCTGTTGACAGCCTTAGACACTCCATTTAGACTCTCTGGAAAGCCAATGAACGTTTCTTGCCATTGTTATTTTTAGTTTCTCATTTGTCATTTTTATCTCTCATATCATTCCAGAACTCTTTATTTTTGGACCTCAATGCCTTTATCTTACCTGGGAAACAAGTTTCATTCTTATTCTTTTTTCTTTTCTTTTATTTTTTTACCATCAAGTATCTGAATATCTCCTTCATTAATACAGAAAACATATATCTTTCACTGAGTATTCATACTAACAAGAAATCGGCATACATCTGATCTACAAAATATGTATCAAAAGAATAAATAAATAAATATACGGTCATATATTATTTGAGATATAAACCAGAGAGTAGATGAAAACATCAAGGTCATAATCTAAACAAAGAAAACTTACATAAATCTTATGGGCAATAGAGAAAAGCAGTTTATTTTCTTTTGGAACAACTGGGACACTTGTGTTGAGACATGACTCAGAGATCAACGGCAAAGGTGAGGCTGAGACCTGTATTTGGCCTGTAGGAAAATTCTAAATGAAGATCGTATATTGAACCCTACCTTGAATGTTCTTCAGTGGAAAATGTGGCTCAGTTTTATATTAGCCAATGTTTTCTGACTGATACTTAATTTGAGAAATTATTGGTGGTGTGGTGGTTAACAGGTATCTATAGAAGAATTTCAGTATAATTTTATATTGGTGAATTAAAATACATGACTTACTAGATTGCTTTGAACTACAAGGGAATGCAATTTCAGAGTTCAGGAGTACCTGAAGGTATAAATATATTTAACTTAAAATTAAGAATACATATGAAGACAAACAGTGCATTGATTTATAGATCTAACCACTGAGTAGCATCATAATTATTTATCTTCACTAAAGGAATGTTCTTAGCTTATTGGTATTCTCTAACCATTGCAATAAATTGTCTCAATTTTCTTGCTTATCAACATTTAATGAGGTCATTTTTGTTTTTCCCTCAAGCAAACTTGTATTGTAGACCCCTTTTAATTAGTAATGTATATGTTTCTTTAATCTTATCGTGTAAAATCTCCACCAAAAATCATGGTTAGTAATGACAATTTTATTTACTCCTCTTCTAATTCAGGTGGTATATACATAAACATGAACAGTTATTACTTGACCACTGGAAGATGTTGTCTTGGAATTGGGATTATATATAGTAACAGGAATGATCAAATGGTAGAACATTATTAGAGTCGCCCATGAATTTTAATTGAAAGTTAGGCAAGCCAATAGAAGTTAGCATCATCTCTTTCTCTTATTCTCCTCTGTAAGTTGTATAAAGAACAAGGGAATCTGTGCTAAACCATTCTGGGAATAAACAGCTGATTGCAGTGCCAACCTTGAGGCAAGGGAACTTGACATAAGTGAAATCAACTTGTAGAAGTGGAAGTATCAGGGTGCCTGGGTGCCTCAGTCGGTTAAGCAACTGACTTCAGCTCAGGTCATTATCTTGCGGTTTGTGAGTTCGAGCCCTGCATTGGACTCTGCTGACAGGTTGGAGCCAGGAGCCTTCTTTGGATTCTCTATCCTGCTCTCTCTCTGCCTCCCCCCAACTTGTGCTCTTTTTCTCTCTCTCAAAAATAAATGAACATTTAAAAAATAAGACTTCTACAAAAATTGGTAATTATAAAGCATTTTTAAAGTCTCAGTTTCCCCCTTTGTTTATTTATTTATTTTTGCCTTAAACAAGTGTAGACCACGAACCAAGAAAATTCAATTACATTTGTGAGGGGTTTTTGTTGTCATGGTTGTTGTTGTTGTTTTGTACAATCCTACATGCAGCTATGTGCTAAATAATTCTTTTATATCAAGATACAATATTTCAATCTTTAACAAAGAGAGAATAAATGGACATGCAGATATAGAAAAACACCGATATAACAAGAAAGGTAATAGTAAATATCCTGGCAAATACAGATATCAGGGAACAAAGAAATATGGATTTAATATATTTAAAGCAAACTTAATGAATAAATGACCTTGAAAACGTCTGGGAATAGGAATGGAAGGGCATAGATGGAAATGATTCTAAAAAACTCAATGCCAACATATTCATATTTAAAGAGAATTTATGAAGCATGTCTTAAGTCAACCTTATGGTCTCAGTGGATATCAGTTCTCTCCTTTTGGCCCTTCTGAGGATACTCTGTTAGCTCTATTTCTGTCTTTCAGTCTTTTGTTGTTAATTCTGATGCCAGCATCCCTAGAGCAAACAAATCAGTATGTGTTTACATTATTTGGATTGATGCCATCATTGTGTTTAGCACAGATCTACTACATCATAGTAGAACTGATTTTTGTGGGGAGAAGTAGATGGAGGACTCCTTGACGGATCTGTTTGGTCTTCACACTGTAGATGATCGGATTGAGCACAGGTGGAACCAATAAGTAGATGTGAGCCATGAAGATATGGATCAGTGGGGAGGAATGTTTGGCAAAACGATGGACAATAGATAGCCCAATCATAGGCACATATAGGATGAGTACAGCACAGATGTGGGATGCACACGTGTTGAGAGCCTTAAGCCGCCCCTCACGTGATGCAATTTTTAATATAGAGTGAAGGATGTACACATAAGACACAAAAATACCCAGAGAGTCCATTCCCCACAGCACACTAATTAGAACCAACCCATATATAACATTAAACTTGGTGTCCGCACAGGCAAGGCGGATCATGTCCTGGTGCAGACAGTATGAATGAGAAAGGACATGGGAATGACAGAAAGGAAAGAAAGCCAGCCGGGCCAGAAGTGGAATCATGGCACAGGCACTCCTAAGCAGGGCTGCAATTCCAATTTTCATGATAAGTCTTGGGGTGAGAATGGTAGCATATCGTAGAGGGTGGCAGATAGCCACATAGCGGTCAAAGGCCATGGCCAAGAGCACAGATGATTCCGTGAAGGAGAAAGTGTGAATGAAAAACATTTGGACCACACAGATATTGAACTGGATTTCCCTGGAGATGGACCACAGCACCCTGAAGAGTGATATCATTGTGGGCATGGACATGCCCATGTCACTGAGGGAAAGCATGGCCAGGAAGTAGTACATGGGCTGATGGAGCCTGGGGTCTGTCCGGACAATATGCAGGATGGTGCAGTTACCCATGATTCCCACAAGGTAGAGGAGACAGAATGGAATGGATATCCAGTGGTGAAATTCCTCATAGCCAGGGATCCCTGAGAGATAGAATGTGGAGGACAGGGTATTACTGGAGTTGAAGGTTGCCATAGAGCTCGCTGTTAGACCACAATCTATTTTCAGGACCACACTCCAGTGGGGAGGGCAATGACAAGATCAGCATCTGAGTCAGGAAAACAAAACAAAACAAAAAAAATGAAATTCCAGTACTTTCCTATAAGCACTCTTAAACTCATCCCCAAATTTGTGCTTTTTCTTTTTATATTTCACTACTGAGTATTCTCGGTTAAGTAAAGTATCTTCTTTATAACCACAAGGAGCTTCCCTCCTGCCTCTCAGATGCAGGCTCATTGACATTCTCTCAAAATATGGACAATGTTCTTCTAAAGACACAACTCACACCAGTACACGCACAACCTAGTCCAGATTACATTCTTTGTTTAATAATTTTCCTCTAGAATTTTCTTGCCACAGGCTACTGATCTTTTTGTAAAAATTATTTTTCTATTTTATTTTATTTTATTTTATTTTATTATTTGTTTTTTGAGAGAGAGACAGAGAGGGGAGGTGCAGAGAGAGAGGGACAGAGAAAGAATCCAAAGCAAACTCCTTGCTGTCAGTCCAGAACCTGACATGGGGTCTGATTCCAAGAACCCTAAGATCATGACCTTAGCCTAAATCAAGATTTGGATGCCTAACTGACTGAGCCACCCAGGCATCCCAAGGGCTACTGATCTTAATATTAGTCCTATTTTTTAATGATTGCTGCTGTGATTTACACACAATCCTTTTTCTGCCTAAGCTTCAGAGCTTTTCCTATAATACTAGAACACCATGTGTAGTATCATTACAGAACTCAGGCAAATATGGGTCAGCAGTACTTATCACCGTAAGCAGATCTTCCTTACATATCCACAGTTAAACCACATATAACTGAGGCCACAGCCCTGGTCTGGGACTAGCAATCTCAGGAACTGAACATGAGTTAAAATAGACAATTAAAACAATTTTGAATTTTAGAAATTACAATAATGAACTATGTAATTTTAGATCTAATGTTCTTATTGTAACAAAATATATAATAGAAGCAAAGTATAACTGCTTCTGACTCTGATTTTAAAGATTCACAGATTTATCTTTTATGTTTCAGATCTGATCAGTCATTTAGAGAGTGGTACCTTCTACCAAAAAAAAAAAAAAGAAAAAGAAAACAGGGGTTGTGGAAAGATAAAGTGTAAACTCATGCTTCAAGGCAGAAACCAAGAAAACAAATAACTAAAAAACTATAGTGTTCAGAAAAAGCATCTGATCTTGATACCAAATCTTTCCTACTCAGAACAAATGAGAAAATATATTCCCACCAAGAGATTCCAGTACTTCTTCTGTTGTCAAGAAAAGCATCCTGTAAAAAAGATTAGCCATCTCTCAAGATCTCTCACCAAAATGCTGTTTTGAGAATTTACAATCCATGAGACAGATTATTTATTACTTCTCCAAGGAAATGAATAAACTGGTATCTTCCTGTCTTGTAAAGTCTACCTCGATCTTTGGGAACTTCAAATCCCCTTCGACCTTCCCTTTCCATGCAGTTAAACCCTGATTGTAGCAGATATTTGACTGGAATGATTAATAATGATAATTATCTAGGAAACAGAAACAAGAAATCAAACAAGCAAATCCCAGAGATAAATTAAGTCTTTCCGACTACTCATATTACAATTAAATACTGTCCGATGATTGTATCGCCTGGTGCTTATGATCCTGCCATTTTCCTCAATCTGACACACTTATTACCACCACAAATCCCTGCTTCTCTTACCTTGGGCTTATCTATATATATGACATTTTCTGGCTCTAACTCCTGCTTACTTTTTAAGTTGAGCAAATGACTTATTTCCCTCTCTACCAAAGTAGCCTCATCTATAAACTGAAGATAAAAACATTGACAGGATTGACTAGATTAGGGAGATATAGTAGGTAAAATACTTAGCATCGATCCTTTTTATAGTGACTATAAAATACTGGTAATAATGATGAAGACAATATATGACAACAACAGTATTTCTTTGAAGAGTCACAGGAGGCAGGAAGATAAGAAGAGACTCAGAGTATTCTTCCAGAAAGGAAATACCACCAGTGGGCATTTCACAGTAGTGACCTAGGTAACCTGAGGGGTGGGAATGATACCAGTTTTGGCTCCATCTCATCCAGTTAGAAGTTCAGTAGATTCATAACAAAATTACTTCATAATCTTTTTCTGTACCTCCAAATTCTTTGGCTAATTATGATGGCCTTACTTCTATACTTTTGATTCTAGTCATGGTCAGTTTTGGAGGAAAAAGAAAAAAGACAGAGTCCAGGGTGAAATGGGAAGTCTCTCCAAGAAAAGGAATGAAGTCTTTGGAACGACAGGGAGCCTGGATTCTGAGCAGCCATGTTACTGTTCTGAAGTTGCCACAACATTTATTCACTACATTCCACATAATCACTGGTGTCTGCTCTGCCTGTTTTGACACAGCTCCTTATATGGTAGCACTGATTCATTTTGACTGTCCAATTCCTATTGCTTCTGATCCTGTAATTTCAAATTCGTTCACATGGTCTTGTGATGTCTTCTACTGTTTCCTAGAGGAGGAGGAGGATGGAGTTTGAGGATTGAGTTTAAGATCTCAAAAATCAGAAGAAGTATAATTGGGCCTTAGACCTCTGAGTCATAATAAATGTCATCTTAAAAATCACTGATACTTGGGATTGGAAGGGACCTCCTTGAAACTTATCTGGTAGAATCCTAATCCCATTCTGGAATTCCTGTTCTGTCACATGAGACAAATAATCCTTCCTCCAGCGTAAGCATCGCATCCCACCCATAGACACAAAGACCACCTACCATAAAGGTCGAGGGATCCTGGGCAAGTCCAGCCTGAAAAGTCTGAGTCTGGCATGAATGCTATAGGAATGAGCATGAACAATGAAGGTATTTTAGTGAAAATTATACTCTCTGAGGAACTAAGAACCTCTCTCTTCTTCAACAGTGTCCAGGTCCTCCTCCCCACACTCTGGAGGTCCCCCTCCTCTCTTTTGTCTCTCAAGTGCCCCTCTGTATTTCCCTCTTACCTCCCACTTTTATTTTCCCCACAACTCACTCACGTACTCTATAGAATAGTTCCACTTGTCATCAGAGACCGTTCTAATTCTCAGAGCGAGAAGGATCAGTTCATAAGTCTCCTCCAGTCCTTTGAGACGGGGGCCCCAGGATAAATGCAGAGCAGTGTGTGTAACCCCGTCAGTGCCACCATTTGGATTTGGTTTTCTGCACCACTCCATCTGCAGCAGGATTGACAGTTTAGGGGAGTACAGGGGCAAGAAAGCTATGAAGCTTCTCAAATACTATTGCCCCAATGTCTAGAACAAATGAGGTAGCACAACATGAGATGGGTTACTAATTTGTATCCAGGATATGATGGGGTGCTAAAGATTTGTGGATATGGTGCAGCCAGTGAGAAGGACTTACTAAGGACTTAAACTGGGGAGGGACAGAGTCTATATCCTAAGAGCTGGAAGTCATCTACTTCAGTTCTAGTATTATACACTGGATAAAAATGAGATTCAGTTATGATCTGCTGCCCTCAAAATCATACAACATTGGGTATATGGGAAATCTCTGTTCCTTCCAGTCAGTTTTGCTGTAAGCCTAAAGCTGCTTTAAAACATAAAATCTATGTCTAAAACCACATAATAAGCCATAAAACCAATATAATCACTCAGATCTGATTGACTAGTGTGGTACTTTCTTCACTGTGCCCTAGAATTCTTCTTGATGAAACAGATTAATATGTTTGATAGGACTAAAAATAGAGGCTTTTACTCAACTCTTAAAACTTTCTTTGTCGACGGTATTGTCTTCTGCATGTGTATTGGTGATTGAGCAGTACAGCAGGCTGGCATGTGCACTAATAAATGATCAGAAATCTCTAATCTCTGTCTTAGTATAGGAACTACTTCTAAAAATATGGTCTACAGTTCTTTTTTTCTAACTCTGATTTTGATCTTGGAAATACTGGTCTAATTATAACTCCTAACAACTTTATCATATTCATTCAACTCAAATTTGTCTATTGCACATTTGTCATAATGTCTAGGCACTGCAATATTTAATACTTTCAATTGAGAATTGACTTTTTCAGGAATTGATGACCTCAATATAAGTAACAGTTTTCCTAAGAAAATGTACTCAACTATGAAAGAAATTCACTATCCACTGATAGTCTATAGAAATGAGACTCTTTATTCTTTACCTATAGAAAACCCTCACAGTTTCATCTTCAAACATCTTCTTATGGAATTACCAGACAAAGCATCTGAACTTACTGCCTTCACTGACACTCAATGTCTCATACTTCTCCTGATACTTTAGTTTATTTAATATTAATTTAAATCACTCTTTATGGATTTTCCTATAAAGCAAATAAATAAAAACATACATTTTAAAACTTCTCATGATTTGCGTAAGCCAGAATGCAGGGAACTTTAGCCTATGGAGAAATGCCTATAAGTGTTTAGGTAAAAGTTATTTGTATCGTATGACAGAGTGCCGTATATTATTTCTGAGTTACTCTGCCTTAGTAAGGGCTATACCCAAAGAAATACATAGAAGTTATCTTTAGGGACAGACAAGTGCAAGAGTATTTTGTTTCATTATTGTAAGTCACCGAGCTGATCTCTGTGAATATCTCCTTATTTATGAACGGAGAAGCTTTACTAAATTTTATTAATACATTTCCACAGATATTTTCATTCATGTATATGTATCTATATGGAATTTGCAGTATGACTTTTGGATGGGTGCTAATGGAAAATATCTGAGTACCAATATCCAGAGTTAAATGTATGAAAATCCAAAAATCTCCCTTTGGGAAGGTTGTGATACCACTTGAAAGCTGCAAAACGTGCATGAGTCTTAGGATTGGGGAGTACTTAGTAAGAAATAGTGCAGTTGTAAGACAATAGAGTGAGACGAGACATGAGAGAACGTTTTCACTACAGAATAGATTCTCTCCACCTTTTTCTTTTCTTTTTTTTTTCTCTTAAGATTCTAGTCTTAATAGTTTAGGGACATGCCAGGTTACAGGGTGGGGCTTTGGGACTGAAAAGCCAGAATTCGTGAGGAAGTGCTGCTTGCTGTGGAATGAACAGAAGGAGGTTCACTGGCACCAACATGAAGTTCATTCAGCGTGGTGACAAGGTGAGCCAGATGCCAGTGTGTCAGGAAACCAATAGCTCTTGTATGACTCTTGACTCTCCACTTGGAACATGATTTGTATTTACTCCGGACCTCAGCAGGCAAGAACTACAACAATGTGGTTACAACCTGTACTGTGAACTTCCTTCACTTTCTTCCACATATCCAGTTAGTCAAACAACTGTATGGTTTTCTCTCCATTCAGCTCCCTCTCTAAGCAGTCAAATTCATTCAAACTTCCCCTCAAGACCACATTTCCGGATTGGCTCACCCCTCCTCCCACCCCATACTGTGACTGACTGACTATACTTGTCCCATTTCTTAAGATCATAGAGGACATTTTGAAAGTCATACTGGCCCCATAATAAACAGCCTCCCCTCCCCCGCCCCATGCACACATGCTTTCTTCTTTCTATTTTTATATTTTTAAATTTTTTTCATGTTTATTTTTGAGAGAGAGATTGACAGAGTGTGATCAGCGGAGGGGCAGAGAGAGGAGGAGACACAGAATATGAAGCAGGCACCAGGTCTTTTACTCTACCCACTGATATGGGAGATTGGGGGAATTCTCAGCACCTGAGACCTCAGCCACCAGCCAATGCCAGGTTCTTGACTTCACTGGAGAAAGAATTCAAAGACAAGTCGGAATAAAGTATAAGCAGAAGCTTTATTGCAAAGCAAAAGTACACACTCCCTAAGAGGAAGTGCGGGTGAACTCAGAAAATCTAAGTAATGCCAGATGGCTGTTGGGCGCTGATGCTTATGGGTGGTTATCATTTGGGGACTAAATATTCCGGTGGGGTTCTGGGAATAGGAGGGGTTTCTCGGAACTCAACATGGTATTATCCATGCTCTATGGTAGGTACTATGCGCAGGCAAATTTTGCTCTTGCGGATACTCCATGTATAGTCAGGACCTACTAGGAGTCCTTTGGCATTCCCAGCGGAGGTGTCATTCTCAGTCATTTGTGGGATAACTGGCTTTCTGTGCGCATGCGTGCTGCAGTTACATTGGGTGTATATTCTTGAGAATACCATGTTGTCTTGAGAAATCACGTTGCTATCATAGGTTTGCTTGATCGCCACAAACTGTGAGGTGTTAGACTCGGTTTCCCGTTTGTTTTGTTTTGTTTGTTTTTCTTTTTTCGATTTTTTACTCTTGCAAATATCCCGTGCATATCCCGCACTTTTCCTTTTATGCCTGCCTCACCGTTATTACAGACACTTGAATATGATGGGGTCTTGTGATCAGGGAAAATAACCGTTAAATCACTGTCCATTGAAGAAGAGATTGGAATACGTACAACAGACATCGATATTGAGTTACAGTGATGACACGTGTGTTTCCACTTACTCTGTTGAAGTTTCATATCCAAAATTTCTGCTTACTGTGGTCATTTGGACTTCGAGGCCCTAGGGATGGATATTCTCTTTTGAACATTTAAACAGCTGGATATGTGGATATATATAGTTGATCCTTGAACAGCATGAGGGTTAGGGGCTCCAAGCCTTATGCTGTCAAAAAGTTGCCTTTTATTTTCGAGTCTTCAAAAACTTAACTGCTAACAGCCTACTGTTACCCCTACTGATAACATAAATTGATTAACAATTGATTAACACATATTTTGTAAATTATATATACTATATGCTATATTCATACAATAAAGATCGAGAAATAATTTTTTGTGTGTTTTTGTAATAAAGTTTATTTATTTTGAGAGAGAGAGCTTGCACAAGCAAGGGAGGGGCAGAGAGTGAGAGAGAGAATCCCAAGCAAGCTCTGCACTGTGAGCACAGAGCCTGACATAGGGCTTGATCTCATGAACTGTGAGATCATGATCTGAGCTGAAATCAAGAGTTGGCTGCTTATCCAACTGAGCCACCCAGGAACCCTGAGAAAACAAATCATAAGAAAATCATAAAAAAGAGAAAATACATATACGATACTGTACTGTTTTTATTAAAAAAATCCATGTGTAAATGGACTTATGCCATTCAAATCCATGTTGTCTAAAGGTCAACTGTATAATACATGCACATTTCTAGTGAGAATTATATAAACACAGAAAACTATTTAGAAGAATATATACCAACTTAGGAGTCTAAAATGTAGGATTGATGAAAAAAAGTATGGAAAGGTATAATTTAGTTGTATCTCTGTGTTTTATTTTTTTCTGTTTTTTTTTTAACAGTACTCCCATGTACTCATGGCATATCTATGTTACTTGTGTAATTTAAGGGAGGCAAAAAGATAATCCAGTTACAATTGTATTCATTAGAAAAAAATATAAACCAAGAAATTACAAAGAAGATGTGGTCTCCCATGTCTTGTAAAACATTAAGAAATTTTTCTATCCTCTTAAAATACCTTTTCTATACCTCTCTGCATAGAAAACTGGTCATCTACTTGGTTGATGGAGGTGGCAATTCTGTGTCTCTGTTCGTCGTGGTATTTCTTCACACATACAAACCCTCAGTAAGTTGGTTAGAATTGGAGATTCTACTCGCCTGTCAGCTCCTGGGACAGTGTATTTCTAGGAACTTTGAACCACCGTTGACATCTGTCCTCATGCCCATATGGCACGTGCACTTGTATTTTATCTCTTGCCATTTTATATTTTATATTTTTGCATGTCTTTCTCCTTTACTATAGTGCACATCGTTCCTTAGCAGCGGCCATGTCCTTCTATATATTTGCTGTCATTCCAATGGATGAAAAAAAATAGAAGCATAAAGAAAGCTTTCTTTTATTATTTTTCTGTCCAATAATTTCAATATAGACTTAAGACAACTAGTGAATTGTCATAAGTTTATTAGAGCCCACACTAATCCCCAAATAGTGTAGTGCATTAGTAGTTTCCTGATTATAATATTAAATCTTTTAGATATAATGAGGGATCAGTCTCCAGTGAAATCGAATTCTATAAACATTTTGCTGCTTATTTAACTACAAGATGGAGAGAAAAGGGAATAGAGGAAAGAAACTTCACATCTTCTTTCAAGGAAGAATAAGATAAATGGCCTATAATGTCTTCTGGCTAAATCTTACATACTCTATCTCTTTACAATAAACAAACAAATAAACGAACAAATAAATAGAGATAAACAAACATATATTGAGCATGTATGAGAGTTATGTTAGTTGTATTGTAGGCATTATCCCATTTAATACTCTTTTTGATTTTTTATTTTATATTTTAATTTAATTCCATATAGTTAATGTATAATGTTATATTAGTTTCAGGGATACAATATAGTGATTCAAAAATGTTATACATTAGTCAGTGCTCAACGTGATAAGTATACTCTTAATTCCTTCACCTATTTTTCCCACCCCCCATCCACCTTCCCTTTGTTAACCACCAATGTGTTCTCTACAGTTAAAAGTCTGTTTCTTGGTTTGCCTCTCTATATCCTTTTTTTTCCTTTGTTCATTTCTTTTGTTTCTTAAATGCCACATACGAGTGAAATCACATGATACTTTTATTTTCTAGAGAGCTTAATGCTCTCTAGATCCATGCATGTCATTGCAAATGTCAAGATATCATTCCTTTTTATGGCTGAATAATATTCCTTTATATATTATATTAGTGGATATATATATATAACATTCCTTTTATCTATTAATCTATCAATGGACACTTAGGCTTCTTCCAGAATTTGGCTATTCTAAATAATGCTTCAATAAACATAGGGTGCATATATCTTTTTGAATTAGTGTTTTGCATATTCTTTGTATAAATTCCCAGTAGTGAAATTACTAGATCATATTGTAATTATATTTTTAACTTTTTGAGGAAGCTCCATACTGTTTCTTATATCCCATTTAATTCTTAAAGAATTTTATTGATATATAATCATACCATGACACGGTTACAAAAATAAGCTAAGAATGTTCATTTCATTTGCCTAAAAACTATTCTAGTATGAATTCATTGCAC
This sequence comes from Paguma larvata, assembly GCA_030068075.1. Classification (NCBI taxonomy): domain Eukaryota; kingdom Metazoa; phylum Chordata; class Mammalia; order Carnivora; family Viverridae; genus Paguma; species Paguma larvata. Next base: position 58,806,288 of record CM057831.1, read on the forward strand.
TGGAATTTGAACCCAAGTATAATTACAAATTTGTCATTTTTACATTCACATTGTAAACTTAGAAGTCATAGATATTGATAAGTTAAACTATTAGTTAAGTTTTGGGGGAGTCGACTTAAAAGATGAGCATGTCACAGGGTTTTGTAAATGTAAAATGACATAATGAATTTAATATTGTTTTACACAGCATGAACCATTATTCAAATATCATAGATTTCTAAAGTTTGATCAGAATATGCGACTGATACATCTACTCTCCTGTGCGTTACTCCACCCTTCCTCTGATGGACTGAACTGAGAAGAGATGCCCATGCATAAATTCATTTTCAAGGGACTTGCAATCTAGTCCCAAAATGCAACGGAGTGGAGATGCTGTTGCTTGTAAGACAGAGGTGGTTGTACCATCTTAGTATCCACAGACCCTCTGTTCTACTAAAGGCTTTTCATTTGGAACTTGTCCACCCCCTTGTGTATCTAAACTCATCCAGTTATCAGAGATACAGTCAGTTTCCTTGAATTTATCCACCTGAGTCTCTCTTAGGCATTCTCTGTTCCTGCAGAAATCCCCGCTGTCCCATCCTGAGCTACATTCATCCCTTATGCCCATGGGTCTCTCCTCTTTATGTGGCATTAGTGGCTATGGTTCCCTCAGGCTTCCAGGAACCCTCTATAACCAGGAAAAACAAAAAGCTTTTTTTGTCTCAGATATATAAACTGGTAACTCCTATGCCCCTTAGGAAGCGTTGTCTCCAACTTGAGCACTCCATGAGCAAGAAAGCAAAGCAGTGAAAGTTAATTAAGTGATGGGGAAACAGAAGTGGCTATAGACTTGAGTAAGTTTGTTATGGGGGAAGAGGGCTAAGCTTAGAAGAAAAACAATGACCAGATTATCAGTGGAAAGGGGGAAAGAAAATGTGGGTTAAAGAAAAGACATTGTGAGTGGTTGGACATAAGGATTTGGGTGAGGTGAAAAAAAGTGGATTTTTTTTACCGTATAATGTGGTATAGTACAATGAGATGAGATATGTTTAAATATTTTAGATAAGTGGACAGAGAATATTTGAATAGAATTATGAGGAGACTGGATTATTATACAAAGAGAGAATGAATGTCTGTAGTGTGGTGAACAATGGTAACAATAATATGTTTTGAGGTCAGAAATAGTAAAGCTCTCTGAGAGGCACTCTGGGGGATTTGAGCGGAAAGGTAAAAAGGAAAGGGAGTAGGGGAAAAATCACATGTATAAGTCCATCTTCTTTCTGCATACACTAAAAAGAAGGATCTTATTAGTTATGGCAATGGCTTTCCTTTCATCGTGAGATCAGTAGGCAGAAGTTAACACATCGTAAACACAGGAATGATTTACCCTGCCGATGTCTTTAAGAATTTACTGCTATAAGAGAAATTCATTTGAGGGAATGATACAAAGAAGGAAAGAATTAGATGAGTTAAATGGCTAATAAAATACTTTAGAAATCATGACAGTGATAAAAAGCAGAAGTGAATTAGTTAAATACTTTGGACATGGGAACAAGAGGACATGTTAATGGGTTGCATCCAAGTAAAAAGGTTTGAATTATCAAAGACAATGCCTAGTTTTTATAGTTGATCAGCTATGCAGCATGAGTTACACTTACTGAAATGGAAATATTAAGGCAATTATCAAGAATTCTCTCTTGGCCATGTGATCTTTGGTGTGCCTTTTAGACATACAAGCAGAGATATTCAGTAGGCTGTTTCATACATCCTCACTCTTGTCGGAGATTCTTAGAGCTCTTCCCGCTTCACTCCCTTCCCTGCCCAGCAAAACCTTTTCCTTTCAGGACCTGCCTCCCTCCGTTTTGTTCTAGACCTATCTTTTTGGTAAGCTTTTGCAGGAGAGGATGAGGGAATACACAGGGAAGCCTGGTAAACATTCTCTGAAGTCTGAGTAGGAAGGGCCATTTATGAATTATATCCATCACTCTAATTCCTAGCATGCAACTGAGGGTCGTCATAGTACAGAATCAGGGCTACTTTCTGAAATAGGGTTAACATGGTTCAGTAGAAGTTACAGAAGCTTTAGAAGCAGGGGCTTAGATTCTATTTCTAATGGTTTTTTTGTTTGCTCAGTAACATTTCTGAACCCAGGCTACTCATATATAAGGTGGCCTCTGTTGATCTCATATAGATATTGAGTGGTTCAAGTGTAATAATAAATATATAATTTTAAAGAGTCTAAAAATACTTAGGTACGGGGATATAATTATAACACATGAATAAACAAGGGATTAGATAAGGATTACTGTTTTTTTTTTTCTTTAACTATATAGAGATCTCCGTTCACAGCCAAATTTCTCTTGTGAAAGAATCACTGCATTGTGAGGAATAAGGTATAGATGGTTAAATGACCAGGGCTTTAGTGACAAACATAAGATGTTGTGTAGTGGTTGTGACAGAAAGAAGGCATGGCAGAGAAAGTATAGATTAGTAAAATACTGAGCTAGTGAAGTGTCTGAAGGAACTGAATTTGTTTTAACATTGCTTTGGTGTTAGGGACTGCCCACGGTGGTAGGCTGGAGCTCGGATGGCTGGCCGAGCTACTCACAAGGCTGCAGCAGCCAGACAGGTGATGCGGTCACGATTCTGGGAAATTATCATCTACATGAGCAGGTCCCTGAAACTGATATTTATTAAAGCTATTTCTGTATCTGTGTGCCTTTTCGCAAACCATTTAAGTCTCTAAGCCTCAACCTATTTACCTATAACATGCCTCTTTTGATGTCATGGGAGATATTTTACAGTACAAATATGATAATTACAATGTAAAAATTCAAATTGAAAGAAAACTCTGGTAAGCATTTTCATATATTGTTTACTTTAATTATCTGTAAAATATTGTGAGACAGAGGTTAGTCATTTTGTAACTGAAATACACTAAAACAGAATGAGCAAAGAAGCCAATACAAGAAAATTAGGAGATGCCACCAGATTGTTGCAATTTTAGTGCGCCACTGGATCTCAGTCTGAGGGTGTGGGGGATACTAACTCATTCTAATACCATAGGAATGTTGAGGCTGTGATTGTTGGTACTTTTCTTGTATCTGTCAGAGATGGCCCAAGGCAATGTCTACACATGGGAGGATTAGAAAAAGAGTTGAGTTCCAGTGACACCAAAAGGGAGGCTTCAGGATCAACAAGTCTGATGTAGCTCACAAATCAATTATATCAATGGAAAAAATGATAACAATTCGTTTAAGTAAAACTCTGGTCTGATTGCAGTATAAATGAACCTTGGGTGGGGAATGTAAAATGGAAGCCACACTCCAAATACCCATATTGAATAAGTGAGGTAAGCGCTATTTATCCTTGGTTGTTTGTGGGCTTCTGGTTCCCATTTAAACCAGTTTGAGGGCTCATTTATTTCCCTCTCAAATTGGTAACCACACTCACTACATGTGCAATGTTTTTCAAGTATCCATTATATCCTATGATATGATTTGATTAGTCTTGTATGTTTTTTCCATTGGAAAATGGATTTTTTTATGTGTCTATTAACTAAATTTTTCCAACGTTCCTTCTTTTTTTTAAATGTTTATTTATTTTTGAGAGAGAGACAGAGAGAGGGAGGGAGCGCACAAGAAGGGGAGGGGCAGAGAGAGAGGTTAAGACACAGAATCTGAAGCAGGCTTCAGGCTCTGAGCTCTCAGCACAGAGCCCAACACAGGGCTTGAACTCACCAACTGTGAGACCATGACCGGAGCCAAAGTCTGACGCTTAATGGTCTGAGCCACCCAGGCACCACTTCCAACCTTGCTTCTAAAATGTTTCTCTAAAGGTCCTTGTCTCAGGAAAATTAATGCTTGACATGGAGAGATCAGGGTCTTGGAAAATATCCTTACTTAATAACATACACAAAAATACATGGCAAGTGAATGAAGAATCTAAAAGTAAATAAAAACAAACCAACTTATCAAAATATTAGTAGAAAAGATAGGGCAATACATTATGAATTTAGAGGAGGGAAGAGTATCCTGTGAATGGCTCAAAATCCAGAATTAGTAGAATAAAAGATTGACAGAAAAAAAACATAATGACCATAAAACCATTTAAAGGACTAAAAAGTAATATATTAAAAGAGGGTGGTGACTTTGGATACTTTTTGAAAATCATTTTTCAAACTCTATAGATAATGTGTCTACAAAACAATAAGAGTAAAGAAAAAACTAATGAGAAACATGAGTTGTAGTCTTCTCCATACTGTGTGTTTTTCTTCCTTCTAGGAGCCCACATTTTTATGGTAGGAAAATGGCTACTTGGGACAGACTCGTGACAGGCTCTAACTCCAGTATGGAACAGTCTATTTCATTCTACCTCACTGGGATTCCTGGCTACGAGAATATTAATCATTTCATTTCCATCCCCTTTTGTGTGTGCTACCTGATTGGAATAGCGGGCAACAGTGCAATCCTTCACATCATTCACACAGACAAGAGTCTCCACAAGCCCATGTACTACTTCCTGGCCATGCTGTCCCTCACTGACATGGGCATGTCCATCTCCACCCTGCCCACAGTATTAAAAATCTTCTGGTTTGATACTAGGGAGATTGAGGTGAATGCTTGTGTAGCCCAGATGTATTTTATTCATACTTTTTCTCTGATGGAGTCAGCTGTGCTTTTAGCCATGGCTTTTGACCGCTATGTTGCCATTTGTGATCCTTTGAGATATTCCAGCAAACTCACCCCACAGCGCACTATCTATATCGGGGTCTTCATTATAATCAGATGTTCCATTGTCCTCCCTGTTATTCTTGTTCGTATTCCCACATTTTCCTTCTGTCACTCCCACATTCTCTCCCACTCTTTCTGCTTGCATCAAGATGTCATCCAGTTGGCCTGCGATGACATCTCCTTCAACATTTTATATGGCTTGTTTGTTGTTGCATTTTATTGGGGTGTAGATTCTCTAGGAATCTTGTTATCTTATGCTTTCATCCTCCATTCTGTGCTAGGCATTGCATCCCAGGGAGGGAAGCTCAAAGCCCTCAATACATGTGCTTCTCACATTTGTGCTGTACTCATTCTATATGTGCCCATGATTGGGCTATCATTAGTACATCGCTTTGCAAAACACTCCTCCCCTTTTATCCACATTAACATGGCCAATATCTACCTCTTAGTCCCACCAGTACTTAACCCAATCATTTATAGCATCAAGACAAAGCAGATTCGCCAAGGTTTCCTAAGGGTATTATTACCCAAAAGGGTTGGACTTGCTCACACTTAAATGGGATAAGATTCTCTATTATTTTGACCTTTGCATCCATTTTCTTCATTCTGAAGATAACCTGTTTAGAATTTCTTAGACACATTTGGTGTGTAATAAGCAGATGATAGTTAATAAATTCTATATGTCTCTGCAGAAGAATGAAAATGACCACTTGAGAATGACCACTTTCTTATACTATTCACAAAAATAAATTCAGAGTGGATGAAAGATCTAACTGTGAGAAAGGAAATCATAAAAATCCTATAGGAGAAAATAGGCAACAGCCTCTTTGAATTTGGCCACAGCAACTTCTTATTAGACATGTCTCTGGAGGCAAGGGAAATAAAAGCAAAAATGAACTATGGGGACCTCATCAAGATAAAAAGCCTCTGCACAGGGAAGGAAACAAATAAACAAAACTAAAAGGCAACTTGCAGAATGGGAGAAGATATTTGTAAATGGCATATTAGATAAAAGGTAGTACCCCAAATCCATAAAGAACTTATCAAACTCAACAACCAATAAACAAATAATCCAGTGAAGAAACGGGCAAAAGACATGAGCAGACACTTTTCTAAAGAAGACATCCAGATGGTCAAGAGACACATGAAAAGATACTCAACATCACTCATCATCAGAGAAATACAAATCAAAACCACAATGAGATACCACCTTACACCTGTCAGAATGGCTAAAATTAACAACTCAGGCAACAACAGATGTTGGTGAGGATGAGAAGAAAGGGGAACAATTTTGCACTGTTGCTGGGAATGCAGACTGGTGCAGCCACTCTGGAAAACAGTATGGAGATTCATCAAATAATTAAAAATAGAATTATCCTATGACCCAGCAACTGCATTACTAGATATTTATCCAGAGGAAACAAAAATGCTGATTCAAAGGGACAAATGCACCCCAATGTTTATAGCGGTACTATCAGCAATAGCCGAATTATGGAAAGAGCCCAAATGTCTATCAACTGATGAATGGATAAACATATGGTATACATATGCAATTGAATATTACTTGGCAATCAAAAAGAATGAAATCTTGCCATTCACAACAATGTGGATGGAACTAGAGTATATTATGCTAAGTGAAATAAGTGAGGCAGAGAAAGACAAATACCATCTGATTTCATTCATATGTGGAATTTAAAAAACACAACAGATGAACATAAGGGAAGGGAAGGAAACATGAGATAAAAACAGAGAGGGAGGCAAACCATAAGAGGCTCTTAAATACAGAGAACAAATTGAGGACTGCTGGAGGGGAGTTGAGTGGGGGGGATAGGCTAAATGAGTGATGGGCATTAAGAAAGGCACTTGTTGGGAGTCTTATATGTAAATGATGTAAATATGTAAATGATGACTCACTGGGTTCTACTCTTAAAACCAATACTACACTGTATGCTGACTAATTTGAATTTAAATAAATTAATTAAAAATAAAAAATAAATTCTCCATGTCTCTATAAGAAAAATATTGTAAGTGTTTCTATCATTACTGCCTAGCTTGAAAGCATCTCCAAATCCTAGTAAAAGGAGATTTAGTAAGAGGAAATTCATTTCATTCAAAAAATTTATAGAGCTATTTTATATTCAGGTTTGAGGAGAAGTCCAATTTTTCATGTTAAAACTAAGACTTACAGAAATTAACTATTCAAAGATAATGGAGGTAATATGTAATAGAGTGGGCAATAGTAACCGGGTACATTTTCTTTCCATTGAGACAAAGTAGACCTTATTCTCCAGATTTTGAGTCAAATCATAATAAAGTGGGTGTTTCATTTTAGATATAGATTAAATAAGGAGTTTTCATTTCTTTGTTTCCTTTACTTCCATTAGAATGAATGTCAGAAAAAGCTTGGGCAATGAATGAATCAAGTTAGTTTTCAGAAGACCAATCTACACTTCACACTCAAAGGGCTGTATACCTATCATGAAATGGGGTAAAAAGTATATCAGAATCCCTTGGTTAAGTGTACATTCCAAGTAGGCAAAATGTCTTCAGAACTTTAAATAAAATAGAGTAAGAGAGATGCCAAAAACTTCCCAAGACTTTTGCTGTCTCATCTAGTTCCCTAGGAAATAAGAGGAAACATATTTTCAACAGTGAAGCTTAAAGGTGTACATTCCAATAGGAGAATAGAATGTATCTGAGGCAATTAGAAAGATGGTTCAAAGAAAATCTAAACTAATGTTTGTACAAATACTATTTTAAATCATTCCCCCAAACATTCCCTTTGGTTAAATAATGGGATGCTGAAAAGCATAAATAAACACCTTTTATATAATATTATGGCCAGGATTCCCTGAAAAGAAGAAAAAAAATATTTTAAAAATTAATGAAAAAATTAAAAACTATGCCAAACCATAGTTTAATTTTTTTTATTTAAGGAATAAAATTATTTCAAGTAACAGAATGAAAAAACTGACAACAGACTAGTTTCCAATGATTTTAAAAGCAAAAAATCTATGCAAATGCACTTCAAAGATGAAATGAGACGAGAAAGCAGAATTTATAGGAAAGGCACAGATGAATGCTAGAGAAAACAGAGTGCTAGAGAATAAATATATACGTGCAGTTAAGTTCTATACATGACAAAGACCTCATTTCTTACCTTCTGACCATGTGGTCTTATTTCCCACAACAAAAGTCTAAGCTCCAGGGCCACTCCCATCTGGGAAGATGATTCCCATCTACTCTGCTATATGTACATTGCCACTTGAAGAACTGATTCAACTTTTCTTCGTGAAAGAGGCCTCTTTTCTTCTTCTCTAGGTTCATTGGCTCTCTGTCTTCTTATCTTTTCTCGGTGCCAACTTTTTCTAATCGATGTACGTAGGAAATATAAATGTGCAATAACTTATCTGAAGTTTTTTTCTCTTCCACTTGAGTAACTACCTTCTCTGAGGTGACCCTCAATTTTGAAAAAAAAAAGCAAAAAAACAACATTTTGTACTTGATTAATCAAAAAATGAACATCATGTTTCTTGTAAGAAAACAATGGAGAAAAAAAATGACACACATAAAAACTTTGGCATGTAATACATTCCCAGAGAGTGATAGTGATGGTGATCAGCACCAAGATAGAGAGTGACAGAGATGTATATGAGGTAGACATGACTCCTTTATATTAATTAAGATTTTGCTAGGAAACAGATGCCACCGTCAAACTGGATAATTTCAAGATTTTGTTAAGGAGGTCTGAAGTCATTAAAAATATGTAGGCAAGATTTAGGTAAATGAAGAACATTTATATTTATATTTATAGTGTTTCTGTGTCTATACTTATTTTGTAGTATTCTAGATGAGGAGTTTGCTACCATCACTAGTCCTGAAGTGGCAAGGAAAAAGTTTACCTGAACTCTAGGAAGGCATCATGTGAAGAAGGACACCTGACATGCACTGGTCCTTTCTGTAGAGAGATACAGCCATCAAGAGGGGTTGGTGGGGACCCAGGAGAGTAAATTTCTCAACTGTATGTTCTTCTGTATTCCTGTTTCCAGCTCCCATCCCTGACCAAGTCAAACAAGAACCCAGAGAGTGAAAGGACCCATTGATGCCATCCACTATGGTCAACACACAGAGCAGGATAGACCTGGGAAATAGACAAAGCATGCCCTTCTCACAGAAACCACTTTGACTTTCATATTTATATCCACTCTCAGGCTTGTGACCTACATAGTGCTTGAATACAGATATCTGCTCATCATATTCTCCCCATCACAGTGAATCATTCAAAATTGAACTTATGACCTAATATTGTCAAAGTTGTTGGCAGTGGAAAATGAAATTGTGTTCTTATTTCCTCCATTGTATGCCTGAGGAATATATATACCTTATGGCAAAGGAGTATGGATACACCAACTAATGAAAATCTTTTAATTTGTGATCCTTGATTATATCAAATTTATATGATATCAAAGTGATTTAAATTAATATTAAATAAATTAAGTATAAAGAGAATTGTGAAGCATCCAGCCAGTGAACGCAGTAAGTTCATATCATTTGCCTGGCAATTCCATGAGAAGATGTTTTAAGATGGAATTGTGAGTGTTTGCAACTGTTAATGTATAAATAATGTCTCATTTACATAGACTATCAGTGGATGGTGAATTTCTTTAGTAATTGAGTACATTTTCTTTAGGAAAACTATTACTTATATTGAGGTCATTAATTCCTGAAAAAGCCGGTTCTCAACAGAAAATATTAAATACCACAGTGCCTAGAGATTAGTGAATTATGACAAATGTGCAATAGACAAATCTGAGTTGAGTGAACATAAGATAAAGTTGTTAGGAGTTATATTTAGACCAATATTGCCAAGATCAAAACTAGAGTTGGAAAAAGTAACTGTAGACAACATTTTTAAGAGTAGTTCCTATACTAAAGAGGGCTGACATCACAATTGGAACTCCCACCCCAATTAGAGATTTCTGATCATTCGTTAGTGCACATGCCAGCCTGCTGTACTGCTCAATCACCAGTAGTTGTGTAGAAGACAATATTGTTGACAAAGAAAAAGTTTTAAGAATTGAGTAAAAGCCTCTATTTTTAGTCCTATCAAACATATTAATCTGTTTCATCAAGAAGAATTCCAGGGCACAGTGAAGAAAGTACCACACTAGTCAATCAGATTTGAGTGATTACATTGTTTTATGGCTTATTACATGGCTTTGGACATAGATTTTATGTTTTAAAGCAGCTTTAGGCTCACAGAAAAACTGACTGGAAGGAACAGAGATTTCCCATATACCCAATGTTGTATGATTTTGAGGGCAGCAGATCATAACTGAATCTCATTTTTATCCAGTGTATAATACTAGAACTGAAGTAGATGACTTCCAGCTCTTAGGATATAGACTCTGTCCCTCCCCAGTTTAAGTCCTTAGTAAGTCCTTCTCACTGGCTGCACCATATCCACAAATCTTTAGCACCCCATCATATCCTGGATACAAATTAGTAACCCATCTCATGTTGTGCTACCTCATTTGTTCTAGACATTGGGGCAATAGTATTTGACAAACTTAATAGCCTTCTTGCCCCTGTACTCCCCTAAACTGTCATTCCTGCTGCAGATGGAGTGGTGCAGAAAACCAAATCCAAATGGTGGCACTGACAGGGTTACACGCACTGTCCTGCATTTATCCTGGGGCCCCCGTCTCAAAGGACTGGAGGAGACTTATGAACTGATCCTTCTCGCTCTGAGAATTGAACGGTCTCTGATGACAAGCAGAACTATTCTATAGAGTACGTGAGTGAGTCGTGGGGAAAATAAAAGTGGGAGGTAAGAGGGAAATACAGAGGGGCACTTGAGAGACAAAAGAGAGGAGGGGGACCTCCAGAGTGTGGGAAGGAGGACCTGGACACTGTTGAAGAAGAGAGAGGTTCTTAGTTCCTCAGAGGGTATAATTTTCACTAAAATACCGTCCTTGTTCATACTCACAGCATTCAAGCCAGACTCAGACATTTCAGGCTGGACTTGCCCAGGATGCCCTAGACCTTCATGGTAGGTGGTCTCTGTGTCCATGGGTGGGATTGTGATGCTTACACTGGGTGAAGGATTATTTTTCTCATGTGACAGAATAGGGATTCCAGAATGGGATTAGGATTCTACCAGATAAGCTTCAAGGAGGTATCTTTCAATCCTAAGTATCAGTGATTTTTAATATAACATTAATTATGATTCAGAGAGCTAAGGGTGCCTGGGTGGCTCAGTCAGTTATGCATCCAACTCTTAAGTTTGGTTCAGGTTAATTTTTTCCTCATGGTTCCTGAAATCAAGCCCTAGTCCGGTTGTGTGCTTACAGCACAGAGCCTGCTTGGAATTTTCTCTCTTATCTCTGTCTTCCGCTACCCTGCTTGCACTTTCTTTCTCTAAAAATTAAATAAACACTTAAAAGAAGAAAAAAATATTTATCAGAGTCTAAAGCCCAAATCGTAGCTCCTTCTGGTTTTTGAGTTTATAACCTGACTCCTCAAAATCCATCCTCCTCCCCTGGGAAATGGTAGAAGACATCACAAGACCATGTGAATGAATTTGAAACTATAGGAACAGAAACAATAGGAATTGTACAAAATTGAACAAAAGCTACCATATAAGGAGCTGTGGCAAAACAGGCAGAATGGACACTAGTGAACGTATGGAATGTAATAAATAAATGTTGTGGCAACTTTAGGACAGTAACATGGCTTGCTTAGATTCCAGGCTCCCTGTCGTTCCAAAGACCTCATTCCTTTTCTTGGAGAGACTTCCCATTTCAATCTAGGTTCTGTCTTTTTTTATTTTATTTATTTATTTATTTATTTATTTATTTATTTATTTATTTATTTATCCTCCAAAACTGACAATGATTAGAATGAAAAGTATAGAAGTAACAACATCATAATTACCTGAGGAAATTGGAGGTAGAGAAAAAGATTATGAAGCCATTTATATTATGGCTCTACTGAATTTTCACTGGATAAAACAGAGATGAAACTGGTACTATTCACGTCCCACTCCACAGCCTGCCTTGGTCATTTTAGTGAGATGCCCACTTCCGACGTTTCCTTTCTGGAAGGATAGTCCAGAGTCTCCTCATATCTTCCTACCTCCTATGACTCTTCAAAGAAATACTGTTGTCGTCATATATTGTCTTCATCATTATTACCATTATTTTATGGTCACTATGTATAAAGGCTCTATGCTCAGTGTTTTGCCCACAGTATCTCCTTTAATCTTAGTCAATCCTGTCAAGTGTTTTTTTTTTTCTTCGGTTTACAGATAAAGCTACTTTGGTGCAGAGGGAAAAAAGTCTTTGTTCAACTTCAAAAGTGAGCAAGTGTGGGAGTCATAGTATCACTGAGGTGGATGTGCTAGTGGAAGCAGAGAAATAGACTGAACAAAGTGGAGAGTGGACAGTAGTCTCCTAAAATCTCAGCAGAAAGTCATGGAGAATCTAAACCTCCCAACTGGCTTCCAGATCAGGTATCTTCAGTTTTCAATTGCCTTTCAAGTTTTTCTCTTCTTGGCTTTGGGAGAGAGTATTTAATTTTTTTTAATGTTTATTCATTTTGAGAGACTGAGAGCATGAGTGGGAGACGGCCAGCTAGCGAGGGAGGCACAGAAACCAAAGCAAGCTCCAGGCTTCAAGCCGTCAGCACAGAGCCGGATGTAGGGCTGGAACCCACGAACCATGAGATCATGATGCGAGCAGAGTCAGTCGCTTAACCGACCAAGCCACCCAGGCGCCCCTGGGAGAGGTATTTAAAATACTGGAGAATGGACTGAACTGACTAAGCCATGAGGTAAAAAGAAGGAAGCCTTCTATGCTTGGATTATGGATGAGATTTTTGAACATAAGTAACAAAAAGAAGGAATAGAGGAAAATCTGGGCAGTTAAGACAATTAGTGCAAGTGTAAAAAGGAAAGTGAGATAGACAAGCCCAAGGCAAGAGAAGTGGGAATTGACGGTGGTAATAACCCAGGCAGATTGAGGAAAATAACAGGACTCTAAGTACTGGGTGATACAATAGATGGACAGTATTTAATTGTAATACAAGTAGTCAGAAAGGCCGAATTTATCTCTGGAACTTGCTTGTTTGATTTCTTGATTATGGGTCTTCTGTTTTCTAGAATATTATCATTATTAATCATTCCAGCCAAATATCTGCCATAATCATGGCTTATCTGCATGGAACTAGAGAAGATTGAAGGGGATTTGAAGTTCCCAAAGGGTCAAGGTAGACGTTACAAGACAGGAAGATGTCAGTTTATTCATTTACAAGGAGAAGTAATCCATCTCATGGATTATAAATTCTCTAAACAGCATTTTGGTGAGCAGGAGTCTTCGCACTTGATGGGCAAGTGGGACTTTGAGAAATGGCTCATCTTTCTTACAAGGATGTTTTTCTTGACCACAGAAGTACTGGAATCTATTGGGGGGGAATATATTTTCTCATTTGTTCTGAGTGGAGAGATTTAGTATTAAGGTTAGATGCTTTTTCTGAACACTATAGTTTTTTAGTTATTTGTTTTCTTGGTTTTTGCCTTGAAGCATGAGTTTACACTTTATCTTTCCACAACCCCTGTTTTCTTTTATTTTTATTTTTTTTTGGTAGAAGATACCACTCTCTTAATGACTGATCAGATCTGAAACATAAAAGATAAATCTGTGAATCTTTAAAATCAGAGTCATAGGCAGTTATATTTTGCTTCTATTATATATTTTGTTACAACAAGAACATTAGATCTAAAATTACATAGTTCATTATTGTAATTTCTAAAATTCAAAATTGTTTTAATTGTCTATTTTAACCCATGTTCAGTTCCTGGGATTGCTAGTCCCAGACCAGGGCTGTGGCCTCAGTTATATGTGGTTTAACTGTGGATATGTAAGGAAGATCTGCTTATGGTGATAAGTACTGCTGACCCATATTTGCCTGAGTTCTGTAATGATACTACACATGGTGTTCTAGTATTATAGGAAAAGCTCTGAAGCTTAGGCAGAAAAAGGATTGTGTGTAAATCACAGCAGCAATCATTAAAAAATAGGACTAATATTAAGATCAGTAGCCCTTGGGATGCCTGGGTAGCTCTGTCAGTTAGGCATCCAAATCTTGATTTAGGCTAAGGTCATGATCTTAGGGTTCTTGGGATCAGAGCCCATGTCAGGTTCTGGACTGACAGCAAGGAGCTTGCTTTGGATTCTCTCTCTCTCCCTCTCTCTCTGCACCTCCCCTCTCTGTCTCTCTCTCAAAAAATAAATTAAATTAAATTAAATTAAATTAAATAAAACAGAAAAGAAATAATTTTTACAAAAAGATCAGTAGCCTGTGGCAAGAAAATTCTAGAGGAAAATTATAAAACAAATAACGTAATCTGGACTAGGTTGTGTCTTTACTGGTGTGGGTTGTGTCTTTAGAAGAACATTGTCCATATTTTGAGAGAATGTCAATGAGCCTGCATCTGAGAGGCAGGAGGGAAGCTCCTTGTGGTTATAAAGAAGATACTTTACTTAACTGACAATACTCAGCAGTGAAATATAAAAAGAAAAAGCACAAATTTGGGGATGAGTTTAAGAGTGCTTATAGAAAAGTACTGGAATTTCATTTTTTTTGTTTTGTTTTGTTTTGTTTTCCTGACTCAGATGCTGATCTTGTCATTGCCTTCCCACTGGAGTGTGGTCCTGAAAATAGATTGTGGTCTAACAGCGAGCTCTATGGCAACCTTCAACTCCAGTAATACCCTGTCCTCCACATTCTATCTCTCAGGGATCCCTGGCTATGAGGAATTTCACCACTGGATATCCATTCCATTCTGTCTCCTCTACCTTGTGGGAATCATGGGTAACTGCACCATCCTGCATATTGTCCGGACAGACCCCAGGCTCCATCAGCCCATGTACTACTTCCTGGCCATGCTTTCCCTCAGTGACATGGGCATGTCCATGCCCACAATGATATCACTCTTCAGGGTGCTGTGGTCCATCTCCAGGGAAATCCAGTTCAATATCTGTGTGGTCCAAATGTTTTTCATTCACACTTTCTCCTTCACGGAATCATCTGTGCTCTTGGCCATGGCCTTTGACCGCTATGTGGCTATCTGCCACCCTTTACGATATGCTACCATTCTCACCCCAAGACTTATCATGAAAATTGGAATTGCAGCCCTGCTTAGGAGTGCCTGTGCCATGATTCCAATTCTGGCCCGGCTGGCCTTCTTTCCTTTCTGTCACTCCCATGTCCTTTCTCATTCATACTGTCTGCACCAGGACATGATCCGCCTTGCCTGCGCTGACACCATGTTTAATGTTATATATGGGTTGCTTCTGGTCATTGTACTATGGGGAATGGACTCTCTGGGTATTTTTGTGTCTTATGTGTACATCCTTCACTCTATATTAAGAATTGCATCACGTGAGGGGCGGCTTAAGGCTCTCAACACGTGTGCATCCCACATCTGTGTTGTACTCATCTTATATGTGCCTATGATGGGACTATCTATTGTCCATCGTTTTGCCAAACATTCCTCCCCACTGATCCATATCTTCATGGCTCACATCTACTTATTGGTTCCACCTGTGCTCAATCCGATCATCTACAGTGTGAAAACCAAACAGATCCGTCAAGGAATCCTCCACCTACTTCTATCCACAAAAATCGGTTCTACTATGTCTTAAGCATGATCTTAGACAATGATGGCATCAATCTAAATGCTGTAAACACATACTGATTTGCCTACACTCGGCATGTTGGCAAAACAGTTGTGAACAAAAGAGAAAGAGCAGAAATAGAGTCCATGGAGTATCATGAGAAGTCCTTAAAGGAGAGAGTTGGTATCTCTTGGGACTATAGAGCTTACCTAACTTGTGCTTCATAAATTACCTTTAAATATCAATATGTTGGTGTTGAGTGTATTAGAATTCATTTTCATTTATTCCCTTCCATTTCTAATCCCAACCCTTTTCAAGGTCATTTATTCATTACGTTTTCCTTAAATATATTAAACACAGGGGAGCCTGTGTGGTTCAGTCAGTTAAGCTTCCAACTGTTCATTTTGGATCAGGTCATGATCTTCAGTTCATGCGATCAAGCCCCATGTCGTTCTCTGCACTGATGGCCCAGAGCCTTCTCTGGATTCTCTCTCTCTCTCCGTCTATCTCTGCTCCTCCTCTGCTCTCTCTTGGTTTCTCTCGCATAAAAAACAAATAAACAAACAAAGAAACAAACAAATAAATAAAACCCATGTTTCTTTGCTTCTTCATAGTTGTTTGGAAATCTTATATTGAATTTCTTATTTTTTATTAAATTTTTTTATTTCATTTATTTATTTATTTATTTATTTATTTATTTAATGTTTATTCATTTTTGAGAGAGAGAGACAGAGCAGAGCGTTAGCAGGGGAAGGGCAGAGGGAGAGGGAGACACAGAACCTGAAGTAGGCTCCAGGCTCTGAGCTGTCAGCACAGAGCCCAATGCGGGGCTGGAACCCACAAACTGTGAGATCATGACCTCAGCCGAAGTCAGACGCTTAACCGACTGTGCCACCCAGGTGCCCCTGAATTACTTATTATAACGATGTGTTTGTATGTCTGCTATTCTTTCTTTCATCAAGATGGAAAAAATTTTATCTTGATATAAGAGGATATTAGGGTTCAAAGCAGAACTTATCAATCCTTATGGTGCATCAGCATCATATTTTAAAGTTTATACATGTGTTCTCCCCTACTAAGGAAATTTAGTTTGCTCAGGTAGAGAAAGGGCCAAATTACATATATTTTCTTTGCTTAATTTTTATAATTTTAATTTTATAAAAATTTGAGAGTCAGTAATTTTCTAAATATTCCAAATGCTGTGAAGTGAAGTCAGTGATTGTAATCCATTGGGTAAAATGTATCTTAATAATAACTTAGGATATACTATTTATTTAAATATAAAAAAATACTATCCTTGGTATCCTTGGCTATGACGTATTTCACTTATGTAACAATATAACTCACTGGGGTGTAGCTACCTATAAATTTGTGGTAGCAGGAAACCGCTACAGATTAAGGTCTCTTAATTTTATTTAGAACTCTTTTCAATATACAAAACTATCTTTCCTTATAGTTCTGAAATTAGCTAGTATATGGCTGTGCATAGGTTTGTATAGAAAACTTGCAAATGTAATTTAATTGTCTAGTTTGTATAGCTATATTTGTCAAAGACAAAAAATAAACAAAGGGTACAAATAAGACTTTCAAAAATGTGTTATAGTTCCCAGTATTTGTGTAAGTCTTAATATAATCTATTTTTTCATATTTTGTTCTACCTAGTGTAGCAACTGTGCTTTGAAGAGTTTGCTATTTATAAAAACGAGTATATGCTTCATATAAAAGTGACACCAAATCATTATTGAATGTAAATGATAAAATAAATGATTCAATCACTGAATAAAGAATGACTGCTTTGGATATTAAAAAACATCGAGGAAAATATTTGACCTGTCATGAACCCCCATGTCACATAATAAAAGATATCTCACTAACTTAAAATGAGGATTTCAAATTTCAGCTATATGGAACACATCTACAATTTATTTCTGCCCTCCTGGTTTTAACTCAGCTATGTCTGTTCCCCTCTTTTATTCTATTTCTTGATTCCCATTTCCAACTGCCCTTGCCCTTTTAGTATATTCGCCTTGAATAAGGAATGTCAACTACAAATAAAGCTATATAAACATCACAATTAGATAATATTCGGTGTAATAAATAATTACATAAAATTGATAGGAAAAATCAAAATTTTGAGAATGAACATTACCATCAGATACACATTGTATAAATAACATTTAACTATTGATAATCATCTTTAAAATTAGAACTCTATATTCAAATTATATTTTTAACCTGTGGATGTTAAACATACCTTACCCAGGGTTTGTGCTCTAAAAAATGAAGTCTTACTAGTTTTTATTTGCTAACATAAATATGTTTAAACTATTGTATCCTAGATTTTACATTTTACATACCAATAAAACCGTTTTAAATCAACACCTACATAGATAATCTTACTTGTGAACTTACAAATTATTATTTACTATACTCGCTTCTTAAATTTATTATTAGTATTACATTACATTCATTAAATGTACACATTTAGAAAGCACATATATTCAAAATTAAAATTATTCTTCTAATTCTGTAAAATACAGTTGGTAGGGAGGTAAGTGAATGAATATAACAATGAATGAATGAATGACAAGGTTGTATGAGGAGTTGAGAGCAGAAGCCTTATCTTGTCTTGGAACCTTAATGAAAGCAGGAGTTTAGTCTTTTGGCAAGCATCTGCTGCTCCAAAAACAAGAAGGTGTCTTGTTCCTGCCTAGAATTGCAATGATATTACTAAAGCATCTTTCTCATTTGTATACAAATTTATAAATTAGGAGACCCTCTTACTCATATTACACTGTTTGACAAAGTCATGAGTACTTATTTGTCTTTTGAAAGCATTCTCTGCCTTCTTGCAGAATCTGTAAGAAACCAGAAGCCCAAATAAAAATTCATTTGAATTCCCTATCATTAGGCAAATATGCAATGCAATTGTTTTCATAATGTCACATGTTATCTTTTAAGTTATACATTAATCATCTTGATGCTGCAGAAGGCTCTTGGTGGCAAAATGCAATGGCAAGAAAAATATAATAGTAGAGAAGATCACTTATGTCTCTTGTCATCTAAGTGTATGGCATATTCTATACAAAGTATTGCACTGCAAAATACTTCATTACCCCACTTAGTCATTCAGTTACTCAGTCTGATATCTTACATAATAAAAACATAATTTCCTTAGAAAACATACATTATAGTAATTACCTGATTACACATGGAATCTAGAAACAGCCACATGCGTTTGTAAAGAAAATGTTAACAATATAAATATTTTCAAGGTGCTCTATTAATTCAACCGCTAAACAATGCATATGTTTATATTATGTTCATGATGCAATTTTTTATTGTCTTATGCCAGGGGTAGGTTTTAGATCTTTTATTAATTAACAAATGAATATTGTCTAGAGGGGAAAAGGGATTACATGCAAGAATTATGACAGATACATTTATAGATGATAAAGTTTGTCCCAGCTACTAGAGAATGAAATTAGTAGGAATGTTTGGTGTGCAAAAATTAATTAACTAGAAAAATTGCAGGTGCTTATATAAAAGAGCCAAATGAATCCAGTGAACATAACCTTGACACTTTGTCATGATTTTTTTTTTGAGAATTTCCCTGACACAATTTAATCCCGTTAATCAGAATACTAAAGGATGTAACGGATTGATGCAATTTTAACAATATGACCCAATATGGGGCAATTAGCCTGACTTTTGTCCTTCCTGAGTCATAGATATTCAAATTGCTTGGATGTATGCCATGCCTCATCCTGCTTTTCTGTTTACTTTATCTAACCAAAGTAACTTTCATTCATGTGTAACCAAAAGAACCTTTATTACACTAAGATATCAAAGGAAATATCAACATTTTCTGTAAGATAAGGGAAAAGTTTTTTAGAGGAAAGGAAAAAGTATTTAAAGTATAGGTCCTATTTAATACATAATGACATACTAGGGAGTTTGTTACATAAAATTATTAGCATTTGGCTTTTGATTAGGTAATGCATTTATCTATTTAACAAATATTTATTAGATTTTTTAATATTCTAGATTCTGTGGGTGTAATGATGAAGCTGGAATCTGAACTAAGCCGTGATTTATGAAGTTGATATTTTGTCCTATCCATAGCAAATTGACACAAAAGAGGCATTTGCATTTAAAAAGGATATTTAAGTCCCCTGTGCTTACAGTGACATTCCACTGATTATTACCTTATTATGTTGAGATATTCCTTGATGGAACTGGAGCAGTTCCCTGTTAGCTTCCTGTTTACCCCATGTCAGGAAGACAACATTTGGAAATGTGACTCTTTTAAGCTCTATCCAGTGGTTAGGTGTTTTGGGAATGGATCTGTCCAGGTTGATTCAGACTTGACATTTAAGCCTGATCCCTCACCTATTCCTTGTTGCTTCATAACCCTTGGGTCATTTTGGTTGGTTACAGAGCCTTAGTACACGCATCCGTATCTCCTTTGTCTTTACCCCATAAACAATGGGGTTCATTGTAGGTGGCACCAGTAAGTAGAGGTTTGCCAGGAGGATAAGGACATGCTTGGGCACATGATTTCCAAAGCGATGAGTAAAGAAGGAAAAGAAAGCCAGAGTATAAAATATCAAGATGACACATATATGAGCTCCACATGTTCCAAAGGCTTTTGTCCGGGCTTCCCTAGAAGGTAGTTGGAAGACTGTTCTCAAGATTAGCCAGTAGGACAGGGAGATGAGGACAAAGTCTAGCCCTGTGGTGAGAAGAGCAGCAGTGAGGCCATAAATGCTATTGAGGGCAATGCTACTACAGGCCAACTTGGCAATGCCCATGTTCTCACAGTAGGTATGGTGGATGATGTTTTCTCGGCAAAAGCGCAACCGGAGAATGAGGAGGACACCAGGGGTGACCACAACCACACTCCGAGCCACCAAAGCCATACCCACCTTGCTAATGAGAGAGCCTGTAAGCAGGGTCGCATAATGGAGTGGTGTACAGATAGCCACGTAGCGATCAAAAGCCATCACCAAGAGAACAGCAGATTCAGAGAGGAACAGAGCATGAACAAAAAACATCTGTGTGAGACATGCAGGGAATGTTAATGGGGAAGGGCCCTGCCAGAAGATAAGAAGCATTTGGGGCACGGTCACAGTACAAAGGAGAACATCATTGAATGCCAGCATGGCCAGGAAGAGATACATGGGTTCGTGGAGGTTCCTGTCCCCAGCCACCACTGCCATAACCAGGCCATTTCCTATCACAGCCAAAAAGTACATGAAGCTGAAGGGGATGGAGATCCAGATTTGGAAGTCTTCTAATCCTGGGACTCCAGTCAGCAGAAAGGCAGTGAAGTGAGTGGATGTAGAATTAGATATTCTTGCAGACAGGTGGCCCAAGTCTGTTACGTGAAAATCAGAGAGAAAATAGCTGTCGTAAACACTAATAGAAATCACATATTTATCCCTTCATCCTGGTAAGACCTACCCATTAATTCTGGGATGAGGAAGTAGAAACAGAATAAAATGGTCTGAGAAAAGTTATTAAAAATCTGAATGAGGGTGCCTGGCTGGCTCAAGCAGTAGAGCATGTGACTCTTGATCTTGGGGTTCTGAGCCTGAGTTCAAGCCCCACGTTGGACTTAAAGCTTACTGAAGACACACAAACACAACAAGCACAAAAATAACCCCCCTCCAAACCTAAATGATTATGAGCAAACCACTACCCTTTTATGGGGCACCTTGTTCTCTCTGAAAAAAAATATGAACCAGAAAAATAAGTGGTAAAACCTTTATTTTTGTAAACTTAATTGTTACAGACACATAATTAAATATATGTCTTTTGAACTTTCCATGGTGCTGTGTATATAGTTTTTGCCTTTCTAACTTGATAATTATTTATTAAATATCAAAAAGTAATTTCTCTTTATTTTTTCTCTGTAACACTGAATAGAAGACTGGAGAGGGTTAATATTTCATTCTTTGACAAAGTTAACAAGAGAACATTGGTTGTTTGGTCAACTGATACATAATGAGTCAGCATGAAAATTCCAATTCTTGTTTCCCATCCTGATAGTATGAGTGATGTTTCCTTGGCTTACTTTTTCTACAGTAAAGAAAATGTTGTATTCATCTGCCTCTCATTTGAACTCTTGAAGGCGATAGTTTAATTAGCATGAAATTTAAACTGCTTTGCTAAAGTTGTAGTATTATTCAGACCCTAACAAGCTCAAACTCTCAAGGATCACGAAATGGAGTCAAGGAAGATGAAGACAAATTAAACTCTGAGTACAGAATGTCTCATTCAGAACAAGACAGTCACTGAAGATGTCAAGGCCCAGGATTATTCAAATACTATTACTAAAAGACCCAACTGTGGAGTAGAGTGACTACAATCTTCACATTCACCAACAAAAGAATAAGATCACATTTTAGCAACTTTTTAAAGTAGCAGCAGTTCTTACTTTTCACATATCAAAAAAATTGTTAAATACAAATAGCTTTCTTTAAAAACACCTCAACTATCTTTTCCCAGGTCTTAGAAAACACCAATTCAATTAGTAAAGTTTGTAATCAAATGCAATACTTTCGGTACAGGCACAAAGTATGTTTACAAACACTTTTTGACTGCAAATCATAAGAGGTTTCAAAATGATGGATAATAAATGCTATTTTGACTAAAAAGAACCACCCAAATCTAGAATCTGCAAAGGGTCCACTTTTCATGTTGCACTACCATGAGGATGGAAAACTACACCATAGTGCAAGATGTCTACTACCTCTTTAATTGTTAATTGAAACCCTTTTCAGATTATCCCAACCCTTAACAAAGAAGTAGGGCAAGTTATCACATGAATTAACACACATTTATTCTATTCTCCTCCACATTGTCCTCTCTCTCTCTTCTTCTCTCTCTATTGAGATGAAGAAGGAAAGATAAAATTTTTCATCAAAGGGCAAATACATAGAAGAGATGAAATGGTTTTTAATGCAAGTCCAAGAGAGAATTTTTGAATGGTTATTTTGGAGTTATAACCACAACTTTGTCAGCTGGTAAGATTGACACTTTGCTTCTTTTATCTGGTTGTTTCCCAGCAGTGCCTGGCTTTGCCGTGTAGCAGTCACACAGAAACTGTCAGCACATTTAAATAGAAGACATATCACATTTCAGCACAGGGATGGGCAATATAGCAGTAGTGGTAAAAATAATAATTGTAAATATGTATTAATGCTTACCATGTGCTAAGCATTTTATTAACACTCATTCTAATCACTTTACATGGATTATTCATTTTAACGATAACAACTACTATATGAAGTAACTATCACTACCTAATTTTTTTTAATGTTTATTTATTTTTGAGACAGAGAGAGACAGAGCATGAGTGGGTGAGGGGCAGAGAGAGAGGGAGACACAGAATGTGAAGCAGGCTCCAGGCTCTGAGCTGTCAGGACAGAGCCCGACGCGGGGCTCAAACTCACAGACTGCGAGATCATGACCTGAGCCGAAGTCAGATGCTCAACCGCCTGAGCCACCCAGGCACCCCTATTACTACCTAATTTACACAGAAGGGAACTCAGGTACTCAAGGACTTTCCCAAGGTCACACCACTAAGTCATATGTAAATTCTGTTTCAAAACCAGGAATCCTAATTGCAGTGCCCAAAGTATTAACCACTAAACCATTCTAACTTACCTTTTAGATGCATGAGTTTTCTAAATCATTCGGAATATAAAAAGGCAGATCTTGTATTTCCTCTTAGCACAGTCTGCTGTGATATTCTTAGGACTTAGGTAAAAATGTCATGTCTAGTTTATAGGGATTCGGAGAACATGTATACACATATATATATACCACCTGCATTGTACATAGATATCTATAACAACAATTGAAGGAATGACCTCTGGGCCAAGAAGTCCTTTGGGTATTTTACCTGATGCATGATTGCTTTTGCACCTGAGACCCACAATCAGTATACAGATTAGCTGACTCAACCTACCTTTCACGCTAGTGAAATTATATTTCCCAATTTTAAACTGCATTGGATAATTTTCCATCTCAAACCAAGCCTCTAAGAAACATCTCTGCACTTTTTTGCTAGTTCGGTATGTAGTCCTTGGAGGATATTATCCATGGCTATTCTGGAACATGGGTATCTTTTATGACAAAGCCCAACTCTTGAGGCTACTTTAATACATGTCTCTACATGTATCATATGGTATTGTACACAGGAGTTTCACTGTTCTACAAATCCCTTGTGTTCCACACATTTATCTGTCCTTCCCTCCAAGCCCTCTGACAACTACTGATCTACTGTCTCTATAGTTTTATTTCTTTTACACTGTCGTATAGTTGGAAACATGCAGTATTGGTGCCCTTTCAGATTGGTTTCTTTCCCTTAGCAATAAGCATTTAGTTTCCTGTCTGCCTTTGTGTGGCTTAATGGCTCGTTTATTTTTACTGCTGAATAGTATTCTATTGTATGGAAATACTACAGTTTATGCATTAACCTATCGAAGGACATCTTGGTTGCCTCTAACTTTTGATAATTGTAAGTAAAGCTTCTATAAATATGATGGTACCAGTTTTTGTGTGAAAATAAGTTTTTACCTCATCTGGGCAAATACAAAGGAGTGTCATTGCTGGCTCATATGGTAAGAGTATGTTTACTTTTGTAAGAGCTGCCAAACTGCCTTCCCAAGTGATTTTAGTGATAAAGTAACTATCAAAACTGATATTCTTCTACCTGCATTTTAAGGGATGGAGGGCAGCCTGACAAGTAAATACTCAAGTGAAATCCACAATGTATCAGAAATAAGAGGTCTTTGGGATCAATGTTACAATAGTTTATTTGTTCCCAAGGATACATGATCTGGGACCCATTTCCTCCATCTTCTGGCTGGTCATCTTTTGTTTCACAAACTGGCCCCATACATCATGGGCAGGAAAAAACTAAAGAAAGAGGCAGGCCTCTCTAGACAGGTAAGTGGCAGGTTTAATAAGCAAGAGAACTTACGAGGCTTATCTTGGGTGGCCACAAGATGAGTAGCTCTCTACACCAGCCCGCCAGCATCTTAAAAGTTCATATAAAGGCCTTCATGGGATTTGGTCATGTATAGCCTCCAGGTGGTCTCAGCAACACGTTACTCTCTCAATGCTGTGTCCTTGGAACAGGTCCTAGTGCAGGAATGGTGGGAAGAATGTATATTCCAAAGACAGTGGAATAGGTGATAAGCCAGCAATTGCCTGGGTCTACCTTGTGGGTTAACCAGCCCTCAAGTTCTCTTGATGACCTCCTCCAAAAATATGAACACAACACTGATAATAAGACAACTATGTGTTTTATCTTCCTTGAACTACATCTTCCAGAATTTTTCTATATAATTTCACTATTTTTCAATAAATATTATGTGTGGCTTATCTATCGAAAAAACCTCTCCTAGATTATTTACAAACATGCTTGAATCCTACATTCTTGTATTGTGCTTTTAGGATTATTTTTATGCAGCTTCCTGACAAAGGGAAGGCTAGAGGAAGAACACGTTTATGGAGATTAGAGTTCAAGAATTCTATTTTAGAAGTATTAAGTTGAAATTCATATTAGATACCGTATGGAGATGTCAAGTTGTATAAGTAAAGAAGTATAGGACACGGATGGTAATATGCACTTGGAAAAGTATCAGCACTAAATTCTACTTGTCAAAGGAATAAATGTGGTCATAGAAGCAGACTAAGTATGTAGAAGATAAAAGTAGAAGAGGAAATAGAGGTGATTCCCTTTTTCCTCACCTTCCACATCCATTTCAACAGAAAGGTTTATTGATTCTATCTTTAATTGATCTCAAATTTCTGGGTTTTTTTTTTTTTTTTTTTTTAGTTTATTTATTTATTTTGAGAGTCAATGAGAAAAGTGCACACACACACAGGCACACGAGCTGGGGAGGGGCAGAGAGAGAGGGAGAGAGAAAATCCCAAGCAGGCTCGACCCTGTCAGTGCAGAGCCTGACTCAGGGCTCGATCTCACAAACTGTGAGATCATGACTTGAGTTGAAATCCAGAGTTGGCAGTTAACTAATTAAACCACCCAGGCACCCCTTGAACTATTATTTTGAATTTGTTTATTGGTGATTTCTTCCCCTTCAACAGATATTTCTCACATCATGGGCCTTGTCGGCTTTGTTTATTACACTTCAGGTTGTTAGAATATTCCCCTATTACCTAGAGCTAAAAAATAGTTGATTTAATGAATGAAAGAGTTGACATAATGAATAAATGCAGGAATGTGAAAAAATTCCATGTGCATGGTGGTGGAATAAGATATCTTAAAACTTCTTTGCAAGGTAGTGTTCAGAGCAGTAGATATGTGTAGTTTTGTCTTTTTTTTTTCTACGTTTGTTGTATTCCTGTCGTATTTGCATAAATAATGATCTTCTTCATATCTTTTCCTAATTAGTGTAACAATAAAAATAAGATGTATATCTAAGAACTGGAAAATGGTTAAGTGAAGTATGGAACATGAAATTAATGAACTGTTTTGTGACCCTTAACATTGTAATTCCGAAAACTGTAGCAATAAAAGCAGTCTTTGCTGAATAATATTTTCTCATTGGAAATTAGGAATTATGTTATGTTCAACCATGTCAAAAATCATTATGCAAAGCCAATGTGATTATAAATTTGAAAGAATTTAGTGTGAGAAGCAGATCTATAAAGTATTTTGACCAACCAATACACCCCCACTGAAAATAGTTTCATCGTGAGACAAATTCCATTGAAGAAATTATCTGTTTTCTTTCCCTTTTCATGGATGTTTAATAAAAATAGTGGGAGAATAACTCTGAGGACTTGGTGCTATGCTCCAGCACATGTTGGGCTCCATGGGGAATGCATACACAGCTGGGCCACTATCCTGGCCTCCCTGAGGCGATTCTAGAACTATTAATATCATTGAGGTTAGCTGAAAAGGCAGTAGATTATAAT
The DNA here is from genome assembly GCA_030068075.1 of Paguma larvata. NCBI lineage: Eukaryota > Metazoa > Chordata > Mammalia > Carnivora > Viverridae > Paguma > Paguma larvata. Next base: position 58,832,638 of record CM057831.1, read on the forward strand.
AAAGACAGGACAGCAGCCTCTGGTGATACAGGACAGGTAAGATCAAGGATAACGCAACCACTTCAGTGTCTCACTTCCTCACTAAAAGTATGGACACGAGACCCTGAGCACTTCACCAATGTCAGCAGGGTCAGAAGATTCAAATGTGCTCCAGGGAAGCAGGATTGAGGAAATGATGGGATGATGGTTTGTATCTTCTATGAAGGAAATTCCTCACGAATTGACAAATTGCCATAAAATCATTTTCATTGTGTCTTTCCCCTTAATTCTATTAATTCAGGTCCTGAGTCCACTGTGATATTTCTTGTACCACAACATCTTCCTCTCTCTGGAGTTTTCCTTTTCTCTGGCAGCTTTACACTATTCCCATCTGATTTCGTCTCCAGGAAAGGCAGGCCAACCACTTGAGGGTTTCTGAGGGTAACTAATGGCCGTGAAAACAAGACATTAAAGTTACAGCTCCTTGACCTCCTGTTTAGTCAAATCCTAGGGCAAGGCACAGACATCAACATTGGTATGTACAACAGAATCAAGGATAACCCAGGTTATTTAATTTTTTTTAAATCAAAGATCTGAGAGTGAAGAATTCTAGGCTGTGATACAGAAAGAAACACCTGGAAAGAGAGGGGTTGTATAAGTTTACTCTCTTTTTCCAATTCTGCATGCTCAGAAAGGCTACCTGCATATGTCATATCTGCAGTGCATAATTGTTGTTGAAGTGAGAAGCAGGGACTTTGTGATCTACCGCAGAAAAGTTGGTTCCTATAGTGCCATGGTGACACAGAGAAAATAATTCCAAGCAAGTATTGTGTCATGTGGCTTCTGGGGAAATGGCTGTATGACAATGTCCCAAACAGAATCGAGACTGCCTGCCTCCTTCATGTTCTTACACTTTACTGCAATACACTCTAAGGGCATCTGAATTGCTCATTCAGGCTTTCATCACTAAGTCCCCAGAAGAAAGAGAAGACCAAAGAACGGTGAGTCCAAGGGTTGTGAATATGGAACGATAATCTACACAAAAGAATAACTTCTTAGCAGAGGAGCTAATGGGACAAGTAATTCTCTAATGTGAAATGTATGTGGAGTTCATGCTAAATATTTCAATAGTTACTTTGCATTTGGAAATTTGCTTAAATGTCCATTTAGTTTTCCTTAAATTTGGTAGAATCTTATCAGATTTTGCCCTCTTTTAAATAGTATGCTCTTATTTTTTTATTGTCCTGCCAGACACCACTTTTTAAATTTTTTCATTATTTCCTTGTTCTTATCTTTCCAGAAATTATTGGTGTTATTTTGAAATCCTCAATCTGATACTTCTTTATTTATTTCTCTTTTTTATCATTTATATAATAAAACCAATGAAGTTTATGAATTTACTGCAAACTAAGAATTAGAATTATGCCATGCAGATGACAATGTTCTCATATTTTACAATTTCATAGGAATGTATTGTTTTGAACTTGATTTACTCTTTCATTGAGAGCTGCTCTGAAAAGCAAATTTAATTGCACAATGATGGGTGTGCTTCACTTACCCTTTACATACTTCTATCTCCTTTCTGAACTATTGTATTTGCTGAAGTAAAACTATTATTCAAAATAAGTATTGAACTGTATCTATTCTGCCAATTTCCAATTTCATTACCAAGTAATTTGAGATTTCCTTTTGTGTGTGTGTCTGTTCTCTTATTCATTATCAGAGAGAACAGCCTTTCTCAGTAGTTGCTAACTCCAAAATTGAGTGATACGTTTATTATCTCTCTCTCTCTTTCACGTCATCCTCCAGGCTTCAGGAGCATTAATTCTATTAATTCTCTGATTTACACTCAAAGCAAGTGTTGAGGACCAGAGCTCTGAGAAACCATGAAACTCCTATGTATTTCCTAACAGAGATGGACTTTTCTGCTTGATCACCCTTTTGGTCATGTTAAACCTGGCATAGAGCTTTTTACTGTCACTCTTCTAGCTCTCATTCCTTGGAAAAAGATCTAGAATATATAAAATTCATACTATTTATTAAAATATGCTAATTATATGTAGCATAGTGGACAATCAAGTGAACATTAAGAAACAATCTCCTGTCCTCTTTATTCTAAGTTGTCATGGCCATTTAAATAAATTTTAGAAGCATTTCTGGGCAAACAATTGCCAAACTGGGATGAGACTATTAAAATTAGTATTCTGCAGTGATAATTCCAAAGCAATAGCAATTTCCCTTGAAGCTTCCTCCCCATAGTTGGAAAATAATATTCTTCTGAATACCCTGTGGCTCAAGAAAAAAAAAAAAAACACCTTAGAAAGTAGTTATAAGTGGGGGCACCTGGGTGGCTCAGTTGGTTAAGTGGCCGACTTCAGCTCAGGTCATGATCTCACAGTCTGTGAGTTCGAACCCCGTGTCGGGCTCTGTGCTGACTGCTCAGAGCCTGAGCCTGCTTCAGATTCTGTGTCTCCCTGTCTCTCTGCCCTTCACCTGCTCAGACTCTGTTTCTAGGTCTCTCAAAAATAAATAAACGTTAAAAAAAATTTAAGAAAGTAGTTATAAGTGAAAGAAAATGAAAATAAAACATGTTAAAATTAGTGAGAAACCACTAATGCATTACTTTCTTTTTCAAAAAGAGAAATTATCTTGTTTGTTATACAGCTTTTTTTTTTTTTCAAAACAAAGATTGTTCTAATGAACAATTTTGTTTCTATCTCCTTGGATGTACAACTCCCAATATCTGCTAACAGACTGGTTTGTAATGTTTCAGACTTTTCACTATGCAGAGGTGTATACGAAGGGTATGTGTTAGGTAACCACATTATGTAGAACACAAAGAAAATTTCTTTTATCAATTAACGGTGTATCATGATGACTTCACTCCTGTGTTTGATAAAACAAGGAGGCAGTCATAGACAAAAGCTTATGTCTCAAACAACTACTCCAGCTTCATCCACATACAAACAACAGAAGATTCTTTAATATTCTTAGTGGAGGCAGTTTGTGAACTTTTTCGTATTGTGAACTTTGTTGTAGTTATAATTTTCTCTTCATTTTAAAGGTCCAACATGCTTCAGAACCAAGTTTAAGCATCTTCACTTTGATTCCTCTCACTCATACAACTGGAATAAATCTCCCTGTTTATTCATATAGCTTTCACTGCATTATTCACTTGGGAATTTAATCCCTGGTTTGCACCAGTTTCTCTCCATTAGAATGCTAATATCTAAACGTAGGGATCAGTCCTATTTATCACTGTATCCTTGGGGTATAAAACATCGGCAAGTATTTTATACAAATGAATAATAAAGGCGGCAGTGAATGAATAGGCAAATGAGTATGAAAGACTCATCCCGTGACTGAAGGCAGTCAGGAATTCTCATCATGTCGTCGTCAAATAATACCAATTTCCATCCCAGCACTTTTCTTCTCCTTGGCATTCCAGGGATGGAGGCCATCCACACTTGGCTCTCAGTGCCCTTCTGCCTCGTCTACCTGAGTGCTCTGCTAGGTAATTTTTCTATTCTCTTCATTATCAGAACAGATTCCAACCTGCACGAGCCCATGTACTTCTTCCTCTGTATGCTCTCTGTGGCTGACTTGATCCTCTCCACCACCACTGTGCCCAAAATCCTCGGTATTTTTTGGTTCCATGGCAGGGAGATCTACTTTGAAGCCTGCCTCACACAAGTGTTTCTCATTCATTCACTATGCAGCATGGCTTCAGGGTTTTACTTGGCCATGGCCTTTGACCGGTATGTGGCAATCTGTGCTCCTCTGAGACATTCTACTATCCTGACACATAGAGTGATCAAGAACTTGGGGCTGGCTATCGTCCTCCGTGGGGTTTTGCTCTTCAGTCCTCAGCCCTTCATGCTTCAGTGGCTTCCTTATTGCAGAACTAATCTCATCCCTCACACTTACTGTGAATTTATGGCTCTGATCAAGCTAGCTTGTGCTGAGACCAGGATCTCCAGAATCTACAGCCTGACCACTGCCTTCCTCACAGGAGGTTTAGATTTCATATTAATCCTAGGTTCCTATGTTATCATCCTTTACACTGTCTTTGGACTTCCATCCAAGGCCGCTCGGCTCAAGACCCTGAGTACTTGTGGATCCCATGTGTGTATGATCTTAGTGGCCTACGCTCCAGCCTTTTTCTCCTTCCTCACTCACAGATTTGGTCGCCGTATGGCTCCTCATATTCACATCTTTGTGGCTAACATCTACCTCCTTGTTCCACCCATGGCGAACCCAATGATCTATGGAATAAGAACCAAGAGGATCAGAGATCGATTCCTCCACGCTTTTACTTCTCACAAATTCTGAAACAAACAACTCTCAACTTTTCCCTTAAGAAGTTTCTTTGGATTATGGAAAAAAAAAGAAAGAAAAAGGAAAAAGAATGAACTTCTTTCTAGAATTCTGAATTCCTTACATCTTCCATTTTTAATATTCAAAGTATTAGTTTGCATTGATTAGATTTTGTTTTCTTCAGATAATTTGCCAAGGAGATGGTTGACTTAGATTACTTATTCTTAATATATTTGCAGGACAGTGCATTATCTCCACTATTACTTGTTCCTATATGCTGTGTTTGATCCTAGGAGACTATCCAGTAGTTCAGTCTTATCCCTTTTATCAGAGATGGTTTTTATTGACTCGTTATCTCTTACTTTAAGTAAGAAGCTGTATATTTGTGTATATGAGTTAATGGGATTGTTTGTATGTACTGAACAATAAGTCTGAAAGCATTTTAAATATGTAATCTTGGACATTTGGATGGCTCTAGCAAAATATTTTCTCAGCATATAAGTGAAGAGACTGTCATGATATGCTTTTTGGAGGCCTTCCTGAAGGCTTTTCGTGACATATTCTTATTTTACTCTATCTAGCTAAAATCTTTTAAAGTTTCTAAATAACATCTCTTCCCACATACACTACTCCAGAAATCTTAATGGTATCCAGAATTGTCCTACCATTTTTCCTTTTTCTCTTCCCTCAGTGTGGTTCAAGTTGACTCAGTTGATACTTTGATATATCAATAGCTCCCTCTCCCATTGTTTGATGATCTTGCATATTCTAATCCTATGTACTCCCGATCTATATTATAAAATAAATAAATACTCTCATCTGGCATTTCCTTATAATTCATCTCGTGGTTACTCTTGACTGCAATATTGCCCCTTCGTTTTCCTCTTTGGAACTTCAATGACTCACATTTGTGTGGAATATCATGTAGGATAAGTCACTATGGGTATATAATATAAAACTTATGGTTTCTTTAAGATCTATATTATCCCTAATAATATCTAAGATAGTTTTGTCACAAGACCCTAGTAGCATATTTTATCAAGTTCTACCGCAACCAGAGTACCTCTCTCAATGTGAAGTTATTTGGTATCGTGAGAATTTTTCCCTTGGTTGTTTTATTTCTTCTTTCCAAACAAGTGAGTTGTCAGGTGTCAGGAACTACATGACCACTTTTTGTTGACTGACATGTGATTTTGTACCCTCTCCCTTGAAAGTACAGTGTTGACTGAGTGCTCATATTTCATATTGTCTAAATATATTTTATCGTCCTGTATGTCACGCTGTCTTGGTGCAGATGGAATACACTTGGATGTCTAAAATTCTAAAACAGGCAATAAATGGTACTGTTTAAGACAACTACTCGTAAGTCATACTGCTCGATTTTGAATCCTAAAACAACCACTTACATGCTGTATCAATCTTCAAGTTATGGCACCTCTCTGCCTCCGTTTCCTTAGTGGTAAAATGGAGATACTGACCGTAGATATTTCAGAAAACAATTTTGACAATAAAAAAAAAAAATCCCTACATGTGATTAGGTTCCACTGGAGTTAATTTATGAGGGGCTTGAAAAATTAAAGCGTATAATTAAAAACAATCCTCCAGCAGCAGTGTTTAAATTGGAATCCAGAACAATAAACTGAAAATAATTTGACCATTTCGATGCTTGTTTTTATTCATTCTGATGAGAACTGATAAAAATGTGAGCAAACGTAGAAAAGGAAAGGGTTCAAGAAAGAGGAAAAGAGTACTTAGAAAAGCTGGACTGGTATTCTCGGAATCATCTTCATCATCATGGTTTTACTGAGATGCACAGGCCTACTTCAGATGAAAGTCATGCCTTTGTTCACGATCCCACTCTTACTGGTAAAGCTGTGTTTTGTTCTGTTTTTTCTTTTTGAATATGAATTTTTGGTGAAGTATCTTCAATTATTCTAGATTAATGGCAATACTTATTCTGCAGTAGTCAGGAGCCTAGGCAACCAGTCACACGATAGAGCAACCAGTTTCTCAAATTAAAGAAGATTCATTCAAAGAATGCACACTAGAATTCTATTCTGCTGCAGGCATGATGGTAAGTGCTGAGGATGCAATAATAAACAAGGCTGATACAAAGAAGACAGGCCCCTTGCTTCAGATAATGTGTTTCTGATGGGGAGGGGGCATTTGGGAAATTGCATAAAATTATTTAACATGTAAACTGAGGGAAGAATTTCACATTCTGAAAATGTGATAAAAAAATGGATGAAGTGCTCCAAGAGAACAAAGAATGGGGACAACTTTAGCTAGTGTGATCAGATTATCTATCAGCAGAGATCTGAAATATAATGGCAACAGTTTTGAAAAGCTGGAGAAGGAAAATTTCATGCAAAGGAAAGAGTAAGTAAAAAAAAACCTGGAGGTAGAGAAAAGCTCAAGTTGTTTAAGGACAGTTAGAAAAACAGTGTTGTTGGGAACCACATGGACAAAGGAGAGAGTTGTAACGATGCATTTGGAGAAGACTCCACAAACCAAACACACTAATCATAATCCTTAGGAACGCAGACTATATGTCCATGGTGGGGGCTGCTGATGCCATGGAGAAAGACAGTGAAATGAGACAGCAAAGTGACCATTGTTAAGCACTAGTTTATGGTAAACCTGGAAAGCTGGAGGACCTCTTTAGAAGAATGCAATCGACTCTCATCTACCACATGAGACAGAGGAGAGAACATTTAAGAGTAGAGAAACTCCAGGGAAGGTACATTCTTAAACCTCATAAAGACTTCTATGCCAAGTTCAAGGTTATATTTAGGAAAGAGTGGAACATTGAGATATAGAATGGAGACATTTGCGGAGGAACACCTGAACTTAACTTAAAAAACAAAACAAAATGACAACAACAACAACGAGAAGAATGAATTAAAAGTCAGTTTAGGGGGCGTCGGGGTGGCTCAATCAGTTATGTGTCCAACTCTTGATTTAAGCTGAGGTCATGATCTCACGGTTCCTGAGACTGAGCTCCACATTGGGCTCTGCATTGTCAGTGCTTGGGATTCTCTCTCTCCCCCATCTCTCTCTCTGCCCATTCCCCACTCTCTCTGTCTCTCTCAAAATAAATAAATAAATGTTATTTTTAAAAAGTCAGTTTGGAAAAAGCTTATGGATAATGAAGCAATCCCCTATTACAGAAGATTTAACTTCTTTGCAAAAACCTGGGAAATGGTGCTAATATTGGCTAATGTGACTCTCGGAAGCTTTGAATAATGATATTCCACACTGAAAGAAATAAAAATGTTAGAAAGCCATCTTACATGATACAAAAATGTATGGAAATGCTCAGAGAGATGGGCATGTTATAATAAACAGATTATAAAATACCAATGAACCTCTAGCCAACTATGTTCCATGGAAGATACTAGAGAACATTTTATTAAGTGAAGCCAGAATGCATTGAAGAGAGAGGTGCCAGCATCACGGAGAAGTCCAATGATGACTGGTCTCCACACACTAGATGAAAGGTAGCAGGTTCTGTTATAGAATTGGGAAGTACAAGATACAAAAATAAGAAGGAGCAAGTAACAGTACTTAATCATTTGAAACAAGGTGGTGGGATTTTTTTTTTTTTTTTTTTTTTTGTAATGAATGTCAAGACCAGAGTAATGGCCAAGGGGCCTGATGCAGAGAAAGAAATGGAGATGCTTAATACAATATGACATAACTAGGCTGATAGATGTATTTCTCAAACTATACAACCAAAAGAAACCAAAGACAGGTCATCAGGAGGCTGAGGGCAGCTACTTTAAGATAAATGTCACAATACTTTGCTCAGTTTCTAACATGAGACAGTTTCCAGATCTAGAATCCATTGACTAAATGATATGCACTATGTCTCCAAGAAGAAGAATATTGCAATAGTGTTGCAAGTACATTTGGAAATATATGTTTCAGTTTTCTATAAAGATGCAAAGATATTATAAATACTTGTGTCCTGAATTGACATAATCCCAGAAATTCAAAACGTCATGATAAACTCTTATGAGACCAAATGGAGGAAAGTTTAAAATGTAAGTCTGTTTCAATTTTGACTCACAGTAGATTAGCAAAATCGGATCTTTATTTATGTGCTTCCCAAAAGTGTAATTGGAAAGGACATACATAACCCTTAACAGAAACTCCCATTCGTTCTTAGCCAAAGTGTAAGAGTTATTATAGAAGAGAAAGTTAAGTAGGAGACTTTGCAACTGCCTTTACTCCCCAGATGGTAAATAAAAACAATACTGTATCTTTTGGGGAGTGGCAGAGATTAATACAAACATTAAAAAATCTAAGTGTTACAGGGGTGCCTGGGTGGCTTCTTTGGTTTATCATCTGACTCTAGATTTCAGCTCAGGTCTTGATCTCAAGATTGGAAGTTCAAGCCGTGTTTTGGGCTCCATGCTGGGTATGGAGCCTCCATAATAATAATAATAATAATAATAATAATAATAATAATAAAAAATAAGAGTTGCAGAGTCATTTACCCCTCTCATATCCTTATTTAATTGTATTGTCCCTAAATGTATTGTCCCTGTTTAAGCAAATGTAAGAAGTGGACAGTGGGTTAGTGAACTATTGAAAACCCAAGCAATTAATGGCACCAATTGCAACTGTTGTGCCAGAAGTTGGTTTTTGCTGGATTTCTCAGGTACATGATATGTAGATACTGACCTTACAGATGTATTATTTTTCAGTTCGATCAGAAAGCAAGTTCATTCAGACATCACTCTCACATGGGAAACAACATCATAGAAATACAATCATGCCAGGATTTTCATTTCTCCTACTGCCCTGATATAGTTCAAAGGACCCTTGATAATCCACACACTCTGGAGAATGTCCTTTTGGTTCTATTTAATAAGATTAGGAGAGCCATAAGTGGAGAGTTTGTTGGAGGTCTTAGTAAGACAGGTGTTCCAAAGAGTGGGAAATAAACCTCCCAAATATTAAGAGGCCTATCTCAATAGCACGGTTTTTTTAAAAAGCTGTTTGTCTCAGACATGTTCCAAAATGAAGAATGAATGTTTGCATCTGATACTTCCCACCACAAAAATGAAGCACAATTCATGGTGTACTTTCTCATGTGCTAGAGACAACATATTTCACACGTGAAATGACATCTCCAAAACCACTTATCAAGTCACACCAAAGACTTTAACCTTCAGTTAAATTCAACGCAAAAGAGAGTTCGGAAGCAGGATTTGGCTGCAGTGTACACAGCCAAACGGTTTCGGTCAATGACCTGGCAGTCTCTATGCTATTAGAATATTAGCAGTGTAAAGATACCAGGTGGAAATTATAGTTGATTCAAAAAAAAAAAAAAAATAGAAAGAAAAGAAAAGAAAAAGAATCCCACTGTAAACATCTGAAATATTTGAGAAAAGCCATGCCATGTGCATTAAAAATGTATACGCCATTAAAACTAACAAAAACAAGCAAAAGGGGCGGTTTCTGCAGCCGACCTGAGTTTCCATCATCTCCTGCGCAGAACAGAGCACGCGAGTCAGGCGCTTCTCCCCGACCTAGGCCAACAGAATTTACCGAGGTGGGAGGGGCGAGAGCGCTTCCAGTCTGACCAATCACGTATCCCTGTACTGGGATTGAGGGGTGGAGTCAGGTGTTCCGGCAAGTGATTGGCTGGGAAATGGTCCTCTCCACCAATGGGAGGGGTGGCGGAAGGAGGGACGAGGCCTGGCTACTTTAGTGCTTCCTGGAAGTCTCAGGCTGGGAAGATTCTGGAGGCGGCAAAGAGACGCCTGGAGGCAGTGAAGAGATGGCGGTAGCGGTGCAGTCTCCGGTCCTGCAGGCAAGTGAGGGTGGCTTGAGGGATCGTGCAACCAAGAATCGGGTCCTTTCTGTCCACTCTGAGGCAAGCGCTTCTTGGCCGACCCTGCTGTCCCCGCCTGACGCGTGGCCCTATCTCACCGAGTGGGCCCTCGTTGGATTTAGCCCTGGGTCCTCATAGTCCTGGCTCTCAGTGTCTGGCCTGGTGAGAAGCCCCGGAAGGCGGGAAATTGGAAGCAAGTCAGAGAGGGACTCGCATTTTTAATAGCAGGTCAGGTTCGTGTCGCTGTCTTGGAAAGTAGCCCAGGGCTATAGCACAGGTTTATCATTGTTTTGTGTCAGGAGTCACACTGTAGGCCCGTGAAGCCAGGCAGTGGTGAAGTCCAGGCTGTTCTAGTGCAAGAAATGCGTATGTCTAGGGGGGAAACATTTCCTTTTATTTTTGAGCTACTCCTTTTCTGGCTGGGGTCTTGTCTTTGTTGTCACTCTTCTGCCCTTACGCATCTCAGTCACCCCCGCCCCATCTTTCCCTTCATGTCTATGCCAGCCACCTGTCTCTCCAGAAACTCTCCTTTCTGACTACCAACATAGAGCTCTTTCTCCTGCTAGAAGCCTCCAGATTGTTCCCTTTCCTACCCTACTTCATTGTCTATAATCCCCAATAAAGGGAGGAGGAGGCAAGATGGCGATGGTGTTTTGATTTTCCTTTTATTTTTTATATATTTTTAAAACCTTATTAATTTATTGGGAGAGAGAGTGAGAAAGAGAGAATAAGTGGGGGAAGGGCAGAGGGGTGTGGGACAGAGGATCTGAAGCAGGGTCCCTGCCAACAGCATAGAGCCCTGTGCAGGGGCCCAAACTCAGGAACCTTGAGATCATGACCTGAGCCCAAGTCCCAGGCTTAACTGAGTGAGCTATCAGGTGCCCCAAAGTTCTTTCAGGAATGTATGCAAGGTTTTCCCCAAAGCAGCTATATGATGAGCTGTTTACTCCACCTATGGCTCCTTGTACTACCACAGGCCTTGGGCTGTCCCCTTGCTTTCCCAGACTTTCAGTTAAACTCTCAGCAAAGTTACAGTGTTACAGCATTTATGTTGGGGGTAGATAAGGAAATGCCACTAGGATGTTCTAAGCATATGCAAGGCATCGAATATCTCTAGAACAAGTGATAGAAAATGGGAGCCAAGGAAGATAAGCAGTGTGAGTTCCATGTTCCTGCCCCCAAATCAGGTGTTAGTGTGCTGGCACACCTTCACCGCTGCCGGTGGTGGGGATCTGCTCTCTGAAGCCAGCCTGAGAAGTGGTCGAGCCTCAGGAGCTACATGCCTGAGGCCTGTGAACTCCAACTCTGTTCATAGCCTTTCCCTGTTGCTCACAGCTAGCAAGGACCTTGCTTGTACAGCAACATTGACTGCAGGTAACATTCTCCAGCCTGCAGGAGACCAACTGCCCTTCTTACTCATCCCATCGAGCTGGGATCTTCACCCTCTAGCTTGCTCTATTTTAGATACTGTTCGTTTTTACCAGGTTTCAGTGAGTTCTACTGTAGAAACATTCATTTTAAGAATCTTAAGACAAGTAGGTAAAGGTTCATGTTTAAATATGCTAGTCAGTGGATGGTGTGGAGAATGGCCTGTAAGGGTTTGTTAGATGCTCTGATTCACTAATATATATCTTTCTGCCTTGTTCACTTTTTCTAGCATCTTTTTTCAGTAGTAAGGAAACAAAGCTTTTCCCTATGTTTTCCCTTGCCAACTTATTGAAATCTTTTACTGAATTTTTCCCTTTGTCTTCCCTCAATCACGAGTCATTGAGAGTCTTAAGAAGGTACTTTGCCCCTAATATCAAGGAGAATAATCCCTCTTCCCGTGTATTTGTTTTGGAAGCAAACTCTTTTCTTATGCATCTGAAGAAATGTCTAACCTGATCTGAAAAAGACAAAATAGTAATCCTTAGGCAACTAAAAACAAATAAGCAAAGAATTAACTTTTTTGTTTTTTATTTTTGTTGTTGTTGTTTCACTTGACCCTGGTAGGTATAGAGCACCTGCCCATGGAATGAAATGTGACTGTCTGGCCAGACTGCCCATGATTCCCCAGATTCTGTCAGATCAACAAAATTATGTTCCAACACAGTTCATTGTAAGATGGGAATCACTTACCTTGGATCAGGGATAAGCAGGACCAGAAGACACAAGCACAAGCCAGTGTTCCAGGTCCCCACATGGACTGTCACTTCTCTCCTCAAGTCCCATCTTGTTCCATGATGGTTACCTATGACCAGCTAAAGTAGAAAGAGTTAAGTCTAGATTGATTGAGTGGATCAGTAAACCCTTAAAATAGACTGCCTCTACACTACGGTACCACTCGGGAGTGTCCTTGGCAGAAAAAGTGAAGGGAAATGCACCTGACATTTGGACCTTCCAGCAAAGACAAATGCACCCAATGGTTACAGCTTCAAGAGGTGTACCTGATCATCCTTTTGTGTTAAAAAAAAAAAAAGTGACCTGAGGTAAGAATATATGTAGACTCCTAGAAACTTGTGAAAGACTAATTGGTCAGGAGGCTGGACGGAGAGCTAATGGAACACTGGACAAAGGCGTTCTGCAGAAGAGACAGACAGCTGATCCAAAGCGGAGTACACCAGCGTAAAGGTGTTTGTGTTTACAATTAACATCCACCGAGAGCCTCAAGCATGGAAGGAGCTTGAAACAACCAATTAGACAGAAGTCATCCCTGTCATCGGTCACCCTCAGTGCTGGAACGTATGTCAAATGTGTGCAGTAGACATGGGGGTACAGATGGAAGTTGTGCCTGAATCCAACTGTGTGGGTCCCCACACACCAAGGCTGCTCTACTCATTGTTGCTGCTGAATGTGCAACCTTCCAGAAACAGAGCTGATGTGGACCCCAACCAGCCACTTAGTGCCAGGTTAATTACAATGGGCCTCTTTTGCCCTGAAAGAATCAGCAATTCATTATGATCGGAGTTGATTATATTCAGTCAATTTCTGTATGGAGTGGCCTTCTCTATGTTTAGGACCTCAGTAAACAAAAGTAACTGAAGGTTTACAAAGTAATCAGTCCACCCAGACAGCATCTTACAAAATATGTCATCAAACATAATAGCCGTGGAGGTGTGACTCTGGGCACCTGGTCATGGCACCTGTTAGTCTTCTCACATATCACATGACGCAGAAGTTGTAGGCCTACTCAAGAGATGGAACAGCTTTCGAAGATGCTGCTGAATTGCTGGTTTGGAGATGCCAGCAGCAGAGATTGGGTGTCTTTCTCCAGGAGACTGCAAATGCCCCAAATCAGTGGATCGAGGTCTGTTGTGCCACTGGATCAGGTAGGATTTTTTTTTTCTCTAGAACGAAACGTTCTTTTCTTGCCTCTGATATGTCCCTTTCATTACTCTGAAGATGGAGTTGTAAAAGAGACAGAGGCAGGCACTTGTGAAGGTATATTTTATCAGTTTCAAAAGTGCTTTCATTCTCAGTCATATGTTGATAGGCTTGATGTACTAATGATTTCAAAAATCAAACTTTTAGATTTAATTATTAATTCTACCTCAGAGAACTTCTAAATGACTATTTTCTAAAATTGTATTATTTGCTTTCATCTATTTTTTTATCAGACTTTGTTCCTTCTCTAACTTCTAACACCTTGAAATATGCTATTGTATTTTTATTTCCTTTTTTAAAAAATAGTTTAGATACTTAAAATCATAATTTTGACTGGGAATAAATATATCTGACTGAAGACTTTGTATCTTCATATGTGACAATTCCATGAAACATTAATTAATCTCTGCTTTTCCAAATATTGTAATAGTTATTGTATGAGGATTTTTATTTTTGTAGTAGATATACAGAAACAGACATACCTGGCTTGGTACTGACTTAAAACTAATCTAGTATAATAAAACTTTATTTATTAGTTTAGCATTTCTGTGTAAAAATAATGAACTTTGTGTTGCATAAAGAGGTATGATAATCATGTCACTATGCTTAAGAACCACTAGTCATGTGATATTTAATTTCCACTTCTCTAAATTGGGAATGATAAACCGTATCTATTTTGGGCCATATTTAAGCAAGATACTGAATCTAAAGCACCTAAGGAAGCCAGCTACTGCATTAGGCACTTAGCAAAATGCAGCTTTGTGTTTTCTAACTCTCCTTTATATCCTCGCAAGCTGTGTTTCTTTGCCCTTGGGGCTAGGTAACCTCATAGCACAGGCAGTTAAGAAGTAATGGCATATGCTTCAGATTCTGTGTCTCCCTCTCTCCCTGCTCCGCCCTTGCTTGCACTCTGTCTGTCAGTCTCTCTCTCTAAAAAATAAATAAACATTAAAAAAAAAAGAAGTCAGGGCGGAAGTGGACTTTGTAAAAGGGCAAGTGATGGCCCTCCTATGAAAAGAGATCTTCGCCAGGTGTTTGGAAGAACCTCAGATATCATGAAGCTTGCCTCTGGGATCTATGCATAATTTAGCCTTGACCACAAACCAGCTCAGAGGCATTTGTTTGTTGAGGTGATCCTAGTTATTGTGTTCAGAGCAGGGCAAAAGGAAAAAAGATTCCTTGCTAATGACACTTAATTCTAAGCTATTTTCTTAATTCAATTTAATGTAACATTAAAAATGTAGTGATTTCGCCCATTTTTTAAAAATATTTTTTAAGTTTATTTATTATTGAGAGAGATAGCACAAGTGGGGGAGGGATAGAGAGAGAGAGAGAATTCCAAGCAGGTCTCACACTGTCAATGCATAACCTGATGCGGGGCTCGAACCCACAACCACAAGATTGTGACCCGAGCCAAAATCAGCTGTCTGACACTTAACCAGCTGAGCCACCCAGGCACCCCTGATTTTGCCTATTTTATTCACATTGCTCTATTCCAGTGTTTCTCTTGTGTCTGGTAGTAAGAGGTGAATAAATATTAAATTAAAGTTATTAATTTGCATAATATAAAATGAAATAGTTTCTTCTTTCTTTGGAGATCTTACAGTAAAGTTCATGTAGAACAATTTCACATGTGAAGAAAGACATAGCACCAGTTCAAATTTAATGAAATTCAGGATGAGTTCTTATCATTGCTATTGGAGAATTAATAGAATTTGTTCAAAGATAGGTATCTTTGTTTAATCAGATTGTTAGTCTTAGATTTTTTTGAAGTATTGTTTCTATAGCACAGTCTATGTAGTATATACTTCCTCTTCCATATTTTCTTCTTATACATTTTTTTTAATTTTTTTATTTTATTTTTGAGAGACATAGAGTGAGCAAGGGAAGGGCAGAGAGAGAGGGAGATACAGAACCTGAAGCAGGCTCCAGGCTCTGAGCCGTCAGCACAGAGCCCGACGCAGGGCTCAAACTCACAGACTGTGAGATCATGACGTGAGCCGAAGCCGACCGCTTAACCTACTGAGCCACCCAGGCGCCCCTTCTTATACTTTATGGTTTGGCCTTTCGATTAAAATTTAAAATAAACCTGCAGTCTACTTTTTTGTATATGGTGTGATGATGGCATTAGATATACTTAAGAGTATTTTTCTCCATACGAATATCCAGTTTACTCATCAGCATATGTTAAAAAGAGAACATTTTTCTCTATTGCACTGTGTGGAACTTCAACATACTCAATTGTCCATTCTAGATCTCATGTTTATCACATTGGTCGTTTTCCGAATCTTTGCATCAATACCACTTTGTCAAAATTGATATAGACTTTTGTGTGAAGCACGGTGAAGCCTTGCAGGAGTAGAGGTGTTGGCTTTAGTCATTTGAGGACCTGGAGGTATATTACAGTATAAGGGAATAACTATGTACAAGACAAATGTCCTCATCCTGAAAACACAGAACACTTGCTTCAACTAAAAATCTCGTAAGGACATGACATAATATGCATTAGTGTGTTTGCTCTTCTTAGTTGCTATACCTCATCATGGGTCTTTATTGGCATCCTCTGTTTGAGAAGTTCTAGGAAGATAGAATTTACACTTAGGACTAAGTATTTCTTTACGGGAAGTCCCAGAACAGACTGACTAAGATGATCGTCTTCAGTTTGCTTATATTATTGTTGTAAAGTTAATTGCATTTCATAGGGGTATTTGGGGATGTGATAATGTTCTGCAACTGACCAGAGTTATGGATTGACCTGAGCAATGTGGCTGGCTTAGAGAAAGACATCAGATGAATAAGTTCAGGATAAGAACAGTCCAGTTCTAGAAAGTTAAAGCATCCTTCTCATGTTCCAGATCCTATGGTGACAGTACAAGGAGAAGAGATAATGACTCTCTGGTTGCAGCAGTAATGACAGCTTTATTGTTCGTGAGTCAATACTGAGCAGTACTGTGCACCATGGTATAAAATATCGGTAGATATGCGGTTGGACAGCTGACTCTGCTGGTTAATTGGGAAAGATGGCTCAGGCAGTTTCCCTCACCTGTTATTACTCACATCTAAGGACCCAAATCCAGAGAAAGGATTATGAAAGGTGGAATGAAAGTAAATTTGGGCTGATATTTGCCTTCTCCACTTATGGACCATAAAGAGTTACTAGACATATCTGAGAGAATGTGAATGATAATGGCATTGGGGTGGATGGTGGTTACTGGCCAAACCAAATTATGCCACCTGGCTAACATTGAGACGATGTAACTGCAAGCCCATACACCAAAAGGTCAACAGGTTTTGGCATTTATTAATACTGGACGTGTGTGAGGTTCCCTGGCAGAAGATGGGAGAAATATTGAAGCTAAATGTCAGATCACAATGCTAGTCAGAGGTTTAGGGAACGAAACCGAGCACTTAGTGCTATAGTAACTTATAAGCGGCTCAACGACAGAGCTGTGGGTTGTCTCTCTCTCCACTAGAGCTCCAGCTCATGGAGAATCGCCTAGGAACTTCTGTATCTCTGCCCAAGGGCTGCAGTTTTGGTAGAACAGCCAGACTTCTTGGTTGGATGCAACAATGATGGTACCATTTTGACCTGGGTGATGCTCTAGGGGCAACAAGGGTGATGTCAGCATCATCACTGCGCAGTTGGACAACAGCTTTTTTAGCAGTGACTATTACACTAGGATATCTATCCTAGAGCCTAACCAGTATTCTCTGCTTTCATCTAGTAAGATATATTGGGAATGCAGACCTACAAAGCTCCCCAAAATGAGGGACCCTGACTTGGTATTTTAAAGTTAAAACTAGGAAGTTATGAATGACAGTTTCTTACTTTGTTACTAGAATATGACTGTGCTTGAAGGCAAAATGTCAGTAACTATGACCTGCAGCAAAAGCAAGAGTTGAAGAGAAATATCAAGCTTAAAATGCAAAGATTCCAAAAGTTATAAGTTCAAAAATCAGTAAGCTTTTTTATCAAGAAGTAAAAGAATGGCAAATTAAGTAAATAAAAGGAAGGTTGTGATAAAGTTAAAATCAGAATTAAAATGAATAAATTGAGCTAATATTAGCCTTAACCTAAATAGATTTTATTTCATTCTAGCTATAGTTTGTGAAATTAAATGTCTTTAAGGGTGCGCATATTGAAGTGAAACTGCCTGTCTGTTACAATCCTGCAGGTTACTGGCTTTTAGATCATAGTGCCTAAAATGCAGGATTTCCACCTAGATAATTTTCTTCTGAGTGACACTCAACTGCCTGACACCCCATTAGTATTAATATTACCCTAGGATTATGTTATAAATATTAACTGCATTCTGTAATTAATTTTTATGATGAAAAACCTAATTATTTTCTCTCACATCTGCTTGGTTTTTACCATGTAGACAATGAGTTCATCATGAAATGAGTCAGGGGACACCTATTGGTCATGGTCACATAGATGAGTGAGGGAAGTCTCCAGCCAACCTGGTACAGAATAGCAACAGTATCATGGTTGTGAAGCAGAGGACCACAGAAAAAGGTTGGGTTAAGGCACTTACGCATCCATCAGGAGACACAATCCTTGGCACAGGTTTCAGGATCAGTACATAATAAATAAGAATAAGGGAAGAATCAAATTCCAAGTGAAGAGTATCACCAATAGCTCAAATCTATTATTGATTCTGGTGTTAGAGCAAGGGAGCTTTATGATATTGGGATTCAGGGAATTAGAACAAAACATGCATTGGACTGACAGAAGCATAAACTTCTCAATAGTATAGGAAGGGATGTCTCTACTATATGTAGTTAATGTTAGCCCGATAATGGTCAGACTGATCCTGACTATTAAACTGTTGGTGAAAGTGGATGGATGAATAATGCATTGATGAGTAATGACCACAGAGTGGTTAAGAGCCATTCCCGGAATGACAACATACTGAAAAGAAAAAAAAAGGTGTGAATGAAGAACATTTGGATGAGGAAAGCAAGGAAGAAACAAGAAAAGCTCTGACAAGCAATTTAACCTTACACATAAGAAAACTAGAAAAAGAAAAAAACAAAGTCAAGGCGAGTGGAAGGATGGAAATAATAAAGATCAGAGCAGAATAAATGATATAGAGACTCAAAAAAGAAAAAAGAGAAAAGTCAAACTAAGAGGTAGCTCTTTGAAAAGATAAAAATTAATGAACTCTTAAGCAGACTTATCAAGAAAAAAAGAGAAAGGAACCATGGGAATCTACCCCAAAAGCCAAGAGCACCCTTTACACACTGTATGTTAGCCAGTTTGACAATAAATTATATTTAAAAAAAAAAAAAAGAATAAAAGAGAAAGGGCCCAAATAAAATCAGAAATGAGAGAGGAGAAATAACAATTGACGTCACAGAAATACAAAGGATTAAAAGAGAATGTAATGAAAAATTTATGCCAAAAAAATTGGACAACATATAAGAAATGGGTAAACTCCTAAAAACATGCAATCTTCCAAAACCGAGCCAGGAAGAAATAGAAAATCTAAACAGATTGATTGCAAGCAATGAAACTGCATCAATAATCAAAAAAAAAAAAACCAAAAACTACTTATAAGTAAAAGTCTAGGACCAGATGGATTCACAGGTGTATTTTACCAAATATTTAAAGAAGAGTTAATACCTATTCTTCTCAAATTGTTCTAAAAACTAGAAGAAGGAAAGCTTCCAAATACATTCTATGAGGCTAGCATTACTCTGATACCAAAACCAGACAAAAACACAACAAAAACTACAGGCCAATATCCCTGATGAATATAGATTCAAAAATCTTCAACAAAATCTTAGCAAACCACAGACAATACATTGAAAAGATAATGCATTACCATCAAGTGGGATTTATTCAGGATGGTTCAATATTTACAAATTAATCAATGTAATATACTACATCAACACAAGGAAGGATAAAAATCATATGATCATTTCAATAAATGGCAAAAAAGCATTTGACAACATTCAACATCCTTTCATGATAAAAACTGAACAAAATGGGGTTAGAGGGACATACTTCAATATAATAAAGACCACAAATGAAAAATATACAGTTAACATAATACTCAATGGTGAAAAATTGAGAGCTCTTTTTCTAAGATCAAGAGCAAGAGACAGATGTCCACTCTTACAGTCCTAGCCACATCAATTAGACAAGAAAAAGAAATAAAGGGTATCTAAATTGGCAGGAAGAACTTATCTGTCACTATTTGCAGACGACATGATACTATACATAGAAAATCCTAAAGACTCCACCAAAAAACTACCAGGGGTCGTAAATGAATTCAGTGAATTGCAAGATACAAAATTAATACCCAGAAATGGATAGTATTTCTATTATATACTAATAATAAAACAATATACTAGTAACAAAGTAGCACAGTGAGAAATAAAACAACATTATTTACAATTGCACCCAAAGAATAAAATCCTAGGAATAAACTGAACCAAAGAGGTGAGAGGCTTGTACTCTGAAAATTATAAAACACTGGTGAGAGAAATTGACTACACAAAGAAATAGAAAGATATTCCTTGCTCATGGATTGGCAGAATTAATATTTTTACATGTCCATATTACCCAAAGGAGTATATAGATTCAGTTCAATACCTATCAAAATACCAACAGCATTTTTCATAGAACTAGAACAAATAATCCTAAAATTGGTATGAAACCACCAAACCTCTCAAAAAGCCAAAGCAATCTTGAGAAAGAAAAAGAAGCAGGAGGTATCACAATTCCAGATTTCAAGATACACTATAAAGCTGTAGTAATAAAAGTGTATGATACTGGTATAAAAATAGACACTTGGATCAATGGAACAGAATAGAGAGCCCAGAAACAAATCCATAATTATATGGTCAATTAGTCTATAGCAAAGGAGACAATATATAATGGGGAAAAATGGTTCTGGGAAAACTGGACAGCTACATGTAACAGAAACTGAATCACTTTGTAACATCATACATAAAAATGAATTGAAAATAAATATCTAAATGTAAGCCCTGAAACTGTAAAAATCCTAGAAGATAACAGGATTTGATCTTTTTTCTGAGGAAAACATGCAGATTGGCCAACAGACCCATGAAAAGATGCTCAACATCACTAATCGTCAAGAAAATGCAAATTAAAACTATTCCCTTCTACCTGTTAGAATAGCTGAAGTCAAAAGGACAAGAAACAATTAAGCGGTTGGCAAGGACATAGAGAAGAAGCCCTCATACACTATTGGTGGGAATGTAAATTGGCACACACATTGGAAAATAGTATGTAGGTTCCTAAAAAATACCATATAGTCCAATAATCGTACTCTTGGGTATTTACCCAAAGAAAACAAAAATGCTAATTTTAAAATATATATGCACCCCTATATTTATTGCAGCATTATTTACCTTAGCCAAGATATGGAAGCAGCCTAGTGTCTGTTGATAGACAAGTGGATAAGGAAGAGTAGTATGTATACACAACAGAATATTACTTAGTCTTAAAAAAGGATGAGATTGTGCCATGTGAGACAACATGAATGGACCTAGAGGGTATTATGCTAAGTGATATAAATCAGACCGAGGAAGACAAGGACAAGGACTGTGTGATTTCACTCCGATATGGGATCTAAAAATACAACCCAAATGAATAAAGAAAAAGCCGAATCAGACCTATACATATAAAAAACAAACTGATTGGCTGATAGAGGGAAAGGGAGGTAAGGGGATGGACAAAATAGGTGAAGGGGAGAGGGAGATACAGGATTCCAGTTATGGAATGACTAAGTTAGGGGAATAAAAGACCCAGGCTAAGGAGTATACTTGATATTATAATTGCATTGTTTGGTGACAGATGGTAGCTACACTTAGGGTGAGCATAGCTTAATGTATAAACTTGTTGAATTGCTGTGTAGAAGTGAAACTAATTTAACACTGTTAACTATAAAATTTTAAAAAGTGTTCACTTAGCACCTTGAGGGGAAAAAATCGGTTAAATTTTCGTCGTGAAAGTGACATTGGTAGTGTGGAAGGAATACTCTAGAATACCCCATACAAGTATTGAGTATATATCCTCAAACCTTTAAGGGTCTGGAGAAGTGGTTTCCTTCTTGAAATGGATCATTTCCTCTTCTGAGCATGGGAATCTGACCACATAATTAGGAGAAATCTCCTTCCTTGACTGATAATTCAGCCTGAGCTTGGTCTCAATTGATAAAAGAGCAGCCTCAGGGTTCTCCCTGAGAGGGAGTTAGTGGCTAAAGCAATATTCCTTTTCTAGAGAGAACACATCTCTTGAGAGGTGGAAATACTTTTCCAACAAAGAAACTGCTGCTCCAAATTTTCCATTACTGATTCAGTATTCAGTTCCAGTTTCTGTGCTAAATGCCGGTGGAAAAGATTCTCGATGTCATGAATCGTGTATTCTGCAGACTGCTGAATACAGCAGGTTATGTGTGAAGGCAGTATTAAATAAGTTTGAATGGGAAGGGAGGGAGGGAGGGAGGAAGGAAGGAAGGAAAGAAAGAAGGAAGGAAGGAAGGAGGAGGGAAGAGGGAAGTAGGAAGGAAGGAAAAGAAACAAGGAAGATTAACATGTAAGCGTTCATCCAAAAGGTCCTAAGCACTGAGGAGATGGTGAAGAGAGACAGAGCCAGATAGAGGCAGCTAGCATTTCCAGGAAGAGGTACATAGGAACATTTGCCTGTTGGATACCGTCATGATGGTCACATTGCCTACCACTGAACAGAGGGGTATGGTGACCCAAATGTGCACAGCCTCCAGTTCAAGCAGGCCTGTTAGCAGAAAGGTGGAAAATATGGAGTCTGTACCCCTGAGAGGAAACATGGCTTCACAGGGATACCTGACTTGCTTGGAATGAAATGCGGTGTCTGGAGCACAGTTATTTCATTTAATATAGGATTTTATAATCTAGAAGTGAATATCTGGGTCTTAAATGACCACTAGTTTCATTGATACTTTTTCCTTCAGCACACCCTGAGGGTTTGGATAATATAAGTAAATCATTTCCTAGATTGTACCTTCTTTAAATCTATGCTAAAGGAATGTGTGTTTGTTTTCTCCAAAATAACATGGTTCCAGTTATTTTTAAAACTCCATTTTATTAACGTTATTTTAAAGTTGGTCTTTTAGGACCACCTGCGTGGCTCGGTCGGTTAAGCGTCCAACTTTGATTCAGGTCTTGACCTCATAGTTTGTGAGTTTGAGCCCTGCGTCAAGCTCTGTGCTGACAGCTCGGAGCCTGGAGCCTACTTCGGATTCTGTGTGTCCCTCTCTCTCTGCCCCTCCCCTGGTTGTGTTCTGTCTCTCTCTCTCAAAAATAAATAAACATTGAAAACTTTTAAAATTGGTCTTTTAAATATTTTAAAAGACTTTTCAAATAGTCTTAGATTTAGATAAAAATTGATAATATAATTCCCATATATTCCTCACATAGTGAAATTTGTTACATTAATAAACCAGTATTGGAATATTAACTAAAAATTAAAATTATTCCTAGTTCTTTACTTTTTACCTAATGTACTTTTTTCATAGGGTCTCGTCCAGGATAACACATTGTGTTTACTTGCCACATCTCCTTAGTCTCTTGGCTGTTTCTCAGACTTAACCTTGGTCTTTTCGACTTGAGGAGTCTTGAAGATTAGTGGTTAGGGATATTGTGAAATGGCTCTCCATTGGAACTTGTCTGATTTTGTCCTCATGATGAAAGTGGGGTTGTGGATTTTTTGGAGGAAGATTACAGATAAAAGGTGTCACTTTTGTCACATTGTATGAAGGACATATATTATCATCATGTTTTCTGGCTGCTGATGTTAACCTTGATCACCTCACTCGTGTGACTTGACACGTTTCTCTGTTGCTGCCACTTCACACACTGCTCGTGGCAAATTTTCTTTTGTTCTAAATTTAAGGAATACTTTTCAATACTCAATGTAAGACACTGTCGCCCAACTTTGACACACTTATTTCCCTCTTTAAAACACTTTTCCAGGGATGCCTGGGCAGCTCAGTTGGTTGAATGTTCAACTGCTGATTTCGACTTGGGTCATGATCTCATAGTTTATGAAATCCAGCCCTGCCTCTGGCTCTGCACAGACATCACGGAGCCTGCCTGGGATTTCCTTTCTCCCTCTCTCTCTGCTCCTGTCTATCTCTCTCTCAAAATAAATAAATAAACATTTAAAGAAGGTGGGGCACCTGGGTGGCTCAGTCATTTAAGCATCTGACTCTTGATTTCGGCTCAGGTCATGATCTCAGGGTTCATGAGTGTGAGTCCCACATAGGGCTCTGCTCTGACAGCATATAGCCTGCTTGGGTTTCTTTATCTCCCTCTCTCTGCCTCTCTCTCTCTCTCTCTCTCCCCCCCTCTCAAAAGCAAATTAATAAACTTAAAAAAATTCTTTCCATTTGGATACATTGACATCGTACTTCTTTAATCCTTCTATTGCTTCCTTTCAGGGTATTTTTGGGGATGCAACTGCATCCTATTTTAATATTCAGGGTTTTTAGCATACTTATTTTCTTTACCTAGTCAAGTCATCCACCCTCATGATCTCAAACACCGTGTTTAAGACCATGATTTGCAAATTCACTACGCAGCTCTACTCTTCTCATCTGATACCTAATACCTATGTCAAACACCAGGCTGGACGTCTCTCCTTAAATGTACCTTGGGCAGATCACGTAGGTAAAAAAGAATATTTCTAACACAAATCCAATTCAACCTCACCTTTGTTATAACAGTACACGACTATAGGATCTCTGTAGTTTCTCATTCTAAAAACCTCAACATGATTGCCACCTCCGTTTCTCTTATCCCTGACAATCAATTGCCAGTCTTCTGACCCCACCCATTAATACATCTCATATACACTCACTTCTTGCAACTCCCTGAGCTAACCCTTGCTCAGTCACTACTCTGTCCTTTTATTAAGACTCTTTTATCTTGTCTTCTGCGTCAGGTCATGTCCTTCTCATCTTTTCGGAACAGGACTGATGTTCTTAGCGTACATGATTGATGATTTCACCATTCTAATTGCAATACATTTGTAGTTGCATGCTGCCCTAAGCATTAAAGCAAAATGAAAATCTCATGTTTTTAACCTTTATCTGTCTGCTATTCAGTTTTTACACTTGAATCTTCTAGTCACTTATTAACCTGTTTTTCATCAAGTCCACTGTATACACAATTTTGTTTTTCTCTTTGTTTTCCATGAAAATTCTTTTTTTTATATTCTTCAGGTTATTTATCATCAATCTTTGAGCCTCAATTACATATTACTTCCTCAGGGGAGTCATTACTCAAATCCTTGTACTGGATTATAGTCTTCCATCAGGCTGCCTGGGCACTCTTCATTTCTGAATAGCAATTCTCAGAATTGTTAATGTCCATGTTGGCTTAATAATTTTTGTCTGTGTCACCTGTTATACTGAAAGCAAAGTACTCATTTTCTCCCCACTGCTTTCCTGTACCTGAGCAGTGTCTAGCACTGTGTATAAGACATTTGGGGGTACTCACTCAACTCAGTATTTTCGATGGATATTTATCAAAGTTTCAGAGATATCTCAAACTCAGTGTGTTCAACATAGGTTCCACTATCTTATTGCATAAATAATAACCTTTCTCTGTCACTATATCATTGAATAACACACCATCGACTTGACCTCACAAACCAGAAAATTGAGCATCAACTATGAAACCACCCTGGTCACCAAGCCATAAACAGTTATTAGATGTGCTCACAGATCCTAAATACTATCACAACCTTTATCACATTTCAGGGCTCACAGGTACCATCAGTTCTTAGTCATGCTTTTGCTGTGGTTTCTAAACTGCTATCTTACAGATTTTATAAAAAATTTTAAATGCCAAGAAGAAATACTAATGATAGAATGGTACAAAACAATGTAAAATGAAAAATTTATATGTACTAAGGTCATGTCTTCATGGCATGGACAGACTCTAAGAAATAAACATTTGGAATAGAGGGTTTATACATCTTTTAAATTCCAAAATTCTTTAATGTGCTTGCAGTAAGTCACTAATGGGGAAAAACTAATGGAAATGGGGGAAGGCTCAGCATTATAGTTTTAGATATTCCTCACTTCACCTCGAGGGATTAAGGAAGTCCAATTCCATTGTGTCATGTATTTGGACATAATGACCAATACATAGAGTAATCTAAACAATAGTCATGATTCCATAATTTTAGGTAGACATGTGTCTAAATGGAATGAAAGATTGATGAACTGAGGGTCATAGCTTTCATATAGCAAACAGGCTTCAAGAACATGGCAACAAAATTCAAAGACACTTATTATTATGTCTATAAAGGCCATGATTATTTTGGATCAAATTTTCAGAAACCTTTTCATGAATATGTAATTCAAAACTTACTTCCCTTTTGTCTAATGCATTAGAAAGCCTCTTGAGTTCTTTAATAATCTGGTCATTATAAAAGACCATAAAGTTATGAAATTATTATTCAAATTGAAAGTTGTTGCACACATGGGAAGTATCATTACTCTTCCGACCTTAAAACATTCTCACTGATAAAATCCAAGGGTGTTACTACATTTTCAGAGAAAACCACTTCTTCATCCTGCTTCGGATCTGCTGGGTCTTTACACTGTAAATGATTGGGTTCATCAGGGGTGGAAAGAGGATATAGATGTTGCCCATGAGGACGTGAACCGAAGGTGCCAGATGCTTTCCGAAGCGGTGCACCATGGTGAGGCCAATGATGGGGATGTAAAAGACCAGGACGGCACAGGTGTGGGACACACAGGTCTGCAAGGACTTGAGCCTCTCCTCGCGGGATGCGATTGCCTAGCACCGTGTGCAAGATGGAAACATAGGAGATGAGAATAAGCACAGCGTCTAACAACAAGGTACAGATCACCAGAGCCAGGGCGTAGAAGCTGTTGAAGCGGACGTCAGAGCAGGCGAGCCGGAGCAGGTCCTGATGCAGGCAGAAAGAGTGGGAGAGGATGTGGGGGTGGCAGTAATGGAAGAACTTCAGGCGGATAATGACAGGGAGAATGGACAAAGCACTTCTCATCAAAATGGCCACCATGAAGTGAATGACTCTGCTGTTGGTCAGGATGGATGTGTATCTCAGAGGATTGCAGATTGCAGTGAAGCGATCAAAGGCCATGGCAAGAAGGACTCCAGACTCTGTGCCGGAAAGTCCATGGACAAAGTAAGTCTGTGAAATGCAGGCATCCAGACCAATCTCGTGGGTGACCCCCCAAAGGATTCCCAGCACCGTGTGTACTGTGGACAGCCCCATGCACAGGTCAGTGAGGGCCAGCATGGCCAGGAAGTAGAACATGGGCTGGTGCAGGCTGGGCTCCGTCCGGATCACATGCAGCACCATGCAGTTTCCCAGGAAAACCATAGCATAGATGCAGGAGAAGGGAATTGAAAACCAGGGATAGTACTGGTCCAGGCCAGGGAACCCTGTGAGAATGAATATGGAGGAATTGATAATGGGAGCAGAAGAAGCAGGCATGATTGAGGGTATTGTTCAAGATGGGATCAATATTTATCCACAGTTTTGTCAAACTGTCTGCTCTGTGTGGGAGCAGTGGACTAGAACACAGCTCCTCACATTGTAGCGCAGGTCAAGCCAGTATAGACACCCGGGAGGTTCCCTTCTGCAGGAGGTTTATGAGGAAGGAATGAAGAGAATTGTGTGGGCCAGGTGGACCCAGGCTGCTGGGAGGCACTATTCCCTCTTGGTGGCTGATGCAAGTGGAAGATTCCACCTGGTCACTGCAGGTTACCAGTTCCCTGGGATTGAGAAGAATAGGTAAATGACAGCATTTTCCTGAGTCCACAATTTTTTTCAGGCAGGGAGATTCACTGTATAGACTGAAAATTCAATACCTACTTGGAAGGGGAAGGCAAGAAGTAAGCACTCAAGGGAAATAGATAGTATCAGAATTCTGAAAATTTTAGTCTCTCGTTCAGTCTGACATCAACAAAAGATGTTCACATAAGGCTTACTTTTTCAGAAATGCCCTTTTGTTGTTCACTGAATTCCTCAGTAATTATTTTTTCCATTTTCAGAACGCTTGAGATATGTGTCTCTTTTTTGACAACTGTAATATAAAGAACTGTATATAAAAATATTGGAAATAAAATGCTATAAAACAACACACAATTGCTTAAAGCATTCACTTAATTATTAGTCGGTCATTAATTATGCACTCATGCATGAAACACTTGAAGTATTCCTAGGAATAATTCAATGTCAATATTTTGGGAAATACATAATGCAATATTAGGAGGTCATCACTGCTATTTTGTCTGCTATAGATATTGAAACATTTCTTACCTATAGTTTAAGAGGAGAGGAGTGAGCAGGAGTTCGTTTGCACAATTTGAAGCTAGGCTATAAGCTAGTTGCTCAGAGGAGCCATTACTCTTCACTTGTGGGTCTTATAATACAGCTACTAAAAAGTGACATCAAAGCAGAGCAGAGTTGTAATCTGTACTGTGGTTTGCATTCAGTCAACACTTACTCTTCCTTCATTATGTTAGGATTTATGCCAAAGGCTCATTGAGGCTCTCACTACATGATAGTCAAAAGATGATGGTTCTCATTCTCTAAATAAACTTATATAATTACATATATACAGATCACACATCAAGTACTATGCATGAAAAAGAAATGATCTTTTTTTAAGTTTATTTATTCATTGTTTCATTTATATATTTAGAGAGAGCAGGGGAGGGACAGAGAAAGAGGAAGAGAGAGAATCCCAAGCAGGTTCCGTGCTGTCAGCGCAGAGCCCTGTGCTGGGCTTGAACTCTAAATGTGAGATCATGATGTGAGCTGAAATCAGGAGTCAGATGTCCAACTGACTGAGCCACCCAGGCACCCCAGTGAAGAAGTGATCTTTAAAATCAGAGTTGATTCAAACAATTTTATAAGTTGAGACTTTTAATTCTTCTTCAAGTTATTACAATTTAAGCTTCAAAATAGGTTTCGAGATTGAGAAATTATTTACAAATAATTGATTTAAATCTCAATAACCTTGAGTTTATTGACTGAGGCTAATAGTTTTTTGTATTTTTGTTTCTGTTTTTGTTTTTAGAGGAAAAGAAATCTTGAAATTTTACTCTCCTTCTAACAAACCTTAACTCCTATGACATTCTTTTTCACGGATCTTGCTGAGTCTTATCTTGGCTCTTTTGAGGGGCAGAGTATCAGTTCACTCATGGATTTAGGTAGATCTCCATCAAGATGTGTTTAAGAAGAGACGATTTGTAAGAGGGTTTCCAGCCTCTCCTAATGATACATTCCATTGTTCATCTCACTTGTAGTAGTACATTTGGAAAAGGTCTTAAGGAAACTATACTTCTCAGTGACTCTAAAATAGTTCCTTAAAGCATAGCTCTTTAGTCTTTCTAGACGTGCACTATACTGATATTCAGGGCTTCACCAGGAAACTTACTGGTACTTTCCTTAAACATTAAAGCAATTGCACAATGAACTATAGAAAAACTCCTTCCTGACAGAGAAGTGTTTGGTTCTGTCCAAATGGGAATTCTTCAGATTCTGAATGCTCTACCCTAGGCCTAGGCAAGCCCAAAGTGCGTGGGGACAAGAGCACTTTTACAGAGTTCTCTCATCCTGATCTCTTAAACTGACCACTTAGAACTCAAACAATGCAAACCCCTATGATCTGTGTGTTAGAACAGATGTTTGAGACCGGGAGGGCTTTCCAGGCAGTGAATCAGGATAAAGTGAAGCACGATCGCTACAAACTGCGAGATGAACATTCGGCACTACGAGACTGTAAGTGTTTCTGATATTTCGTATCTAAAGCAGAGGTTTCAGACATGTGAGAGAGGAGCAATCAGTGCCATGCTAAGAAATTCCAGCCGCCTAGAAGTGGCATCCTGTGGCATTTCCCTGCGTGTCTGACACATCTCACCTAGCAGACTGTTCCCCAGATGCATCATGTTGTCACCAAGGACAGAATCGTGTTCTTTTTAAACGTGGAATGATACACCATTAAAGGTGTGTGCTATAATTTTTTATCCGGTTGTCTTGGAGGAACATGTAGGTCGCTTCCCCATCTTGGCTGTTGTGAAGTATGCTGCAGTGAACATGAGGGTGCACAAACCTCTTCGAAACCCTGTTTTCATTTCCTCCAAATGAAGACCCAGAAGTGGGATTGCTGAATCATAGGGTGGTTCGATTTTTAGTTTTGGAGGAACCTCCATGCTGTTCTCCACAGTGACCACACCAGCTTACATTCCCCCCAGCAGGCAACCTCCCCCCTTTCTCGACATCCTCACTAACACTTGTTACCTCTTCTTTCGTTTTGTGGTAGCCATCCTAACAGGAGCAAGGTGATACCTTACTGTGGTTTGGGGTTTGATTTACATTTCCCTGATGACTACTGATATTGAACATGTTTTCATATACCTGGTGTCCATTTGTATGGCTTCTCTGGATAAAGGTCTATTTAGAATTCATCTTAGGGGTCATTGATTTAATGAAGTCTGTCTTGAATCCTCCTAAATTATAGGTGCTGTTCAGTGGTCTATGTCACTCTTCCATGTCATCTGTGGGGGATTTTCAATTTCTGTATTCCTGTATTTAATATCTTTATCAATTTAGAACATTTTTCCCCATTTTGTAACCATTGTGTATATAGCCCAACTTGGAACAAGTCAGAGAATATGTGAATGGGGTTTGATGATTTTGAATGAATTTGTTCTCCGAAAAAGTTTTATTCCTTTTTTATGGCAGAATTAATGCATAAGAGTGTAATCCTGGGAGTCAGTATCCATTGCGCACAAGCACAGTTTTCTCAAAACAGCCTTCCTCCGGTGTGAGTGGGAAGCTCTATCACTGTTGGGTACCTGTCAGTCTTCGGGTATATCTGCAGATTTGAAGATATGTTAAAACAGAATAGACATGAAAAAATTTTCTATATGCATAGAAAAGAATCTATGTGTCCTTAAGTATGTATATGTGTGTGGGATGGGGAAGGGAGGACTGGGTTTAACTTCATTTCTGATTTTTTACCTGGGCCAGCATTCTGTTACTCAGGAAGGCAGCTGTATCTCTGCTCTTATCATTCATAGCCTGCCCTTGTTAATGCCAACAATAATCAATGTGTTGCTTACTTTTTTTTTTATTATTATTATTATTTTTTTTTAATTTAAAATAGTTTATTTTCAAATTGGTTTACATAAAACACCCAGTGTTCATCCCAACATGTTTTTTTATTATTTTTTAATGTTTATTTATTTTTGAGAGACATAGAGGCACAGCGTGAACAGGGGAAGGGTAGAGAGAGAGGGAGACACAGAATCAGAAGCAGGCTCCAGGCTCTGAGCCATCAGCAGAGAGCCCAACGCCGGGCTCGAACTCACAGACTGCAAGATCATGACCTGAGCTGAAGTCAGCCGCCCAACCAACTGAGCCACCCAGGCGCCCCGATTACTTGTTTTAACTATGCTTTATTTCTTACAAGCAAAATTCTGCAGTAGCAGATTCCATCCTCAGAACATTTACAAAATATCTATGTGCTCTAGAAATAGACATGCTGTAGATTAGAAACAAAGGATGCCCCTGTGGCTCTGGAAAAGGGAAGGAAAAGGTAACCATTGTGAACTACCCCAGGGGCTTCTCCATCACATAAACCAGCATTTCAGACCTTTATCACAATGGGAGGAAGGGGAATTCCTCTCCGCTTCAACTTCCCCAATCTTTTTATCATCCAAGAGGGAAAAGGGTCAGAATGCTGTACATTGGAACACTGCAGGGAAGGAAACAGGAGCCTGGTGGCAGGGATGCAAAACCCCTGTAGAAATCCTTATGAAGGTCACAGCTCTGAGAAAGAGACCCAATGCAATCTCAGATGCACTAAGATTCAAATAGGAGATTATTGCAGGCTTCCCTCCTCCACCCACCCTCCCTTATCAGCAACCCAACAGGGGACCAGTACAATAACAGTTCCCATCATTCTGTACACACTTCTCATGATAAGCTTTCCATTAATATTCTAAAATGAAATGATACTTACCAGTGCCCATTTAAGTCATTGTTACATAATTTTGACCTACTCCTTTCCTTCTTTAAAATATCTTCCATTTGAAATCATTAACATCACGTTCCCCTGATATTTTTATTACAGTGTTTTCGGACTCTTTCTGGTGATTCCACTATACTCTATTTTAATGTTCAAGGGTTTTAGCACTTTTATACTGTATTCTTGACTTGATCAAGTCAGTCTTCATCATGAGTTCAAATACAGTGTTTGTTACTGTCATCCCAAATTCATTATCTGAGTCTACTGTTCTCATCAGAACCCTGTTACTTATATCAAGCCCAGCCTGGACGTCTCTCCTTAAATGTCTCAAATATACAAAAAAGAATATATTAAAACAAATCCCACTTACCCACACCTTCCTTATCTCACTATATTGGCATAGAAGCTCTGCTGGTTCTCATTCCACAAATTTAAATATGGTTGGCACCTCCTTTTCTTTTGTCGTTGACAGTCAAACAATTGCCAACCTTATTACCCCACCTATTAAATACATCACCTATGCATCCACTTATTCCAACTTCCAGAGCTGACCCTTGTTCAGTCACGTCACTACCCTTTTAGTAAGACTCTTTTTTGGGGGTGCCTGGGTGACTCAGACAGTTAAGCATCCAACTATGGCTCAGGTCATGATCTCGCCGTTTGTGAGTTCAAGCCTCATGTTGGGCTCTGTGCTGACAGCTCAGAGCCCAGAACCTTCTTCGGATTCTGTGTCTCCCCCTCTCTTTGCCCTTCCCATGCTCATGCTCTGTCTGTCTCTCAATAATAAATAAAAATGTTAAAAAAATTAAGACTCTTTTTCATACACCTGAAACTAATATAACATTGTATACTACCTATACAGGAATTAAAATAAAATAAAATAATTAAATTAAATGTCATTTAACTTTTTTAGGAGTCTTTTTTTTTCTTCCACTGTCAATTCTTATTATCTTTTCATAGGAGAACCGATATTATTCACGTACATGATTGATGGTTTAACATTCTTATTGCCATTCATTAGTAGTTGCATGTTGCCTTAAGTATTAAAACTAAATAAAACTCTCATCTTTCCTAAAGTTGTTTCTGTCTAGTTTTCAACTTTTATGCCTGAATTTCACAGTCACTTGTTCACCTATTTTTCATACAGTCCAATGATTCTAAACTTTATTTTCTCTTCAGTTTGCCTGAAAATTCCTGAGTTCCACTGTCTCATGTGTAAACAGTACCCTTTCATTGTCATAGTCTCATTGCACGACATATCATCACATTGATTTCACAAACAGAACCCTGAGCATCAGCTAGGAAACCCCGTGTTCACCAAGGCACACACAGTCATTAACGGCATGCTCATAGATGTTAATATTATCATATCCCTCATCTTACTTCTATTCTCACCATCATTGCTCTAAGAGAGTCACCCTCAGTTCTCAGTTGTGCTTTTGCGAGAGTTTCTAAACTAAAATCACTTTATAGATTTTATAAAGTATTTAAATGCCATGAAAAAGCCCAAATGATGGAATAGATATAAGAAATGTAAAATGAGAAATTGATATATAAGAAGGACACGTCATCAGATCAAAGAAACAAATTGAGTATAAAATCTTCTATATAATGTTATAGCAGTTTCAGGTATATAATGTAATGATTTAACAATACAAATGAATTAAATATTTAGAGAGAGAGATTATAAAACTTTCAATATGCAAATCCTTTGGTGAAATTGTATTAAATCTCTATTAGGGAAAAATCAGTACACGGAGAGGAAGGCCCGGTATCATAGACTCACCTCATCTCTAGGAACAACAAAAAGTCCAGTATCACTGTATTGTATACTTCAGTATAAGGTCTTTTATTTGAATGCTCTAAAAAAATGTTTCTTCCTAGAATTTTAGGTACAGGTGTGTCTAAATAGAATGAAAATTTTGGTGAACTGAGGGTCGTAATTTTCATATGACAACCATACTTTAAGAACATGTCAGTAAGAATCAAAGACAGCTGTAGTGCCCATGATAGTCATGATTATCTGTAGCAGACTTTCAGAAATCTTTTCTGGAGTGTGTATTAGGAAAACTTATTTCTGCTTTTTTTCTCTTGCATTACAATCCCACTCCGGTTCTTTAATATATATGTCCTCATAAAAACAACAAAACCTTATAGAAATTATTTTTCAAATTGAAAGTTGTTGCACACATGGGAAGTATCATTATTCTTCCGACCTTAAAACATTCTCACTGACAAAATCCAAGGGTGTTAATGCATTTTCAGAGAAAACCACTTCTTCATCCTGCTTCGGATCTGCTGGGTCTTTACACTGTAAATGATTGGGTTCATCAGGGGTGGAAAGAGGATATAGATGTTGCCCATGAGGACGTGAACCGAAGGTGCCAGATGCTTTCCGAAGCGGTGCACCATGGTGAGGCCAATGATGGGGATGTAAAAGACCAGGACGGCACAGGTGTGGGACACACAGGTCTGCAAGGACTTGAGCCTCTCCTCGCGGGATGCGATTGCCAGCACCGTGTGCAAGATGGAAACATAGGAGATGAGAATAAGCACAGCGTCTAACAACAAGGTACAGATCACCAGAGCCAGGGCGTAGAAGCTGTTGAAGCGGACGTCAGAGCAGGCGAGCCGGAGCAGGTCCTGATGCAGGCAGAAAGAGTGGGAGAGGATGTGAGGCCGGCAGTAATGGAAGAACTTCAGGCGGATAATGACAGGGAGAATGGACAATGCTGCCCTCATCAAAATGGCTACCATGAAGTGAATGACTCTACTGTTGGTCAGGATGGATGTGTATCTCAGAGGATTGCAGATTGCAGTGAAGCGATCAAAGGCCATGGCAAGAAGGATTCCAGACTCTATGAAGGACAGACCATGGATAAAATAAGTTTGGGCAATGCAGGCATCCCGACTAACTTCTTGGCTGACCCCCCACAGGACCCCCAGCACCGTGTGCACTGTGGACAGCCCCATGCACAGGTCAGTGAGGGCCAGCATGGCCAGGAAGTAGAACATGGGCTGGTGCAGGCTGGGCTCCGTCCGAATCACATGCAGCACCAGGCAGTTTCCCAGGAAAACCATAGCATAGATGGAGGAGAAGGGAATTGAAAACCAGGGATAGTACTGGTCCAGGCCAGGGAAGCCCGTGAGAATGAATATCGAGGTATTGATAGTAGAAGCAGACATGATTATTTGAAGGTAATTTTTGATATAGGATCAATATTTATTCACAGTTTTGTTTAAATCATCTGCTGTGTGGGAGGAGTTGAATATGAAACAGGTCTTTACATTGTCAAGCTAACTTAGACCCCAAGGAGGCTTTCCTCTGCAGGAGGAGCTAGAGCATTGGATGGTCTCACAGGAATATCCTTGCTATTAGATCTCAGGTTATAAGTGCAAATCAATGTCCTGACCGTTGTGGGCAAATCAGATCATTCCCTTTATTCACTCTTTGTCCCTCTGAGCCGCTGGCAGGACACACAGCAGGTGACGGTGACACAGCTATCTAGAGCATAGGGCCGCTCCTGCTCTGCTCTCCCAAGGAAGCCTCTGCACGCCGTCCTATGGCCAGTGCTGGTGGTACAAGGAGGCAGAAGTCTCGGGTTTATGAGGAAGGAATGAGAGGATATTGTGGGCCAGGTGGACCCAGGCTCCTGGGAGGCACTGTTCCCTCTTGGTGGCTGATGCAAGTGGAAGATTCCCCCTGGTCACTGCAGCTGGTGGCTCCCTAGGATTGAGAGCAAAGGGTTACTGGCAGCATCATCTGGAGTCCATAGATATTTTCTGTCTTAAAGGGAGGGAAATTCACCAGGTCATCTGAAAATTCAATACCTTCTCAGAAGGAGATGGAAAGAAGTGAAACTCCAGGGGATAAAGATAGTATCAGAATTCTGAGAGTTTTCATCACTGTTTCAGTTTGAAATCAACAAAACGTTTACATAAGGTTTGTTTATTGTCTCCTTTTTTTGTTCACTGGATTCCTCAATAAACAGTTCTCACTTTTCTGAATTCCTGGGGAATGTGGCTCTTTTTTAATATCACAATATAATGAACTGTATATAAAATGTTTGGATAATGTAACAATGACACCAAAGCTATTGCTAAAACAATCCCTCATGTATTCTTAAGGTAAAGTTAGTTATGCATTCGTCTTTAAAATACTTGAAATATTTTCTCACCTTCATCTGTGTATAGTTATTAAGGGCTGTATATGAAATCTTACATATCTATATAATCACGTTTATTTCCTTGAGACATTTGTAGCAAGTATTTTTAATTTTTATTTTTTATAAATGTTTATTTATTTTGAGGGTGGGGGCAGAGAGAGAAAGCGAGACAGAGAATCCCAAGGAGGCTCTGTGCTGTCAGCATAGAGCCTGATGCAGGCCTCGAACTCATGAACCGTCAGAAAATGACAACCCAAAACAAAGAGTCAGACTCCCAAGTGACTGAGCCACCTTGGGCCTTTATAAGTAAGTACTTTATGTAGAAAAATTTCAAGTGGAGCACAAGGAATTTTTTCCCCAAAGCATTTGAGAATAAGTTTCCTCCCTGATATTCCCTTACTTCCAATTTTTTTAGTGTATTTTTTCTATAAACAAGAGTATTCTCCTGCATAACCATTATACAAACATCAAAAAATTAACAGTGACACAATTCTACTACCATCACCTTTTCAGATTCCATATAACTTTTCCCAATTGTACCATTAATGTAATTTATAGTAAAAAAAAAAGAATCCAGTTTGGAAACATGTGTGTGCCTTAGTATCCTTTCTCGCCCCTGGCTGTTGAATTAGAGTTAGGTAAGAGTTACCCTTTGTGCAGTTTGCCTGTTCCTTTCCTTCTTCTTTCATTCTATATTTTCTCAGTTTGTACTGTTATGACTTCCTGCATTTGCAATATTTGTCAAATTTGTATCTTTCTTAAAATAATAGTTCTGGGACTTCTAAGAAAATAATGTGTCTAGCTTCAGGGAAAACTCAAGAAGACTGGTTACCTCCTTACTTATTAACTAAGACAGCTCTTCTGTGTCTTCTGCCTTCATTTTCCTTTCTTCCTGTGCTCAGCAGCCCCTGAAGATATCTGCTTCTTCCTAATCCATCTGGAAGGAACTGGCTGAGTACACTGTGCACAGGTGTATGTGGGAGGAAATACCCCAATATCTGGCTGAGTACACTGTGCACAGGTGTATGTGGGAGGAAATACCCCAATATCTGCCCCATCCAAACCTGGTATTTTCGTTATAAGTTTGCAGACATGAAATTATATTTCCATACACTGTAACCTCAGTAAGAGGATGAGATGACTGTATAGAGGTTTATCTTTTCAAAAAACATACCAAAAATGTTTCCTTTGTGGCATAAATCTCATCTCTCAGCCTCCTGTTTTCAGCTGTAATAATGATTAACAATGCAGAATGATATTACTCATGACAAAGAGGTCTACGTTGAAATTAGGTTTACAGTCATGACTGGTAACTGTTTGTATTTTGAAAATCATTCCCAAGGCTTCCCTATTGTCCAGCATTTTTGGTAGTAGAGTACTAGGTGATGGGAATATTTTTTCTGCACTGATGAGAGAAAATTTGCTTTTTAGACCAGGCATGAGATGAGGTCCTAACAGCAGAGAAAGATGATTCTAAGAATCACAATATATCATCCATCCTTTTGTCTACAATGTGTATGTATGTATATATAACTTGATTTTGTATATACAAATATTTATGTTTTTATATATATGTAAAATTGATTATATACATATAACTCGGTTATATATAAAATCAAATTAAATTATATAAATAACACATAACCCACTGGCAAGGCAGTTTTGGGTCTGATTCATTCATTCATTCATTCATTCATTCATTCGTGTACCCCATACATAATATCAGTGTAGAAGCAATGAACAGGGTTTATATTATCTCTCTTCTCTTGGAACTTACAGTGAAGCATGGAATATAATGCGATATAAATATACAATGGGGCTCCTGGGTGACTCAGTCTGTTAAGCGTCTGACTCTTGATTTTAGCTCAGGTCATGATTTCATGGTCATGGCTTAGAACCCTGTGTGGGACTCTGAGCTGGGCATGGAGCCTGCTTGGGATTCTGTCTCTCTTCCTTCCCATGCTTGTGCAAGCATGCATGTGCTCCCTCTCTCTCTCTAAAAAAAGAAAAAAAAGAGACGAAAGAAAGAAAGAAAGAAAGGAAAGTAATAGTATTTGTGAGTAATGTAGACACTCATTTGCCTAAAGCTTCCTATTTAGTAAAGGGTACATGTAAGCCTAGAACACTATATACTTGCTGATTTTGTTATTTACCTTCTGAGCTGTTTAGCTTTGGAGCATTACAAGCCTGGTGTGACTTCTATCTGCATGTGCTAAAGTCTCCCTTGAAATACTGGTCTTTTAAAAGTTCAAATAGGGGTAGCTTTAGGTGTTTCCTAATACGTAATTAGACAAAGTCAAATACAGTAGGACCTTGATTTACAAGCATTATTCATTCCAGAAGCATGCTTGTAATCCTGAGCATTCATATATCAAAGTGAATTTCAAGAACCATTGGCTCAGTTGTGACATTGTGACATTGTGTCATGTACTATTTGTGTTGCGAAACATCGCTCGTTTTCAAGTTAAAATTTATTAGAAATGTTTGCTCATCTTGTGGAACAGTAGTAGAACAAGTTTCTCGCAATCCAAGGTTTTACTGTACTTTGAAAATTCGAAGTATTTTGTAAATATTTTTTTCAATAAGTAATTACAGTTATGTGCCATTATTTATAAGTATTGCCATTATAGTTATCTATAGGATGGATAAAATTCCTGCTAGTGTGAAGTGTCACAAGCAAGATGGATGCACGTAAAGATAAAATTTAAATAATGCATCTTCAAAGAAGGGCTGCACATGACAGTGCTTTATATAGTGTCTGGGAAACCTTTGGAGTAAAGTCAGATTTGATAGAAAACAGTCACTTAAACATGTGTGTATCTTTGTGTGGGATTGTGTCTGCATTGCTTGTGCCTGTACACGTATGTGTGAACGTACATGTGTCTGTGCCGTGGGTGAGGGCATAGACCAGGATCAGGCCTAGGAAAGGTCTTGAAGTGTTAGCACCCAGGGTAATTGAGAGTAATGTGCTTTAGCTAGTACACGATACCAGCAAGAAAGGTGGTAGACAGAATCCAAAACCTAAGCAATCACCAAGAAAAGTTTATTCATTCATCTTAAAATGTTGAATTCTACATCTATGCTCACTACTTATCAGTTCTGATCCTTAAAGAGAATACTCCTTAGGCAGTGAAATACATTATCGCTCTCTAAATGACATTAAAGTGGGTGAGGAATGGGTTAATAGTTGAAAGAAAGATTTGTAATCGTGAGTTCTGAGGTTCAGTAGGAAAACTTTCCCCCAAGCTAAGTTTTGAGGCAAGATGGTGACAGCAAACATGTCCAGAAACACACCTGGGATGACTCAGCATATTTTTACACAATATCACTAAAGTTGAAAAAGAGGGGACATCATAATAGCCAATGCCATCCTTCAGTCAGTGGTAATATGGTCCAAAGAAGATCAAACTGGTGATCAGATGATCAGGTGACTTTAGTGTTCCCTACGCTATGGTGAGACTTCTCTTACCCATTCTGTATACAGTTTTATGAATTTTCAATAATTTACTGAAAATGGAGGAAGTATAGAACATAATATAAATTAGATGAAGAAAGAGGAGGCAGAAATTGGGAAGTCTCTTAGAAAACAGCAGTATGTGTGCCCTGTGTGTATCTGTGAACCTTCCTCACCACACCTGTCATCCTGCACAATGGCTGGCTCTAAAGAGTTGCTTAAGGTCCTGTATAATCAATTAAATGGTCCCCTTGTACACCTCTGACATAAAGACACCAGAACTGGAAATTCTCTTGTGGTGGGCAGAATGAATAATATTTCTTTTATTGTCCTACCGAGCCCAGTAGAAGAGGCATAATGTGACAAAGATTTGGGATCCATCCTATTTATTTTTATATCCAAGTACCTGGCAGGGGACAGACTTTGTTGTTCTAAATATCTATTTGTTGTCGAAAATAAATTTAGTGATGAAAATGATGGAAAATTTTTCGAAGCAAAAGCAAGGTCATAACTTTTCACCCTAGTTCTAGCACAAGCTGGCCAGTAAATTTGAAAAAACCTCCTATGTCCTCTCCAGTTCTGGAAATTGTAATAGAGCAATCCCATCCCAATTTCTAGATCTCCAGAAATTATTCAGTACAAATATATAATCCAGTATTAGGAGATCGTCCATTCTATTAGGTGTGCTGTAGATAATGAAACATTTCTCATCCCTCGTTGAGGAGAAGTGTGAGCAGAAGTTCCCTGGCACCTATAAGTTCCTTATAGTTCCCTGACTATAAGCTAATCATTCAGAGGAGCTCTTCCTCTTCACTAGTAGGGAGATCTTAAAATAGCTATTAAAAAGTG
The DNA here is from genome assembly GCA_030068075.1 of Paguma larvata. Classification (NCBI taxonomy): domain Eukaryota; kingdom Metazoa; phylum Chordata; class Mammalia; order Carnivora; family Viverridae; genus Paguma; species Paguma larvata. The sequence goes on from CM057831.1 coordinate 58,872,667, forward strand.
GCCTCAATGGGGAGCAGCACTAGAGTCTCTACTGTAGTTTGTATTCAACCGACTAGTAGTCTTCCTGCCACCATGTTAGGATTTATGGCAAAGGCTCACTGAGGCTCACAGTACATGATAGTCGAACGATGATGGTTCTGTAACAGGGCGCTGTCGAAAAAGGCCACCAGACATCAAACAGAAGCGAGGCAAGATTTTATTCACGGCAGGGCCAAACCCGATCTCCTGATCTTAAGGAGAAAACTGCAGAGAATGGCCCTGAACAAAGGTAGCCTTGGGCTTATATGGATTTTAGCAAGTCAGAGTACCTCATCATTTAGTTAACCGATTACAGTTTACAACATTTAATGATAGTCAATTTTATTGTGATGCACAGATGTTAGTTTTGACAGGAAACCTATCAATGTAAAGTTCTTTGTCCTAAGAAGGTTCAAGGTGACCAATCATAGTGAGACACCTAAGATATCGCGAGGCAGTGAGTTCGCGACTTTTTACATATTGGTCTTGCCTAGGCCGGATTTTGGTAGAAGGGATGGGGGAGTGTTTTGCAACCTAACTTATCTATTCAGCAAGCAGGCAGAGTTAAAGAAGCGAAATAAGCAAGTTACGGTGACTGTGACACCTTACAACAGTTCTTATTCTCCAAATATCTCACCCTGTGACATATATACAGATCACATCCAGGTGGCATGCATCAAAAAGAAGTAACCTTTAAACACAAAGATGAGTCAAGCAATTTTGTAAATTTAGTTTATAAATTATATACTGAGGCTAATAGTTGTTGTTTTTTGTTTTTTGTTTTTGAGGAAAGAGATCTTGTCATTTTACTGCCCTCCTACCAAAACTTAACACCTACGCCCTTCTTTTCCATGGACTTGCTCAGTCATATCTTGGCTTATTTGAGGGGCAGAGAAACCATTAACTAATGGATTCATGTATATTTCCATCAAGATGTGTTTAAGAGAGAAGACTTGTCAGTGGATTTCCAGCCTCTCCTAAAGATACATTCTATTGTTGGTCTCACTTGTTGTAGCACAACTGATGGTCTTAAGGAAACTATACTTCTTAGTGGCTCCAAAATCGTACTTAGAGCACAGCTCTTTCATCTTTCTGGATAGCCACTCTTACTAATATTCAGGGCTTCCCCAGGAGACTTACTGGTACTATCTTCAAACACACGAATGATCCTTCTTTCTTTTCCCAGCCCTATAGTACTGATTCACCCTCAAGAATGTCAAAGCTGGGAATATGTTTCTCCTCTAAAAGAGTTCAGTGGCAAGAGGTTCACAGCGGAGAGTAACATTACAACAACTTGGGCCAATACCCTAAATGCACTTCCCTCGGGAAGGTTCCTTCCAGGGATCAGGGGAACTCATTGCTGAACATTTTCATTAAGGGCCATAGAAAAACTCCTTCCTGACAGAGAAGTGTTTGGTTCTGTCCAAATGGGAATTCTTCAGATTCTGAATGCTCTACCCTAGGCCTAGGCAAGCCCAAAGTGCGTGGGGACAAGAGCACTTTTACAGAGTTCTCTCATCCTGATCTCTTAAACTGACTGCTTAGAACTCAAACAATGCAAACCCCTATGATCTGTGTGTTAGAACAGATGTTTGAGACCGGGAGGGCTTTCCAGGCAGTGAGTCAGGATAAAGTGAAGCACGATCGCTAGAAACTGCGAGATGAACATTTGGCACTACGAGACTGTAAGTGTTTCTGATATTTCGTATCTAAAGCAGAGGTTTCAGACATGTGAGAGAGGAGCAATCATGTGCCATGCTAAGAAATTCCAGCCGCCTAGAAGTGGCATCCTGTGGCATTTCCCTGCGTGTCTGACACATCTCACCTGGCAGACTGTTCCCCAGATGCATCATGTTGTCACCAAGGACAGAATCGTGTTCTTTTTAAACGTGGAATGATACACCATTAAAGGTGTGTGCTATAATTTCTTTATCCGGTTGTCTTGGAGGAACATGTAGGTCGCTTCCCCATCTTGGCTGTCGTGAAGTATGCTGCAGTGAACATGAGGGTGCACAAACCTCTTCGAAACTCTGTTTTCATTTCCTCCAAATGAAGACCCAGAAGAGGGATTGCTGGATCATAGGGTGGTTCGATTTTTAGTTTTGGAGAAACCTCCGTGCTGTTTTCCACAGTGACCACACCAGCTTACATTCCCCCCAGCAGGCAACCCCCCCCCCCCCCCCCCCCGTCTCCACATCCTCACTAACACTTGTTACCTCTTCTTTCGTTTTGTGGTAGCCATCCTAACAGGAGCAAGGTGATACCTTACTGTGGTTTGGGGTTTGATTTACATTTCCCTGATGACTACTGATAGTAAACATGTTTTCATATACCTGGTGTCCATTTGTATGGCTTCTCTGGATAAAGGTCTATTCAGAATTCATCTTAGGGGTCATTGACTTAATGAAGTCTGTCTTGAATCCCCCTAAATTATAGGTGCTGTTCAGTGGTCCATGTCACTCTTCGATGTCATCTGTGGGGGATTTTCAATTTCTGTATTCCTGTATTTAATATCTTTATCAATTTAGAACATTTTTCCCCATTTTATAACCATTGTGTATATAGCCCAACTTGGAACAAGTCAGAGAATATGTGAATGGGGTTTGATGATTTTGAATGAATTTGTTCTCCGAAAAAGTTTTATTCCTTTTTTATGGCAGAATTAATGCATAAGAGTGTAATCCTGGGAGTCAGTATCCATTGCGCACAAGCACAGTTTTCTCAAAACAGCCTTCCTCCAGTGTGAGTGAGATGCTGTATCACAATTGGGTACCTGTCAGTTTTCTGGTCTATCTGCAGATTTGAAGATACAGTTAAACAGAACAGGCATGAAAAAACATACAGAGAAAAGAATCTATGTGTCCTTAAGTAGGCATATGTGTGTGGGATTGGGGGTTTTCTAAATTTATAGACCAAGTTGAAGCGATGCTTACTAGTGCCCTTTTAAGTCACTGTTACATAATTTTGACCATCTCCTTTCCTTCTTTAAAACACCTTTCATTTGAAATTGTTGACATCATGTTCTCCTAATATTTTTATTACATACTTTTCAGACTCTTTTTGGTGATTCCATTATACTCTATTTTAATGTTCAATTTTTATCACATTTATACTATATCCTTGACATAATTAACTCAGTCACCCTCATGAGTTCAAATACCATGTTTATTACCATCACCTCCAAAATCGTTATCTGAGTCTCTTGTTCTCATCAGACCCCTGATACTTTTATCAACCCCCAAGCTCGACTTCTCTCCTTAAATGTCTCTTGGGCAGATCACATAAATAAAAAAGAATATATCTTTTTTTCTTTTTTTAGTGTTTCTTTATTTTCAAGAGAGAGAGAAAACTCAAGTGGGGGTGAGGCAGAGAGGCAGGGGGACAGGATATCAAGAGGGCTCCCCACCGTCAGCAGAGCCTAATGCAGGGCTTGAATCACAAACAAAAAGATCTTGACCTGAGCTGAGGTCTGAGGCCTAACCAACTAAGCCACCCAAATGCCCCCAAAAAGAATATTTCTAAAACCAATCCCACTCACTGACTCCTTCCTTTTCTCAGTTGATGGCTGCAGGATCTCTGCAGTTTCTCATTCAAATATCTAAATGTGATTGGTACCTCTATTTTTCTTATCCCTCAGTGTCAATCAGTTGCCAACCTTATGACCCCACTTATTAAATATATCTCATGTGCTCCATTTCTTGCAACTCTCTGAGCTGACCCTTATTCAATCAGTACTCCATCCTTTTATTAAGACTCTTTTTTTATACCGGAAACTAATATAACACTGTATATTAACTATACTGGAATTAAAATAAATAAAATAATTATATTAAATTAAATTAAACATTTTTTAAGACTGTTATCTTCTGCTGTCGTCTTTTCTTCTCATCTTTTCAGTTGCGGGACTGATATTGTTCACATACATGATTGATGATTTTACCATTCTAATTGCCATTCATTAGTGGTTGCATGTTGCCCTAAGGAATAAAACTAAATAAAACTCATCTTTCCTAACATTTTTCAATATCATTTTCAACCTTTATTCCTGACTTTCATAGTCACTTATATTTTTTTATACAGTCCAGCGTATTCTAAACTTTATTTTCTCTTCAGTTTGCTTGAAAATTCCTTTTCTGTTACATTCTTCTAGTTACTTACCCTCACTCTTCAGGCCTTGACTACATGTTACTTTCTCAGTAAGTAACTACCCAAATCTTCTGTGCTCATTTAGAGGCCCCTGTTAGGCTTGTCGATGCACTCTTTATTTCTGAATAATGATATATAACAATTGTTAATGTAGATGTACACTTAATATTTTTTGTCTCTATCACCTGTTATATTGAAGGGAAAGTACTTTTGCTCTTCCTTGTTTTTCTGTACCTGAGCAATGCCTGACACTCTATCTGAAACGCCATGGGCAGTACTCAATATTTTTAATGGATTTTTTCAGAGCTCCACAGGTACCTCAAACTCAATGTGTTCAACATAGTTTCCACTATATTTGTGCATAAAAAATACTCTTTCCACAGGGAGACTGGGTGGCACAGTGGATTAAGCATCTGATTCTCAGTTTTGACTCATGATCTCATGGTTTGTGAGATGTAGCCCCGCATCAGGCTCTGTGATGACAGCAAGGAGCTTGTGTGGGATTCTCTCTCTTTCTCTGTCCCACCCGTGCTCACATGCTCTCTCTCTCTCAAAATAAATAAATAAACTTAAAAAAAAATAACAACAACCCAGTACTCTTTCTTCGTCACTATCTCATGAATGACATACCATCAACCTGATTTCACACATCAGAAACCTGAGTATCAGCTATGAAACCCCTCTGTTCACCAAGGCACGGAAAATTATTAAGGTATGTGCATAGTTCCCAAATGTCATTCTATCTCTTACATATTTCTATTCTCGTGATCAGTACTCTAAGAGAGGCATCATCTGTCCTCAATCAATAGTCCTTTTGCAGTAGTTTCTAAATTTAAATCATTTTTATGGATTTTATAAATAATTTAAATGCCACAAAGAAATCTTAATTGTAGATTAAGTATAAAAAGGTAAAGTCCTCATAAAACAACAAAATGTTGTAAAAATTATTCAAAGTATAAGTTGTTGCACACATGGGAAGTATCATTACTCTTCCGACCTTAAAACATTCTCACTGACAAAATCCAAGGGTGTTAATGCATTTTCAGGGAAAACCACTTCTTCATCCTGCTTCGGATCTGCTGGGTCTTTACACTGTAAATGATTGGGTTCATCAGGGGTGGAAAGAGGATATAGATGTTGCCCATGAGGACGTGAACCGAAGGTGCCAGATGCTTTCCGAAGCGGTGCACCATGGTGAGGCCAATGATGGGGATGTAAAAGACCAGGACGGCACAGGTGTGGGACACACAGGTCTGCAAGGACTTGAGCCTCTCCTCGCGGGATGCGATTGCCAGCACCGTGTGCAAGATGGAAACATAGGAGATGAGAATAAGCACAGCGTCTAACAACAAGGTACAGATCACCAGAGCCAGGGCGTAGAAGCTGTTGAAGCGGACATCAGAGCAGGTGAGCCGGAGCAGGTCCTGGTGCAGGCAGAAAGAGTGGGAGAGGATGTGGGGGCGGCAGTAACGGAAGAACTTCAGGCGGATAATGACAGGGAGAATGGACAATGCTGCCCTCATCAAAATGGCTACCATGAAGTGAATGACTCTACTGTTGGTCAGGATGGATGTGTATCTCAGAGGATTGCAGATTGCAATGAACCGATCAAAGGCCATGGCAAGAAGGACTCCAGACTCTGTGCAGGAAAGTCCATGGACAAAGTAACTCTGTGAAATGCATGCATCCAGACTAATCTCCTGACTGACCCCCCACAGGACCCCCAGCACCGTGTGCACTGTGGACAGCCCCATGCACAGGTCAGTGAGGGCCAGCATGGCCAGGAAGTAGAACATGGGCTGGTGCAGGCTGGGCTCTGTCCGGATCACATGCAGCACCAGGCAGTTTCCCAGGAAAACCATAGCATAGATGCAGGAGAAGGGAATTGAAAACCAGGGATAGTACTGATCCAGGCCAGGGAACCCTGTGAGAATGAATATGGAGGAATTGATAATGGGAGTAGAAGAAGCAGACATGATTATTTGAAGTTAATGTTCAAGATGAGATCGATATTTACCCACAGTTTTGTCAAACTGTCTGCTCTGTGTGGGAGCAGTGGAGTAGAACACAGCTGCTCACATTGTAGTGCAGGTCAAGCTAACGTCCCTCTGCAGGAGGAGCTAGAGCACCAGATGGTCTCACAGGGAAGTCCTTGTTGCTATTAGATCTCAGGTTATAGAGCAAATCAATGTCCCGACCATTGTGGGCAAATCAGATCATTCCCTTCATTCACTTTTCATCCTTCTGAGCCACTTGCAAGACACACAGCAGGTGACAGGGGCAAAGCTATTGAGAGCATAGGGCCGCTCCTGTTCTACTGTCCAGAGCAAGCCTCTGCACACTGTCCTGTGGCCTAGTGCTGGTGGCACAAGGAGGCAGAAAGCTCGGGTTTATGAGGAAGGAATGAGAGGATTGCGTGGGCCAGATTGACCCAGACTCCTTGGAGTCACTATTCCCTCTTGGTAGCTGATGCAAGTGGAGGATTTCCCCTGGTCACTGCAGCTAGCGGCTCCCTGGGATTGAGAGGAAAGGGTAAATGGCAGTATTTTCCAGAGTCCACAGATCCTTTTCAGGGACAGAGATTCACTGGGTTGACTGAAAATTCAATACCTATTACAAAGGATAAGGAAAGAAGTAAAGGGGGGAAATAATTTTGAGTCTCCGTATCTGTCTGAATCAACAAAATTGTTTATATAAGGCTTATTTATTTCTTCCTTAAATCACCTTTACTTTTCAGTGAATTCTTTAGTAAACATTTCTCCTCAGAATGGGTAGTCCCTCAGAAAGGGTAGCAATTGCAAAATATACCTAGAGGACTCTACATAACATAGACCAGTGGTTTTGAGGAAAAAGACCACCTCAACCTTATCCCAATTGAGGGAAGGGACTCCTCTGCTGTCCAGCTCCCTCAGACTTCCTGTCTCATCGAAGGACAACAGGGACTACCATTCAGTAAATTATGAATCCTAAGCCAGAGAGGGAAAAAAAAAAGGAGCCTGGTGGTGGTAGAGAGGGAGGAAGACCACTTTGGAAATCCTTGTGAAGGTCACTTCTCTGAGAAACAGACCCAGTAAAATCTCAGATGCACTAAGATGTAATTAGAAGATTATTATATGCTTCCCTCCTCCACCCAAGGCCCCTTATCAGCAACCCAACAGTGGTCCAATAAAATAGCAATTGATCACAGCTAAAAGATCTGTAAAATATAGATTTTCTCTAAGGAGAAATACATTCAAACAAACAAAACAAACAAACAAACAATCAAAGTCACAAGGGGTATGAAGAACAGGGACAATAGCTTCTCATATCTATAGCTACAATAAACACAGCTCCACTTCCACCTGCTACAAACCTTCAGTTTGTAAAACACACATTATCTCCAAAGACAATAATGGGAAGCACAATAAAAGGAGGTATACCTGTAAGTTGGTCTGTAGTATCCTTTTCTTGTAACGTCTTTGTCTCACTTTGGTAGGAGGGTAATGCTGTTTCATAGAATGAGTAATGAGGTGTGCCCTCCTCTTCAGTGTTTGAAGAGTTTGAAAAGGATCGGGCAATATAATTTTTTAACATATCAAATTCAGTTTCAAATTGACCTCATTAGAAATCCCAGTTGTGCCACTTTCTAGCTATGTGATAGATTACTAAATATCCCTAAGCTTCAGTTTCTAACCTAAAATAAAAAGTATTAGATTTTCATCATTTGAAAAATGTAAGAAATATTTATAAATTACTTAGTATTTTTTTTGCCACTTATTTAATTACTCAATAATTGGTGATTAGTTCTCAGATTTTTGTTATGTAATTCATGTGACAGACAATTCAGAAATATATCAGTCATCATTTAATTTATCTCCTCAATGGTTTGTTCCTAATTTTTTATATTCCAGGCACAGGGAATGGAGCAATGGCCATGTTCTCAATAGATCTTCTCTAACTCTTCTCTTCCATCTAATTAGAATTAAAAAATATATATTTATGTTGAATGGTTTCTCTGTCCATTTAAGTACAATTTGGGTCTTTAGTCAACTAAATATGCTTAATTAAGTTTTAAATAAGTGGTTTTTTAAACTAATTTTTAAAAAAATTCCAACAAACATAATGTTTTCAGTCACCTTATATACTTTCTTTTCTGAGTATTATCCTCAGCTTTCTAATGTTTTATGCCTAAGAATGCCTAATGGCTCTTACAATATGAAATTTCACATTTGTCCTGTGCCGTATGAAAGTGGAGAAAAGGAGAAGAATAAAAGTTTTGGAAGCCAATTATTATTCTTATTGGGAAGATAGCCGGTTTGTCTCAGGCTGAAGAGCGATAAATATTACCCTCTTATCTGGTACTTCTATATAGTTCCTTTCTGCTCTCATTCTCTATCTGCTTTCTTACAAAGGATGGCTCATGGCACAACTTCCCTAAGGAAAACTCAAAAAATCTCAATGATTTCCTCACTTGTGAGTTTAGATAGCTTTGTCAGTATGCCTTGGGCTTGAGAGTTCAAACCCTGCATTGGATGCTGTGCTGATAGCTCAGAGCCTGGAGACTGCTTCAGATTCTGATGATGGAGCATAAGGCAAGCTCATAGGCCACAAACACCCCTGCCTCCTCCCACCATGTGAGACATATCCTGGCTGCCCAAGAACAAAGGAAAGGGGAAGAAACAAATGGTTAACTGAGAGAGATCCTAGTCCTGCAGGACCTAAGTCTCCGTCACCCCTTCACAGTGATGTGGGCAACACAGGGAGAAGGAAATGGCAGATAGAACTAAATTTCCTAATAACCTGCAGCCCATTGACAGACACTAGAGGCCAGCAGAGTAAAATGTTTCTCCAGGAACTCCTTACTGTCTTAATGTTAATGGTTTGCTAGAGGCAAAAACAACCCTAGCTTGACAATAGCTAGGCCTCCAGTATCCTGTGAGTCTTCTTTAGCATATGAAAATCACACTGGAAACTTCTCCTGGACTTTACCTCCCCAACCCCAGAGTATATAACCAGTCTCTCCTCATGGTCCCTAGGGCCAGCTCTTCCTGCCCACAGGTCCTGTCCCCATGCTTCAATAAAATCACCTTTTTGCACCAAAGACATCTTCAAGAATTCTTTCTTGGTCGTAGGCTCCAGACCCCATGAACCCCACTATCACCCAAAAAACCTCATGATATTCAGCAACTAAATATAGTGATTAGTGATTCTGCATTGATTTACCACTATTGATATTGCTATTACAGACAGAGGAACAAGTAGATAGCTTTAATTAACAAAGCCTTTTTGTTTATACTAAACATGTAATATGGATGTTTTCTAGAACATGTCACCCAGAGAAATTCCTTTTGTTTTGGGCTTCTTATTCAGATTTTGTTTCATCATTATCAATTATAGGATATACTGTAGTGTGTCTATTGCTATTTTAAGAGATGAGTAAATAGTATGAGACTATTTAGTCTTTGGTCTGCTAATCTTTCTTTTACTTATATTTTTCAAAATTATACTTTTATTTTTTTGTACTTTGTGTTGTAACATCCATCACTTTCTACTACTTCCATCCCCCACTGTATCTCTAAGTTTCCTTCTTAATCTGTTGTCAGCAGGGAAGCTAAAAAGGAAGATTTTACAAAGTATGTACAAAGAAGTAGCCCCAGCATTATAGCACAAGCTATAGCAATGAAATTCACATGTTTTATTTTCAAAGCATCCTTCATTTATAGTTGTGTTCAAAACTGATGAGATTTTTTAGAAAAAGCCTACAGGGAAGATAATTTTGGTTGAAATTTTTTTCATTCTTGTTATTTAAAAATACATGTTGAAAAAAAAATGTATGTTGGTAACTCTGGCCAGTTTAAGAGTTAGATAACCTTACCATTCTTGAAATTTATATTGAGAAGATGAGAAAAATAGAAAAATCCTGAAATTCTCTAAAAGTGAAATTAAGAAGTCCTCATAGGCTTGATTCTCATGTATCTGGAATTACGTTCATTGCCTGTGAACATTTCACCCTTGCAAGTGATACAGACTGGCTGTGTCTGAGGACTTAAAGAGGGGGTCCCACAGTGCCAGCCAAAAGGGTCATTGGCTTTGCACAGGATAGAAATCAAACAAGCCGGGAGGAAGTGAGAGCAGTTTATTGAAGACAGAGAGAGTGCAAGTACAGGCAGAACTTCTGGGAAGTCAGAAAGGAAAGGAAAGTGAGTCCGTCTCCTTCTTTGCTTGGGGTCTGGGTTTTTATGGAGGGTTGGGGTCTGGTACATGTGTCTTCTCAGGCATCCAGGAACAAAGATGAGTGTTTAGGTGTTCTCCATAAGTCATTTATTCACTGGAGCCAGGCGTCTTGGGGAGTAAGTGTGTTTGAAAAACGTTCATGACAATTCACCTGGTCGCCCCTTCAAGGTTATCTATTGTGCTAGAAGGCTCCAAAGAAATCATTACCACCTTCTTTACAAGGAGGACATACATTATCTGTTCTAGAAAGTGTGTGTAAGGCAGGATTGTAGGTCCTAGCAAGAACAGAAGCAGGAAAACGAGTAGAAAATCAATTTTTATGGAGTCCCTTTGGTTTGCCTGTCTCACAAATGTAACCTCCCCCCATAATCATTCATTTATTCAACAAATACTAACCAAGTACCTAATGTATAGGAAAGGGCTACATTCAGAAAAGGGGATGCAATGGTTAGCAAGAGAGAAGGAATGCCTTTCTTCATGGGGATTATTTTTAGTGAAGATTTTCCCCAAATTCTTCTAATATATCTGAATTCCAAATATACCCATCACTCCACTTGTCAAAAATTCTTTCTCCTAAACTCTGAGGCAAAACCCTTATGTGCATTTTTATGCATTTGTAAAGTTCCTAAGTTATTCTTTCAAACTCTTTTTCTATTTAAATTGATAGTCCCCTTCCTAAGTTTTAAATATCATGAGCCTTTCTTCTAAAATGGAGACTGTATCTTAAGTTTCATTTTTATTTCCAGGGTCAATGATAATGTACTTAACAGAGTAGGTGCTCAGTGAAACTTTGTTTTATGAGAAATAAGTAAAGGAGAATGTGATCATTCTTTCCTGTGAGTGAGAACTTCATAAGAAGACCATGCTGTCTCTTTGTTACATTCTTCTCACCAAGGGATTTTATGTTAAATGGCTCATTACACAACTATGACTTTCTCTCTCTACCAAAGACTTAACGAGCCTGAGTGTCTCTGATGCCAGCCCCACCCAACCAGAAGAAGCGTAGCATCCTCAGCCGGATCTGCCTGGTCTTAATGGTGTAAACCACTGGGTTGAGCACTGGAGGTGTGAGAAAGTGAAGATAGGAGAGCAGCACACGGCTGGAAGGGGACGCCCCCCTCCCAAATCTGTGGATCATGGACAGGCCGATCATAGGTGTGTAGAAGAGCAACACAGCACAGCCGTGGGAGACACAAGTGTTGAGGGCTTTGAGGCGTTCAGCATTGGAAGCAATAGATAGCACTGTTTGGAGGATCAGCCCGTAGGAGAGAACAATGAGCACCGAGTCTACCCCCAATGTGGAGAGCACCACAAAGAGACCATAGGCGCTGTTGATGTGGGTGTCTGCACAGGCCAGCTTCATGACATCTGGGTGTAGGCAGTACGAGTGGGAAAGCAGGCGATTCTGACAGTAAGGCAGCTGCCTCAGCATGATGGGGGCCGGGATGTGGAGCCCGACGCTGCGCACCGCACTGGCCAGGCCCAAGCTGGCAACGCGGGAGCTGGTGAGGATGGAGCTGTAGCGCAGGGGGTTGCTAATGGCCACAAAACGGTCAAAGGCCATGGTCAGCAGCACAGAGGACTCCATGATGGAGAAAGTGTGGATGAAGAAGAGCTGGGCCAGGCACACGTCCACCGCCACCTGTCTGAGACCCAGCATGTAGAAGGGGAGCATAGTGGGCAGCGTGGAGGCAGACAGGCCCAGGTCGGTCACTGCCAGCATCGACAGGAAGTAGTACATGGGCTGGTGCAGGGCGGGCTCTGACCTCACTACCCACAGGATCAGGCCGTTCCCTGCTAGAGAGGCCACATACATGGCACACAGAGGGATGGAGAGCCAGCTGTGCACAGCTTCGAGGCCTGGGAGCCCTGCTAGGAGGAAGGAAGTACTGGTGTGGTTAGAGTCTGACATGGTGACCCAGCAGGCAGAGCTCCAGGCAGAAGTGCCACCACAGGCCCTGAAATCAGAGGAGTTACTGGGTCAGAACCTCCACCATGAACCAAGACCTTGCAGTAACTCCCTGGAGTGTTTCCCTGACACCCCTGGCCTTGTGATTTCGGAGGTCTTTCCCCCAATTCTTAGATAAGGGCCCTTAAGCAAAGGTGAGTTTGAATTATTAAAGGAAGTCTTATAATCATGGTGAGCCTGGCTCAGGAGGCACACAACAAAATTCACCACAAAAATCAGAGTTTAAAACATGGACCCGGAAAGGGACCGAGCTCTTCACTATATACATCCTAGGATGTGAACTCCAGGTCCCTTTACAGCTAGTGTGCCTGATCCGGGAGCAGAGTACAGACTCCTCACTTCCTGTCAAGTTCTCCTTCACACTGCCTTTCAGTGAGTACTTCAGGGTGGCGAATATCCCAATCTTGCAGACTGACATCTTGTTTTATAATTAAAACAATTCAAAATAATTCCCTTTCACATGTTAGCCCACCTGTGTGAGCACACAAATGCAACTCTATCACCCACATGGTTTAAAATATCAAGCTATGGCAAAAATTTTCTATAGTTTTACAAATATGATTCATTCTCCAATTGACCTGTGCATGTGGAACATTAAATAGTATGATTCCTAACTTATAGAAAATTAAAAATACCTTGAAGCTTATCTGTAACTTTTTCAGCATTATATTGATGAGCATATAGAAATCAGAAAAACATACTGATGTGTGGAGGAATCAGAACTTAGATCCACTAATAAAGTGATTTCTGGAAAAATACAATATTCGGGGACTACATTTTCTGTGTCTGCTGTGTTCACTCCCAAGCACTTTGGCTCCTGTTTCACCCCCTGCAAACTCACCTCCCTCCAATGTCTTCCATCATGAGTTCCATTTTCTGAGACAGCACTCAAAGCACTGCCTGAAAGCTTTCACCTTTCCTCCTGATCATAAACAAAGGAGGGAGATTTCTAAGTTTCCCAGGAGTACAAAACTGAAGAATAAGAGCCAGCAAGGATGACTTAATTTTTAGGGCTCTTAGTCATACATTCAGAGATTTGTTATCTTTGGTCTTTTTCCAATGATATTGATTTTTCATTTTATCGCCTTTTCTCTCGTGTGTCTTGGAGAATAATCTAATATTCCTCTTTCTAGTATTTCCACATCATAATGAATTCTGTCAGTTTTTCTTCGGCAGGTAAAAATGTGCAAGTGTAATTTATTGCTTTCGTATTTCATCTAAAGTACTTTACAGAACACTCTCTGATGTTCGTGTGTAAAGCATCTCAACTCTTAGAAGTTAGATCAGTTTTTTTCAGATTAAGAAACTTAATCTATAAGAATTCAAGTATATAACTTTACTAAAGTCCCATCAATTGTAAAGGAGAATCTAGTACTGAAAAAAAATTCCCTCTGACTCAGTATCTTTTACTCCAGATATTGTTGCTTGGAGGTAAAGACAAATGCTGGCTACTAACAAACATATCAAGACATTCACTAGCCTTATCCTTACATCTAAGGAAATAAAAAATTGCCATGAATTTCTGTGCCTAAAAATTTCCTATACAGTGGCCATTTCTGGTTTTCCTCTTGTAGTCTACTTTATTTCCTCCAGATTAAACACCCTCATTTTCCTTCAATAATTAAACTGTTCCAGTAATAAGGGAAGCATGAATCAATATTTCAAATATGCAAAGAAAATAAAACAATATGGGAAGAGAAGAGCATATGGTTTTCAATTGTGAGTTTAGGTGAAAGCTCTCTGAGGAAGGGAGAATTGAAGACAGGGCAAGACACAAAGAGGGAGCAAGACAGTTTGAGATCTGTGCCTGTCTGTGTGAGTGAATTCTGATTGGCAGGGAATGTATGGAGGTACGTCACTGGAAACCTAAAGTTATTAGCACACAAGTTAGCTAGGAGGTAGGTGTTTGTTAAAGGTGAAATTGTGATAGAAATAGAAGTTAAGACATAAGAGATAACCTTCCAGAACCAACACAATTACTTAAGACAACTACATGTCGCCTGACTGGGGGTGGGGAGGTATTTGTATTTTCTTCTGTACTGAATATACCTAATGGCTCTGACAGTGTGGACTGTGGGCTGGTGGCATCAGCAGCACAAGACAGCTTGTAATAAATACAAATTATTAGGTTCTGCCCCCAACCTACATGCCCATCAGGATATCTCCAGTTGAACTCCAGCATTCGGTGTTTTAACAAACTCTCCAGGTGATTCTGATACAAACCAAAGCCTGAGAACCACTGAGGTACATCTTTAGGTATAGTGTTGTTTTGTAAATAGATGAGTGCTGTGGGATAAGCAAGAAGTGGGAGAGAAACAGAGGTTATGAATTAATAGAAAAGGGACACTCTTAGACAAAGAAAGAAACCTTGCTCCCCAGTGCGAAACTCTGAGATGGAGCCAGCAAAAATGCTCAGTCACAACCGCAGATTCTTTGATTGGGATGCCCCAAATGATCTTACCATAAGTCATTAAAGACCCCAAAAGCATATGGAAATTATAATAAATAAGCATACTATATTTTCCTTATAATTTACTGGTATAATTTAATTTACTTTGAAAAGTACCAAATTATTAATGAGACAATCTGCAGTCCACTAAATTCTGCTGCTGTTGGAAGCTCAACAGGCTGTTTTATCCCTTCTATATACAGATGTATGAATTCCTAGTCAGTTACTGACAGATGGAGCAAATATAATAACAATTCTATAATTCTATAATTCTATATTATATTATTGTTATAATAATATAATAACAATATATATAATTATATAATAACACCTATATAATAACCATTATTATTATTATTATATAATAAGATTGTGGGTATTTAATATGATAGTATATGCAAATCATTGGCTATCATTCCTTAAAAAAAGCACACATTAAGCACTTAATAAATGTGGTGATGCGGACGTCCATGTACATACAAATACAACAAAGAAACTTTCTATTGTTGCAACAGAAATAATAAGAGTTTAAGTCAATGAAGGACTTTCTATCTTTTAGGAAAATAGAAATAGAAAATAAATAGAAATAAACAGATCAGAAATTCCAGGTTTAGCCACAGCACTGAAAGCCAAGGCAGACGATTTGTACTTCCCCCAAAGAATATTTTGTCAATTTTTTTGTTTCACAATACAAGTGCAAAACAAAACAAACAAACAAAAAAATTCAGCTCATTGTGGACACATATATTTGTCAAACCTTTGAGTATGAATGCAAGAATATCGTGAGGCTCCCAAAGCTTTCAAACTCAATGTCATATGTCATAAAGAAGAAATGGGTGTTGAACATATTCCAACAAATAAACAACTCTAACTCTGGGCAAGATATATAAAATATGTCAGACATTGAAAAATAGACAGGGTTTCCTTGTGATAAAGGAAACAGGAAGTGAACTAGCTGAATTCAGAAAGCTGAATTCAGGCTTTCAGCTAACTGGCACCAGTTGGTGCATTATAAGCTCAGACAAGGAAGTTAAATGCTAATCGAGGGCAGCTCTCTCCCTACTGGAGGGAGAGAAGACCAGATTGGGTTTAGAGACTGTGAGGGATCCAAATTTGGGCACCTACTGGATATGAAGAAGTTGCAGAAGGAAGGAGTCCTAGAAGTCTGCTTAGGTATCCATTTGAGTTTTTCACCAGGTAAGAAGCTACAAATTCCTAGGTCAAGATTCCAAAAGCCTGGCAGGGAACATGTCTGAGATGGAGTGGGCTGTCAGTTGCATGGAAATTCTGGAGGTCGTTCAGTATTTGGACACACTGGAGTTCCAACAAGGGGGAGTGGACAGATCTCTTTGAATCCCTTAGCCATAAACATGAAACCGTAGAAGGGCCACACCATAGGAATAGGAGTGTGTGGTGTGGTTTCTGATGTCATGAAGTTGATTCAATATCATGTGCTACCTTGACATCTGAAACTGGGAGTGTATTAAAAAGCCTAACAATAGTTTCCCTGCTCTTTCTAGGTATGCCCCACATCCAGTGGACAAGGGTCCCATCCCAGCTAGTTCCCCTAACAATCAAATAAGCTGCACTCCAACTAATGGCTTTTACTTCCCTGTAAACCCATGAAATTATTAAAAAAATCCACTCAAATACTCCTTTGGAAATGAGAGGGGTAACCCCACCTTACCATTACTGCAGAGCCTGCCTCTAATGGCCCCTTGTTTGTTCACTTTGTCCCCAACTGTAACCCATGTGTGCCCCTTGCCTGGCATGCAGTTTCCTCCTTCCCCAGTCTGTGATTATCTATGATTAATAAACTGCTATCGATCCTATCTTTCCAGAGTCAAGTGCCATGCTTCATCTATTTCCATATATAACCCTTCAGTAGAAATCCCCTTCTCATCAACAAGGTGAATAGGAGGGGATTAGGAGAAAATCTGTAACCAAAGAGTAAGGGCTAATTAACACCAACCCTAATAAGGCCTAAAGTCAAGATGCAAAAACATTAACGTGGTCCTGCCTGCCATGTCAAACCAGATTCTCTTTATATAGGATAATATGACCCAGATTCTCTTTAATATAGCATTTGCAATGCCCATGGGCACATAAAAAAAATCAAATAAAATGCAGAAAGATAATCAGAATAAAGTAAAGCAGCCAATAAGAAGAGGTTCAAGATGAACAGAGATTCTAGAATTTGGAGAAAAGAGCCTTAATAATTTTGAAACTACATTTATGCATTCAAGGGATGAAATTATGAAAAAAAATAAATTATAGGTAATGGATCTGGATTTCTCACTGTCAGAGAAAGAAACTAACAAATAAGAAATCATAGTTTTAAAGTCAAATAGGAAAAAATCCTTGCAATTTATAATTCTAACTTAGTAACATTTTAAAGATTAATATTAAACATTTTCAGGCTGAAAGGAAATGATGCCAGGTATAAATTTGCACATATGCTAAGGGATATGGAGTATTAGATGTAGTAAATATGAAGTAAGTATAATTTTTCTCAGTCGATAATTTTTTTCATGGTATTTCACTGTATCATGCACATTGTGGTATATCCACAGTGAAATATTATTCAGCAATAAAAAGGAATAATATAAAACAACCTAAATAGAGCTCAATATACTTATGCTGAGAAGAAAAAGCCAGACTGCTAACAAAAAAAGTATATACTTTATGAATACATCAGTGTAAAATTTTAGAAGGATGCACACTAATCTGTAATGACAAAATCATCTCAGCCTTTGACAGGCCGGGGGAAAAAGGTACTGGGCAAGGAGAAAAAGAGGAAACTTGAGAGTAGTGGATCTGTTCATTATCTTGATTTTGGTGATAATTTCATGGGTGTATATGTGCATTAAACTTACAAAATCGAATACTGTAAAAATGTGCCATTTCTTATATGTGAATTATTCCTCAATAAAGCTGTTAAAAGCAAAATGATAGTAAAATAGACATGAGATATTAATAGATTTTGAGGAGGGTTACCCCAAATAACAGAGAATGTGGTGGGATGCTAACAAAAGGCACCTTCAGGAGTGCCTGGGTGGTTCAGTTTGTTGAGAATCAGACTCTTGATTTCTGCTCAGGTCATGATCCCAGGGTCATGGGATTGAGCCCTGAAACGGGCTCTGTGCTGTGCATGGAGCCTACTTAATATTCTCCCTCTCACTCTCTCTCCCCCCACCCTTCTCTACCACTCACTCTCTTTCAAATTAAGGAAAAAAAAGGGGTCTTCGGTACCTTGATAATGGAGCTGTTAAGTGTGGGGTGGGAGCAGTAGAGTGGTAGCAGAAGAGGAAGAACGCTGGCTGTTGCGATCAGGGTTACACAATGAACTAACAGTCAGATGCCAGGAACTGCTAAGTGTTCATTGGGCACTTCAACTTTTTGTGTTTCTAGAATGCAGGCTCTGTTGAGAGATGAAGTCACATCATGAGGGCTTTGTTTGTTGTGCTTAAATATTTCATCTTTCCAGTCCCCACTTAAAATCATAACTTCAAAGAAATATCCTGAAATCTCCATCATTTAAATGGACCCCTCCTTCTTGTGTCCTCACCTAGGCTGTGCTGTCTGTCGTCAAAGCACCTGTTACTCACCGGGGAATTATATACTTACAATCCTGTTTTCCCTGATGATTTAAACTTTTCACACTGAGCTAGAAATATTCTATTTTCTTTTCTTTATATTTTGAACAAGAAGTGACCCAGTATAGATGAATAAATAAGAATTAAATGAATGACTCTGTAGGGGAGAAATAAAATATTGCTAGCATATTTCTTCTCTCCTTTTCATCCTGACATTGTAAATAACTTTATAGTGCATTCTGATCCAAAAGACTAGCACTTAGGCAAAAGTCTTAGTTGACTTAGTACTGCTTATGTTTTTAATAGAGCAATTCTATCCGAGAGGTTAGCTGAAGATTTAATTCAGAAAGAAAAAGACCATGACAAAGTGAACAAATCAGTTTCTCTAGCTCTGACTTGTTTATGAAAGCCTAGTCAGTTCTTTTAAGAATGATCCGTTAGGATCATAATATTTTGCTTATTTTTTTCTAATATTCCCTGAAAGAATGAGAAAAAAAGTGAGTTGTACATGACCCCTGTCATTCAAAAATCGTAGCATGCCATGTAGTTTATGAGGGTACAGAATATCCTGTGTGCTTATTAGGAAGTGAGGAACTGCTTTCACTTCATTCAGAGAGCTGGAGAGTGTTAGAAGCTGTGTCCACCCTTCACGTGTCATGTAACTTAAAAAAATAATGAACTGCCAAATAGTCACATTGTAACATTTTATTATGATAATTCAGGTGTTTGTTTCTTGAAGTGTACTTAAATGTTCTGAAGTATTTCACTTGGTTGTATTTTCCAGTGTAACCCACATCTATAGTTATTATGTAAATCTTTAAAAATTTTGATTTTACATATTTTCCAAATTTTCAGAAAGTATACAAAGTGAAGCCCTCTTGAGCTTAAGTTTGTAAACCTCTAGATGTTTAGTTGGAGGATATTTTAGATATCTTTGAATTTCACTCTTCAAATCTGCTTGCTTTTACATGTAAACGATATTCTCTCAAGTGGCTGTCAGTTCTTCTGTAATAACCTAAGTCTTTCACAGGCTGATACTGATTTTTGCAGAATGAGCAACATGTTTTTTTCTCATTAAATAGGTATCATTTTAAGTGTATTTGTTTAAATATATAATGTATTTCAGTCAGTTTTTTGAATAATTAATCAACTGATACATCAGATGGAAGCTGTCCACTCTGTCTCCTCTCTGATGTCTTCAGTCAGCAGGCTGATTATCAAAACCAGTATTTTATCTCTGTGATTCAGAGTTTTTTGAGGTGGAGCATCTTCAGAATGTGTACCCGAATCTCTTTGGTTTTAACACTGTAGACAATTGGGTTGAGCATTGGAGGAACAAGAAAGTGCAGGTAGGAGAGAAGCATGTATACCTGAGCTGGTAGCTTCTTTTTCCCAAAGCGATGGATCATCGACAGGCTGACCAGTGGGGTGTAAAATAGTAATACAGCACAGATGTGGGAAATGCAGGTGTTAAAGGCTTTGAGGCGCTCGGTGTTGGAAGCGATGCTCAATACTGTCCTCAAGATTAGCACGTAGGAGAGGAGAATGAGTACAGCATCCAACCCCAGTGTGGAGAGCATGACGAAGAGCCCAAAGCCACTGTTCACAAGAGTGCTAGAACTGGCTAGCCTTAAAACGTCAGGATGAACACAATATGAATGAGACAGAGCATTCATAGGCTGAAATCGCAGTCTTCCAAGGAGCAAGGACAGGGGCAGATGGAGAGCAGCACTACGTGTCACAATGGCCAACCCAATAGCCCCGATGCGCTTGGTTGTGAGAATGGTGGCATACCGTAAGGGCTCTCGAATAGCCACACAGCGGTCAAAAGCCATGGCCAAGAGCACAGCTGATTCAATAACTGAGAAAGTGTGGATGAAGAAGAGTTGCATAAAGCAGGTTGCAGCTCCTACCTTTCTCTGGCCTAGGAGAAAGACGGCTGTCATTGAAGGCAGTGTAGAAGCTGAGAGGCCCAGGTCTGCCATTGAAAGCATGGACAGGAAGAGGTACATAGGTGTGTGGAGGCTGGGAACAGACTTGACAATGTACATTATGGTGATGTTGCCCAGCAAAGACACAACATAGATAGAGCAGATAGGAATGGCTGTCCAGCAATGAGCAGCCTCCAATCCTGGGAGATCCATCAGTATGAAGATGAAGCTGCTGGCATTATTGTTGTTAAGAACTGCCATCACTTTGGGAAGAGCTTGCCCTGGAAAAATTATGAAGAAGGCAAAAAGTTATTCTTTTACAGCATTTTCCTAGCATCTCGTCCCACAGCACCTGTGACCCATGCTTGCAGGGTTATATCGCTCTCCTCCTCTTCTTACGGCTCCAAATCCCATTCCTCGAGGAGTTCCACTAGAGTACAGTGCTGTCTCTCTCTTGGCACTTTGCCCTAGTTCTCAGAGGCCTTTTGTGCCTTTCATACAGAGAAAATTCCTTCCTCACTCGAAGTCGTTTCAAGTTTTGAAAAATGGAAAGGGTGAGAGTGTATGGTACAGATGCACAAGCTAGATTAGTTTTAATACCAGAAAATCAGACTCTAAAGAAACCTAGATAAGGATAATTGTATTTAATGGCTGCCTGGGAGTTAGAAAGTAAAGTATAAGAATGTTAATACTGACTCTGAAATCCTGATGTCACCAGATATATCTTTTCCTCTGAAAGGGATTCGAAAGCAGTATATGTGACAAGAGGATACCAGGAAGGTTTGGGCTTGATGTGTATGTCTACTGGATTAAATCCCTTCTCGAACTTTGTTATCACTCTCTGCAAAAATGTTCGGACAGCTGGTTCAGATGTATGAAAGGAAGAAGGTGAAGACTAGATAATATTTGCAGTTAGAAATACATATATTCTCAAGGACATCCCACATGTACTGAGCTCCTGCTATTTGTTCATTTAAGTAATATAATGACAGGCAATCTATAACTTATGCCTTCAAAGGTCTAGTGATCCACTGGTCAACACAGAACACATCCATGAGGGCAATGACCGTGGTACAGATGAAAGATCCTGGCTGGAAATCTACATTATGCTCTCCATGACTCACCTTTTTAAAGAATGATCCTGGGTAGCTTCGAAGACAATTATTAAAGAAAGGAATCTAGCGTTAAATCTGAGTACATAGAGTTCAAAACAAACCATGGTCACATATGTGAAGTTCACACTGAACGATGATTTTCTTTGCTAATATATCAGAAAAATTCTCTTAAAAGAAAGGTTTCAACATGCTCTGGGCAGTCATTTAGGCTGCAGCCATGGCCAGTAGAACAGTCTTCATTATATTCTACTTTTTCACACTCTAATTATAACGTTGCCTATACAGTCATGAAGAATACTTTCAACATGCTAACCATTAGTCTAAGGAAAACCCAGAGAAGAAATTCTGTGAAGGGTGAACAGTGTGTCAGAATCAAAGCAACATGGCATTTGAACAGTAAACAAATATTGGCAATTATTATAAGACAAGTTATGGAGGAGGCCGAAGAGTATAACCACACATAAGAAAGGCAACAAGTAGAGGCAGGCCTATCAGATTTGAGAAAGGGTCTGCAATGGAAAGAGGAGGACTGGGTTTTGTGTATTGATACCCACGGAGAGGTAAGGGCAACTGAGTACTAGTAGTCATCTTTGTTCTAATAAAAACTCCCTCTGAACTTTGGTTCCAGAGGGCGAGGTATACAGTGCATTCACTTTGTATCCATTAACTTGCCTCAACAAATTTTTTTTCTAAGCTGTTAATCACAGTTTATTTTCAAAAGAAAGGAAAAGCATCCCCCTCCCAAAGTAATATACTAAAATTCTCATGAATGCAGAGAAGTTATCATTATTAATCAAAATAAAACATCTGGGATTCAGTATTAATATTCCTTGGAGAGTATTTAACAAACTGGTATGAATAAAATAGCAAATCCATTACCGAAACATGACGAGTAAGAAAGAAGGCAATTTTATATCCGGAAGACATGAGATACTACATGACGAGCTGGTGATTAATTCACAGGTGGGAAAAGTCTCAGGGGCTACTTGGAAGTCTTTGCCTTGACTCTACCTTCTAAGAGTGTCAGAAAAGAAAGGCTGCTACTATCAGACTCTAAAGTATGGTGTATGGATTCAATCTGTGTGTCTGACTCTGTCCAGAATAGGTATTGAGCTGTGTAGGAACCCATCATGTCGGGCTTGCAAGCTTCCATCTTCCAGGGATCGTGGCACCTCGCCATATGGGAAGAATCAGGGACACTAGGGATTTGGAGAGTTGCCTGAGACAGGAAAGCAGGGAAAGAAAGTTGTAGCAGACTGCATTCTGTGAATAGTATGAAGTATTTTTTTTTTCAATATACTTCAATGCCTATTATGTGTCAGGCACATTACTGGACTTTGCAGAGAGGTAATGGTGTATATAAAGACTAATTCTGATAGAGAATAATTATCCAAAGAGCATCATTTCATCTAGTTATCAGTTATCAGTTATCTG
Organism: Paguma larvata; assembly: GCA_030068075.1. Taxonomy (NCBI): domain Eukaryota; kingdom Metazoa; phylum Chordata; class Mammalia; order Carnivora; family Viverridae; genus Paguma; species Paguma larvata. The sequence goes on from CM057831.1 coordinate 58,895,538, forward strand.
AGATAGTTGTGGCGATCAGTGAGGAGAAGAGAGAGGTGTTCCTGGCAGCCCTGGTCATGATGCTAAATGTTAAAGGACTAAGGAGATATGATCAACAAGAGGTTAGAAGCATGTATTTCTCTGCCTATTTCTCCTCATCCTGTCCACTTCTGAGTGTAAGCATAGGGGGGACTTAACCCCTGCCCACATGAACATTTGACAGGATGTTTTGGGTCACAAAGTGAACAGCAAAACTGCTATCTTCTTTATTTGAGCTTTACCAAGAAAAAAGAAAGAATACAACTTTGAAGATTTTTCAAAGTCATCTTGTCCAATTCTTGCTAAGTTGAGTCTGAAACATCCATAAAATAAATGTGAAACACTCTGTGTCAGAAAGCAATCCATTCTATCATGATATTTAAGTAACTCGGGAAATACATCTTTCGGCACTGCCTTTTGTGCAAGTTGGAGAAGTGTTCTAAGCCCTTACTTAGTAATTGACTGTCTAGATTGTACCTGTGTTAAAGCATCCCACCCTGCATTCTTGTCTGATAAAATGAGCCACCTGGATTTTCTTTACTCTCATAGTCTGAAAGGATTGCTGTATGTTTAATATTTAGTAAGGAGTAGCTATACAATGTTGGTATTCATCTACCCATGGAGAAGGGGTACATTTTACAACTCCCTGGATTTGGACTCACAAAGCAATGCTAAACTGACAGGAGGTAACAAGGAGTGGAAGGCAGGACACCTCTGGATAATACGGCTTACAGTGCAAGCCAATGTTATGCTTGTCTCTTTTGTTTTTTGCTTGTTTTATTTTTTAAAGTTTATTTATTTATTTTGAAAGGGGGAGGAGCAGAGAGAGAGAAAAAGAGAGAGAGAATCCCAAACAGACTCCTCACTATCAAGCCCGCCTTGGGCTTGCACCCACAAGCCAGCAGATCATGCTCTGAGCCAAGGTCAGATACTTAACCAACCAAAGCACCCAGAATCTCCTATTATGCTTCTCTCTTGACACAATTCCTTCCTCAGTTTCTTCCTCACGTGTTTCATCATTATAAACTAAGAGGCGATGGCATTTTGTTGAACAGTGCCTAATATTCATAGAAGATAGTGGAAATTTGAGTTCCAAAAATCTTGTTTCAAAAAATCTTGTTCCTGGGGCACATAGGTGGCTCAGTTGGTGAAGCGTCTGACTTTGGCTCAGTTCATGATCTCGCGGTCTGTGAGTTCAAGCCCCACATCGGGCTCTGTGCTGACAGCTTAGGGTCTGGAGCCTGCTTCAGATTCTGTGTCTCCCTCTCTCTGCCCCTCCCTTACTTGCATTCTCTCTCTCTCTCTCTCTCTCTCTCACACACACACACACACACAAAAAAATAAATAAACCTTAAAAAAATAAAAAATCTTGTTCCTGAAAAAAACACTGCTGTCTTGCCCATGCCCTAGGGGGCTCTTTGGCTTTACAGATCTTTCAAGTTGTTAATTCTGCTTCAAAGCACTAGAGCTACAAGATGGAGTCCTAGAACTGTTTGCACCTGCCCTGAGAAACACTACATGAACTAAGTCACATCAGTTCTTCAGGGAGGCAAACTAAGAAACAGACTCAACTCCAGAGAACAAACTGATGGTTACCAGAAGGGAGGTGGGTGGGGTGGATGGGTGACACAGGTGTAAGGGATTAAAGAGGCACCTGGTTATGTACGGAAGGGTTGAATCGCTATATTGTGCCCATGACACTGATATTAGGCTGTATGTTAACTCAGAGGAATTTCAATAAAAACTTCAAACACCCCAGCATGAATGCAGAACTATTACGCTTTTATAAAAATCTTGTAGCCTAGGTTCCATTTTATCAGTCCTTTAAATTATTTCTTTTAAGACAAGAACTCTACATAGCTTTTCATCCTGGGAGATTCATTAGTAAATATTTGGTGTTGTCTCTATTACAATGTTGTGTGAGAATTATGAATCATGTTCCCAGATTTCCAACTTCCCTCCCTCCCTCCTTTCCTTACTTCTTCGCTCTTGTCTTTCTTCCCTAAATTATTTATCAACTATCTAATATGTGTCCTACATAAATGATGTTTGACTTGGCAGCTGATGTTAAACTCTACGGGAAATAATTGAGTGATTGCTGGGTTAGGCAAAAGGGGCAGGGATTGTTCCTCAAAACTGTAGAATGTATCATATAAGAGGATTCGAGGCGCTGTATACCGCCAGTAAATGTTTTTCTTGTCTCAGAGATCCTCGTGCAGAGTTTACAGCCATATCTAGGATAGCCCATGACTTTTCTTGACTTCCATCCCAAGTGTGCATACAACGTGATTTAAGCTAACCTCGTTTGAGGAGTTTCTATCACTCACCAGACCCCAGGTCAGGGACACAAGCTCTGTGGATTGTCATGCAGCTGGGAGCTCAGGAGGCTCCCTGCCTTGAGCATAGTACTAAGTGAGCAAGTTTATAAAGGATTCGTTCTGGAGGCTCACAACCAATCCCAGTGAGACTCACACCCAATCCTTGTGGTATAGGCTCTCAGAGAAGTATCAGATGTGCCTGTGCTAATCTTTGTGTGTCCTCGCCAGGCCTCTAGGTGATGTATGATTATATACTTAGAACATGCAATTAGTCCTACTTCAAGCTTCCTTTCTTCCTTTCCCAGTCTAAGACTTTCTTAGCCCCTTATAAGATTTTTTTTAATGTTTATTTATTTTTGAGAGAGAGAGAGAGAGAGAGAGACAGAGCACGAGATAGGAAAGAACACAGAGGGAGGGAGACACAGAATTAAAACAGGCTTCAGGCTCTGTGCTGACAGCTCAGAGCCTGATGTGGGGCTTGAACTCATGAACCGAACCATGAGATCATGACCTGAGCCGAAGTCAAACGCTTAACTGACTGAGCCACCCAGGCATCTTCTACCCAGGTAGAAGTATCACATAGACCCTAGCTGTTTTGGTACCGGAAACATCTTGCATCATATTCTGATCTCCAGAACATACAATCTTTATATCCTCCCTGACCACCCCCAATTCAGCAGGGATTTTTTACCCTTCAATTGTACATATCTTGGGTGATGAGAGTGGAATATCTGCAGCATTATCTTCATGAATGATAACATTAATAGATTTCTTCCAAAATAAATTTATTTTGCACTGATTGGTCTTTGTTACAATAACATCAACTATTTCCTTGTGCTGCCCCTTTTCCTCCTCCTTACCTCCTCAGAGTGAGTTTTTCAAATTTACTGAGGAATGGGTGAAGGAAATTAAAATGGATTCACCAGGAACATAGGATCTTGGCTTTGTTTTGAAGGTAAAAAGAGAGTGATATAAGATGCAAAGTGGGGTCATAGTAGGCATGGAGCTGGCCAGAAATGGCCAGGGAAATTGAGGTAGGGACCAAATTGGGTATGAGGCAAAGGAAACATCCAGAGGTACCACAATCACTTGCTAGTTCAGTGGCTCACCAAGGTACTCATACAACTCCACAGAAAGTTATACTCATGGCTAAGATTTGAAATAGCAAAGGACACTGTGCAGGAACAGCAGGAAAAAGGTGTCCATTGTGAAGGCAAGAGAGGCCACATATAGGCTTCCAACTGTTTCTTTTCTTTCTGCAAGGGTCACTCTAGCCACAAATTTCAGTGACACATGAGAGATGTCTCATTCCAGGAAAGCCTGCTTGAGTTATGGACTCCAGTGTTATTAAAGCAAGCTAGTTACATAGGTACATCTCTGTTGCATGACCAGTGTGTGTAGACCCCAAACCAGGCAACAGGTACATGTAATAAATTCTATATTTGTCTAACATATGCTACCAACTGGGTTCATATTGAACTACTTCTTGGGCATATATAATAACATTATTACTCAGTAACTATATGAACATTCGAGAGAATTATTTTTAGAGTTTGGTCAAGGGCAACCCATTAACATGTTTAGAGAGATCAGCAAGAACTGAGTAAAACAGATCTGTTGCATTAACTCATTTCTTGCATGGATCTTTTGTGCATCTTCGGGAGTATGTCGTGACCATGATCCCACTGAACATGTGTTGGAAATGTTTTCATTCAGCATATGTGAAATATGAGTAGCTTTTAATGTGACCTAAACATAATTCTAATCCTAGATGACAAAATACAAAAAATACTAGAAATATTAAATCAGAACTAGGTGGATTCTATTGTAGATCCTTAAGTAACAAGAAGAATATTGAAGGAAGAGAATATAGCTGAAACAATTGTAATAATTTGCTAGAGATACAGCAGGTGGTTAAATAAGAAGGTCATTTATTTTAGAGCATGGGGCATATAATCAGAAACACAAATTTTGAGCTAGAATTATCAAAAAATAATGGTGGTTGTGAACAAAGACTAACCTGCGAGTGAAGAGGAACAATAGAAAAGTTTAAATGAGCGTGCAACAAAATCTTTAGATTTTGAAAGCTATTTTCAGTTCTGCTTGGAGTTGTTTGAGAATGAAGACAGAGAAGCCAACTAGCAGGATGGGTAAATGCTCTACTTAATCGTTAAGGTCTAAACTGAGGCAGGTGGAGTGGAAATGCAAAAGTAGTGAAAATATTACGAAAGTAAAATCTACAATATTGGTAAGAGATTGGAAATTACAAGTAAGGGAAAGTGAGGACCATGTGTGGCATTTGGTCTCCATTTTTGGCTAGAGTAAGAGAGTGAAGGGAGATGCCATCTACATACATGGAGAACACAAAAGTGGAAGCAGGAGGAAGTAGCAGTTGAGGACAGAGCCTTGTTGAGTTTAAGATTTCCATGTAACATACAAAGGGGATTATCCCAGAGTGACATGTGAACATATCCGAGACTCAGGACAGAGGTCGAGTTTGAGATTGATATGGCAATGTTCATATTTAGGGGGTTAGCAAAAAAAGTGAACCCAGAAAACGCGATGAGTCAAATTATTCGGAGAGATGAGAGAGAAACCAGAATCGAGGGGTGTTAGAGAAACCAAAAAGTACGTACTGAGTAACAAGTGAGTGGTCAACAGTGTCAATAATTGATGAGAGGTCCAGTGCTGAGGAGACAGAATTTGAAAGACATTATTTGTTTTGTCATTTAGATTTCTCAATGACTTTTGCCCAAGCAATTTCAGTGGAATAGTAGAGGCAAAATTTGGTTGCAATAGCCTTGAAGAGGAAATGATTTCTACTTCAGTTAAATTATAGGCAACCAAGTTGTTTGAGGTTGCATACTTAAATAGCCACATTATAAAGAAAAACAATGAACTGAACAGTATAAAAGTCAGCATATGGGTTTAATGTGACAACGGTGGTGAGGTTATGTTCAGGAAAGGCTGCAGAGAAAACGTGGGTGTTGATATTTATTACTTCATTCCTTAGGTGATATTTATATGGATGCCCATTTAATAAAATTTTGTGAATTGCACATTTATTTCAATGCAACTTTATATAATTGAATTTGACAAGAGGTTGAAAATTAAGACAATTAATGCATTTTTTTCAACTAGCTTATTTATGAGCCAACGGGAAAAATAGATAAGTACCTACCCATGTGTTTAGTAAGAGTTTATTTTATGAAAAGAGAGTCTTAAATAATTTTATAAACTGCTGCAAAGCAGTTAGTGGAAAAGGAGTCACTAGAAAAAAAATGTTGCTAAGATTCTAAATTAAGGAACTATAGTAAATTCATGCTTGGTAAGGGTGATGTATTAATTTCCTATTGCTGCTATAACAAATTACCACAATCTCTGTGGCTTAAAACAACACAATATTGTTATTTTACAGTTCTCGTGACTAAACGTAGGAAATGATTTTTACCAGGCTAAAATCAAGGTATCTATAGACAAGTTCTTTCTGGAGGCTACGAAGAACAATCTGTTATCTTGCCTTTTCCAGTTACTACATCAGGCCCACTCAGAAAATTCAGGATAATCTTCTCATCTTAAGATCCTTAACTTGAACACTTCTGCAAAGTTCCTTTTGCTATATCAGATAACATTCATTCACAGGTTAAGATGTCAAGTTCTTTGGTGGGCCAGTATTCAGCCTACCACCAGAGGGGAAAAAAAAATAAATGAGTGAGGTTAAAAATTTTGTTGAAATAGTAGAATATATGTCAAAAGATTTTTATTGAAGTGAATTTTATTGAATTGAAGTCAAGGGATGAGTAAAGAGTCTCATATAAATAAGGATTGAAATTACTCCAGAAGGTTTCTTACAGAGTTGAGTCTGAGGATGTTATGGAGATGGGAAGTATTTGCAGAATTCTAGTAATGACTTCAATCCTATTAATGGTAATATGTAGGTAAAGCAAGAAGCAGAATTACCTGGAGGAACTGAATCTCTGGAGCTCCCTTTTATCTCCCAAACAACACAGGACTCTTTACATCAGTGAAAATAGATATATTCAAATAACATGTAATATATGGGTAAATCTCAAAAGCATACATTTGTGACAAAGGAAATATAGTGGGTTTTATTTTTTTGGAAAACATTTAAAACAGTGCTGTAAAGCACATAAATGGTTATCACATACACTTATGTGTATGTTATACACACACACATACATTTAACTTAATAAAACATGGAAAGGAAAGGTAAACAACACAGTCAAATTATGTGATTGCTTTTGGGTATTGAGTTTGACATCTACAATTCAGCAAGATGCAAAGAAATTTTGCCTTTATTGTAATTTGTTTTACTTAAAATATTCTGACTCGATTGCGGCAAAATATTATAATTCAGTAGAACCAAGCAGAAATTGCATGGTGTATGTCTGTTGTACTATTGTTTGCATCTTTTTCATGCTTGAAGTATTTCATAATAATCATAATCATAATATAAACAAAAGGGAAAAAGAGAGTGGGGCAGAGGGCAAAACAGAGTGTCTCCGGTAAAAGAAACACATTTAGAGTTGGACATGGTTTGACCATCTTTGAATAGAGGAGATTACATTCTCTCTCTAATATTAGAAGGAAGAATTTTGATGGCATATCTAGATATAGATTCTTTTATGTATGTGGAAGTGAAGAAAGGGTCAGGTGTGAAGCATAAGTGATGGGAAGAAAGCTGCAGATATTTGAAATGGCAACTGTGGATCATGAAAAATGCCACCAAGAGTTTCAAAAATATACATCGAGACACTGAAAAACCAAATGAATTGAAGATCATTAATTTGTAGCCATTACAATATGAAAACTCTAGCGTTATTCTTAGGGAGATCTCAAAAGCACAGGTGAAAGAGTAGAAAAATACAATATTTAAATTGATTCCGAAGTTATATATGCAGTTGAAAAGTATTTTAAAAAAAGAAAAGGAAAAAGAATGAATGCTGATGGAGCTTTTCCTGGAGTATGTGTGGTCCATGGTGAAAATGAAGGTCAATGATAAAACAATGGCTGTCTTGGACTTAGAAAGGTGAGGGATTTGGGACTAAAGAGCTCAAGCCCAAAGTCCAGATGCAGTGAAGTCAAGAAGTGAACATACGTGAAAGACAGAATACAATACTAAAGATTGACATACTGGGTTTAAACATTATACTTTTTCCAAATGATGATGATTTTTAGAGTCTGGCAAGAGAAATTAGGTACATCCAAAATAGGTAGAAATTGTTGGTATTGTAAATTTCATGATTTTATAGTGTTTGTTTTCAGTAGCAGTATTAGATATTCACTTGTTTCCTTCTTTCCTGTTACTCCCTACTTCAACAGCAATATCATCAAGGAAACAAAAAAACTATGCAGGAAAGAACTTTGTTTAATTTCTAATGTATCTCCAATTCCTCAAAAAGTCAAGTAGGTACTCACTAAAAAGCTAACACCATGTCAAAGGTGATATATATTCAGATAAAAAGAAGTACTTTATTCACTCTGTCCAAGATGAACTATAAGACTATAAACTTCTCTGACTAAAATATACAAACCCCTGGACAAAGAAATAATGCAAATAGTTCATTATTTCAGATACTGAATTTCCTAAATAATTTTTATTGTTCAACGTACATTTGTTCAAATCATAGAATAGAAACAGTTTTAAAAGTTACCCAAACCAATATACTGTATAATTCAGAAGAGTCAGTCAAACAGAATCTTTGTGGGCATTTAAAATATCAGCAAGCTCTTTGCTTTCATGAAGCATTCTTTCTTAGGATAGTGCTGTGACTCGGGGTTCTCCCGGTCTTCTTTTAATGAAGAGTTTCTGAATTTTATCTCGTATCTGTTTGGTTTTCACTACATACACAACAGGGTTCATCACAGGAGGAATGAGAAAATGCATGTTAGCCATGGTCACATAGATATGTGAGGGAAGTTTGGGACCGAAGCGGTGCAGTATAGACAGGCAGATCATGGGTGTGAAAAAGAGAATCACGGCACAGGTGTGGGAAATGCAGGTGTTGAGAGCCTTGAGACGGCCACCATAGGATGCAATGCTCAGTACAGTTTTCAGTATCAGGACATATGAAAAGAGAATGAGGAGAAAATCAAGTCCCATAGTGGATAGCACCACAAACAGTCCAAAGATGCTATTAATCCTGGTGTTGGAACAAGAGAGCTTTATAATATCAGGATGCAGGCAATAGGAATGAGATAGTACATTGGCATGACAGAAGCACAGCCTCCTCAAGAGAATGGGGAGAGGCACCTGCACTGTGAATGTTCGCCCTATAATGGCCAAACCTATCCTGGAAATTACACTGTTGGTGAGAATGGACGAATAGTGCAATGGACGAGAAATGGCGACATAGCGGTCAAAGGCCATTGCCAGTATGACAGCTGACTCGAAATCCTGGAAGGTGTGAATAAAAAACATTTGGGTGAAGCAAGCAGAGAAGGTGAGCTCTCGAGCATCCAGCCAGAAGATTCCCAGCATTGTGGGGAAAGTGAAGAGGGACAGACCCAGATCAGAGGCAGCTAGCATGGCCAGGAAGAGATACATCGGTACGTGGAGGGTCTGTTCCTTGCAGATAACTGTCATGATGGTCATGTTGCCCACCAAGGTAATGAAGAACATGGCACAGAAGGGTATGGAGATCCAGATGTGCACAGCCTCCAGCCCAGGTATGCCTGTCACCATGAAGGTGGAGACTACAGATGTGGTGCTGTTGGTGGGCCACACGGTGCCGGAGCTGCATGTCTTTCCTAGAACAGAATTTATTGATTCTGTCACAGATTGTGAAATTTGACAACTCATAATACATCTTACTTTAAACTGACCCTAATTTATATCCAACATGAGATTAAATGCTGTTTTCCAGTACAGAGCATCTGAGCCTCTAGACTAACAAACAAGACCTGCTTTTTTTTGTTATCAAATTCCCTAGATATTGTAGCTTTTTAAAGGAAAAATGAGAAAAAAAAATATACCGGTGGTATTTAGTTTATCTAAGTCCTTTAATTGATATGTTTGTTATAAATAAGTAAATAAATAATAAAAAATCCAAAATATATGATATGCTTCAAATAAATTTCTTTTAAAAGCCGTGTATATTCATATTTGTTACTATAATTACAGTAGTACATCATTCCAGGGTATTTCTTACTGCCTTAGTCTACCTTGCTCCGTATTAGACAATGCTACTTAAACTGTAGTTCATCAGCACATTTTAATATCCTATTGTTTCTTTAATGGGAAAAGTGCAGAAATTTAAGTGAACCTTTAGAGGGGCACCTGGGTGGCTTAGTTGGTTAAGCGTCTGACTTCGATTCAAGTCATGATGGCTCAGTTTGCGGTTTTGAGCCCACAGCAGGCTCTGTGTTGACAGCTCAGAGCCTGGAACCTATTTTGGATTCTGTACCTCCCTCTCTCTTTCTGCCTCTACCTCACTCAGTCTCAGTCTCAGAACTAAATAAGCATTAAAAAATTTAAAAAATAAAAAAGTAAAATAAATTTTTAGAGACTTAAGCATTAATAGACATAATATATCTGTGCTTCTTTGATTTAATAATACTAATAATTATTAATGTATAATAATAGGGTTATTATTATATTTTGAATGTATTTTTCATTTTATTTTTTAACATAATTTGAGGTATATTTATAAAATATTTGGTGATTGAAAAATTTTAAGTATATCTTCACTCCATAGGTTATGAAGCACTGTTTCCTGATAATTCATTGTTAAATATAAATGTCTTGTTTTTTTTTCCAGTAGAACATGAAGAAAAACAAAAGGAATTCAGTTCTATATATTTAAAAATAATTAAAATCTTGAACAAATTGTTTAATTTTTTTTAGTTTTTGTTTATTTTAGGAAGAGAGACAGAGTGTAAGCAGGGGAGGGGCAGAGAGAGAGACACACACAGAATCTGAAGTAGGCTCCAGGCTCTGAGCTGTCAGCACAGAGCCCGGTGCAGGGCTTGAATTCACAAACTGTGACATCATGACCTGAACCAAAGTCAAAGCGACTGAGCCACCCAGGAGTTCCCTGATTGTTTAACTTTTTAAAAAGTCATGTTCATGGGCTGTTTTTATTATAGGGCTAAATATTTTGAATTTTAATAAAAACGATTTAGGGATATTTTGATAGTTACTAGGTACTTGTGTAAGCAAACAGTTCATTTTTAATAATGATAACAAAATGTTATACAATGCCTATTTTATTGATTTAATTCAGTATGGGTATGGTTATTTATTCATCCAATATTCAGTAAATATTAATTATATTTCTTCATATGCTTGGCTCTAAGCTTTAAGATTATAACAAAGATCTAAGAAAGTACAATTACCAACTTCTTTGAAGAAGTGAGAAGCTTATTTAATATTCAACTATAATGCACAATATGTCATAGATGGGACCGTTTTCATAGTCTTTGTTACCGAAACTTATTTATCTAAATAAAACACCGAATCTTGTGGTACACTAAAACTCCTTACGCAGACAGCAAAGTACACATTTTTTTGTGCGTGCTTCTCACCGGATTCTGTTTTTATAAAACTACGTAGACATTGCATTTATACTTTTATTCCCTTCCTATCGTGGGAGTCATCTCACAGTGACAATAAGCCTTACAAATATTTGCATGTATGCTTTGTCCTAACCCCTCATCTACCCTCACTCACCCATGTCATCCTTGGTATCATTTGTGGGACTTTGTCGAGATGTGCACTTCTAAATCTTCATTCCTTGGGTGGAGCTGCTGGGCCTTAGCTGTGGTCACCTGAGTATTTCCCAGCTGTTTCTATGTGAATTCTCCCTTAAGTCTAATCTTTAGTCAGATTAAGATTCTCAGAGAAAATAATAACGTTTTTTAAAAAAGTGTTTCTGGGGCGCCTGGGTGGCTCAGTCGGTTGAGCGTCCGACTTCGGCTCAGGTCATGATCTTGCGGTCTGTGAGTTCGAGCCCCGCGTGGGGCTCTGTGCTGACAGCTCAGAGCCTGGAGCCTGCTTCAGATTCTGCGTCTCCCTCTCTCTCTGCCCCTCCCCCACTCGTGCTCTGTTTCTCTCTGTCTCAAAAATAAATAAAAACATTAAAAAAAATTTTAAAAAAGTGTTTCTGTAAAGTCTGACTACATAACTTGACATTATGGGTAAGAAGCTGGAATATCCAGCCCACTTGTCTCTGCTTCCATTTGACAGGTTAGTGAATTTCTCAAAGTCTCAATCCATGTCAATTTGGATGAGATTTTTAGAAACACTAACGAGAGATTCACTAAATTTCTGTGCATTATCTTTAAAAATTAAGAAAATTAGAATTACCTTCAGAGGATTTTACTATTTTTTTTAATCCTGAATTTTGTTGTAAAGGATAGAGAATGGAGGTAGAATGGCTAGAAAACTCACTCTTTGTTGGATAAAGCTCATTCTGCTTAGTCCCATCATTGCGCCTTCCACCGTTAAAGATCTGGTGCCATGTTTACCCTCAATGCCTTTTCTTATGCATGGGTTCTGCAAAGTATTTTCAGAGACCAGAGTTTATACTTGTTGGTTTCAAAGGGTATTCATGTTTAGATATGAGCCTGAATCTCATGGTCGGTATAAACACAGGCATGGATAGTTGTGCACTTCTCTAGTTCCGGAATACATCAACCCACTCACTTTTCTTTGACTCAATACCATTGTCCCAACTGTTTCAGGTTCTTGAGGGAAACAAATTAGGGATATTTTCACAGAAAGAAACACCTCTAGCTCCTGTACTTCCTTGTAGTACAGGCTAGAGTGTCTCTACTCACTAACTTATCCACAGTCTCTTTGTTCTTAGTCTTTCCCAAATGCAAGTAAACAATATCTTCTCTTTTACCTGACATCTCAAGGCAGAGTGTTTGCTAAAGTCCTGCAGGGGTGGCTTTCTCTTCCCTGTCCAAATTCAAGAGTCCCTATGACCTGATTTGAGCTTCTTTATTACTCATGCAGCTATCTCATGAGGATATAATCTCCTAGGAAGCCCCAGTCTCTTGTAGATTTATTTATTTTTAAACATTATTAATTTTTAGAGAGAGAGAGTACACAAATGGGAAATGCATAGAGAGACGGAGAGAGAGAATCCAAAGCAGGCTCCACATTGTCAGCATAGAGCCTGATGCGGGGCTCGAACCCACAAAACGTGAGATCATGACCTGAGCCAAAATCCAGAGTCTGACAGTCAATTGATTGAGCCACTAGGGGTCACTCTTCTTGATTTAAGTCCATTCTTCATTGTTTCCTAGGAAAGCTCTGCATATAGCCCAAGTACTGGGTAGTTTTATGCATCAGGTGAATTGAAAGTCACTCATTAAGTCTTGGGGTGCCTGGGTGGTTCAGTTGGTTAAGTGTCCAACTTCGACTCTGGGCTGACAGCTCAGAGCCTGGAGCCTCCTTCAAATTCTGTGTCTCCCTCTCCCTCTGACCCTCTCCCAAGTATACTCTGTCTCTGTCTCTTTCAAAAATAAATAAAACAGTAAAAAAACTCTTTAAAAAAGTCAGTCATTAAGTTTTGGTGTCATCTCATATCACTCTGAAGCTAATTTTTTTAATGTATTACATACCTTTTGGAATTGTTCATGTCTTCTACAATATATTTTGAGATTTCTGAAAAGATAATTGCTTCGCAGGCATCTGTTCGAATTACTATTGTTCCATTTATACCGTGTGTTTCAGATGTGAAACCCTATTAAATATATGTAGAAATTACTTTGGAATTCTGAAATTATAAATTATTTAACCTTTTCCATCATCATCCCACACTGTACCCTACACACACTATGCACCTGACACAAAAACGGCATGTCAAAGACCTTTTTTTGTCATGTCTTGTCCTCATAAAAATATAGACTTTCAGGCTAGCAGAACCCATAGATTCAATTGCATTCACAGGAGGGTCAAATTCCCACAAATTCAGTTAGGATTTATCGTGGGAATAGCAGTAAACCCTCCTTATGAGCAATCATGCTTGGGAATTTAAAAAAAAAAAAAAGAAACACAAAACCCTTTTAGTGTCTTTTATTATTTCCTTTTTCACATAAAAGTCCTGTATTCTCCTCACTTCAATTAGCAAATCATGTTATCTTTGAGGAAACTGAAATTCAAATAATTTATTGACCCCTTTGTCAGACAAACTAATATGTAGCTGATCTAGGGTTCAAAGGTAATTCATGGTCCCCAAAATGTTCTCCCTTTATCAAAATATACTTCAGAAAACATCAAAGTTATAATTTGTGTACGTCTGACTTGTATTGATAAATTATCTTTTCTCTGATGAAAAGTGTTTATTCCTTCTTCTTTGGAGGAAGAACAATCATAATGGAAATCAATTAAGTGCACAGTTGATTGACCAGCATTCTCCACTGATTCTTCTCATCCTGAGGCTTTCTATATTCATAATAATGCTGTGAACTGAAGCCACTAATATATGTAAAATAAAATACCGCTCAGAATGATATATTATCTAAAGTAGCTTGCCATTTTCCCTGGGTGTTTTTGTCATGATTATTTTTTTTATTTTAAAGATAGCAATGTTGAAATATAGATTATAATTAATAATCATTAACTCATTAAATTTTTCAGGTGGCTTAGACTAAAATAAAATAAGCAGTTTCCTTTCTACTCAAAGTTGTGAAGATCGATGACCTTTGAGAAAAAGTAGTTAAATGTGGGACTGGGAACCAGAGGAAGAGGTCTTGTATAAATGATTCCTAAAATGTGAGGACAGATTCTTAGATGAGGTGTTCAAACTGAAAGTTCAGTCACCTCCAGGAAAAGGACTATTTCTTGTTTTTTATTCTCCTGTTGATTTATCAGATATATCAAGGCCCAGCACAGAGAAGACATTAAATAAATGTTACATTAGTATTGACAGATAGAGCAATATACAACTTATTGAAAATACATATTGAATATCAACTTTGTGTATTAATGTATTAATGACTGTATCTGTATTCTTGAGATATAGCTGTGAACAATGACCATATGAAATGGCATTATGGAATTCATCAATAAATTTAACCTCTCAGGAGCCTCTGAGAATAACTAAAGGTATGTAGAATCTCAGAGTCCTAGGGAGCATACGCCATCTACTCCAGCTTTACTACATGTAAAAATTCCTACTATTCCTATCAGTGAAATGGCAAACAGAGCTGAGAACACCTGGATTGACACAGAGCATATCCAAACTAAGAACTGAGAATACTTATGTCAACATTTTTGCACAAGGAATTAAAGGCGTAAAACAGCAAATAAACCCATCCTTTGTTTTATTAAATTCCTGAAAATAAATTTATTCAAATAATCCATATGCTCCTCTGGGCAAGTGGAAATTATTTGAGGTAAATAGATTGCTCACAAACAGCTAAGGTTATTTATCAAACAACAGTTTATTTATCAAGACGGCTTTCACTTTTCATACCACATTATTCCTACCCTGAACTATTATGCCATATAATTTATATATTGCCATTCAGTTCCCACCTTCAAAAAGATATCTCAGATCTTGACTCCAGATCTCAAAACCCTGTGAATATCCCAAGCTGACCACCTTCTTCTGAAGTGCTACTAGAAATATGTTAAAGTAGTGTCCTCTCTTAGTTCATTTAATAAATTATGGATCTAATTTATGCTTGCTTTCCTACCATGGCTCAAGCCCCATAACTCATGAATCTCCCGCTTGGAGATCTCCAAGATGCAAACTTCATAGTGTGCCTGGTCTCCAACCTTTTTTACCGAGTTTCAAAATGCTGAGATTATGTTTTGTCATGAATAAGGAACACTTGCTTATATGCAATCCTTTCACATTTGATTTGATTAGTGCAAATTTGCTTCCCTTGGTGTAAATTTGCCTTATTAATAGACATACTTTTGTTTGTCTTTCTGTTGTTACTGCTACTTTGTGTGCTTAAGAAATTTCATGTGGACAAAGCGAATCCACAGCTGATAAGTCTGTCCTTGAGATGGCTCCAAGGGGTGATGAAGACAGAAGGCCTCCACAGTACAGCAGACCTAAAGGAGCAACTTTGCCTTGAGTGACTTACCAAAAGTGTTAGGAGAACTTGTCTCAGCTCTTTTCCTTTTTACCATGAGAATCTGGTTGGGGGAGAGAGCTCTTCTTTCAATGTTCTATGTGACAGGAATTGCATATTTATTAAATCTGCAGTTTAGAGAGCCAGTAATTATGCTAAGGACTCAAGGCACAAGTTGCATGAACAATGTAATTTCCCAAGTATTATCAGGCATGTATTGATTTGTCTCATTCCACGTGTTTTCCTCTCTGTGGCAGATTACATACCTTACCTGTAGCTGTGCTAAAACCCTCATTAGTGTGTCTGTCTTTTCAAATGGCATATTTATATCAAATATAATTTATAAAGACTTTGGCCTCGTTAAGAAAGGCTCAGTGTGAAGAATTGTCTATTTGAGAAGTGCCTTAAAATAAAAAGGAAAGAAAATGTGAACTTGTGACTTGTATACGGAAACTTCCAAAAGGAATTCAGGCTGTATTGTTAGAATAGGTTGCTAGCATAAATTAGTAGACAAAATTTCACAGAGAAATTTAGAATAGTTTATGAAAATATTATCTACTACTCCCATATCTACTACAATCAGTTGATATATTAGTAGAAATTTCAGCTGAAAAATGTGATTTTGAAAAACTTGAGTTTGACTATCTAATATTACCCAGAATAATCTTAGATGCAAATATTTTGACACAGTACAGCCAGAATCGGGACAAGGATATAAAGAGATGAAGAGGTTTTGAGGGTGACCGTGAATGGAGTCCTGATTTAGAAGTTTGAATTTAATGGTCTTCCCCAATCAAGTGCCTACATGGTCTCAAATTTTCTGAAAAATTATTACCTTGCCTTTATTTTAAATATAAAGATAGAAATGGGATAAGAGGGACTCTGAAATTATCTGAATATTTTGAAATACCTATTTAAGCAATTTACCAAAGCATTTGCACACATGACTAATAATACATAAGAAAGATCATACCTCTCTAATAATCAATGTAACAATACAAATTAAAGGAATAATAATACACATTTTTTCTCCCCTTTGGTCTAGTATGTTAGGAAATCTAAGAGATTGGCAAGTGTGAAGGAAAAGAAGCCAAATCTTTATACTTTTCTGGATGTATATTTATTTAACATTTTTGAAAGGAAGCTAAATAGGAATTAAATATGCAAAGTGGATATGCTTTGATCCAGCAATTTCACTTGAGCATTTGTCCTATAGAAATACACAAAATTATATATACTAAGATGGTATAATTATTCGTTTTTGTGAAATATAAGCAGTCTAAAAATCAGGAAGGTGTTAATATATTATGTCCTTATTGTGCAATATTAACTAGCTTTTTTAAATTTATTTTTTAAGGAGGTTTCATGCCCAGCATGGAGCCCAGTGTAGGGCTTAAAGTCATGACCTGAGATCAAGACTAGAGCTGAGATCAAAAGTCAGACACTTAACCCACTGATCCACCCAGGTGACCCTGTATTAAATACTTTTAAGTAGTATTTAAATTTAAAGTATTTATTTTATTTGCTAAGAAGCTTAACATTTCCTAAAAAGCCCATCTTATTTAAACATAGTTCTGATTTACATTTTCTCACTCCAGCTTGCTTTTCATACAACAAAGGAATTGCTCAGAACACTTGTGTTCCAATAAAACGAAAACTTTTGATTTCTCCAGTACAGAAAGATGCCCTATGGTGTATGATATCTAAAAGATGCTCCCTCCTTTCTCAGATCCCTTGGGGTGAAAGTACATTTAAGCTTCTTAGCTGTGGGTTGGGAGCCCACAGTGCTTTTTAAATCTCAGCAGAGCTCTCCAGGCACCTGGGAGACCCTCTCTTGTTGGCTTGTAAACTACCATTAAACCACCAAGCCCTTAAAGTAAAACTCTGCTTCCGCATGCAGAGCTGTGGACTTTTGTGTCTTCCAGGGAGAGACAGTCCTGCCAACAGACACATGGGAAAGTGAAAAGACCACTCGCTGTGTAGTAAGTGAAGTATTTCAGAGACAAATAATAGCAACTACCATTGTAAATGCCCTTTCAGGTAAACTGGTTATAATGTTCTTTCAAGTAAACATATAATAGTAACCAGTTTACTAGGGTAAAGAGGCCAATAGGAGTGGCTAGTGTTGAGTTAGGGTACATGAGATTTGGGGATTAAATTGTTTGGAGAATCCTGTGTTTGATAAACTGTACATTTTTAAAGTGCTTGGTTTAATTTCAGTTGTATTTTCTTCTACGTACTAATTGGTGTAGTCATGATCAATTTAAAGAGTATTTGTTAATGCTCTCTGTATATTCTGATTACACAGCTAGTACTAGATTCTCAAATTACATGGACCGGGTTTCTTAATTTGATAGCTTTCCCTGGAATCCTGAAACCTATGTCTCATGAATATATTTTGCGACATGCATTAAATTTGGCTAAATCAGCATGTTCTGTTTTTAGGTGCTGAACCGTGGAGGACATCAAATGCTTTTGCAAATTTTAGAGCTTTTGTACCCACCTCATTTAGCAAAAGAGCTTTCCTCAATCTAAATGTTGAGTTCATGCCTATTGGTAATAATAGTCATCTTGATTACAAGTCTCAAGATGAGGATTTGTGTTTTGGGAAAATGACCACTTAAAACCAAACTTAGGTGTTCAGATAAAATATAAACTTGACCTGAGTGAAGATCTGTCCTGCTAATATTTAGAGACTTGTTGATCTGCAACTTCAATCCTATATTGATAATACTAGGGTGCCATAATATTCCCTATCTCAGTTCTCTGTAAAGTCACTGTCATTCTGCAGAATTACACAAGGAATGTTGTTCCTTTGCACAAGAAACATATTTGCTTTTTCCCAACAGATGCTTCTTTAGAATTCTCCTTAAATCCAACCGATCATTGAAACCATCTGCAATATCTCTAAGTTAAATTTTATAAAGAGTGATGTAGATATGGATATAAATTTGATACATACCTCTCAGTCAGACCTCAACACAGTACTACACAGTAACTTTTGTTAAGTTTTGTTTTTCAATTCTGTCAGCATTATAATAAGCTCATTTACTGTTTTCTGTTTAATCTTTCTAAATATCCATTAAGAAAGGTATGATTATCCATATCTTGACTACAAGGAATATTAGTTCTCAGAAAGATTAAATGACCCTCAAGATTACATAAGGGAGAAAAGACAAAGTCAATTTTTAAACCATAATAATTTAGTTTTTTTTCGTAATACTGTTTTACTTTAATCTCCAATGCTTAGAATGATACCTGACAAACAATGTTCTTGTTGAAATGTACATAATTGATATAAGGTAGTATGACATGACATGGCATAACATGACATGACATATCATGACATAACATAGCATTAAATGACATAGTGTAACTTCAAAGGGGAAGCAGATAAAATAAAATTTTCCTTTCAGCAGCTGATATAGGAATGGATTTAGAGCTAGATCTTTTCTTATTTTAAGTTTGTTTATTTATATTTTGAGAGACAGAAAGAAAGCATGAGTTGGGGAGAGGCATAGAGAGAGGAAGAGAGAATACCAAGCAGGATCCGCACTGTCAGTGCAGAGCCCCATGGCAGAGCTTAAACCCATGAACCATGCGATCATGCCATGAGCTGAAATCAAGAGTCAGACTTTTAAACAACCAAGCCACCCAGGCACCCCAAGCCAGATCTTTTCTTTAACCAAAGAAATATTTATTATATTCATATATAACATATTATAATATGCAATTTATAGCTATATTATAAATGCATTTCTATTTTAATATATATTTGAATAATGATTTGTGTTATCATATAATTACCTATATAAAATATTATAAATAATATTTACATATATGATATTTATATGTAAAAATAATAAAGAAGCAGGGCTAATGAGCTGGAATCAAATTAATTATATTTGATTTGTTTGAAGCTGGAGTTATGGTAAAACAAGAAGCTTTTATGCTAGTAACTGAGATGCATTCATAACAGATACATGCGTGTGAATGAGTATGCTTATGTATGTGCTTATATGTAAGTGCAGGAGATTTTTATAACCAGGTGTGTCATGTGTTTTCAGCCCGCTGCTACCAGGAGCATGTCTCATTTATACATGTTTAAGATAGAGCCTTATTAAATCAAAGTGAAATGTTTTTAAATTTGTGTTAGAACATAGCTTTTGGTTGGACTTTGAGGGAAAAAATACACACACACACACACACACACACACACATACACACACAATGCCCTCAATATCTATATATTATTTAGATGAATTAATATTAATATTAATTATTTAGTTTGTTTTCTTATAGAAATTCAAGTGTAGGATCCAGGAATTATATACTGACTTCACCACTAGTATTTGAAGATGGGCCAAGTATCAGCTGTTCTTTAGGTAATTTTTTCTAAAATTCTCTTTCTTTTCTTCTTTCCTCCCTCTCTTCTGCTTTCTTTCTTCCTTTTTTCTTTCCCTCTGTATCAGTCTTTTTCTGCCCCTCTATCTCTGTTCCTGTTGCCTCTTTTCTTTCTCCAACACATATTCAAGCTCCTCTTATTGACCTGGAATATTGGGTTGACCAACAATGACTTTAATTTTTTAATATAATCTATTCAAAAATATAAATAACACACAGAAGAGGATTGATAGATATACTAGATAGACTGACATATATGTATATATAACAATTCGTAGATACATGTCACTTCTCTCATATCCTTTAATTTTTAATAAAATCTATTCATGGTTTTAATATGAAATCTTAGACTAAAATAATGTGAGAATATATTATTTTGAGAAATATTTCAATATTTCCTAACAATCAATGTGTGTTCTAGTGAAGTTAATAGAGATTTTTGTAATGTTTACAATTCACTTAGATGTACATTTGTCTTGAATTGAGTATGATAAAGGCCAAGAAAGAAATGCTGATTGGTAAGTTTCAGGCAGTGAGTGTGCAGTGTGTTTTTGCTCTATTTCATACAAGTAATCCTCACAGCATTATTTAATATAGTATCATTAATACAAATTTACTGAAAAAAACCCTGAAATTCAGTGAAATCAAGCAACTTACCTTGATCATTATTAATCAAGTCAGTCATTTACTTATACAAATTGTTTATCATAATATATAAGGTTTTTCAGGAAAAAAGAAATAACCTTGTAATCTCAAGTACTTGCACATTAGTTGACAGGGCAGAAAAATAATCAAAAATTCAAAAGTTTACAGGTGTAATGATAGAAGCATTAAAAAGTACCAAAGAAGAAAGTTCGTTCAATTCTTTTTGAAGGAATTAGGGAATACTTTCTAAATGAGATAAATCTGAGATTAATTTTTAAGAAGTTGATGATGTTTTTGAAGAAAGCACAAGAAAAAGTTGTAAGCATTGATAAGGGTTAAATTAGCCCTTCTGCTTAGGGTACATATTTGAATTTCCTTTGAAGCATATGGGTAGAGATATCTATGGGTCAGCTGAATAAATATTCAGAAAAGGTATGTTGGTTGGATATGGAAACTTGGGAGTTAACTGAAGCCTTGAGATTACTCAAGTTGCCTACAAATTTCATATAAATCAGAAAAGAAGAGAAGCAGATAAGTAAATCAATTTGAAATAGAGAAGCTATGGCTTTTGTTCAAAACCACCTTTAGATTTCTAAGAGATAGGATGCATGTAGAGTGTTATAGCTCTTTAAAATGGAGAAAAAAATGAAAAAGACATTGTTGGCAAAAATATTAGAAGAGCTTTCTATTTTTCTCAGTGTGGATGTGCACCGTTTAGATCAGAGTCAAATAGGTGAATATGTAAAAAATATAATTTGGCCCTCGTCACAGATACAATAAATTTCTGGTAGTGGGGTCAAGTTATTTCACGAACTGCAGTGATATTTTCTTTATGAATGAGTCGAAAGGAAGGATTTGTGTAAGATATCCTGAAGAGATACATTTTGATGAACTACAGATTTAGAATAATTAAAAAGCTATTCCTTAGACAAAAATCTTAATATTTTGGTTAGCTTTATTGAGTTAGAACTTATCTACAATAAAATTTACAAATTTTAATAGTACAATTTGATGAATTTAAATATATATATATATATATATATATATATATATATATATATCTCATATATATAAAGTCACTCAATCACTACATTAGCCATAGTGTCGGACATTTTCTTTAAAAAATTTTTTTTAGTGTATATTCATTATTGAGAGAGAGAGAGAGAGAGCATGGAAGGGGCCAAGAGAGAGGGAGATACAGAATCTGAAGCAGGCTCCAGGCTCTGAGCTGTCAGCACAGAGCCTGACACAGACGAAATATGAGATCATGACCTGAGCCCAAGTCGGATGCTCAACTGACTGAGCCACTCAGGCACCCCGGTATGGGACATTTTCGTCTCCCAAAAAGATAGTTCTGCCTGTTTGAAGTCAATCTCTTAACACTCCCTGTTCATCTCTCAAACCTCTGATCAACTATCACTATGACATTGTGTTTTCTGGAATTTCATACAAATGATGTCATACAGCATTCGATCGTTTATATTTGCCTTCTTTCACATGGCATAAGTGATCCATTCATTCTGTTGTATCTATCAGTAATTTCTTCCTTTTTAAAAAAACTTTATTTATTTATTTATTTATTTGTTTGTTTATTTATTTATTTATTTAGAGAGTGGGAGAGAGAGAATCCCAAGTAGGTTCCATGCTGTCACCGTCAGTGCAGAGCCTGACACAGGGCTCGAACTCACGAACCGTGAGATCATGACCTGAGCCAAAATCAAGAGTCAGGCACTGAACCTACTGAGCTACCCATGCATCCCCCTCTTTGTTTTAAATTGCATGAATTTGTCACAGTTTGTTTATCCATTCAAGAGTAGTGGTATATTTGGTTTCCTTCTGTTTTTTTTTTTTGCTAGCAGGAATAAAACTGTTATGGATAAATGTGTACAAGTCTTTGTGTAAACATAAGATTTTATTTCTCTTGGGCCAAATTTTAAGAGTGAAATTTCTGGGTAATGCTAACTGTATGCTAAGTGTATGTGTAACTTTATAAGAAACTGCCAACCTGTGTTCCAAAGAAGTTGTACCACTTACATTCCATGAGTGAGAGTTCTAGTTGTTCAAATCTTCATTAACACATGGCATTTTCAGTCTTTTTAATCCTAGCCATTCTAATGGTATCTTATTGTATTTATTTATATTCACCTAATAAATAATGTTCTACATCTTTTCATGTGCTTAGTCGCCATCCACATATCAAAAGAAATAGTTATGAAGCTAAAAATAGAAACTCAATTTTCAGTTCTCTATATTTCAATTTTATATTCTGTTCATTAATAACCTATTTACTTTAAATTTGACTTTCATATTTCCTGACACATGGTTTCTCTTTTATAGGTTTGCAAGTATCCTGGACTACAGTCCTATGTGCATCTTACTATGTTGGCTTTTAATAACACTGCCTTTAATTGGCCCACTTTCTCCTTTATCGGTATTCCTGGTCTAGAGGCTGCACATATATGGATCTCCATCCCCTTCTGTGTCCTGTACCTCATAGCTCTTGTGGGTAATGCTCTTCTTCTTATCCTAGTTAGAGCAGAGCAGAGCCTTCATGAACCTCAGTTCTATTTTTTGGCTATGCTAGCCCTTACTGACCTAGGCCTTTCATTATCAACAATGCCTAGCGTCTTGGCGATCTTCTGGTTTGATGTCCGCGACATCGGCCTTGATGCCTGCCTAACCCAGATGTTCTTCATCCACACTCTCTCCTCAGTAGAATCAGGTGTCCTGGTGGCCATGGCTTTTGACCGTTTGGTAGCTATCTGTGCTCCGTTAAACTATACCAAGATCCTTACCCACTACACTGTTGTCTGCCTTAGTGGAGCTGCCCTCATACGAGGTGCTACTCTGCTGGCTCCTTTGCCTTTTTTCCTTAGGACTTTTCCTTTCTGTGGAGCCAATATCCTCTCACACTCTTACTGCTACTACCCAGATATGCTGAACTTAGCCTGTGGGGATGTCACTTTCAGCAGTGCCTATGGATTGGTTTTTGTTCTCTGCACATTTGCAGTGGATGCTGTCTTCATCTTAGCTTCATACATGAAGATCTTGGACACTATAATGAAGTTGGAGATTCAAGATAGAAACTGGAGATCACTGCACACCTGTGCCTGTCACCTATGCACGGTGCTTGTGTTTTACCTGCCCCTCATCAGCTTGGCAGTGCTGCATCGTTATTCCCAGGACACTCCCCCAATTCTGTATACCACCATGAGTAACGCCTACCTCCTCATGACACCACTGCTCAACCCTCTCGTCTACAGTCTCAAATCCCGGCAGATCCAGGCTGCCCTGCGCAAGCGATTTGGGGTACAACGTGTCATCGCTGGGGAATGATATTTTCTCTATATTATAAGGGATAACCAATTTAAAAAATGCTATTCAGGATCTACTGTGTGCTAAGTAGTATGCCAGGCACCATGAATTCAAAAAATCAAATCAAATACTTAGGTTTTCTTAAGAAATACTTAATCTAACTGAGGAGAGAAACAGAGACAGAATGCCTAAGTAAAAGATCACAACAGTGATCATGAATGATGACTTTGGTAGTGGTAGGGAGAAATGGCAACAGGAAGCCAGGCCGAATGTGTTTGGTGTCTGAGTTGGAGGAAAATCACATTGCCCCAGGTACTAAACTGGGGAGTCCAACTCTGGATAGTAAAAGATCAATGAGGATTAATTTTAGAGAGAAAACAAAATGTCACCTGATTCTCGATTGCTGATGTTGTTTAAGCCGAAGCATGAAAATTCAAAATTGATGATAAATTTATAACTTATGACTATATGTTTATTATTTCTGACTACTTCTTGTAGTTAGTTACTACCTAACGTCTGAACATTCTGACTTTTAACAAAAGGTAAAGGAGCTTTCTGAAAACAATAATATATAAGGTTCTGATAAATGGTTATTCTTACTCATTATGCTACTTCATTCAAAATTCATACTTTATATTTTCTTTTATTTCATATTCCATATTGAGGGTAGATAGGGTTATATTCTGATGGTTAAAACAAGACTACATCTTTTATTTTTTTCTAACTTTCCAAGAGGAAAAACAAATTAGTTTATTCTCTTGTAGGGTCAACTCTTGAAGGTAGCATCATAAGCAAATGAAGAATTATCCTGCTGGGATCAGGGTAGAAGGCAATTAAAGAGAAAGATTTAATTGTCCATGGCAATGAATAAACATACAATATCATTAGCAAGAATTTCAAATGACTTTAAGAAAGCTTTGAATGAATTTCTAAAGGATAGCTCAAGTAATCAACCAGAAAATATTTTAATGTCTGTTTGACATATTCAGGAGACATCAGAATCATATAGAAGATATAGATTTAATAGTCATATAGCTTACATTCTACCAATGGAAATCAGGAAACAGCAGCAAACCATGTTACAGAATATAATTAGTAAGGCTAAGGCTTGCTTTGAATTGTTAATATGAATTAAGAGGAACTGGGTTTGCCAAGCACTTCTGCCTGCAAGACAGAGAAGATCAAGAAAAGAAAGATCATGGAAACTTGAAATCTATCTCAATTCCAAAAGCATTCAGTAAGCTCTATCTGTTAGGTATTAACAGGATAAAGGGAGTTATTTTTTTGAAGTATGGTCTTTACCTTTATGGAGAGATTATTTGAGACATATGAAAATGCTGAAAAAAATCAAATAAAATTCTAATTCTTAAACTGTTTCTTCATCGTTTAAGGCCTGATTTAATCATTCTCTTTATTGTGAATCTGGTCAAAAGCCTCCTAATTCTGACTCTCCCTATGCTTTTACTTGTTCCAAGTATGTCATGTAAATGAAATAATACAATATGTGACATTTTGTGTTTGGTTTCTGAGGACCATCTATGCTACAGTGTGTCAATACTTCATTTTTATGGATGAATAATATTCCATTGTGTGCATATACTACAATGGGTTTATTAATTCATCCATAGATCAACTTTCAACAGAATGATCAACTTTTATAGAAGAAATGGTTTTAATTTCTAACGTCTAATGAACATGAAAAGAAGTCTATAGACCTTCCTTAATTATCAGATGTTTCACTTGTGTTTGTGAATGACTCTTTACATAGATAAGTAGAAAGTTATAAGAATAAGATGATTTTCCATGTGTTAGCTAATTTTAGTTAATTTATGTTTTACAGAAAATGATTGTTAACTGCCTCATCCCTACTTTCTTTCAAATTGAATATCCCAATGTTTCTTTTAGAAAGAGAGCAAATAAAAATATACACACATTGATCTCCACATACACTCCCATTTCACAATGTGGTAAGGCTATACATTTTGGCAATTTTCTTCTTAGACTTCAGGTTTTTCAGGCATCAAATATGCGGTGAGGTCGAGAACATAATGTCTGAAGGAACACGGCTATCAGTTTAAGTCCTACTTCTGTAGCAGGCAGCTTGCTTGAGCACCGTATGCTTCATATAGACATAGCATGATAAACAAAATAGTGTATTTTTGAATAAGACAAGGGTTTGCTGGAATCGGGGAGTTCATAGAGTGTCTAATGTAAGTGAACATTAATACAGGTAAAATTAGGTTAAAATACTACAATTAAATAAATGGGTCTCAATGACACCAATGTGTCTACACATCTTTAAATCCTATATAAGTAAAAAAAAAAACCACACTTGGATATGCCAGAATTTATGTATTATTTTACATAATATACGGTGGTTTTTAATCCTGAGTCCAGTCATTTTTGATTGGGGAAATATTGACAGATTATTTAGTATCTTTTAACTGTCTCCTTTCCTTTAAAATAGAGCTAATAAAATTTACCTGCTTTGGTTTAAATGTGGCTAATTTTGGTAATGTAATTAAAAGTTTGGAGCTTGAGGTAGACAGACATCCAATAACTCAATTTTCTTTCTCCTTTCAATAATATGTTATTTTAAGATTCCCCTCACTTGTTTTATAGTTACATTTTAATGTGTAAATATCATACTTTAATAAGTACAACAAATTACCAATGACATCTCTAATTGACATATTTATTAATTTATGTATTAATATTCATTCATTGTATACAATATTACAGATATTCGACAATGTACTGAAATGCAATGGCAAAGACCATAGACATGAGCCCTGACTGTGTAGAAGGGGACGGTAATTAAACAGTAGTTATGTTAGCAGGTGAGAGTCATGATTTCCAAGTACAAGTATTTATGCCCATGGACACTCATTCATTTAGTAAAGAAAACAATTGAGATTTACATCTCACTGAATAGGTATATACCAGAGATTTAGAATAAAGCAACACAATGCCTCCTCACAACAATTCTTAATTAATTGGGGTTGATAGATATGAAAATGTAAGTAAAATTGTATTGTATTACAATAAAATTTTTAATGGTTATACCCAGAGGAAAAGAGAAGTGATAATTCTACTAAAATGTTGGAAACACTCATGACAGAAAAAATTTTAAAGTTTACTTATTTGAGAGAGAGATCCTGAGCAGGGGAGGACCAGAGAGAGAGGGAGAGAGAGAATCCCAAGCAGGCCCCATGCTGCCAGCATGGAGCCCAGCGCAGGGCTCACGAGGTCACGACACAAGCTGAAACCAAAAGTCAGATCCTCAACTGACTAGGCCACCCAGGTACCCCAGAAAAATTTTTGTTTAATATTGGTGTTAACAATTTCGAGCCAAGTAATTGATAAATCCTTAGAGTCTTGTGAAGGTTGGTGTATAAGGATAAAAATACATTGAATCATCCAGTTTGAAAAGAAGTGGCATGTAGTCAGAGTCTCCAGTAAGAGGCTGGAGAGAAGGGTTGGGATAAAAGAATGGAAAACTTTCTAAAATATGTTAATAACTTGACCTTTATTTTATACCTAATTGTAAATGACTTAATTATTTAAATTCAAATATTTAAGTAGAAGAGAGACATAAAAAGTATTTCAGGAAGATCTTCCATGCAACACGTTTATGGGTGATAAATCAGATCAAAACAATAGTAAATATTAAATTCGATCAAGACAATAACAAAATAATACCATCCTCTTGACAAACAAAAAGAAAATACCTCCACTCTCACAAAACCAGCCTTGAAATGATGATATATTTCCCAGAGGGAAACAGACAGATGAAAGGCGAAGAGAGTCAGGGTGTCACTTTCACTAAGCCATACTTGACTACTTCAGCAAGTTTCTCCTGCCCCTGAGTACTTTGTGTACTGCATACCTTATCTGTTTGGTTTTTAAGCTATAAACCAAGGGGTTAAGGACAGGGGTCAAGAAGAGAAAGAGATTGGCCATGGTGACATGGAGAAGAGGAGATGCGAATGTACCAAACCTGTGAATTAGAGCCAGCACAATGAGTGGCACATAAAAGATGCAGACTGTGAAAATGTGGGAAACACAAGTATTAAGTGCCTTGAGCTGACCATCTTCTGAAGCAATACCCAGCACTGTTTTCAAAATAAGGATGTATGAAATGATGATGAACATGGAGTCAACTCCAAAGGAGCAGAGGACAAGAGACAGCCCATAGATAATGTTGACTCTGACAGGGCCACAGGCCAGCTTCATAACATCAGGGTGGTAGCAGTAACAGTGTGATAGAATAACATCCTTGCAGAAGGACAATCTCTTGAGCAGGATTGGCAAGGGTACCATCAACACCACACCCCTCGCCATGGCTGCAATCCCCATCCCAACAATCCGAGGAGAGGTCAAGACCACAGTGTAGTGCAGTGGGTTGCGGATAGCTACAAATCGGTCAAAGGCCATGGCCAACAGGATGGCTGACTCCATGGAGGAGAAGGTATGGATGAAGAACATCTGTGTCAAACAAGAGTGGAACTCAATTTCTCTGTGATTCAGGAGGAAGACACTGAGTACTGTAGGTAGAGTTGATAAAGACAGACCCAAATCTGTGGTTGCCAGCATAGATAGGAAGATGTATTGAGGCTCATGAAGGCTGGAGGTGGTTTTGATAACAAAGAGGATGGTGCAGTTCCCCAAGAGGGCAATGAGATACATGACACACAGTGGAATAGAGATCCATATTTGTACAGCCTCCAGTCCAGGAATGCCTGTTAGAAGGAGAGTGGGTGGCTGGAACCAGCTACTGTTTATAAGATCCATCAGGATATTTCTCTAAGCATTTCTATTAGGAGAAAAACAAAGATTTTAAGATAGGGAGATATAGTGCACCTAACTCCCCTGGGGCAGCACTAATCGTAGACATCTTTATCTACCAAAGAATTGATCCTTAAAGTGTTTCCAAATTTATCTGAATAACTACCTGGAGTTAGGGCAATGGATAACTGCTAGTAAAAGGTAAGAACTGCTAGAGTTCCCTTGGTCTAGAACACTCCAATCATTGATCAACTGACAATGAAATTTTCTTGAAATTTATTGAAAGAAAATAATTTTTTTTATCTCAGTGCTTAGAAAATTTTTATTGTAGGCACTCTATTTCTTAACTTATTTAATTATGCTTGCATTTACTTTTATTTTCAATCACCTTAATTGAAACTGTGAAAGAACTTCCTACACTTTCTCCACATCAACATCATACCTATAAATATTCAGGCATCTGGAAACTTGGTCCATTTTTCCTGTTAGTTTTACCTATAAAGATAAAGCATAGGATATTTCAATAACCCACATAAACCCCAAACCATTAAAAAAAGAAAAACCCTTCATGTGACATCCTGATGTCTTTCATTTTCACAATTAATTTATATGTTGATTTTTTCAAAATATGAATGATAAAATTATTAAAGTGGATGCTGTTATTATATCTTAGCTTGTTCTAGAATAGTTTCATATATTAACAAATAATTTCTCAAATAAAATTTGAAATACATCTATTTGAAAACATTGAGATAGTTTATTAGGAAGTAAATACCAGTACTACAGTAAATATCTTAAAAATGGCATAATTGATGTGGAATCTACAAAAAAAGTAATAAACAAAAACCCAAATCAGACCTATAAATACAGAGAACAAACTAATGGCAGAGAAAGTTGGGGCGATGAGAAACATGGGTGAAGAGGAGGGTGAGATATACGCTCCCAGTTATGGAATGAATTAATAATGGGAATAAAAGGCACAATATAGGAATACAGTCAGTGGTATTGTAATAGTGTTGTATGGTGACAGAGAGTAGCTACACTTGTGGTGAGCGTAGAATAATGCATAGCATTGCTGAATCACTATGTAGTACACCTGAAACTATACTCAATGTCAACTATACTCAAACAAACAAAAAATAGCATAATGGGAGGAAGTGAGGTTAGCACTTATGTATTTATCTTACAAAGAAGGGTAGGAAGAGATTATGAATGATTGACTGAATACACGTAGATTTAAGTGTTTTGCTTGAGATTGCAAGCAGAAACAAAGCAGTGATGTAACTGCATTCGGATATGTGAGATTGGGGAAGAGAGGCGGTAATATAACTGACCTGGAAGAGCATGAAATCAAAACATGATGTCTTTTGTGAAATCATATCAGTTAAAAATATGCTCTAAAATTGAAACACAAGAAGAAAAATTAAACAGAGTTAATGAAGGATTCCTTTTCAGGAAAAAAGCTAGAGACAGGGAGTATTGGGATAAGGGACATTATTTTTTTTGCCCTCAACCAAAACTGTGCTGTTTTAAAAGCATGTCAATGAAAACGTTATCTTTTTATAGATATAAACATATTTTTGAGGAGCAGATCAAAAATGAGTCACAATATATACATTGCCATGCATTGATGTATAGACCTATGCTTGTTCCGTCCCCTATTCTCATATTTTTGGGAGTGAATGTCTACTATATCCTACTATATTCTTTCATAGAATGTCTAGTAAAAAGAGTTTCACAAAACATGTCTTTTTAGCTGAGGGAGTGAGTCTGCCCCTCATTATTATATTATATATATAATATAATATATATATACATATATATATACATATATATATACATATATAATACATTGTATTGTATAATACATTGTATATATGTATATATATACATATTTCTTGTGCCCGTGTGCCTAGCCCTGTTCCATGAGAATTGTCTTTTATTTCAACTAATTTTATTTTTTTCTCATCACTCTCCACTCTAGTCAGATTGGTTGCTTAATTCCACCACACATGACTTACTCATTCCAACATCAAAATATTAGTACACTTTCTGATGGGATCCTAAATGTGATCATGCTCTCCGCTGATGGTGATTAAATTCATTGATTAAAAGGCAGACTGTATCCAACGTTTTATAAAATCTTCTTATGCTATTTCATATTGTAAGAATTCCTCAAGTCACTAAATCCTTACAGAATGTACCTTTTCCCCCAATAGATGACATTTATGACATATGATTTCATATTGTCTTCCAGCTGAAGCCTAAAGGAGTTTTCCTTATGCAGTTTGATTTTAAATACCTTTAATATTGGGATTATATCCTTCACATATCACAGTAAGGAAAATCCAACACCGTTTGGACATAGAAAGCTCACAGTAAATTTTGTTTAAACAAGTAAATCGTTTAGAGATTCCTACTGTAGTATAAATTTGCTAACCTCTAGCAAAAATTTAAAACTCACAAGAAATCCAGGCTCCTTTTTATTTGTTATTATTTTTTTAAGTGTTTATCTCCTTATTTTGAGAGAAAGAGAGCACGAGTAGAAGAGGAGGAGAGAGAGAGAGGGAGAGAGAGAATCCCATGCAGCCTCCATGCCCAGCATGGAGCCCAATGTGGGACTCAATTCCACAACCATGATCCCTTGACCTGAACTGAAATCAAGAGTCTGACGCTCATCTGACTGAGCCACCCAGGTGTCCTGAGGCTCCCTTTTAAATTCTGATGCAGAGAAAGGTTTTGGGGTCACCCTCCTCCCTGAGGCTCATTTATAACTGAAGAGTAGATGCCCCTAAGTTAGAAAGGAGAGTGAGAGAGGTGACAATCAGATGAAGAATATTCATTCTGGTACTTATCAACCTGCTTAAACTCCAGTTTTTCTTGTGCTAGAGTTCCATTTAACTGTGGTAGATTGCTCATCCTAGTCAGAAAGATAGCTTGCCGGCTGTTTCTGGAGAGCCAAAAGACATTTAACTACCAACTAAATAAGCCCTACTTCCAACCTCCTAAAAAATCCTTTTAAGATGTATCACTTCTTGAGTCTTCCTCCAGAGCCCAAAACAAAACGTTGCCCTCTCACTTATTTACTATGAATCGCCATCTGTTAACCTTGAACTACAGAACACATTTCTTGGCTCCTCAATTAGGTGTCTTTA
This sequence comes from Paguma larvata, assembly GCA_030068075.1. Taxonomy (NCBI): domain Eukaryota; kingdom Metazoa; phylum Chordata; class Mammalia; order Carnivora; family Viverridae; genus Paguma; species Paguma larvata. The sequence continues at coordinate 58,927,240 of CM057831.1, forward strand.
CTCTCATCTTTTCCCAACTCTCTTTTGGTTTCCTTTCTAAAGGCACTGAGCTTCCATGACTTTCATTTTGAATCTATGGAAAACTTCAATGAAGCAGTTCTTAAAGATGGCTTCTCATCTTTGTTCTTTTATATATTTTTTTATATTTATTTATGTATTTAGACAATCTTTATACCCAACGTGGGGCTTGAACTCATGGCCCCAAGATCAAGAGTCACATGCTCCTCCAATTGAACAAGTCAGGTGCTCCTTATCTTTGTTTTTTTAAGAACATACATTCAGGGCTGGCTGGGTGGCTCAGTCGGTTGAGCGGCCGACTTCGGCTCAGGTCATAATCTCTCGGTTTGTGAGTTCGAGCCCCGTGTCGGGCTCTGTGCTGACAGCCTGGAGCCTGCTTCGGATTCTGTGTCTCCCTCTCTCTCTGCCCGTCCCTTGCTCACGTTCTGTCTCTGTGTCTCTCAAAAATAAAAAAAAAAAAAAAATGTTAAAAAAATTAAAAAAAAAAGAACATACATCCAACAGTTCTTTTTATGTGTCAGTGCAACCTCCTTACTATGCAGCCTGCGTCCTCAGCATGTGTTGGCAGGTGATCTCAGCAGCACAGTTCTCTTGGAGTCACCTTGCATGGCATAGATGGAGAATGGATGGGTTCTTAGACGCTGTTAGAAACCTCTGATAGAGGTATTTGCCCAGCGACCAGAGTTATTTATTGCCACAAGTAGAAAATCTTAGACCCAAGATGCCAGAGGGAGATTATCAAAATATTCTCATGAGATAGTGGTTTCAACATGCTATGCATGAGATATCACAGAAAACAAAGTCCTTGGAAGCAAGGACATCCCTAACCTGCTTTTCTCAATACTCCAGAGGTCCTGTAATTAATCACGCATTCCAGTATGAAACCAGTTGTGTCCTTACTGTTCACCACAAACATGTGATAAACTGTTTTTAAAGAACTGATTTTTCCTGATAAGTGACCTTTAAATATCCAGACTTAGTCTGAGTCATTTTTTGAGATGAATCGCTTTGAACTATAATCTAATTTTTTGAGAAAGTGAGACACTTTCAGTTTTTTCAGTTTTTTTTTTTCAGTTTAGACACTGTTTCTTCAATATCATTGTTATAAATGTCCATTATTATATTATTTCTCAACATTGTAATGCTATAGTTTTTTCCTGAGAGGTATAGGATCACTTATATTAGTATGAGTTAGGGGGGTTTTATTTAAACTTTGGGTTTTCCTTTCTTTTCTTACTGCAAAGCTGTTAGTTGTAAGTCATTTTCTCTCTTTTTAAGGTTTTATTATGTCTTTCCTGTGATCGTAACACTTTCCTCTCCTTTTGGATTTCTAATCTTTATTTCCTACTTCATTCACAATGCCTAGAATGGTACCTAGTGTATAGAGACATTCAACATATTCTTTTTATTTTTAATATATTTATTTTTGAGAGAGAGAGAGAGAGAGAGAGAGAGAGAGAGCATTAGTGGGGGAGGGGCAGAGAGAGAGGGAAACACAGAATTCGAAGCAGGCTCCAGGCTCCAACCTGTCAGCACAGAGCCTGATGCGGACCGAACTCACAAACTGTGAGATCATGACCTGAGCTGAAGTTGAGCACTTAACCCACTGAGCCACTCAAGTGCCCCAACATATTCTTGTTCGATGAAAAATAAATGATGATGAGGACTTCTACTTTGGGCCAAAATGGAGTAAGAGCAATTGAATTCACCTTCCAATCTCAAACAACCAAAATAATTAGGCAAAGCGTATGAACAGTTTTTAAGACAATGAATCTCTGGCAACAAAGGACTATAATCCATGAGTTAGGGATACATACAAAATAAATCCCACAGGGGCACCTGGGTGGCTCAGTCTGTTAACCATGACTCTTGATTTCAGCTCTGGTCATGATCTCATGGTTTGCGAGATCAAGCCCGGAGTCCTGCTCCCTGCTGTGCAGCTCAGAGCCTGCTTGTGTTTCTTTCTCCCCTCTCTTTCTGCCCTTCTGTGTCAAAATAGATAAACTTTTAAAAATAAATTAATTAATCCTACAATGGCCCCAGCTCACTGCTTTGAGAGAGTTTCTAGGCAGAAACCTAGACAGAGCCTGTGAACTTCCTGAGCTGAGGAACCATTGCTGAGAACCTAAGAGGACAAAATTGTTTAGAGAGTTCATGAGACAGAGTAATAAAGAAGAGAGAACTACCAAAGGCAGAGCCTTGACGATCTGCAGAGGGGCCCCTCAAATACTCATCGCAGTCCTGATTGGTGCATATGTGTAAAGAAATTACCTGAGGCCACACCAACAACCCTCTAAAAGGAAAATGAAATAGGTTTAATAATCCACACACGGCCTGAGTAAGTGCCTGTTCCCAACCACACTCCATACATACAGGAGAAGCAGATTCAGAGTGGACAGAGTAGCATGCTGAGTTGAGGTGACCAACGTTTACTCAGAGACACTGAAGATTTAATTCCATAAGAGATATCATTGCTGGAATGACATTTACCCACCATTAACACAGAAATTGTAGGTTGCAAATTGCACTAGAGAACGAGTGTGTCCCTCAAAGATGTAGTATGGTGAAGGGAGTGAAGGAGCTGACGTTGGAACAAAGAGAAACACCTCCATGTAAGAGACACGGCCAAGAGGAAAATGCCTTAGGAACTGTTTGAAGGAAAAGATTCCTGACTTTTGGGAACAATATCTCTGAAACCCCAATAATACTTAGTCACTGAAAGAAAGTTTTAAGAAGGGTTAGATTAAGTGGGCATATAGAACAAGGAAATAATATAAGACATCCGATTTTCTAACACAGACAGCACTTTTACGAAGATCACAGCACAATATCTCTGGGGATTAAGACAGGCTTGTGAAGAGAAATGAATGTTTTAAAAGTTTAAACAATATTTTGCATTTATGAAAGATCTATATTAGTACCTGTGTTTGCTGACCAAAAGAAATCTGAAAAGGGTTTTCACTTTGATGGGAAAGGGTGAAAAGCGAAGTGGTATTCAGTGTTTGTGTAGCAATCAGTCATTATGGCTCCTTCCCTAGGAGGCACGCTCAGCCTCCCAACATCAAGACATTGTGGCTTTGAATTGTGTCTCTAAGTATCTGTGCTTTATCTGTGCATCCTAAGGTGTCAGAACTGTCTAAGAGGGGTTATTTTTTGGATGTGGGAATACTAAAAGTTTTTTCATGTAAAATAGTAATTGCTGTTTCATTTTATACCATTTACTTCTAAAAGTTTTCATAGGAATGCTCTAACTTTAATTTTTTTAATGTTTATTTTTGAGAGAGAGAGAGAGAGAGACAAAGCATGAGCGGGGAGAGGCAGAGAGAAAGGGAGACACAAAATCTGAAGCAGGCTCCAGACTCTGACCTGTCAGCACAGAGCCCAATGCAGGGGATCGAATCAATGAGCTGTGAGATCATGACCTGAGTCAAAGTCGGACACTTAACCAACAGAGCCACCCAGGTGCCCCTCTAACTTTCAAATGGGAATATCTTACATTTACCAAGAATGTAATAAGTTAGATATTCTGAGCTTTGTCTATCCTTAACTAGACCTTAACCCGGCTTATCAATAGCCTTGTCTCATTTCCGCAGGGCATAAACTAAGCCTATTATGTCACTGTATCTGACCTTACTGTATAGAAGAGGTATAGTGTCCAGGGAATTTAAGGTTCTCACTAGAGTCTGGTATGAACCCTATAACTATGGTTTCCTTAAGAGCAACTACCAAGCTATGAAAAAGCATATATTATTATATATTATTGATCCTCCAAATCAATGAAGGTGAAGATTCTTCATAGTGTTTAAGTTCTGTCTTTTTCTGTTCAGATCCAAGAACCATCTCTTTATTAGCACATGAACTCTTCCTTGCTAATTTCCTATCTTTCACTGTGAGAGAAAGGAAAGGTAGCAACAAAATTAACTTGAAATGTCACAGCTCTTAAAGAATCTCTTTGTATTGATGAATTCTAGCTCTTGTTGCCTTTTCAGTTCCCTAAAACCACTAGTAAATGTTGGTTAAATCATCACTCATGACTCTGAATTTTCCACTGTGTTGCTGGAGTGTATTGGATTCCTGGACAAACCACATGTGGGCATCAGAAAGAACCAGGGGTAGGGTTCTGGTACAGGGCAGGGACAATCTCTGTCCAATTATCCCTGAGTGATGCTATGAAGTGTCACACATCTGTATGTGTATATAGATAGATCCATTTTTACACTGATTTTCCCACTCTTTTCTTTTTCTTAATTAAATTTTTAAAGTTTTTATTTATTTTAAGAGAGAGAGAGAGAGAACAGACTGGGAAGGGCAGAGAGAGAAGGAAAGAGAGAGAATCCCAAGCAGGCTCCACACTGTCAGCATGGAGCCCTGTGTGGGGCTCAAACTCATGAACATGAGATCGTGACCTGAGTCAAAATCAAGAGTTGGATGCTTACCTGACTGAAGCACCCAGGTGCCCCTATCCCAGTCTTTTCAATCTGGGGTGCTTTGTAATCTTATAATTTTGGATTAGGTGGGTGTAATCAATGCAGTGTTGAATCTTTGCCATATAGTGTAAATATAATACATACAGTCCTATACTATGTGCATAGTATTTCACAAACAAAAAATAAATTACGCTGAACACTTTGTAGCCTCTAATGAATGGTTTTAAATCTGTTGGAGAAGTACTTCTTTTACTTGATCACTCTAAATTTGTATTAATAACGGAGTGTTGTCTAAGAAGAGCCTGAGATTTGGCAAGGAGAGCCTAACTTAATTTTCAGCTTAATTTCTTCCTATATGTACAGGTAAACCAAGTGACTGAACTTTTTGGACTTCAATATCCTCATCTAGTCAACAGAAAAATAATACCAGGTATTTCTGTGGTTTTAAAAGAATTATTATAGGGGTGCCTGGATGGCTCAGTCAGTCAGTTGAGCATCTGCCTCTTGATTTTGGCTCAGGTCATGATTCCACGGTTGTGGGATTGAGCCCCAGGTCAGGCTCTGCACTGAAATGGAGCCTGCTTAAGATCTCTCTCCCTCTGCCCCCTCCTCTGTTTGTGCACATGCTCTCTCTTTCTAAAATAAAATAAATAAATAAATAAATAATAAAAACAACAAAACAAATAAAAGAATTGTTATATCAGAAATGTGTGTTAAAATTGAAAAGTTTTATGGCAACGGTAGTGATATTAAAGACTATTTTTCCTCACATACATATCTCCCTTCCTACACTAGACAGCAGATGTTGTGGGTTTTATATTAATTTGTGTGCTTGTATTTGACACAGATGTAATACAGTACAAAAATGGTTGTCAAAATATTTCATGATAAATTACTCAGTTTTCCCCCTTGTGTGTATTTTATGCTATTTTTCAGGAGGTAGTAGATTTCTTTTTTTTTTTTTTTTTTTTTTTTTTTTTTTTTTTTTAATGTTTATTATTTTTGAGACAGAGAGAGACAGAGCATGAGTGGGGGAGGGGCAGAGAGAGAGGGAGACACAGAATCCGAAGCAGGTTCCAGGCTCTGAGCCGTCAGCACGGAGCCCGACGCGGGGCTTGAACTCACGGACTGTGAGATCATGACCTGAGCCGAAGTCGGCCGCTCAACCGACTGAGCCACCCAGGCGCCCCAGGAGGTAGTAGATTTCTAAGAAACATGTTCTCTTGACCCTAAAAAATAGTTCCTCTACTCTGACAATCATACTCTCACAGAAATTCATACATTTGACAAGTGGAAACCTCAATAACTTCCCATGTTTCTGTCACTTGGTCATGTCTATGAAGGCAATCTCACTGTGGACTATTGCCCCCGATAGGGCCATCATTAATTAATTCCCCAAGAATGTCTAAGAAGGATGCTCTTCCTATAAGCCTACTTATTGCATCATTGGTTCTTTGTTAACCTTACTAAAGGATCAAGAACTCAGAAAATCACAGATCCTTTATTAGATTCCCCGTGACTCCTCTGGGTTTTAGGTCTCCTGGGATAAAGGAAGCTATAGAATCAGGCTCCAAATCAGTATTGAGACCTCGGTCACGAACATCCAGCCTATCTTGCAGGGCCTCTGGACTCTGCAATTGTTGAACAAAGGAGGTAATAAGTCCCTGATATCACATATTGGACAGTAAGCGACTGCTGTGTTCTGAAGGCATGCCCTGTGAATCTCAGGTTTTAGATTAGGCATACTCCTTGTAGAGAGGAAAGGATCTGTGACTTTTTTATTGCCATATATGCTCATGTACAGCACCTGTCCCAGGCCATGGCCTAAGAAGATCTGTGGTAGTGGTGGAGGCATGTCCGATACCTGTGAAATGATATTTGTCATTGATATGAATATCTGACTACCTAGCCAGACTATGCTCTTTAAGCTAATGAAGAATCCATTGAAGGGTGGTTTATGGCTCTTGAAACAGCCAATCTCTGTGAAGAGGAATTATTTCAGAATGTGAAAATTGGGTTAATTCCAAAATGGGACCAGCAGAAGAAAAGGACTTGGGGCTTTGTTGCCCCAACTGTAGTCAGCCACAGATAAGATTTCTTATTAAGTGAAGAGAGATCCCTGAGATGTTTTTATGTTCTATACCACAGGATTCTGTTTTGGTTTTCTTTATTTACTTTCAGTTAGCTGGTTAAAACTCTTTTGGAACAATTTAGTGCAGAAGGAGTTCACACCATTTCATCCAAAACAGAAACGGAGTTGAGACACAAGTCTAGCCGTAGCAGGATGTGGTTTCCCATTTCACAGGACAGCAAGAGCTCTAGCTCAGAAGAGTCTCTGATGGCAGCTTTTACTTATTGGGTTTTTTGGTTTTTTGGTGTGTGTGTGTGTGGAGGGGAGGCTTATTTATATATTTGGGGCGAGGAAGAATTAAGGTGGTCGGTAAAATGGAAATGCTAAAATATGACATAAATCAAAGTCAAGGGTATGAAAAAGATATAAATAGTTTGGAAGAAGGAATGAAAAAAAAAAAAAAAGGAGAACATTAAAAGAATCATCCTTCTTGGTAGATAACAAACCCATAAGACCCGTTGGACTGCATGTGTCTGACAAAGTTCTGGCTAGCTCTGTGAAGAGGGTTACAGGTTTTTCAGATTGGTTGGCTCACTGTGGCCTCTCCTGCCATAGTTTGTGGGTATGTTCCTTCAGCTACAGTGGGATGTTGGCTTTGAGTGAGGTAAGCAGTGTGTACTAGAAAGGGAAATGATGGGAATTATAATGGAAGATATGGGGGTTCTAGATGATTCTTAAAACAGAACTGAATGGCTGAAGGTGGGAAAGGAAGCCTCAGCCAAAGATTATGAGGCCATGCCATCTCTGCTTATCTTATGAACTGTGGTTGAGTTGATATCTAAGCTGGTTTTCCAAATCAGCTCATTTCTGTGTATTTATGGGATTGATTTTAATCAATTAGTACACATTAATTTAAAATGTGGTATCTAGGGGTCTCTGGATGGCTCAGTTGGTTAAGCGACTGGCTCTTGGTTTCAGCTCAGATCATAATCTCACAATTTATGGGTTTGAACCCTGAATTGGGCTCCACACTGATGTTGCGGAACCTGCTTGGAATTCTCTCTCTCATCTCTCTCTTCACTCACTGCTCGCATGCTCTGTCTCACTCTTTCTCTCTCTCAAATAAATAAACTTAAAAAAAAAGTCATATCTTCAGTACTTTTGAAAGGAAAGTGAATAGAATGGGCACAAGAAAAGAAGATATTAATGGGAAAGATCGCTGCAGACTTATATTCAGAGAGGAAAGAGCTTGGAAAGACTAAGTCAAAATCTCTTGCCTGACTAGCATCAGATGAAGCAGGTAACAATTCCCTCTGACCAAACCTGATCTTTCTTTCTTGGTTCCTTGGCATCTCATCAGTCTTTGTGAACAACTTGTTCTTTCAGTCATCATTTCCTTCAGCTGCTGGACAACTTTGCTCTTCCTGTGATTTGATCCCCTCTCTTTTCTTGATCCTTAAAAGTTGAACTCTCCTGGTGAAAAATCAGTTGATTTCTCTGGTCCTGTGTGGCCTCTCCTTCTGGCAAGATACCCTTAGTTCTACTATAAAATCTTTCTTTCTTCTCACTTCAATAGCCTTAACCACGGTTAGGGCAATCATTTATTCATTCTTATTTTCTGCCCTCCACACCCGTTTCTTTTTTTTTTTTTTAACTTTTTTTTAACATTTATTTATTTTTGAGACATAGAGACAGAGCGTGAGCAGGAGAAGGGCAGAGAGAGAGGGAGACACAGAATCCAAAACAGGCTCCGGGCTCTGAGCTGTCAGCACAGAGCCCGACGCGGGGCTCGAGCTCACAGACCGTGAGATCATGACCTGAGCCGAAGTCAGCCGCCTAACCGACTGAGCCACCCAGGCGCCCCTCCACACCTGTTTCTTAATAGTACCTCTTCCAGATTTCTCCTTTTTTCCCCACATGAGCTTTGGCACTACCTCTAATAATCATTGCCTTTTATTTTATTACAAAGATCTGTATCAAATGTGAGTCTTTTGAAAATCTTCCATATATTCCTTAATATTTTTCTGACTACTTTTTGCCTCAAGGGAAGAAGAGGAACACCTATACAATAACCCAATTGAATTATCCTTTGTAATCATGGGGACCTAGTCCCCAGAATTGTTCACTTTCTTGCTTCAAATTCTTCTTCACTGCCAAACGCCTCAGACATAAACTGACATTTTTATATCTTTTGTTCCAAAGAACATTTCCCAATACCTTTGGCTCCTTCCAGTCACTGTTTTCCTTTCCTCTAGTGCCTACATTCTTAAGAGGTACTCATCACTGGTGTTCACAGCTATTTTACACCCAGTACCTTGTAATCTGTAATCAGACTTTACCCTCATCAATTCCTTGAAAGTGTACTAGACACTATTGAAAGTCTAATATTTTTCACTAGATGCTAGTGAAGGTCTAACCTTTTTTAATGTTTATTTTTATCATTTTTGAGAGAGAGCAAGTGAGATAGAGGCAGAGAGAGGGGGACAGAGGATCCGAAGCAGGCTCCACACTGACAGGCTGAGAGCAGCAAGCCCAAATTCACAAACCATGAGATCATGACCTGAGCCGAAGTGGATGCTCAACCACCTGAGCCACCTAGGTGTCCCAAAGTTTAATATTTTTATTTTACATCCTACTCTCAACACAACAATTGGGAAGTGGCAATGAATCATCATCATTATCATCATCACCACAACCACACTGGAAATAATTAAAAAATATAGCATTGAAAAAATGACTCGGAACTGTGAAAATCAGTAGGTAGACAGGACTATAATGAAATCAAGGCAAATGAAGGAGAAGAAAGTTTGAAGAAGGGCTGCTTGCTCACTAGTGGCAAATGAGACAACGTGTTAAAAACATAGGGTTTTTAAGCAAGAGAACTTGAGTTTGAGTCTCTACTTGATTAGATACTAGCTTAGACAAATTATTCAAACTACTCATGCCACAGTTTCCAGTGTGAAGTGGACCATACTAGTAGTCATTCTGTTGAGTTCTTATTACAATTAAATGGTATTTTGTGATCATTAAATTATAGATAAGTGGTTAACACAGGATATAACTCATGGCAAACACTCAAAAATTAGTTGAACAGTATAAATAATGTGGGGACTAATATGTGTTCTTCGAAGGCTGTCACTGTGATCAAGTAAACTACATGTTGGAGATACAACTAGGGAAGAGATTTAATACCAGGACTCTTCTCTTCTTAGGTCTTTCCTTTTTGAAAGTAAGAGAATAACTTATAATAAACTAAACTGATTTATACATCCTGATATATATGTATTTTTGCTTTGAGGTCCAGGTCCAGGGTTGGATGTTAGTCTTTTGTATCTGGAAGAGAAGTAGCTATGAGCTAGTTCTATTCCAACCTATATGAACGGAGAATTTGGAGTGGCGAAATGCCTCTACCAAAGTCCCAGTTGGTTGGTGGCATAGCCAAGGCTACAGTTCAGTTCAGATTAGAGCCTCATGCCTCGTCCATTTCTCTTTCCATTGCAGTATAGAGGTTTAGATAGTCGGCCAGATTTATTTCCTTAGTGGTTCCATAGATATGCCATAAATTAATAGTTTCAAGACAATTTCTTTAACTTTTTCTGGATTCTACATCTCCTACTTTATTCTTTATGTTTATTACTGGCATCACATTTTTCTAGACAGTATGTCTCAAAATGTCATATTGCCTTCCATTTTGCCTCATATAACCTATCACCTGGAATTCTCTATTTTATTGTTTGTTTTTTAAACACATTTCTTTTGGGTGCCTGGGTGGCTCGGTCGGTTGAGTGTCTGACTCTTGATTTCAGCTCCACTCACGATTTCACAGTTCATGGGATGGGGCCCCAAGTTGGGTTCTGTGCTAACAGCATGAACCTGCTTGAGATTCTCTCTCTCTCTCTCTCTCTCTCTCTGTCTCTTTATTTATCTGCCTTTCTCCTCTCATACTCATTCTCTCTCCTTCTCAAAATACATAAATAAACACTTTAAAAAACATACGTATCTTCTCTATCCCCCTTTTCACTGTTAAAACTATGTTCCTAGTTCTACTTTGTTTTGTTGGAAAAGCTTTCTACAGTAACTCAGGTAGTTGTCTTCCACCTCATCAATCCATCTTTCTACCTTTTAAACCATATTTACTCTACAAAAACATATTATGTTAGATGTTGAAGATATACTCATAGCCGTCATGGAACTTAAGACAAATTGGTGAAAAATATTACAGACTATGCAATTGGGAATTCTATAAGTGTATTATTGGGAAGTAGAGAATAAAAAATAAGCTGACTTCCATCAGCAAAGACTTCTCTGAAAGGGTAAATCTTAAATTTTGATCCCATTATGTTCTCCTTAAAACTGCGGTAAAATATTAGAGATTCAGTAAATATTGCTGAATAAGAAATCAATTCTTGGTATAAGAATTGGACACAATTTATTTGTCCAAACATATTTCTCATGTGTCTAAGCCTTTGCTACACTACATAATTTGGTTTTTATAGGGACTTACAGTCCTTGTTTTAGGTTTTTACTTGTCTTGGTTCTTTTTGCCCAATGGCAGTCTCTTGAATGCCAAAGGTTTTCTGATAAACAGATCTACTGACAACACTTCAGTGAACCTTTGCATCATCTCCTAGTTAAAGTAATGTCTCTTCTGCATTATACACACGTGGCTGCATGTCTCATATCATTCTTATCTTGATCTGTTTGAGGGATGCTTACTTGTGTCTATGTCCCATGATCCTCACAAGGGTAGGTGATCCTTGAAATAGAGGTGTATGGTTTCTATTCAATTTCTTCTTTAGCATAGTATTAATCACAGAATGAACTTAAAGAAATATTCACTAACATATAGTTCTTGCATGTGTCTAGAACTCATTTTTTATTGTTGTTATTATTTCATTACGTATGAGCTGCCTTTTTCTTTTCTCCAGTAACAGTATTCAAGTTTGAGCAGAAAAGGGGGGGGGGGAAGAAGAGAAGAAAAAGACAAATATTTTAACACAAGTCAGAAGGAATAAATGAGAGAAAAAGGCAGTGGAGACTAGAGAGAATGAAGGGAAGAATGCAACATGTGTAGAAAATAGGACACAGTCTGCTGAGTTAGAATGATGTTATAGGAGTCCTTCCTTTGCACAGTGCTGTATTAACTTAGTACTGTGCATAAAGCACTGTACAAAGCAAGGATTCCCTAGACTTTGATTTCTCTTTCTCTCCAAGTTATTTTCATTTGGTGTTGAAAGAGTAAAGTCTTTAAATTACAGAAACAATAGTTGTTACTGATTTGAATTCTCCAAAGGTTGTACCAATATTCTGGACAGTTTATTCCTGGAGTGTGCAATTAATCACCAGAAAGAAAGTGTGATTAACACTGGAAATGACCAAAGAAGAAGGAAAACCATGATATGCGAGAGTATATAAGAAACTTTGATGTATGATGCTAAGTCAACAAGTATAATGTATCCACATAGTGCCTAGACAAACTTATAAACCTATAAGATGTTTATTATTATTATTATTGTTATAATTATAGTTAAAACCATTAGCATTACCAGTAGCATCAGTTCTATAAAGTCATGGTAACGTTCATGTCTGGCTCATCATCTTTAAACCATTACTTATTACCAGTCCTTTCTTAAAGCAATAACTTTATTGCAATGCCAAGATTCATACTCAAACCAGATGAAATAACTTTGATTTTTCACTGTCTCTTTTTTTTCATTCCAGTGTCCAATATTAGAGGACGGAGTAAAAGATGACAATCTCTTCAAACTGCACCAACCTTAGAGATATCTGGTATACCATGATTGGTATCCCAGGACTGGAGTATGCACACATATGGATCTCCATTCCCATCTGTTTCATGTACATGGTTGCTGTTGTAGGCAACACCTTCTTATTATTCCTGATCTTCACTGAACGCAGTCTTCATGAACCCATGTACCTTTTCTTGTCCATGTTAGCCCTGGCAGATATCTTTCTCTCCACAGTCACCACACCAAAGATGCTAGCAATCTTCTGGTTTCAAGATGGGGGTATTTCTTTTGGTTGCTGTGTGTCCCAAATGTTTTTTCTCCACTTCATCTTTGTGGCAGAGTCTGCCATATTGCTGGCCATGGCGTTTGACCGCTATGTAGCCATCTGTTATCCCCTAAGATACACTACCATTCTAACCCCCTCAGTTATTGGAAAACTGGGCATTGCATCTGTGATTAGGAGTTTCTTCATCTGCTTCCCCTTGGTTTTTCTGGTTTATCGGCTTACTTACTGTGGAAGGAATATTATCCATCACTCATATTGTGAACATATGGGCATTGCCAGGCTAGCCTGTGATAGCATCAAAGTCAACATCTACTATGGGGTGATTGTGGCCCTATTTTCTATATGCCTGGATGTGGTGCTTATCATCATCTCTTATGCCCTTATACTCTGTACTGTGTTTAGAATTCCTTCCCAAAATGCCCGACTCAAGACTCTGGGTACTTGCGGCTCACATGTCTGTGTTATCCTGCTGTTCTATACTCCAGCCTTTTTTTCATCCTTTGCTCACCGATTTGGGGGCCACAATATACCACTCCATGTACACATCCTCCTTGCCAATCTTTATGTGGTGGTGCCACCCACTCTCAACCCCATCATTTATGGCGTTAAGACCAAGCAAGTTCAGGAGAAGTTTGTCCAGGTCTTTTCTGTGAGCAAGAAATTCTGCTGATGTAGACTATACAGCTTAATTTTTCATTTTTCTATGTAACTTCACTAATTGAAGTGTACCTAAAATTATATCAGACATCATATATCATGCCGGCATTAGGAGAGGATGGTAACAGTAAATTTTTGAGACCATGTTAGAATGATAATTAATTAACTAACTAATTAATTGGTGCTTTTGTTCAGGACAGTATCAGACCAAGGACATCTGTGTAAATTTGAGCGCAGTTACAACAGACTTAAAGCACAGTAACTCAATAGTTATCTTCAATTTCATAATGACATAGAAAAACAGAAAAAGTAAAAACGCAGCCCACCACTAAAAAAATGGAAAAAACAAAATCCTAAATCAACTTAACAGGTTTTCAGCCTATTTTCCCATATTGTCTTTGTATTTCAGAGAAAATAATGTGTACATATTTAGTATTGTGATCTAGTGGTTGAGCATTTGGGCTCTAAGTTCAAGATTTGAATTTTAGACGTCTCATCTTTGTAAAGAGTATTTACTTACCCTTTCTGGGTTTTTTTTTTTTTAGCTTTATATTGAGCATAAAATATTACATATTTTATAAGGTTGTTGAAAGTATTAATAAGATGATTTACACAAAGCTTCTCAAACTGTGCATAACACACAATGAAAATCAAAGAATGTTTCCTATTGCTATTATTACCAGTAATATAATCAGTCTGCATCCCACAAGCACTGGGCTTGCAGGATAGAGAAAGGAGGCTCCTTGATTATATTTCTTCTTTTCTGCACATAATTTCAGACATTATGGGACATACTGATTTATTTAGGTAATTTGGGACATCAAACTATTTTAATTCCTCAGTGTTAAGGCAGAAGAAAGATTTTGTCAGAGAGATAGAAATTTAAGAATTAACTTAAGAATTTTACTTAAAGCATTAGAATGGATCAAAAATTCATCTCTGTTCCTCAAGTGAGTGTAAAACTTAGCAGTCACCATTCTGGTCTTTATGTGAATGCACTCTACACTGAATTTTTTTTCCCCACAGTAACAGCAATAATTACTACTGTTACTGGCTACAGTAAAAGATATTCATCAAAGAATTAAGCAACAATGGTATGCCAGAGGATATAAATAATTAATAAAATAATAAAAAATAATAAAGGAATTTTCCATGTTCACTTGTAAAAGTACTCATGCAAACTTAGAAAAATGTGTTTATTTGCTCACGCCATTGCTGATGAAGGTGAAAATTGAAAACATAGATACATAAGATGAATGTATTACAATACACTTTCTTAAAAAATATAGTACAATTATTACACTGAAAAGTCACAACAAAGTGGTAATATGGAAATAAGCTTAAAGGTTTTGAAGAGAAATTAAAGGTTGTAGGATGGTACTTATCAGGTAATCTCAAATAAGGGGATGTACGCCTACATGCATATTCATATATGGAACCATATATATGTGCGTATTTGCAAAAAATTCTGGAAGAATGTATAGAATTCTCCTGATATTGTGTAAATTTTTATTTTTTATCTATTTATTTTTTAAATATTTATTTTTGAGAGAGAGAGAGAGAGAGACAGAGAGAGGTGAGGGGAGGAGAGAAGGGCAGAGAGAGAGAGAGAGAGATAGAGGATCCAAAGCAGACTCCGTGCTAAAGGCAGAAAGCCAGATGCAGAGCTCGAGCTCCTGAACAGTGAGATCATGACCTAAGCTGAAGTCAGACACTTCCGACTGAGCCCCCAGATGCCTCGATATCGTGTAAATTTTTAAAAGAATCATTTACTTTGTACGTTTGAAGGATCATGTTGGGGTTGGGAATTGATATAAGTGTGGATCTGTGGAGAAAACTTAACTCATGCCAAGAATATATTAACATTCTTTTATAATAAATAGAAGTTGCCAAAACTGGGAAGTATTACCATAAAGAGTTAGTTGAAACCTATTAGAATATATCTCTCTATATATTCATACAGACATTTAAATTCCACATATATTCCATATATATATTTTAGAACTACCACAAAAATGCCTTTTGAAAACTATTGATTTTTATTCTCTTCCACTAGAGTCTACTGTCATTAAGTGCTTCTGTTAAAAAGTACCAGTATAGGGAGGGGCACCTGGTTCAGCTCAGTTGGTTAAGCGTCCAATTTCAGCTCAGGTCATGAACTTGCTATTCGTGGGTTTGAGCCCCGCGTTGGGCTCTGTGCTGACATCTTGGAGTCTGGAGCCTGCTTCAGATTTTGTGTCTCCTCTCTCTGTTCCTCACTTGTTCTCACTGTCTCTCTCTCTCTCTCAAAAATAAAGATTAAAAAAAAAAAGTACCAGTATAACATGGAAAGGAGGAAGGAGGTTTGGCTGCAGAGGAAGTTCCTTTTAGAAACAAAAGAGGAGTAGCAGAACCCCTTCCAGCAGGAGATGGGGAAGAGACACAGATGGGCAAGGAGAAGAGGGAAGATACAGTTCAAGTTTCGGCCGCACACTCTCTGGCTTCATTCAAAGTGTCAGGGCATACAAAATAACAAGATTTTGTGGAAACATATGGTATCTGTTTTTTTCTGACTGACTTATTTCACTTAACATAATACCCTCCAGTTCCATCCATGTTGCTACACATGGCCAGATTTCATTTTTTCTCATTGCCACGTAGTAGTCCATTGTATATATGTGCCACAGTGGACTTTGTGAGACTATGCAAAAACCAGGGGAACGGGAAGAGGGTAAAGGAAAAAAAGACATGGAGAGGGAGGGAGACAAAACATAAGAGACTCTCAAAGACTAAGAACAAACTGAGGGTTGGGGGGGTGAGGGAGGGGGAAGAGGGGGTGACGGGCATTAAAGAGGGCACGTGTTGAGATGAACACTGGGTTTTATATGTAAACCAATTTGAAAATAAACTATTATAAATAAAAAAATGAAAAAAAAATAACAAGATTTTGAAAGCAAATGAGTTTGGAGAAGGAAGCTAAAAGCAGTGGGAGAGGAATACCTTATTTCCTACTTAAATTTCTGAGGGAGATTTCTTAACAAATTGTCTCAGGCCCACATGGCAGAGGAGCATTAGAGTAAAAACGGCCATGCGGCCTGTTCAGTCGGAGAACTGGTTTCCTCCATTTCCACAAGAGCAACAGATGAATGTAGGAGTCCTTTACAGCACTGTGGGGAACACAAAGATCATGGGGAATGCTGACTCGTGAAGTTAAAAAGGGAGAGGCTTTGACTAAGGGAAAAAATGTCTCTGTAGTCAAGGGCCATAGACACAAATATTAGAGTCAGCTAAGTTCAGAGAAAAGGGGTCAGGTTTCCAGGCTTGTAGATTAGATCCAATGTTCCGGATGCCTCACTAAGTGGGATTCAAGAGAAAATAATCAAATTTCAGCAGAGGCTGCAGAAAGGACAGAGGCCTACACAGAGTGAGGAGGTAGGATGGGGTTCATTCAACGAGGCTCAGCCAAGTATACAGACATAGACCAGGGGCCCATCCGGTTCTCACAGCTAATGCCTCAGCATTGCCTGGATTTGTTGATTTCTCCTTGGACACAGATGATAAGGGAATTGTGTGGGAGTGAGTGGCAGAGAGCTATGGGGAAAAGAAACAGTCTAGCAGAGAATATCAATTTCAAATTACCAGAAAAGTTACTGACATAGATTAGGTGATCCCACAGAAAGTATATTTCTTAAACTCAAAAACTTTAATTGAACTATAAGTGGGAAGTTGGAGTTTCAGGTAACCATTGGCATAGATAGAGTCTCTTGGAACAAGGTGACACTAAAAATCAAAACAACACAAAACTCCCGACCTTTGACTTTTTTAGTATAAAGTATGAAGCCTATTGCATACGATTTTGTATACCAAAACGGGCTGAGAAAAGAATGGCCTATTAAATAATTGTTTCAATTGGTAACTGTTTGAAAACCTAAATTGACATCAATGCACTATTTAAAAATCTTAACTCACGTCATGAACCACCAACAAAAACAAGTTGAACAATGGAGATATAAGTGTGATGTCAAATGAAACTGAAATAATAGGGTAAAAGTGGTGTGAAACTATGTCTCCCTCACTGTTTATCTTCTAGTAATTTAAACCTTTACACAGATTGCTTATCTGCAAAATTGAATAATTACGGGCTACCCTGTAGATTTGCTCTGAAGATTAATAATGAAAATCACTATCGAGGTAGTGTTTCCATGGTGCCTAGCATAAAATAGGCATCTGGTGAATATAAACTAAATATTATTTTATGGAGATAATGATAATGATTATTACTGTGATGCCTGTTGTAGTATTTAAAATAAAGATGCAAGCATCAAAAATAAATGCTACCATCTTGGGGAAAACACTTAGGTTTATAGCACCTTTACTCAAAATCAGATCTGTAAAACACTAAAATATCCATTAGCTGATAAATGAATAAACAGCTTACTATCCGTGATACAATAGAATAAGATTCAACAATAAAAGTAAACTGTGCATACAGGCAACAAGAGTGTATCTCAAGAGGATTTTTGCAAGTAACAAAATCCAGACATAAAGATTGCATTCTTTATCATTTAATTTACATGGCCTTCTCTTAAAGACAAACTGAAAGACAGATCAATCTAGCAATTTCTAGATCCTGGGGTTGTGAGAGAAGAGTGAACACAAAGAGATAAAAGGGGACTTTCGCTAGTGGCAGAAATATTCCGTATCTTGATTGTGGGGATTACCTGACTAGACGTGTTTTCCAGAACTCACCGGACTGCACATGCACATCCAAACAGAGCGAATTACTATTTGTAAGTATACCTCAAAAAAAACTTGCCTTAGGTATATTAAGTAGATTATATAAGTATAATTGTAGCAACAGTATTTTGAGGAAATGTACACATACCAACAGTCCAAATATGTATACTTTTTACCTTCCATGATTTACTTTGGTGATCTTTCTGCTTTTATTTATGAGATAAATATTTTTATGATGGCTGCATAACCATTTAATAATCTTCATATTAAAAAGTAGAGAAGGAATTTAAGGAAAAAACTGTCATGTGACTTGAAACTAAAGCAAGAGAATATATCCAAATTCCATCACCTATTACTTCCTTATCATTTAACCTTTGTATGTTTTAAACTATTCAAATATGTAACAAAAATAGTATCTACCACAGATTCTTGATGGGGAGGTACCTTAGAAACATATTTATATCACTCAGCCATATTAATACTTTATGCCCTCTTTCTCTTCTTCTTTTTTTTTAACTAGGACAGGAAATTTAAATGGATATGGACTCATAGGAAAATTTTCAAATGATTTTCAGTGGTAGATGTTTATATTATTTGGATAAATAAACTAATCACGAGAGTCTATTTCTACCCTGACAATTACTATTTGTCAGTATCTCTAGTTCAATTACTGTTTGTAGGAAGGGAGTAGGGAAAGACTCTTTTGCTGGTGGATAACCTGCACCAAGATTAGATTTTTTGCTGTTTGTCTCACTACTTTTTTACATGATCCGTATAGTTCAATCTCCTTATGATATTGGCTAAACTGTATAGCAGGGAGAATGACTAAATAATAAACAAGAATGTTGCCTAGAGTAGTGGAAATGGACTAATTAGGATCATTGTTGATCCTTTAGTAATTACTAAAGGACTTAATCAGTAAAATTTATGCTTTCTGTAATGAGTGAATGCCAAAACGATCTTCACTCTGTTGGATATAGTGAGACACACATTTTAATAGTGAATCTGCCTTATACATTA
Source organism: Paguma larvata (assembly GCA_030068075.1). NCBI lineage: Eukaryota > Metazoa > Chordata > Mammalia > Carnivora > Viverridae > Paguma > Paguma larvata. The sequence goes on from CM057831.1 coordinate 58,946,185, forward strand.
ATATGATCTTCGGCCCATTTCATATGTACTTTCTGATTTATAAAACTGATCACAATATAACCCATATCAATTTCGCTGACTTATGAAGGTTGTGGGGAAAATGGAGAGGGAGTTACCTGGAAAACATACAAATAGAAGTCATTAAATATATTTATAATTATTTACTGACCCTTACCCTTTTGAGCTCCACTTGTTGACTTTTAAATCAATTCACATTTGATATCAAGACTTATAATTTTTTAAAATTAAACAATCTCTGGACTCTCCTTCGTATTTGTTGGGTCTTGATACTATAAATAATGGGGTTCATCAAGGGTGGGAAAAGGATGTAGATGTTGCCCAGGAGGACATGCACCCATGGTGAGAGGTGTTTCCCAAAGCGATGCACCATGGTCAGACCAATGATTGGGATGTAGAAAACAGAAACAGCACAGATGTGGGAGACACAGGTCTGCATGGACTTGATTCTCTCCTCCCGTGATGCAATAGCTAAGACTGCATGCAAAATCATAATATAGGAGATAAGTATAAGCACTGCATCCAACAACAAGTTGCTGATTACCAGGGCGAGACCATAAATGCTGTTGAAACGGATGTCTGAACAGGCCATTCTAATTAAGTCTTGGTGCAGGCAGAAAGAGTGAGAAAGGATGTGGGGGCGGCAATAATTTAAGAACCTTAGGCGAATGATGACTGGAGGTATGAGTAAAGAACTCCTACATAAGATTGTCACTCCAATTTTCATGATCTTGTCATTAGTTAGGATGGAAGAGTAGCGTAGTGGGTTGCAAATGGCAATGTAGCGGTCAAAAGCCATAGCAAGGAGGACAGAGGATTCCATGAAGGACAAACCGTGGATGAAATAGGACTGGGCAATGCAGGAATCCAGGCTGATCTCACGAACGAATCCCCACAGGATCCCCAGCACCGTGTACATGGTAGACAGCCCCATGCACATGTCAGTGAGGGCCAGCATGGCCAGGAAGTAGAACATGGGCTGGTGCAGGCTGGGCTCTGTCCGGATAACATGCAGCACCATGCAGTTTCCCAGGAAAACCATAGCATAGATGGAGGAGAATGGGATGGAGATCCAGAGATAGTGAACTTCTAGACCAGGAAAACCAGTGAGAATAAATCTGGAACTATTGGCATTCGAGATAGAAGTGGGAGACATTAGCAGATGATTGAAAATATTTCTACAGAGATGTTACAATTAGATTAGTTTATGATCTCCTAACTTCTAGTAATGCTTGTCTGCCTTTGAGAAGAAAATAACATAAAATATAATACAATTTCCTTAAGTGTCATAAACTCAGAAAAACAGAGACCTACTTCTGTATTCTATAGGGCAAAAATCCATTGTCTAGACATAGATTTTCCAGGACCAGTGACTAGGTATATCAAGAGACTAGGGGGTTTTATGCAGACAGTGATGTTTCTGGGTCCGTGGGGTTTGGATTTGGGCTGGACTTGTGGGAGTCTCTGTTTACTCCTAAAGGAAGACAACATGTGATCTGTACGTACTGTTGCCATGGCTGTCATTATCTTCAGTAACATGTGAAAGGCATTGCTAAATTTTTCTCTTGGTTACCACGACTGTTTCTTTCTCTGTCCCCAAGGGGCCATAAGATCCCAGAGGAAATGGACTGAGTAAAGTAATCTGACTTTACAGAACATTACAATTCAGCCAAGAGAAACCTAACAAACTGAGAGGAATCAGAACTTTTTTTGCACATTCCACACTGTTTAACCCTTCTCTAAATCATTTACCCTTTTTAGTCGTACTTCATGACATTTTTTTTATTTTTATGTATTTCGTCATTCTGTATGAGATTTCTCCTTTTTCTGTCCTTTGCAATGTTTTTATCTTTATCTTTTTATATAATATAAATGATATTTTAAACTGTAAAGCATCAAACCCATACTTCCTCTCAGGTAATAGCTAAGAAGAAAATAATTAAATCATATGGTAAATGTTTATTTAACTTTCTACAATACTTGTCAACGTGTCTTCCAGGCAATTGTACCATTTGACAACTTTTGGACCAGCACTGTGTGAGAATTACAATTCCTCCACATAAAGGCCAATACTTTGTATAGTCAGATTTTTTGTTTTCTTTTGTTTTGCTCTAGTAATAGATGTGGTTTTGGTTTTAATTTGGTTTTAATTTGCGCCTCCCTTACAGTATTTTTTTTTCTTATTTTCACATGCTTATTTGCTATACATACTTACTGTGAAGTGCTTGTTCAAATAATTTTCCCTTTGTGATCAAGTTCTGTTCTTCTTATTGAGTTTGGAGAGGTCTTTACACATTTAAGTTACAAAATCCTTCCTAGACACATGACTTGCAAATAGTTATTTTCATGTTGTAAATTGTCCTTTATTTCTCTTAACAATGACTTTTGCAAAACAAAGTTTTGCAAGAGTAGTTGAAATATTTTTTGTTAAATGTTGACAGACTCCAATTTATATATGTTTTCCTTTAAGGAATATGTTCTTTTTGTTATATCCTCAAACTCTGTCAAATCCAGGGTCACAAGATTTTCTCACATTTTCTCCTAGAAGTTTTACATTTAACCTTTGGTTCTATAGTCCATTTTAAGTTAATATTTATGCATGGTGTGGAGTTTATTTTTATCTTTCAGTATTCCCATGTTGGAAAAGATTATGCTTTCTTGATTGGTTTATATTTGACCTTTTGCCAAAATCACTTGGATATATTTGTGTGGTCTATCCAACCTCTCTTTTCTGGTATTAATCTATGTGTTTATCCTTTTACAACACCACACTACCTCCATTATTGTGCCTTTATAAAACTCTTAAAATCCAGAAAAGTCCTCCAAATTTGTTCAGGCTACTATATAATTCCTTTGCCTATACATATAAATATTGCAATACACCTGTAAATATGTGCATAAAGCTTTCTGAGATATCGATTGTGATTATGTTGAGCCAAAAATAAAACTGGGGAAAATCATCATGTCTTCCAATCCATGAAAATGAAATGTATTTAAATTTGTGTATTTCATGATTTTCCCATTACTATTACGAAATTTTAATTCTAGGATTTGAGTGGTTTTTTTTTTTTTTTCAGAGTTAATACCAAATATTTGATTTGGGGGATGCAGTTATAATGGCATTCTTTTTTTTTTTTTTATTTCAAAGTCAGATTGTTAGACTTCTGTCTTTGTCTTCTGACTTTGTTATAAAAGTTGTTTTATAACAAAGTCAGTTTGTTAGACATGTTCTGACATGTAAGGGCTTTGGAAGTTATCACTCCCAACAGAAACAACAATAAAAATGGAACAAACTGAAAACCATGACTTCTCTTGAACCCATCAGAGAACTGAAGTTACAGGGTGAACCACCGCCCTGAAATACAAAGAGAAAGGTGAATAAAGAGACTGACAAAATAAAGTAAAATACTTAATTGGTACTTTTGGTAAATTTCGGGATGCACAGTATGGGTTAGCAGGAGAGCGAGAGGCTTTTGGAAACTGCCATACTGTGGTGGTGTACTTTTATGAAGTTTACCTCCATGAAACCCACAACGTTCTTAGAGTGAAAAGCTAAGAAAAGCATCATCAGTTGCCAGTAGCAGGTGGAGGGGGAGATTAACCTTTTGAAATGCATCTAGTGTGTTGTCCATGAGAAGAGCCTTCTGTTCAGTGAAAGAAGTTTTGCCAGAGCGTACCTCAGTCAAAGGAAGAAAGGGAATTACCCAGCACCAGCCCCCTGTAGCCTTCCTACCTCACCCAAAAAGGGAGGGAAAAACCAATAAACACCAGTGAATATTGCAACTAAAGACTCAGGCCACCAAAAGACTGAGATTTACCATAAGATTATAGACTGTTTTCCCTCTCACACCCCTTACCACAGTATCAACAAGGCCTGGTATATTAATAGTGGATTACAGCTGAAAGACAGATAGACTATATAAGACCTTCTTAGGAAACCTAAAGACAAAAGTGAGACCAAAAAAAAAAAAAATTATAGGAATTTGAAAGCCTTGGCACATAGGACTATAGCAAATATTAAACATTCTGACTTGTAGCTAGTTTAATGTAAAACCATACACCGAATGGTTATGTATCTTAGGAACGTTTATTGATATATTTTGTCCATCTTTCAACAAAAATTTGTGAGTCCTGCTAAAAAGAAACAAAGATACAACCTGAAGAGACAAAGCAAACATCAGAACCAGATTCAGGTATGAGTCAGCCATTCATAGATAAGGAATTGAAAATTACTATGATTTAAAAAAAAAAAATGTTTGTTTTTGAGAGAGAGAGAGAGTGTGAGCAGGCAAGTGGCAGAGAAGAGAGAGACAGAGAATCCCAAGAAGGCTCCGAGCTGGCAGCACAGAGTCCAACGTTGAGCTTGAACTCACGAACCCTGAGATCATGACCTGAGCCAAAATCAAAAGTTGGCTGCTGAACCGATTGAGCCACACAGGCACCCTAAAAATTTCTATGCTTAATATAGTAAGGGCACTAATAGAAAAAGTATACAATATATAAGAACACATGGATAATGTAATGCAGGAGATGGAAATTCTATTAAACAAATTTTTTAAATACTAGAAATAAAAAACACCATAGCAGGAATAAATAATGACTTTGATGATGACATCAATAGACCGGCAATGTAGAGTAATGAAAGAGTGAATCATATATGTCACTTGGTACTTTGCAAAATTTAAATACAAAAAGAAAAATATTTTTAAGGTTTTATTTAAATTCTAGTTAGCTAACATATGGGGTAATATTAGTTTTTGGTATACAGTTTAGTGATTCAAATTTCCACACATCACCTGGTGCTCATCATAAGTGCACCTGTTAATCCTCATCATCTATTTAACCCATCCCCCCCACCTCCCTTCTGGTGATCATCAGCTTGTTCTCTGTAGTTAAGAGTTTGTTTCTTGGCTTGTCTTTCTCTTGTTTTTCACTGTGATTGTTTTGTCTCTTAAATTCCACATATGAGTGAAATCACATGATATTTGACTTTCTCTGACTGACTTATTTCACTTACCACAATACAAAAAAAAAAAAGAAAAATAATTTTTAAGAGAGAGCAGAATATGCAAGAGCTATGGGAAACCTTAAAAGAAATTGGAATGCCAGAAGAAGAAAAAAGAGAAGATAGAGTAGGAAGAGTGGAGTTGGAACATGGAACTCAGGTGGAGTGAGAGGCGACCCATGGGCAGGTGTCTCTGTGCTGGGTGTCAAAGCCAAGGTGGGTGTCTGCACAGGAGAGTGTTCAGTATGGCAAGAAGAAATTGTTCATATACAATGATAGTGATCAAATAAGTAAATATATTAAAATTAACGGAAACCAGTTTTCTCACTATTGAAGATGGAAGTTAAAATAGGTATCACCAAAAGAGAAAACACTGGAATAAAAGCTGGGTTTTTTTTCTTAATCAGAATTGAAAGCACGGTCAATTCTCATTATTCGAGATTCCGTTCTTGTAAATTCACTACTTGTTAAAATGTATTTGTAACCCTAAAATAATATTCAAAACTTTTGTCATCCTTCGTGGGCATGCACAGAGTAGGAAAAAAAATGAGTCTTTTAAATAAAAACACTAATATGAAAAGACGTATGCATCCCTATGTTTATTGCAGTTTTACTTTTAATAGCCAACACTTGGAGACAACCTAAGTATTCATGGATAGACAAATTGATGAGGAAGATGTGGTACACACACACATACACACGTGCACGCGCACACACACACACACACACTCACACACAAATATCCAACCATAAAAAAGGACGAGGTATTCTTGTTTTGTTGTTTGTTTGTTCGTTTTTGCCATTTGCAACGGGATGGAGCTAGAGGGCCTTATGCTAGATGAAGTGAGTCTGACCGAGAAAGACACATACCATAGGATTTCACTTATATGTGGAATCTAAGAAGCAAATGAATAAAGAAACAAAAAGCAGGATCAGACCTATAAAGACAGAGAACAAACTGAGGATTGCCAGAAGGGAGGAGGGTATTGGATGGACAAAATGGATGAAGGGGAGTGGCAGATACCGGCTTCCAGTTATGTAATGAATAAGTCACAGGAATAGAAGGCACAGCATAGGGAATATAGTGGATGATATTGTAATAGCATTGTATGGTGACAGACTGGTAGCTACCCTTGTGGTGAGCATTGTATAATGTATATAGAAGTTCAACCACTATCAGGCACCTGGGTGGCTCAGTCAGTTGGGTGTCTGACTTCAGCTCAGGTCATGATCTCATATCTCATGGGTTTAAGCCCTGCATCAGGCTCTGAGCTGACAGCTGACAGCTCTGACAGCTCAGAGCCTGGAGCCTGCTTTGGATTCTGTGTGTCTCTCTCTCTTTGCCCCTCCCAAGGTGGCACTCTGTCTCTCTCTCTTTCTCTCAAAAATAAATAAATCTTTTTTAAAAATTAAAAAAAAAAAGTTGAATCACTATGTTGTACACCTGAAACTGTTGTAACATTGCGTGTCAATTATATGCAAATAACCTAATTTTGAAGAAATGAGTCTTTTGATGTGCATGTTTCCGAGCGAAGTCAGACAAGGGTACGCTTCCTTCCTGTTTCAGGTTTTATATTGTAAAAAATCGTCCTTTTCCTGGTGTATTTACTGGCATGTTTTAAACATTTTCATTGCTTTGGGTGCCAGTTTCGCTCTTTGAAATGGCCCCCAAGTATAGTACTGTAGTAAGGTCTAGCATTCCTCAGTGCAAGGGCACGATGTACCTACCTTGCAGAGAAAGTACGCGGCAGCATAAGCTTCCTTCAGACATGCTTTACAAGGGCTGTTGTATGCGAGTTCCATGTTGATGAAGCAACAATATGGTACTTCCAGAAGAAGGAAAAGATATTCCCTGATATGTATGTGATTATTATCAAGAAAGGGCTAGAGTAATGTCTGTGATGCATGGTGAAACGCCGGAAATGATGAAAAAGTAGCCGCGTCTGTGGATTCAGGAGTTGACAGCCAACAAAAACTGCATAGTGGGCACCGTTATGAGCTTTAGAAAGTTAGGAGCACCGTACCCAGGTTTAGGGAAATGTTAACCCCACCGAGCTAGCACTGGCTGGCTTGTGTGTTTCAAAAGACAACATGGCTGAAGAATGTGAAACTTCAGGCAGGGCACAGTCAACAGATCAGGAAGCTGCAGGAGAAAGCTTAAAATTATCTCCTCAACGTTCTGCAGGAAAAGGGTTTTGTGCATGAACAGGTTTTCAACACTGATGAGACTGGGCTTGTTTCTAGAGACATTGATAAGTGAAAAATTTTTAAGAGAGAAGAGAATAGGTGAACCTGTATAATACCATAGTGTTTCTGTTAAATGCTATTAAATGCAAAATGCCGTTATGCTAAAAAAATGTTGTAATCAAGGCCTACCCTTTTCTTTACCTTTTATTTTTCTTAGCAGCAATAGTTCAGTACTCGTTAATTCAGTGTTTGTGGCAACTTTATAACCATGAAGAAAGAATTTGCTTGTAAGCGTGCATTAAGGAACCTGGAGCCAGGTTTGGATTCTGTGTCTCCCTCTATCACTCTACCTGTCCCTGGCTCACACTCCATCTCTCTCAAAAATAAACATTAAAAAAAAAGAAAGTAAAGAAGATTTAGCTTTCTGTGAAAATAGACGCTTATAGGGCCATGCCAATGAAAGTACATTGAATACACCAAATTGTACCTAACATAATTGTACCAAAAATTACAAAGCGCTAAAATATGTTTTTTTAAAAAAGGATACAAAAGCCAAATTATAGTGCTTTCACTGACCAAATCTGGAATATAAATTGAATATTAAAAAATGAAAGTGATAATTACCTATTGAATAAAATATGAAACAATAACTATAAGATACTTCTATAGTCTCAAATACTCTCCTACACAATACTTATTAAAAGTGAATGGAATGGAATGCCTGGGTGGCTCAGTCGGTTGAGTGCCCAGGTCTTCATTTCAGCTCAGGTCATGATCTCAGGGTTCAAGCCTGAGTTAAACAAATCAAGGAAAATCTGAAGAAATTTCACAGAGAAGAAAATTAAAAAGATAGGATTACTAACACACACATGATTCTGAACTGCATTTTTTTTTACCATCAATTACATTGATGGTACAGTTTGAGAAAGTTTATCTGGGGTCTGATAATTTGATGTTAGCAATGTGGCAACATTAATTTTCTGATGATTATATTATAGTTATGTAAAAGAATGGTCCTTCATTGTAGAAAACAATAGGCTTTGGATACAAAAATTATCATTAAATCATTTGCAAAAATGTTCTTTATGTTTTACTCAAAACTTTTCCCCAAGGAAAATAAATTGTCTCAAAGGAAAAAAATGAAATTTAAATTAAGGAATTATCTATAATTTTATATACACGGCAGCAAATGATACAGATATGAAGAGGAGAAAATATTTAAGTATCTTACACAAGTGCATAATTAACTTAGAATACTGACATAGAAGTAAATGTTTTAGCAATATGTTTCATGTCATTTTTGCAGCATTTTTCTGAAACATTTTTATATGTGGTTCTTTATATTCTATCTGTCAAAAAGGAGCTCAGAGGTCTCAGAGAGAAATGTTTACTGAGGAATTCAGTGAACAGTGAGCCTTATGGAAACATTTTACTTGATTTCAGACTGAAACCAAGACTAAAACTTCTTCAGAATTCTGATAAGATCTTTCCCTCTTGGGTGTTTACTTCTTGCCTCCTTCTGAGTAGGTATTAAATTTTCAGTTGACACACTGAGTCTCCTTCCCTCCAAGATAGAAAAGATCCGTGGACTCTGGAAAATACTACCAGTTACCCTTTCCTCTCAATCCCAGGGAGCCATTAGCTGCAGTGACCAGGTGGAATCTTCCACTTGCATCAGCCACCAAGAGGGAATAGTGCCTCCCAGGAGCCTGAGTCCACCTGGTCCACAATATCCTCTCATTCCTTCCTCATAAACCCAAGCCTTCTGCCTCCTCTTGCCACCAGCACTGGCCACAGGACAGCGTGCAGAGGCTTGCTTGGGACAGCAGAGCATGAGCGGCCCTATGCTCTCAATAGCTTTGCCACCGTCACCTGCTGTGTGTCCTCCAACTGGTTCAGAAGGATGAAAAGTGAATGAAGGCAATGATCTGATTTGCCCACAATGATCAGGACATTTATTTGTTCCTATAACCTGAGATCTAATAGCAAGGACTTCCCTGTGAGACTATTCGGTGCTATAGCTCTTCCTGCAGAGGGAAGCCTCCCTGGAATCTACGTTAGCTTGACCTGTGCTACAATGTGAGGAGCTGTGTTCTACTCCACTGTTCTGTGTTCTACTCCACACACAGCAGACCGTTTGACAAAACTGTGGGTAAATATCGATCTCATCTTGAACATTACCTTCAAACAATCATGTCTGCTTTTTCTGCAACCATTATCAATTCCTCCATATTCATTCTCATGGGCTTCCCTGGCCTGGACCAGTACTATCCCTGGTTTTCAATTCCCTTCTCCTGCATCTATGCTATGGTTTTCCTGGGAAACTGCATGGTGCTGCATGTGATCCGGACAGAGCCCAGCCTGCACCAGCCCATGTTCTACTTCCTGGCCATGCTGGCCCTCACTGACCTGTGCATGGGGCTGTCCACAGTGCACACGGTGCTGGGGGTCCTGTGGGGGGTCAGCCAGGAGATTAGTCTGGATGCATGCATTTCACAGAGTTACTTTGTCCATGGACTTTCCTGCACAGAGTCTGGAGTCCTTCTTGCCATGGCCTTTGATCGGTTCATTGCAATCTGCAATCCTCTGAGATACACATCCATCCTGACTAACAGTAGAGTCATTCACTTCATGGTGGCCATTTTGATGAGAAGTGCTTTGTCCATTCTCCCTATCCTTCGTCTGAAGTTCTTCCGTTACTGCCGCCCCCACATCCTCTCCCACTCTTTCTGCCTGCACCAGGACCTGCTCCGGCTCACCTGCTCTGACGTCCGCTTCAACAGCTTCTATGCCCTGGCTCTGGTGATCTGTACCCTGTTGTTAGACGCTGTGCTTATTCTCATCTCCTATGTTTCCATCTTGCACACGGTGCTGGCAATCGCATCCCGCGAGGAGAGGCTCAAGTCCTTGCAGACCTGTGTGTCCCACACCTGTGCCGTCCTGGTCTTTTACATCCCCATCATTGGCCTCACCATGGTGCACCGCTTCGGAAAGCATCTGTCACCTTCGGTTCACGTCCTCATGGGCAACATCTATATCCTCTTTCCACCCCTGATGAACCCAATCATTTACAGTGTAAAGACCCAGCAGATCCGAAGCAGGATGAAGAAGTGGTTTTCTCTGAAAATGTATTAACACCCTTGAATTTTATCAGTGAGAATGTTTTAAGTTCAGAAGAGTAATGATACTTTCCATGTGTACAATCTCTGAAAATTAATTTCTATGAGGTTTTGTTGTTTTATGAGGACTTCGGTCTTAAAGAATTTAAGAGTTGTTCTAAATCAAGACAGGATATAGAACTAAGTTTTGCCAATACACAGTCCAGAAAAGATTTCCGAATGCTTGCTTTAGGATAATCAAGGATATTATAGATGTAAAAATAAATATCTTTGCATTTTGTTGACATGTTCTTGAAGCATGGTTACCATATGAAAATTGTGATCCTCAGTTCATCAATCTTTTCATTCTATTTAGATAGACCACTCTAAAATTTTGGAAAACTGCCTTGTTTAGATTACTCAATTAATTGGTCCTTCTATCAAAATATATAAAATTATGAAATTGGACTTGTTTTATTCCTGAAGGTGAGGTGAGGAACATCTGAATCTACTATGCTCTGCTTTCCCCCATTATTATTACTTTTTCTCCATTAGTGGCTAATGCAAGTCTATTACAGGAATTTGGAAATAAAAAGATATATAATCCTCTATTCCAAATACTTTATTCTTCCTCTTTTCCATGCTATAAAGATGTGAATTTAGTCCACATAAAATTTTCTTTCTTCATTTTTTCACTAAATATAATATTATTGCGATTGCTTCACAGTGATTTAAATTCCTCATAGTCTACAGGAAAAGAGTTTAGTTTAGAAACTACTACAGAAGCATGATTGAGAACTGATGTGCCTCTCTTAGAGCAATTGTGGGAAATATGATAACGGATAGAATGATTTTCAGGAAATAGGGACACACCTTATTAACTGTGTGCCTTGGTGAGCAGAGAAGTTTCATATTTGAAACTCAGGTTTCCGGCTTGTGAAATAAAGTGGATGGGATATCTCACTCAATGTGAGTGTGACAAAGAAAGAGTATCGTTGAACACATTGAGTTTGAGGTATCTGTGGAGCATTGACAAAAATCCATTAAAAATATTGAGTAAGTACTCCCAGTATTTCAGACACAGTTCTCAGGCTTTAATCAGGTACAGGAAATTAGTGGGGAGCAAGAAGAGTTTTTGCCTTCAGTATAACAGGTAACAGAGATAAACCTTATTAAGTAGACATCTACATTAAAAATTGTGGCAAATGTCATTATTCAGAAATGAGGAGTGCACTGACCACTTATTGGAGACTCTAATCAGCACATAGGATTTGGGTAGGAACTTCCCCGAGGAAGTAGTATGTAGTCGATGCTTAAAGAGTGAGGGTAGGCAACTAGAGGAATATAAAAAAGAAGGAATTTTCAGGCAATCAGAAGGGAAACAAAAATATCAAGAATCCATCAGACTATATGAAAAACAATTGAATAATGACTATAAGATTCAGGCATAAAAGTTGAAAAGTAGATAGGAACAATGTTAGGAAAGATGAGGTTTTTAAAAATGTTTGTTTGTTTGTTTGTTTGTTTGTTGAGAGAGAGAAAGAGAGCAGGGGAGGAGCAGAGAAAGAGAGAGAGACAGAGAATCCAAAGCAGGCTCCGAGCTGTTAGCACAGCTGGAAGTGGGGCTTGGACCCAGGAACCGTGAGGTCATGACGTGAGCTGAAATCAAGAGTCAGACCTTAACTGACTGAGACATCCAGGTGCCCCAGGAAAGATGAGTTTTAATCCTTAGGGCAACATGCAACTATTAATGAATCACAATTAGAATGGTGAAACCATCAATCATGTATGTTAAGAACATCAGTCTTGTACTGAATAGATGAAGGCAAGAGTTGACAGCAGAAGACAAGGTAAAGAGTCTTAGGAAAAGGACAGAGTACTGATTGAACAAGGGTCCAATCAAGGAGCCACAAGAAGTGGATGCATATGAGATATATTTAATAGGTGGGATCAAAAGGTTTAGTGATTGACTGCCCAGCATAAGAGAAATGGAGGTGCCAGTCATGTTTAGATTTTTGAAATGGGAAACTAGAGATCCAATATCCATTACTGAGATAAGGAAGGTGTGGGTGGTTGAGACTTGTTTTAGATATTCTCTTTTATTTATTCATTCTGCCCAAGGTACATTGAAGAAGAGATGTCCTGACTGGGGTTTGATACAGGTATCAGGTATCTGATGAGAAAAATAGAGTTGGATAATGGATTTGTGAACCACAGTTATCAACACAAGAATGGATGACTTGATCAAGTATATGGAGGAGTATGCTAAGAAACTTGCACATTAAAATAGGATATAGTCGAATCACCAAAAATACTCTGAAAAGGAAGTAATAAAAATATTAGGCAAGCATGATATCAATGATTCCAAATGGAAAGGTGTTTTAAAGATACATACTGTATGACCATGTCAAAATCATGTGAGGATGACTTAAATTTATTGAAATATTATTAGTACGCTATGGAATTTATACCTTTTAGTATATTTTCAGAGTTAAGCAACCATCTCAACAATCTATTTTTAGAAAATGATTCATTCTCAAAAAGAAAACTTGTAGCTGTTTAGAATCACTTTCTATTTTCACCCCCAATCTTGGGCCACCACTTATGTACTTACTGTCTCTATAGATTTTCCAGTCTGGATGTTTCTTACATATAGAACCATACAAGAAATTTTTTTTGGTCTGACTTCTTTATTTATTTTAAAAAAAATTTTTTTGAACATTTATTTATTTTCGAGAGACACAGAGACCGAGCATGAGCAGGGGAAGGAGAGAGAGAGAGGGAGACACAGAATTCGAAGCAGGCTCCAGGCTCCGAGCCATCAGCACAGAGCCCGACGCAGGGCCCAAACTCAGAGACTGTGAGATCATGACCTGAGCTGAAGTCGGCCGCTTAACCAACTGAGCCACCCAGGCGCCCCTGGTCTGACTTCTTTAACTGAGCGTAATGTTTTTGACCTTCATCCATATCAGTGCTCCATTTCTTTGCTGAAAAGTACTATATCGTATATATACGAAAAACTTTGTTTCGTTTTAAATGATTAAAGAGTTAATATTTATTCATGAAGAGCAGTGACCATTTCTAGTGAAATTCTGATAGATTTATTGTGGTGAAAATGTGCAGGATGCCCTTCCTAATCCTTTTCCCAGGACCTGCTTGCAGAGTGTCCATGTGGCATTCTGTGGCTACTCCCCTTTAACTCCAGTGCTTCCATGCATTCCTTAGTTGATGGGCATTGTTCCCCTATTTACTGACTATTGTCAATAAAGCTCTGATGAGCATTCATGTATAAGTGTTTGCACAGACATACATTTCCATTCTTTTGGATAGACACCTAACAGTGGGTCATACGATAATTCTATTTTTCAACATTTTGAGAAAATGCTGAACTATTTCCCAAAGCTGCCGAGGTATTTTCATTCCCACAGTCAGCATATTATGGTTGGATTTCTTCTTAATCTCACCAAGACTTATATTCTGTCTTTTGAATATAACCATTCGAATGGATGCAAATGGCCTGGTGGTTTTGATATGCATTTCCTTAATGGCTAATAACTTACGATGTTGTGATTTTTTTTAATGCTTATTTATTTATTTTGAGAGAGAGAGTGGGGAAGGGACAGAGAGAGGAGAGAGAGAATCCCAAGCAGTCTCCGCACTGTCAGCACAGAGCCCGACACGGGGCTCCATCTCACCAACTGTGAGATTGTGACCTGAGCCGAGATCAGAGATGGACGCTTAACAGACTGAGCCACCCAGGTGCCCCATGGTGTTTGGTTTTATTTGTTGTTTTATTAGTGAGTTTTAACAGTTCTTTACAGGTTCTAGATGAGTCACTTATCGGACAATATGATTTATAAATATATTCTCCCAGTCTCCGGGTTATCTTTTTACCTACATAAAGGTGGCTTTTAAAGTGCAAAATACGTTAATTTTGATTTAGTCTAATTTTTCTATTTTTTTCTCTTACTGTTCAGGCTCTTGGCTCCAAGGCTCTAAGAATGTATTGCCTAATCCAAACTCACAAAGATTTATATCTATGCTCTCTTCTAAGAGTTTGGTAGTTCAGCTTTTTATTAGGTCTGTGATGGAGTGGAAATAAATTTTTCTGTATGGCATATGTTTGTAGGGGTTGATAGACTTTTTGTGTGTATGTTGATAGCAATTGTCCAGCAGTTGATTGAAGACTATTCTTTTTCCTTAATATTATTTACTGAGAGTCCACTGACCATAAATGAATCACCTGACCTTTATGATTCAGATCCCATATTATTATTAATAACGATAATGAAGGGAAAATTGGATACATGGTGTGGCCCATAGAGAAGATGACTTTGTCAAGTGTCCATTCCTCGGGAGAATTGCATCATAGCCCTTGCTTTCCTGCTGATACTATTTTTGTTCTATATTTTCCAATGAGAATGATTTCTTTACCCATGATATAGCATGAGTAGGTGCACACATGTGGGGAGATGGTGAGTATGTATTCTCATAGGTGCCCTAGAGATCTAGAGAGAAGTATTGAGAGGATGCAAAGGCAGCATAGGGAACTGTAATTGTATCGAAGGATTCTAAGTAAGTGTCAGCTCTGAGCAGACATTCTGAAAAGGAGATTGATGCTTCATTTAAGATTTTGGCGAGGACATGAGGGATGTAAAAAAAATAGTACTGATTTTATCTTGGTCTAGTGGATATTACCCCCTTTCTTTTCTTTGCTTGGCAATAGTGAAATCCTTCAAGTCTTCAACTAAGACAGGTATGTATTCTTTCTCAGGTCAATATAGTAAGATAATGCTGCAATAAAAATGAATGAAGTTTATACGTTAAGATACAAAGATTCTTAGCATTTTCCCTAGATTACTTCTCATTTTTCCTAGCCCTCTATCATCCCCTGCATATATACATCTGGCAAGAGAGCAAGTGGATTTGCAGCTGCATTAAAATTGGTATATTATTGATATTCAATTAATTCAGGGAAAAGTAAACTCTAATTCATTAATTTTCAATGTGTTGTATTCATTAAACAGTCCATCTCTTTCACTGAGAACAAAAGGAGGAATATGGACATCAACTTAAGGAAATCAAGAGTTGTTTCAGAAAGGAGGTGAATTTGAGCTGAGGGTTGAATAATGAACAGATATTTGTTAGAGGGTAAAGTCATGACAGACAGGAAATCTGAAAGAAACAGAATATAAGCAAAGGAAAGTAAGATATGTGTTGGAGCATTTAAAAATGTTTTATTCCAAAACCAATTTCTTTTTTTAAATGCTTATTTGTTTTTGAGGGAGAGAGATAGAGATTGAGGAGGGGAGGGGCAAAGAGAGAGGGAGACAGAATCCCAAGCAGGGTCTGCAGTGACAGCACAGAACCCAATGAGGCGCTCAAACCCATGAACCGTGAGATCATGACCAACTGAGCTGCCAAAGAGACCCTCCAAAATTCATTTCTTAATGACTGGTAGGAAGTTTCTAAGAAAGGTTAAAGTGAATGACAACAATAATATTAATAGCATACAGTTATATAGTGCTTCCTATATGGCAAGCATTCTTGTGGGCACATTTTTCTCAAATAATTCTTTCAAGCTTTATTTTTTTTTTAATTTTTAAATGTTTATTTATTTTTGAGAGAGAGACACAGAGTGAATGGGGGAGGGGCAGAGAGAGAAGGAGACACAGAATATGAAGCATGCTCCAGGCTCTGAGCTGTCAGCACAGAGCCCAACATGCGGCTCGAACTCACGAACCACTCACGAACTGTAAGATCATGACCTGAGCTGAAGTCGGAGGCTTAACGGACTGAGCTATCCAGGTGCCCCTCAAGCCTTATTTTTTAACTAATTTTCTTTTCCATATGAGAAAGGATGATTATTATCCCTATTGGTTAGTTGAGGCAAATGAGACTCAGAATACTTTTAGTAACTTGGCAAAGGATGCACAGTAGTAAGTGCGGGAGTTCAAACTCTATTTCCAGAATCCATGACCTGAACCACTTCACCAAAAGCGTTCTGCATGTGGACAGAGTACAGAATCTGTGTAGTCTCTTGTGACCTCAATGCTGAGAAGTATAAAATACTACAGCTGTGTAAGTTTTTTTCTATTTCATTAAAAAAAAAAAGCCTTGGACTGTACAGTAAAATGTGAATTAGGAGGTAGAGAACACAATGAGGATAAAATTCCAACAACAGGTGAGCAAGAGACTGAAAAAAATAATCACAAAAATGAGACAGGGAATGAGTGTGGAGGGGGTGTGTTCAGAGGCCGAGTCTACATGAGTCAGACACTGAATAGGACACAGACTTTGAAACTATGGGAAAGCATGCAGTTTCCACCCCTGCCCCCGCCACCAGAGAAATTTGATATTTCACTATCATTTATAAAAATAGACATAAAAATTTTCCCTTGGAGAAGTCCTACGTCCACTCGTATATACTGGTTGTGTTGATAGTAATATTAGATTGAAAAATACTTATTGGATATAAAGCCCAATTAGCTTATTACTTTCTCCTGAATTAGATAGGCTTCCTAACCAACCACACCATTCCACAGTGAGGTCACCCACCAAGCAAAATCAACTGTAGAATCCAGCCTTAAGGAATGAGCACTGTCTCTCAGCTTGCTATTTCTGTACCCCAGTTACAAAATGTTATGACTTTTTATACTTTTATCTCTTTTCAATCTGAAAGCTTAGATGGAAGATAATTTTGAAACCAGGAATCATTTTCAACAAGCTTAACTCACCCCACTGCCAAGAAAGAGAGATTCTGCAAGGCAGGATTGGGATGTCAGTACAGGTTCTGACTTGGGCAAGAGGCCGAAAGGGATCGAAGGGCATGAGAACTCTATTCTGCATTAATGGGGTATCAGTTTCAGTAGGTAGGAGAAAAATAGCCTTCCAGGAGATTACAATAATTTACCTTCTTTTTATTTATTTATTTATTTATTTATTTATTTATTTATTTATTTTTATTTTAGAGAGAGAGAGAGAGCACAAGCAGAGAAGAGGGACACAGCAGGAGAGAGAGAGAATCTTAAGTAGGCTCCACACTCAGCATGTTGCCTGATATGGGGTTTGATGGGGGGTTTGATCCAGTGACCCTGGGATCATGACCAGAGCCAAAATCAAGAGTTGGTCATTCAACTGACTGACACACCCAGACAATCCGAAAATGATGTCTTTTAAATGGGAATTGCAAGCAAATGCTTGTATTGGAACATGCGCTAATACTTCCATAATGGAATCAATGGACTAGGAAAGAAAACTGAGTTATGTCATACTATCCAAGGTACCTTGTACAGGAAAAGATGGTCAAAGAAGAAATACAATAGGAGAGAGATGCATGTGGAATGTGGAAAATCATCTCATTTTATGAAAGCAATCATCCAAATAATATGAATTTACTCTATTATTTTAACACATTTATCTATCACCTTGTACAGGAAAAACCTTATGTTTTTTACAGTTTCTCCAACATAAGGTTTAGTAAGAATTGTGAGCCAGTCTACCCCATCCTCTTGAGGCAGAGAATAATTAGACTATATGTTACAAATAACAAGCTTATTAATGCCAAATATAAAAATGTCATTCTTATCAAAAGTTTATATATTCCTAAATTGAATCCCACTGAAGAAATATAGTTATCTAGTCGATATACGCAGTACATTTGAAGTATTTTTATTCCTCATGTTCATAACTTCTGATGTATTTTACTAAAATAACAATGATTAAGATGATTTTCCCCATAAACATGTTTAATTAAAGGTATTATTTATTGAGCAGATTTTAGTGATAGAAAAAATAAATGCAAAGCAGCTTTTACTTCTTGGGCATTATTCTGCCGAGTAAGAATTTTCCTATATCAAAATTTGCAGTTCTAAACATTCACAATGTTTATTTGAATCATGCTTATTTTCTCCCTCAGAATATTTGGTTTTATTCAAGTTTCTGAAGAAAAAACCCTTGACATCCACTTCTGGAATAAAGACAAGGACTAAATACTGTGTCACATCATCTCTGTATGCTCATTATGTATATTTGTAATGTGACACTTGTAACATGGCATTACGCAGTATGGACTCCTTGACATTAAGGACCCTAACTTATAAGTTCTCATTTAACCCAGTGCTCACTATAGCACCTGAAATATATTCCTTTCATTTAATTATTCTTGATCACAGGATTAAATGCTTCGTGAGTAAGTACAATAGAGAGAATCTGATAAGACCTGCAGGTAACCTATCAGTTAAAGAGTCATATCCTATTAACAGTAAAAACCAAACATCTATTAAATGGGACAATTATAAATTGAAAATACAAAATCGTAAATCCTTGTATTAAGACAAATGTATTTTCTCTCAATAGTGAGTGTACAGATGCTTCTTAGTGAGTATGTGTGTCTGTGTGTGTGAGAGATAGACGAGATGGAAAGACACAGTCAGAGACAGAAATGGAGAGAAGCAGGCAGCAGGAAGGGGTGTTAAAAAGACAGAAAAGAGAACTAAAATCTGAAACAAATGCCTATCTGCATTCTTGGACCCATTTAATTGCCCCCTTGAAAAATGAGTATGTCTGACAAAATGCCATTGAAATCACACTCAGACTCTGATTGTGTGAATACAGGTGAGAAGAGAAAACAGGAGACAGACACCCAGTGCATACTGCCACGTGGAATCAGAAGCTCTAACCCAAGGGTCTCTAAAACCAGCATGCTCAAGCTCAATGGCACAATCTTCATGCCCTCAGTGCTGACACTGGTCGGAATCCCAGGCTTGGAATCTGTGCAGTTCTGGATTGGAATTCCGTTCTGTGCCATGTACATCATTGCTCTGTTTGGGAATTCCCTGCTCCTGGTCATCATCAAATCTGAGCGCAGCCTCCATGAGCCCATGTATCTCTTCCTGGCAATGCTGGGAGCAACAGACATTGCTCTCAGTACCTGCATCCTACCCAAAATGCTAGGAATATTCTGGTTTCATCTGCCAGAAATATACTTTGATGCCTGTCTCCTTCAGATGTGGTTCATCCACACCTTCCAGTGCATCGAATCAGGAATCCTGCTGGCCATGGCCCTGGACCGCTATGTGGCCATCTGTGACCCCCTGAGACATGCAACCATCTTTACCCACCAACTCCTCACTCAGATTGCGGTAGGGGTGACGCTCAGAGCAGTTCTCTTTTCGGCTCCATGTCTCATCCTCATCAAATGTCGGCTGAAACACTACCGGACCACTGTGGTCTCCCATTCATACTGTGAACACATGGCTGTCGTGAAGTTGGCCACAGATGATATTCGAATCAACAAGATCTATGGTCTGTTTGTGGCTTTCATTATACTTGGATTTGACATAATCTTCATCACACTCTCCTACATCCGAATATTTATAACTGTCTTCAGTCTGCCCCAGAGGGAAGCGAGGCTCAAAGCCTTTAACACTTGCATTGCCCATATTTGTGTCTTCCTTCAATTTTATCTCCTGGCTTTCTTCTCCTTCTTTACACACAGATTTGGGTTCCACATTCCAGCCTACATTCATATTCTTCTGTCCAGTCTTTATCTGCTTGTCCCTCCTTTGCTCAATCCTATTGTATATGGGGTGAAGACCAAACAGATTCGAAATAGAGTGTCTAAGATTTTCCACACTAAAGATCCATCTTGACTTCCCATTTCCTTTTTTCAAATAATAAAAATTCAATTCGAGAAACAGTAGTTTTGGTTCACTTGGGAAGCTCAGTGGGTTAAGTGTCTGACTCTTGATTTCAGCTCAAGTCATGTTCTCTTGGTCATGAGATCAAACCCCAGGTCAGGTTTTGTGCTAAACATAGAGCCTGCTTGAGATTCTCTCTTTCTCTCCCTCTGCTGCTCTTTCACGTTCTGTCTCTCAAAAAAAAAAAAAAAGTAGTAGTTTTGGGTAAGATTCCATGCTTTCTCAAATTCATTTTGTAAGTTTTACATTCAAGTCAGGTTCTAACTCTTATTTAATCAACATCAGTATTTGTGGATATGTGTTTGGAACACACATTTAGTCAGTAGGAGACATAAAGGGAAAAAATTATGAAGATTTGTTTGTAGTTACTTTAGCTTTTAGTAAAGGGCATTTCTTTTTTTTTTTTTAAGTGTTTATTTATTTATTTGAGAGAGAGAGAGAGTTCCATCAGGAGAGGGGCAGAGAGAGAATCCCAAGCAGGCTCCATGCCCAGCACAGAGCCCAGTGTGGGACTCAGTCTCAGAATCATTGAGATCATAACCTGAGACAAAATGAAGAGTCAGAGGCTTAACTGAATGAGCTTTCTTGCAGTTTTTGGTAAAGGTCATTTCTTAAAACCACAATTAAATGTTAGTATTTTAAGCCTCTGTTTAAAAATACAAAGTGGCGTTGATGCCATTGCATAAGAAATGTTAATGTCATGTATTATCATATCATATATTGAAAGAAATCATCTTCTAATGTCTATGATCACACTAAGTATACTCTATCATTTTCATGAAGACTAAAGATTTTAATATATGGGTATCAGTTGAATATTAAGTGTATTTATAAGTTATGCATTGCAATATATTAAAATTACTTTTTTCTTCCACATAGTTACATAGCATGCTAAAAAGACGTATATAATCGAATTATTATCATATAATTGAAGTAGAAATGGAAATTCAGATTAAAGACAGAGGATGAAGTAACTGAAATAAACATTTTAGAAAAGTGTCTTGTGCTAAGATCTGATAATTAAGTAAATCAATATTTTTAATAAAAGCAAAGCTTGGACTCTGAACTATAGAGAACAAACTGATGGTTACCAAAAGGAAGGTGAATGGGGGGTTTGGGTAAAATAGGTGATGGGGATTAAAGATTACTAATTGTGATGAGCATGATTGTGTATATGTACAAATTTGCTGAATCACTATGTTGTATACTTGAAACTAATATTACACTGTCTGTTACCTGAGTGAAATTTAAATAAAAACATTTTTTAAGGTAAGTTCTATTACTATAGTTCAAGAAGAAATCATTAATCCTATAAGAGAATATGTGTGTGTATGCTTATATAAATATATATATAAACATAAGCATTATATATATATAAGCATAAGCATTATATATAAGCATAAACATTATATACATTATATATAAATGTATATAAAGCATAAGCATTATTTATATATATATAATGTATTTATATATGTTTTTATTTATATATATATTTATATATATAATGCTTATGCTTTATATACATTTATATATAATGTATATAATGCTTATGCTTTCTAATCTATTACTCTATTGTGCTTAATACTCTATTACTATAGTTCAAGAAGAAACCATTAGCCCTGTAAGAGAATATATGTGTGTGTTTTTATAAATATATAAAGCATAAGCATTATATTTGTATAACTATATGTAAAGTAATATGTATATAATATAAATTATATTTATGAAATATATAATATTTTATTCTTATATTTATATAAATATATTCAGCATTATATTTATATAATATAAATATATATATTTAAAATAAATAAATATACATAAAAATATATATAGCATAAGCATTATATATGTAATATATATCTTATATATAATATATGTCTTATATATTATATATATATAATGCTTATGCTTTCTAATCTATTACTTTATTATGCTTTATACTCTATTACTATAGTTCAAGAAGAAACTATTAGTCCTATAAGAGAATATATGTGTGTGTGTTTATACATATATATGCATAAGCATTATATATAAAAGCATAAGCATTATATATATTATATGTATATAAACATATATAAAGCATAAGCATTATATATATATATATAGAATGCTTTTGCTTTTGTTGTTATGCTTGTGTTTCCCTGGAACTAATATCTAATCACATAATTGTCGCATATAGTTGCCTAATTGGAAGCAGCCAGGACAACTTCTTATATAAATCTTGAACAGAAGGTTTAAATGTAAAGAACACATGCAGGGTGGTAAAAACACCTCTACAGGGAGATGAGTGACTTTGACCTAATAGACAGTCATCTGATGGCAAGTGATAGCACTCAGAACATGCAAAGATGTGGATTTGGACACTCCCCCTCATTTGACTTGCTACCTGCTGGTTAGAATGTTTATATCATGTTCTTTGATATGAGACTGACATATTCTCATTCCGGATAGTGGATAAGCACAGTGTCAGACTCTGTAAGGATAAAAAGCAGTGGTTTGATTATAATAATGTGTTCTGGTTTTGTAAAAGAGTTTTCACACTGAGCCATGTTCATCCGTCCTGCACCTTGGAGTATAAATTACAAAATTCGAAATGGGAAAAAGTGGAATGAAACCCATTGTTGGCGTTCAACTTAACACATTCCAGGTTTTCGAGGCACCTGGGTGGCTCAGTCAGTCAAGCGTCTGACTCTTGATATCAGCTCAAGTCGCGATCTCATGGTTGTGTGATCGAGCCATGCATCAGGCTCTCCACTGAGCAAGGAGCCTGCTTGGCATTCTCTCTCTCTATCTCTCTCTGCCCCTCTCTTCCTTTCTCTCAAAATAAAATAAATACACACTTTAAAAGAACACTTCAGGTTTTCAATATTGTTTGTTACTAGCCCCCCAAAACCTGATTCTTAAGTCTCAGTGTCATAGAAATGAACACTGAAAGGGAGAGAAAGAAAACAGGTAGAGTTGTTTAGAGATAGCTTATATACAAGGGAATCAACAAGAAAGAGGAATGTCACTCTCGAAGGGGTAGCGTGTGCAGCTTATAAAGGCGCTTTTCCAAGGTTTGAAAGCCTAGGAGTAGGGAAGTGTCCTTCAGTGTAGCTTATGGACGTTATACTAATGGCCACGAGGCAATCACAAGATGCCTTTCTTCATGGTCCATTTTTTTCAGGGTGTCTGAAAAACAAAAATACTTGTGCAGGCAGGCTTAAGATAGCCATTTCTGTGTAAACTTTCTCTTTGTTTTTGTTTAAATGATTATTATTCCCTAACGCTGTTATCTCTTGTTTGTTCTCTTTCTGAGAAGGAAGTATCTGTCTCTTAGTCTATAGAAATTTTAGCACTTGCCACAAATCAGAGGCTTTACAGGAATTAAGTCCCTCTTATTTTCTCTATACAGCCTCATGTCAGTAGAGAAATAAATATAGATACAATTCATGTCATGCGTGTGATCTAGGTGGATAGGTGTGCATGCATGGATGGGGGTGTATAGCCCCTCATTCCTTGTCCTCTGAGAAGTACTCTGAGCAGTGATTCCCCAATAGCCGTCAGCCTAAATGATGCCTTCACTGTCTCTCTGCCAAGTAAATCCCAATCATCACAAGGGAGGAAAGACTTTCTCTTAATACAGATTTAATTCAACGAGCTTATAGGGTTTTCAAATTCCATTCTGGTGATATGAGTTTATGTTGATGGAGAAAAATCTGCTGTAAGATGGCTGACAGGACTGATAAGGAACTCCAGTCCCTGCCTTAAGACTCCCATTCCAGGTTGTCCTTCCCACCCCAGCTTGCCAAGGGAACAGACTAAATTGTTGCTGTTGCTTCCAGTCTGGGCTCAGACCTGTGGAGAATGATCTCTTCTGAGCCCACAGATGTAAAATAAACCTCCTGCCTCTGAAGATCTCTGAGTGCCTCTTGGTGCTTCTGCCTGGTGATCCAGACCAGATTCCATAACGATATGAACTACTGTTATTAGATTTAGAACCTTGATGTCATGTACTTTCTTTGTGTTTATATCACTTTTCCCCAAGTCAATAGACACCATGTCAAAAATAGAGACAGAAAAAGAATGCTGTGATTCTTCTCAAAGCTAGAGCAAACAATCCTAAAATTTGTATGGAACCACAAATGACCTCAAATAGCCAAAATAATACTGAAGAATAAAACCATGGCGGGAGGCATCACAATCCCAGACTTTAACCTCTACTACAAAGCGGTGGTCATCAAGACTGTATGGTATTGGCACAAAAACAGACACATAGACCAATGGAATAGAATAGAAAACTCAGAAATGGACCCGCAAGTATATGGCCAACTAATCTTTGATAAAGCGGGAAAATGTATTCAATGGAAAAAAGACAGCCTCTTTAATAAATGGTGCTGGGAGAATTGGACAGCAACTTGCAAAAGAATGAAACTAGACCACTTTCTTACACCACTCACAAAAATAAATTCTAAATGGATAAAAGATCTGAATGTGAGACAGGAAACTGTCAAAATCCTAGAGGAAAAAGCAGGGAAAAGCCTCTTTGACCTAAGAAGCACCAATTTCTTACTTGACACGTCTCCAAAGGCAAGGGAATTAAAAGCAAAGATGAACTATTGGGACTTCATCAAGATAAAAAGCTTCTGCACAGCAAAAGAAACAACCAACAAAACGAATAGGCAACCAACGGAATGGGAAAAGATCATCGCAAATGACATATCGGATAAAGGACTAATATCTAAAATGTATAAAGAACTTACCAAACTCCACACCCGAAAAACAAACAACCCAGTGAAGAAATGGGCGGAAGATATGAATAGACACTTCTCCAAAGAGGACATTCAGATGGCAAATAGACACTTGAAACGATGTTCAATGTCACTCATCATCAGGGAAATACAAATCAAAACCACACTACGATACCACCTCACACCAGTCAGAGTGGCTAAAATAAACAAATCAGGAAACTATAGATGCTGGCGAGGATGTGGAGAAGTAGGCACCCTCCTACATTGTTGGTGGGAATGCAAACTGGTGCAGCCACTCTGGAAAACGGTGTGGAGGTTCCTCAAAAAAATGAAAATAGAGCTACCCTATGATCCAGCAATAGCCCTGCTAGGAATCTACCCAAGAGACACAGGATTGCTGATGCATAGGAGCACGTGTACCCCAATGTTCACAGCAGCACTTTCGACAATAGCCAAAACATGGAAAGAAACTAAGTGCCCATCAACTGACGAGTGGATAAAGAAGATGTGGTACATATATACAATGGACTACTATGTGGCAATGAGAAAAAATGAAATCTGGCCATGTGTAGCAACATGGATGGAACTGGAGGGTATTATGTTAAGTGAAATAAGTCAGTCAGAAAAAGACAGATACCATATGTTTCCACGAATAGGTGGACTTGGTGAGACTAAGCAAAAACCAGGGGGAGGGGAAGAGGGGAAAGAAAAATAAGACACAGAGAGGGAGGGAGATAAAACATAAGAGACTCTCAAAGACTAAGAACAAACTGAGGGTGAGGGAGATGGGGGGGGGAGAGGGGGTGATGGCATTAAAAAAGGGCACATGTGGGGATGAACACTGGGTGTTTTATGTAAACCAATTTGAAAATAAACTATTTTAAATTAAAAATAAATAAATAAAAAAAAATAAAATGTATGATGGGATGGGGCGCCCTCAGCCAGTCAAGCATCCAGCTCTTGGTCATGGCTCAGGACGTGGTCTCCACAGTTTCATGAGTTCGAGCTCTGCGTGGGGCTCTGCTTGGGATTCTCTTTCCCTTGCTCTCTGCCCCTTCCCCGCTCATGCTATCTGTCTCTTAAAAAGTAAAATAAACTTTAAAAAATATAAAAAAAAAAAAAAGAAAAAGAAAAAGAATGCTGTGGAAAAAAATGATGGAGGTCTCACAGAAAAGCCCCCGCCTCACCCACAGTATGCTCTATGGACGCTGCTGCACACCCTCAGAATTCACTGCAAAGTTGTAAGGTCTTAAGCACACTAGTCCTTCTAAACTCTAGTGTTTTCTCTGATAGCATGGATCCTATCAGAGGATCCTATCAGGATAATTGCCAGCCTTGACAATGTGCCTACTGTATCAAAACTGGGTTTTCATATGTATCTTGAGGGACTTTAAGGTGATATCATTTAAAAAATTATGGATTAAGCTTTTGTCATTAGGTGTTCTTAGTTTTACTCCACCATCTTTAAATATGATCTCAACTAAGTATTATTACAAAGCTTTATTTTTCACTTACACAAAATCTGCTTCAATATAATGATCTACCAAAAACACAGCCTAACTTTCCATCTTCCCAAATGTCCAACATGGTACCTCCATAGCATTCTAAGAGAGTATGGATTATTCAGGGGTACCTGGGTAGCTTAGTTGGTTAAGTGTCCGACTCTTGATTTCAGCTCAGGTCATGATCTCATACTGGTTTGTGAGTTTGAGCCCTGGATTCACACTGTACGCTAGCAATGTGGAATCTGCTTTCGATTCTCTGTCTCTTCCTGTCTCTCTGCCCCTCCCATGCTTACTCTTTCTCTAAAACAAATGAATAAACTTAAGAAAAATAAAGTATGGATTATTCACTTATATAATAGGCAAATTGTTAAAATATGTAAAAACTAAATGGGACTGCATAAAATTAAATTGAATATTCTAGAAGAACTCCAATGTAACATACATTAATTTGGTTTTATTTTTTTTTTAATTTTATAATAGTTTATTTTCAAACTGGTTTACATATAACACCCAGTGTTCATCCCAACATGTGCCCTTTTTAATGCCCATCACCCCCTCTCCCCCCTCCCTCATCCCCCTCACCCTCAGTTTTTTTCTTAGTCTTTGAGAGTCTCTTATGTTTTATCTCCCTCCCTCTCTGTGTCTTTTTTTCCTTTCCCCTCTTCCCCTCCTCCTGGTTTTTGCTTAGTCTCACCAAGTCCACCTATTCGTGGAAACATATGGTATCTGTCTTTTTCTGACTGACTTATTTCACTTAACATAATACCCTCCAGTTCCATCCATCTGGCTACACATGGCCAGATTTAATTTTTTCTCATTGCCACGCACGTGTACCCCAATGTTCATAGCAGCACTTTCGACAATAGCCAAATCATGGAAAGAGACCAAGTGCCCATCAACTGACGAATGGATAAAGAAGTTATGGTACTTATATACAATGGACTACTACGTGGCAATCATAACATTAATTTGGTTTTAACTTTGCAGGTGAATTTACTTCAAATATATTACTAAAATGGATTAGGAAAATCATTAATAAACTCAGAATACACTTCAGTCTGCTTCCTAATGAAGCATTTTTATGACATTATAAAATATTGGAGTCAGAAAATTTGAACACTATCTTTTAGCATGTATTGTGAAAGAAAGGTCATACTTGAAAATATGAACATATTTCAAGAACAAGTGGTCACTGGCCTAACATGAAAAAAAGATGGATGTCATTTTTGTTTCTAGGTACAATAAAACTCATGTGTTACATAATTTATCAAATAACTTTCTATATTAATTAAAACTTTATAAAAATTATAAGTTGTTGATTTTGTAGTTGACATTTGTAGAAATGCAGAGTGTCAGAGGATAACATTTGAAAGACAAGACATGCCCACAAAATTAAACACTTTGAATTGAATGCACATATGTGCTACCATATGTTTGATCCTCTATTTCCTGGACCTTCCTACAGTATTCCTCATAGCTTCAATAATGGAGAGAAATCTTTTCACAGAATGAATTAATGTATTTTTGGTGTCACACAAAACCAGAAGAGACCTCTTATAAACCAATTTCAACTGATTACAACTCTAATATTCTTTGGTTTGACCACATTTCTTCCTTTAGAAATCAAATACTGTTAAAGTAATAATTGTAGGGATTTCTTCTGCATTTTCACTTAATTCCAAAGCTGTTTAGTTCATCTTCTCCTGTCTTCAATACTGAAAATAAAGAACTTTGCCTGAAGACTTCCATCCCATTTTCTGGTGGAAGGCTCTTACTGAGGTTCTGTGTGTGTGTGTGCACATGCGTGCATGTGTGTGCGTGCATGTGTGTGTGTGTGTATGTGAGTGTGTGTGTGTGTGAAGCATTCATGAGCAACTCCCATAGTTGTGGAAAGTTATGACAAAGCAGGTGAAGAGTTTCATGATCAACAAGTCCAAATCCTTCACTCTATAGACAAGGGATGAAGCCCCAAAAAGGTCCTAAACAGTGGCCATGAGTAATGAGAAGTACATTTATCCAAGATTTTACTAGAATTGGTTCTGAATACGTGGACTAGAATGGTGCCCCTTAACCAGCCATGAAGCTAGAAACATAAGTAAATATTAATTATATATTCATCAGGATGGTTCCCATAGACATGTAATTATGACAGAATCATGGTTCCTGACTTCATGCCATGATTGATTTTGTAATGATAGTAATAAAAACAATAATGATAATACATTTATGAGGAAGTTTCCTTCCTTCAAAAACCTAAGGTGCTTTCTCAGGTCAGAAACTCTTTTGCTTTGTAAAACAACAAAGGCTATTTAACCATGCACTAATGTTTCAGGATATTATAGGTAAAATAGTTATACTGAGGTAGTGTTAGGATTAGGAATCAGTGTCACTCATTTTGTGTAAATGTGCACTGTTTGGGGAAACCAAGGTGAAAATGACTCTATGATCTAGCTTATTATGAAAGACTAGGTAGTTGATTCTATATTTGGTGATTTGGTTAGCATCAACTGGTTACAATTAACCACCAAGGTGATTTCTAGAAGTAAGAGACTAATCTAACTGAAAAAAAAATCCATAAGGTTTTGTCTCACAAGTGTAAAAGCATCTTAAAAGTGTTTAGATTAGCACTTGCTGGGATGACCCCTCAGTTTCTACTTCTCCCTTTCAGCCTCATAAAATTAAATTATGAGTCACTGAATACTTTAATTGGATTCGATGCTTACTTCTTTCTGATATCCATCCATTCAAGTGTAGAAGCTATTTGAAAGCCAGAAAAAAATATTCTATCGTGTATGAAAGCATCTTTTGACAACATGTCATTAACTACATTCCTCAAGAGAATTGCATCATAGTCTTGCCTACCTCTGATATTGTATTTGTCCTGTATTAGTCTCAATGGGAACTTTTTTTTATAACCGTGTGTTTGGCGACATTAACATGCCAGTGTGTGCACACAAGAAGACCGGAGGACTGGGATTGTGGTATGCATTCTTCTAGGTGCTTCTTAGACCTACACAGAGAAATGTCGGATGCGATCTAAGAGGACAGGGGGAAAGTGCACTTTGTAATTATGTACAAGGAATGCCTCTTATGAAACTAACAGAAGAACAGTTGTCAGAATTTCATATGGAACACAGGAGCACAAAGTAGTGATACCGAGTTCATCCTGGTCTTGTTAGCATTTTTGACTAGTATTTCACCCTCATCCGTGGTAAATCTCTCGTATCTTTAACCAAAGCAAATATATATCATGACTTATGTGAGTGTTTGAAGAGAATACTGAAATATAAACAGTGGAAACTTATATTCTTTCTAGATAAGATGCTTAGCACTCTTCTTGGACTGATTCTTCACTTTTCCTAATCCCTGCCCTCTCTTGTCCATGTGGATACACATGTGGAAACACAGGTGGAAACAGGGCCAGTGAATGCACATCTGCATTAAGTTTGTGCATTTTTGACGTTAAACAGATTGGGGGAGGGGGAAATAAAATAGTAATTGATCCTACTATGGTGCATTTAATAAATAGTCATGTGTTGGGGGCATTAAAGAAGAATTTTGAATTTGTCTTCTAGCTCCACGCAATTCTTCACAGAAGAGGTGATGTTTGCGTTGAGAGTTTAATAATAAGTGTGTATTTGGCAGACAAGAAAGACAAGGAGGCATAGGAAGAAACCCAAAGGAAATGATAGAAGCACAGGAAAGTATAAGACAATAGCTGTAGAATTCTGAGTT
Source organism: Paguma larvata (assembly GCA_030068075.1). Taxonomy (NCBI): domain Eukaryota; kingdom Metazoa; phylum Chordata; class Mammalia; order Carnivora; family Viverridae; genus Paguma; species Paguma larvata. The sequence continues at coordinate 58,976,170 of CM057831.1, forward strand.
AGTTTACGGAATTGTAGCATTCATTTCAATATGACTGATAAGTTGGCAAGGGTGATTCAGTGAAAGTTAGCAATGACATTAATAGCACATACATAGGAAATTGTATCTCCTATTCCTAAGCATTTCGTCACTGAATATACTGCTGGGTTTGAAAGATGGCAAGTTACTCTAATTACTCCCCCATCCACAGCACAATAAAAGCTTTATTTATAAGAGTCCCGAACCTGGTGAGGAATATTAGCTAGGGGACTAGCAAGTCTGGGTTAATTAAGATACATCAATCTAAAACCCAGATCAGATTTTTTTACTACTTCTCCCTGCTCCCTGAAACAGAGGACCTTCAGAATGCTGGGAGTGTTTCACAGGGGATTCAAGGAGTGGTCTTGTTTTTTGGTTAGATTTATGGAGAGGAGATATTATGTACTCTTAATCAGTGGTTATTGAAACTCTGGACTCGGCAATATTTCTGGAGATGAGGGATATATAGAACGAGTAGAAAGAGAGCCATGGAAAGGAATGCAGTTATTAATGGGAGTCATGGCATCAACAATATAAAGGGAGTCAAGCAAAACAACAAGGGGAGGGTATTTTGAGACAGGAGGAAAAATAGGTTAGAATGTGACACAGAAATGAAAAATGCATTTAAAAGAGAAAATATAGTGACTACTGAACAAATATCAACAAAGAGTCCTCTAAAAATTTGTCATGTTTCACTGAAGTGCCGTTTAAATTTTTTCCAGAAAAATGGACCTGAGAGAGTTATGGCTGCAAAGATTTATGAGAATGGTTTGAAAAATCACTTATTGCTTTAAGAAATACAGCTAGTCATAGTATTCACGGCAGGATAACAGTGACAATTTAAAAAAGAGAGAATGTTAGCAGGTAGAGACCATGACACATATTATAACAAAATGTGTTTAAGCCTGTAACAAAACAAACAAATACAAAAGAAAAGAAAAGAATAAAACCCCACCAGAAACATATGTTAATCAGAAGGAAAAGTAGAGCAAATGAATGCAAGAAGAAAACACAGTAGAGTTTGGGGCAGAAAACTAGTGAAAGCTAGTGAGCAAACAAAAAGCTAATTTTAGAAGAGAACATAATTAGGATAAGTAGCTTCGAGAGGAGAGCTTTCCTTTCTTCTAGAATAGAGGATACCAGAGGGGAGGTGGTAAGAGTTTGTAACATCGTAAAGAACATCTTACCACCAATAGAGAGGAGCTATTGAGAGAGTTGAGGAGGGGTGAAATTTATGAACAGAAATGGCTGGAAATCAGGGAAATGAAAGCTGCAGGATTTTAATGGGAATCCTCTAGAATTGTGATTTTCCTCCAATATCATTAAGCTTCTCTGTTGGAAAAACAGAATATATAGACTATAGTGTGAGATATTCGGGCACAGGGGGATCGACAATGAAAGGAGCAAGGATATGGTACCAGGTAGCAAAGGAGAAGTCAATGTACTATAGCATGAGTAACAGGTGAGAGAAAAATGTGAATCAGAAAGAGGCGGTAATGGCAGCAATGGTAACCAGTGAGAATATGGGTCTCACATTAAGGATTTCTGTGAGGGTTCTGGGGCTTGATAATGAGAATTAATGAAGGAGTGATATATGGCCAGAGAGACTGGTGTATTCTTTAGTCGGTAAAGAGGAGTGGTGATTGTAAACAAACAAATAAACAGAGCTTTTGAATTTACAGCCCTTAAAGGACTAACGGGGTAATGCAGTAGATGGAATTTTGGTTTCGTTTACAATGGGATTTCCATGATGCCCCCAAAATAATTTTGCAGAAGCCTATGGAAGGAAGAAAATCTCTGGCACCCACATGGAGTAAAAAGTAAATATCACCCTAGGTGGAATTGCAAGTTTTAAGAAGGTAGTTGGAGAAATAGTCATTTAATGTATCTATCTCTCTAAGTAATTTTAGAAAAAAATAAACTGGCTCCTTAGATGTTCATCTTTTGATAGAATTAATAGCGTCCTAAGAGACCAAGTGCTCAAAAACAAAACTTCCAGAAGGAATCATAGAATCCATTGTGAAGCTTTATAGAGTCCTTCCGAAGCAGAAGATTCTGGGATGCTGGGGTACAATACATCCCCATCGGAGGAGAAATCAGCTTTCCCTTTGGCATTAAGTCACTCTCAGAACAAAACCTCCTTCAGGTACTGTTCACTCTTGTACGTTGGGGTCACAGAGCAACTGTGGCTGTCACAGCTGATAGAGATACTAGTGGGATCAGTAAGTGTAATAAAGTAAAGATGGACAGGTGAGGAGACAGTTTCGAAGGAAACTCCGTTTTTCTTCTGACTTCAGACAGAAAAAAGACTCAGTACATCATATACTGGTAATTAAAATGTGCCTGAGTGAACAAATTTTCCAGATTATGTTGTGTGGTTGTGTCTGTCTGTCTGTGTCAGTGTGCACGCGCGTGATGAGGTGGAAATCCTGAATAGTCAGGATTAGGAATGTAAGGGTGACTGAGCGGAATACCGAATATCAGGAACAGAATAATTCGATCAATCCAGAGAGTTAACAGGTGGTTCCTATCTGTAGATTCTGGGCATATCTGAGAGCTCAACTGACGGAACGGCCACATATCAGTGATTACAGAGTCCTCTCAATCCTGGATTACCTAGTAATCACCTAAGCAACTGCTTAGAGCAGCACAGAAGTGGGGTTTTCAATTAAACTGATTTTTCAATATAGAGATAATCTGAAGGTGATCACCTAACTTTTGCCCACGTATATACATTGTTTGTCCTTCCAAAGGAATGTATGTTCAGACTTAGCATTGTGTATTCATTGAAATTCAGCAAATGAGAGAAGAAATTTTGTCACAATGTCCATATATCTACATCTTGCCTTGGGGCACCCCTTGGAGTAAAGGGTCTTAGAGAAGAATTAAATTATTTAGAGGATGGACATGAATAGCTATTGCAAATATCTATAAAGCGATTTTTTTTTATCATGAAGCAAGAAGTTAGAAACCCAGGAACAGGATGCAGTGTATAGTTTAACCACAGGGCCAAATATTCCATGGTGAAAATGGAAAACAAAATGAATCAAACAGGTTCACTCTCTTGTTCTGATGCAAGTGAGTTCTGTTGCTTTCTTGTTTGGCCGTCCAGACCCTGGCACAGAACTTCATCTTCATAAAAGACATTCGATAAAAAGATGTTGATATTAATTTAATTCCACATTAATAATGTGTCTACTTTCAGCACGTGAGAGGAAAATAAACTCTCCAAAAATTACACTAATGCTTAGATAGCAGAATCCCGGCACATGTGAAATTGAAAACGTGTGTGGCCACTTTCTGAACAGGATTATGGCAGAGGACTGGGAGCTGAGCTGGGGAATAGTCTCCAAAGGTGGCTCATAAGAGATATGTTAAAACTGGTTATTTTTTAAAATTGTTTTAATGTTCATTTATTTTTGAGAGACAGAGAGACAGAGCGTGATTGGGGAAGGGGCGGAGAGAGAGGGAGACACGGAATCTGAAGCAGGCTCCAGGCTCTGAGCCGTTAGCACAGAGCCCGACACGGGGCTTGAACCCATGAACCCATGAACGTGAGATCATGACCCGAGCTGAGGTCAGACGCTTAACCAACTGAGCTACCCAGGTGCCAAAACTGGTTATTTTTTTATAGAAATTGTATCATAAACTGAATCTCACTAAAAATATATAATTACTTACTTACCCTTGCATAGTGTATTTGAAGCATTTATGTTCATGGTTTGATACTTTCTGATTTATTTTCCTAAAATAATATTAAGATCAGTTTTTCCTATAGACTTACAAATATGGAAATATTACTTTAATAATAGAAAAACTTCTTGAATAAATAATCAGAGAAATATTTGATTTGGGGCTATTCCTCAATCAGAAAAAAGTATCCCTAATTCAAATTATCCAATGAGAAATATTTTCCAATGAGAAATCTTGTAAAACACTTTAGTCTAACTTAAATTTGTTATTTATTTTTTGTCATGGAAAATTTTATTTTTATTTGAATTATTTATCTCTAAAATATCAAATTTTATCTATATTTTTTGGAGAATTTCCATAGGTTCTAACTTACGGATAAAGGCAGATTCTAAATACACTGTTACAACCTCTTCTTCCTGCTCCATATGCATCATTTTACACTATGGCTTGTCACGTGGCATGGCCATAGATAGATCATCACATCCTGAGGTCCAAGTCCCTACTTCATGACTTCTTGTTTGCCTAAGGTCAGGAATAGCTCCTAAAGAGTGAGTTTTTCATTATTATTATTGTTGTTATTGTTGTTGTTATTTTACTTCTGCCTGCCTACCTGATTTTAAAATTCTTTGGTAAGAAAACAAGAAAGAATTTAAACATAAAACAGCAGGTAAATTCCCCAATTGCATCAACTTGGAAGTTCAAACTATATTAAGTGACACAGCATTTAGAATAGAAACTCACTAGACAGAGAGATTCTTTTTTCTATAGTGTTTTTTTTTTTTTTTTTGTAAACCTATAATTCTGTGAGTATGTGTTTCTATCTGTGAGAATGCAAATGAGAGGGGGGGCGGGAGAAGAAGCAGAGAGAGACTGAGGGAAACAAAGCCAGAAGACAAAACCCAAATCCAAGAGAAGTCATCCAGGGAGCCAGTGTCTGCATTCCTGGACCAATTCAATTGCCCCCTCAAAACAGGAGTATGTCTGACAAAATGCCATTGAAATCACACTGAGCCTCTGATTGTGTGAATACAGGTGAGAAGAGAAAACAGGAGACAGACACCCAGTGCATACTGCCACGTGGAATCAGAAGCTCTAACCCAAGGGTCTCTAAAACCAGCATGCTCAAGTTCAATGGCACAATCTTCATGCCCTTGGTGCTGACACTGGTCGGGATCCCAGGTTTGGAATCTGTGCAGTTCTGGATTGGAATTCCGTTCTGTGCCATGTACATCATTGCTCTGTTTGGGAATTCCCTGCTCCTGGTCATCATCAAATCTGAGCGCAGCCTCCATGAGCCCATGTGTCTCTTCCTGGCAATGCTGGGAGCAACAGACATTGCTCTCAGTACCTGCATCCTACCCAAAATGCTAGGAATATCCTGGTTCAATATGCCGGAAATATACTTTGATGCCTGTCTCCTTCAGATGTGGCTCATCCACACCTTCCAGTGCATCGAATCAGGAATCCTGCTGGCCATGGCCCTGGACCGCTATGTGGCCATCTGTGATCCCCTGAGACATGCAACCATCTTTACCCACCAACTCCTCACTCAGATTGCAGTTGGGGTGACACTCAGAGCAGCCCTCCTTGTAGCTCCATCTCTCATCCTCATCAAATGTCGGCTGAAACACTTCAGGACCACTGTGGTCTCCCATTCATACTGTGAGCACATGGCCGTCGTGAAGTTGGCCGCAGACGATGTTCGAATCAACAAGATCTATGGTCTGTTTGTGGCTTTCACTATACTTGGATTTGACATAATCTTCATCACACTCTCCTACATCCGAATATTTATAACTGTCTTCAGTCTGCCTCAGAGAGAAGCGAGGCTCAAAGCCTTTAACACTTGCATTGCCCATATTTGTGTCTTCCTTGAGTTTTATCTCCTGGCTTTCTTCTCCTTCTTTACACACAGGTTTGGGTTCCACATTCCAGCCTACATTCATATTCTTCTGTCCAACCTTTATCTGCTTGTCCCTCCTCTGCTCAATCCTATTGTATATGGGGTGAAGACCAAACAGATTCGAGATCGAGTGTTCAAGGTTTTTTCACTCTAAGGATCCATCTTGATTTCTCACTATCCTATTTTATTTCAAACAAAAACAATCACCAAACAGTGGGGAAAAAAAGTTATCGATGAAAGTCTGTGATTTCTCAAGTTCATTGTATATGGGAATATGAAATTAGTGTTTTGCATTCAAGAGAGTAAGGCTCTGACTCCTATTTTAAAATATTCACTTGTTTTGGATACAAAATTAATTGAAACACACAGCAATGAACATATTTCGTCCACACAATACATAATAGACAAAACTTATGAATACATTTTTGAAGCTCAAACAGCTCTCAGTCCCTAAGTCAGACAGACATTTCTTAAAATCAAATTGAATATTAATATTTTGGCCTCTGTTTACAAACATCTAGTGGCCTTTTTGCTACTACATAAGAAATTCAGTCTAATGTATTATTCTAACATATATGAAACTAAATCTAACATTTATTTACTCTCATATATGATCACACTTCATCATCCTAAAGTTCTTTACTGAGTGATCATGAATTAAGCATTATGTGAAGATTGAGATTTTTAATTTATGCATCAAAATGCAATAATTCTTTCTTCTTTCCCCCCAAAGTATTTAACACAGCCTTCTATGGAACCTACATAATAGATTTATTAAAGTAAATTAAATTGTGATAGATAAATTTGAACTGAAGACAAACGAAGTAAATACGGAATGATTAGCATTGAGCTTACTTTCGGACTCTGTGCTGATGGTTCAGGGGCTGGAGCCTGCTTCTGATTCGGTGTTTCCCCTCTCTCTCTGCCCATCTCCTGCTCATCCTCTCTTTCTCTCGAAAATAAATAAATGTTAAAAAAAAAAAAGTTATAACTGCAGAGCTCCTAACTTTATGGTTTGGTTGATTTTGTAATGATAAAAACAATTACAGCACTCAATTAATGATACATTTATGAGAAAATTGAGAAAATCTTGCTTCCCTCAGAAACCACAAAGTACTCTCCCCAAGTCAACAACTCTTTTCCTATTTAAAACAGCAAAGTCTATATTAACCACACTTTAATACCACAGGATATTCTAGGTAAAATAGTAAATACATGTATTAGAGTGAGTGCAGGAATCAGGAACCAGCTTAGTTCATTTTCTCTAAAATAACAGTTTTCTGGGCACCTGGGTGGGTCAGTTGCTTAAGCCTCTGACTCTTGGTTTTGATCTCACAGTTTTGTAAGTTTGAGCCCCACATCAGGCTCTGAGCAGCTGGCAGGGCAGATCTTGCTTGGGATTCTCTCTCTCCCTCTCCCCAATTCACACTGCCTCTGTGTCTCTCAAAAGAAAAAAAAAAAAGCTTAAAAAATAAATAAAATAAAATAAAGTAAAATAAATTTAAAAAAAACAGTTTTCTGATACAATAACAATAAGATGCTTCTATGAGCCAACCCAAACACAAGTCTGAGTAGCTGATCCTGGATATTCGGAGTTGCCTACCATTAGTTCATTAAAACTGACTGCCACCAGGGTGGTGTCTCAAATTAAATAACAGTCCTATGTGGGAAAAAAAAAAAAAATCCATGGGTTCAAATAGGTAGTTCAACACAATCAACTATTGTTGTAAAAACTATTTCTACCTCTGTTTTTCAAATCTGTGATATATTCATCTTTAAAGTTTATTTATTTATTTATTTTGAGAGAGGGAAGGAGGGAGAGAGAGAGAGAACAAGCAAAGGAGGCACAGAGAGGGAGAGAGAGAGACAGAACATCAAGCAGGTTCTGTAATGTCAGCAGTGCCCAGATTCAGGTCTTGAACTTATGAACTGTGAGAGCATAACCTGAGTTGAAAACAAGAGTCAGACGCCGATGAACCACCCAGGTGCCCTGATACATTCAGCTTTAGAGTCCATCGAAGGCCTATATGTTATATGATGGCATTATTTGCCCTGTTTGTTACTAACTTCAATGACAGCCGAAGACCAATACATCTTCTGTAAAGTCTTTGTGAAATAGGAACAGAAAAAGCTAAGATTCAGAGAGTAGAGGGAAACAAATTTTAGATTTTTTTTATGTATTTAATTGTGTTGACCACAGGGAACATAACTGATCACTTTTTCATTCCTCAGGAGAATTGCACCATAGTCTTGCCCAGCTGCTAACAGTATATTTCTCTCAGTGGAAATGATTTTTTAAATAAAAAATCTGTTCTTTTTTTTTAAATCTAAAATAGTTTATAACTATGCCATATGAGTGGGTAAGTGCACATAAGAAGGCAGAAGAATTAAACTCGTGAGTATGTGTTCTCATAGGTAGCTCTGAGATTTAGGTAAATAAATATTTAGAAAAGATCCAAAGGAAGTGTGGGGTAATTCTACCTTATAACTGTGCATAAATCACTCTGTGCAGAAATCCTTGAAGGGCAATGAGTAATTCACTTGTCAGATCTGACCCAAAATATATTTTGACCTTTGTTTTCTTCTCTTATCCATAGTGAATGTCTCCAGATCTTTCATTAAAGCAGGTATGCATCCCTACTCAGGTGAATCTATAAAGATAATGCAGAAATGCAAACAAAGAAAGCTTACACATCAAGAAAATAAAATTCGTAATGTTTTTCTTATACTGGTTCTTTGTGTTTTCTAATCCTTCTCTATGCAGATATACTCCTAGAAATAGGACAAATGGCTTTGCATCCACATTAAATTTCATGTGTTTTTCATATTAAACAGATCCATGGAAGCTAAACTGCTAAATTAATTAATTCCTATTAGGGCACACTCAGTAATTAGTCATTGTCTTGCATTGGAGAGCACAAAGGAAGAATTTGGATTTCTGCTTAAGAACATCAGGAGATGAGGGGTGCCTGGGTGGCTCAGTCAGCTAAGCTTCTGACTCTTGATTTCAGCTCATGTCATGATCTCAAGGTTCATGGGATCAAGCCTAGTGTCGGGCCTGCCCCTCCCCCGCGCATGTTCTCTCTTTTCTCTCTCAATATAAATACAATAACTTAAAAAATAACATCATGAGATACTTCATAGAGGAGATGATTCTTGAGCGAGAGTTGAATAATAAACAATTACTTGTCAGGTAATAAAGGCACAGGGTACAGGAGGAAATCTACAGGAAAATGGATTATAAAGAAAGCAAAGTATAGTAAAATTGTAGAATCTAAAATGGTTTTTAAGATCCTAATATACATTTTCTTGTGACAGTCAGTGTATAGCAGGATTATATTATATTAAGTGTAGCAAAAACAACACTGTTAATAGTACATACTAAAGTTCATCTCCTATATACTAAGCATTTAGTCACTAAATGTATAACAGAGTTTGAAGAAATGGTAGATTATCTATTTTTTTTCTGGCGAAAATGAAATTTTTTATTGCATATACAATTATGCACAGCAATACATCTCTTTATAGGTGTCTTTATCTGATGAGATATATCAGTTGCATGGAGCTAGGTTAAATGAGAATGCTAGAATATCTGGCAAAAAAATAATTTTTTCCTCTTTCTCACTGAAGTAGAGGGACTTTCTCATCCAGTCACAGACAGTCAACAATGAGATTAGCCACGATGTGGCATCAGAAGTACAAAGATAAATACTGCCGTTGACTATATTGGAGAGATACAAGTAAAAATTAGAGAAAGAGAGATAGCGTCTTAGAGAGAAAAAGAGAGATAGATTATCAAAGGGAAAAAACGACTCTCATATAACTAATACTTTTGCCAATCTCAACAATCTTATGAGTCACTTTTCATGTTTACCTTGTTGGCAAAGTGAATTATGAACTGGAATTAAAGGTAGGAATTACCTTCTCAAACATTTTAAGGTAGGTATTGCCTACTCTTGAGTCAACAAGAACAAGGGGTATAGGGAAGCAAGTCCTGTCAACAGCATTAAGAAAAGTGAATTCAACTCAAAAAAATCTTTAAATCTGTTCTATTTCTTTTCCATCGCGGTAGCACTGTTTAAAAGGCAGTTTGATGGTTGAGTTCTGTGGTCGCAGTAGATTTATGGAAAAGCAATATGTATTTCTTCATCTTCAGTGATCAGTGTAGCTGGGGACTGGGTAATATTGCCAGGAGAAGACATCTAGAGTAAGAAGGAGAGAGGTCAGTGGAATTTATGGCATCAACAGTGTAAAGAGAGTCAGACAAAGGAACAAAGGAAGCGTATGTTGAGACAGAAGAAAAATCAAGATAGGCTATGATTATGGAAACAAAATACGCATTTTGTGGAGAAAATAATGTCGACCACAGATATCAATTGAGAAGCATTCTTACAAAGTCTATTGTGTTTGGTTAATAGGTCACTTTTATTTCTTTCCAGAAAAATGAATTTGGAGTTGTACATGCAAAAGCAATTACAGTGGTTTGAAATATGCATGAACTGACTAGAAAAACAGAAGGCACGGTGATTAATGTCAAGGTTAGAGCTATAAATAAAATGAAAGACAGAGAAGATTAGCAGGAGGAGGTCCCTGCTTCCGATATAAAAAAAGGTGTTAAAACTTGAATAGTTTGTCAGTAGGCAAAGAACAAGTGTGTGGCAAATGCTTACAATACAAGATTGTAAGGGAAAGGCAACAACAACAAGAAAAATATCAGAACACATCTAGGGAAATCTGACTAGAAGAAAAGGAGAGTTTCTCTCTTGCTGGAATAGGAAAGGGAGACAGAAGAAGATGAGAGTTTGTATACGCATATATACATTATAACTACATTGTATGGCCGAGAGAGAGAGGTTACTACAGCAAGCTGGAACAGAGAGGTGGACTTTAGAAATACAAGTGTCTAGAAATCAGTCAGAGAATTCAGAGTAATTCTGAATGCATAATTTTGGGGCAACCCTTCAAGAATTGTGATTTTCTTTAGCATTATTGAGTTTCTCTGTTGACAAAAAAACTGAATATACTGATCACATTTTGAGATTTTCGGACACAGACTGATGGATAATTAAAGGAGCAAAGGTGTTTTGTCGCTTGACCAAGGAGTAGCTAGCTAATGCATCATACCATGAATAAAAAGGAAGAGAAGAATGTGAATTCGGAAGAGAGGATCGTGCCCCTGAATAAGAGAGAACGTAAACATGTGACCACAACACGCTGGAAATAAAAATGAGATGTTTCTCAGAATACAAAGTCGATGAGTAACTTGTGTAGGAATAATGTCCGAGTTATATACATTTGAAGATGCTGTGCAAGTTTATGTGATAGTTTTATGAAGTTCTATGAATCTGACACATGAACGAAAGCCTTTATTCATGGATATTTAAAAAAATAGCAAAACAAAATAAAAGACCTTATCTTCCTCATTCCCGATCATTAAACCATAATACGTATATTAGTGTTTCTTCCAGGACAGAACAATAAAATCCAGATACAAGGATATATATCCCTTTCACCTGTTATTTCTGTGCTCTACATATAAAAATTCTGTGCCTTTTAGTCACTTACGTTTTTTAATTTGGAAAATTTAGATGAATGCAATTCAAAGCCAATAATCTCATTCAACCAGTTATATTCTATATATCACCAGGACAGAAAAATTCTAAAAGAATTTGTTGGCTGATACATGGGCACAGATAAAAGAATGAGGTGGATGGAGAGACTATAATTTTAGGACTGCATTGACCAATGAGAACACAAGATAGATTGACCTTAAGCATTGAGGTGGAAGGTGACTTACACAGATGGTATTACACAAAGGAGACCTTGACTGAAGGTGATTGAAGATGTAATGGTAGCAAACTGAGAATACTGACCTCCCACTAAGGACCTTTATGAAGGTACGGGGAATTAATCATGAGAATTAACGGCAGAGAAATACTTAGACAGGGAAGCTGGCATGTTCTTTAGTCAGCCAGGATGGGGGGTTATTTTAAACAACAAATCAAAGAAACCCAACAAGCAAAATCTTCGGATTTTAAAAGCCCTTTAAAGACTAGGGGATTTAGACTGCAGTTTTTGGTGTTTTTTTTGACTCATTTACAATCGGAACTTCATGATACCTCTGAAATGAACTTTATAAAACTGACTGAAAGAAGAAAATCTATTGTTATCCAACACAAGTAAGAAGTAGAAGTCCACATTGAGTAGAATTAGAGTTCTTTTCTTTTTTGAAGTTTCTCTATTTATTCTGAGAGAGAGGGAGAGAGAGAGGGAGGGGCAGAAAGAAAGGAAGAGAGTGAATCCCAAAGAGGCTTTGTGCTGTCAGTGCAGAGCCTGACACAGGGCTTGATCTCACGAGAGCAGACTTTGAGATCGTGACCTGAGCTGATATGAAGAGCTGGGCACCTAATCAACTGAGACACTCAGGCGCCCTGGAATTAGAGTTTTCATGTCTATTTGAAAAGCATTTATTTTACACATCTATCTCTCTAAATTATTTTGTAAAAAATTAAACTGACTCCATACATGTTTACCTGCTAACGAATTAATAGAGCACGAAGATAGCAGAGAGGTCAAAGCTGAAGGTTTTTATAATGAATCATATAAGGAATGCCAGGGGGTTGAGTCTTTTCTATGTACATATAAGATTCTTTGATTTTTAGGGTCCAATAAATTCTCATCTGAATAGAAATTAGCTTTTCCTTAGATATTAGGTCATCCTCAGAATAAAGCTTCCCTCAGGTGGTTATGGTCTAGCATGATGTGTCACAGATGAGCACTGGCTCTGTTAGAGCTAATAGAAAAAACCAAAGAAAGTGATGAGCAAGTGTGAAAAACTAGAGATGGTGCAGATGGAAAGAAAGTTTCTCTGGAGATTAACTATTTTCCTTCCCACCCTAGAAAGGGAAAAGGACCTATACACATTACCAATAACTGAAATGGATCTACTTGGACAAATTTTTAAAGTGTATGTATGTGGGTGGGTGAGAGAGAGAAAAAAAAAAGAGAGAGAGAGAGGCTAGTAACAGAGTAGATGTGTTTTGGGAGGTAAGGGTGTGTGAGAGGAATGTGAAGAGCCAGGAACAGAATAATTTGACCAATCCAGAGAATCGACACGACAAGGTTCCTGACCATGGATTCTGAGCGTATCTGGGAGCTAACTGATGGAATGGCTGCATATCAGTGATTTCAGTTTATCGGAGTCCTGAATTACCCAGTAATCACTGCGGCAAATGCTTAGAGAATCAGCAAAGTGGAGTTTTCAATTAATTCAATACAGAGATTCAATACAGAGATTATCTTGGTAGAAACCACCTAAATTTTGTATATATGCACAATTTGCGTCCTTTCAAAGGAGATTGCTTTTAGACTTAGTATTCGTATGTGTTAGAATTAAACAAACGAGGGGGAAATTTGTGTAAAATGCCTCATATATCTACATCCTGTCTACAGCTTCTTGGGGCAGGATTAGCTTTGCCAAGGGAAGGGCCCAAAGAATCAGAAATTAACTGTGAATCGTTTCTACCAAACATTGTCATTACAAATGAGAACAATAAAACCAGCATTTGAATTTTTTGTTAAAGATCAACAACAGTATTAATTTGAAGACGTAGGGTCAGAATGCATGGTATAGTCTAAGCAAAGGGCCAGATGTTCCATTGGGAAAATAGAGGGGGGACATAAAGGGGTCAGCAAGGGTGTGGCCTTATTGTCTATTGCAGGTAAATTCTGCTCTCATAATGTGTTTACTCAGCCCCTGGCACAGTGTCTTTTATATAAGAAGTACCCAGTAAAAGGAGATTGAACTCAACTGAATTCTATATTAATAGTGTACCTAAAAGAAGGAAAACGTACAAATGAATGTGATAATGTCATAGGTATGTGATTGCCAGCAAATGTTTAAATTGGAACAAATACTAACCCTCTCACTGCAGAATGAATGACAGTAAACAGGCAACTGAGCTGTGCATTAATATCCAAGGATGGGTTTTATCGGAGCAGGTATTTAAAAGAGGAAGAAAACGGGAAAGGAGTGGGTGGGGGGGTGGGGAAATGCCACGTTTTGATTAAAGAGGACAGTTCCATGAAATTTTAATTTTCTTGTTGAGCATTACCTGGTTCAGGACAATTTTAGTCTTTTCTCTGGCTGTATTAGATGCCAGTGGTGTGTTCCAGGCATTTTATCCTACTCATGAAACCAAAGAACAATTAGATTCTATGTAAGGAATATAATCCTTTTAATAAGAAATCCATGAAAAGTATTTTTCATCAATAAATCATAGCAATTGAATTTCATTGAACAAATACATTTTCAATATTTTCTGTTCTATTTTTAGTACTTACGTCATTTGATATTTTCAGATTTATTTTACAAAAGCTGTCTTGCTTAGAATCAGTAATTACCATCTATTCTTTGAAAGAATATTATTTATTGATCAGATACTGATATGAGAAAGTTTTCCAAGAGAAATATAATACATTATAACTGTTCATTTTAGGCCATTTTTATTTAAAGTACAATTTTCTGTATAAAATGTGTATATCTGAATTTTGATAAGAAACTTTATTCTTGCATCATGGTTTCTTCAGTTCAAAATCTGTCTAGTTTGTCATTTGACACCATCAATTATACTTTTTTGATATTTATTATTAACTAAAGTGCATAGTTTACATTAGGGCTCACTCTGTGTTTTGTACATTTCTTTGGGTTCGGACAAATGCATATTATGTCCATTATTACAGTAGCATAGAGAATATTCTTCTGTCTTAAAAATGTCCGGGGTTCTACCTACTCATCCTTCTCTTTCCTCTCTGAAACCCTGGTGACTATCGATCTTGCTATTTCTCTATAGTTTTACTTTTCCAGAATATTAGATAGTAGGAATCACATGTATGTAGCTTTTTCAGGAACTGCCTCATTGACTAAACAATATGGATTTAAAGTTTCTTCATATCATTTGTAACTTGATAGTTCATTTCTTTTTATCACTGTCTACTTCATCATATGGATATATCACAGCTTGTTTATACATTCACCTATTGGTAGAGATATTGGCTGCTTCCAAGTTTTGGAAATTGTGGATAAAGATGCTGTTAATATTCATGCACATGTTTAGTGCTTACATAAATTTTCAATTCACTCAGGTTAATTCTTAGGAGTATAATTATTGAAATGCATGACAAGCCTATGCTTTGCTTTGTATGCTGTCTTTCAAAGTAGCTGTACCATTTTGCCTCTTCACCGTTAATGAACGAGAGTTCTTGTTTCTCCACTCCTTCGCCAGCATTTAATGTATCAGACTCTTGAATTTTAGCCATTCTAATAGGTGTGTGGTAGTATTGCATTGTTATTTTAATTTGAAATTCCCCAGTGAACTAGGATGAGCATTTTTATATGCTTATCTGTCATCTGTTATCCTCTTCAGCGAGGTTCAGATTTTTGCCCATTTTAAATTTGGTCATTTTCTTATTGTTGAGTTTTAAGAGTTCTTTGTATATTTTGGAGTAAAAGTCCTTATTTCAATTATGTGTTTTGCAAATATTTTCTCCCTGTCTGTGCTTTGTCTTTTCATTCCCTTAACAGTGTCTTTCACAGAGCAGATGGTTTCCAAATTTAATGAAGATTAACTTATTAATTGCTTTTTTCATGGATCATACTTTTAATGGTAACTAAAAGGTGACTTTCAAAGCCAGAATCTTCTAGATTTTATCCTATTGTCTCTTTTAAAATTTGTATAGTTTTGTATCCTCAATCTAAAGGTGTTATGACTTGGGGTACCTAGGTGGCACAGTTGCTTAAATGGTTGACTCTTGATCTTGAGTCAGGTCATGACCTCACTGTCCTGAGTCTGAGCTCCTCATGGGGCTGTGTGATGGGCATGGTGCCTGCTTCAGATTTTCTCTCTCTTTCCCTCTGCCTCTGCTCCACTCCTACACACATACTGTCTCTCTTTAAAATGTTAATCAGTCAATTAATTAAGGTTTTTTTTGAGAGAGATAGTGTGAATGGGAGAGGAGCAGAGAGCAATGGAGAGAATTCCAAGAAGGCTTCACAGTGTCAGAGTGGGGCTCAAACCCACAAACCATGAGATCGTGGCCTGAGTTGAAACCAAGAGTCTGAAGCTTAACTGACTGAGCCATCTGGGGATGCACCAAAATAATTAATTAATTAATTAATTAATTAATTAAATAAAAGTACAGTGATCCATTTTGAGTTAATTTTTGTGAAAGGTGTAAAGTCTGTGTCTACATTCCTGTATTTCTGCATGTGGAATGTGCAGTGGTTTCAGAATCATTACTTGAAAAGACTGTTTTTTTCTCCAATAAATTGCCTCTTGTTCCTCAAAGATCAGTTGGCTACAAGTATGTGTGTGCCTACTGGTGGCCTTCGGTTCTGTTCCACTGATCCCTTTGTCTTTTCTTCTGCATGGTCACACTGTTTTGATCACTGCATCTTTAAGTAGTGTCAATGCTCCAACTGCTCCTCTTCAGTGTGTGTTGCTATTCTGGGTCTTTTGCCTCTCATATTAACTCAGGAAGAGTTGTACATGTACACACAATAATCTGCTAGGGTTTTGATTGGGGTTACATTTCTTATATACATCAAGTCGACAATAAGTTACATCTTAATAGTATTAAGTTTTCCTTTCCTAGACACCAAAGACATTTAACTTTTTATTACAATGATGCAAATATTGTTGTCTTTAAGGTCAAAATCACTACTTTATAACTTCCTATTTTAGCGTGGTACAGGATACTGCTTGAAATAGTGAATGTTCCTTTCTCTCTCTCTCTCTCTCTCTCTCTCTTTCTCTCTTTGTGTTCACTGCAGACTAAATCAGTATCTATGAGTTTTTCTTGGGTAAAACCAAATTGATACATGTAACACCTTAAGTTCCTGAACCTTTTATAAAACCAAGCTAATGTTCTTAACTGATAAACACACATAAATTCAGATACAACACTGGTATGAGTGGGTCTGCTTTGCATATTGAAGGTTTGTGCCTATCTTTGTGCCTTTGTGGAGAGGGAGACAGAGAGAAAGAGACAGAGAGAGAGAGAGAGAGAGAGAGAGAATTTGGGGAGCCTGGATATGCATTCCTAGACTTACATCATCAATAAACACATATGCTTGAAAAAATTCCCTGTAAAGACACATTCAATTTCTGTTTCTAGAAATTTCAGTAAGTCTACATGAGAACAAATAAAGAAGAGAGAAACCCAAAACGAAACTTGAAGTGTAAATCAGGGAATTCTAAGGCAACATGTTCAAGCTCAATGGCACAGTCTTCATGCCCTCAGTGCTGATACTGATCGGGATCCCAGGTTTGGAATCTGTGCAGTTCTGGATTGGAATTCCGTTCTGTGCCATGTACATCATTGCTCTGTTTGGGAATTCCCTGCTCCTGGTCATCATCAAATCTGAGCGCAGCCTCCATGAGCCCATGTATCTCTTCCTGGCAATGCTGGGAGCAACAGACATTGCTCTCAGTACCTGCATCCTACCCAAAATGCTAGGATATTCTGGTTCAATCTGCCGGAAATATACTTTGATGCCTGTCTCCTTCAGATGTGGCTCATTCACACCTTCCAGTCCATCGAATCAGGAATCCTGCTGGCCATGGCCCTGGACCGCTATGTGGCCATCTGTGACCCCCTGAGACATGCAACCATCTTTACCCACCAACTCCTCACTCAGATTGCAGTTGGGGTGACACTCAGAGCAGCCCTCCTTGTAGCTCCGTGTCTCATCCTCATCAAATGTCGGCTGAAACACTACCGGACCACTGTGGTCTCCCATTCATACTGTGAGCACATGGCCGTCGTGAAGTTGGCCGCAGACGATGTTCGAATCAACAAGATCTATGGTCTGTTTGTGGCTTTCACTATACTTGGATTTGACATAATCTTTATCACACTCTCCTACATCCGAATATTTATAACTGTCTTCAGTCTGCCTCAGAGAGAAGCAAGGCTCAAAGCCTTTAACACTTGCATTGCCCATATTTGTGTCTTCCTTGAGTTTTATCTCCTGGCTTTCTTCTCCTTCTTTACACACAGGTTTGGGTTCCACATTCCAGCCTACATTCATATTCTTCTGTCCAACCTTTATCTGCTTGTCCCTCCTTTGCTCAATCCTGTTGTGTATGGGGTGAAGACCAAACAGATTCGAGATAGAGTGTCTAAGATTTTCCACACTAGAGATCCATCTTGACATCTCATTTATCTTTTGTCAAATAATAAAAATTCACTTTGAGAAATACTAGTTTGAGTCATATTCTGTGCTTTCTGAAGTTTGTTTGCTGCTGCTGACATATAAAGTTTTAGGTTTTACATCGGAGACAGGATCTGATTCCTGTTTATACAATTTCACTTTTCATGGATACAGAATTAATTCATCAATGACATAAAAGGCAGAAAACATGAAGATTTTTTTTCTGGTTTAGCCAGTGAAGACTTTTCTTCAATCCTTTAGTGAAGAAGTTTCTCAAAAACAAGTAAATTTAAGTGGTTATCCTCTGATCGAAAATATTAAGTTCATGCGATTCTTTAAAAACAATGAATTCATTCGGAAGTCGATAACTTCAATGATCATGAACTACTTTTATGTCTTCTAATTTTGATTTCAGTACTCTTTCTCCTCCACCTCCTCTTCTTCATCACTTTATTGTCACAATGAAACTCTTTCATTTTCTGATCTACATTCATCTGAGCACTAAGACGGTTCAGATGTTTATTTGTATTGGAATGTAAATTTATACATTTTTAAATCCAAATGATTTGCTTTTACAAAAACTTGAATATGTAATTACTGACCATTCCAATAGACTCTATACCCAGTTTTCCTTATCACTGTCATCTTACATGAGTATACTTGTTATTAGTGAATCAATATCGGTACATTACAATTTACTAAAGTTCATGTTTATTCAATTTTCTTAAATTTTTACCTAATTTCCTCCTCGCCCCCCGCCTCTACCCCCCACATCCCATCCTAGATGCCCCATTACATTTAGGCGTCAAGAGTCCCAAAGCTTCTCTTGGCTTAACTTTCTGAGACTTCCCTTGTTTCTAATGACCTTGACAATATTGAAGAGAACTATTCAGGTATTTCATAAGAATCCCTTCATTGAAATTACTCTGATGTTATTCTAATGATTAAATTGGAATTATGTGCATTGGGGAAGAAAGTCATAGAAGTTAAAGTCCCATTTTGATCACATATCAGGAGTACATATTATCAACATAATTTATCCACTGTGTGTATTGACTTTAATTACTTGTTGGAGCTTGGGCTTGTCAGATTTCCCTATTTAAATTCCCATTTTATACTGTACTTTTGAAGAAAAATCATTGTATGTATCCTACACTTAAAGAGTAGGGATTTATGTTCCTCCTTTGAGGATGGAGTAGATACATCATTTGGTGAATTATTTAGAATTCTTTTACATGGCAGTTTGATTTATTCTCCCTACTTATTAATTTATTCAATCATTAATTTACATAAGTATGGTCTTATGGGTATTTTTGTATAATTTGGGTTATAATCCAATGTTACTTTATTTTATCGCTCATGTTTTTCCAGGTGGACCATTGGGTGCTCTTTCATTTGGTTTTCACTCCGTTTTAACTTACCCCTCATTTTGTGTGTGTGTGAGTGTATAAGTGTGTGTGTGTGTGTGTGTGTGTGTGTGTGTGTGTGTAGCATTTCTTGCTTTATGCTTTCTTGCTTTATGGCATTTCTTGCTTTATGGCTAAAAGATGCTCCAGGCTCTTTTTGGGCATTTCCTGCCCCAGTCCTAGAATTAGCCATTTTGCTAAGAAATTCTATTCCTTTTATTGGCATTAGAAACCAGGAACTGGGTCCCAGGATGCTTGTTGCTGCCTGGGTATCTTTCTTTGGAGTCTCTTAGCTGACAGAGCAAGGACTTTTGGATGCATGCCAGCCTCTGTATGTACACATATCTATACATATGTCTATATGCAAACACTGCATCTAAAGTTAATCTAACTTTATCTATATATAAATATTTCTATATGCAAACACTGTACCTAAGTTAATCTAGGATTCTTACTAATATCTGCAACATTAATTCAAGAGACAGAGCATGAGCAGGAGAGGGCCAGAGAGAGAGGGAGACACAGAACCTGAAGGAGGCTCCAGGCTCTGAGCTGTCAGCCCTTTGTGGGGCTTGAACCCATGAGCTGTGAGATCATGGCCTGAGCTGAAGTCAGATGCTTAACCACTGAGATACCCAGGTGCCCCCGCCAACCCCAGATGGATCTTTCTAACTACTTCCCCTTGCTTATCAGTAAATTACCACTCCAACAGTGAAAAATCTGGCTTCAACCATCTGTCACCCATTTACTTAACTGTTCATTTCCAGTATGTTTCTAAGTTCATGTCAGAGTTGTAAATCCTTGCCCCTGTGGGAAATAACTCTTATCAACTAGAGTGAAGGGTTTAAGGAGAGTACCTTTGCTTTTATTCCTACATACCACTCATTTCCAAAGATACTTAAGTCAGTACCTTTTCCCACCATCCCCCTCTGTGAAGCTATTTCATGCATTTGCCATACAGGTACATTATGTTTTTATAATCTGCATCCCCTCTGAGAATCCTCCAACTTTCTGAATAATTATTTTTTAATTTATATATACTAAGGTTCACTCTATGCTGTGAAGTTCTGCTTTTTTTTAAAGGGTACATAATATCAGGGCACCTGGGTGGCTCAGTCAGTTAAGCATCCTACTTCAGCTTAGGTGATCATCTCATGGTTTGTGAGTTTAAGCCCCACGTTGGGCTCCGTGCTGATAGCTCAGAGCCTGGAGCCAGTTTAGGATTTTGTGTCTCCCCCTCTTTAAGCCCCTCCCCTGCTCACACTCTGTCTTGCTCTCTCTCAAAAAGAAAAAAAAACCATTAAAAACATTTTTAAATAAATAAAGGTACATCATAGCATGTATTCACCATCACAGTATCATACAAAAGAATTTGATCTACCGAAAAACCACATGTACTTCACCTCATTATCTGTGGACAAGTGGTTTTAGTCCTTCCTTCTAAATCTGTATACCTTTTATTATTTTTTATATTGCATTATTTCTCTAGCTAAGACTTATAATATGGTGCTGAATGGCAATACTGAGTGGTGGCATATTTGCCTTGTTCTTGATTCTAGAGGTTCCTCGCCATTCAACATCATATTAGTTGTAAAGTTTTTGGAGATGTTCTTTGCTGACTTGAAGAGCTACCCTCTAGGACTAGTTTGGTGAGAGTTTTTCCCTCAACAAAGAAGTGTTAGATTTTGTCAAGGCTTTTAGTGCCTCAATTGATATGATAACATGATTTTTCCTCTTTACCTTGTTGATGCAGTGGATAACATTAATTGATTTTTGAACACTGAATTTATTCCCACTAGTGATTTATGTGTTTACTTTGAGCTTATATCCAAGTATAATGAATTTTAAAGTAAACTGTCATAACTACAGCTATTACTTAAGAAAAAAAAAGTATTAATTCTTCAAAGGAGACACTTTGTTTCTGTATTATATATGTCCATTTTGGCCACTGGAATTTTTGGTGTTCTTGGAACTAAACTATAAAATAAATTTCCCACATTGACATGTGTGTAAGAAATACTGAATGGTAAAGTAGACCTATATGTTTTCAAGAGTTTAACTGTAAATGTTTTTGTAACTTTTATAATATGGTTCTTACATAAAATTTTGATAGAAGGTTTAAAGCTTAAGGGCAGGTCAATAAAGACAACTGTATAGGAACATAAGACATCATAATGCAATGAATTGTTGTTCTAAATTATATATTTATGTAGAACGACAGATAGTAAATAATTTGAGGGGTTTTGGTCATGTGGTCTCTGTCCTAATTATTTAGCTTTGCCACTATAGGGCAAAATCTCCCGTAGACAATGCATAAATTAATGGGTATGATGATGCTCCAATAAGACTTTATTTACAGAGGGGCGCCTGGGTGGCTCAGTCGGTTGAGTGTCCGACTTCTGCTCAGGTCATGATCTTGAGGTTCGTGAGTTCAAGTCCCACATCCGACTCTGTGCTGACACCTTGGAGCTTGGAGTGTCTGACTCTGTGCTGACACCTTGGAGCTTGGAACTTGGGCCGCTTCGTATTCTGTATCTCCCTCTCTCTCTCTGCCCCTCCCTGACTCACGTGCGTGCTCTCTCTCTCTCCCTCTCTCTTTCTCTCAAGAATAAACATTAAAAATTAAAAAAAAAAGACTTTATTTACAGAAAGAATTAGCAAGCTGCATTTCATCACTGTGTGATGCTTTGTCCCATGGGCTTGACATACTCATATTCTGTGTGATTGAACAAGGGCAGTGTTAGGCTCCATAAGTGCAAACTATAGTGTAGCAATTTAATTTAATAAGTTCAGGGTTTGGGCTCTATTTATCACCTGGATCCAGCATCATCCACTGTACACCAGATTGTATGGGCCTTTCACCATTACTGTTTCATTGTTTGTTTCCCAAGGTGGCCAGTGATGTTCACAGCACCACACCCCAGATCTTTCTTATTGGATGTCCCAACTGCTTTTCTAATTGTATGTTTTTCCTTGAAGGTTTATCCCCTTTTGTTTTTATGACACCTCTGTCCTCTGGATGCACTTTCATATTTCTTACTATGTCTATTCTTACTATACTACTATGTCTTACTATGTCTATTCTGTTGGGATGTTACCTCTACTTGGAAACCCTCACCCAGTTATCTGGTAATTTTATCATCAGTCTTCAAAGCTTAACTTAGCCTTTTCTTGGAACTTCCTCCATTATGCCTCAATTAGAATTTTTCTCAAACTCAGTGTTGTTTTTGGTGTTTGATAATCATCTACACATTTTAAATTATATTATATTTAATATTTTTCTACATTACCTGAGATGGCTTCTGTATTTTATTTTCTCTTTATTTAATTTTTTTTACCACTTATTTTCTCATGTATCTTTCTTTGGCCTATATTTCACCTTTGACTAATACTCTATGACGTTAGCTGATTTTGTGTTACTAGTTTCAGTTATTCACTGAGATAAAAACTTTTTTAACATGGCTTAGGTGGTGGATTAAGTGCAAAATCTCCACTTTGGGGCATTTTGAATGTGTGTTGACTATCATGATAATTATGTTTCATCAATTGTCTCTGTTGATTCTTACTTTAATACTGTAAAGTATAACAACTATTTTACACATTAACCAATGATGAAGCTTAAGATTTATTAAGTTAAAAATGACACTCATCCAACTATTAGTGATGGAAGCAGTGTTTAAACCTGACTTTCCCTCCCATAACCCAGATTTAAAATATCTGATAAGGCCATTCAGTATATACTCAATGAATAAATGGAAAAACTACATGGTTATTATAAAAAATAGCACAGTTATCTGCAATCTAAAACACTCAAACGTTGATAAGATACATATATAGTCATCAACAAACAAGAATACGGCTCAGATGAAATGCCTGCAAAGGTAAACTTTTGAGGAACTAATTTATTTGAGAACATGCAAATGTTCATGAAATGGCCACAAAATATATTCCAACCGTGGTCAAAAATGAATAATTTCCAATTCAACGAACCTTCAGCCCATGATGATCTAAAGTAAAAGAGTGTTTAGATATGCCCAAAGTAGTTTCTTCTGTGTTCCATGCATAAGGAAATTAATATTTTAAGAAGTGAATTGTTTTCAATCAGTGCTGAATGAATGTGACCAAAACGAATTGATATTCACTGAGGCCAAAAAAGAGCGGGGGAGACAGAAAGGGAATGCCATGTGGGTAAGTCCTATTTCAGAGTCTTGGAGTTTTATTCAAGTTTGGAAAGCATAGTACTGATGGTACCAGGCTGCACTAATTGGACGTTTCTCTAGTAACAGAAAAAATACTTGCTTGGGTCTTGCCAAAATATTTTAATAGATTTATCACTTATAACTGTTTTGAAGGAGACTTAAGAAATCTACCACAATTTTTAAAAGAAGAGCAGATGTAGAAAGATAAAAAATAAAATGTTTACCGGAATAAGCTTCCATAGTAACTAAATATAAAACTTCTGTCATGGTGGACAAATTTGCATGATAAGGAGCATGTATTTTGAAACCCAGGGTCCCTGGGTTCCATTCTACAGTGCCAACTCCTAGGTGAGTTACCTTTATGCAATTTACTTAACCTTTCTCTGCCTCAGTCTCCTATTTGGTACAATGAGAGTAACAATAACATCTACATCCCAGTATAGTTTTGTGGACTAAAGGAGTAAATATATGTAAAGGGCTTAGTAAACAGCCAAACCCACAGTGATCATTATTTGAGTATTAAGCCATTATTATAACTATTGTAATAAGTAGAATGAAACTTGAAAATGATAATTTTTATTCAGGATTTTTTTAAATTTATTTATTTGTTTTGGGAGAGGGAGAGCATGAACACACAGGAGTAAGTGGGGGGAGGAGAAATACAGGCAGAGAGAGAATCCCAAGCAGACTCTGCACTCGATGCAGAGCCTAAAGTGGGACTTGGGCCCATAAACTGTGAAATCATGACCAGAGCTGAAATCAGTTGGACACTTAAACTGCTGAGCCACCTAAGTGCCCCTACTCAGGAATTTTTAACCAGTGCATGTAACAGTGAATATTGGAAAACAAAATTTGTTTTTAGAAATTGCATTGTTCAATGTAGTGAGAATTTTAAAATAATTAACCTAGTTGTTTCACACCTGTGAATATTATAAAATAGCATCCATAAATTTAGAAGATGAAATAAGGTCAACACTAAATAAATAACAATTATTGCAAATATTTATTGAAAGCTTCCCATAAAGACAGAAAAAAGCTAAAAGAATTTGTTGGCTAATACATAGGTACAGATCTAAAGGAAATAAAATGCTTAAAGAATGAGGTGGATGAAGAGGCAACAATTTAAGGACTGTATTGACCAATGAAAATATAGGATAGATGGGTCTTAAGAATCAAGGAGCGGAAGGTGACTTACATGGATGGTATCACCCAAAGGTGACCTCGCATGACTGAGATGTAATGGTAGTACACTAAGAATACTGACTTCACACTAAGGCCTTTGTGAGGGTATGGGGAAATAATAATGAGAATTAATGACAGAAAGATACTTAGTCATGGAGGTTGGCATGTTCCTCAGTCAGCCAGGTTGAGTGGTGTTAAACAAGAGAAAGAAAAGGAAATATTACAAAATAAAAATAGAAAAATACATGACATCAAATATCCCTGCTAAAAGGTATAACCGAATTGAAAAATAGCATTTTGGGGACAAAGCTGCAACTAATGTTAACATACCACGACTTCATAAAACAGAATCTGCCGGTATGGGTTTGTATTTACATATATTAGGTTTCAGAAATCTTCTTGTTTGGGAAGAAGAGACCAATCACTCGGTCACGTATCTGCTTGGTCTTGACACCATACACCAGGGGATTGACTGTGGGAGGGACCAAAAGATACAAACTCGCAAAAATGATATGAACGCTTGGAGGAACCTTCTTGCCAATGCGGTGGGTTAGGAAACTAAACAGGGCAGGGGTGTAGGAGACAAGTATAGTGCACACATGGGCAGCACAGGTGCCCAGCGCTTTGAGGCGGGCATTCTGGGAAGACAGCCGGAACACTGCCTGGAGGATTTTGGTATAGGATGTGGCTATGAGCCCTAGGTCCAACACCATCACTGAAAGGGCCACAGAGATTCCATATGCTCTGTTAATGAGGGTGTCAGCACTGGCCAACTTCACCACAGCCATGTGCTCACAGTAGGCATGATTGATGACATATTTAGTGTAATATGGCAGCCTTTTAATAAGAAGAGGACAGGGCAAAACCATAAGCATAGCTCGGGTCATACCAGCTAGCCCCATTTTAATGACCATCGGTGTTGTCAGGATGGTGGTGTAACGCAGCGGGATACAAATAGCTACATAGCGGTCAAAGGCCATGGCAACCAAGAGGGCTGATTCAATTATGCAGAATGTGTGGATGAAATACATTTGTGCTAAGCAGTTACTAAAGTCAAACCTGTGAGCATCCAGCCAGAAGATACCAAGCATCTTGGGGGCCGTGGAAGAGGCAAGAGCCACGTCATTCACTGCCAGCATACAAAGGAAGAAATACATAGGCTGGTGGAGGCTTAGTTCCAGTTTGATGGTAACGATGATTACACTGTTCCCCAGCAGGGCCAGGGCAAACAGGAGGCAGACGGGGATGCCAATCCAGCAGTGAAAATCTTGCAAACCAGGAATACCAACCAGGAAAAAAGATGAGATGTAGTGGCGTGTAGCATTGTCTGCCATGTTAAAACGGGAGAGTTTGCATGCTCAGATACAAAGTAGCCAGACTAATCCTCTGTGGGCAGAACGAAGGATGGCAGAGTAATTCCACCATGGTCCTGCATGTGGGGAATCCAGACAAGTAGAAGGGTTAAAGTTCTAAATCATTAGGTAAACCACTTTGCCATTCTGAACCTCGGTATCTTCATCTGCAAATGAGAAAATTGTGTTCGTATTTCAGAATTTTTTCCCTGTGTTTTGGAATTTTATCTAATTTATTCTGTAATTTTTATTTCTTAATAGATGAGCAGATACTAAGATAATGATCTCATCATTGTGTCAAAGCCAGTGTTGCATTCTGTGATACAAACAGTACTTTTCAAGAATATCGAGATCAAACATGGATACAAGTGCATAACCACACACAATAATTAACAAATACTTGAAAATGCAATCATCATTTTAATGGTACTCTTATTCACAGAGAGCATAACTTAATAATCGTTTCAGAATAAGATCTCCTAATACTAATATATATGAACAAAGCTTATAAAATTAAAAACAGTAAGTGCCTTATCATCAAAGGCAATTTATTCCTACTTTAGATGAACTCCTTAAGATGATCTGAAGGTGGACAGCATGACATAACCATATAAACAAGGAAAAAGGGAAGACTTTATTTATTTATGCTGTCATATGACTTAAAGTTGGAGCAAAGAAGCATATGAGTTGGTCAGTCAGCCCAGTCTACTTTCTGCAAAGCCATTAATGCCAGCTATAAACTCACCCCTGCCTCTGGTTGGCATCCAGACCTGCCTAATGACAGCAAAGAGCAAATCATGTACAACTCAGCCTTTTAGACTCAGCAGCAAAAGCATTTTCTTATGATTCTTGCTCTCACCTCTCTTTTTCTTCCTGCCGTCCAGTTTCTACCCAATATTATAGTTCTGGAACATGCACTCTACTCTTCTTAATCTGCTTCTTAAATTTATTTTTTTTAATTTTTATTTTCGAGAGAGAGAAAGAGAGAGCATGAGTAGGGGAGGGGCAGAGAGAGAGGGAGACACAAAATCTAAAGCAGGCTTCAAGCTCTGAGCTGTCAGCATAGAGACTGGTGCAGGGCTCAAACCCGCAAGCTGCGGGATCATGACCTGAGCCAAAGTCAAGGCTTAACCATCTGAACCACCCAGGCATCCTTGTTTTTTAAATTTATAATTGCTCATAGCATCTCAGTTTCTGTTCAGGAACTCCACTGATGTGAATGTTCAAGATATATTGAGATATTGGAATGCCTGGGTGGCTCAGTCGGTTAAGCGTCCTAACTTCCACTCAGGTCAGGATCTCACGGTTCATCAGTTTGAGCCCCGTGTTGGGCCGTGTTGTGTCAGTGCAGACAGAGCCTGGAGCCTGCTTCTGATTCTGCATCTCCCTCTCTCTCTCTACCCCTCCCCCGCTCATGCTCTGTCTCTGTCTCTGTCTCGAAAATAAATAAACATTTAAAAAATTTTAAAGATATATTGAGAAATATTCCAAATGGAAATGCTTCCTTCCTTTCATGGAAGTCTAAACAATATCTGTGTAGAGAAAAGCTTTCTGGTTACAGTAGCCGCATGCCACTATTAAACATAGTATACTGGTACTGAGTATGTACCTGAGGTATTTACTTGTAAGGAGTTGAAAAATGTCAAATGAGTCATACAATTTTTCATAAAAAATCAATGCTTAAACTTTAGCCACAATGTAGAAACTTAAAATTGTAGAAATTACTGTATATGGATGAAGCCTGTAACTCCAGGCAGAGAGAACTTGAGACAAAATCTATAGCAATCAAAAATTCCAAATGCGAAAGGTTTCGAAGCGTGTATTAAACTTCTGTTCTTGCGGATTCTCACATAATTGTTTTCTACGTGGAAACTTGTTCTGCCAAGTCTCATCCTTGTATCTTCTTCTGACAGAATCAAATATACAAAGACTAGCCTACCTAGAAATATAGGCATATGTCTTAGCTGGGACACATGACTTATGATTGCAAACGAGTAACTGTAATTACTCTTAGGGATGCTCCTATAGTATATGTGAATATTTTACAATCATCTTTTACTTTTCAAAAAATTAACGTGTAAGCATAGCATCACACCTAATCTATACTGAGAGAAAATAAGTAAAGTCACTTCCCTTTAAATAAAAGGAGTTTTCTGTGAGAGCCCTAATATACACCACACAAGAAGTTAAAGAGAATGACCCCCAAATGGGGGTCTCTGCTTCTACCTAGAAAGTCTTCTCCATCTTCTCTCAGGCTTAGTTTGATAGAACTATTGGAGAAAAACATTTATTTCCATAAGGTCATTCTTTTCATTATCTTCAGCAGACACTCTCCTAGGACAGTCAGACTATCTGTTGGCATAAACATCCCATCTGTTTCTGAGCCATGTACATACCATATTCCTTCAGACAACCTGGCCTTTGCCATTTTGCCTGTTTCTGAGTCAGTCCACATAGCCCTCGCCTGGAATCTGCCACTTCAGAGTGGAGGACCATATCAGAATACCACAGTATTTTCTACACAGTGCTCTTGAATGCATTAGCTATTTATGTATTGAAGAATAACACAAAAATAGATCCCACATGAAAACCAGTAAGTTCTCCCAGTTCTTCCCCATGTGATCATATCTCACTTGCTGGCAGCCGCCCAGAAATTAAATTAGGAAATCTCAGAATTTTCCTTACCTCCTCAATCTGTTTATATCCAATCCTTCAGTCAGGCAACCATGAAGTCTTTGTTTCTGTTCGAACTCTTACTATATGCTTTGTATGCGTTCATTTTCAGGTCAACCTCTTTCATCAGGGCATGAACTCCCAAAGGAAGTTACTAAATCTTAATTCCCAACAGATTCTGAGGGAAAATGGGATATTTCTGTACTTCCTCTACAAGTCTCTTAAGAATTTCACAGATTTTGGGGCACCTGGGTGGCGCAGTCTGTTGAGCGCCTGACTCTTGATCTCAGCTCAGGTCATGATCTCACAGTTTGTGAGTTCGGGTCCCACATCGGGCTTTGTACTGATGGTGGTGAACCTGCTTACGGTTCTGTCTCTCCTTCCCTCTGCTCCTCCCCTGTCTGTGCTTTTTCCTTTTCTAAAAAAATAAATAAAATGTTTTTAAAAAGCAGAAAAGAATTCCATAGATTTTTATCTTGCTTTCAAAGCTTCTGACCCACCAGAGATGGGCTACATAACTGCATAAACTTCCCTGTAGCAGAAATTTCCAAGATTCTTCCGTTAGCAGATAGTGACCCAGTGTGTAATGTGTGTGTATGTGTGTGTGTGTGTGTGTGTGTGTGTGTGAGAGATTCTATTCGGCTCCTCTTCTCCACTACCAAATCACATCACTCATTATCCATTATGTCTCATAACTGTGTAACATCATTTATATGTTTACAGATCTTCCTTTCCCATTTTACTTTCATCTGCTTTGTTTTAAATTCTATCTTACAACCCAAGATGTATTGCAGATGATATTAAGAAATAACTATTATTCTCTGAAAATCTTCAAATGTTCATTTTGCATTGTAGCATCTAGGTCAATATGCTATGCGGGGTGGTTAAAAAGTGTGACAGCCATTGCTATCGGAGCATTGAGGACTCTGTAGTTAAGTTGTCATTGTGGTTGCTTTGTAATGGGCGATTTTGATACTCAGGAGACCCCTCTGTTTGGAAGGCTAATGAGCCCCTGAGGAGAGTTGAGGTCAAAGGAAAAGAGGACTGGGCCAGGACCGGGCACAAAGCAGTAACGGTGTCTCTCTAGAACGGTGATGTTAACATTACACGCTCTCCAGAGCCGATACATGGGTGGTACTCACGTGTTTCTCCTTTGGAGGATACAGTCTTAAGAGACTCTTTCATGATGCCCCAGTCGAATGAGGTGCCTGAGATGCTAATCAAATATGTAGTGCACTGAAGAAACCTGTGAGACGACTAAGAGAAAATCCGTTCAGTGTGGGCAAAATATCTGAAAATTAAGAGAAGGAAATTGCTGACCTTAATTCCAGTATGACTATGCCTGAATTCTCATTTATGCCTCAGGAAAAGATTAAGGTGGTCGGAAAGCTTAAAGGTAGCTCAGGGTATTCCATACCAGCTCCAGCTGGTTTTCCTTTCTCTCTTGTACGATTTTACTGACGTGGTTCTAGTACATCCGGTCACCTTGTTTCCCCTTCCCTATCAACATGTGCTCACATGCATGCACCGGCTTGTGTATTTCAGGCCTTTGGGGTTGGGGAGTCAGAACTGCTGTCCACTATGGCTGAACTCACCTATCATCCCTCCCACAGTGCAATAAGTGATCGTTTTTATTTCCTTACACTTCTGGCCACGTTAAGCTTTCTATGTTCTCCTGATTTAACGTAGGCTCCTCCTCTCCACTACCAATACAGAGTGTTTCAGTGCCCTTTTCATTTCTACTTCCCTCATAACCAAAGAGTAAGAACATGGGCTCATATGTTGGAGTGTCTTTGCCCTTTTTTCTCTGCCGTAACTGTTGTTACTCTTCAGTTTTCTATTGGAGAGTCGATTTTTCTTGCACATTTGCAGGTGTTTCTTAAATTTTCCCAACTAAGTCTTACCAAAGACATTGCAAACAACTTCTCCCAATCTCTTACCTGTCAGGTTTTATTTTTTCCACTTTTTTACTTTTAACCTACCTATACATTTTTTATTTAAAAATTATCATAAAGATATTCACTTTTTTTTTTCTTTCAGCATACCATACGATAGGATTTAATATATAGAGACAGTCATCTAATCTCCATCATGATCATGATGCCAGAAAGCATCCCTTTATTCCCAAAATCTTCTCTATGCTTCTCTATGCTCTGTAGTCACATCTACCCTGGCCCATAAGCACTGGCAGACACCGACCCATTCTAAATTGCTCGCTAATACTGGCTTTTCGAAAATGGCTCATAAATGAAAGCCTACACTGTATAATTTTTTATGTTAGATTATTTCACTCAATTTAATACCTTTGAGATATATGCAAATTGTTTTAAACATCAACACTTTCTGTAATGCAAAGTAAATTCCATTGTATGGATTTAGTACTTGTTGAAGAACCTTTGGGTTATTTCCATTTCTAGGCAATTACGCTGATAGCTACCATATTCATTCATGTATACCTTTCAAAGAACGTTTAAAATTTTTTTTCTAGTGTTACCCATTATTAAAATTGGAAACTTCAACATCTCTCAGTAATTGATAGATCAAGCAAGCGGAAAATCAGGTGAGACCCGAATGTAAATACAAATCACTGTGATCTATTCAACGAGCTCAATCATTCTAGAACATAAGGTCGCCTTAGTTTAAAATAACAGAAATCATGCAAAGTATGTTCTCAGATGATAAGGGAATTAACCTTGATGGCAGCCATAGAAAGATAACTAGAAAATCTCCAAAGTATTTCAAAATTAAACAATATACCTCTAAATAACACAGATGTCAAGGATGAGTTCTTGAGAGAAATTTATATGCTATGCCCATGCCTTCTGGTGTCCATTATCTTTCCTGAGAAACCAGCTATGAATTTTATTGGGAATCCCATGAATGTAATGAGTCATTTTTTTTTCTCTTTCAGCTTCAAGATTCTTTTTTACCCAAGTTTTTATTTAAATTCCAGTTAGCTAACAGAGTGTAATGTTAGTTTCAGGTTTAGAGTTTAGTGATTAATCACTCACATACAACATCCAGTGCTCATCATGAAAGATTCTATCTTTATCTTTGAAAATTTAACTATGATGTGTCTAGATATGGATATCTTTGGGTTTATCTTGCTTGATAGTGTTTGTTCTTATACTTCATGGCATTTGTTGAGGTCTTGAATATGTAGATTAATGTTTTACATTCAATTTGGGATGTTTTCTGTCTTTATTTTTTCAAATAATTTCCCTCCTTTCTCTCTCTCCTCGCCTCTTGGGAATGTTATTCCTGTATGTTGGTATACTTTATGTCCCTAAGGCTCTGTTCATTTTCTTCATTCTTTTCTCTTTCTGTTTCTCAGAAAAAATAATCTCAGTTGACCTGTCTTCATGTTACTTCTTTCTTCTGCTGGCTTAGTCCTGCTGCCTATGTAGCAGAATAACTTTCAGTTATTCTTTGCAACAGCAGATTTTAAATTTTTTTATAATTTCATTTTCTTTATTGATATTCTCTACTTGTTAAACATTGTTGCCATAATTCTTTTTAATCCCAGAATCATTAGGACATCTGGGTGGTTCAGTTTGTTAAGCATCAGACTCTTGATCTAGGCTCAGGTTACGATCTCACAATTCATGATTTTAAGCCCCACTTTAGGTTCTGTACTGATGGCACAAGGCCTGCTTGGGATTCTCTTTCTCCCTCTTTCTCTGTCCCACCACATACCCTCCTCTCTCTCAAAATAAATTAAAAAAAAAATTAAAACTACTTTTTTTTTTTAATTCCAGAATAATGTTTCCCTTTATTCCTTTGACATAAAGGTGGGAGATGGGCTAAAATGTTAATGGGCATTAAGGAAGGCAACTGTGTTGATCACTGGGTCCTCCCACTTATATGGGCTATACTTGCGTGTTTCTTTGTGAGGCTTGTATTTTTTTTGAAAACTCAACATTTTATATAATATCACATGACATTTGTGGAAATTGAATCCCTTTCTCTCCCCAGGAATAATTTAGTTGTGTCGTTGTTGTTGTTGTTAGTAAACTTATTGGGTTAATACTATAAAGTGTTTATTTCCCATAATGTGGGGCCGCACAACATCAGTGATTTGGTAGTTTAGTGATTCACTCCTGTTGTTCAGAGACTTACTTAAATTCTTTGAACTAATAATTTTTATATTCTCTGCCACATCTGTGTATGTGTTGGGGTTCTTATTCAACATCTAAGGAGTTTATAATTCTGTCTTAGACTTCATGTCCTGTTTATACAGGGACTCAAGATAACCAAGACATGAGAGACTGAAGCCCTCACAGATCTTTCTTGGCTGCATGCACAGCCCTGCACATGCTCATGGTCTTGTAGAATCTCAATATGTCAGAGCTTTTCAAAATGTCCTGTAGACCTTCCATTTTTCAAGTCTTCCTTTGAAGTTTTGGCCAGGCTCTTGTTTCCCCCAACTCATGGAGAATATAGCTAGTCAATAATGATGAAGAGAGTTAAATTACCTTCTATATCTGATTTCCAACTATCTTAGATATATGGTGTTTTGGCAATCAAAAGAAGAGGAAAATTTTATCTGAAGTATATGTGTATATTAAATAAGAACTATTCATAGTTTATTCATTAAATAAGAAGTATTCACTTAACAAATAGAGAACATTCACAAAAATTTATTTTCTTCTACACGAACAATAACTCCCCTCCCAAGTACTTGTCACAACTCGTGCTGCCCTTACTGCTACTGCTTCTATGTATTCACCTTCTCCTCAAAGAAGTCGCCCCCAAAGTCTCTCAATGGTTTTAATATCTTTTGCATATATTCTTTTAATCTGGTGGTTCCTAATGTTTATCACTGTGTTGCTATTCCCCTTGGTATTCTTTGTGCTTTTACTTATTACACTCTCATACTATCTACCTAATTCTCCTTAGTATTGGCATGTCACACCCACTAGATTTGTTAAGCCTTTGTCATGTGTCTCACAACTGGTAATCCCATTTGAATTATTACTATTTTTGGTGACTTCAAAATTTGCATAGGTTAAATTTTTTCCACCATGCTAGCCCTTCAGTTTTTCTACTCACTTGTTCCTATTACTATTCTCACTACATTTTTGTGATCACACTGTCTTCACATCCTCCTGACAACCCTTGTCTCATCCTCTTTCCTCACCTATCATTAATTCCTTGACCGGCCTAGTCTATTATACCTGTCTACTGCAACTGCTGTGAAATTGCTCCCGCAAGGGGATAAATGCCTGCTGAGTTAGAAAGACCTTCCCTCGTACTTGGAAAAACACAAACAAACAAACAAACAAAAACTTCTTACCTAATATTGCTTTGTAATAATGTATTTATTTGCATATCAGTTTACTTCCATAGATTATGGGCTCTCAAATAAATACTTTGATTATGAAAATATACCCATAAATTTTGAATGAATGATGGCTCTCTTTAGTCCTTATGAGAAGAGCTTTTCAGGTCTCCATTCTATTCCTCAATTCCTTATCTTCAGAACAGGAAGATTAATCCTCATCTGACACTTGCAAAGTATTAATCTCTTCAAATGTTAGAACACGCCCTTCTAAATTCTTGTTTGTATGACGTGTGAAAGTGTGATCTCCAACATGTATTTTACTCTTCAATTTAGTTGTTTACTCCTCTTGGCCCTTTAGTACTCTCTTCCCTTCTAGGTACATATTAGACCTTGTTATTCACACATCTATCTAGGGGAGAAATTCATACAACTAAATGTGTATTTTTCACTGAAAAGTGGATGGGCTGCTATAAACAATATTTCCCAGCCCTACTCTCCTTGAATTTAGCTATGACCATGATCATAATCACCAATGGAATATGAGTGGAATTAACGTATGTTTCTTTCAGGTTATACCTTTCTAAAAGAGAATATGGAACAAGTGTTTATTACCCGGAGCTAATTTCGCTTAAATAAAATATTTTTCTAATATTATTTTATCAACGTTTATTCATCTCTTTAGCTGATTCATTTTACTTTATGATGAAGTATAGCAGAATGTCCACAGAGTCACCATCCCTTAACCATAGCCGGTGTCTGATTTCAGGCCCTAGCATCAGCATATATGAGACTGGTGTATATAATTCTGTGGTGTTTATGGATAGAACTGATATGGAAGAATGCTCTGTAAAGAGGCTTTCTATCTTACATATCAAAGTGTATGGCTTTCTTCTGGAAACAAAGGAGAGATGAAGCGAGGCTGTGTTAGAGACACGTCCCGAGCTGCATCAGGGACTCCTAGAGCAGCTGCACTATTATGAGACACTTTCCAGGACACAGTGAACAGAGCTCATCTGTTTCACTCTGGGAAAAAGCAGGCTTTCAAATCCGTTCCATGGTGTCCATTAAACAGAGATGCCAAGGATATGCAGGCAGTCAGAAGACCATTATGTGAGAAACCCAGGAAAAATGGTATATTAGCTGAACTAAAATGTGCACATGCAATCATTCCCAGCTTTGAATTCCTGTTAGGACCCTGGAAAGAATGAAGTTCTGTTACAAACACCCTGGCCTTTTCATTGTTCTGTGCCCACGGGATACTCTATTTCAATGTATAACTTCGTTTTCAGGCTTTTAATGCTTCTTTTCTCCATTTTTATTTTACTTGTTTTAAGTACTCCTCATCTTACACACACATGAACTAATAT
The DNA here is from genome assembly GCA_030068075.1 of Paguma larvata. NCBI lineage: Eukaryota > Metazoa > Chordata > Mammalia > Carnivora > Viverridae > Paguma > Paguma larvata. The sequence continues at coordinate 59,011,461 of CM057831.1, forward strand.
GTATTAGTGGTTTCCTCATATTTAATGACAGACAACCATATCTGAATAAAAATCTCTTCAGTGGTTAAAAATAAATACCTCTTTTGCAGTGTGTACTAAGTTCCAAAAACTGGCCTAAGCACATTTTGTGCTGAATGAATCATTTAATCCTTGCATTACCCTTCTGAATTAAATCCTCAGAATATCTTACTTTTATAAATGAGAGAACCAAGGCATGTACCAGTTTAAGAACATGCCCAAAGACACACAGATAAAAACTAGTGGTGTTAGATTTTAAACCCAAGCATTTTGATGAAAGACTGTACTCTTCACCACGATGCAAGGCTGTTTAATCCAGGTGAAGTTATCCCCCCTGGGAATAATTGCAAATGTTCTGTGCGATGAAAGATATAGGCCACAAGTCCTGTTAATGTCTTGAGTATAAAATGAATGTAATTTTACTTTTTAAGCCCATTTTACTAACATAAGTTGAATATGTTGGATGGACATATTAAGGATTCATTGGAATCACAGTATTGTGTTCAATTGTTGGCTTGACTGAAAGAAATTTCTCTTGGTTTTGATTATGACGTAAATCCTCATGTAATTATTCCAGGATATGTTGTGAGCCACAAAAGATTATTATTCCCCTCATCAGAAGTCTGGACTGCAGGTAGCTTGCTACTGTTATGGCTCATATATACATATTTTAGGTCATAAATACTAGATTTAAAGTTTGCTTAATGACAGTTAATAAAATAAGAGCTTGTGATTACCATTGAATTGGTAAATCTATTTTTGAGAACCAACCTGACCAGACTGAGAAGGACAAATACCATATGATTTCACTCATATGTGGAATCTGAAAAACAAAACAAATGAATAAACAAAAAAAAAGTAGAATCAGACCTATAAATACAAAGAACACATTGGTGGTTGCCAGTGGGAAAGTGGATGAGGGCCTGGGAAAAATGGGTGAAGGGGAGTGGAAGATACAGGCTTCCAGTTGTGGAATGAATAAGACCTGGGAATAAAAGCTTCAGCACAGGGAATATGGCCAATTATATTGTGATAGCACTGTATGATGACTGATGGTACCCACACTTGTGGTAAGCATAGTATATATATAACATATAGAGAAGTTGAATCACTATGTTGTAGACCTGAAACTAATGTAACATTGTGTGTCAGCCATACTCAAAGAAAGACCTTAAAAAAAATCAATCTGACCAAATGATTTGAGAGTTTTTATATGCTGATAATACTTATTTAATTATTTCACGTTTGGAAATGCGACATAAATACTATAGAAATAATTTAATATTAAAATATGTAGAAAATAATAAAATTGGTAACATATTAAACATTTTCCATGTGTCACTCTTTGATAATATTCTGATTTGGTTTCACTTAAAATAGCTAGCAAACTGAAAACATAAGTTTATATAAGATAACTTTTTTACATAAATGTACAGCATCAAGGCACAGGGGAACCCAGAATGAACAGCTGGACTACTTTCAGTTATTCATCAGAGTAGCCATAACTTTTGATAATAATGTTACACCAATTTGGGCTGGTATTTATATATTTTAGGTTTCAGAAATCTTCTTGTTTGGGAAGAAGAGACCAACCACTCGGTCACGTATCTGCTTGGTCTTGACACCATACACCAGGGGATTGACTGTGGGAGGGACCGAAAGATACAAACTCGCAAAAATGATATGAACGCTTGGAGGAACCTTCTTGCCAATGCGGTGGGTTAGGAAACTAAACAGGGCAGGGGTGTAGGAGACAAGTATAGTGCACACATGGGCAGCACAGGTGCCCAGTGCTTTCGAGCAGGGCATTCTGGGAAGACAGCCGGAACACTGCCTGGAGGATTTTGGTATAGGATGTGGCTATGAGCCCTAGGTCCAACACCATCACCGAAAGGGCCACAGAGATTCCATATGTTCTGTTAATATGTGTGTTAGCACTGGCCAACTTCACCACAGCCATGTGCTCACAGTAGGCATGATTGATGACATATTTAGTGTAATACGGCAGCCTTTTAATAAGAAGAGGACCTGGAAAAACCAAAAAGATAGCTCGGGTCATACCAGCTAGCCCCATTTTAATGACCATTGGTGTTGTCAGGATGGTTGTGTAACGCAGTGGGATACAAATAGCTACATAGCGGTCAAAGGCCATGGCAACCAAGAGGGCTGATTCAATTATGCAGAATGTGTGGATGAAATACATTTGTGCTAAGCAGTTACTAAAGTCAAACCTGTGAGCATCCAGCCAGAAGATACCAAGCATCTTGGGGCCGTGGAAGAGGCAAGAGCCACATCATTCACTGCCAGCATACAAAGGAAGAAATACATAGGCTGGTGGAGGCTTGGTTCCAGTTTGATCGTAACGATGATTACACTGTTCCCCAGCAGGGCCAGGGCAAACAGGAGGCCGACGGGGATACCAATCCAGCAGTGAAAATCTTGCAAACCAGGAATACCAACCAGGAAAAAAGATGAGATGTAGTGGCGTGTAGCATTGTCTGCCATGTTAAAACGGGAGAGTTTGCATGCTCAGATACAAAGTAGCCAGACTAATCCCCTTTGGGCAGAAAGCAGGTTGACAGATGATTGTTCTGTATATGGAGATTCCAAGAATACTAAGATAGACCACCTAAAGGGCCGCCTCTTCTCTGAAACTTCTGTAAGCTGTTGGGTAAATCACTTCACCATTATGAACCCCAGCATCTTCATTTGCAAATAAGATTGAGTTAGGTTCTTTCTAAATTTTCTCTTCTCTGTTCAATTTTATTCTACTCTACTCTTTCATTTTTATTGTCTCTTAAGAATGCAGGTAGTGATAAAATTTCTACTTCTTTGTGCCTAGGATTTTTCTGAGTCGTGCGGCAGAAACAGCCTTAAGAAAGGCAAAGACCACTGTTCTCAGGGAATTTTCAATGCCATGCAGAAATGCATGCAGGAATACAAAAGCACACACACGCATGTGTGCATATTTGCAATCATTTGCAGGTTACGTAAAAGGCAATTGTAATTTTAACGATATGGTAGTCCACAGACAACTGAATCAAATAATCAGGAATGCATAATGAGAAATTCAAGCAGTTTAAATATAACCAAAATTCTTGTGAACATTAAAAAGTAATAAACCCTTATTCTCACCCATTGTTAATGCTTTATTTCAGGAAAGATCTAAAAGATAATCAGAAGAACAGGATATTAGAAGCATGTCTTCAAAGTGAGGAGTATCAGCCGAATACAGTAAAAAACACAAATCTGCCATTAGGGTTTTCATTGTGCTTTCTCCTATCAGTGTTTTTTTTTTGTTTGTTTTTTTGTTTTTTTGTTTTTTTTTTTTTGCAGTGGCTGTATTCTACAATTTTCTGTGTAATTCAAAAACAAGAGCCTATATGACTGCATTTATGACCCCATCCAATTTTATTAATATGCTATATTAATAAGGAAAAACTGTTTTTACTGAGCCATCCAAGGAAAGTTAACTTTATTCAACATCTTATAAAGTACCATACGTAAGTTTTAAAAATATTTACATGGAAATTAATTTAACATTTTAAGTGATTGAGGGAGAAAAGTTGTAAATCAGTTACCTGCCCACCAATCTTTTTGTTTGGAGGGGGGGGAATTTTATTTCTTCACTCTTTCAGATCATGTAAATAATGCTATCAATACACAGCTTCAGTTAATGGGCATAATGTAAGTCCATTTGATGTTCTGCCTCCTCTGACTCCTAGCGTTGGCTTTGGGTTTGCAACCTGCCTTATGGCAATGAATAGCAAATCGACATCATTCCAGCCCTCCGGGTGTCAGCACCACAAGTATCTTTTCATGATCCTTTCCTGATCTTGTCCTTTTGTTCAGATAACTGCTCTTAAGCCTTCTTCTGATGATCTAATTTCTTTCTAATCTATAACTGTGGATATCCCAGTCTTCATAATGTGCCTTTTTAAAATTTGTAATTGTCCTCAATGGGCTGCTCCTGAACTCAACAGATATGAAAGTTCAATAAATATTAATAAATATTCCTATTGACAATGCCTCTTTGTTTGAATTTCCTCCTAATATCTATGAGGAAAAACTTTCTGGTTATAATATGCACATACTCCTAGTATGCTTTTGCTACCCTGGACCTGAGTAAGTATCTGAGGCGTTTCTTTGTAAGGAAGTGAGAATTCAAATTTTAGTTAATTATTATAAATACTTAGAAGAAGTTAGAATTTAAACGTTATCCAGAATACAGAGACCCAGATTTAGGGGATTGCCACATCAGATGTGAGCCTCATAACTTCAGGTAGAGATAAGTTACCCTGGGGCAAGAAACTGGGAGTATTGAACGTTTAAACTATAAAAGGTAAATTTAATTTAAAAAAGTACTCAATACCTTTATAGGTTTGTCCATGTTCCAGGATTTTTCCTTCTTTTCGGAAAACCAAAAATTCAAAAGAACATTTGGCAGAGAACTAGGTATGCAGCAATCAAAATAATATACCTAGAAGGATAAACATAATTTCTAGCTAGAAAAAATTACATAGAATAAAAAATAAGCTTAATTGTTTTGTGATATGTACATACCTACTAACAAAAGTAGGTCTATAAGGCATCAGTAAACTTACTTATAAGACAATGCTAAGAGAAATATGTTAAGTTGTTTCAATTTATAGACAGCCAGTCTCCTTCAGGGCACTAGAATGTATAACACAGCCAACCACAGAGAACAAACTCCAAATACAAGGCAGCCTATTTTGAATGAACTCATTAAGGTTGTTCATTACCTTATATTTAGCAGACAGATTGCCAGGAAGGTCAGAAAGCGCTCACACCCTCCTAGCTTCCTGTTAGTTCTGTTTTTGTATCTGTTTCTGAAACATACAGATACAATGTTGCTTCTGCCACCTGGGTTCTGGCATTTTACCTGCACCTGGGTTAGTTAGCAGAATCCCTTGCCTTCCATCTGCCATTCCAGAAAGCATGGTGTTCATGGCCATGCAATGCTTTCTATATGATCTGTTAAATATATATGTTTATACTACGTCTCAAATAATCTCGCTTCAAGAGATCCCACACAATATTCACTATTTTCCTCAAAACTCCCCTCCCGTCTGTCTGCATCTCCTTTGCTGGTAACAGCAACTGCACAGTCGTTGAAATCAAAAATCTGAGTTATCCTTGACCCTTTGCCATTTGTAACCTTAACAGTACAATCAGCCAACTACTACATCTTGCTGAACTTGATTATCGGATACCTATCAAATACACCATATGCCGTCATCTCCGTCTCCGTTAGCTGCGATATTCATTAACTTCCATGTAGACTGTGACCTCGCCTTCTAATTATTCTTCCTGTTTCAGGCTTTTCCTTAGTTCATCTTCTCACATGACCAGCTATCTTTCAACAGTAGGATACCATTAGTTTGCTTCGAATCTCATCATTGAAAGCCTCGTCTTATTCAAAAAATGTTAACTCGCTCTGTAACTTGTGCTTACCTTTCTCAAGCCCCTGATCTTGCCACGACTTCGCTTCAGTGTATCCCTGAACTTCTAGCAGTTCTGGGATCATACTATAAGGTTTTTACTTTTCTATGACTTTAAAATGACTCTACCCTTGGATTTGATTAGTTTTTCCCTTATTAGCTTGATAAGCTTTATCTATCTTTTTAATTCCGGATGAACATTCTCTGATTCTCTTAAGTGTTTGCTGTCTACTTCAAACAGTTAACGACCTCTCCTGTGCAATAGTTCTATATCTTTCACAAACATGATGAGCACAAATACTGCATCTGTGGTAGCTATTCATTTATGTAATCGTTCTAAGTCCTCCACTATCACATGAGACAAGAAATAAAAGGACCACATATTAAGGGCTTTATGTCTCCAGTATTTTGCCCATTTCCTGATACAGTGGAAGCAACTAGACTGTCAGTGATTTGATATTAACTGAGGTATTCTTTCTGCCAGATAATGTCACATTATAATAGTGGAAAGGTGGTTTTGAATCATGAGAGCACATTATGTTCTATGTTGGCAAATGGGAAAACTGGTGGTTCTAGACTTTCTAAATATCCCTTCACAACGCATACAGTCCTCCTCCAGTGTAATCAAAGATAGTACACTGTCTTGATTTTCATCAATACTGTGCTGCTTTTCAAAAAGGAAGGAAGTGTAACATTATGTCCAAAGGATCCCTGTGTTCTGAATCTTAAATGGGTACGGAAGAAATTATTTCGAGACATGGAGAATAGCATTTCATGATTTTTTTAGTGACAGACACAAGTTCAAAACCTCCTTTTTTTCTGTTCATAAAGGAATATATATACACATACACATAATATATATATACATTCTATATAAAATATATATAATTATAAATTATAATTATATATTTACATTAGTATATATATGAAAATCTGTATTTTGCTTTCATTCTTTCCAGAAACTGTTTTTCCAAATTTTTCTATAATTCAAGGAATAAATGTATTAAAATAGTGGAGGCATCAATTTATTTGTGCCGAATCTCTATTTTCAGCACCTTAAATGGGAGTAGGGGCTTGAGGAAAAGACTTATGCGTATTCTGGAAGATAATAAAGCCCATAAAATTCTGTCCCATTTTCCATCTTAAAAAATAAAAAAGACAAATAAAGAAATGAGAAAAAATAAAAAGCTGTTTTTCTTACATGGGCCATTCTCTTAAATTGTCATAATCTGGAGTGTTCGTGAGCCCCACCCCTTGCACTGCTATATTTCATTTCCCTGCCCTTTCATACCTGCCACTTCAAACAAAGTTCATCATCAGCATGGATGACTAAAAATAACTGGACTTCACCTGTATTCATTGAAGATTTTCCCTTATGGCTTATATTTTATTTTTTTACTTGCATTGCTGTTGTATTGATAGATGACTGAAAAATATACGGATAGACCCTTTCTAACCCACTGACCATTCATCATTCCCAGTTTCCTTCCTCCAAAGGCAAATTCACTGCACTATACATCATCCCACATACATTTATCATCATCTAGCACCATACCGCCTCTGAAAATTTAATCCCCCAAGAACTGCATCATGGAAATAGCATCCTATTCCTCTCTCATACTCTAACACACAGCATTAATCCTTCCTCTCTAGATAAACAGATTTTGTGGAACATCACTCCAAACTTTTATGCATCAGCATACCCAAATATCTCATTCCATTTGCTTGTGTAGGGACCAAGAATAGGCTGCCCCAAGATGGGCCACTTTGGCATGAAGATTACCCTGAGCTGAAGATTCTCAAGACCCTACAGGCTCAAGGGACCCTTTTGTCCCTCCATTAAGTACATAGAATCTAAACTAGGGGCCACTCCCAGAATACAGGCTATTAGCAGAAATAAATTTTATCTAAGTGACCTATCTGTATGGCAGGGCAAATATCTAATTGCTAAACATCTGTTCTTATTTCCCTGTGAACTGCATTCTTCCCTCTCAAGTCTCAGACCCCTAACACCTTCTCTTTAGCTCAGGATGGCTTCTAGACCCCATTGTACCTGACCATCTTTGGAATTTCCGTGTTTGTATGGATTCCCTGTGTGCACACTCTTATACCTGGTTTTCTCCTCTTAATCCGTCTCATGTCAATTTGATACCAATCCAGCTAGAAGGACTCTTGAAGGGGACGGGAATTCTTCCTCCTGGACACTTTCCTTCTTATCCATTTTGCAGTTCTCCCACTTTGTTTCCAACTCTTTTGCTTCTATGCCTGAGCTATCGAGTCCCACTGGGGGAAATCGTAGCGTAGGGATTAGTATTACTTAAATTGTATCTCGGTTTTCTGGACTTTAAAATGTGGGGAATAAAAATATATTTCATTTTATTGTGTTGTTTGGAGGAATATCTAATGCAATTATGGGAAATGTTTTGTCAGTCACCTGGCACATAGTAATCACCTAATAAGTTTTAGCTATTATTATGAGAAATGCTATTCAAAGAATAGCATTCCACATGTAGAAACTCTGACAACAACATTTAATAGGTATTTGATTCCCACCTCATATAAACTATGTCTTTGTTTCTTAAACAGTGTGGTAGAGTAACAATAGCGAGTACTCATTCAAATGGTTGCTATAAGAATTAAATAAGAATATTCACATCAATAAGACCATATTAAGATAATTAAAAATATGCATTTAGAAAAGTGGCTGGAACATAATCAACACTCAACAAATGTTACCTATTAATAAATTCAATTGACTTACACTTACTATGTTGCCTTCATAGGAAATCGGATACTTGCTGCTTAGAAGGGAAAAATGTTAAGGATTATAAATTCCCCAAGGATTCCTATTCTATTTGCAAACACTCTTAAATTATATTCATCTTCACCCCTCCCATGCAAAAACATAAGAGAAAGAAACCTTCCCCAGGTCCTTGGTTAATTATCCACTCATGTATCCTCCAAACCAGTAATCTGCTCTTAGATTCACTAAATCAATAACCCGTGTCCCCTTAAATTTGAACTTCTTCCTCACCACTGTATCCTCTTAGGTGACTGCATTAACTTTAAAACTCACTAATGTTTTGCTGTTCTCTGATTACTTCAGCCCATTTCTCACACATTTCTGGGAAGAAAATTGAAAATCCCTTGCTTCTTAACATTAGGGTATTGCCCCCTCCAGATAAGTAAAACTGCTTTTGCAAAGTAGGTCAATGATTGCCTAAAAACGAATGAGAATATCCCTGTTTACTGAGTTGTTTGTGTCTACTTATTTTCATGTTCATCTCCTTCATGAGACTGTGAGCATCATAAAAAAGAAGATACTGAAACTCGGTAAACTGTTAATAAATTCTGAGTGCAAACTATGTTTTTGTACTTCCTCGGCACTCTTAAGTGTTCGCATATTTATGTTGTGTAATTCATGCCTCTGACCCACTAGAGATGGCCAATGTCTCCCTAGTCATTTTCTTCTCTTGATTTTCTTCAACTGCTTTCTTAAATATAATCTTTTAACATTGTAACCACAAGAGTTACATAACCAGAAATCAGTCTGTGATAGGAACTTCTTAGACCATTGCCTAAAAAGAAGAATAGTTAATTAGTACTTTTTTTTAACATCTCAAAATATTCCCTTCTTATTCTCCCTTATAAACATGTATTGTGATTTCTCTACCTAGAAATCGTCTTTTCCCACTTGACAGTCACCTGCTTAATCTAAAATAATACCTCATATAATGACATGAATTCTTGTTCTCTGCAAATCTTCAAATGATGATTTTCCATTGCCGTGTCCAGACAAACCACTTACCTAGGAATCATTAAAAGGTATGACAGTGGTGACTTTGGGGGCATTGAGGCTTCTGTGGACAAAATGGTAGCCATGGCTGCCTTAAAATGGGGTATTATGATGCTCAATGATCCCATCAGGTTTTGGAAAGCCCAGAAGTCCTCTGATTATATACACAGGAGACATAAAGATAGAGGGAAAATAAGATTGGCCGGAACTATGCACAGACATATTAACACTAGGACAGACATAGAACACTGTGTCTCCCCAGAGTTCATGTGTAGATAAAGCTCATATGTTTCTATTTAGGGAACACTGTCTCTAGAGACAGTCCAACCCAGTGTCGCTGGACTGTTAATCAAATGATTAGCCCGTATTAAATGCTATAAGAAGACCAAGAAATAAAAAATGAGCTTAGTGTAGACAGTCTGAAAATTCCTATTGGGTTCAAGAAATAATAAGATCTGAATTGATAATAATCCAGGCTATTTCAAGATCTCCATTTTGTTATTCTTTTCCCTTGTGCCACTTACTATGACATGATGTCCATATGTGTGGTCGCCTTGTAATTCTTCTCACCATGTTCATGGGTCCTCATACACACTCACAGACTCAGGTGTATTCTCTGTTCTCCTATCAATAATTCATAAGTTATATTTTTATTGCTCTAGATTTTAAGCCTCTGATATTTTCTGATTTAACATGTTAAAAAATGATACTGCAAATATTCATAGATTTCAGACACTGCATTTCTTCTATTACTAACACAGCCAACCATCCTTGCATGTGCTGGAGAGTCACTGTAATGTCATTTGTCCTTTTTTTCTCATATTAAGTAGTTGGTTTAACTTATTGCTTACTTTCATTGGGTGTTTTGAGTTTTTCTTATTGATTTGCACATTCTTTTTGATATTCTAACCTAAAACTAGTGGCAAATTCTGCCAATGACTTCTAAACGGGCATTTATCTGTGAACATTGCCCATAATGCATTTAGCTGAAAAAGAAAATCCTTCACTTTAATATAAAGTCATCCAAATTTTGACTATTTTTTAAAGAGTTTACCATGCTTTTAACATTTTCCCCACCTTTTTTCTTGGACTTTAACTCCTAAGATCAATTTTTGAACTCATTTCATGACTAATCTCTGAAAATCTAGAATAATAACCCTATACCTATGCGTTGGCCACTCACCCTGTTTCCTTTCCCCCTTGGATTCTGAATGGTGTCTTACTGCAGGCTTTACCCAGCCTGGCACATTTCACTCTCCAAACACTGGTTTTATTATTTTCCTTAAAAATGCACACAATTCAAGGGCGACGGAGTGGCTCAGTAGGTTAAGCGTCTGACTTTGGCTCAGGTCAGGATCTCGCAGTTTGTGGGTTCAAACCCTGCATGGGGCTCTGTGCTGACAGCTCAGAGCCTGGAGCCTGCTTGGGATTGTGTCTTCCTCTCTGTCTGTCCCTTCCCCTCTCGCACTCTGTCTCTCTCTCTCTCTCTCAAAAATAAATAAACATTTAAAAATGTTTTAAATATGCACAATTCATTCTTTCTTTCCCTTTCTTGTTCTTGTTCTTTTCTATTTGTGAGCCAGTTCCATTAATGTATGCATCATTACGACTCTCTAGGCTTCAGGAGCCCATAGGTTGGGAACCACTGGTATAACGGATTTGTTTGTTTGTTTGTTTGGTCCTCTTGATCTCTGCCTTTCATCATCCCCCAAGTCTTCTTTTCCTTCTTCTACTTAATTATCAATAAATCTGTTTGGGAGGCACCTGGGTAGCTCAGTCGGTTAAGCGGCCGACTTCAGCTCAGGTCATGATCTCACAGTCTGTGAGTTCGAGCCCCGCGTCAGGCTCTGTCCTGATGGCTCAGAGCCTGGAGCCTGCTTCAGATTCTGTGTCTCCCTCTCTCTCTGCCCCTCCCCTGCTCATGCTCTGTCTCTATGTCTCTCAAAAATAAAATAAAAACGTTTAAAAAAATTTTAAAAATAAATAAATCTGTTTGGGCACTGTATTAAACAAACAAACAAACAAACATAAATAAATGCATTCTATAGCAAAATAAATGTAATAGCCTAATTTTATGCCCATAGAACTAAAATCATTTTGAATAAGTGATACATGGTCTTAGGGACTGAGAGGAATTAAGATGTTCTGTGACATTACTACTCTAAATGAAAGAAATTGGTCTTGATTATAATTACATCTGAGTTTGGTTCTACATAAGTTACCATATAACTCTACCAGATTATGTTGCAAGCCACATGGAGCTAGTATATTTCTTGAAAGACATTTAGACCACAACCAGCTTGCTCCATTTAGCTCACATGGACATAACTTTAATGAAAATGGAGACTACAGTTTGCCTCCAAAGGCATATGAGCTAATCATATCTAAATACTCTGTGGTATTTACCATGACAGAAAATCTTGTCTCAGTTTTTAAAGCCAGTCTGTTCACTTGACACAAATAAAGTGTCGGATATCTCAGGGGCGGCTGAGTGGCTCAGTCGGTCAAATGTGCAACTCTTGATTTCTGATCAGGTCATGATCTCACAGTTTGTGAGTTCGAGCCCTGCATCAGTTTTTATGCTGACAGTGTGGAGCCTGCCTGGGATTCTCTCTCTCCCTCTCTCCCTCTCTCTTCTTCTCTCCCTCCCTCTCTCCCTCCCTCTCTCTCTCTCTCTCTCTCTCTCTCTCTCTCTCTCTCTCTTTCTCTCTCTCTCAAAAATAAATAAACATTCAAAAAATTTTAATAAAAAATAAAAAAATAAAGTATTGGATGTCTTAGAGCTCAGAGATAAAATTATTCCTATAAATTATTCCATAAATTATTTCCTAAAATTAAAGTTAAGTTTAGTTTCTTGAGAAATCTTATTGAGAATGATTAACCTTAACTTTATTCAGCCAAGATTTAGTGATGTTTAGAAGTGTTTCTGTAACATACTAAAGCTTTTCTGATTTCTTTCTGATGTTCCATTTTGTCATCATGGAAATATAGGATATATTTAGAAGAAGAATAGTGAATTTTACAGTTTATTTAATTCAAACTTTTTATTAAAATTTTGGGAAATAATATTGAATGGCTCTTCAATATATAACTTTTAAAATTGGGACACCTGGGTGGCTCAATCAGTTAAGTGTCTGACTTCAGTTCAGGTTATGATTTCACAGCTCATGAGTTCAAGCCCTGTGTTGGGCTCTGTGCTGACAGCTCAGAGCCTGCAGCCTTCTTCAGATTCCATGTCTCCCTCTTGCTCTCTGCCCCTCCTCCGCTTGCACTCTGACTCTCTCTCTCTCTCTCAAAAATAAATAAACATTAAAATTTTTTAAACAAAATAAAGAACATATATTGATAATTTATTGCTATAAAATTTATAAATATTAGCTAATGAAACACAAAGATATACAAGTTATAGAATAGTATATATTTTAACAGCTCCCCATCTAACCTAACAAGAGATTTCAGTTTCTTGAAATCTGTGTGTGTGATATTCTCATGTGTGATATTTATCTCCAAAAATCTTTTGCTAACTTGCACTCATATTACAAGCATAAACAAGTCTCTGTATCTTAACAAGCTCAGCCAGCACTGGATCCTGACAACCATAATTTATTTTTCCAGTTGTGTACCAAATATTAAATTGTATTTGACCTATTATTTTAAATTTTGTAGTTATTTAATCTTAAGTGAGATTGAATATATTTTAGTACTTATTGACAATTTCAATTTCTAAGTACTGACAATTTAAATTTTAGATCTTGTTTTTATAGATTTATATTGTCTTTTGTCATATTGATTTATAAATATGCTTTGTCCGAGTAACTAATTTTGTCATGGGTTGAATTGATAGTTTAAGAGTTTGATATTTCTTATTTTTATGTATCTTTGTATGTATGTCTGTGGCAATGTATTGATTTCCATTTTATGAACTCTCATTTCCTGTCCCTCCCTGGAAGGTATAGCTTATTAAAAAAATCTTTTTTTTAGGGGCTCCTGGGTGGCTCAATCGGTTGAGCATCCATGAAGCTCAGGTCATAATCTCACTATTTGTGAGCCGAGCCCTGCTTTGGGCTCTTGCCGACAGCTCAGGGCCTGGAACCTGCTTCAGATTCTGTGTTTCCCTCTCTCTGCCCCTCCCTTGCTCACACTCTCTCTCTCAAAAATAAACATTACAAAAATTTTTAAATAATTTTCAAGAACAATTTTCCTTAATTTTATAGTTTCATTTTTATGTATATGATATCACTATCAGTATAAATTATTTTGGAAGATTGTAATATTTGTATTTGTGTTAGAAACTAAGTTATAGGGCAGGGAGTGGTGTATTAAATAGGTGATGGGGATTAAGGAAGGCACTTGCGATGAGCACAAGTGATGAATCCTTAAATTTTACACCTGCAACTAGCGTTGCACTGTATGCTAACTGGAATTTAAATAAAAAGTAAAAAAAAAAAAAAAAGAAATCAGGTATTGATTTAGTGCTGAATTTTCTAAATGACTATTAAATAATCCATATTTTCTTTAAAAATGTAAACGTCACTAAAAGTTCATTGTTTTTTCTATGTATCTAGTGTTATTTCTGTACTTAATATTCTCTTATATTGAGATGTGTGGGTGTTCCCTGTTCATATTTCTTATTGTATAAAACATTATTGCTTTATATGTATTTTACTAAGTTTAGAAACTACTCCCAAACATTACTTGAAGTGTTTTTTGAATCTTTTGTTTGTTTGTTTTGAGAGAGAGAGTGTGTACATGCGAGTAAAGTAGGGGCCGAGGCAGGGAGAAAGAGAATCCCAAACAGGATCCATGCTCAGCACAGAGCCCTATGCAAGGCTCAATCCCAAGGAACAGTGAGATCATGACCTGAGCCGAAATCAAGAGTAGGACACACAACCGACTGAGTCACCCAGGCGTCCCTTAATTCTTTCATCTCTCTGACTTTTAATATTCCCTAAGAACCTTTAAAATATTTGTTAAGTTAAAAATATTGTCATTTGTTTAGTCACAGTGAAACTATGGAAATGTTTTAGGAGAACAGATACAGTTACATAAATAATATATTTCTATTTCAAGTGTATCCTCTTACAAGTCCCATCAGAGTGTTAATGACTTCTACATATATTTATGTACATTTATATCTACAGGTGCTGCATTTGCAAATAGGATTTGTCATTCTAGTTTGCTTTCTAATGGTATTTTTGAATGTAAATAAATGAAGGCTTATTTTTATTTTTTTAATCATTATCTTTTAATGTTTATTTATTTTTGAGAGACATAGAGACAAAGCGTGAGCAGGGGAAGGGCAGAGAGAGAGGGAGATACAGAATCCGAAGCAGGCTCCAAGCTCTGATGAGCCCTCAGCACAGAGCCCGACTTGGGGCTTGAACTCACAGACCGTGAGATCATGACCTGAACTGAAGTCGGCCGCTTACCGACTGAGCCACCCAGGTGCCTCACGAAGGCTTATTTTTAGAATGTGTTATTTGCGGAATGCTTATAATTTCAACAAATTGTTAGAAAAAATTATTGAATATCACATTTAGAATAAACTTGAAGTATATAAGAACATTTCCTTCTTCCATCTCATATGAATACTTTATTAATTTCTTAATTCATTTCTTTGATTTATAAATATGCTTTGCCCGAGTAACTAATTTTGTCATGTGTTAAATTGATAGTTTAAGAGTTTGATATTTCTTATTTTTATGTATCTTTGTATGTATGTCTGTGGCAATGTATTGATTTCCATTTTATGACTCTCATTTCCTGTCCCTCCCTGGAAGGTATAGCTTATTAAAAAAATCTTTTCTGACTAACACAGAAATAAAATTAAATTATATTCCTTTTGTGAAAATTCTTGATTTTATCCATACTTTAAAGAAAATTATGATACAATCTATGAAAAATCTGTTTTATATACATTTTTGTCTTAAACTCTCTTTGATTAGAAGTCGAATGGAAAACTTTATTTGCTATTCAGTTTGGATGGGTGATTCTATTCATGTTTACAAAGTAAAGTGGCATGAATCATCAACTATATGCTTTGAAACAGATTCATTTAGAGTATAGCCTCATCTACATTATAAAAATAAGTTCCAAGTTTTCAATCATTTGACTATTTTTGTTTGTTTTCAAGTTGTTGTGAATTCTTACCTTTTGATATACATTTAAATACATTTTAATTGGAAGTAGGAACAAAGGCCAATATGATATGTAAACCTGATATCATATTATCCTGGAAGATTGAAGGTTATTTTTATTATCAGTCCACAATGTCATTTATGATTTTTTCGTATCTTGAGCTTCCAAAATATAAGTAAGGACTTCAAAGGAATCTAATAACAAACATACATTTTCCCCTAGGTAGAGTTCTTCACCAATTCTTCTATCTCTATACATTTTCTGAAAGATTGAAATTTAAGAGCTATCAATTTCTACATTTATATTTGCTATCAATCAGTTGATTTCATATGCATGCATATGTCTTACTACATCTTATATGTACATCAAAACATCAAAACAGGACTGCTTCTTCAGGAGTCCATGCTATGGAGATTGAATCATGGGATTAATGATTCACAATCTCCAATAATAGAAGAGGGGAGAGGACTGAGAATTAGAAAAGTTAGAGAAGTCCTTTAAAGAGATGGAATGCTTACCACATTTTCTCTCAGAAACTTATGGACAGAGTTCCACAAAGCAATAAAGATCGGCTCTATCTAGTAGCATATGTACGAGTATTTTTCCTAATTGGTGAAGAGGATGACAATGATGAAGATGAGTTGTTGCTAGAAAAATAATGCTGACAGTATCTTCTCTCTTCAAGATCCTCATGAATGACAATTGCACATGACTTGCAGTACAGACTAGGCTTTTTTACTTTCCCAAATGCCTAGTTATCTGACCTCCCATTAATTATTAAGTAACACATATTTTCCCCATCAATAGGAAATACCCCTATCAAAAAAGAAAAAGCTTGTCTGGCTGATATGTATCAAATCCGTACAAGAAAAAAGAAGACCCAGTAAAGCAGATCAGTGAAGCATATATTCTTCACATATGTCCTTCACAATAAAGGACATCAATTTCTGTAAGACTCAAATTAAGATTTTCAGATTGTCAGTTTAGTAGTCATTTAGAGATACATAAAAAAATGATAGACGTTCTGAGAAGCAGGAAACAGAGTTGTCTGTTGATGAATTAATAAGAAGAGAAGGGTGATGATGCTTTGGAATGACTCGTGATCAAACTACTAACAGACCTGAAAATGCCAACTGGTTAGAGACCAATCGCAATGTCTATGTTGACGAAGGCAACCACACCAAGTGGTGATAAAATTGTGCCTCCAGTGATGAATATGCACTGTGTGTTTGGAAGACTTCTTTGTAGATATTCCTTGCAAGTTAAATTTTCTGAACAAGCATGAGTAGTATTTTTTCCTGGTCAGAAATGATAACATATGTGATAAATGATTCTACTATCAAAGTTTATAATATTATAGTTAAGTTGAGAAATCTGGGTTTAATTAATATTCTTGATACTTCTATATCTTTCAAGAAATGGCATATCTGGTAAGTCTTAGGTTTCGACTGCCTTAGTTTTAACTTCCTTAAATAAATATATTCTTTTCCTCTCCCTGCTCAGAGTATTCTACACATAAACCCCTTGTGTCTGTTTAATCTGAAGTGTTTTAATTCCTCTTCATGGAGAACCACTTCTGAATCCTTCCCCGGATCTGTTGAGTCTTCACACTGTAGATGATGGGGTTCATTAGGGGTGGGAAGATGATGTAGATGTTGCCCATGAGGACATGGACCACAGGAGAGAGATGTTTCCCAAAGCGGTGCACCATGGTGAGACCAATGATGGGGATATAGAAAACCAGAACAGCGCAGATGTGGGAGACGCAGGTCTGCAAGGACTTGAGCCGCTCCTCCCGGGATGCAATAGCCAAGACAGAATGCAGGATCAGAATGTAGGATACAATAATTAACACAGAATCAAGCAAAAGAATGCAAATCACCAGAGCCAAGGCATAGAAGCTGTTGAAGCGGATGTCAGAACATGCTAGTCTCAGCAGGTCTTGGTGAAGGCAGAAAGAGTGAGAGAGGATGTGGGAACGGCAATAGTGGAAAAACTTCAGGCGGATTATGGGAGCCATGATGAACACAAAACTCCTAACTAGAATTCCCAGTCCAATTTTGATGATCCTGGCATTGGTTAGTATGGATGTGTATCTCAGAGGATTGCAGATTGCCGTAAAGCGATCAAAAGCCATGGCAAGAAGGACTCCAGACTCTGTGAGGGACAGACCATGGATGAAGTAAGTTTGGGCGATGCAGGCATCCAGGCTGACTTCCTGACTCAGACCCCACAAGATCCCCAGCACCGTGTGTACTGTGGACAGCCCCATGCACAGGTCAGTGAGGGCCAGCATGGCCAGGAAGTAGAACATGGGCTCATGTAAGCTGGGCTCCGTCCGGATCACATGCAGCACCAGGCAATTCCCTAAGAGTACCATGGCATAGATACAGGAGAAAGGAATGGAGAGCCAGGGATATTCCCGTTCCAGGCCAGGAAAGCCTGTTAGGAGAAAGGTTGAGGAATTGTCATAAGCAGGCAAAGCAGACATGGATAATTTGAGGTATTTTCTCTATGAGCCAGCAGCACTCGTGTCCATTCAGTAGATAGCTTTCACTCAGCTTGTTTTCTCATATAGGACCAATCTGTGGTATATGGCACAGATTGGTATATGTATAGGCAAAAGTGGTATATGTATATAATACAGAATTCTTTCTATTAAAAAGTCACATTCACTGTATTTCACATCTGTTATCCGAGTACATCTCCACACTTAGGAATCTTGTTCTGTTCCTTTCTACTTAGTAAAACATTGAGAGTAGACGAAGGAAAAAGTGATCTTAAATAAATTTTGATTTTTCTCGAGCAACTAGAGATTATGATAAATTTTGACTTCTCACGCATATACTAATCTTTCAGAGTATTTGTGAAAAGTAGTTACCCTTCACCTTCAGAGCGTTATTCAGTCTGTCTCTTCGATCTGGCAATTCCTGTTCAAGTCTTAACTCACTTGCCAAAATTCAGGTGTATTTGTTTCTCTGCTCCCGGGAAAGTAGATGTATCTTTGTAAGTGCTTGCATCCAGAGGGAGCTGGAGGGCTGTGACGTACAACATCAGGAAGGAGATTGGTATAAATGGGCACCATGTCCCTAGAGATATTCTGTTCACATTTCAGAGAGAAGGATCAAAACATCATCTGACTGCATTCTGGAATTATCCATGGGGAGTGCATTCGTTTTATTTAAAAAACACACATTTATTTGATGCTCTGGACTATTCAAACACTGTTTCAAGAATTTAAGAAAATACATTAGGAAAACTAATATAATGCTGTACATTAGTTATACTTAAAATAATAAGTAATATCACACAAACCCTCAGTAGCTGGTGCTATTATGACCCATGCTTTATAGATGAATAAATTGAGTTCAGGAGAGGTTCAGCAGCTCGGTAAAGACACACAGTGAGTGAAGATTTGAACCCTTGCTGGCTCCAAGGCCGATGCTTTTAACTGCTCCTCTCTGTCTTCAGTTTCACTGCAATCAACTTCCTCTGCCTACCGCTTCTATGGCATCAGGTTCAAAGACTTGAGAGGTTCTCTCTAATCTTTAAAATGTTATTAAAAAAATCTCACTTATCAGTTCTGTTTGCTTTCAACAAGATCATCAGTGAGCCTAAGATACTCTATCATATTCCCTTTCTTCACAAACCAGCCTTTCAATTCTCATCACCTACCACAGAGCGGACACTCTCTGTTTCCTGTATTACTCCAGAGACATTTCAACGTTGGGGAACAACTGCTTTCCATCAATAAAAAACTTTCTCAGTCATAGTCTCTCCCCCCCACCACAGCTTCACTGAGATATAGTTGACTTCTAACTTTGTGTAAGGTGTGTAACATGTTGATTTGATACATTTCCCTGTTGCAGAATGATCACCACCAGAACATTAGCTACCACCTCCGTCCTGTCACAAAATTACCATTTTTGTTTCTTGTGGTGAGAGCATTTAAGGTCTATGTTTTTAGCAACCTTCACATATATGATACAGTACCATTAGCTATAATCGCTATGCTACACATGGGGTCCCCAGACATTGTTAATTTTATAATTGGAAGTTTGTACCCCTTGACTAATATCTCTCCATTTCTCTTACCCACCAGCCCCTGGGAACAACCCCTCTACTCTGTTTCTGACTTCAGCTTCATTGGATTCCACACATAAGAGGTACTGTGCAATATTTGTCCTTTTTCTGTCTGATTTATTTCACTTAGTATTATGTTCTCAAGTTTTATCTAAGTTGTCACAATGACAGGATTTTCTTCTTTCTTATGGCTGAATAATATTTCATTATTAATTAATATTTATTTTTTTATAATATTATTTGTATAAATATATATTCAATACATATGTCATGTCTTGTTTATTCATTCATCTGTAGACACACAAGTTATTTCTGTATTGTGGATCATGTGATGGACATGGGGATGCAGATATTGTAACTGCTCAGTTAAATTTATTCCTAAGTATTTTATTGTTTTTATGTTATTGTAAATGGATTGCTTTCCTCACTTTTTTTTCAAATGTCTCGTTGTTAGTGTATAGAAATGTAACCATTTTCTGTATGTTGATTCATATTCTGAAACTGTACTGAATTTGTTGATTAATTCTAACAGGGCTTTTTAGTTTTTTTTGTTTTGGGGGGAGGGAGGTGGTGGCATCTTCGGGATTTTCTCTATATAGGATCATATTTGCAAACAGAGACAATTTCTCCTTTCTTATTTGGATGTCCTTTTTTTTTCTTGCCTGACTGCTCTAAGATTCTCAATTATGTAGAATAAAAGTGGGGAGCATTGGCACACTTGTCTTATTCCTGATCTTTGATGAAAAACTCAGTCTTTCACCAGTGAATATGTTATTGACCATGGGATTGTCATATACGTCCCTTGTTATGTGAAGTATGTTTCTAAAGTACTCAATTTCTTGAAAGTTTCTACCATGCAAGGGTAATGTACTTTTTCCTACATCTATTGAGATGATCATATGATTTTATATTTTATTATATTAATGTGGTATATTACATTTATTGACTTAAATGCAATTGATTTGCATAGGTTGGCTCATCCCTACATCCCAGAGATAAATCCCACTCGATAATGATGTATGCTTCTTTTAATACACTGTTGTGTGTTCTTTGTGTTCAGTGGGCTAATATATGCTCAAGAATTTTTACATCTATATTCATCAAGAATATTGGTCTCTAATTTTATTTTCTTGTAGTGTCCTTGTCTGGCTTTGGTATTAGCGTTGTGTCGACCTTGTAAAATGAGTTTGGAAGTGTTCCTTCCTCTTCAGCTTTTTGAAAGAGTTGGAGAAGGATTGACATTAAATCTTACTTAAATATTGAGTGGAATTCACCAGTGAAGCCATCTGATCCTGGGTTTTTCTGTGTGGAATGCTTTGGATTACTGATTACATTTTCTTCCTCATTATTAGTTTGTTCACATTTTCTCTTTCTTCATGACCCAGTCTTTGTGAATTTCAAGTCTTTAGGAATTTATCCATCTCTCCTAAATTATCCAGTTTGTTGATTCTGTGATACCAGCTGTAATGTCTCTTCCCTTTTTCCTAATTTTATTTACTTCAGTCTTCTCTCTCTTTTTCATAGTCTAGCCAAAGTTTGGTAAATTCTGTTTAGCTTTAAAAAAAAAAACAGCTCTTAGTTTTATTAATCATTTCTGTTTTTTTTCATTTCCGTTTCATTTATTTCTGGTATGATCTTTGTTCTTTCTTTGTTTTTGCCAACATTGGGCTTAGTTTGTTCTGTTTCTAATTTCTTGAGATGAAAAGTGAGAGTTTTATTTGAAATATTTCTCGTTTCTAAATGGTGGCATTCATGGCTATAGACTTCCCTCTTAGAACTGCTTTTGAATCATTGTATAGGTTTTTTTTATTTTTAATATTTATTTATTTATTTTGATGGAGAAAGAGAGAAAGAGAGCACACATAGGGAAGCAACAGAGACAGAGAGAGAAAGAGAATCCCAAGCAGGCCCTGCACTGTCCACGCAGAGCCAGGGGCAGGGCTCGATTCTATGAACTGGGAGATCACGACCTAAGCATAAATCGAAAGTTGATCGGTCAACTAAATGAGCCACCCAGATGCCCCCTCATGTCCTCATTTTATTTTATTTTTTTATTTTATTTTATTAAAAAATTGTTAATGTTTATTTACTTGAGAGAGAGCGAGAGCTAGAGAGAGAGAGCGCATGCGTGCGTGCAAGTGGGGGTGGGGCAGAGACAGAGGGAGACACAGAATCTGAAGCAGGCTCCAGGCTCTGAGCTGTCAGCACAGATCCCGACTGGGGGGCTGGAACCCACAAACTGTGAGATCATGACCTGAGCCGAAGTCAGACACCTAAACCAACTAAGCCACCCAATTGCCCCTGTTGTCCCCATTTTAGATGAGAAAACTGATTAAGGTTAAGTATCTTGCCCAAAGACACAGTACTCACAGAGACTGGAGAAGAGTTTTCAACCCAGAAAGTCTGGCTTTGTAAGCACATTCTTTATCTCTGTGATCTACCATCTATGAAAAGATATGATACTTAAGTAATTCTAGAAATTAAATTAGATAATAGAAGTACTCTAATTCTGAGAATTAAATAATGCCAAGGTTCCTTGTACATAGTAACTGCTAAAAAATATGCTCAGTAACATCTTGTTATGAAAATAGAGACTCCAATTTCAAGAAGTTTATAAGGATTATCAACCTCATACAAATTATTATGACTTATGAACAATATTTTATTTGCCAGCACCCAAATTCTTTGAATACTGATGGCATGAGTTCAAATAAAAAGAGAAAAGTTATGGCTGAAATAAAGGGAAATAAAATGAAATTTTATGTTAATAACAGTAGCCTGTTTTATATAGGATATACTTGCTACCCTTCAAAAAAAACATGTAAAAACCAGTTAGGGAGGTAGCAAACTACCACATGTTTCTGGATCTCTCTGTCCAATGCTCATTTCCAAATCTCCATAAATGAAGGAGTTATTTTTTATAAACTTGCACTTGTAAGAATATGCAAAATTTAGTGGAGTGGAGCATCTGCACTACAGAGACTTCCCGTGGGTTTTCTCTCATTCCCCCAAAGGAGCACAGCCCTTATATGTTGCATCACTCGCTCTCAGAACCTCCCAGGGTTCAGGATTTACTCCAGTGACTCCTAGACCTGCATAAATCTTGCTTCTTCTGAAATGTCCATGCCACCGTGACAAAAGAGAAAAGAACAAGATCCATTTTCAAGATTGGCAAGACCATCTCTGCTGTGAGTGCTGTGAGTGTTGTTCTTTATTAAGTTCATGAAATGTACATGTAGGAATGGGTGACATGACTGAGAAATGACTTCTATAAATGACTGAGTGTCTTATGTAATAAGCAGAGGTTAATCTTACTGCCCTATGGCAGTGAACTGCAATTTTTTTCACAAGGTTTTAAAGGCGAACACTCGAATGTTCCCTTTTCTATTTGGTATTAATTAATAAATTAATAAACTTCATTATAATTCCTTCACAAGCCAGGAATTTTATCTGTTATTTGTAGTATGAAGCACTGAGGTAGAAAGTGACAGTGAGATATTGGATATGGGCACGGATTCCTCTGAAGGGGCCAGTGATTGAATAACAAGGTTTCATGTGTAGGCAAACTTCAGTCTCTGTTTCTGAGCAGGTGCAGCTTCTGAAAAAATACAAGCATTGGTCTTATATGTAACGAGCTGTTGTGTTAAATCTGATCATTCCTCTCATAGCTGTTACTTCAAACTTTATACTAAGGCAGTGGAAAACACATGATTCTTAATAAGCTGTTAAGTATTTTTTTTCTGAGAAGTATCTATCTTTATAGATCCATGACTGTTCAACGTGATTCCAAAATCAGTAACTCCACCTTTCTCCTTACGGGCTTCCCTGGGCTGGAACGGGAATATCCCTGGCTCTCCATTCCTTTCTCCTGTATCTATGCCATGGTACTCTTAGGGAATTGCCTGGTGCTGCATGTGATCCGGACGGAGCCCAGCCTACACGAGCCCATGTTCTACTTCCTGGCCATGCTGGCCCTCACTGACCTGTGCATGGGGCTGTCCACAGTGCACACGGTGCTGGGGATCTTATGGGGGATCAGCCAAGAGATTGGTCTGGACGCCTGCATTGCTCAAACCTTCTTTGTCCATGGTCTATCATGCATGGAGTCTGGAGTCCTTCTTGCCATGGCCTTTGATCGCTTCACTGCCATCTGCAATCCTCTGAGATACACATCCATCCTCACCAATGTGAGAATCATCAACATTGGTGTGGCCATTTTAGGGAGGAGTTTCCTGTTCATTACTGCTCCCATTGTCCGCCTAAAGTTCTTTGATTACTGCCATCCTCACATCCTCTCCCATTCCTTCTGCCTGCACCAAGACTTACTTCGGCTCGCCTGCTCCGACATCCGCTTCAACAGCTTCTATGCGTTAGCCCTGGTGATCTGCACTCTGTTTTTGGATTCAGTGCTCATTCTCATCTCCTACATCTTGATCCTGCATTCTGTCTTGACTATTGCATCCCGGGAGGAGCGGCTCAAGTCCTTGCATACCTGCGTCTCCCACATCTGCGCTGTTCTGGTTTTCTACATCCCAATTATTGGTTTGACTATGGTGCACCGCTTTGGAAAGCATCTCTCTCCTGTGGTCCATGTCCTCATGGGCAACATCTACATCATCTTCCCACCCTTGATGAACCCTATCATCTACAGTGTCAAAACCCAACAAATACGTAGCAGGATCCAGAGATGGTTCACTAAACAAAACTGAGTACTAGAAGTTAGTGTCTCCTAAGGAAGGGAAGGTAGTATTTGCAAGAGGAATGACTAATAATGATTTGTAGCAGAAATGATAAATGTATATGTAATACTTAACAGATTAAAGGCATATTTATAGTCAGTTTCTAATTTAGTTTTTCAAAGCTAGAGAAATAAGCAGAGAAAGTGTTACTGATCTCTTTTCCTAATCTTAAAATAAAGTATCAGGTTAACCACGGTGAATTGTGTTCCATAGTGCGTCAGTGATCAGTTGCCTGGGTAGTTACTGAGTTTACAGTACCATCCATGCTTTTTGAATTCTAGTAAGAGTGTGATTGATTTTATTTTTCATGTAATGGTGTATCTGTACATTTACTTGTATGGGACAAGTAGCCTTTACATATTACTACTGTGTGTCACAAGTTGACTCTGTTGATTTTGTCGACAAGAAAATTTTACTCTACCCCTCAAGGGTCTTCTAAACTAGTCTAATAATTACATTGGCATGAGACAGATTAACAGGAGGAAAAAACAAAATTTAATCAATGCACACAGAGGTCCACAGTAAAATTAAGACCAAAGGAAATGACCAAGGCATGAATTTCTTATATATTTTAGACAAAGAACATATATCTGTGGGGAATTGACAGGACAAAGAAAACTTATGCTCAAGAGCTTCCATTAGTAAATAATTCTAAATGTGGGCTGGAGTTTGGGCTAGAGTAATAAATTAGTAGAAGTTACAAGATTTATTTATATAGGCTACTTTGGCCTTGAATTCCCAGTGTCTGATGATAAGGATGTCGCTTTACCCATCCATGCAGAGAAGGTATCTTTCACATGGGAGATGAGCTTCCTGCTATCTGGAGACAAAGAGTCAGTATCCTTGCACTGGCTGTTTCTTAAATAAGCTTAATTCCACATAATCTTTATGACATTGTGGCATGCTTTGGGACAGCCTTCCCTAGGGTACCTTCAAGGTCATTCACACCTCTTCTACATATGTTTAAGCAAAAGTGCCTGGAAAGCCCATTCGGTGTCACCTAATAGAATGTAGGATTGGTAGATTAGATTACACAGCGTAATGCAAAAGATTTGGTGAACAGTGACTGAATCAGCTGTCATATCTCTACATAGGCAACCATGGACTCCCAAATCCATATAGTTTACAGTACCCCTGAGAGTTGTCAGCAGACTTTAGTCTTGGTGTCAGCATACATGAAAATTTAAAGACCGTAGATCAACCTCTTTATCTTTAAGGTGGGATGCTAAGACACACATACATTAAGTAAACATCAGTACCTAAACTGGGGATAGAGGGTCACCTGGGTGGCTCAGTTGGTTGACTGACTTTGGCTCAAGTCATGATCTCACACTGATGGATTCGGGCCCCACATCAGGCTCTGTGCTGACAGCTCAGAGCCTGGAGCCTGCTTTGGATTCTGTGTCTCCCTCTCTCTCTGCCCCTCCCCGACTCGCACTCTGTCTCTCTCTCTCTCTCTCAAAATAAACATAGTAAAAACATTTTAAAAATAAAAATAAAAAAATAAACTGAGGCTAGAATTACAGCTTTGAGAATCTTCTGAATGTATATTCCGTTTCTAAGTCTCACCCTTTTCACAGATAAAATTAAGAAATTCAACTTCAGGGGCACCTGGGTGCTCAGTTGGTTAAGCCTCCGACTTCGACTCAGGTCACGATCTCACGGCTTGTGAGTTCGAGCCCTGCATCGGGCTCTGTGCTGACAGCTCAGAGCCTGGAGCCTGCTTCAGATTCTGGGTCCCTCTCTCTCTCTGCCCCACCCCGCTCGTGCTCTATCTCCGTGTCTCTCAAGAATAAATAAAACATTAAAAAGATTTTTAAAAAAAGAAATTCAACTCGATCATAAAATGCAGGCTTTATTTATTTATTTATTATTTATTTATTTATTATTTTGGTTCTTGCTTTTTAAAGAACATTGACCTCCTCCCAAATTAAAAATCAAAAAGTAAAAAAGAAAAAATCCTATAGTATCAGTCTCAAGACTTTTTTATTTTATTTTTTAATATTGTCACCTCATCCCAGCTATATGGAGCCGTGCCTGGGGCAGCTGAGTTATCAGCAGGGACTAATCACAGTTAGGCTGCAGAGATGCAGGGAAGCATACTGTTGCACATTTCCCTTCAGGTGTATGAAGTTCTGTCATCGATATTCTGAGAAACAGGGACAAATTCAATTTTGAAAAACAATGTTTGATTCGTTACCTTTAATTTGCCTTTTAGTGTTTTATTAGAAAATTAATATGTTTTTTAGATTTAAAGATATCACGCTTATGTTTGTTACTCTTGCCTTTCAGAACTGTCACTGTGTCCCACCCACGCATCCCTATTATGTCAGTCTACCTAAACAGCTCTGTCCACGTCAGACTATTTTACCCTGATGGCTCCTTTCTGTTGGGCTCTCTGGAAGGGTACTTCTTTATTTCAGAATGCCTGCCTCTCCCATCATTCCTACTTCTCTATGTGTAGCTCATTTCTGAAAGAAACTTCTGGCCAGTCATTGGTAATTGACCTGTTCTAGTTAAAGTGGGAAATAACTGATCTTATTTCTCCTCTTAGGGGAATTTGAGAAAATGGATGGAAAGGAAACTTCACATTGTTATATCATACATAATCAAATTATGATATTGATTGATGATGAAAATATAAGTAATCCCTAGTATATATGCATTAAGGTTTACATTGAATAAAATTTTGGGGGGAGCCTAGGTGGTCCAGTTGGTTAAGCATCCAAGTTTGACTTGGGTCATGATCCCCCAGTTCAAGAGCTCGAGCCCCACATAGGGCTCTGCTGTCAGCTAGGAACCCACTCTGGATCCTCTGTCTTCTTCTCTCTGTCCCTCCCTCACCCCTCAAAAACAAAAGTAAAAAACATTTTTAAAAATTTTATGGATATTAAAAGTCAGATTTTGGAGTAAGAATAACTATTTGAGTTGTCCAAGAGCAATAATATTATCCCCAATTGATACAACAGTAAAATGAGTTTGGTAAACTTTACATTTTGCATAAGTTAAGCTTTGATTTTCCCCATGAACGTTTCTAGGAAAAGAAGTTTTCCTATAGTTTCCTATAAAATTTCAATGTCTTCACTCTAAAAACTGAGCAGAAGATATGATAGACTGAAATGAGTCTAGGTGAATAATAGTGAAAAGGAAAGAAGTTTCTGTACGTGTTTCATATGGTCAGAGTTAGGATTCTGTGCTTACATATTTATACTTTATTTTTATTAAATTGTACCTAAAGTGATAACAGAATTAGAAGTTAGCTATTAATGCATTATATATGTGTATGTGGATATATATCAACATGTGTATATTTGTATTTATATATACATATGTATATATTCAGTTGATACTTATTATTTACAGATTCTGTATTTGTGAATCCACCTTCTTGTTCAAATATATTTGAAACCCCAGAATTAACGTCCCCAGTGTTGTCACCAGCAGCGGACATATGCAGGACAGAAAAATTTAAGCCAGCTGAGGTTGGACATTGTGAAGCTCTACCTTCTTGTTTCATCTATAATACGAATAACTGAGTATCCATTTTAGTGGTCTATTTAATGCTCTGTTTTCCTCTTTTTCGTGTTGTTGGTGATGGTGACTGTTAAAAATGTCCCCAAGCATCGTGCTGAAGTGCATCTAGTGTTCCTAAACCCAAGGCTGTGATCCATTTTACAGAGGTGATAAGTGTGTCAGATAACCTCCTGTAGGCAGGAGTTATAGCTTCATTGCCTGTGAGTTCAATGTTAATGAATCAAAATACTAAACATCCAGAAAAAGGAAGAGGAGGTTTACCAATTTGTGTATGAGGCTGCTCCTCCAGTTGCTAAAGTAACATCTGGAGTTTGTGATGAAACTATGGAGAGGATGGAAAATTGACTAAATTTGTGAATTCATGGGATTATGATCAATTAAATAGAATGTAGTGTATGGCAATGTTGCAAGTGTGAAATCCAAAGGTATCTACAGACACATGATCCAAGCTCAGAAAGGAGGAAACCCTTCTCTGCTAGTGTTTATTACAGGGAAACACTGCATGAAATGCATTATTTGTAAGAAATACATATTTAATGTGTCTGATACATATTAAAATGTGTCTTTAAATAAAAAAACACACACACACAAGCTACCTATTAAATGGTTATCGAATATGTGATCAGAGGCTCGAAGCAACTTGATTTCTCTATTTCTCCTGAAGAGAGATATTTCAGAACTCACAGTGACTTCACAGAAAATAACTGCAGCAAATAATAAAAATAGACCCTATATATTTATACCGTAATTCTGTATTTGTTAATATATACAGCGAAATTGCTTACACAGCTAAGAAACTACATATATGCATGCAAATGTTTATTACATCATTAATATGTTTCAAAAAATATTTATTTAGAGAAAAAAATAATTGAATTTAAGTACTTCTATAACATTCAATGTCATGGGCATTTTACATATGAAAAAAGTCCAAAAGTTGCGATTTTAAAGTTACCTACATTATTCATAAATAGCTGAAAAACTATGCAGAAAAACATTTATGATATAATTTAATTTTTATTTAAAATAATTCTAAATACATTTAAGTACAAAACAGCCTGAATATCATACCTACTAGTTAACTCTAATGAGAGAGTGGGGAAAGGGGAAAGAAGAGGCATTTTGTATTGTTTGAGTTTTATACAATTAACGGTATTGTTTCACTTTAAAACATATTTATCCAAGGAGAACCCTGTAGGAATTTTTCATGGGTTGTGGCATAATTTTAACTTGTCTATTGAATTTTCATATACGTAGACATCACAAACAATTTCATATATACTAAAAGCAATAAATAAATTCTGTGCTTGGCAAAGTTTTCTAGGCACACCAAAAATGTATTTAAAAGGGAAAAATAAGGTAAATAAAACATATTTTGTGTAAAATAAACTCTAAATTTTAATTCAGTCCAAGAGGAGCAAGAAGGAGAACCTAAGAGAGAGAGAATGAATCAGATGGACATTAGAAAATGCTAAAGTACAAGAGTTAAACCTAATAATTCAGGAAAGCAGAATCACAGAGCATAAGACAGGATTACTGAGCTAAAATAAAGGTTTGTAAAAATAACAAAGAAGAGATTTTAGTGCCTTACTAAAGAAAGAGAAGGGTTTCACAATAATAAAAAGATCAATCAACCAGGAAGATCTCTTATTTAGATCTTCATGCACTCAATAAATGGAAGTGCCTAGCTCCACACAGCTTAAAAAAACACAAATCAAAGAAATCAGCAGCTCTACAGGAGAAACAGACTAATCCACATTCATAATGAAACATTTAACAAATGTTACAACTTTTCTATCAAAAGCTGAAAACACAAGCAAATCAATCTGATAGAAGTGATAAGATCACATAAAATTAACAACTTCTCTATACACACAGATATAAAAATACAGGTTTTGGTACAGGTATAGATATATAAATAGTTATTGATATAGGTATAAGTAACACTTCAATCAACAGGTACAGGTGAGCAAGAAGTGACAGATTGGTCATACATAAAGCCTTCATTTGTATTTTTAAATTAATTGTAGTGTGATATTAACAAACTATTGGAAAGGTAGGGACACAGTATCTCAGCTCAAGCACAAGAGGGACGAGGCAGATTTTCACAAAGAAAATGACGGTGACGAGCATCACGACCAGGACAATCTCTACTGAGTGCTCACCAGTTAGCTAACCCCGTGTGAAGGGCCTTACACAAATGTTTCCATTAAGTTACGGTGAAATCACTGTTTCTAGTTCCAAATGAAATCTATGTTATTCTTCCTTATTTATGGGTTAGGCAGTTGAATTTGTGATAGTAATTGTATTCCAGTGACTATAGTGAGGAACTGGCAAAATAAGAGTTTGAAACAAGTTCATTTTGACTCTAGAAGTCATGCATGAAAACAACTTCGTCAGCAATTTTGTTCCTACCAAACTGAAATCTGCTTTTTGTATAAAATATTATTGACAAATGTTGACTACTGGCTGTCATTTACGATGGGCCTGCAAAATGCAGTTTCTCTATGAAATATTATTGTTAGTAGATGAGCATCTTAACGCAGAACAAAACGTACTTTGCTTTATATTAAAAAGAAAAACATGATTTGTAAAAAACTATTGTGAGATTCCTGGACTCTGGAATTTCTGTTCAGATTTTTTAGACAAAAGGGATACTGTTGATTGAATCAGGAACATAATTAAAAAAAGGTTTAGAATAGCATTGTCTCTAAGATAAATCTAAACCTTGTCTTAACATTCCTAAAAAAAAATCACCAAATACCAGACCTTTTCTCAAATTGCTCTTATGTAAATAAGAAATTAAATGAACACTTAAAGAACAATAAAAATAAGCATGGTATTATATGCCTTACTCCTAGATTTGCTGGAGCAAACATTTTATGCCATGAGAAACACCAATTTGATTATAGCATGAATTACGTAATGAAGAAAGCCTTTTAGAAGAAGAAGATATTTATAGATACTTATTCTGCACAAAGTTCAGATTTTATATAACAAAGAAATATTCAAGATATAAATTTTTACTGGACAAAGTAAACACTAAAGAAGATTTTAGGATAGTTGGAGAAAGAATGCAGAGGGACTTGTACATTATAGAAAAGAAGATGACCTTGGTGCTCTAAGTAAAAAGAATCAGTGTATTTCCACTACAGCCTGCAAAAGGATCTCTACTTTGTCTATTCCACACAGACCAGCTTCAGGTGATAAGGAAAATCATGCGTTCTGACTTTTCCCATAGCCAAGCGTCTACTTTTCCAGTATCTCATCTGCTCTTCTATTTCCCTCAATTTCTTCTAACTTGCCTTATAACTTAAAGCCAATATTCTATGGGATTTTTAACACAATTTATATGTTTATTAATTCATTCATAAGCATAATGATACTCCAAACATTTGACTGGACTTTCAGATCTGATAGGTCCAACAGGTGAGCCATTAAATCCATAGAAGGAACGACTTCCATCAAATGTCAAGCCTGCTCTTTGGAACGGAACATCTTTACCACCTTATCTCGGATGTGTTTGGTCTTCACCCCATAGACGAAGGGGTTGAGGAAAGGTGGAACCAGGAGGTAAAGGTTGGACAAGGTGATATGTATATATGGTGGAATAGAAGATCCAGATCTGTGAGTGAAAAAGGAAAAAAATGCAAGGAGATAGAATTGGAAGAAGACACACATGTGGGGAACACAAGTATTAAAGGCTTTACGACGTGCCTCTTTCTGGGACAGGTGGAAGACAGTGACAAATATTTGTATATAAGTGAGGGTGATCAAAAGGAAGTCCAGGCCACCAACAATAAAAGCTCCAAGGAGACCATAGAATTTATTGATGTAAACGTCTTCAGAGGCAAGCTTCACAAGGGCCATGTGTTCACAGTAAGTGTGGGATATTACCTTGGTTCGGTAAAGTTTCAGACGACACTTTATGAGCAAGAGGCATGGGATTACCAGATGGCAGGCCGCAATGTCACCCCAATTCCAATATGCGTGACCAGCTGTCGAGTGAATATGATAGCATGCCTCAGTGGATAACAGATTGCTACGTAGCGGTCCAGAGCCATAGCCAAAAGGACTCCAGATTCAATACCTTGAAATGTGTGGATGAGCCACATCTGAAAGAGGCAAGCATCAAAATAGATCTCTGGCAAGTGGAACCAAAAAATTCCAAGCATCTTGGGGACAATGCTGGTGCTAAGTGCAATGTCCGTGGCCCCCAGCATGGCCAGAAAGATATACATGGGTTCATGGAGACTGGGTTCAGATCTGATGATGATCAAAAGCAGAGAATTTCCCACCAAAGCAGCGATGTACATAGCACAGAATGGAATCCCAATCCAACACTGTATACTTTCCAGACCAGGGATTCCAACGAGTGTCAGCAAGGAAGGTACGAACACTGTGCCATTTGTAATAGGCATGGTTATGCAGTGGTTTCCTTAGCAAAGGGGCAAAGTTTGCCAACCTATGATTCTGTGTACTCTGATATGTCTTATTCTCATCCAGTCACACAATTCCTGAATGACACAAATAGCAGAATCAACTACGTCAGCTTATTTATAATTTTTAAATGAATGAAAAATGTCGAAGGAAAGGTTCCCTTCAGCAAAATCATCCACCCACGCTCAGCGATATCCACAAAGTGAAAACTGAGAATTTGCACACCATGTCTCTGATGGGGCCAATGTGATAAGGCTGTTTAGTGGTGTTCTTCCTCCCCCACTCCATCTTCTCTTTCCTTCTTTCCATTGTCATGGGAATCAGAAAAAAAATTGAAACCATAATTTGAGACAGGAAACATCAAAATCCACTGTACCTTGAACCTGACTTTCTCTCATTTTCTCTCTCCTTTCATTCCTCCATTCATTTTAGACTAGCAAAACTGGGTATTTCTGTAGAATACACCAGTACTTCTTTGATTGTAGGTCCCATTGTAGGGTTGTGACTCCATTAATAAAATAACCTCTCCTCACCTTGAACTTCCTTCTCAATGAGGAATTTGTAAATATGACACTGCTGTGGGACTCAGACTCCATCCATAGAGACACTGGCAGCTGCGTAATTTTGTATGGCAAGTCCGACTCAGGACACAAGTGTTAAATACGAACACTGTAGTTAAATAAGCACCCACAGATCCTCACAGTCTGTCTTCCACATATTAGAGAGGAAGGAAAGTTTGACAATATCTAATTACATTAAAAGGGTTAAAGATTACCTGTTGTAAAAGAGAAACCTTGGGTGTCTCACAGGAGAGCAGTGTGGATGATGCTGAGGTGATGTGAGGTAACATTGAGTGAGCAAGATTGGGAGCCCAGGTGTCCATATTGTGGCAGCGTTGGCAGAGACAATCCTTGTATAGAAATTGGGGCTACTTACCATTGAAGGGAAGTAGAAAGTTCTAACATTTCACCTTCCACAGAAGTTGACACAAGAAAAATATGAGGGAGTGGGGCTCTTCGAGAATTAGCCAAGAGATTACATGGAGAATAATTGACGAACACATAGGTATCTTCAAGTGGCAGTGCCTTGAGAGGCAGCAGAGACAGAAAAAGAAGCCTCCGAAACAGAATTGTCATTGGAGCACAGAGACTGTTTCTGGGAACACTTCACACTTTCCAGTAACTGTATACCAGCAATGAATATTAATTCGGTTGTGGAGCTGGAAAAAATTGTGTGTGGGTGAATTTTATTTTTTTTTAACTGTGAGCAGAGATGTTACTTACGTGATTAGTTGTCTGAATCTAAATCAGGTGTATCTATATATTTTTAAAGTGTTATTGCCCTAAGCATTTCAAAACATTTGCCTGTAGTACAAATCATCACCTCCAAATATTAATATGAGAATTTCCCTGTCCCAAACAACTCTAATTTCTACTCAGAAATTTTAAATTCAGAGTGTTTTGGAAACTGTTCTCCACATCACCTGCACAAGGCAGGATTCTTTAGTACAGAGTCCTGGAAGCTGACTCTGTGTGATGATGCCTTTTGTTGCCCGCCTGTCTAGCGTGCAACACTCACTTTCAGAAAACCTCCTCATATGGGAAAAACACTTTCCCTACAACCACTTTCCCCTTTTTGAATATATATCTTCACATGTAATAGCACAAGATTCAAGTAGCTTATGATCCGCTCTCCCTAAGTACATAATCTGTTGGTCTATCCATCTTCTCTGGTAGCATGCTGCTAACTTCCTTCATCTCCCAATTTTCTAAAGGAGATTCTATTCTTATCATGACTGTGGCTGTATTATAGTTCCTACAACTTCAAAGTCAGACTCTATCAAAAGTATATTTGCACTCTTTACTTTTATGGTTTGTAATTTTACTTACGGAGTCTAGGTTGATTCATTGACTATACTTGTGTGTACACTTCAAGACATGTAATCCCATCACCAGTTAACCTGGTCCTCATTCGTAACTCCTCACTTACTTAGTATCCAGCAGCAGCAGTGGGAAGTGACTGGAGCAAGAGAAGGTTGCTCTTTGCTGGTCCCAGCAGTGGACTTTTTGTGTTTTCTACCATAATTTTCCCTGATGACCAAATTTCATAAGCTTCTTGAAAACCCCGAGACAATTTTACTCACTACAGTAAAGGAGGAGGGTCTGGGCCGGAACAGACACCATTCCTCAACTAACTTCTTACTCAACTCCCAGGAGACCTGATCTATTTAGTGCAGCCAGGAGATGGCAGTGTTGGAAGTATCTTCTAGTCAAACAAATAGTGCAGTTGTGTTTCATGCCACTACAGATTGGGATTCCTTGTGCTCACCTGGACGACCGAGACATGGAACACAAAATGGGGACTGTGTGTCACAGGACTCCACTTCTTGTCCCAGCAAAGCAACCAGCTTTATCCCATGCTTTTTGAGGAAAGGAAATTGGAAACAAAACAAAGCACAGCCTCTTCTTACTTAGTTCGCTTATTTACTCTTAGCCATCCCACAGAGATTCAAGGATTTGCAGACTCAGTTCAGTGATCCCAGGGAAGAGAGGATTTGGAAGTTGTAGGGAGGAATTTTGGAAGTTATAGGAAGCTTATTATATAGTAAACTCACTTATTCATCTGTCTGACTCCTGGGCTGTGCCATTTTGTGTTCACCTCTAGCTTAAAGCACTCCCTTCATGCTCTCATTACAAGCCTTTTGGAGTAAGTCCCTCATTCCTTGCATCGCAGACCAGGCATATGACAATGTGACACATATCTCAACCCAAGAGCTGGTGCACATGGTTGCCTATTACCCTGGACTCTGCATCTTATTAGCTGGGACCCTCAGTTAGAGGGGGTCACACCCTGGAGTGAAGCAGGTCCTCAGTGACTGTGAATGCAGCACCACTTTGGGGTCACATCTTCTTTACAACTTCAGAAGTTGATATGTTCCTGAACGTGCAGCGGGGAACAAATGTTGTCTGGAAAGGGCACCAAAAGTCACCCAAAATACCAAACAGATCCATGTGTGGACTGGGAGCAGACCTGAAGTCGGTTGGACCGGGCTATTGTGCTTCCTATGGAAGTTCCCTCAATAGACTGACTGGGGTTCATTCAACAAAGAGGACAGGAGGGATGACATTGTGTCTGAAACACCATCTCTAGGGATAGCAAAAGGAGATGTAGATACTACTAGAACGTAGGGCTCTCGAGTCCTGAGAGGATCAAATGCCTGTTGTTAATTGCCCTTGCTTCGAACCTGAACCATGTGCTAGCTGGTGCAGCCATTCCATTGGCTAGCTGAGAGAAACCAAATGCCAGAGGCAAAATTTACATTACCTAATGCTGCCAGGTCATTTGAAGACCATGTGGTGGTAAAGAGCCAACTCTTGGAAGGAAACAGCTCTGCCTCTCTTAGCCAGGACCCAAACTTGGGCAATTTCGGCCCTTGGATACTTATTTTAACTCCTTGTGTCTCATATCCATCATCTGTAAAGAAGAATAAAACCACAGAAGCTCTTCAGTGACTTCGGGTCTGGCCTATGGAAGTTGCTACCACCCTTGCCCTGCCAGGCACACACCACCTGTCATCCAGGGAGCTGAGCTGGTCTCCCCTCAGCCTTTCTCTCCTTCTCTCTCAGCTGAATTTTAAGCTGGTCTGCAGTCAGCTGTTTTCCTCTAAATAGAAATATATACATGTTATGTTTGTTGTTATATTTGTATGTGTCAATTAAATATTAGGTTAATACCAAAAATGGTAATCAATCAATACAACTTCCCAAGAAAAAAAAAGACAGAAGTTATGTCATCATTTCAATAGCTGCGGAGAAAGCATATGAAAATCTTTAATATCCATGTAAAATAAAAACCATCCTCAAACTAAGAATAATAGAGGACTCATTAAACTAATAAAATGTAACCACGAAAGACTTACAGTTCATACTGTAATGAATACTGTAAAACTACAATTTCTCCATTAGATTAAGAGACACGCCAGGGTGCCCACTGTCAA
Source organism: Paguma larvata (assembly GCA_030068075.1). Classification (NCBI taxonomy): domain Eukaryota; kingdom Metazoa; phylum Chordata; class Mammalia; order Carnivora; family Viverridae; genus Paguma; species Paguma larvata. The sequence goes on from CM057831.1 coordinate 59,047,668, forward strand.
TACCGTTATTCGGCATTGTACACTAGTCCAATTCATTACAATATTATCATCGTATGCTAATAGTTTTGATGTCGTTCAGAAATGTCACATAGTTATCCCCATTATTTATCTTTTTGTATATAATCTCATATATCTCATGTATAAATGCATACATTTGCTATTTTCTCCTCTTTGAGGGATAACGTTCTCATCAATTCTTTGGTACGCACTATGAATGCCACAATTTCCTGAAATATCTAATGCTCCAATACAGAATTAAAATGAATTATGTCATTAAGCACCTCTTTTGCATGTCTGATACCCACAAAGGTGTCTTATTCCTTTGGTCATGTTAATTGCCATTTCTCATTTTATATATTTCATTTTCACATAAATTTGATTAAACATTAAGAATATTAGGACTCAAATGTATTTATTTTATCCAACAAGACTTTTCCAAAAATATCCTCTACCTCTGCCTTTTGAATGCTGATGTCCCTTCCAGTTTTTGTAATGTATGTTTTCTTGAGTTATTTATTCCTTTGACTACATAGAAGCCCAAAATTAGAGAACCAGATATTTCTTTCTGTCTACTTGTTTCTTTTTTTTCTTTTCTTTTCTTTCTTTCCTCTTTTTTTTTCTTTTTTTTTTTTTTTTTTGAGGGAGAGAGAGAGAGTGCAAGTAGGGGGAGGCACAGAGAGAGAGGGAGAGAGAGAATCTTTTTTTTTTAATGTTTATTGATTTTTAAGACAGAGAGAGACAGAGCATGAGTGGGGGAGGGGCAGAGAGAGAGGGAGACACAGAAACTGAAGCAGGCTCCGGAGCTCCCGACGTGGGGCTCGAACTCACAGACCGCGAGATCATGACCTGAGCCGAAGTTGGACGCTCAACCGACTGAGCCACCCAGGCGCCCCGGAATCTTAAGCACGCTCCACCCTGGCATGGAGCCTGATGCGGGTTCAATCTCACGACCGTGAGATCATGACCTGACTTGAAAATAACAGTCGAATGTTTAACCGACTGAGCCACCCAAGCATCCCCCAACTCATTTCTTTTTAATAATCATCTTATTGGTTCAGTCTTGAAGGTTGACTGAGAAAATGAAACTAGCTTTCTGTTGATGAAGCATCATGAAAGAGGTTTGCAGGTGTGTAGACAGAGGAGCACCAAAGAGTGAAGATATGAAGTCACTGTTTTAGGAGTCAGTTTCTCATATGCCAGTTTTGTGTTTGGTTCATACTTTATTTCAGGATTACATAATGATCCATTCAACTCATCGTCTTTGTTCATCTTATCAATATCAGGATAAACTCACTTCTGTGCAGATATTCTGAACAATGATGTTGCATATTACCTTAAACCTCCAGATTGGTTCCTTTTGAATACCATTGATCCACAGCAGGAAAATGTTCAAATTGTTCATTATTCAATTTATAGAGGTTCTAAGGAATCTCAAGCATTGATTACCTTATGTATTGTTTATACAAGTATAAATAAGTTACAGGCCTTATACTCAAGATACTTGCAGTGGGCAGTTACTACATGCAGCAGTGAAATTATTTTTGTATGTGTGTGAAACTCAAATTGGGTAAAATCATTAAGATGCATGCCTCTAGAAGAATTTATTCTTTGTAGGTATTGATCACAGTCTCATTTCTGAAAATAGCCTATTAGTGAGTGAAACAAGAGGTTATATACTGTACTGGTCAACTTTTATACTTTTTGAGAATACAAACTACTCCATAGTGACAGAAAATAGAGCAGTGGTAGCTAGGGGCCTGCCAGGGGCGTGAGGAGGATCAGGTGGGACTGGTCACAGAGGAGCATGAGGAAACTTTTAGGAGTGATGGTTAAGTTCATTTTCTTAATTATAGTGATGAATTCATAGGTGTATATATGCCAAAACTTACCAAATTTTATACTTTATGTATGTTAAAGTTTTTACTATGTGGATTATACTTCAATAAACTGTTTTTAAAAACAAACAGACAAAAGCATACTGGTGAATATGCTTAACTCCTCAATAAATCATTGTAGTGCATTTTTCCTATACAAATTCATCACTATAGTCTATGTCCATATATTTTTGGAGTTGCTCATATTATTATCACTCTTTTACATTATTTCTTTTTTGCCAGCATTGCAGAGAGTTAGACAAAGGTAGGGTTATTCGAATTTTGTCAAGAAATAGATACAAAAGCAAGTATTATAAAATGAGACATATACAGCACTATAGTTATGGTTTGGGTTACTAGTTTGAGAATATTGATATGTGACACGGTCCTTGGAAGTTACCTAGAACTGTGCTATTTTTTTTTTTCAATTTTCTTTTAATTTAGGTCTAAGAGTAGCCAGAGAGGAAGCTCTAGGAGTTAAAAACAGGGGGAAAAAAAAACCATGGGAATAAGAGCAAAAAATTTATATCTCAGCATAAGTTAATTTGGTTCTAACATGAATTGCAAACCATTTTTATTAATTATGTTATGATTGCCAAATATCTCATTTATTCGACCATCTAAAATTAAATGCATCTTGAACATAGATATTTCTAGAAGATATAAATGTTCACTATATAGAAATGCTACTTTGAATCAAACTAAATTATCCGTCGAAGGAGTCACTAATGATCAAGATTTTTTTTGGAGAAAAATATTTTCAGGACATGGTCACGAATTTGTTTGGTCTTCACGCCATAAACGATGGGATTGAGAAAAGGTGGGGCTGACAGATAAAGGTTTGATAGGAGGATATGAACATAGGGTGGTATGTGAGAGCCAAACCTATGTGTGAAGAATGAGAAGAAAGCAAGGAGGTAGAACTGGAGGAAGACACAGATGTGGGCAATGCAGGTATTAAAGGCCTTGAAGCGCGCCTCCTTCTGGGGTAATTGAAACACAGTGAGAAAGATTTGAACATAAGACAAGGTGATGAAGATTATGTCAAACCCTAAGATGCTGAAGGCAACAAATAGACCGTATATCTTGTTGATCCGGATATCTTCAATAGCTAGCTTCACAACGGCCATGTGCTCGCAGTAAGAGTGAGAGACAACCGTAGTTCGGTAGAGTGTAAGACGACATTTGATGAGCATAATGGATGGTCCTACAAGAATGGCAGCCCTGAGTGTCACCCCCACTCCGATGCGAGTCAGGAGTTGCTGGGAGAAGATGGTGGCGTGTCTCAAGGGGTCACAGATGGCCACATAGCGATCTAGGGCCATTGCCAGGAGGATGCCTGATTCGATGGCCTGGAACGAATGAATAAGCCACATTTGTAGCAGGCAGGCTGCAAAGGAAATCTCTGGCAAATGAAACCAGAAGATGCCTAACATTTTGGGCAGAATACAGGTGCTAAGTGCAATGTCTGTGGCCCCCAGCATGGCCAAAAATATGTACATGGGCTTATGGAGGCTGTGTTCATATTTGATGATACCTAAAATCAGGGAATTCCCAATCACAGCGATGACATACATGACACAGAATGGAATCCCAATCCAACACTGCACTGACTGTAGTCCAGGAATCCCGATGAGTGTTAGTACAGAGGGCAGAAAGACTGAGCCATTGGGTATGAGCATGATGATTTGGTCAGCCGAGTCAAGTAGTGGTTTTGTTAATTCATCTTCTATACCCTGTCAAGACAACATGAATTAAAAATAAGAAGAAATTACTTTTTTTTAGCAAAGTATATTTAGTAAAAGTTTATACCATATTATCTATTTCCTTTATTTTTCAAATATAATTGACATTTAAGGATTTTCTAAGCTTAAGATGCACAACATGTTGACTTGATACATTCACATATTGCAATGTCGTTGTAATGTTAGCTAACACTCTATTTGTCACGTGATTGTATTTCATTTTTTTGTCATGGGAACATTAAGAACTAGTCTGTTAGCAAGTTTGGTGTTTTGAATACAATCTTTTTGCTTATGATCACTATCTTGTGCATCAGATCTTCAGAATGTATTTATCTACTAATAAAGATCTCCTCCATTTTCCCAATTCTCAGTCCCTGGTACTCACAATTGTATCTGTTTTTATGAGGTTAGTTTTTTCAAGATTCCACATATAAGTGATATCATACAGTATGGGTTTTTCTCTATCTGATCTCACATGGCATAATGTACTCAAGGTCCATTGCTCTTGTCACAAATGGCAAGATTTTATTCTCTCGTTGTTAAATAAACTAATCGTCAGAGAAATGCAAATGAAACCACTTGAATATCACCTCACTCCTGTTAGAATGGCTGTCATCAGGGGCGCCTGGGTGGCTCAGGCGGTTGAGCTACCTACCTCAGCTCAGGTCGTGAGCTCACTGCTCATGGGTTCCAGCCCACATTGGGCTCTACGCTGGCGCCCCAGAGCCTGGAGCCTGCTTCAGATTCTGTCTCTGCCTCTCTGTCCCTGCCCTCCTTTCTCTCTCTCTCTCTCAAAGATAAAATAAAACATTAAAAAAAATTAAAAGAGCGGCTGTCATCAATAAGACAGGACATAACAAATGTTGCAGAGGATATGGAGAAAAGGGAAACATTGTACATAGTTGATGAAATTTGTCAGCCACTGTGGATGGCAATTTGGAAGTACATCAAAAACTTTAAAAGATCTACATATAATCCAGCAATTCTACCTCTGAATATATATTCAAAGGAGAGGAAAACAAAATATTGAAGTAAAATATCTGATCCCATGTTTATCGCAACATTATTCACAATAGTCGACATGTGGAAACAACTTTGGTCCCATCGACCTATGAATGGATAAAGAAGATGTGGCATAGATGTGCAATAATGTATTATCGATCTTAATGTTTTACTTTAAATACTCCTTTCAAACTTTCTCTTTTCACAAAATCATTGTAAGAACACCTCTTAGGTTCTATGTTTCTATATGCCCAAGTCATTTACAATGAGAAAAATTAAATGGACCAGACCTCTTCTCTCATGTCCATGACCAGTGGACCAGAGAGAATCCCTGTATCCTGTGTTTCTCGGTTCACCACCTTTGCTTTCTTGTGACCTGCTAATTTGAACTAGATATAATTATTTACTGCAGACTGTAGATATTTCAAGAACTGGACTCCACCAGTATTAAGCATCTAAAGTGTTGCTAAATAATTCCGCCGGTCATAACCAGAAGACAAATATGACCAGATCATTTTTCAGTTCTGAGGCTGACCAGTTTAACTTCTCAGGATTGTCTCTGCATAGTCTGATCCCCCTCCAACAGAATCAGAATGTTTTCAACTTCATTTTTCAAAATTTCTGTGCTTTTCCAAAACGCAACTATGCATCATGCAACTTTTCCTACTTCTTCTTTCTGAAAATAAATCCATCGTTTTCCACTCATGGCTGTCTTCCTTGGCAGTTTCTGGCAGAGCTTGTTCTTACTCTGCCCTTCTCTTTGCACACCTCTTGTCTTTATTTAAAGTGCCAGCCCATGCCCTCTGCACCTGTCTCCCCATCAATAATCAGTATTCAATCCTAAAGCCTGGGTAGGCATTTATTTTTAAGTATTGGTAATAACAACCATTCTCTACAATATGCATTATTTCTTTACTTATGCTCTTATGCATCTTCTACCCACTAAAAACACAATGAAGTCTGTGAAGGTGAGCAATTTCCTCTACACACTGTTTTTCATTTGGTTATTTCCATTCTGTCCTTTCTCTCTGCCCTTTTCTGCTCAGTCCAGCACAGAACACTCTACTCCTCAGGGCCTCCTTTGCATGAACTTGTCTTATCATTTTCTTTTTTTTTTTTTTAACGTTTATTTACTTTTGAGAGACATAGTGACAGAGCGTGAACAGGGGGAGGGCAGAGAAAGAGGGAGACACAGAATCTGAAGCAGGCTCCAGGCTCTGAGATGTCAGCACAGAGCCCGACGCAGGGCTTGAACTCACAGACTGTGAGATCATGACCTGAGCCAAAGTCGGCAGCTTAACCAACTGAGCCACCCAGACGCCCCTGTCTTATCATTTTCAAAGAGAGAGTTTTCTTGCCTGATGATTCCTTATAACCTCTGTTTGTATTTCCTCAGGAAAATCTTTTTAATCAGAATATGAAAAATAGTAATTCACAAATTATATTCATTTTCTTTTTGTAATTTCTAAGCTCACTTAAAAATGATTTCAGTAAGTATAAACCTGATAAAGAGAGCAGGAAAACCTAAAATGACAGGTTGGAAAGCTAGAAAAATCACAGAGTCACATCTTCTTAATATTTCAAGTTTTCCCCTGATAACCTTAGATTAGCCCTGAGACATGTGAAGTGATCTGAAACACACCTCAGTCAATTACAGAAGCACATACTGCTTCCTTTCTTAAAACTTCAAACTTTTCTTTAAAAGTTTCTTTAAAACTGAAAACTAAGTCAACTCTGAGCAAGGCTTTCCTATCTAAGACTTCTTGTTCAGGAACTCTTCGTTTTTGCAAATATACAATGGGTCAACCTAGATCTTCCTCAAATCAGAAGGTAATGTTATTAACCACAAAATAGAGGTTCATATGTTAATGGCTTATTTCATCAAATGTATATTAAGTATCTACCTGTTTCAAGTTTTTGTTGAAACTACTGAGCAATAACTAAAATTTATTATTTCTGTATTTTTAAGTATTTGCTCTGTCCTATGTATTTGGAATTCAAAACTAGCATTTACTGTTTATTAAATACATATTACATGTTCCTAAGATCCTTAAGTATTTTAACTCAGAGTATCTTCCTCATCTTATGATATTGACATCATTAGCCTATTATATTAATGAAAAAAACTAAGACTTGTTGTACGTAAATATACTTGAATGCAAATTCCATGGCGTACTGACCCAGAAAGAACAGAAATAAATATATTGTCTCCTGAGATTTTATTATTATAATTCAGTAAGCATGATGAGGTTATCTGTCAGTGTGTGAGTAATATGGCTGGGGTGTACAAAGCTATACAGAAGATTTTAATTAGTTTGTGCCCTTTCAGATTCTGATGGAAAAAACTTCCATATTATTTCACCAAATAGATAAAACACATACACTACATACATGCTTAGTATATGCTGCGGATATGATATAAGTCTGAGTTTGCACCTTAGATCATTGACACACTGGCTAACACTCTGTGATTTGGCTTAGAAGTGCGTGCTACTGTCTTTGTCAGTAATAGTCATTTGGGATACTTAACATGGCCACATGAGTCATAGTTGACCTGAAGAATCCTTAAAGCATAGCGTACAAACAGAAGCTCAGCCCATTTATCTCATGAGTAATTGGAAGAAGGAGAGTAAACAAACTAGCAGGGAAATAACATGGGCAAATGTGCCTTCAGAGACCATGCATCCTTTGAAGAAAGTAGTTACCTTCCTTCCTGAGAGTTCCAATTTCATGGGCTAAATTGGTTTATTCTAGAGGAGGTTTTCTCAACCACAGTGAAACTGGCAGTTTTAGTCAGATAACTTCTATATTTGGGTAATTCTGTATTTTGTAGGATGCTTAGCAGCATCTCTGACTCCAACTCAGTAGATACCAGTTTTTCTCTCTTGTCATGAAAATCAAAGCCGTCTCCTGCATTGCCAAATATCATCTGCATGTGTGGGGTGGGACACTTCACCCGTGGTTGCTAACTGTTGTTCTAGGGTTTTACATTGGAGAAAAAGAGTCTTTAATTAAATAACGATGTTTTGTAGACTTAATAAAAATGGGCAGAATAAATCTGACTATCAAGATAAATCGTTCTTCCACTGTCACCCGGATAAAAGAAATGGAAGAGCATTTCAAGAGGAAATACTTTGGACAAAATCAAAGTAGCGTGGAACTTACGTTTGGGATTGCAATTCGTCAAGTAATTTTCACATATGAGTTGTTTCATAAGCAGAGACAATGGTTGTTGGGTCTAAGGAAAGGGGAAGAATAACAAATGAAAAGTTTTATTTTTTAACATAACTTAAGCCTTAGGTGGAATCGCAGGTCTTTTGCCTTTAAAAATCCGCTGTGCCAGCAGATTGATGAATGTCTTAAAAGGACAAGAGCTGGCATCGGGAGATGAAGTTACACAGATACAAGTCCAGTTGGGATATGATGAAGTGACCTGGCCACATCGGAGGAGGAACAAGGGAACAATATCTATGCTGCTCGCTGACCTGATGGAGGGATATTGTGGAAGGAAAGACTAAGATGTTCTGGGTTGAGAGTAACAGCACTGGGTGACAAGGACAAGCTGGAAAAGGCTGTGTGTGCACACATATGTGCAAGTGTAGAAGATAGAGGAGACATGTCTTAAATCCTTGAAATTCATGGACAAGGAAAACAATCATGGGTCTCATGTACAGCTTGAATCCTGAACCTTTAGTGTTACTTACCCCTCCAATTCTGACTCAGGCTGAGTCCCAGAACCTAAAAGAATCAAGGGATTTAGGTCTCAACCACACACCCTACAATCTGAGGAAAATTTTCCCTCTACAAAGTCTGTGACAATCACCCTTTCATCTCTGCCTCAAGCCCCCAGGGATAGACTCTCCTTGTCTCTGAGATAGCTTGTCCATTGCACGACAGCTTCAATGTCAGATTTGTCTCCTTTCTAGTGAGTCCCAACATGACCCCTCTTCATTTCTCATAAAAGTCCTCAGCCCACCTTCCAAAGATCCACATCAGCCGTGGAACACGGCAGTTAACTACATGGAACTGAAGTCAGTCAGGCAGTTCAAGTCTTGGGACACGCTTTAGCTCTGCATGTTCTTCAGGCAGTTATAAAACTTATAATTGTCTCAATTCTTTCTTGCTGAGAGAAAGTTAACAGATAGAAACACACAGCAGGGTGACTGTGAGGATTAAATGATGTGATGCACTTAAAATATTTAGAAAGAAACATACAATATACTATTCTGTCTAAATGCACTGAGTCTTTCATAGTAGTGACTATCTTTCCCATGAATAACTTCAGATATTTGATGAGCATTTAACAAGATGAGATTTCCCTGGATGACTTAAAGGCATAATTTTTACCAAATCTTTTCCAGTTTACCTTTAACCAATTTGATTTTTATACTTTGATTGACCAGATCCTTCTCTACTGTCCTCCTAACTCTCAGGCTCACCTGAATATTTGTCACCCATAATATTATAATAATATTATATTATTATATTATTATTAAATATAACTGACTCAGAAATATTCTGAACTAGAGCATGAAACAAAATCTTCATGTTTGAAGAGTCAACTCCTGTAAGACTCTTCCTTTTTTTTTTTTCTTTAATCACCTTGTCACTTACTGGATCAAAAGGGTTATATGTTCTCTTTGAAGCCAATGTTCCATTTTTCCATGCCCAGTGCAGAATCTAAAGCCCACAGACTTACCAGGAATCATCTGTGGTAGCATATGTAGAAGCCACAGAGTGAAAATCTTTCGGTGTTTCAGATCCTAGGGATGTCTCTTTTGTACTATAGGAGCCACTCGGGAATTCTTTTCCATGAATTGCTAGTGAGCTTTAAATTAACCTGGGATACATGTGAAAGGGAGGGGCAATATGCTTTAAAACCTGGAAGAACTAGTCTAATACCAGATCTGTATCTAATAAAAACTCACAAATTCTGGTGTCCTTGGGGACTGGGAGCCAAAATGGCTGTCCTTTTAAAACTTCTAAGAGAAGGCAGTGCCCCGAGACAACACAAACAATGGCACTTATTTACCAAACAGTGAGCCAGTTAACGGGCATAAAAACATCTCAACATATTCAGACTAACCAGTGTAGACATGCTGACAGGGGAATAAATGGAATACTTCCGTGTGATATAGAAATTGTCCCAGTCATGTTCAGATATGGTACATGTACACTTTCACATAATAATGTGCATTTTTCAGAAAAATTAGTGCCAGTCACAATATCTGTATCAGCTTTCCAGCTGTGAACGATCCTTCGTGCCTCATATTTACTTAGTTGAAAAATAGGTTTGAACCTCAAAAGAGATTTTAACCTTTGGTATCAAGAAGAGGAAAGCGAAAGACTCCAGTTCCTTGTGTGGTACAAGAAAAAGTCTAACAAGACTGCATTATATGCTTCTGCCTGAGAGAGCTGATGGGTCTGGGTCTATTCAGTAGAAGAGTTCTTTTTGCCTTGAAAGACTGTGACTCCCATCTTGTCATTAAACTGCCATAAAATTATATTCATCCTAGGAAAAAGTCGGTGGTGTAGGATTGGCTGTGCTGTGTGCTCGGTGAGCTCACACTGGCTCGGGAGAGCAGGTAGTGCTCATGTCTTCCGGCTCTGCGCTCAGTGACGTCATGCTGGCGGACTGTAACCAGCCATTCCCAGAGCAGTTACACCAGAAAAAGGAGCAAAGTACATCAGAGAGTATCAGTCACCCAGCAGGACAACAACGCATGAGGTCAATTAAAATAAAGTATTTTCAGGGGCGCCTGGGTGGCTCAGTCGGTTAAGCGGCTGACTTCGGCTCAGGTCATGATCTCATGGTCTGTGAGTTCGAGCCCCGCGTGGGGCTCTGTGCTGATGGCTCAGAGCCTGAAGTCTGCTTCAGATTCTGTATCTCCCTCTCTCTCTGCCCTTCCCTTGCTCACGCTCTGTCTCTATGTCCCTCAAAAATAAAAAACATTAAAGAAATAAATAAAATATTTTCAGATAGAATGTGAAGGAGGCTGAGGTGAGATCAGCAGTTTCTGAATTTGTACACTGCTCTTTGCATAGAGAATAATAATATTGTAAACGTATGGAGTGACTCACAGGATACTTTTCGGAAATGCAAAATGTATTTGTACTTGACAGAATCGTAATGCTATGGAATATATAGACAAAATTGCCCTTGGATACTTTAAACTCAATAGATCTAAAAAGGGGAATAAGATGTCTCAGAAGCTGTGTGACATTTTATTTGGTGACAGCTGTCATCCCTAAGAACTCCTAAGAATTTTATTAAATAGAGATAATCACCACTGAGAAATATAATTGGGAATACAGAGTGCAAATTTTGAGTAGTGGCTCTTTATTCTGCACGTGCTCTAGAGAAAACCAGAAACAAAAGGGTAAGTTTTAAATACAACAGTGTTAGAAATGGAGTTGAATACCTTTTACTGCATTGCTTGATAAAATTCATCAAATGCCAGGATATAAATTTAAATGAATTACAGGAAATACAAAATAGAAGGTCCTGGCCATGCCTGTACTATTTGCGGAATTGTCTGAATTAAAATGGAGGTCCTTATGACCCGCAGAGAGGAGAAGGATCATGGAAAAGTTTATGTGGCAAGAGTATTGACTGCCAATTTCAGAAGTTGACTTGGGTATATCCATGCAGCGACATTTCATTCAGACATTAAAAGAAATGAAGTTCCAGGTAATAATATTATGATAGTGGTATATGGAAACAGATGTTGTTTTTGTGTGTGTGTGGTTTTTTTAAATTTTTTAATGTTTATTTTGATAGAGACAAATTACAAGCGGGGGAGGGATAGAGAGAGAGGGAGACACAGAATCCGAAGCAGGCTCCAGGCTCTGAGCTTGCAGCACAGAGCCCGATGCGGGGCTTGAACCCGCAAACCGTGAGATCGTGACTCGAGTGGATGTCAGATGCTTAACCCACTGAGCCACCCAGGTGCCCCCAGAAACAGATGGTTTTTATACTTGTGATGAACATAGCATAATGTTAGATCAGTATGTTGTACACCGAAAACTAATGTGATATTGTGTCAACAATAAAATGAAATAAAATCAAATAAATTAAAGTAAAATAAAATAAAATACTAAAAAAGAATAGTAAAATAAAATAAAAGTTCTGTTCATGCTATGACATAGATGAATCTTAACAAACTTCATTCTAAGGGTGCCTGTGTGGCTTAGTCAGCTAAGTGTCCAACTCCGGATTCGCTCAGGTCATGATCTCATAGTTTGAGTTCGAGCCCTGCATCCAGCTCCACTCTAACAGTGAAAGCCTGCTTGGAATTATCTGTTTCCCCTCTCGCTGCCCCTCCCCTGCTCATGCTCTCTCTCTCTCTCTCTCTCTCTCTCTCTCGAATATAAAAAATTAAAGTTAAAAAAAAGGGGGGGGCACCTGGGTGGCTCAGTTGGTTGGGCGACTGACTTAGCTCAGGTCATGATCTCCCGGTTTGTGATTTCGAGCCCCGTGTCAGGTTCTGTGCTGACAGCTTGCAGCCTGGATCCTGCTTCGGATTCTGCGTTTCCGACTCTCTCTGCCCCTCCCCTGCTCACCCTCCTCTCTCCATCTCTCATAATTAAATAAACATTGAAAAATTTTTTTAATTAAAAAAAATCATGCTAAGTGCAAGAAGCCAGACATAAAAACCATGGATTGTATGATCTACTTCTTGAAATGTCAGACTAGTCAAATTCATAGAGACAGAAAGTAGATGTATGGTTTCCATAAACTGGGGAAAGGATGAGTTGCAAATGCCTGGTAATGAGAATGAGGTAACCTTATTGGGGGTCATGAAAATGTTCTGGAATTAGATAGTAGACACAGTCACACAACTTTTTAAATATGCTAAAAACCAGTGCCTTGTACACTTTAAAAAAGGGTGAATAGTATGGCAACTCATGGGCACTTTTATACTAAGAGGAAGAAAGGAGGAGAGGAGCCAAATGTTGCAAGTTATTCTTTCCGAGTTGGACATTTAGATAAGGACCTGCAAAAATCCAGAAGGCGAAGCCACCTCAGCCCCTCTGCCTAACCTAGTAGTCTTTAAACATTAGCAAATGCTCTTAGCCTGCATAATTGATCACTCTTTCTTTGTACTTGTACTTATCATGCAGTCTTTCTTGAAAGAACAGGAACTCTTGCATGTCACAGAGCAGAGACCAGATCCCCTTGCACAACCTCCGTGCACTAAGGAACCTAAGTCAACTCCTGCCCCCAATGGGTCAAAACTCACCATCATTAAGACCTCTTTCTTCATCTGCAATCACTCCTCCTAGGAGAAACCCATGGCCTATTGGAAGCTCTCTCTTGAAGTCCTGAGGGATCAAATCCTTAAAAATATTAACTTAATACTTATTTATCATATTTTATTCACACAAAGAAAATAATGGACCCAGGTCAGAAAATGATTAAAGGAAACAAGAAAGTACCTCAAAGAAAGGATATACAAGTGGAAAAAAGAAGCAGAGTTATGCACTCTTATAAATGTTAGTTATGAGACAAGCATCTTTCACCAATCAGCCTGTCAAAGCTTAAAAATCTCAATCATAACCAGTGTTTTTGAAAATTCAGCCACGCAGGTACTATTTGTTGTTGTAAATAATGCAATCTCTCTGTAGAAGCATTTTGAAGTTTCTGGAAATCATTAATAGTACTCTTTACAGAATACATTTTTTTTTCTTTTTCAGTCAGTTTTATGTTCAGAAATGTATTCTGGGGCACCTGGGTGGCTCAGTTGGTTAAGTGTTCAACTCTTGATTTTGGCTCAGATCACGATCTTACAGTTCATGAGATTGAGCCCCGTGTTGAGATCTGTTCGGTCAGCATGGAGCCTGCTTGGGATTCTCTCTCTCCCTTTCTCTTGGCCCCTCCCTTGCTCTCTTGCTCTGTTTCTCACTCTCTCTCTCTTTCAAAAATAAATATACATTTAAAAAAAATGCATTCTATCACTGTCCTGGCCAAGTGTGTGGGAGGATAGAGGGTCCTGGTTATCTTCTTGTCCTTCCAATGACCCCTTGGTGTTTTGCTTTTCCATTCTTAGGTCTCAGGTTAGAACTGGTCTTGAAAATTTGAAGGCCTCAATAATGGAACCACCTTGACTCTAGACCTGATTTCGTGTTGCATATTGACAGTTGAGGATGGTGTAAATCGGTTCCAGTTTCACATTCTGTCTTCCTATCATTTTCATATTCCCACTATTTTTAGGATAACTGTCAGGACTAGTCATTGTCAGGTATATCTCAAACTTCTCCAGATAAGCCTGGAATTCTAGTGCACCACTGTAAGTTGGCTGCTGCCGGTTTTTGTATAGCCCAGTAGCTAAGAACAGTTTTTACAGATGAATTCTTTCAGTCGGTGTGATGTTAGGGAAAAGTCTAAGTTTGAGCCCAGTGAAGCAGAATGTTATCCCCCAGAAAAAAAAAAAAATGAATTCTACTCTTCTACTTAGTAGAACATAACAACAGAAAAACTATACAATTATGACTATTGCTAATATTAGATTTTGAATGTCATCAACATTTTTGTGTAAATATATTTTCTGTCTTGCTACCTAAATACCTACTTAATAATCTTGATTGCCTGCCTGTCCACAGAGCCTCAGCTCTGTATTTGTCCCTTTCCATAGAAGGTTGCTGAATCCTGGCTAAAGCATGAAGACTTTACTTCTGATGCGATTTCAGTTTTGTTCCTAAAGAAATTATGTCATCTAAGAACAACAATCCCTACTGGCAATCCATTCTAATCTTAGGTAATAAATATTGATATTGAAAACATTTTCAAAACATTCCCCAAGATGGCCTCTAGATTTATAAGTTATCATCGTCAGCAGTCATTGATGTGTGATGAGATTGAATCCATGAAACAAGCCAGAGTATCAGTCATTGACGTGACATGCAATCTAGGATATTTCATAGATGCGTTGATTTTAATGCCATAAATTATGGGCAACTGCACACATGCACATGTTTTCCATAATCATTTATTAAATGATCTATAAGCTGAAATTTTCTGGGATAGTCTACTGGCCTTAAGTTCTCAAGTCTTTACTCATAGATTAAAAACTCCATTAATTTAGAAGTCTTGACTCATTAAAAAGTGTGTTGCCTTATATTCACTGAGAAGATATGCTGTCACGTGCATGTACAGTACACATGCACACAAAAAAACATGTGCCCTCTTTACAGAGAAAAATTTCTAATAACACATAACTTTCATAATAAAGTTCAACATCTTTGCAGAGTGTCCAAGTCTAGTCCTTTTTTTTTTTTCTTTTGAAATATAGCTGACACAAAATGTTACATTAGTTACAGATGTACAACATAGTGATTTGGCACGTATATGCCTAATGCTATGCTCACAAGTGTAGCTACCATCTGTCACTGTACATGGTTGTTACTGCACCCCTGACTATACTCCCTATGTTGGGCCTTTCATCTGCATGACTTGTTCATTCCATATCAGGAAGCTGTATCTCCTGCTCCCTTTCACCTATTTTGCCCTGTGTGGCCATTCTCGATATTCACATTACCCTTGTCTCTCCAAAGTGTATCTTGCATTAAAACAAACAAACAAACCCTGTGCATTTACGTACCCATAATTTGTACTAAGATTCTCATTTTCATCTACCTGGCATAGTGTATCCTTACTTGGTCAATCATTCGTGATTCCTTAAGGAACAGACTTCCTAATTAAAAACCGAGAAGCTCAATTTTCATTCTTTTGCTTGCTACTTTCTGTTGGACTTCAGGATTTCACTCTCTTTGCGAATGGACAGTGTCCCTGAATACCACCACAACTTCCGTCTCATTTCCCATTCTCTTTCTTTCTCTCTTTTTCTCTTCCAGAACTGTAAGGATACATTAAGCAATGAGACACATTTACCAGTCTGTCACTATTCTCAAGTGTAATAATACAATTTTGTGATTTTATTTTACTTTATTTTATTTATTTATTTATTTACTTAGAGAGTGAAAGGAGGGGTAGAGAGAGAGATGGAGAGAAAATCTCAAGCAGGTTCTACACTGTTAGCACAGAACCCAATGCTGGGCTCAAACTCATCAGCTATGAGATCATGACCTGAGTTGAAACCAAGGGTCAGATGCTTAACCAACTGAGCCACCCAGGAGACCCTGAGACTTGATATTTAATTGTTGAATTAATAAATAAGTAACAGAGCTACATTGATGTGGGGGTGCCTCGGTGGCTCAGTTGGTTGAGTCAGACACTTCAGCTCAGGTCTCGATCTCACAGGTTCTTGGTATTGAACCCTACTTCAGTACTGTCGGTGTGGATCTAGCTTAAGATTCTCTCTCTCCCTCTCTCTCTCTACCTCATTTTCTCTCTCTAAAACCAAAGCAGTAACATTTAATTAAATAATTATAATAATAATAATAAAAGAAATGTATCGATGTGTAATATGGGACCCTTCAGCTCTCATTATTTTTGTACCATTAAATTCCCAAATGACTCTGGAGATGTACTGAAATTTTTGTATTATTGTCTCATTGCATCCATAAGTGTTTGGTTTTTATTTATATGTTTGTTTATTTGTTTGTTTTGACACAACATGGTTTCAGCAGTGTTTCTCAAAAAAAACATTTAGGTGACTAAGAAGTTCAAGACAGATGAACAACTTGTTTTCGCTGAGTACCTGGACACTCTCGAAAAAATGGTTTTGATTCCATTTAAATTCAGAGATAGATCAAATATGTGACTCTGTTGAAAATAATTCTTAGAGGAAGAAGCTTAACCAAGGACTAAAAAACAAAACAGAAGGGCACCTAAGAGCTCAGTCAGTTGAGCACCCTACTCTTGGTTTCCACTCAGGTAACAATCCAACAATTTGTGAGTTCAAACCCTGCATTGGGCTCTGCACCAAGAGCCTATGTGAGATTCTCTCTCTCCCTCCCTTTCTATTCCCCTTCTCCACTCTCTCTCTCCCTCAAAATGAATAAGTAAACTTTAAAAATGGATAAATAAATAAATAAATAAGAGATGAAAACTATGTATGTTCACTAATTTTCTCATTGCCCAGTAGCATCCAAAAGCCCACTGACTGATAGTTATCCAGCAGTATGATGATGCGAAAACCAAAAATGCAGACAAATTTCACAAAATAAATACACAAAACTGAAGCATTACAGATAACATGGATTTTTAAATGTCATATTTAATTTCAAAAGATTGTTAGTGTTATATAATGGGGAAGACTGAGGTGTTAATCACAGTGGATTTTATGAACACAGCATCTTAACCACATGGATGCGGATCTGCTTGGTCTTGGCACCGTAGACAAGGGGATTGAGAAACGGGGGGACCAGCAAGTAGAAGCTAGAAAAGAGGATATGATATAAGGGGGAACATGAGCACCAAACCTGTGTGTGAAGAAGGAGAAGAAGGCAAGGAGGTAGAACTGGAGGAAGACACAGATGTGAGCGATGCACGTATTGAATGCTTTCAACCGAGCTTCTTTCTGGGGCAAACGAAAAACGGTGATAAATATCTGTACGTAGGACAAAGTGATGAACGTGAGGTCGAACCCTGCAACAGCGAATGCTACAAACAAGCCATAGATTTTGTTGACTCGTACATTTTCTGCAGCCAGTTTCACGATGGCCATGTGCTCACAGTAGGAGTGGGAGATGATGGTTGTATGGTAAAATTGAAACCGGCATTTTATCAGTACTAAAGATGGGGATACAAGAATGGCCGCCCTGAGTGTTACCACAGCCCCTATTTGGGTGACTAGGTGGTGAGTGAAGATGGCAGTATGCCTTAGTGGATAACAGATGGCCACATAACGATCCAGGGCCATGGCCAGGAGGATGCCTGACTCTATGCACTGAAATGTGTGGATGAGCCACATTTGAAGCAAACAGGAATCAAAATAAATCTCTGGCACATGAAACCAGAAAACCCTAAGCATCTTGGGCACAATGCTCGTGCCAAGTACAGTATCTGTGACTCCCAGCATGCCTACGAATATGTACATGGGCTCGTGGAGGCTGCGCTCTGATCTGATGATGATCAGAAGCAAGGAATTTCCAATCATAGCAACGAGATACATGACACAGAATGGAATCCCAATCCAACACTGCACAGCCTCTAGGCCTGGGATCCCTATTAGTGTCAGCACAGAAGGCATGAAGACTGTGATGTTGGAAATGGACATGATGTCTTCAGGCCTCCAAATGAAAATGAAAGAAGTTTCTCAGTCAGTGGCACTCTTCTCTTCTACTCCTGTTTTTATCTGGTCATCATAGTAAGTATCTCTGATTTGGCTGACCGTAGGATCATATCATCCTTCTCATTTACATTATGGAAGGAAAAAGACAGATGCACAGATACACATCATTGCTTTCAGGAAGGACATCCACAAGCAGTGTAGCACAATAAGAAGTTAGGTAGAAGACAAGCCAATGGCGTTACCACCAGTCAGATCACGTAGGTAAGGGAATCGACTGCTAGCCTGTTTGTTATTTCCTTCTGGGCCTGTGAACAAAACAATTATACATGTTTAATTTGCTTGTAAAGCACATTCAATCAGAGTTTGATGAATCTCTCCGCATCTCACATTCCAGCTACTCAACAGGACTATTATTTTCTACTGTCTCTAGGTCTGTAACTGTCAGTGTGATCCAGGAAATCTCTGACCAGTATATTCATATTAAAGTTCCCTATTAAAGAACAGAGAGAACAGTTGAAAATCAAGTGCATAATACATATATCTATACAGATATCTATAGATATAGATATCTAGATATCCAGATACAGATATCTATATCTGTCTAGATTGTCTGTGTCTGTGTCTGTGTCTATGTAATGCCCTTTCAAAAGAATGTGAAGAAAGAACTTTGGAAAACATCTAAATCAATGTACTTTGGTGAGTTCTGGGTCAAAGTTCCATGCAATTTTTACATTTGTAATAAGACTGCATTTTGTTTGATCTATATTATTAACAACTTAAATCCTGAAAATTAGGTGTGTGCTTAAAATAACTGCCATTCTCTAATACACATTACTGAATATCGAGAAGCGAGGAACCCATAGGAGACCAGAGGACTCATTCTTGCTGACTACGGGATATAGGAAAATGGATAAATGGGTAACTTTGAAGAATAGAGACCAGTTCCTCGGGTCTAATAGTTCAGAGCTGCTATTAACAGGATATTTGACCCATAGGTTCATTCATTCTTAATGTATGTCATGTAACGTATGTAATGTAATACAGACCATTTGAATGATTGTATCACTATGGGAGCTCAGGCATAAGAAATGTATAGAAAATAAGGAGGTGAAAGACAGGTTCCTTAAAAGCAGTCAGATAAGGAAGTAGAAATGTAAGACAGAGAGCAAAACCTGGGATACCACATATGAGTCAAGACATGGCTGTAGATTAGTTGAAGAGAATTTAGTCGCCTCTCAATTTACTAATGACTGAATGTCTGAAGCCATGGGGTCTTAGGCCTTATGTAAAGTAATTCTTAGATCAAAATCATTGCTTTTTAAAAATCGAATATCTTGAATCAAGACATTCTCAAGATGTAAAATAAAGAAATTGTTATAGTGTAACAAAAATAGGATTGGTTATTTCATTCTTTCCTAGACATCTCATGTCAGCAAGCTCATGATCTCTAATCATACTTATCGTCATTAAATATGCCAATAATGCAGGAAGAGCTGTGGTTTACGTGGCTAAACCTCAAATGATGAAACCCAGTCAACTGGAGCCATTCTATGAAGAAATGTATCGCTGATATATATTTAGAATAGACTAATTAGTCAAATAAAAAGTCCTTCATTTCCAAAGATTTGCTTCCCAATGCTTAATTCTACAGATTCCTAGATCATGGATTCTTTCATTGACTTTTTCCTTCTAGACTTAATCAGAATTAGAACAGAAATCCTTTAGTAACAGTCATATTATCTGACATACTCAAGAGTAAAGAGCTGACATGGGAGCATGACTTGACAGGTATGGATGGTGGGAAGGCAGGTGGGAGAGGACCTAAGTGAGTATGGGGCAGGTGGGATGCAGTGGTTATCACTGGAAAAGCTGATAGTGAAACATTATGGGTGAACTTGGGGATAATGAGACTTCCTCGCCCATTGTTGTAGGGAGCCGATTCTGCTCTTACCAGACACATGAAGACCATGGTCAATCTTCATAGCACCATCACTCATTGTTTACCTCTCATCCACTCTTCCTCCTCCTAAGATTCTGGTCTCATTTCCTTGCATATTGTGCTGGGCAATATCTCTTTCTTCTATCTTCACTCTCTGTAACATCTCTCTTCAACGTCATGAATTCTGATCTATTTGCTGCTGGAAACTTCTACCAGTACGTAGACATCTGTGGGATAGTCTTCCCTGCTTTCTTCTGTCCCTGCAAAACAGATATGCTCCCTATTCTGTAAGTCTGTTTGAAATCATGTTGATGTGTTCATCTCCAACAAAATCTGCAGCAAAATCTGTATTATGCTGGGACACAGCCTAGATTTATTGAGGTCAAACTGTAGAATAAAGCTGCTGGCCACCAAGTGTAATGTTCCCCAGCGAATGATGGGGAGCAGGAGGTCTGAACATGGACGGAGAGATTTCCTAGCCCCACAAGCCCAAGCCACCAGGGACCCAGCAGCTCATAATAAAGCCCTCTTGGCTCTATCCACACCTAATGTCGCTTAAGTAAGTCATTTATACATTGACAGAACCGCCTTGCTCTCTTCTTTTCTCTTTCCCCACAAAGTAAATGCAGACAAACTAATATACCTAAATCATGTTTTATGAGTTCAGTGCCTTTCCCTCTGTCCTCATTAGGAGAACATGTAAAGAACCCTTAAAGGTAGACATGATTCTATGCCATGAGTTAAATAAACATCCTTATGACCCTTCTTTCACTGAGGCTCAAAAGAGAAAATGGTTTCTATAATTGCCTGATGTTCTTTAAATTTCATGTTAAATGAATTTGGTTTTTCAGTTATGAGACCACTTGTGATATGATTGATTAAAAATGAGTTTCTGGGGGGGTCTGGGTGGCTCAGTCAGTTAAGTGTCTGACTTCAGCTCTGGTCATGATCTCAGAGTTCCTGGGTTCAAGCCCCACATTGAACTTTGTGCTGACAGGGTGGGGCATGCTTCAGATTTTGTCTCACTATGCCTTTTCCCTTCCTCCAATCGTGTGCATGCACTCTCTCAAAAATAAATATTAAAAAATAAATAAATAAAATCTTTTAAAAAATGAGTTTTGAATAGGACTGTCTAGTTTCGAAGCCAGATTCTACCATGATTTAAGTCTGTATTGGAGGCTTTATACTTGACCTCTTTATGTTTCTGTTTCCATATCTCTATCTTCATATGTTTGTTCTATGGATTAAGACATCTTCATCCATATAAATTACTTAATATGGTACACTATATACAGCTGTTGTGAAATAAATACATGACTTTATTATTGATGCTTTTGAACTTAGAATTAGGATACAAGGCTATTACTACCAGGTATTATAAATTTTTTCTGGATTAATAAAATATTTATTTAAATTATTTGAGTTTGGAACACCTCTTCCTCTAGTTGATCTTCCAACTGGAAAATATGTAAATAATGCTATTGTAAAAACTAATGCTTACATATTATGTAAGTTTTGTTTAAAAATTGAGTGTGTTTTTATCCTCTCATTCCTTCACTCAATATACATTTATCATTAAAATGTGTTACATGTTATCCAGGTCATGAGCACAGATAGATTAGATGTGATCTGTGTGGGAGAAGCAGTTGCATAAAGGAAAGATGGAGAGTAGGCTAATGTGATATATGCTGTTAAGGCTTTAGAAGGGTTATAAGAAAGAAAAGAGAAATGGCCAATGTTCCTTAGTTAAAGGAACTGCTAACTAAATTATAAAAGCTGAATAGCAGTTAGGCTAGCAAAAATGTACACATGTTTGCATATATAATAGAAGAAACAGCTGCATTGAGCAGCTTATTTTCTGGAAAAAATGCAAGCAATTCAGAGCATCTTGAAAAAATACTACATAATATATGGATATGATATATCTGTTTTCAAATTAAGAAAGTAAATTTTCAGAAGTAAGATGTATAAAAGAAATACCAACAAATGAATGATGAAAAATATAATTCATTTCTCTTGAGATTTCATGAAAGATTAAATTTAAGTACTGATATAAAGAGAGATGCTATTTCAGAATTATTTAGTAGACAATCACTGGGATTGGTGACGGAGTAGGTGTACAGTAGAGCCCGACATCAGAAGCAATGATTATATTTCTGGAATGGACAAGTATGTGAGTGTTGCGTCCTTTACAGAATTAAGAACATTTTCTGGGCGCCTGGGTGACTCAGTCGGTTAAACATTCAACTTCGGCCCAGGCCATGATCTCACGGTTTGTGAGTCTGAGCCCTGAATTGGTCTGTGTGCTGACAGCTCAGAGCCTGAAGTCTGCTTCAGATTCTGTATCTCTCTCTTTGCCCCTCCTCCACTTGCATTCTGTCTGTCTCTCTCTTCAAACTAAATAAACATTAAAAATTTTAAAAAAGGAATATTTTCAAGAACAGAATGTTTTAAGAGTTTTATATTGGTATAATTCAACGTATATGGAATTGTGCAAGAATAGTTCAAGAAAACCCCTTATAATCTTTAACCAGATTCAGATATTATCTCTATTTTGCCCTATTTTGCTTTATAATTTGATAGATAGATAGATAGATAGATAGATAGATAGATAGATAATCTCTTTCTGCACTATTTATGAATACTTTGAAGACATGGTTACTCCTAAGTAATCTAAATTTCTTGACCAAGAACATAGATATTCCATTTCATAAGCATAATATTATAACCAAGATCAGAGCACCTAGTATTGCAATAACACTATCACCAAATGTACAGGCCATATTTACATGTACACAATAATCCAAAGAATGACTTCTCCTAGTACATTCTTTCTTCCCCAGAATCCAATCCAGAATCCCCCACCGCATTTCATACTGATGTCTCTTCAGAATCATTTGATGTGCAACAGGGCATCAACAGATCTTTTCCTTCTTTCTGTTTTGTTTTATTTCATATCTGAACACTTACCTAACATTTTAAAAATCTTTTATTGAATTCTAACATATGTACAAAAATGATATGTTGTTCAGCTTAAATAGCTGTCACAGGATACACATAAATCAGTAAGCCCCCCACTGAGGAATACCACATTACTTGGGTCTTACGATGAACCACCTTTCCCCTGTTCTCCTTAACTCTCCATCACAGTCATCACTTCTTCAAGGGAAATGACCAACCTAACTTCTTTTTACTGTGGCTTGAAAACAAAAAATGTCAACTCGTGTTTGTAGCTTATCCAATTGGTTGGCCTATCGTTTTTGATCAGGGTCTCTTATGATTTTTTGTGTTTATTTGGTCTCAATTGTAATGTCTCCTCTTTTACTTATGATTTACTTCTATCAGTCTTATCTCTCTCTCTGTTCAGGATGAGTTAAAGGTTTGTCAACTTTTCTAATCTCTTCAAAATAAACAGCTTCTTATTTTTATAGTTTTTTCCTAATCTGTACTATGTTTATTTTTGGGTAATCTTATCTCACTTCTGCTAATTTTGGTTTACTTTGTTCTTCTTTACTAGCTGGGTGTAAAGTTAGATCATTTGTTTGAGGTCTTTTATCTTTTCAATGAAGACACTTATTCCTATAAACTTCCTGTCTTAGTGCTACTTTTATTGTGTCCCAACACATAATTTGTTGTGTTTTCATTTCATTAGTCTCAAGAGATTTTCTCATTGCCATTCTAGTTTCTTGTTTAAGCCGGTGATCTATCAGTTGGTTGTTCAAGACTGTGTTATTTAATTTATACATATTCCTGAATATTCTGGTTTTCCTTCTGCTATTCATTTCTACTTTCATTATATGGTAATCAGAAAAGACTCATTATTATTAAATCTTCCTTAATATTTAAGACTTTCTCTGTGATCATACATGTAATCTATCCTGGAAAATGTTTCTTGTGTGCTAGAGAAAAACGCGTAATGGTGCAATTGGGGGAAATAGCCTGTATGTGTATGTTAGGTCTATTTGGTCAATAGTGTTCAAGTCCTCAGTTGCTAATCGATCTTCTGTCTGGATGTTCTATCCTGCATAGTAAGTAAGGTACTAAACTCTTGTGCTACTTTCATGTTGCTTCTATTTTACCCTTCAGATGTATTAACATTTGCTTCACATAATTGGGTGCTCTGATACTGAAAAGGGGACATAGCCAGGAGCACATAGCTATGTGCTGCTTTGGCTGTTGAAGAATATTGATGTGTGACATCCTCCTTGGAAGTTACCAAGAATCAAGTGTTGTTTTTCTCACTTTCATGTGTATGTAGGTCTAAGTGTTGCCAGAGAGGAATTTCTAAACTTAAACAGACACAACAAAAACAAAAGAAAAACAAAAACAATTTGAAATCTCAGCCCAAGAGAATTTTGTTCTATATGTGAGTGGCAAACCAAAGTTCCTGGGTATTTCATGACTTTTTAAATGCCTCCTGCAGTTGTGAGCATCTGAGATTTAGAGATTTTTTTTTAAATTTTATTTATTTTGAGAGAGAGAGAGAGAGAGCACATACACAAGCTGGGTAGGGGTAGAGAGACAATCCCGAAAGGGCTTTGTACTGACAGCACAGACCCAATGCCCACTTGAAATCACAAACCCTAAGATCATGACCTGAGCCAAAATAAAGATTGGACACTCAACAGACCAAGACATGCAGGTGCCCCAAAGATTTTTTTGAATATGGATCTTTGTAGAAGATTTGACTTTTGCCACATTCATCTTGTTACTTTGAATCAACCTAAAATCTCTGTAACCAGAGTCATTAATGATTAAGGTTTTTTAGAAAAAAACATTTTCAGGACATGGTCGCGAATTTGTTTGGTCTTCACACCATAAACGATGGGGTTCAGAAAAGGTGGGGCTGACAGGTAAAGGTTTGATAAGAGATATGAACATAGGGTGGTATGTGAGAGCCAAACCTATGTGTGAAGAATGAGAAGAAAGCAAGGAGGTAGAACTGGAGGAAGACACAGATGTGGGCAATGCAGGTATTAAAGGCCTTGAAGCGCGCCTCCTTCTGGGGCAATTGAAACACAGTGAGAAAGATTTGAACATAAGACAAGGTGATGAAGATTATGTCAAACCCTAAGATGCTGAAGGCAACAAATAGACCGTATATCTTGTTGATCCGGATATCTTCAATAGCTAGCTTCACAACGGCCATGTGCTCGCAGTAAGAGTGAGAGACAACCGTAGTTCTGTAGAGTGTAAGACGACATTTGATGAGCATAATGGATGGTACTGTAAGAATGGCAGCCCTGAGTGTCACCCCCACTCCGATGCGAGTCAGGAGTTGCTGGGAGAAGATGGTGGCGTGTCTCAAGGGGTCACAGATGGCCACATAGCGATCTAGGGCCATTGCCAGGAGGATGCCTGATTCGATGGCCTGGAACGAATGAATAAGCCACATTTGTAGCAGGCAGGCTGCAAAGGAAATCTCTGGCAAATGAAACCAGAAGATGCCTAACATTTTGGGCAGAATACAGGTGCTAAGTGCAATGTCTGTGGCCCCCAGCATGGCCAAAAATATGTACATGGGCTTATGGAGGCTGTGTTCATATTTGATGATACCTAAAATCAGGGAATTCCCAATCACAGCGATGACATACATGACACAGAATGGAATCCCAATCCAACACTGCACTGACTGTAGTCCAGGAATCCCGATGAGTGTTAGTACAGAGGGCAGAAAGACTGAGCCATTGGGTATGAGCATGATGATTTGGTCAGCCGAGTCAAGTAGTAGTTTTGTTAATTCATCTTCTATACCCTGTCAAGACAACATGAATTAAAAATAAGAAGAAATTACTTTTTTAGTGAAGTGTATTTTAGATAAAGCATAGACCACCTACTTTTTCCTTTATTTATTATTGAAATTATTGTGTCATCAAACATTTTCTAAGCTTACTTGCACACCATGTTGATTTGATACAATCACATATTGCAATATGAATGCCCTTGTAGTGTTAGCTAATACTCCTAAATGTAACGTAATTATGTTTTCTTTTTTGTGATGGGAATAATTAAGCCTGGTGTTTCAACAAGTTTGATGTTAATAGAATATTTTTGTTTACAGTTACTATACAGTACATTAGATTGCTAAGAGGACTTATTTATCTACTAAAAAAGCTATCTCCTCTATTCCCTCACTCCTCAGCCCCTAGTACCCACAATTGTATCTGTTTTTATCAAATTTATCTGTTTTTATGAGTTTCGCTTTTTGTCGTTGCAGTGGAATTGATACACAATATTAATTTAGTTTCAGGTATACAGCATAGTAATTCAACAAGTCTGTAGACTATGCAGTGTTTACTACTAGTGTAGCTACAGGCATGTCACCATACATGCTATTACTAACCATGATGTACTTTTTATCCACATAGCTTACTCATCCCATCATTGCAAGCCTGTGTCTCCCACTCCTCTTCACCAATTCTGCCACCCTCCGGCCCCTGCCCCTCTGACTACCATCAGTTTATTCTCTGTATTTATGGATCTCTTTCTGCTTTTATTTATTTATACGTTTTGTTTTTTAGATTCCTTATATCTAAAATCATATGGAGTTCGACATTTTTAAGATTCCACTTACATATAAGTGATAACATACGGTATTCGTCTTTTTGTCTTTAACTATCTCACTTACCACAATGTACTCAAAGTTCATTATTACTGTCGCAAATGAAAGGATTTCCTTCTTTCTCATGGCTAAATAAATAATCAGAGACATGTAAATCAAAGCCACAATAAGATATCACTTCAGTCCTGTTAGAAGACTTGAAATCAATAAGTCAAGAGATAATAAGTATTGGGGGATTTGGTGAAAAGGGAAACATTGCCCATAGATGGGGGGAATGCACCCAGTATGGAAAGCAATATGAGGGTTCAACAAAAAACTTGAAAAAATGGTCTACATGTAATCCAGCAATTTGACTTCTGGGCATATATTCAAAGGAAAGAAAAACAGAATATTGAAGAGATATCTGCAATCCCATGTTTACTGCAGCATTATTCACAACAGCCAAAATAGGGAAACAACCTTAGTCCTCATCTACACATGAATGGATAAAGATGTGGCATATAAGTGCAGTGGAACATCATCCATCTTATTGTTTCTCTTCAACGACTCCTTTCAAATTTTCTCTATTCACAAAGTCATTGTAAGAACAACCATCAAGTTCTATGTTTCTATGTGTCTTAATCATTTATAATGAGAAAAATTAAATGAATCGGATAGCTTCTCTCTGGTCCACGACCAGTGGATCAAACAGACGCTTTTCTCTTATGTTTTCTCCTCATTTCCTATGCTTATTTTGTAACCTGAAAATTGTCATTGAGAAAAAATTATTTTTTTCTATATTAGCGACACAGTGAAAATGAGTGCATGCGAGAGTGGGGGAGGGTCAGAGATAGAGGGGGATAGAGAGAATCCCAAGCAGGCTCCACCCCGAGCACAGAGCCCAAGGCAGGGCCCCATCTCACAACTGCGAGATCACAACCCGACCCAAAATCTAGAGTCAGATGCTTGACTACCTGAGCCACCGGACGTCCTGAGAAGAAATAATTTATACAGAGCATGTGCATTTCAACAACTGGACTTCACCTGGGCTAACATAAGGCATCCGGGGTGGTGGCGGTCAGTTCTTCTCCTTATAATCAGAAGATACTTTTGACCACAATATTTATTAATTCTGCAGCTCACCAGCTTGCTTGACTTCTCAGGATAGTCTCTTCATACTCTGATCCCTCTCCAATAGACTCAGAATGTTACCGACTTAATTTGTGAAAGTTTCTATGTGTTTTCAAACTCCAACCATGCTTCATGCAACTTTTCCTGCTTATTCTCTTTGAAAATAAATCAGTCGTGACTGTATTCTTTGACGGCCCCACCAGAGCCGATTCTTACTATGTCTTGCTATTTGCACATCTCTTGTGTTTAATCCCAAGTGCCGATCTCGGCCCTCTGCTCTTCTATTTCCCCATTAATAACCAATATGACCTCCATAAGCCTTAAGAGGCACTTATTCCTCAGTATGTTATTTTATTTTTTAAGTTCGTTTTATTTATTTTGAGAGAAACGGAGACAGTGGGAGTGGGGGAGGGGCAGAGAGAGAGGGAGACACAGAATTCCAGGCAGGCTCCGTGCTGCCAACACAGAGTCCTATGTGGGGCTTGAACTCATGAAACTGAGATCATAACCGAGCTAAAACCAAGAGTCAGACACTTAACTGACTGAGACACCCAGGCACCCCTATTCCTGAGTACTGAAAATAATGTAGACTATCTATAAACTTAGACAGTCTCTAATCATGTAGGATTACCTAGAACACAACTCAGGTCAATTACAGGAGTATTTATTGCCTCATTTTCTTCAAAATTATTCAACTCTGAGACAAGCTTTCCTTTTTGATCTTCTTTGTTCGCAAACTCTTCCTTTTAACAAACATACAGTATGCCAAACTAGATCTTCCTCATCTTCCAAAAATAATATTACAACCCACAAATCAGAAGTTCATATTCTAATAATTTTCTTCAGTACACATTGCTTTAGTATTCCCTATGTCCCAAGTATTTCTAGAAACAATTGGAGAACAAATAAAACATATTTATTCCACTTTTGAAGTATCTAAATTATGCCAAGTCCTTGAAATTCAAAACTACTATTCACCATTTATTAAATAAGTACTATAGCATTCATCTTCATAAAATCTTTCAACATTTTAGGATATTTTATCTTCCTTAGCTTTTTATATTGACATTATTAGCCTGTACTATATTAATGAAAAACTAAGAATTGTTGTTATAGGTAAAACTTCTTGGATCCAAATTCCATGACATACAGGCCCAGAAAAAAAAAAAAACATAAAATAATTCGTGTCTTCTGAGATTTTATAATTAAACCTCAGTAAGAATTTGGAATACACAACAGTGTGAAGCTACATTAGGCTGGGTCGTACAAATATACCCAAAATTCTAATCAGGAGTGGCTGTCTAGATTCTGATGGAAACAACTCTAATATTCCTTTCTTATTTTTACCAAATAAGTATTATACACACATTACATCCATGTTACCATATATTATATGTCTGATATAAAACCACATACACAACTCCATGTCATTCATATATTGGATAACACTCTTCATGATTTGATTCAAATGTATGTATTCCTGTCTTTATCTGGAATTTTCACTGTGGAGATTTAAATGGCCACATGGGTGAGAGGTGTCCTAGAATCTGTAGAGGATAGCACATGAAATAAAGCTGACCAGAAGTATATATTGTGACCACCCAGTGGAAAGAGAGTAAAAAGAGAGGAAAGAGCAAACTAAACAAAGTATCAGGTAAATAAAACAGATCATTCTAGAGTCTCAAACACCACGCATCTTATAAAGAAAGTAGTTACCTTCCTTCCTGATAGTTTCACATTTCCAACTTCATGAGGCCAACTGGATATTCTTCTAGAGCAGGATTTTTCATTCTCAGCACAACAGGCACTGTAGTGAGATAAATTTTGTCTTCTGTGGTGATTCTGTATATTGCAGAAGGTTCAGCAGCATCCATGATTCCTCCCCAATAGATACCTGTTGTTCTCTCTTGTCATGAAAATCAAAGCTGTCTCCTGCATTGCCAAATATCATCTGCATGTGTGGGGTGGGACACAACACACGTGGTTGCTAACCATTGTTCTAGAGTTTTCCATTGGAGAAAACATAGTCTTTAATTAAATAAGAATTAATATTTTGTAGCTTTAATAAAAATGGGTGGAATAAGTCTGGCTATCAAGGGAAATCATTCTTTTATAGGTGTTAGCCAGATAGAGGAGATGGAAGAGTATTTCTAGAGAAAATACTTTGGACAAACTCATGCAGCATGAAATGTACAGTGAGGTTGCAATTCAATAAGCAATTTTCACATATGAATTGTTTCATAAGCAGAGATGGTGGTTGTTGGGTCTAAGGAAATGGAAGAATAATAAATGTAAAGTTACAGTTTTAAACAAAATAATTTAAGCCTTAGGTGGAATAGCAGGGCTTTTGCCTTTAAAAATCCGCTCTCCCTGAAGATTGATGAATGTGTTAAAAGGATGAGAGCTGGCATCGGGAGAAGGAGTTAGAAGGACACGTGTGACAGTCCAAATGGGATATGCTGAAGTGACCTGGCCACATTGGAGGAGGAACAAAGGGACAATATCTGTCCTGTTCGCTGACTTGATGGAGGAAATCATGGGAGGAGAGGCTAAGGTGTTCTTGGGCTGAGAGTAACAGCACTGGGTGACAAGGACAAGCTGGAAACAGCTGTGCGTGCACACATATGTGCAAATTTAGAAGCTGGAGGAAACATGTCTTAAATCCTTGAAATTCATGGGCTAGGAAAACAATCATGGGTCTCATGTACAGCTTGAATCCTGAACCCTTAGTGTTACTTACCCCTCCAATTCTGACTCAGGCTGATTCCCAGAACCTAAAAGAATCAAGGGATTTAGGTCTCAACCATACACCTTACAATCTGAGGAAAGCTTTCCCTCTACAAAGTCTGTGACATTCACCCTTTCATCTCTGCCTCAAGCCCCCAGGGATGGACTCTCCTTGTCTCTGAGATAGCTTGTTCATTGCAGGACTGCTCTAAATGTCAGATTTGTCTTCCTGTTAGTGAGTCCCAAATTGCTTCCCTCTTCATTTCTCATAAAAGTCCTCAGCCCACCTTCCAAAGGTCCACATCAGCCGTGGAACACAGTGATTAACTGCCTGGAGCTAAAGTCAGTCAGGCAGTTCAAGTCCTTGGGACACGCTTTAGCTCTGCATGTTCTTCAGGCACTTATAAAACTTATAATTGTCTCAATTCTTTCTTGCTGAGAGAAAGTTAACAGACAGAAACACACTGCAGAGTGAGTGTGAGGGTTAAATGATGTAATGTATTTAACATATTTAGAGAGAACCATAAAAGGTTATGAATTTGTCTAAATGCAGTGACTCATTCATAGACATGTCTCTCCTTCCCATGAATAACTTTAGATATTAGAAAATCATTTCGCTGGATGAGGTTGCCCTGAATGACTGGAGGGCACCATTTCTACCGAAGCTTTTCCAGTCTAAACCTGTATAATTCCATGACCTTTTAACCAATAAGGTTTTTATACACTGAGCAGCCCAGATCCTTCTCTACAGTCAGTCCTATTTGTCAGGCTCACTTTAAACTTTGTCACCCAGTGTGTGATTAACTGTTTGGGAAATATTCAGAACCACATGAGATGAAATCTTCTTCAGGTTTAAACGGTCAACTAGTGTAAGAGTTTATTGCTTTTTATCACCCCAGCATCTTGTTGGATCATAGCATTACATGTTCTCTTTGAAACCAATGTCCCATCTTCCCACACTTAAGCCAGTACAAGAGCCCAAAGACTTACCAGGAATCATCTGTGATAACACATGTAGAAGCCACAGAGTGAAAATCTTTTTAGTGAGGATGGCTCGTTTTTACTATAGGAGCCACCTGGGGGGTTCTTTTTCACCAGTTACTGGTGTACTTTAAATTAACCTGGGACAAATGTGAAAAGGAGGGGCAATTTGGTTCAAAACCTGGAAGAACATGTCTAATAATAGATCTTCATCTAATTAACACTCACAAATTCTGGTGCCCTTGGGGACTGAGAGCCAAAATGACTGTCCTTTTAGAAACTTCTAAGAGAAGACAGTGCCCCAAGACAACACAATCAATGACACTTATTTACCAAATAATGAGCCAATGAAGAGAAATAAAAACATCTCAAGACATTCAGACTAATCAGTATAGAATTGCTGACAGAGAAATAAATGGACTATTTCTATATGATATAGAAACTGTCCCATATGTTTAAATTTCTCATGAAATAATAATGTTTTTTCATGTTTTACTGCCAGTCACCTTAATATATCAAATTTCCCTGTTAAATTTTATTTATGACCAGTGTTGACTTAGTTAACTTACAAAATGGGGTGTTGAGACTGAAAACGGATTTTAAGCTTTGGAATAAAAGAGAGAAAAGGAAAAGATCCAAATCTTTGTGTGTACAAGAAGTTTAACAAGACTGCATTACATATATCTGCCGGAGAGAAATGAGGGTCTTGTTTCGAGTTGCATTGTTTTCCTTTTGTGTCATTGAGTCTGGCCCTATTTAGGAAACCGTTTGCGTTGAAAACATCTCTGACTCTCCACGTGTCAATAAACTTCCATAAAATTCTGTTCATCCAGGTAAAACGATGGTCCAGGATTAGCTGCATTGAGTGCTGGGAGAGCTCACACTGACTTTGGAGAGGTGGCTGTGTGCGTCTCTTTCCAGGTCTGACTGGGTGACATCACATGGTAGATTGAAATCAACATGCCAGAAATAGGTAGACCAGAAGACCAACAATATATATCAGAATGCCAACAACCCAACCACCATAATGAACTCAAAGTAAAATGTTTTCAGGTAAAACCAAAAGAATAGATAGAGTATGAAGTAGGCTGAGGTGAGGTCAGTCAGCAGATTCTGAAACATGCACATGACTCTTTGTATAGAGAATAATAATATTATAAACCTACAGAATGACTCACAAGAGTGATACTTTTGGGAAATGTAAAAAATATTTGAACCTCACAGAATCATAACACTATTTAAGGTTAGAGACAAAATTACTCTCAAATACTGTTTAGTTAAAACCCATTAGAGCTAAAGGGGAATAAGATGTTTTACCATTTGACTCCTGGGGCTCCTGGGTGGCTCAGGTGGTTAAGCAGCTGACTTTGGCTCAGGTCATGATCTCGCAGTTCATGCGTTTGAGTCCCGCATCGGGCCCCGTGCTGACAGCTCAGAGCCTGGAAACTGCTTTGGATTCTGTGTCTCCCTCTCTCTCTGCCCCTCCCCAGATCTTTCTCCATCTGTCTCTAAACTGAATAAAAGTTAAAAAAAATTAAAAACCATGTGAATCCTTATTTGGTGACAGATATAGCTCTTTAAAATTCTTAATATTAAATAGGAATAATCATCTCTGAGTAAGGTAATGGGAACTACAGAGTTCAAATTTTAACAAGTGGCTCTTCATTCCACATGTGTTCTAGAGAAAACCAGAAACAAAGGCTTAATTTTTCCATACAATGGTGTTAGACATGGAGTTGAATATCTCTTACTGCAATGATAGATAAGAATTCATCAAGTGATAAGATATAACATTAAATGAATTAAGGGAAATACAAATTAGGAGGGCTTGGCCATGCCTACACTATAGTGGAAATGTCTGAATTAAAATGGGGCCTTACCATACACAGAGGAGAAGATTCATGGAAAAACTTAGGTGGCTAGAGTCCTGTCTATCATGTGCCAGAGTAGACTCAGATACACCCATGCAATGATATTTCATCTGCTATAAAAAAGGAGGTTCTGATATGCTACAACAGCAAGTTCTCTTGGGCTACAACAGGTCTGAACTTGAAAACTTTACACTATGTGAAAGAAGCCAGACATAAAAGATCATGTGTTATATGATCTAGTTTCTTGAAATATCCAGACTAGTCCAATCCATGGAGATAGAAAGTAGATGTGTGGTTTCCATAAACTGGGGATAGGATGAGTGGCAAGTGCCTGTTAATAGGAATGGGGTATCTTTATGGGGTCATGAAACTGTTCTAGAATTAGAGAAGAGACAGTCACACACCTTTTTGAGTATACCAAACCAGTGTCTTGTACACTTTAGAGGGTGAATTTTATAGCAGCCCATGGACAGATTTCTACCAAGATGATGAAGCGGTGAAAGGGGCCAAATGTTGCAATTTATGCTGCCCAAATTGAACACTTAGATAAGGGCTTGCAAAAATCTAAAGGGTCAGTGCATGATTGCTCCCTCAACTGAACACAACATCAAAGGTGAGAAGTGTCAACTCCCGCACCTGACATGTCAAAACTCACCATTATGAAGAGGTCTTTGTCTGAAATGAGTCCTGAGGAACAAAGCCTTTGAAAATATTACTTCACTATTTATTTATTAGATTTCAAGCATACAAAGAAAAACATGAACACAAATCAGAAAATAATCAAAGGAAACAATAAAGTACTTCCAAGAAAGGATACACAAGTGGAAGAGAAGCAGCAGAGTTATTGCACTCTTTGTTAACGATACTTATAAAGAGAATCCTATTTCACCATTCGGACTGTCAATGATTACAAATCTCAATTACCTCCAGTGTTTTTGAGAAATCAGACATTTAAGTGCTATCAGTCATTTTTACAATTGATGGAGTCTCTTTGAAGGATCATTTTGAAGTTTCTAGAAATCATTAAAATTACCCTTTACAAAATGTATCGTTTTCTTTTCCAGGCAATTTTATGTTCAAGAATGTATTCTGTCATTGCCCTGGCCAAGTGTGTGGGAGGATAGAGGGTCCTGGTTACCTTCTTGTCCTTGCATGGACCCGTTTGTCTTTCTCTTTTCCATTCTTACCTCTCAGGTTGGAGCTGGTCTTGATGATTTGAAGGCCACAGTGATGGAACAATCTGGACTCTAGACCAGATATTTTATGGCATATTGACAACTGAGGATGGTGCCAATTGTTTCCAGTTTCATGTTCTGTCTCCCTGCCTGTTTAATAGTCCTACTATTTTTAGGATAACTGTCAGGACCGGGCATTGTTAGGTACATTTCAAGATTCTCCAGATAAGTTTGAAATTATAGTGGACTATCTGAAAATGGCCTGCTGCCTATATTTGTATAGCCCACAGGCTAAGAATTGCTTGTACAGATGAACTCTTTCCGTCAATGTGGTGATGAGGAAAATCTAAACTGCAATGCACTTAACCAGAATGTTATCCCCAGAAAAAAATGAAATCCATTTCTCTACTTTAGACCTCAGTTAAAGAAAAACTACACAATTGTGACTATTATTGCTAATATTAGATTTTAAACATCATTGAAGTTTTGTGGAAATATGGTTTAGTAGACTGTAAGTGACTCACAATGTTACAGTATTTCCACGTGTACAATACCGTGATTCAGCAAGTCTATGCATCACAGCATTCTCCCACGAGTATAGCTTCCATCTGTCCCACCAGGGCTGTTACTATACCTCTGGCTATATTCCTATGCTGTGTGTTTTATCCCCTTGACTTATTCATCCCATAACTAGAAAGTGTATCTCCTGCTCCCCATCACCTATTTTGCCCTGAGTGGACACTTTGGATATGTATATCATCTATGTCTCTCCTCGTATCTTACATTGAACAAAATTCTGGGCAGGTACGTTAAGCACTTTCTCTGGCATATATCTCCTCTGTGGGCTACCTGCCATTGTGTGTCCTGTTACTTGACAAGTCATTCATTATTCCTCATGCATCAGACTTCCTAACTAGAAACCAAAGGACACTATTTTAACTGTCCTGACTGCCGCTGTCAGTTGAACTGCAATGTTTCCTTAGTTCACATCAATGCGTACTGCCACAACTTCTCCTGCCTTTCCTTCTCCCTCTTTCTTCTTTCCCAGAAGTATAAGGATGCAAATCCACGACACCTCAGCAACATGTCAAGTTTACCACTATGCCACTACTGTCTATTTAATATATTTATTATTACATTATTAATATGTTAGTATTATATATTATTATTTAATATGTTTATATTTAATATATTGTGCTTCAATAACACTTGATGAAATAATAAAGAAATAACTGGTAGCGATAACAGAAAACGGACAGATGTATAAAATGGAACGCTTCATTCTCATGATTTTGTACTTATAACTTTCTGAATAACTCTGGAGATGTACTGAAATTTTTAGAAATTATACTTTTTTTATTTATAATAGTTTATTTTCAAATTGGTTTACATATAACACCCAGTGTTCATCCCAACACGTGCCCTCTTTAATGTCTGTCACCCCTTCTCCCCCCTCCCTCACCTCCCTCACCTCCCTCACCCTCAGATTGTTCTTAGTCTTTGAGAGTCTCTTATATTTTATCTCCCTTCCTCTCTATGTCTTTTTTTTTCTTTCTCCTCTTCCCCTCCCCCTGGTTTTTGCTTAGTCTCACAAAGTCCACCTATTCGTGGAAACATATAGTATCTGTCTTTTTCTGACTGACTTATTTCACTTAACATAATACCCTCCAGTTCCATCCATGTTGCTACACATGGCCAGATTTCATTTTTTCTCATTGCCATGTAGTAGTCCATTGTATATATGTGCCACAACTTCTTTATCCATTTGTCAGTTGATGGGCACTTGGTCTGCTTCCATGATTTGGCTATTGTCAAAAGTGCTGCTATGAACATTGGGGTACACGTGCCCCTATGCATCAGCATTCCTGTGTCTCTTGGGTAGATTCCTAGAGTGCTATTGCTGGGTCACAGGGTAGCTCTATTTTCATTTTTTTGAGGAACCGCCACACCATTTTCCAGAGTGGCTGCACCAGTTTGCATTCCCACCAACAGTGTAGAAATTATACTTTTTTAAAAGATGTATTTATCTTAGAGAGAGAGAGTGCAAGCAAGGAAGGGGCAGAGAGAGAGGACAGAAGGCTCAAAGTGTGATCTGCACTGACAGCAGCGAGTTCAATGCGGGGCTCGAACTCACGAACCATGAGATTCTGACCTAAGCTGATGTCAGATTATCAACCAACTGAGCAACCCAGGTGTCCCCTAGATATTATTATCTCATTACATCCCTAGAGATTTGGCTTCTATTTATATGTTTGTTTGTTTGTTTGTTTTGGCACAATATGCTTAAAATACACCTCCTCCAAAAAACTTTTTAGATGATTTAAGAAGTTCTGGACACACAAACACCTTGTTTTCATTGAATACCTGCACACTATAAAACAGAGATTGGTTGGCATATCCTTTCAGTGATAGATACATATTTATGAATCCTTCTGGAGAATAATCCATAGAGAAGAAATTCAATCAGGGATTAACATAAAAGATAAAAGGAAACATTGTCTTTTCACTCATTTGTCCTTTACGTTTATTCCTCTTATTACCTGGTGGCACCCTAAAACACACGGAATAATAGTTGTCTTGGGGTGTGATGATGCGAATAGCATAAAATACAAATTTAACAAAACAAATATACAAAACTGAAGCGTTGCAGACAATGTAAATTTTTAAATATTACATTTAATTTTGAGAGATTGTTACTTTTGAATAAGGGGCAGGCTGAAGGTGTTAATCATAGTAGATTTTATGAACACAACATCTTTGCCACGTGAATGCGGATCTGCTTGGTCTTGGCACCGTAGACAAGGGGATTGAGAAACGGGGGGACCAGCAAGTAGAGGCTAGAAAAGAGGATATGGATATAAGGGGGAACATGAGCACCAAACCTATGTGTGAAGAAGGAGAAGAAGGAAAGAAAGTAGAACTGGAGGAACACACAGATGTGAGCAATGCACGTATTGAATGCTTTCAACCGAGCTTCTTTCTGGGGCAAACGAAAAATGGTGGAAAAGATCTGTGCATAAGAAAAAGTGATGAACATGAGGTCGAACCCTGCAACTGTAAATGCCACAAACAAGCCATAGATTTTGTTGACCCGCACATTTTCTGCAGCCAGTTTCACAATGGCCATGTGCTCACAGTAGGAGTGGGAGATGATGGTTGTATGGTAAAACTGAAACCGGAACTTTATCAGTGCTAGGCATGGGGCTACTATAAAAGCAGACCTGAGTGTTACCAAAGCTCCTATTTGGGTGACTAGGCGGTGGGTGAAGATGGCAGCATGTCTTAGTGGATAACAGATGGCCACATAACGATCCAGGGCCATGGCCACAAGGATGCCTGACTCTATGCACTGAAATGTGTGGATGAGCCACATTTGAAGCAAGCAAGAATCAAAATAAATCTCTGGCACATGAAGCCAGAATATCGCAAGCATCTTGGGCATAATGGTGGTAGAAAGCGCAATATCTGTGACTCCCAGCATGCCTACAAATATGTACATGGGCTCGTGGAGGCTGCGCTCTGATCTGATGATGATCAGAAGCAAGGAATTTCCAATCATAGCAATGAGATACATGACACAGAATGGAATCCCAATCCAGCACTGCACAGTCTCTAGGCCTGGGATCCCTATTAGCGTCAACACAGAAGGCATGAAGACTGTGATGTTGGAAATGGACATAATGTCTTTGAGCTTCCAGAAGCAAATGAAAGAAAGATCTCAGTCAGTGGTGTTCTTCTCCTCTACAGTTGTTTTTATAAGAAGTCATTATAATGAGTGTGAATTGTCACAACTCTCAGATCATATCATCCCTCTTATTTGTATTATGGAAAGGAAAATACACATCCACAGATACACATCATTGTTTACGGGAAGGACATCCACAAGCAACATAGCTCAATAAGACGTTATGTAGAAGGCAAACCAATTGCGTTACAACCAGCCAGTTCATGTGGGCAAGGAAGTAAACAGCTGATCTTTCTGCATGTCCTTCTGGACCTGTGGATATAATCATTATACCCAGTTAATTTCCTTGAGAAGGGCATTTCGATCAGAGTATGATGAAAATCTCCATATCCCACATTATAACTACCCAATAGTATTCTGCTATTTTCCATTGTCTAGGTCTGCAACTGACACTTCAGATCAGCAAATCTGACTCTGACTGGTATGTAAGTAGGAAAATCTCCTTAAGCTTTTATGATTTTTTTTGGTTAATTTTTGTTCTTATTGTTTTTGTTTGTTTGTTTGTTTGAGAGAGACAGAGACAGAGACCACAGGGGGAGCAGAGAGAAGGGAGAGAGAGAGTATCCCAAATACGCTCTCCACGAACAGAGCACAGCCTCACATGGGGCTCGAACTCACCAACCATGAGATCATGACATAACCTGAAATCAAGAGTAAGACGCTCAACCGACTGAGCCACCAAGAACCCCTTTCTCTGTTTATTTGTTTTTATTTATTAAGTGGGAAAAAAAACTGCCATCAAAAGAGAAAAGAGAAATAGGTGACACTCAAGAGCAAAATATATTTAGTATATTTATCTGTCTATATCATTTTATCTATGTAAGACTGGATGTCTTTCTTTTTTGTTTGTTTCTCTTTTCCGATAACAATTTTACTTTTTTAATTTAAATCCCAGTTAGTAACATATAGTGTAATATGAGTTTCAGGAGTAGAATTGAGTGATTCATCGCTTAAATATAATACCCAGTGCTCATCCCAACCAGTGACCTCTATAAAGCCCATCACCTATTTAGTCGTCCCTCCACCCAGCTTCCCTCCAGTAACCCTCAGAGTGTTCTTTATAGCAAGGAGTCTCTTATGGTTTGCCCTCCCTTGTTTTTATCTTATGTTTCCTTCTCTTCCCCAGATGTCCTTTCAAAAGAAAGGAAGAGCTTTGAAAAGATCATCCAAACCCATGCTCTTTTGGTGAGTCTGGGTCAAAATTTCATGCTATTTTTACATTTCTAGTAAAACTGTATTTTATTTTCCCTATATACTAAGAATTGAATTCCTGAAAATTAGTGGTGTGCTTAGAATAGCTGACATTCTGTAATACACATGTCTGAATACCTAGGTGGGAGGAATCTCTAGAAAACATGGAAACTCAGAGGCAACAATGTCTAGAGGCAAGAGACCCAATCTTGCTGACAACAGAGGCTGGAAAAATGGGTACATGGGTAATTCATGGACTAGAGGCTAGGTTCTTGGACTTAAACTGCTCAGAGCTGACAGTAGCATGAGATTTGGCCAATACAAGCTCATTAATTCTTAATGAAATATATATCATTCAAACACTTGAATTTTTTGTGAACTCAGGCATAAGAAATGAGTAGAAAATTATGGAGTGAAACGACATGTTTCCCAATAGGAGTCC
Organism: Paguma larvata; assembly: GCA_030068075.1. NCBI lineage: Eukaryota > Metazoa > Chordata > Mammalia > Carnivora > Viverridae > Paguma > Paguma larvata. The sequence goes on from CM057831.1 coordinate 59,087,228, forward strand.
AATATAGAAGTAGAAATGGAAGACAGAGGGTAGAATTGGGATACCAGAAGTGATTGAGGAGAGGGCTATAGGGCAACTAAAAAAATTTAATCACTTTGATTCACTGATGACTGAGTTTTCTAGAAACTGTTCAGATGCATTTGTATCTGAAAAGATCATTGCTTTTTAAAATCACATATCTTATATTAGACAACTCAAGTTGTACATTAGAAAGTTTCTACTTGGTGAAAAACAAGGTTCAGTTGTTTCATTCTTTCCTAGATGTCCAACACTGTTGCTTTATGTCAGCAAGTCAATGATCATCTAATCATATACTTATTGTCACCGAAAATGCCAGTAATGCAGGAAGAGTAGTGGATTATGTGGTTACACCTCAAGTGAAGGAACCCAGTCAGAGAGGCCATTCTAGAAGAAAGTCTGTATCAGCTGACATATACTTAGAATAGACTAGTTAGGCAACTAAATCCTTGATTCCAAAGCTTTGCTCCCCAGTTATCAATTCCTCAATCATAGATAGTTTCACTGACTTTCTCTATCTGTAATTAATCAGAATTAGAATACAAATCCTTTAGTACCAGCCATACTGTCTGACATATTCAAGAGTAAGGAGCTGACATGGGAGCATGACCTGACAGGTACGGATGGTGGGGGGGCAGATGGGAGAGGACCCAAGTGAGTACAGGGCCAGAGGGATGGAGTGGTTATCATTAGAAAAGTTGATAGTGAGACATTATGGGGTGAACTTGGGGATAGAGACTTCCTCACGCTTTGTTGTGGGGAGCCAGTTCTGTTTTTACAAGACCCCTGGAAACCATGGCCAGTCTTCATAGCACATCACTCATCACTCACCTGTCACCCACTCTTCCTCCTCCAAGATTCGCATCTCATTCACTTGTGCTTGTGCTGGCAGTGTCCTTTCTTCTATCTGCATCCTCTAGAATGGCCCGCTGTGAACATCACGAACTATGATCCGTTTCTTGATTGGCCATCTGCCAATACGTGGACATCTCTGGAATAGCATTTCCTGCTCTTCATAGGTCCCTGCAAAACAGACTTGTGCCCTGTTCTGGACATCTGTCTGAGCTCATGTTGGTGAGATCGCACTCCAACAGAGCTCACAGGAAGGTCTGTAATTTTCTAGACACAACATAACTTTATTAAGCTTGAATTTGCAAGTATGATGTCCCCCAGAGTGAACATGGAGAAGGAGGAGGTCTGAATATGAGATTTCCGAGTCACTAACCCAAGCCACCAGGGACCCAGGAGCTCATAATGAAGCCCTCTAGGGTCCATGCACATCTAATGTCTCTGAGATCATTTCTGCAACTTGCAGAATCTCCTTGGTCTCCTCATTTCTTTTTCCCCACAAGGTAGATGTAGAGAAATTAATATATGCAATGTGTGTCTTTTAACATTTCTTACAAAGTAAGGAAACTCTGGTAAAAAAAATAAGTAATTAAATTTACTTTTGTTAATTTCTTTCTGCTCTCCTCATTTGGAAATAGATCTAAAGTACACTTAAACAGTCATTCTCTTGTAGTATCATTCTTTAGATCTTTATTTTATTGAAGTTCTATGAATTCAGTAGTATTCTCAGAATGCCCAGGTATGATGGACATTTCTGCATTCTCCTGATTAGTAGACTTTCATTACAGAAAACTGCATATCTAATTATTATTATTATCATTATTATTATTATTATATCATCAATTATAAATGCTCTATAATTATATAGAATTTCATCAAAATTTTGTGGAAATATGCTTTGTCTCTTTTTATATAAATACCTACAAAATAGCTTTAATTGTTTCTTTACCCCCAATAGCCCAAGCTATTTATGTTTGCAGAAACGTTTGCAAAACTCTGACTAGAACATTAAAGTTACCTCCAATGCTTTTTTAGTTTTCTTCCAAAGAAATTGTTATTAAAGAACAACAACCCCTGTTGGTAATCCAAGCAAATCCTATCTAATAAATACTGACATTTAAAACAGCCCCCAAAAGGGCCTCAAGGTAGCCTCTAGATTTGCAAAGTGATCGGATTCAGTAGTCATTGATAGACCCAGTCCATACAACAAGCCAGGGTATCTACTACCATGTGACATGCAGTCTAATATTTCTTTTGTATCCATTGATTGAAATGTCATAAATCAAAGGATGGACATCTGCACACATGTGACTATTTCCCATAATCTTTTAAAAAATGATCTATGAGCTCGGGTTTTCAGGAACAACTCACAAGCCTTAAGTTCTCAAGTCATTAATTTAGACAAAACACTTCATGTGTTCATTAATACAATAACCTTGAGTGATTAAAAAACGTGGTGTTTTATAACCACTGAGAACCGACGCTGCCATATGTCAAATAGACACACACATTCACACACACGCGTGCATCTTTTTTGTAGGGAAAACTCGCCAGTAACATAGGATAACTCTCAGAATGAAGTTCAGCCATTTTGCATAGTGTCCATAACCATTCTTGATATTTGTAGTTTTCTTGTCTCTACAAGTTATGCTTTACATTTTAAAAACTGTGCCATTTCTTGATTCTCTATTTAATCTCCAATATCATCTACCTGGTATGGTATGTCCTTACCTACTAGCCATTCATCTTTCATTCCTCTGTATTAGACTCCCTACAGGGAAAAACAAATACAACATGATTTCAAGCATATGTGGAATTTAAGAGACAAAGCAAACAAGCAAAGGGAAAAAAAATAAGAGAGAGAAAAAGAAATGAAGAAACGGACTCTTAACTATAGAGAACACTTTGATGGTTACCAGCAGGGAGATGGCTGGAGGGATGGGTTAAATAGGTGATGGGGATTAAGAAGTCCAGTTGTCATGATGAGCACAGATGTTGTATGGAAGTGTGGAATCACTATATTGCACATATGAAACTAATATAACACTGTTAACTAACTGGAATTAAAAAAAGTTCAGAGGAATCAGACTTTGTAATTAAAACCCAAATGAAAGAAAAACAATTCTACATACTGTTGCTATCCTTTGGATTTCAATGCTTCATTCTCTTGGCTAACCCCACATTCCATAGGTATCTCTATTACTTCTGTCATTTTCCTCTCTCTGTTTCTCTCTTTCTTCCAGTAATATTAAGCTATAATGGCTATAAACCCAAAAAACATAAACACTGTGTCAAATTTGTCTTTATGCTTCTATTCTTTAGTATAGCATTTAGATATTGCAGGATTTTGATAACAGTTGAGGAATTAATAAAGATATAAATGATGAGGGTGCAGAGAAAGTACTGAAGTATAATATAGACTACTAGATTGGTCACAATGTTTATATCTTAGTGCCCTGAAAGACATTGGAAATGTTGAAATTTGAAGACTATGTATCATTAGATTGCATACAGTATTTTGCTTCTTTGGGCTTTTGGATTGAATAAGAACAAAAAAAAAAAAACTGCCTCTCATTGCTTTTATTTTTTTAAGTTTATTTATTTATTTTAATAGAGGGAAAGAAAGTGCACAAGTGAGAGACGGCCAGACAGGGAGAAGTCAAATTTCACAAGACAATTAAATAGAAAACTCAAGCATCACGAATAATAGGCATTTTTCTGTTTTATTCAGTTTTGAGACATCAGTACCATTGCATAATGGGCATGCTGAAGGTGTTAATCACAGTGGATTTTATGAACACAGCATCTTTACCACATGAATGCGGATCTGCTTGGTCTTGACACCGTAGACAAGGGGATTGAGAAACGGGGGGACCAGCAAGTAGAGGCTAGAAAAGAGGATATGGATATAAGGGGGAACATGAGCACCAAACCTATGTGTGAAGAAGGAGAAGAAGGCAAGGAAGTAGAGCTGGAGAAAGACACAGATGTGAGCGATGCACGTATTGAAAGCTTTCAACCGAGCCTCTTTCTGGGGCAAACGAAAAACGGTGATAAATATCTGTATGTAGGACAAAGTGATGAACGTGAGGTCGAACCTGCAACAGCGAATGCCACAAACAAGCCATAAATTTTGTTGACTCGTGCATTTTCTGCAGCCAGTTTCACAATGGCCATATGCTCACAGTAGGAGTGGGAGATGATGGTTGTATGGTAAAATCGAAACCGGCATTTTATCAGTACTAAAGATGGGGTTACAAGAATGGCAGCCCTGAGTGTTACCAAAGCTCCTATTTGGTTGACTAAATGGTGGGTGAAGATGGCAGCATGCCTTAGTGGATAACAGATGGCCACATAACGGTCCAGAGCCATGGCCAAGAGGATGCCTGACTCTATGCACTCGAATGTGTGGATGAGCCACATTTGAAGCAAGCAAGAATCAAAATAAATCTCTGGCACACGAAACCAGAAAACCCCAAGCATCTTGGGCACAATGCTCGTGCCAAGTACAATATCTGTGACTCCCAGCATGCCTAGAAAAATGTACATGGGCTCGTGAAGGCTGTGCTCTGATCTGATGATGATCAGAAGCAAGGAGTTTCCAATCATAGCAACGAGATACATGACACAGAATGGAATCCCAATCCAACACTGCACAGTCTCTAGGCCTGGGATCCCTATTAGGGTCAGCACAGAAGGCATAAAGATTGTTATATTGGAAATGTACATAATGACTTCAGGCCTCCAAATGAAAATGAAAGAAGTTTCTCAGTCAGTGGCACTCTTCTCTTCTACTCCTGTTTTTATTCAAAGTCATCATAGTGATACTGATTTGGGCAGAACTCTAAGATCATCTCATCCATCTTATTTATATTTTCAAAGGAAAAAGACAGACTCATAGATGTATGTCACTGTTTTCAAGAAGGACATCCACCAGCAGAGTAGCCCAATAAGAAGTTACGTAAACTGCTGACCTGGCTGTTGTTTCCTTCTGGACCTGTGGAAAAAATAATTGTACTTGTTTACTTGTTTGGATATAGCACTTTAATCAGATTTTAATAAATCTCTCCCTATCCCACTTTTCCGCTAACCTTAGTGATCTATTTTTTTCCCCAAACTCTCTGAGTCAGCACCTGTCAGTTTGGACAATCACATAATCAGATTCTAACCAGTATATTGGTATAAAATGCTCCCTATGGAAGAGAAGTGAGGTAGAAATAGATTCACCCAGGAACACAACATATTTAGATACCTATATCTATGTGTTATGTATTTTTGGAAGACTGAATGTCCTTTTAAAAAAAGGTGAGGTAGAGCTTGAGAAGAGATGTTTCAAATCCATGTAATTTTATAATCTAGATCAAAGTTCCATGCTGTTTTTTACACTATAAGTAAATCTTTATTTTATTTTTGCCTATGTAAGTAATAGCAGAATTCTTTAAAATGAGTTGTACACTTAAAATAATGGAAACTCTGAAATACATGCTTCAGAATAACTAGAAGGGAGGAATCTCTAGAAGGCTTGGAAATCTAGAGACACAATGCATAGGCAAGAGGACTCATTCTTGCTGACTATGGGATACAGGTAAATGGATAACTTAGCCAGAATCCAGGTTAGTTTCTAGGGTTGAAAGTGTTCGGAGTTACCATCACCAAAAGATCGGCAAATTTAGGCTCAGTGATTGTTAAGAATATACAGATCATTTGAATGCTTCAATCATCTTGTGAGCTCGAGCATAAAAAAATGAATAAAAAAATAAAGGGTGAAAAGACAGTCTCCTCAAAAGGAATCCAATATAGAAGTAGAAATGGAAGATAGAAGCAAAGCTTGGGATACCAGGAACAATTCTGGAGATGGCTGGAGAGCACCTAAAGGAAATCTAGTTGCCTCAGTTCATTAATGACTGAATTTTCTCAAAACTTGGGCTCTTAGTCCCTATATGAAAATTATTTTCCATTAGAGATAATTGCTTTTAAGAATTTCATATTTAAAATCATGAAATTCTCAAGTTGTACAATAGAAAAAAATCTTTGGTGGGGGGGCACGGGTGGCTCAGTGAGTTAAGCGTCCCACTTTTTTTTTATGTTTATTTATTCTGAGGAAGAGTGTGCAAGCAGGAAGGGGATGGGGGGGGTGGGCAGACAGAAGATCCACTGACAGCAGAGAGCAGGGCTCAAGCTCATGAGGCATGAGTCCATGACCTTAGCCAAAGTCAGACCTTTAATGGACTGTGACTGTGCCACTCAGGTGCCCCAAGCTTTCAAATCTTGATCTTGGTTCAGGTCATGATCCCATGGTTAATGAGGTTGAGCTCCATGTCAGGCTCTGCATTCTCTCTCCCTCTCTCTCCACCCCAAGTCTGTGCTTCTCTCTAAATAAATACATAAATAAATACATACCTACATACATAAATAAATACATAAACAAACATTTAAGAAAAATGCTGTCCTGTATAAAACAGGATTTAGGTATTTCATTCTTTCTTAGACTCTCCAACACTGTTGCATTATGCCAACAAGCTCATGATCATCTAAACATATACTGAATGCTGGGGTGCCTGGGTGGCTCAGTCAGTGAAGTGCCAACTTTGACTCATGTCATAAACCCCATGTCAGGCTCTGTGCTGACACCTTGGAGCCTGGAGCCTGTTTTGGATTCTGTTTATCCCTCCCTCTCTTTCTGCCCCTCCCCTGCTTCTGCTCTGTTTCTCTCTCTCTCAAAACTAAAATAAACACTCAAAACATTTTAAACATAAGCCAAATGTCACCAAATATATCAGTAATTCAGGAACAGCTGTGGTTTATGCAGCTAAAACTCCAGTGAAGAATCATAGTCAGAGGGACCGTTTATGAAGAAAGGCTGTATAGTCTGACATATATTTAAGATAGAATAGTCAGTTCAGCCTTTGATTTCCAAACATTAGAAAACCTTTAGAAATGATCACATTGTCTGACTTATTCAAGAGTAAGGAGCTGATGTAGGAACATTACTGACAGGTACAGATGGTGGGAAGGCAGGAGGGAGAGGATCCGCATGAGTACAGGGCAGGTGGGATGGAGTGGTTTTATCATTGGAAAAGTTGGCAGTGAAACATTAAGGGGGAACTTGGTGATAGTGAGACTTCCTCGCCTTTTGTTGTTGGGAGCCATTTCTTCTCTTACCAGACACCTGAAGACCATGCTCAGTCTTCATAACACAATCACTCATCGATCACTTGTCATCCGCTCTTCCTCCTCCTGGGATCCCCATCTCAGTCACTTGCATCTCCTGCTAGTCATGCCTCTTCTTTCTATCTGCACCTTCTATAACATCCCTCTTCAACGTTATGAACTCGAAATCCATTTGCTGCTGGGCTCTCTGCCAATATGAGAACATCTCTGGGAGAGCCTTTTCTGATTTTCTTCTGTTGCTGCAAAACAGACATGCTCCCTATTCTGTAAGTTTGTCTGAGATCATGTTGGTGGGTTCATCTCCAACAAAACTCGGCAAGGTTTGTATCATGCTGAGACAGCAGCATAAATTTATTGAACTCAAATTGTAGAAAAACGCTCCTGGTCACCAACTGCAATGTTCCCCAGTGAATGTGAGAAAGAGGAGGTGTGAACATAGAGTGAGAGATGTCCTAACCCCTAGCCAAGCCACTAGGGTCCCAACAGCTCATAATGAAGCCCTCATGGGTCCACTGACATCTGATGTCTCTGAAATCATTTCTACAACTTGCAGAATCTTTCTCTCCTCTTTTCTCTTTCCCCACAGGTAAATGCAGAGAAATTATAGTACACATGTTGTATTTTTAGAACTTCAGTTCCTTTTCTGCTATCCTCCTTTAAAAAGATCGAAAGGACGCTTAAATGTAGGCATTTTCTTATGCCATGAATTCTATATTCTATATTCCTTTTGACCCTTCTTTCACTCGGTCACTTCTGGAAAGAAAAATCCATATCCACCATGGCTTAAATCGAAGTACTAATTGAGGAAATTCTACCAGGAACAGTGCTAACTGCTTTATTTGCATCATTGTATTTAATCCTTAAGGCATCAAAACTAAACTGTATTTTATCCCCTATTTACAAATGAGTACATTTAATTGAAACAGGTCAAAACACACACAAAAAATGTCCCCTACATATTAAGAGTAAAAGAGCTAGAATTTGGATTTAAAGTGTATCTTTTTATTTTAATGTTTATTTATTTTTGAGAGACAGACAGACAGACAGAGCATGAGCAGGGAAGGGGCAGGCAGAGAGGGAGACACAGAACCCAAAGCAGGCTCCAGGCTCCACACTGTCACCACAGAGCCCAACAGTGGGGCTAGAACTCACAGACTGCGAGATTATGACCTGGGCTGAAGTCAGAGGCTTAACCTACTGAGCCACCCAGGTGCCCCAAGGGATTTAAGTATTCAATCATCCAATATCAAATTGCATACTTAATTCTTGCAAGTACCACCTTTTCACTGTGTGACTGAAATTTACATAAGTTCTTTAAGTTTCTTTAATCATATGAGGATAATAATATGTGGACAGGATTGTCATGGAGATTGTCACTAATTATTGCTGTGGGATGCCTTCTGAAACTATCTTGAATAATTAAGAACTGGGTCAAAAAATATCTCTGTCCGGGGCACCTGGGTGGCTCAGTCGGTTAAGCGGCCGACTTCAGCTCAGGTCATGATCTCACAGTTTGTGAGTTACAGCCCCGTGTCGGGCACTATGCTGATGGCTCAGAGCCTGGAGCCTGCTTCAGATTCTGTGTCTCCCTTTCTCTCTGCCCTTCCTTTGCTCATGCTCTGTCTCTCTGTCTCTCAAAAATAAAATAAAAACGTTAAAAAAATTTTTTTAAATATCTCTGTCCATTTTAATGATTGCACTGAATTTGGTACTTTCAAAGATAGATATATAAAAAATGGATGAAAACTCAATAATAGAATGAATTATATAAAAACAGGAAAATGATATAAATAATACCACCCATCACCTTATATACTTATCTCTTGTTCTAAGGCAAAGACCTTAATACTTAGTAATTTTTCAAAACTCTGGTTTCTGAGAATATTCATTCCAGTTTGTGGAAAATCAAAAACATGTGGGAAAAAAAGTTGAGTCCTGCAGACCCTGTCTAGGAAGTTTATCTCAAGTTGTTCCTTCCTTCCCTCCCTGCATTCCTGTTGATCAAATGCATGTCTACTAATGTCTACTACTGAATGATTGGTGTCAACCAAAGCTATTACAAAAGTCATCGTTTCCTGCTGAAACCACTGTTTTCAGATTACTGTTTTCTCTAACCATTAGCTAACTAAAAATAAAATGGTTTCTTAAAGTCAAGTATGTTTGACTTTATATATTTGTTCTGTTTATTAAATTATCTTAATCTATGTACATTACTTAGTAAGATATCAGTTGAAAGGTATCTCTTCTTTATGGCACACATTCAATGAATATTTAGTATCTGCAAAATTAGTATGTTTTCAAAATTTTTATTACAAAACTTTAAACATGCATGAAACAAGCATTAAAATGAAACTCCATCTACCCATCACATGGCTTCAATAATTATCAACATTATACCATTCTTTTATCTTCCATACTTGCAACCAGTATCTAACCCAATAATTATTATTACTATTATCATCATCATTATTATTAGTTAGAAGTTTAGAAGTAAAATTGACCTTCATTGAAATGTGCAAATCTTAGCTGGACCATTTTGACAAATGAATACAACCATGTAACTTACATCCCTAACGTACATACGGCATTTCCATCTTCTCGTGTGGTTCCCCAGTCATTCTGTCACCTCTACATCCATCAGAAGTAACCGCTATTACAATGCACACATTGTAATAATATAATACACAATCTTTTGTGTCCTGATTCTTTTCCACTCACAAATATGTATCACTAAGTTGCAAGTACTTGGAAATACAAACCTCCCCAGAATCCATTCTGCCTATCCCTGGGGAAAAAAACAAAACCAAAAACAAATGAGTCAGGTATTTAAAGATTGAATAGTCAAATGGTGTCCTCACCAGGAAAAATCTTATGGCCCATGCCTCCTTCCAAAAGCTTACATCAGGGGGGTGTGGGAGGGGGAAGAGTGGGTGACGGGCACAGAGGAGGGAACTTGTTGGGATGAGCAGTGGGTGTTATACGGAAACCAATTTGACGATAAATTTAAAAAAAAGCTTACATCGATGTAATGACATTCTCTATTTTCAGGGAGAAAGGGTGAGGCTACTTTTTTTTCTTCCATCTTCTAAATATTATAGGTTACTCGTAATCAATAATAAACTGTGGTATTTTTCCCATTTGCAGGGTTAATATCCAGGCAATAAGACCTGATACAAGTTCCTATGTTATTAGCGTACTATCTGTCTTCATTAATCCTCACCCCTCTTTCTAGTAAGTATACGGACAATGCTATTGCGAATTTCCTTGGTTTTAATACTGTAGACAATGGGATTGACCACAGGTGGGAAGAAGAGGTAGGCATTGGCCATGACAGTTTGGAGGAGAGGAGGTAAATTCCGCCCAAAGCGATGCAGCAAGGAGAGGCTGATCATGGGCACATAGTACACAAGAACAGCACAGACGTGTGACACACATGTGTTGAGTGCCCTCCACTTCCCAGCCCCAGAAGCTATTCCCAGTACCGTGTGAAGAATCAACACATAAGAAACCACAATGAGCAATGAGTCCAGCCCAAATGTGGAGGTAATGACAAACAGACCCAGGATGCTATTGGGGCGGGTGTCTCCACAGGGCAACTTGATTAGATCTGAATGGAGACAATAAGAGTGTGTGAGGGTGTTGTGGCCACAGAAGGGCAGACCCCTCAGGAGGAAGAGCAGTGGGAACATGAGTACCACACTTCGCGAGGCAATGGCGGTGCCCATCCCAATGATTCGGGGACTTGTCAAGATGGTTGTGTAGCGCAGTGGGCTGTAGATGGCCACAAAACGATCTACAGACATAGCCAGAAGGACGCCTGACTCCATGAGGGTGAAGGAGTGCATGGAAAACATCTGGAACAGACAACCGCCAAAACCGATATCATTAACCCCAAAGAGGAAAATGCCTAGCACGGTGGGCATGGTAGAAGCAGAGACACCAAGTTCAACAAAGGCCAGCATGGCCAGAAAGAGGTACATGGGCTGGTGCAAAGCAGAGTCAATGTGGATGATGTAAAGAATGATGCCGTTTCCTAGGAAGATGATGATGTACATCAGGCAGAAAGGGATGGCTATCCAGATGTGTTCTGCCTCCAGCCCTGGGATCCCAGCAAGACTGAAGGTTGCAGGTGTGCACTCAATGGAGCCATTGAAAATGTCACGGCAGGACTTCATTTGAAGATACAGGGAAACACCTGGGGACTGGAGAATATAAATCTCTGGTCAATTATTATACATTAAATTTCAAGCTCTTGATGGTCATATTTAAGGTATTTCCTTACAAAGAGATGGAAAACTTATTTCCAAAACAGGGACACATGTAAACAGCGATATGTGGAAGAGAAATCTGTTTAGATGTGTGGCAAAGTATTTCTACATGGGCCGCATGCCAAACAAAAAAGGCATTAACAGAAATCTCCACAGGGTCATTTATGGCTGTGAAGGCAGTAATAACAAGCATAGAGATGACACCTTCCTGTGGAAATCGAAGACTGAAGAATCTGGTAACTTTCTGCAGTTTGTACTGGAGTGATGTAAGTAGCCAAAGTAATTTGGCACAATAATAAAGAGAGTTCACGGTTCTAACACTTAATGATTTGTGATCTTGGGAGAACAACTTAAGCTATCTGAGATCCAAGTATTTCATATAAACAAATAAGAGTTATATAAGATAATGTATATAAATTATTTTTCATTATATTTGGAGAGGTAAATACGCAACATAGGAAGTAGAATAAATAATTAAGTATATTAGAAAAGCATGTAGCTTCTCCCAGTTTTTAGACTTTTCCAATGCCCTTATTTAACTTACCAGTTCACTCTTTCTCCCCCTACTATCCATGGATGATGGTGAAACCTTCTCTATATTTTGTAGGAGGGTAAGTGTCTCCTGCTGGAACCTGGGGTCAAAGCTGAGAGCAACACAAAAGCCATTAGGATCCCAGAGGCTGAATATGATCGTGAGGACAGAGTTTAGGGTTAGGGTTTTTCATCTGGGAACAAGTTCATTAACACTAAAATTCTACTCATTGGTAGCAAAGCCTTGGGTGTTAAGGTTAAGAGTCAGAGGTGGGATTCAGGATGAGGCTTGAGATAGAGACGGTGAGTGAAAATGAAGTCTTTTTCTCATATTGGGCTGCTGTTCTTTGTTAAGGATAACCCATGAAGTGCTAATAAACATTGAAAAACCAGCTCTCTGAGTAAAAATTCCCTGATCTGTACCAGTTGTCAATTTCTTTAGTTTAAATATCCGTACCATGAACAATTTCAAGCAACCAATGTGAGCCACTGAATGCAGAGCTGACATGTTATAAGCAGCTTTCCCAACCTGGTGCAAGCCAGTACCGGGAGAGCACTAACATAACTACAGCTGATCCTAGATATCAGATGCTTTCTCACCGGGTGAACTCACCACGCTTCTGCTTTCAGTGCCGTCTCCTCGCACTGGGCTGTGGACATAGTTACTATTTTCCATTATATGTGCTTAACTGATCAGCATGGGAGGCAGGGTGAGACAGAAGCCTTCAGGGAGCAATTAACCAAGAATAATTACTCTTAGAAACTTCAGCCAAATTCCAAGGAAGAGGAGGGAATGAATCCCACCGACAGGCTTGGCAGCAAATATACCTTAAGGGTATATAGATATAAAAGAAGAAAAATGGATATCAAATAATCAATTTGATCATTAATTATAATTTGAATATAGAACAATTGTTTATATTTTGAATATATTTTCTTTCTTTTGCCTTTTGATTTTATTTTTGTTCCATAAAATTTACATCCTACATAATTTTTATGTAGTCAACATAAACCTTTATGATATATCCTTTTTTTAAAGATTTTTTAAAGTTTATTTATTTTAAAAGAGAGAGAGAGCAGGGGCGGGGCAGAGAGAGAAAGGAGGAAGAGAATCAATCCCAAGCAGACTCAGCACTGTCAGTGTGAGCCTGACGCAGGGCTCGATCCTACACACTGTGAGGTCATGACCTGAACTGAAGTCAGGAGTGGGATGCTTAAACAACTGAGCCAACTACGTACCTCAATATGCTTTTTATTCTTAAACATCTATTCCATACACAAATTCAAAGTAAGGTACAATAATGAAGATATAGATAAAGATAAAACTATAGATGGAGATAAGAAGTGATATAGACAGTGATAGAAATAGAAACAGTAATAGTGACAGAGATTTTAATAGAATTGAGAGAAAGAGCAAGGAGAAAGGAGAGAGGTTTAACTCTATCTGGAATTTGTACTGGGACTTGGGTGACTAAAGATTTCATTAATTATTCACAAATCTATAAACCATTTTAATACATGTTTTAATAGATAATCTGGTGTTTTTTCAACCATTTTGAGCAACTATATGTCTTATTTTAAATCTTTATGTAAATATAGGTCTATATCTTGACTCCGTATTCCGCTTTTGGATCTAAATGTCTATTTTGTCATAGTCACAGTGCTGCAGTTATTCTGATTTTATAAAATATAAGTTCACATCAAATTGGTCAAGTAATTTTTTTAATTTTCTCACTAATTTCTTTGTTTCTGCTTTTAAATAAACAGTAAAACTCAGCATGCACAAAAATAGAGCAATGACACAAATATAAAAGTTAAAATCATAAAATTCTTAGTAAAAACATAGAGGTAAATTTTCCTGATATTGAATTGAACAATAGATTCTCAAATGTCACACCAAAGCATAATCCAAAAAATAAAAAATTATTGATAAGTGGACTTAACAATTTTAACAAGATTAAAAATTTTGACATTACCAAATGACATTATCAAAAAGTGGAATGACGAGTGGATAAAGAAGATGTGGTACATATATACAATGGACTACTATGTGGCAATGAGAAAAAATGAAATCTGGCTATGTGTAGCAACATGGATGGAACTGGAGGGTATTATGTTAAGTGAAATAAGTCAATCAGAAAAAGACAGATACCATATGTTTCCACGAATAGGTGGACTTTGTGAGACTAAGCAAAAACCAGGGGGAGGGGAAGAGGGGAAAGAAAAAAAAGACACAGAGAGGGAGGGAGATAAAACATAAGAGACTCTCAAAGACTAAGAACTAACTGAGGGTGAGGGGGATGAGGGGGGGAGAGGGGGTGATGGGCATTAAAAAAAGGCACATGTTGGGATGAACACTGGGTGTTTTATGTAAACCAATTTGAAAATAAACTATTATAAATGAAAAAAAAGTGGAATGGTAACCTACAAAATGGGAGAAAGATTTGCAAATCATATATGTAATAAGGGTTTAATATCCAGAATATACAAAGAACTCAAACAACTAAAAACCAAAAAGACAAACAATCCAATTTAAAAATAGGCAGAGGACTTAAATAATTATTTCTCTAAAGAAAATATGCAAATGTCAATGTCACATGAAATCAAAATCAAAATCACAGTGAGACACCACTTCACACCTACTGAAATATCTACAATTTCTTTAAAAATTAAAAACTAACAAGTTTTGACAAGAATAGGGAAAAATTGGAAGCATCATACATTACCACTGGAAATGAAAAATGGTGCCCATTCTGGAGAAAATGGTTTGGCAATTTCTTAAAAACTCAGGCACAGAGTTATATATAATGCAATAATTCCACTCCTGAGTATGTACCCCTCAAAATGAAACAGGTATTCAAAGAGAGACTTGTACATGGATATTCAGTGCAGCATTATTTACAGTAGCCAAATGGTGGAAACAGCCAAAGTGTACATCAACAGATGAATGTGCAAAACAGTGTGTGTATATATATATATATATGTACATATATATGTATATACATCAGTATAAGGAATGAAACATGGACCCATGCTGCAACATGGATGACCTTAGAAAAAATCATGTTGAGTGAAATAATCCAGACACAAAACATAAATATTATATGATTCCACCTATACAAGTAAGCAAATTCATAGAAATATAAGGTAGATTAGAGGTTAGCAGGGGAGTGGGGAATTATTGCTTCAAGATACAGGAATTTCTGTTTGGGGTGATGAAAACTTTTGGAACTGGTGGCAACTTTTATACAACATTGCAAATATGATTAATTGTCCTGAATTGCCCACTTCAAAATCATTATTATAACACATTTCATGCTACCTATATTTTGCCACAATAAAAATTTGAAAAAAAAATCAGCATGCAAATAATAAAACATATTAGCATTTATTGGGATTATGTGGAATTTATAGATCATTTTGAATGCAATATTATCATTACAATGAATAATATGCAGTAAACATTTCCTACATGTTTCAGAGACAAAATCTAGCATTTGTCTTTTTCTTTCCCAAATTCTTATACTTCTTTAACTTATATTAGCTAAAACCCCAATTATAACACAATATTCTGCAACAGTTTTGACATAGTAAACTAGTATGCTTAGCCTCTTCACACTTTTGGATACATTTTCTTAATACTCTATGCTTTATGTCTCAGCGTTTCACCATGTCTGAGACCACTTAGGGCAGAGAAAAATCATCAGGAGGAAAATTTGTTCTGACTCTGTAGTCTCTCTATATCTGCCTCTTGGGAAAGCTACTGCTCAGCTACCCAGGTAATATATTCTTTAACTCACTGGATCTCAGAGTCTGATATTAAATGATCCGGCGTCTTCCTCTCAGGAAAGACTGTTCTCACTTTAACATCTCTTAGTGCTTTTTTTCTTTTCTTTTCTTTTCTTTTTTTTTCAAACTGTACCTGGAAGAGTCAGTTTTCTCTAACTGTTTCTATCTTGTGTGGTATTCATTCCATTTTTCTTACTCACTGTCACCCAGCTGAAGACTCAGTGGTCAAGAAGACGGTAGGACAGGAGAAATTGGAGCGTCCCCTTCAAAATTGCCAGGGCAACAACTCAGTGATGGTGCTTCCAGCAGCTCAGCACAGACAGTGATCTCCTGACCCCTTCAGCATCTACCAGTCCCTAAGCCCTCAACCTGAAAGTTTCTCTACAGTTAAGACTGTCAACTCAATCATTGTTTACTCTGTCATATTTTACACATCCCGGGTGGAAAACTGGTATTTTGTTAGTTCCTCACTGCCAAAATAAAGCCTTAAAATGTCTTTTTTCTTTTGTGTGTGTGTGTGTGTTTATTTTTGAGAGAGAGCACAAGTGGGGAAAGGCAGAAAGAGAGGGAGACACAGAATCTGAGGCAGGCTCCAGGCTCCGAGCTGTCAGCACAGAGCCCGATGTGGGGCTCAAACCCACAAACCATGAGATCATGACCTGAGCCAAAGTCAGATGCTTAGCCGACTGAGCCACCCAGGTGCTCCATTAAAAAGCTATCTTCTTTAAGGCTCACTCACACCACTCATTTAATCAAATTTTTTCTCATCATACTGTAATCTATTTCCTCTCTAACTCTCCTTCAATCCTTGCAGACTTTGCTACTGAACCAGAATCCTATTTGCTGCAACTTTTAGCAACATTTTATGTAACTTCCATATCTATGATGATGACCCGTTCCAACCATTTTTCAATAAATTATTTTAGCAGGGCTATGTTCAGTTTGCGAGATCGGTTCTTTAATGTTTCTGTTTATAAAACTAACCATCACCATCAAAATAAAATTAATATTTATTAAATTCCAAATATATCATATGACATATTTCATTTAATTATCAAGCCAACAAAGAAGTTACTAAAATAATTCCATTTTACCAGTCAAGAACCAATAGTTGCATAACAGGACAATTTTATACAGTTAGTGTGAGACAGGCAAACCAGGATTTCCCATATCAAAGGTTTTGTTGTTGTTTTTTTAACTCTTAAAATAGACTTCCTTGTTCAAATTCAAGTGAATGTAACATATATTTCAAGAGAAAATGATTATCTAGGATTCCAAGGGTCAAGGAAACATGTTTTTATTTCCCAGTTGACTGTTCTATATATATATACACATATATACATGTATATATGTGTATATATGTGTGCGTGTTTAAAATGTGTGTATATATTACATTGTACATACATTAATGTGTGTGGTAGATATACATAATAGAAAACCAAAGAAAAAAGTCTAACCCTGAGAAGGTTACAAGTGTTCGAGATAATGCTTCAAAGTTTATTGTTTGTCTTCAATTGTACATAAGGTCAGATTCCACTTTCTCAGAGCAAGTCCTAAGGCCTTGAGGAAGGAGAGATTATAAAAATACTATCTTGAATGAAGAAATTAAGGTACCGTTTGGGGACAAGCTTATATAAAATTATATTTGGTATGAATAGAACCTTTTTATATATGGTTATGTGTAAACATCCTATTTAATCTTTCGCTGCCTTTTAATTTTGGGCCTGGGTATGGTATTTTTAATCTTTTATTCTTTCCCTTGATAAAGTCTCTGTTGGTACCAGGATGCTTCATCAATGATTTGGGCCTAACGTCCCAAATATGTAGGGAAAAGAGAGTTAATTTTAAGTAGGCTATGTGGTCTCAGGTGGATTGATTTCACTTATTATTTGTTTTAATTCAGTATTTTCTGTTCATTCAATAAACCTATATGATGTGCCTTTCTATACAGTAGACTTTATATCAGTGAATCAGAAAATATCTCATTTTAGAACTCACATTTTGATTCTAGTAGAAGGTACAGATAAAAATAATTACAGTTTGGTGGCTTCATGCTACTGGCCCAAGTACGTACTGATTGCGGTGGGGGTGTTTTATATTTCAGCAGAATTTCAACTCTCTGTACAAAAACTCAATGACTCACTGTTTTCACTTCCCAGATCTACCCAAGAAAATCCCATCTGGGTTAAACCCTAAAATATGTTTTTCTTAGGGTTAGCTTGTGTATGTTTAAGAAGAAGTTAAGATGCACGATAATAGGATATCTAAGAGAATTGAGAATATCATTAATTCATTTTGCTCAAAATTTTTGAATGGTTTAGGAAAATACACTGGAAACCTTGGCATTTACAATCCTTCTAAGTTTATTGTGAATTATTTACAGATTATATTTATTCCCATTGCTCATTCAAACAGCGCGTGTGCGTGTGTGCGTGTGTGTGTGTGAGAGAGAGAGAGAGAGAGAGAAAGAGAGAGAGGGAGAGACAGAGAGACAGAGAGTTCAGAAGTAGCCATTTTAACAGCATGTGCTGATGGGGGAGAAGAGCAAAATTACTCGGTCTTGAATCTGTTTGGTCTTCACCCCGTAGATGATGGGGTTTAGCATGGGGGGCACTACCACATAGAGGTTGGCTACTAGGATGTGGATGTGGTGAGGGATGGTTTTGCCCCCAAAGCGGTGGGCAAAAAATGAAAAGAATGCAGGGGCGTAGAACATAAGTATGACACAGATGTGGGAACCACACGTGTTGAGGGCCTTGAATCTGGCAGACCAGGAAGGTATGTGAAACACGGCGCAAAGGATCATCGCGTAGGACATAATGATGAACACAATATCTAGTCCTGTAGACAGGAGGGCCACAGTCAGGCCGTAAATGATGTTGACCCTGATATTGTCACATGCCAATCTGGCAATGCCCATGTGCTCACAGTAGGAATGGGGGATGATGTTTCTCCCACAATACGTGAGTCGGTGTACCAGGAAGATGAATGGAAAGCAGATGATAAAGCTCCTGACCACAGCCGCGATGCCAATTTTCCCAGTGGCCGAGGAGGTTAAGATCGTGGTGTATCTCAGCGGGTGACAGATGGCCACATAGCGGTCAAATGCCATGGCCAGGAGAATAGCAGATTCCGCCACGAAGATGAAATGGATAAAGAACATCTGCGATACACAACTACCAAAGGATATATCCATGGACTGGAACCAGAAGATGGCCAGCATCTTGGGGGCTGTGGCTGTGGAGAGCAGGACGTCTGATAAGGCCAGCATGGAAAGGAAGACATACATAGGCTCGTGGAGACTGCGCTCAGTTACAATCAGGAAGATCAAGAAGGTGTTGCCTAGGACAGCCAAAATGTACATAGAACAGATAGGGATGGAGATCCAGGGATGAGAATCTTCCAGTCCCGGGATTCCAGTCAGGACATACCACATATCCTGGGAACTGGTGTGATTGTAAGAGAAAGGGGCCATCCGTGGCAGTATATTCCAGACCTACCACCTTGATCAGAAGACCACAGGGCAGATCGTGGTTTCGAGCCCCACGTCGGGCTCTGTGCTGACAGCTCAGAGCCTGAGGTCTGCTTCAGATTCTGTGTGTGTGTCTCTGCCCCTTACCCACTCATGCTCTGTCTCTCAAAAATAAACAAACATTAAAAAATAAAAATACAAATTTTTTAAGGTGAAAAAAATTACCACAGGGCTGACTGAGGATTGAGGAGCACCACCTTAGGCAGAATGACGTCTGATTAGATTGTTCCCCAATATTTTCTTCTCTGTGAAAAGATAGTGAGATGTATTAATGAGCCTAAAATTGCACTGTGATTCCTTCTATGGAAGAATTAATTCATATCTTGGAAAAAATACTTATTAATCAGTGCTTAGTCCTTTAAAATATTAACTTATTAAATCTCCACAATAGCCTGTTGAAAAGACTTTTACAATAATCCTAAACATGGATATTGTTATTATTCCAACAGATGCAAACAACTTCCACAGACTTTCAGCTTCTTGATCTAGGTCCCATTGGATTAAGGGTCAGACAGCATAGATTTGAAAGCTCTGATATCGGCCTCCATCCAATACTCCCTATAAAAATAAAATTAGATACAAAAACACGTCAGCCACACTTTCACTGATTGTATCCCTGAAGTATTATACTGCTTATGGAAGAGAGAGGGAATTGGATTTTACCAAAATAGATTTCAGGCAACACAGTACATATGCCCTCTTCAAAATTGATCGGCCACTGGAACGATGCTAAGGGCCATGACAGGCACTAACAATCCACAGGTGAATTCATTGATTCTTGTCTGCTAATCAACATATTTCTTAAAATTATAGGATGAATATTAAAAAAACTAATGAATATGCAATCTCAGACTAAGTTGAACTCCTAAATGGATGCTTATGCCCAACATGTGGTGAAGGAAAAATATCCCACTTGGGTCCCTGAATGAAAATTAGACAGTATATTATTTCAAAATACCCCCAAGCATTAAATAACAATGTTTCACATTATGAGATAGGGATCCTCAGTCCTTCAATACAAGGAAGGGAGTGAAATCTACCAGTTACTATTCTTCTGTAGTTCCAAAAGAATGGAAAAAGCAAGGGATATGTTGGGCGAAATGCAGGCTACGAGATACCCCACTTGAGCGGGATGTGTGTGTGAGGGGCGTGTTCATATAAACACATAGACAGATATAAGTGAAGGTATAGATATGGATACCAAGCAAGTGGATGACAAGTGGCTTCCATCCTCCCCCAGGCACCATCTCAAATAAAAGCTAGCTGAACGCATTTGCTGAAGAGAAACATGGGCTTAAGAGATGTCTCCCTTTTCACCCCTTGATCACACTGGAGTCAGTATCATTGTATCATTGTACAGTACAGTTTTATCACCTTTACTTTTATTTTTTATTAAGTGTTCAATATTCTAATACTTCTTATTATATGATTGAAATGTTCTGACTCCATTTCTTTCTTTTCTTTTTTTTTTAATTGAAATATAGTTGATACACAATGTAGTATTAGTTTCAAGTGTACCACACTGTGATCCACAAGTTATATGTTATATACTCACCATGAGTCTAGTTCCCATCCGTCACATGCAAGGCTATGACAATCCCACTGACTATTATTCTCCGGGGTTGGCTTTTATTCCTGTGACTCTTAATCCCATAATTGGAAGCTTCTGTCTCTCACTCTCTTCACTCATTTTGCCCTTCCTTGACCTTCAGCCCCTCTAGCAAACATTACTTTGTTCTCTACATTCACTTGGACCCCATTTCTTGGGTTACAGTCTAGTATACATAACACTCAAATGGTCACCTCATTAGGACTTTCAGTTGGTATATGGTTCTTTAAAACTACTGGGAGGGGCGCCTGGGTGGCTCAGTTGGTTAAGCGGCCGACTTCGGCTCAGGTCATGATCTCACAGTCTGAGTTCGAGCCCCGCATCTGGCTCTGTGCTGATGACTCACAGCCGGGAGCCTGCTTCGGATTCTGTGTTTCCCTCTCTCTCTGCCCTTCCCCTGCTCATGCTCTGTCTCTATGTCTCTCAAAAATAAATAAACGTTAAAAAATTAAAAAAAAAAACTACTGGGATAAAATGTTGAGATGCTTGAGTCTATAGATGTACTTTAATTACATAAACCAATTATGTGACCATTTAACATATAGCCAAAATTAATTGTTTGAAATTTCTTTTCAATGAGATTATGGTGTTTCAGGAGACAGAGAGAGAGAAGATTCATCTGTGAGTAAAGCACAGTTTTGAGGAGTGGCTGTTTAATGAGTGGGGCTTCATCAGAACATCATAGATGCGGGAGAGAAGTGCCTAATGCTGAAAGAAACACCAAAAATGGAGGTAGAAGAGAAAACAAATTTTGTAGATTTTCTTCTAACTTTACTGGTGATCTTTTGGGAGACCAAAGAGTGATCTGTTTCGTTTTATTTGGTTTTGTTTTGATGAAGCATTATCACCTGCAGCTACCCAATATAGAGCTCTGCAATTCCCCAAAGCATTTTTTATAATATTACTACTGGCAGATTCTGACGTATCATGAGTATATGCATAGAGATGGTGTATGGTTAATAGGGATAACATATATCTGGGGCCCAGAGAATTGCATTTAAGTGCTGGCTACATCCTATTCTGACTGTATTAACGCTAAAAACTACTTGATTTGAAGCTTAATTTTCATTTGTAGAATACCTAAAAGTAAATGTCAATTACAAATGTGAGTCAATTCAGAAGTTAGTATTTTAGAATGGTTGCCACATAAATAAGATAATTCTTTTTAATTTTTAATTTTTTTTTGAGAGAGAGAGAGAGAGTGCGAGTATGGGAGGGACAGAGAAAGAGGGAGACACAGAATCTGAACCAGGCTCCAGGCTCTGAGCTGTCAGCAGAGAGCCTAACATGGGACTCAGACTCACGAACCACAAGATCATGACATGAGCCGAAGTTAGAGGCTTAACCAAGCCACCGAGGTCCCCCATAAACCAGATACATTGTCATCCCGACAACAGATGAAATTAGAACACTTGCTAAATTACCATCATTAAGGTTAAAAAAATTATTACATAGAGCAAGTTCAATTTTTTGGACTTCAGGCTAATAATCCACTAGACAGAGATTGAGCTCATTTAAAGTATCCATAAAGGCCAAGACTTACTTTCTTATACTAGACACACAATGTGAATTGGTAATTTTCACCCCAAATTTGTCATATCAGTTTTATAAGGTGAATAAGCAGTTCAGCATGGTGAACTTGGCTTAGAAATGGAGTTTTAGGAGCATGTCAGTGGCTGAGTCGGTTCAGCATCCGACTTCAGCTCAAGTCATTATCTCATGGTTTGTGAGTTCGAGCCCCACATCAAACTGTGTGCTGACAGCCCAGAGCCTAGAGCCTGCTTCAGATTCTGTGTCTCCCTCTCTCTCTGCCTCTGCCCCGCACTCTCTCTCTCTCTCTCTCTCTCTCTCTCTCTCTCTCTCTCAAATAAACATTATAAAAAGAAATGGAGTTCTATTCTTGCCTCATTATCAGTGTAACATCTTTGTTATAGAGGGAAGGTAGTTGAAATCTCTGAGTTTCAGTTTCTTAATCTGTGCTTAGCCTCGCAGCTGATATATAGTGAATATTCTGTAAATTTTAGGGAAAAATGCATGCATCTGTTTACCTATATACACATATATGTGTTGTCTTTAACTACTGACTTGTTTAACTACTGAGCCTTGTTTTTATTACTGGAACTGGAATATAAATTCATCACATCTATGCACAACATTAAAGGCAACATAGCAAAGAAAAGAACCATTGCATAAACATATTCTAAAAGTAAAAACATTTCTTTGTGCTCTTTGCAGAAGACCCATTTAGTAAAAGAGCAGAAGGAGATATTACAATTGCCCACGAGGCCCATTACAGCCACATCCCATACTTCATAGGTCAAGGTTAGGAAAAATGCAAGATGTCTAGGTTCAAGGAAGACAAAGCAGCTTCTGTAGTTTCCTAAGATTTTCTTTTTTTTTTTTCCTGTGTTTTTCAGGTGCCTTTTTCTACATGTCTTTGCTGAGCAAAACTCAGTTTACTTACCTATACTTTCTGGGATCCTGAAGGTATTTAACTGGTTGCGAGGGAAAAATTAAAGCAAGATGATGTTCAAAACACAAATAGGAAACGTGGAGCTATTTATACCTCCTCTAGGACCTCCCAGGCCCAAGACCTTCAGGCCCCAGAGGACTGAACTTTACCCACTGGTGGGAGGAGAGGGCCCCAGAGCTGGCTCCTGGGAGGACTGCGCCCACTGTCTCTCCCTGTCCAGCAGTTCAGGGTTGCCTCTATCCAGCACTCTCGGACACTCAAGTTAACACACACTTGCATTAAGTACCTGATCTCCTTTGCATGCCAGAGATTGTTGTAGGGCAATACTATCTTGTTCCCAGAGAGGCATCTGGAAATGGAGATTGTGAGTGCCACATGTGGAAGGATTGTACGCTTTTCAGAGGGCACCTCAGACTGGATTCTGACAGCTTACGTGTCTTGAAATTTTAACCCATCTTGGCTTTCTTTGGCTTCCATTGGTCACATGGTAGAATTAGTATCAGAAAGGGCTGGAAATGCCATTAGCTACTATAGAGAGTTTTATGTGGATTTTTATTTTCTAAGCCTGAGCTGCTCTTCTTCTCTTTCTCCCTCCCTTCCTCCTCCTCCTTCCCCTCCTCCTTCTCTTCTTTCTTCTCCTCCTCCTCCTTCTCTTCTCTTATTTCTCCTCCTCCTCCTTCTCTTATTTCTCCTCCTCCTCCTTATCCTCCTCCTCCTCTTCCTCCTCCTCCTCATCCTTCTTCTTCTTCCTCAGAGAGAAAGAGATTAGAGGAGGGGCATAGGGAGACTGAGAGGAAGAATTCCTGTTAAGTGCTCAGTACTCAGCATGGAGCTTGATGTGAGTCTCCATCTCACAACCTGGGATCATGACCTGAGTTGAAATCAAAAGTCAGACACTTAACTGACTGGGCCACCCAGGTGCCCCTCTTTTCCTTTTCCTTTTAAAACTTTCTCAGTCCTACATTGGAATTGTATGGGATTTTGGGATAAACTTATAATTATAATCATAATCTTAATTTCAGGTTTGTTTTGTTGTTTGGTTTTGCTTTTTAAAAAAAACTTTTCGAGAGTCCTTTCATATATGCATAAAACCTTTTTTATCTTTTTTATATCCTCATAGACCCTTACACTAATTTTTTCTTTCTTGGATATTATTCTTTCTCAATTCCTATTAGAATATTTTCGCTGTTCTGCACACTGTGAAAGGTAATCTGAGAAGCAGAATGTAAACGTGCCCTTCCCTATCTGTGTGTGCTGCTGCTGTCATCTGTAGTGGAGCCCATTTCCCCTCCCCTTGAACCTGGGATGACAGTTCTTTTGACCAAATAATGAAGCAGGAATGATGGTGATGTTCTGGGGTTACTGAGCCAAGGTAATATGAAATCCGGCAACTTCTACTTTGTTTTTAACTCAAAGCCAGCTGCCCATATTAGGAATGGAATCCACTAAAATCATACCAATAAATGATGAAGCTATCACCCATGGGGAGAGTATGACTCTGTGGATGAGCCCAAAGGCACCAGGCATAGGAGTGAAATCTGTGGACTCTTCAACTCAGCTGAAGCTCAGTCCTACTGAATGGGGTGACCACAGCCCCTTTTTGAAACAGAACCATACAGCCAAGTCCTAACTGGATTGTTGACCCAGAGTTGGGAGAAACAATAAGTCATTGTTGTTTGGAGGCACTAAGTTTTGGGGTGGTTTGTTACACAATAGGTAACAATAATAACATAGCAAACATTTTGAAATTATTCTTTCAGTTGGACTTCAAACCATATTTCTAATTTAACTTTTTTCAAGTTTATTTATTTTTGAGAGAGGATAAGCATGAGCAGGGGAGGGCCAAAGAAGGAGGGAGAGAGAGAGAATCTCAAGTAGAATCTGCACTATCAGCACAGAGCCCAATGTGGGGCTTGAACTCACTAACCGCCAAGATCACAACCTGAGCTGAATTCAAGTATCAGTCGCTTAACTGACTGAGCCACACAGGCATCCCAACTTCAGACAATTTTTATATCATATGATCTATTTCTTGTCTATTTCTGTTCTGTCTTTATTTTCTTATTTTAATCCTATATCTATAAATTCTTCATAAAGATAGTGACATCGGATTGAAGCAATATATTGTAGTTTTTATAGGACACACATGTGAGAGTGTGTGTGAGTGTGTGTGCATGTGTGTGCATGTTCATGAAGAGGAGACACGCATTTATCAGCAGAAACATTTTATTTTTATTTTCTATTTTCTATAGAAACTCTTCATTGGAAATGCCTCAGGTTTTCCAGGAATATCAGTAGCAGTTGTATATAGAAGAGGGAGGGGATTCTTGAAGAATAAATAAGGTGGTTTACTAGTTTTTCATCAGTTTTAACTGATACCCATTTCTGTCTTTGTTTTCCCTCCTGCAAAATCAACACTTGCTCAAGAGTGCTATCGAGCCTACTTCCATGCACCTTCAATACTTTTAATCCCCTATTTGCGGAATGTCTGACTCAAAAGGCTTCAGACCTGTTCTCACTATTTTACATCATGGGGCTGACTCTCTTTTTTGGCATTTGTGTTGGGGCTTGTGGTATTTTCAGTGTTTACACTAACAGTAGATTACTGCTCCCCAACCTTCTTTCCCTAGACAGTCGTTTTCTGGTGTGGCTTCTGGAGCTGGCTCTGAAAGTATGAGACAGTTTATTTCCTGATGCATGAAAATACAGATGGTGATATTGACTCTTCTTGCTGCTTTTTGTAGGCTGAGGGAGGACGGGGAGCCTGTGGACATATTGAGATTCAAGTGACTACCATTATCATCAGGATCCCAGAAGCTTTCCTCAATCTCTTGCAGGGATTGTATGCTATCTTCTCAATCCCTCTGTTACTGTGGAAACCAGCAATGCCATTCCGTTCTCCAATCCTTCAGATATCAGCTGTTTGTTTGCTTACTTATTCACATCCCTTTTGAAGCTACTATGCGTCCTTTGACTCCCATTTTATATTAAAATTTAATGATCCTGTGTCTGATTTTTAAAGAATTGAACCAATATTGATCTATTATTATTAACCAAAGCCCGCAGTTTACATTAAGATTCACTTTTGCGGTTACAGTTCTATGGTTCTGATAAGTACAGATCTATCCAAAAGTAGAGTTTTCCTAGGACCTTTCCTGAGGTGAAATGGCATAAAACAAAGAAGCAGTTACCATTAATTCATATGGAAAATTATTTTAGCATTCCCAGACCCCCAAAATAACCTTTGTTAAGGTTTTCTGACACCTTCAGACTTGTCTTGCTAACAGATGCACAGAATTAATCCGGATAAAGCACAGGTGCTCATAGATACAGTTCAAATTTATGGGGGTTTGATGCTGTGATGTTGAGTGTGGGTCCCGAGGAAGGCTGGACTCCTCTCTCTCCCTCCATAATGGCTCAATGAAAACACACACTGAATGATTGTTTTGCTTATCACTTTTTTCGTAGAGGTAAAAACACTCTTCAGATTTCTTAAAACAAGTACTAATGTAGGTCTTTCTAACCACTAAATGGCATAACGTGAACTTTCAAAAACTGGGGGATACCCAACATGATGTCATTTACCCACCATTACAGTATCATACGGAACACTTTCATACCTCTAAAAATTCCCGGTACTCCACCCATTCATCCTCTTTCTCTCTCTTCCTAAACTCCTGGCTACACGAATCTTTATGTTCTTTCTAATTTCTATAGTTTTGCCTTTTCCAATGTCATACAGTTGATTCATATGAATATGTAACCTTCTCAGGATGGCTTCTTTCACTTAGAAATATGCATTACAGGTTCTTTCATGTCTTTTTCATACCTTGATAGCTCTCTTTTTTTTAATCAAATAATAATGTTACATTTTAAAGTGCTGCCCCATTTGGTTATCCATTCATCTTAGTTGCTTCCAATTTTTGGCAACCAAAATAAACCAACTGTAAACATTTATGTGCATGTCTTTGCATGGACATATTTTTAACCCATTGGGTACTGCATCTAGGAGTGCAAGGCCAACCACATGGTAAAACTATGTTCAGTTCTATAAGAAAGGCAAAACTCTCTTCCAGAGTGGCTACACTATTTGTATTTTCACCAGCAACAGAGGAGAGTCCCTATTTCTCTGTATCCTCACCAAGATTTTGTATCGTCCATATTTCAGTTTTACCCATTCTAATAGGTGCGTAGCGGTACCTCATTGTTTTACTTTGCAATTCCATAATGACAAATGATATTGGGAATCTTAAATTATCCTTTTGTTTTTTGTATGTCTTTTTTGGGAGAAATATCTTTTTAGATATTTTATCTACTTTTTAGTTGACTTGTTTATTTTCTTGTTGTTGAGTTTTAAAAGTTCTTTGCCTATTTTTGGACAAGTCCTTTGTCAAAAATGTATTTTGCAAATACTTTTGCCAGTCTGTGACTTGTCTTTTCCTTTTCTGAACTTACTATGAGATTATATTTTTTTCTGGGTACTTGGTGGATACTCCCAATGTGGATTTGTGTCCTTCTGTTCTGGGAAAAGTCTTGTATAATTTTCTCATAAGATCCTAGTCTACTATAGTCCACCTATAGTTTTATCTTCTGTGACGTTCTAGAACTCCTATTTAGTGAAATGATGGTGTTCTTGGATAGACCCTATGTATTTTTTCATCCCAGCTTCCATATTTAACACTTATCCTTTTCTTCTGCTTTCTTATGTTTATCTTGATTTTTTCTTTTATTTCTCATATTGTTGTTTAATTTACAAATGATCTTTTTGTTCTCTAATTATTTCTAATAGTAGTATTCTGTTCTTTAAATAAAAATTAAGGTTTATTTATTCTTGAGAGACCAGAGAGGTAGAGCACAAGCAGGGAAGGGGCAGAGAGAGATGGAGACACAGAATTCAAAGCAGGGTCCAGGCTCCGAGCTATCAGCACAGAGTCCAACAGGGCTCACACCCATGAACTGTGAGATCATGACCTGAGCCAAAGTCAGAGGCTTAACGTGCTGAGCCACTCAGGCGCCCCATTAGTTTTCCATTCTTATATCAAGGATCTTGAATGATGAAGTATTTCATTAAGAGTTTTAATTGGACACTTGGGTCATTGGCCTACGATGATGAGACGTGTTTCTTTTTAACTTTTCTCTCTGCTCTGAAAAAGCTCTGCTCCACTCAGTTCATTTCCTATCCCAGTACATACTTAGAAACCACAGCTGGTTCAAGAACTAGGTCATTGGCCTACGATGATGACCAAAGTCATACTCCATTTTATGTCCTCTTTATACTTGCACCGTCCAATAAAACAGCCACTGCATTGTCCAAAACAATGTCCTTTTAACATTTAAACATAAATTAACTACAATTAACCAGATCAAAAATGTACTTGCATAGTTATATTATTCACATTTCAGTGCTCAATAGCCACGTGAAGCTATTGTTATAGGTTGGGCTATATTATTCTATATTAGAAGACATCTGCATCATTTTAGAAAAATTCTACTGTACAATTCTGGTCCATCTAGTTATCACAACATCCCTGTGAGTCGGGCACTTTCCTCATTTTGAAGATTAATTAACTGAATCTCAGAATTAAAGAATCTTCAAGGTGTCCACCTTTGAAATCAAAAACCTAGGATTCAAAGTAGCTCAGTTTCAATGCTAAGAAAACGCTTAGATATCCATCTGGGGCACAATAACCAGTATTATCATTTCTTAAATATGATCATACTTATGGCATGAACATATTATATCTTGTTTTACAGAAATCAACTGTCAGTAGAAAATTTATGGAATGTATCAGATGGAGTCTCCCGCCTCCAGCCCTAAGAACATTTGACTTCCAGACATACCTTAAAATAGGACTTGTTTCTGCATTGATGTTTAAGATCTATTTTAAAATCAAGAATCATAGACTCTGGGCTAACTCTCTAATTCTAATAAAATTCATTTCTTGGTATTGGATTTTGTGTGTCAAGTATTGTTGTTGCTGTTTTGTAATTTTAAAGACTTGAGAATCTCAATATATTTTCAGGGAAAAGAGACTGAGCATTCTCCTACGAATCTGCTGGGTCTTGACACTGTAGATGATGGGGTTCATCAAAGGTGGGAAAAGGATGTAGACGTTGCCCATAAGTACATGGACCACAGGGGAGAGATGCTTGCCAAAACGGTGCATCATCGTCAGGCTAATGACAGGGATGTAGAACACGAGAACAGCACAAATGTGGGAGACACAAGTCTGAAATGATTTATGCCGCTCCTCCTGAGAGGCAATGACCAGGACTGACCTAAGAATCAGGAAATAGGAGTAAAGGATCAGAATAGCATCCAACAACAGAGTGAAAATGACCAGCATCAGGGCATAGTAGCTATTGAACCTGATGTCTGAGCAAGCGAGGCGGAGCAGGTCCTGGTGCAGGCAGAATGAGTGAGAGAGGATGTGGGAACGGCAGTAAGGGAAAAATTTCAGATTGATGATGGGGGGTGTGATAAAGAAGAAACTCCTGCCTACTATGGTGAGCCCGATTGTGAAAATCCTGGAATTAGTCAGAATGGAGGAATAACGCAGTGGATTGCAAATAGCAACATACCTATCAAAGGCCATCGTAAGGAGGACAGAAGATTCCATGAAGGAAAGACCGTGGATAAAATAGGACTGGGCAATGCAGGAATCCAGGCTGATTTCTTGAAGGAACCCCCACAGGATCCCCAGCACCGTGTGCACTGTGGACAGCCCCATGCACAGGTCAGTGAGGGCCAGCATGGCCAGGAAGTAGAACATGGGCTGGTGCAGGCTGGGCTCTGTCCGGATCACGTGGAGCACCATGCAATTGCCCAAAAGCACCATGGCGTAGATGGTCGAGAAGGGAATGGAGATCCAGGGATATTGCTGCTCCAGGCCAGAAAATCCAGTGAGAAGAAAGGAGGAAGAATTCATGACAGGGCTCACCAAAGCAGTAATTCTGGAAATGAGAGACTTCTTCAAGGCAGAAAGAATGTAGTTTTCAAAAGAAATCCTCCAATTTCAGACGAGCAAGGTGAAATTTCTAAGTAAATGAAAGTGGACTTAAAGCTAATTAAGTGTACACAATATCAGATGAGTAATTCTGTTCTTTGGCAGTGTATTATCCACTACTTGGAAGAGATAGTGTTCTCCCGATGTCATTTAAGGGCCATTATTCATCCACTGGCGAGGTGCACAGATGTCCTTAGAAGCCACAAGGGAACGTGAATAGACTAGAGTAGAAAGGTAATTTTCAGAAAGGATATGGTCCCTGGGATATTTTCCCAGGAGATCTTATAAATGGTGTACCTGTAAAATTGAAAGCCAAGGTTCTGAAAGTAATTATTAGTTTCTTCCCTGTAATTCATTAGCCTTGAAAATAAAGAATAAGATGTGGCTTTTAAGCATCCAAACTCTTTAAATAGTCACTGTACCCATAGTTTTCCATTTTCTGCTGTCTCCAAGTGTATTTTTCCTCCAAATAGCACTGAGGGAAAGACGCTCCTGTTTTATTCCACTTCAGATAACATAGCCAACTTTTTTTCCTCTGTGGTGATAAGTGGGGAGTAATATTTATGCAAGAGGCCTTTGGCGAATGATTTCCCACAAGAATTCTCATCCCCTGAGAGGCTCGGCTTATCTGTGCTCTCGTGATACGGACACTTCGGCTGAAGACTCAGCCTCAGACCTCAGCCCAGTTTTCTCCACCCACTTATTCATTTATTGAATCAGTAAGTTAAGAATTCATCTAATATGCATTTATTGAAGGGATGAGCAGGGTATTTTGTCCTCCTTAGAACCTTCCATCCTAAAGATTAGAAAGAAGGCCAATGTCAAACAGGTAAGCCAAAACTTTTAAAAAGCCCCAATGCCAAAGAATTGACTCCCTTCTTCCTCACATTGAGTTCTGGCCCTGGAAGTCATCATAAAAGGTTTAAGGCGTGGTGCATATATACAATGGACTACTACGTGGCAATGAGAAGAAATGAAATCTGGCCATGTGTAGCAACATGGATGGAACTGGAGGGTATGATGTTAAGTGAAATAAGTCAGTCAGAAAAAGACTGATACCATATATTTCCACGCATAGGTGGATTTTGAGAGACTAAGCAAAAACCAGGGGGGAGGGGAAGAGGGGAAAGGAAATAAGACACAGAGAAAGAGGGAGATAAAACATAAGAGACTCTCAAAGACTAAGAACAAACTGAGGGCGAAGGGAAAAGGGAGGGGGGAGAGGGGGTGACGGGCATTAAAGAGGGTACATGTTGGGATGAACACTGGGTGTTACATGTAAACCAATTTGAAAATAAACTATTACAAAAATAAATAAATAAAAAATAAAAGGTTTAAGGCTCTTACTAATGTAGTCAGGTGATTAAAAGTCCATACTGGCTTATGTGTTTGATTTAATTGTTCCAACATGTTAAATGAGCTTCAGACTCTGGCTTCACCTTGTGACTTATTCCTCATCTTTGTCATACTAGCCCACAGGAAGCTCCTCAGGCTAATCTTCTGAATGCAACCTGTTTTCCTGTCAGAATTTTCTAGAATCCTGTCCATTGTTATGTCTTGCCCTGAACCCCTGCCTCTCTCCATTAGATAACTTACCCTGCTGATTTTAATTGTCTCCTTCATTACATGATTGGAGTGTTTGCCTCTTGAAGACAAATCTGTCAGCCTCAGCCTCAAGCACTTACCTTCTTTTATTTCTCAAAACACCATTTCTATTCTTTCATGAGATTTTCTTCTAGATGTCCTTTCTGCCTAAGATGTGCTTTTCACAGAGACGGTCTTTCCCATCTTCTCCCCAACTCTCCTTCCACTTTTAAAACCAGCCTGTCCCTTCCCTTTGCAACTCAGCCAGTACTTCTCAGGAAGCCTCTTAACTCCTACAGATTTCCCCCACAGATCTTTCTTTTGGTAACCATATTTGTCTTTATAGAACTTACTGAATTTACAATTTGATATTCATTAGCCTACCTAATCGACTAAGGACTCTGCTAAGTTCCCTCAGAGGGGTCATGGTATTAATTTTCTTCCCAACTGTAGCCTGAAATTTGCACCTCAAAGTCCTCACCTCTCCTGTGAGCTCATACTCATGGATATACCTACTTTGATATCTTCATCTGGATATTGAATCTCAAAATTCAAATTATAACAAAAAAAATATTTGGTTTTCCTCAGAAATTCATTCTCTCCCCGTTTCTTCCTAATATCATAAAATGACTTCAACAATCACAATATTGCTTAATAGAACTCTGAATCTTTCTCAATCTTCCCTTTCCTTCCCTCTCCTGGATATCAAATCCTTCATTTATTTCTATAGTTTCCACCCTCAAACATGCCCAGAATGTGTCCACTTCTCACAAGTGGCTCAACACCGTGACTGTAGTGGTAAACGATACCATCCACTGTTCCTTGGCTGTTGTACTTGGCTAATTTACCAGCTAGATTTGTTGCTTTTGCACTTGCCCCCTAAAGATGTATTCTCCCCAGAGAGACCAGACTGCTTTTCTACAAACTTCTACTAGATCACATGAGCCTTTGTTAAACAAAACAAAACAAAACAAAAAAAGCACAACAAATGCCACTGATAGATTTCCATTGCTCTTAATATAAAAAAATAATTTCTTTCTCATGGTCAGAAACTTTAAATGATCTGACCCACACGCCTCTCCATTATATCATAGGCCACCGTTGCTTTCACACCCTAGTCTCCAGGAATCTTTAATTCCTCAAAACAATTTATTTGTCTTGGTTATTGGTATTTGTCTTGGTTCTTGATCTTCTCTCTGTTTAAAATGATTTGTTTCAGGTATTTGCACAAAACCTCTTTTCATCATTCAGGATTCTCCCGCTCCAGATGACATAGCCAATAATTAGTTTTGCTTCTTTGGTGAAATTCATCATGGTTTCCGCAGAGGGAATTTGGTAACCCCACAACCATTTCCCCCATTCTTTCAGATAAGTTACTCTCAGCACAATACCCTGCTTTGCGTGTATCCAAACACTTACCATATATTGATCTTCCATTAGATCTAGTAGAAGTTCTAGAAGACCAGGAGCCATGTCTGGTTTATGCTCACTGAAATGCAAAATGAGGCTTAGCACAGAGTGGGCATTTAGCAAATAATTATTGAATTACTTGAATTGATCTATGAATTAAGAGCTGCACAATTACAGAGGTATACAGATTAGGGGTGCCTGGGTGGCTCAGTTGCTTAAGATCCAATTCTTGATTTCAGCTCAGGTCATGATCTCACAGCTTATGGGTTCAAGCTGCATAGCCTGCTTGGGATTCTCTCTCTCTCCGTCTCTCTGTTCCTCCCCTGCTTGCATGCCATCTCTCAAAATTAACAAACAACAACTCAAAAAAGAAAAACAAGTGAAATGCAAATGCATTGTAAAATGTATCGTGAAATCTAAGTACACATATCTTAAAGTACATATCTGGTCCTTGGTGGCCACACGCCACCAAGTGTGTGTCATCATATGGAAGTTTTTTATGATATGTAAAACGGATGCTGCCCTAGCATTCCTGCTGACCTTGGACAGAACACTCGGAATCCAAATATGATTCCTATCGTTCACGACCTGACCCAGACATGGAAGCTTGGCCCTGGGATTGGGGACAAAAGATTCAAACATTCTGCGAGCAGAGGCATGCATTAAAAGCCACACTCTCATCAGACTTCTTCAGACTAGCCGCAAAGGTTAATGGTGCTGCCTCAGTGTCGGAGAATGTTTTAAGTTCTCTTTTGAGATAGATTGGAAATTAGGAGAAGAGAGGGATGATGAGAAGAATAAATGAAGATTTCAAGAAGAAAGTGGTTAGATATGTCAAATGCACAGTACGCTCCATCTGTTTTAACAAGGGAAAAAAGAATATAATTTCCCTAAACATCATGTCATGTTATAACCCTCAAAGTCAGTGTGCATAATATTTATTTCTGAATTCCTAGTAACCAGTACAATGCCAGGCATAAAATAAATAATTTGTGAGGACAAGCAGTGGTGAAGCTGAGTCGAAGGCAGTGATAGGATTATGGGACTGGCTTTGTACACTGTGTCTGGAATGTTGATTGGTAAAGAGTATCTGCGATCAAATTAAACGGACCATTCATTCAGAGGAGTCTTTTCTTACACCCTCCAATTCAAACTTACCTACATGTTCAGGCATCTCTGTCTTTTTTTTTCCTGTTCTTTGGAAATGATCCTTTATTTGAATACTTGCGGCCTTGTTTCAGGGTAGGAAGGTAATGACCAAAAGTTCTTATTTACCTGAAAGGCATAAAGGTCAGATCAAAAGTTCTTATTTACCTGAAAGGCATAAAGGTCAGATCTGTTGGATCTAAAAGTCAGAGCCTTTATCAGGATAATGAATAAAAAGCATCTGTTCGCCAGGATACTGGGTTTTCACTTGTTTACTCCTAGGATGACTTAATGACACCCATACACAACCTGCTTTGAACAATAAATTAAATGGTCTCATTCTTTGAGAAGTAGTCCCTCTAATGGTCCCATCTGGACACCAGCAGGGGGCAGAGGCGGCCCATTGAATTTCCCCCACTTCAGGAATGTATAAGGCAGATTTGCTTTAGAATTGGCTAAGTGTTGAGTGAGGCCAAGCCCTTCAGAGCCTTGGCATGGCTGAAGAGATAAGAACCTTCTACAACACTGATCCAAAAAACTGGGTGTTCGGGGTTCTCAGTATGTTAGCTTTGGAGGTGACTTATTCGCCACAAACCCAGAATAGGCTTAAAATCCCAGCTTAAAGAATTCATTTTGTGAATATTCTCTTTATTATATATTATTTATCTATTCTTACTATGTATCTTACTGTATTATATAAGATGTCTATAAATAATACTCCCATTTAATTAAAATATTGAAAAATAATTATCCATGATTTAGGACCATGATAAAAAATTATATTGCATGGTACATGTGTTTAACTGTGGTCATTTGGGTGTTTGAGAAGTTTCCATTAGGATTCTTATTGTTTGATTTCGCTAAGACACAAATGATCTCTATCATGGAAATTTATCTGTTTTAGTGCTTCTTCTATATTTAAGACAATGTGAGACAACTGAGATAAAAACCAGACATAATAAGATGTCCAACACTGAATGAAAGACAAAAACCAAGCAGAATCGCTCAAATGGCAACTAAGTCTATCTTTAATCACGATAAAATAAGCAGTTAATTTTTTTTATTTTAGGGAGAGACTGTGTGCACAAGTGGGAAGGGGACAGAGGGAGAGAGAGAGAGAGAGAGATAGAGAGATAGATAGATAGAGAGAGAGAGAGAGAGAGAGAGAGAGAGAGTGAATCTTAAGCAGACTCCATGCTCAGCACCAAGCCTAATGCAGGACTCCATCCCAAAACCCTGGGATCATGACCTGAGTTGAAATCAAAAGTCAGATACTCAACCCACTGAGGGACCCAGCCCCAGAAGCTAAAGGTTTTAGTATAAACACTGCAAGTGTTACACATATTTTAAATTGCCCCCTGAAAATTACAGAATAGGCCAAGACTACATTATTCAGCCCCCATGTTTTCAAGCTAAAGAAACTTGCAGGGACTTTCTAGGAAACTGAGTACCAGATACATGCTGCTAGACTCCTGCTGTTCTCCAAGGCATTTCTATGGCTTTAGTGTAGCCACCAACGGTCACCATTTTCATTACTTCACTTGTTCTCTAATCCTAACACTGGAGAAGAAAAGCTTGGCCAGCAATAAAAAAATATATATTGCCATACTAAATCAGTAAGATCTTCAGAAAGAGGCCTAGAAAACTGGTGGATATTACAGTGATTAATACTTACATCTAGAGGGGCACCAGGGTGGTTCAGTTGGTTAGGCATCGGACTCTTGATTTTGGCTCAGATCATGATCTCATGGTTCATGGGTTCGAGCCCCACAACAGGCTCCTTGATGACAGTGCAGAGCCTGCTTGAGATTCTCTCTCTCTCTCTCTCTTTCTCTCTTTCTGCCCCGCTCTCTCCTCTCAAAAATAAATAAATTTTAAAAACTGTTACATCTAGAGTTAAGATTTATTCATGTAAATTTTATTACCATGATCACCTTTACATGCTTGACAGAAATGCTATTAATAATGATATTTTGAATTCACATACTGGCATTAATTTCCACTTCCAACTTCCTCTACAGGAAGAGGATGTAAGGAGAAAGAACTTAATTTCTTTAACTGTTCCTGCTTCATCCCCAACAGAGAGAGGACTACTCTGCTGAGAGTGGAAACTAGGCCCAGAGAACTGGTTATTGTGTCTCCAGAACATGAGAGAGCCAGATACTGTAGACAAGACTAGAACTGGGGGATTCTCAAATGACTGCTCAAATTCCTTCTCAATCAGTGGGAATTCAAACCCCCAAGGGCAAAAGAGGCTTCCAGAGCTAACATGCCTTGCCTGCTAGTCCTGCTATTGCCACAGAGGTGGGGATCTTAGCTCTAATACCTTGTACAGAGAGTAATGTTGGCCATATCTTAGGATGGGAAGCTTATGGAGGGGCAAAAGTTAACCCACCCAGTGAAACTCTAACCTTAGAAGTGGGAAAGGTGGGAACCGAGCCACAGTATCTTAGGGAAGGGAGTTACTCAAAGCGATTCACCAGGATGTTATTACTAGGATGTGCTGTTACTGGAGAAAAATAGATGGTGGACTACACATGGGTTGACTTCCCTCTAGGCCTATGTGAAGCCATGGGTGACTAACACGGCCTCTTGCTTACCCTATCCAAGACTCATCTGTTCTGATAGGTGCAGTGCTGGGAGACTGCTCTTGCTGTGGCCTTTGACCATGGGTGTTTGTGTTATGGGAGAATAGGTCACCTTTTATTTATGGGAACCAAATTTCAGTGCTTCTCAGCCATTGTTATATTGTGATATGAGAGCAAACGTAAAATTTGAATTGATTAAATCCTTACAATTCTTAGATCCTTGGATTTCTAGAATGCTTCAGAGATGGTAAAGGCTCATTACTTGAGATTCCAGTGTCTCAAGTTCTATAGCCTTACAAATCAGGTATGAGCCAGGCATGTCTCTCAGAATGGAAATAGCAACGCTTTGGAAGGAGCTGTTGTCCTAGAATGGGGCAAAATGCCCAGGAAAAGCATGGGTACCATACAAGTGGTTTGCTCATTTAATCCTTCATAAACTTTATTATTTTTGTGTTTCTTTTGAACTCTCTTTTTGGGGGTAGAAATTTGTTTTATTTCATTTTGGTTTTGAAAATACACTGAATACAGTCAGTGGGGTCCAGGTTCTGTAGTTAAAAAGAAATACACAAAGACCAGAATTACAGAGTTTGTAGATTCGGGAGTAATAGTCTGGCATGGTATTCTGTACCACTTTTGATGCATATCTATGGAAATATAAATGAAGGTCACAGCTAAAGAGTTTGTGAGGGAGAAAAAGGTCAGGAAAAAAACAAATTGTAGGAAACAACACCCAACACCAGAAATACCTTATGTATCAGTAAAATAGTGGCAGCCATGATCCAGGAAGGGACGATAGCACGTGTAAATGTCTAAGAGTAAAACAATATGTATGGTGCGTGTGCTCCCTCTCCATCGTTAGCCTTATTCGCAGTACAGTTCATCTTACCCTGATTTGTTCTATTTTATCTATCACTATTGATTCATTTTCCTCTTGTCAAAATGTATGTGTATTGAATGCTATCACTTTCTTTATATCTGACTTATTTATGCCACATAATACTTGTGAATTGGATTCATATTGCTGGCATGACTATAATTCACTCTTTTCCCTTCTCGAATGGTATTCAATTTTATGTATATACCTCAAATACATTTATCGCTACTACTATGGATTTTCCTTTCTGGCTTTTGACTGTAATAAATAATCTTGCCACGAAGATTACTATAGATATTTTGTACACACACACACGAATTTCTGGAACCCGCTCGGTCGTAGGGTATGCATGTGTTCATCTTTAGCATATGCTGTTGCACAGCTCATCTTTCCCCTGGAGAAACTGAGTTCCAGCAAGTTTAAATTGTTCATGGCCACATCTTGGAACAACAAATAACAAATACACATATTTTTGCCCTTATTTGACTAGAAATTGTATGACAAAAACTATTGTGGGAAGCTACGTGGCCCCACATAGGCACAAAATGAGAGAAATGCAGGAGTCTCTCTTCTCAAGGTTATCTCCCAGAAATCTCTGATTCAACTTTGAAGAAGGCTCTAAGTCATCCAGGTAAGGTAGAAAATCTCTTCCCTACAGACAGGAAGATCATTCTTTTTTCGTAGCTGGGTCTATGTGTAAAGCGATAGAAAGGAGGAATTGTCTATTTTTTAATATTTCTTTATTTATCTTGAGAAAGAGAGGCCATAGAGAGGGAGAGAATCCCAACTAGGCTGTGTGCTACCAGCACAGAGCCAGATGCAGGGCTCAATCTCATGAACCGCGAGATCATGACTTGAGCCAATATCAAGAGTCGGAGGGAGGCTTAACTGACTGAGCCACCCAGGAGCCTCAGGAAATGGTTATTCTAAATCTTCTATTCTTTTAGTTTACTTGTGGTAAATAAACAATGATATTGAAGTCCAGATTTCCTTCAGAATTGTTCTACTTTTTCCCTTTCCTAATTTTTTTTTTCCCTTTTAGATATTTTTTGTTACTTTTAGTTTCCTGTCTCCTCTTCATGGCTAGCCTTGGTTTAGGTGAAAAAGCTGACATTATGGTGAAGTTTAAAGCTTAGTCCTACTGTCAACCTGAGCAGGCAGACGGAGAGCCAAGAAGGAAGAGGACCAGCCTCCTACTTCCCTCATGTGCCTTGCAAGTCATATAGACACCACCCCCCTCCCCCTCAGGGCTTATCAGAGGCTGAGAAAGTCAGCTTTCTTATGCATTCCACTCCCTTACTAACAAAGCATTCCACTCTTTTTCCCCCTTCTAATAATTCCTCCATGAAGTTCTTTGTGGTATTTCTTAGTCTTTTTGATGCTCTCGGATTTCATTTCAGAGGTAGGACTTGAGTTATTATAAGGACTACAATTTAATATTAACGATCCAGGGTGACCCAGAAGACTAAGGGGTGCATTATAACTCTGTGTAGAAATATTTATTGTCTCATGCATCCGAGAAGAGAATGATAAAAGTAGTTTAACATATTGAAAGAACAGGAACCATCTTGGACTAAATTGCTTACAGTTTCTATTTTATTTTTTTTAATTCCAGTATAGTTACCGTACTGTGTTATATTAGTTTCAGGTGTACAATATAGTGATTCATCAAGTCTATACATTACTCAATGCTTTTCATGATAAGTGTACTCTTAATACCCATCACCTATTTCACCCATACCCACCACTTACCTCTCTTCTGGTAACCACCAGTTTGTTAACAGTCTGCTTTCTTTTTTATTTATCTCTTGTTTTCTTTTGTATCTTAAACTTCACCTCTGAGTGAAATCATATGGTATTTTCCTTTCTCTGACTGACTTATTTCCCTTAGCGTTATACCCTCTAGATCCATCCATGTTGTTGCAAACGGCAAGATTTCTTTCTTTTTATGGCTGAGTAATATTCCATTGTACATACATACCATTTCTTCTTTATTAATCTATCAGTGGACACTTGGGTTGCTTCAATAGTTTGCCTATTGAAAATAATGCTGCAGAAAACATAGGTGAGCATGTATCTTTTTGAATTAGTGTTTTCAAACTCTTTGGGTAAATACCCAGTAGTGGAATTATTGGATCATAAGGTACTTCTAATTTTTTGAGGAACCTCCATACTGTCTTCTACAGTGACTGTGGCAGTTTGCATTCCGACCGAGAGTGCATGAAGGTTACTATGTTTCCGCATCCTCATCAACACTTGTTTTTTATGCTTTTGATTTAAGGCATTCTGACAGGTGTCAGGTGATATATCATTATGGTTTTAATTTGCATTTTACCAATAATTAGTGATGTTGAGCATCTTTTCATGTGTCCATTGGCCATCTGTATGTCTTCTATGCAGAAATGTGCATTCATGTCTTCTGTCTATTTTTTAATTGGATTTTGGGGGGTTTGATGTTGAGCTATATAAGTTCTTTATATATTTTAGATATTAATTCTTTATCAGATGTCATTTGCAAATATCGTCTCTCATTCAGAAGGTTGTCTTTTAGTTTTGTGGTTGTTTCCTTTGCTGTGCAGAAGCTCTTTATTCTGATGTAGTCCCAAAAGTTTATATTTGTTTTGTTTCCCTTGTTTGAGGAAACATATCTAGAAAAATGTTGTTATGGCCCATGTTAGAGAAATGACTGCCTGTGTTCTCTTCTAGGATTTTTATGGTTTCAGGTATCACGTTCAAGTCTTTAACCAATTTTGAGTTAAATTTTGTGTATGGTGTAAGAAATTGGTCCAGTGTCATTCATTTGCATGTAGCTGGTCAGTTTTCCCAGAACCATTTGTTGAAGAGACTACCTTTTTCCCATTGCATATTCTTGTGTCCTTTGACAAGGATTAATGGACCATATAATCATGGGTTTATCTCTGGGATCTGGATTCTTAGTTCCGTTGATCTATGTGTTTATTTTTGTGTCAGTACTACCCTGTTTTGATTACCACAGCTTGTAGTATATCTTGGAATATGGGATCATGATACCTTTGGTTTTGTTCTTTTTCAAGATTGCTTTGGCTATTCAGGGTCTTCTATGGTTCCATACAAATTTTAGGATGAGTTGTTCTAGTTCAGTGAAAAATGCCATTTGTATTTCCTAGGAATTGCATGAAATCTGTAAATTGCTTTGGGTAGTTTGGAAATTTTAACAGTATTTGTTTTTCCAATCCATGCGCATGAAATATCTTTTTATTTGTTCTCTCTGCATATACTTTTTTTGAGGGCCAAGATATCATTATTTTTTAACTCTAGGACCTAGAACACAGATTTAATTTAACATATAGGAATCCTATAAGTGCTTGTTGAATACAACTGAATCAAAAAAAGAGTAGTGAATCACCAAGTTACTTCTGATATGCACATACATAAATTGTTAAAGACTCACAGTTAGGTGTGCAATTGTGTGTTTTTTCATGGGTAATCTGTTACAAGAAAAATAGAAGTAAGAGAAGATAGAGGAGACGTGGCAAAATGCCGTAACAACTTACCAGAAGGCAAAACGAAACTTCCAGCAATTCTGTCAATTATCTTTGGAAAAAAAAAAGAAGTAGTCACTTTTCATCTGAGAACACTTTGGGAAGAATCCTATCAATCCCTGCCTTTCCCCCAACCTCAGTTCTATTTTTGTTGTGTTTTGTTTGTTTTCCAGAATGCACCTTGGCTTCCAACACCCCTTCAGTCAATGTCTCCTTTGCTTTTTTGTACAATAATTTATATGTGGAATCATGGTTCTGTGGATCCCCAACTAAAAGGTAGGTCAACCAAAGTCAAAAGTCTGAAG
The DNA here is from genome assembly GCA_030068075.1 of Paguma larvata. Taxonomy (NCBI): domain Eukaryota; kingdom Metazoa; phylum Chordata; class Mammalia; order Carnivora; family Viverridae; genus Paguma; species Paguma larvata. The sequence continues at coordinate 59,128,903 of CM057831.1, forward strand.
AGAACAGACAAGATCTTTAGGCGAGTGTCATTTCATGACTTGAGAAGTTATGAAAGGTCCAAGTTCCATTGGGAAAATCCTTCCAGACTCTGAGGGAGGCTTAGACCTCTATTCAAATCTACCAGCAGCAATGCTTCTATGCTCTTACTTTATCTTAATCCTATTATTAACACAACACTCAGCAACAGTAAACTATAAAGGAGATGATCAAAGGATAGAACAACGATCTATCCTTCAGTCAACTGAGTTACCTTTTTATATTGATTATTGATGTCTTTGTTTTTTTATTTTAGCTGGCTCGTTTCAAACCTCTTTCTGTCTTCAACTATTTGTCACCTATGATTTGGCCTCCTACTTCTCTAAACTTTGATACATGTTTCTCTAGTTTGTTCATTCTAGATGCATGTAATCATTCAACTTTCTTCCGGGTCTGACTCTTCTTAACATTACTGCCTTGATGTTATTCAGGTCCTTAAAAATAAGACTCAGAAACTCTCTAGAGCTCAATATTTCTATCCCAGATTGAAATATTTGGGATATAGGAAGACACATTAAGTCGGTCAACTCACTCTTTGTGAATTATCACCTGGCATAATAATTTCTATAAAAATAAAAATAGAGAAATCATGTGTCATAATTCTGCTATGTCAGGTGGTCCCTGGTATCGTGTCTGGTCTTTTATTTTCCATTAGTTGCCTTTCCAAGTTCCTGCTGACCGTTTTTCCAAAATTGTATGAGCCCACTGCTGGATCTCCATCTCTGTTTTCTAGCAGTACCTGGCAGCTCTCCTGGGCAATGCCACTGGCATTCACATTGTCCACACAGACTCATCCCTGGACCAGTCCATGTGCTAGTTTCTGGCTCTGCTGGCAGGAACTGACATGGGTCTCTGTGTCACAATACTGCCCACCGCACTGGGACAACAATGGCTAAGTTTTGTAAGTATCATTATATGCCTGTGTTTTGCATCTCTATTTTGTCCATACCTTTCTTTCATGAAGGCAGCCATGCTTTTAGCATGACATATGATTGCTTGTTGGCCATCACTAACCCTCCCTCTGAGATATCCCTCAGTGCTCATCAGCTCCAAGATAGTGAGGATTAGAGCGTTTGGTGGATTCAGAGTGCATCCTTCCCAATCTCTCATGGCCTGCACCTCTTTGGTTTCTCTTACTGTGATAACAATATCCTTTCTCACTCCTATTGTCTGCACCAGGATATGATCCAATTCTCCTGCCCTGGCTCATAGATCAACAGCCTCTGCGTTTTGTTGGTCATCTTGTTTGCCATGGGCCCAGACTTCCTTTTAAAAGTGCTTTCTTATATTCTGATTCTCAGATCTGCAGTGGCCATTGCCTCCAGAAGGGAGTAACTCAAAGCTTTCACAGCAGTGCGTATGTCACATTCTGAATACTTTATGTTACTTTATGTCCCTGTGCTGGACCCTTCCATGGCAGGCCGTTCCTCCTCCCTCATCCATTTCATCATGGGCCAAGTGTGCATCCTCTTTTTATTGCCGATGAACCCAGTCATTCATAGCATCAAGACCGACTAGATCCGCTGAGCCATTTTCAAGATATTCTCTCTGAAATGGGTGGAAATCTTGCGTGTTCTCAGTGACAAAGTGATTAGTTATGGCAAAATCTCAGGTCTTGTTCATCTCTAACGTCAGTCCCTCACATGTGTCTGAGAATCCCCTTTCTCATTTAGTTGTAAGAATGTAGTAAATGTTTTCATTTTAATACATTGCCCAGAGACAAACAATCAGAAAATAAAAATCTGTCCTAGAATAAAATCAGGAACTTTATAAAGCAAGTTGCAGAAGCAAGAGTAATTTTAGAACAACTCTGGCCCTTACCTATTTTATGGATGTGAACATTTGAGATTGTTCTATACTATTTGATATGTAGTGAGGTTAGAGACTCCTTTCCATGAGAAGCACAAATGCTAAGTGACTTTCAACAAGAATAGTAATCTTTATACAAAATACACATCTTAATTACCCTGTTTCTCTCTTTCATCCTTCTCTACCTCCAACTAATGTTAGTACTGGAGTAGAACAGCAGCCAGATAGTCCCTACTTTGTCAAAGCTGGGCATTTGTCACTTGGAGACACTATACCTCTGGCCAAATAGATATATCCAGTGCTGCTTATCAACTTGTTAATTAGCAATATTTACTGATATTTTCCCAATCTTGACTTTACATTTTTTATAATACTAAAATTAAAGGAAGCTCAAGCGAGAAGGAAACACTTGAGAATTTGGATGGTAGGAAGCAAAACCTAGCAACACGAAAGAAAACTGGAGTTAAATATCTTTTGTTGTTTTTTTTCCATAATAAAAACATCTTAGCTTAAATAATTTTGCATAATTCTGCTTAAAAAGAGTGCTCTGCTAATAGAATCATCACCAAATTGCACAGCCTGGGCCACTTAGTATTATTAGTATTATTAGTTTCCCAATCCATCATCAGGCACTCCTTTTGACCTCTCAGACTCTTCACCTTCCTCCCTGCCCCCCTCGGCCACTCCATTCTGATGCCCATCCGGGCATGCGTAGTTCACTTTCTTGCAGATACTTGCATGACTCTTCTTTTCACTTTGCTTTTATGTCATAATCTGTCAAATCTGTCGAGATCTATCTAGATCTACAGGAGGTCTGTTGTTTTATGCTCTCTCTGTATGCAAACTCATTAATTCTCAGGTCAATAACAAATGTGTGGGTTCCCTCAGCAGATGAACAAAGTTGTCACCAAGGCACACTTTTAATGCCCCTCTGATCCTGAAAGTTTAGAGAATCATCAGTTATGCATTTAGAAGTACACCTTGTATTCATCTCCATTCTGTGTTTGGATCAAGATTGTTTGCATAATTAATTTATCAATTAATTTACCTATTAGTTGCTGTACTTTCAGTCATCCAAACTCTACTGAGAATGAGAATGTGGGAGGGGACAAGGACCACTTCAAAGTCATTTGTTTCCCAGAATCTAGCATCCACATATGTGGCTATTGACCAAGGAAATGTAATCAGGGTGTGTTGCTGATGGTAATTCTGCACTTATAACTAGAAAGGCAGAGAAGTCATCAGAGAATTCAGAGGGAGGGAGGAAACAGGCTTCCAAGCATTTCCTGGATATGCATGTTAAAGCATCTTGAGGAGAATGGGATTCCATTTGATGTGAGCCCACAAAATGATTGCAAGACATTGGTGAATAACAAGCCACAAAAATCCCTTTTCACATTCTCCTTAGTCATATATTTATCAAAATATCACTTGTTCCTTCCTTCCAATGCAGACTGTGAAAGTGTCTAGGCTAGGAGCAGTGAAACTACCTCCCTTGCTTTGGGTCCTTCACGTGGATCTCTGTCATAAGATGATAGAGGGAATCCAGATAAGAGTGATGGGGAGGAAGAGTGAGGGGACAGGAAAAGATGAAGGAAAATCTTAGAGGAACAGTCGTGTCTTCAGGAAGAACTTGTGGATGAGGGCTGTGAGGCTCTGGACCACTGGAGAGAAGGAGGACATTTATAAGGAAGTCTACATCAAATAATTGACTTAAATAAAACAGCAAAAATCCAAACCCCAAATCAAGCCTCCACTTGAATCCTTTTCTAAGAGAAAGTAAAAGAGGCAGCAGGGTCTGTTTCCCACATATCCAGCTACCTCTCCTTTCATGGAGTCTAAGAGATAGATATATTTTCTTAAGGTCTGAAATAGCCCCTCATTTGTTTATGTTTTAAATGCTTTGCCTCACATGCCAGAACTATACACCTGTAAATGAAAATAAATTTTCTTTATTAGGTAGGAGCCAGATGTTCAAAAAACTTCATAATTTACACATTTTCAAGTGTTAGGGTCTGGGGATCAAGGGACTTTTCCTGGAAAGCAAGGAAGGGGGTTCAGTGGTATCTGTGGGCCAAGGCAATGGCCACACCAGCCGCCACCTTCTGATAAGCAGCCTGCACCTCCAGGGTGAATTCCTTGCCAAAGTGGCGGGCTAGCACACACATCACCACATTGCCCAGGAGCTGTGGGGAAGAGACAAGAGACGTGCACATGATTAGCAGAGGGATCCAGCTTAGGCTCAGAGTATTCCAGCCCCGCCCAGAGATGCAAGTTGTGCCCATCGAATATAAACAGCAACATGCTGGATCTCAGCTGCTACTATTGATATGATTCTAACCATTATCAGCCTGATTCTACATTTAGACATGTTTCTTTGCTTCTGATGTAACCCAAACTTAAATTACCATGGTTATTCTTTCAAACTATGCAAAGAAGCTATCATACTTTATCCTCCCTGTTTTCAAAGGAAGAGATAAGGGATAAAAAGTATTAGACAAAAAAATTTTAGATGGATTAAAAGAAGTTTTTAAATTAAACACTCAAAAGTTTAATTGAAACAATCAAGAAAAGCCATTGCAGAAAACAAAAAGAAATTGTGTGCAAAGAGGGTGAAATAAAAAAAAAAAAACTGTCCTGAAGTGTCCATATTGGTGCAACTAGAACACCTCCTTCCTGTTTTAAACAGTATCCTGAGATTCAGAACATTTATGGACAACACCAACTTGTCCATAAAAAGGAAGAGGAAGAGAATATCCAAGACTCACCTTGATGTTCTCAGGATCCACGTGCAGCTTGTCACAGTGCAGCTCACTGAGCTTGGCAAAGACGCTCTTGAGGTCCTCCATAGTTTTCAGGCCATCACTGAAGGAGTTCAGCACCTTGCCATGGGCCTTCACCTTACTGTTGCTCATAATGGCATCAGCAGAGGACAGGTCCCCAGAGGAGTCAAAGTACCTCTGAGTCCAGGGGTAGACCACAGCAGCCTGAGGGGTGGAAACAGCATAGAGGGACAAAGGGAGTCAGGGACGGTCAGAACCCCCAGGGACTGAGCCTTTTTCAAACCTGCCCAGCATCCATGCAGTCTCCTTACACCTGCCTTGCAACCCAGATACCAACCTGCCCAGAGCCTCACCGCCAACTTCATCCACGTTCACCTTGTTCCATAGGCCATGGACCAAACCCTTCTCCTCAGCAGTCAGAAATCCCATGGTGTCTGTTTGTGTGTTTGCTAGTGAACACAGCTGTGTCAGAAGCAAGTGTAAGCAGCAGGTGTTCCTGCTCTTCATTTTATCCCTACACCTGATCTTGTCTTCCCTGAGCAGTTTGGCCCAGGCCTGGGTGTGGTCCTACAGGGTGAGGTCTGAATGATGACAGCCCTACCTGACCTTCCAATGTTTTTTGTTTGACCGGTAGGCTTTGATTTTCATTTTTACCAAATTTAAAATTCCAGTATCTTTACCATTGCTTTACATTCAGACTGTTTTCAAGATCTATTTCACACTCCTGATATCAGAGTTCATGTGTGAGTGTGAAAAGGGTGGTCTTCCAGGGAAGGTGGGACATAGCTCTTGTAGGAACTGTCTGTCTTGGGAAATTCAGAGGCCTTACTCAATAACAGTATGGGATATGTTTATATTTTACATGTAAAGTACAAAATTGTCAAAGTCACAGCTTTGCATGACTGACAGAAATTAGCACCTACTTAGATTTCCCCTACCATTTCTTGCCCTCAGAAATGGTTCTTCTAAGTTCTGTTGTATCTTCTTCCTTCAGCCTTCTTTGGCCGAAGAAGCCAGTGGCCGTGGACCACTGGCTTGTGCTGGCCATGGCTGCAGGCCCCATCTTCCTGGCTTCAGGACAGGGGTTACTGCTCTCCCTTACCATCGCCGCTCAGCATGACTGAAGCGGAAATGGACTTCTCCTTTTCTTAATCATGACCTTGCAGTGACAAGGCAGCAAGTCGTAATAAGACATCAGAAGCTCAGACATATCAGACAAAAATAAAAAGAAACAGATAAATATGGCTATGTTCTTAGCCTCAGGCTCAAAATCTGATCAATATTTGAAGATTCTAGAAAACTTCCAGAACCATGCCCTCTTTTCATTTTAAGCGTATTTCTCCCCTGTGAAGGAGAACCACAGGATGTCTGTATTATTTGATTCCAACTTCACTGAGCACTAACATACACACATACACATCTACACTTTTGTGTATACACACACACACACACACACACACACAGTACCAAGGGAGAGTCAGAGAGACATTTTTTTTTAATTTTACTCCAGCGTATCAAGTTTGCAATGTTCTTAAAGTTTTGAGCCAGGATGGGCCTAGTCTGAGTGTAATTAAGAGGATGACAAACAAGATGGATAATCTTGAAGAAGATTCCCTTGATAGTCATCCAGGGGTATGTTGTTTTCTTTGTTTAAAAAATGACACAGAACTAAAACACTTCTGTAATGCTGTAGTGTTAAATTTTAAATTCCTGTCAGTCCTCTAGGCATTTCAACAATCCAACCTATAATGCCCTGGGTCAAGAAAGTTATCTTTTACACTTCTCTCCCAGATGCATGATCTCTCAATTACCTGAGTGCAGCATCCTTTTAAACATTAAGTTAAATTAAATTCATAAATTTAAATAAAGTAAAAATACCCCAAGAAGACCCAAACTCACAAACATTATGGACATAGATTTTTTAAAACTCATAGCTTTGTGTGAAAAAGGTAAAATCAATCTAGCCATAATTTGAATAAAGGATGTGGTGATGATTACAGGCCAATTAACAGTTCAGGCTATAATTGCCACTGATATTCCCTGCACTGGGCTCGAGCTTTCGTTGACATCACTAAGTGGGCCACGGTGTTGATTAATGAAAAGCAAAGGGGCAATTTTTCCCCAAGTTGAACTTGAAACTGTGTATCTCCAGGGCAGAACCTTGGCTTCCGTCTGGGCACTTTTACATGGGTGTAAGGCATTAGTTCAGGAGATCCGATGTCCTGCACACAAGGAACAGACAGCAAATGTCTGATCAGTCTCTGCCTTCCCTGTGTGCTTCCTCATTGTGTACGGTAGCATCAATACCAAAGGACCCTCTGCAGTGGTCCCTTGCTCAGATAGCTCTCTGGCTCCACAGTTCAAAGATGGGGAAAAATCATTTATTAATCCTTGACTATATCATTTAGTACATATTACCTACTGCCTATGGAGGAACTTATCAGGACACAGTAGTCATGTAGGACAGCACAAAATAGGCAGAAACGTTTATACAGCATAGAGTGTGAGTGTGATGGATAAGAAGAAATGTAAAAGGTAAGTAGAGGGGAAGGGTTTGGAAAGATTTCCTTAGGCAATATTGGAAAGTTCATTAAGGCCAGGGTCCAAAGGCCTCACAAGTAATAAGCAAGCATTGAATTTTGTCTAAAATGGGAGGGTGGGGACACAAATTATTTATGCAGGTGTTTGGGGCAAGTAACAGATGGAAGTTATTCCCTAGAGCAGGTGCACTTGACCAAGTGTAGTATTGAAACCTACACTGGAAGGAAGGCATGTAGAGAAAAAGAAACAGGACAGGGTCTGGGTCATTCATTATGTCTCTAAGTGAGCACAATATTTTGTAGTAATTGTTGGAAATAGATGAATGCATTAGCCTGCAGGCTATGTCTTAGGCTTGAAGCCTTCCATAGAGCCTTTGTAATGCCAGTATTCTCTATATATTTAAAACCTTATGATCAGCACATATGCGTGGGAGGGAGAAGTGTCATACACTAGTGACTATGTATGGTGCCCTTCCTGTTCTACTTTCCCTCAACATTTTGAATAAATAATAACAACTTCCCATCTGTGAACCTTAAGGGATTTTCCATACAAACAGGCAAAAACTAAATAAAATAAGATCAAATCAAATCAAATCAAATAAGCAAAATGAATCAGGAAGTTGAGTTGAAAGTTCTTTATTAGGCAGAAGCTATACTCTTGATGGTAGATATTATTTCATCAACTTCAGAGGATAGAATTTAGGGAAACAGGCTTTTCCAGTGGTCCCAGGAAACAGGCCTCAATGGTACCTGTGAGCCAGGGCACTGGCCACACCAGCCACCACCTTCTGATAGGCAGCCTGCACCTGGGGGGTGAACTCTTTGCCAAAGTGGTGAGCCAGCACACACACCAGCATATTGCCCAGGAGCTGTAGGGAAGACATAGATAGAGAAATATATATGATTAAGAGAGAAATCAAGCTAGTCTTCTGAGAAACTGAGCCAATAATCTTTTTTTTTCCTGCTCACACTCTGGTCCCTACTGATCTTCAGGTTATCTCCATCAGCATAAATGAGTAGCCATAAATGTATATATACTGTCTACTTTTATTATATATATTTAATATATTAATGAGCAGACTAATTAGTATGATGATAGCTGTCTCAGCAAATATTGCTCCCCTACTTCCCTACTTCTGATCTGTCATCCTCAGATATTCACTTTCCTTTCCATTGAGTCTTGATTCCATCAAATTCCAATTAGTCTTTAATTTGAAATGATGTTTAGACTCTAGATGACATCTTGAGTCTCTCCCTTTTGAGGAGCCCTTCCAATCACCATAGGGAGAGATAGAAAGACATTTCCAAGTGTAGAAGTAGAAGCTGAGAGCTAGTAAGTTTAATTTGGGTCCTGAGTAGGGAAAAAAGTTAGCTAGGAAGAGGGAGAGGCAAACGATAAGATTTAAGTAAGACTGTGATAAAAAAAAAAGTGAGAAAGGAAACAATATGGAATACTGAAAGAAAAGTATAAAACTACATACATGTTGAAAAGCATTCAATGATAATATATCAAAAGTAAAAGTAAGCTGGAGGGAGAACAGGTAGGTAAAAGAACCAGAGAAGAAGACTACAAAGTGAAAAGAAAAAACAAATGGAACATATCCCAGACTCACCCTGAAGTTCTCGGGATCCACGTGCAGCTTGTCACAGTGCAGCTCACTGAGCTTGGCAAAGGTGCCCTTGAGGTCATCGACATGTTTCAGGCCATCACTGAAGGAGTTCAGCACCTTCTTGCCATGGGCCTTCACCTTACTGTTGCTCATAATGGCATCAGCAGAGGACAGGTCCCCAAAGGACTGAAAGAACCTCTGAGTCCAAGGGTAGACCACCAGCAGCCTGAGGGGTGAAAACAGCACAGAGGGACAGAGGACTCAGTGCCTGTCAGAACCCCAAGAGACTGAACCTTTTTCAAACCTGCTCAGCATCCATGCGCTCTCCTTAAAGCTGCCTTGCAACCCGGATACCAACCTGCCCAGGGCCTCACCGCCAACTTCGTCCACATTCACCTTGCCCCACAGGCCATTGACCAGACCCTTCTCACCATTCAGAAATCCCATGGTGTCTGATTGTGTGTTTGCTAGCGAACACAGCTGTGTCAGAAGCAAGAGTAAGCAGCAGCTGTCCCTGCTCTTCCTTTTATGCCCAGGCCTGATCTTGCCCTCCCTGCTCCTGGGAGGTGATTGGCCTAGGACAAGGCGGAAGCTCACTGGATTGTGAGAACATGGCTTGCATCTTTATTGTTCTGTTTCCCTCATCTGCACTGACACTGGCTGTTTGAGGTCTTATGTGTCTTTTAAAATGTTTTTTTTTTTAATTTTTATTAATGTTTATTTATTAGAGAGAGAGAGAGCATGAACAGGGGTGGGGCAGAGAGAGAGGGAGACACAGAATCCAAAGCAGGCTCCAGGCTCTGAGCTGTCAGCACAGAGCGCAATGTGGGGCTCGAACTCAAAACTGTGAGATCCTGACCTGAGCTGAAGTCAGATGCTTAGCGGACTGAGCCACCCAGGTGCACCTTATGTGCCTTAACTCAGCCACTGTGCTCTCTCTCTCCCCACCTTATTTCCCTCAGAAGTTGCTTCGACAAATATTCTCCCATTCTCATTAATGGGTAAATGTTGTAACTTGAGAGAGTGGAATGTTTCTCAGAGGTTAGCCTATCCAGTTTTCACTTTATAGATAAACTTAAAACTAAGGCCTAGGCAACTGAAATGTGACCAGGTTGACTCTACCTGGAGAGAAAGAGAGAGAGGAGGAGGAGAGAGCTTGAGTGGGGGCAGTGCAGGAGAGAGGGAGACACAGAATCTGAAGCAGGCTCCAGGCTCTGAGCTGCCCACACAGAACCCGATGTGGGGCTAGAACCCACAAACCGTGACGTCATGTCCTGAGCCAAAGTCAGATGTTTAACCGACTGAGCCACCCAGGTGCTCCATTAAAAAGCTATCTTCTTTAAGGCTCACTCACACCACTCATTTAATCAAATCTTTTCTCATCATACTGTAATCTATTTCCTCTCTAACTCTCCTTCAATCCTTGCAGACTTTGCTACTGAACCAGAATCCTATTTGCTGCAACTTTTATCAACATTTTATGTAACTTCCATATCTATGATGATGACCCGTTCCAACCATTTTTCAGTAAATTATTTTAGCAGGGCTATGTTCAGTTTGCGAGATCGGTTCTTTAATGTTTCTGTTTATAAAACTAACCATCGCCATCAAAATAATAGTAACATTTATTAAATTCCAAATACGTCATATAACATATTTCATTTAATTATCAAGCCAGTAAAGAAGTTACTAAAATAATTCCATTTTACCAGTCAAGAACCAATAGTTGCAAACAGAACAATTTTATACAGTTAGTGTGGGACAGGCAAACCAGGATTCCCATATCAAAGGTTTTGGGTTTTTTTAACTCCTAAAATAGATTTCCTTGTTCAAATTCAAGTGAATGTAACATATATTTCAAGAGAAAATGATTATCCAGGATTCCAAGGGTCAAAGAAACATGTTTTCATTTCCCAATTGACTGTTATATATGTATACACATGTGTACGTGTGCGTGTTTAAAATGTGTGTATATATTACATTGTACATACATTAATGAGTGTAGTACATATACATAATAGAAAAACAAAGAAAAAAGACTAACCCTGAAAAGGTTTCAAGTGTTCAAGATAATGCTTCAGAGTTCATTGTTTGTCTTCAGTTGTACACAAGGTCAGATTCCACATTTACAGAGCGTGTGCTAAGGCCTTGAGGAAGGAAAGATTGTAAAAATACTATCTTGAATGAGTAAATTAAGGTACAGTCTGGAAACAAGCTTATATAAAATTAAATTTGGTACAAATAGAGCATTTTTTAAATTTTTTAAAAAAGTTTATTTAATTTTGACAGAGAGACAGTGTGAGCAGGAGAGGGGCAGAGAAAGAGAGAGACACAGGATCCAAAGCAGGTTCCAGTTCCTGAGCTGTCAGCACAGAGCCTGACGTGGGGCTCGAACTCACAGAGACCTGAGCCAAAGTTGGTGCTTAACTGACTGAGCCCCCCAGGAGCCCCAGAAGAGAGCATTTTTATATGTGGTTATGTGTAAACATCCTATTTAATCTTTCGCTGCCTTTTAATTTTGGGCCTGGGTATGGTATTTTTAATTTTTAATTTAATTTTTTATTCCCTTCCTTGGTGAAGTCTCTGTTAATACCAGGATGCTTCATTATGATTTGGGCCTAAAGTCTCCAATATGTATGAAAAAAAGTGTTAATTTTATGTTCTATGTGGTCTCAAGTGGATTGATTTCACTTATTATTTGTTTTACTTCAGTATTATCTGTTCATTCAATAAACCTATATTCTATACAGTAGACTTTATATCAGTGACTCAGAAAATATCTCATTTTAGAACTCACATTTTGATTCTACTAGAAGGTACAGATAAAAATAATTACAGTTTGGTGGCTTCATGCTGCTGGCTCAAGTATGTACTGATTGCGGTGGGGGTGTTTTATATTTCAGCAGAATTTCAACTCTCTGTACAAAAACTCAATGACTCACTGTTTTCACTTCCCAGATCTACCCAAGAAAATCCCATCTGGATTAAACCCTAAAATATGTTTTTCTTAGGTTTAGCTTGTGTATGCTTAAGAAGAAGTTAAAATGCATGATAATAGGATATCTAGGAGAATTGAAAATATCATTAATTTATTTTTCTCAAAATTCTTGAGTGCTTTAGGAAAGTACATTGGAAACTTTTACATATACAATCCCTCTAAGTTTATTGAGAGTTATTTATGGATTTTATTTATTCCCATTGCTCAAGCTCAAACAGTGCACGTGTGTGTGTGTGTGTGTGTGTGTGTGTGTGAGAGAGAGAGAGAGAGAGAGAAAGAGAGAGAGAGAGAGTTCAGAAGTAGCTAGAATTTGTCATTATTCTACATTTTAACAGCATGTGCTGATGGGGGAGAAGAGCAAAATTACTCGGTCTTGAATCTGTTTGGTCTTCACCCCGTAGATGATGGGGTTTAGCATAGGGGGCACTACCACATAGAGGTTGGCTACTAGGATGTGGATGTGGTGAGGGATGGTTTTGCCCCCAAAGCGGTGGGCAAAAAATGAAAAGAATGCAGGGGCGTAGAACATAAGTATGACACAGATGTGGGAACCACACGTGTTGAGGGCCTTGAATCTGGCAGACCAGGAAGGTATGTGAAACACGGCGCAAAGGATCATCACGTAGGACATAATGATGAACACAATATCTAGTCCTGTAGACAGGAGGGCCACAGTCAGGCCGTAAATGATGTTGACCCTGATATTGTCACATGCCAATCTGGCAATGCCCATGTGCTCACAGTAGGAATGGGGGATGATGTTTCTCCCACAATACGTGAGTCGGTGTACCAGGAAGATGAATGGAAAGCAGATGATAAAGCTCCTGACCACAGCCGCGATGCCAATTTTCCCAGTGGCCGAGGAGGTTAAGATCGTGGTGTATCTCAGCGGGTGACAGATGGCCACATAGCGGTCAAATGCCATGGCCAGGAGAATAGCAGATTCTATCGCAAAGATGAAATGGATAAAGAACATCTGAGATACACAACTACCAAAAGATATATCCATGGACTGGAACCAGAAGATGGCCAGCATCTTGGGGGCTGTGGCTGTGGAGAGCAGGACGTCTGATAAGGCCAGCATGGAAAGGAAGACATACATAGGCTCGTGGAGACTGCGCTCAGTTACAATCAGGAAGATCAAGAAGGTGTTGCCTAGGACAGCCAAAATGTACATAGAACAGATAGGGATGGAGATCCAGGGATGAGAATCTTCCAGTCCCGGGATTCCAGTCAGGACATACCACGTATCCTGGGGGTTGGTGTGATTGTAAGAGAAAGGGGCCATCCGTGGCAGTATATTCCAGACCTACTACCTGGATTAGAAGACCAAGGGCTGTTCGTGGTTTTGAGTCCCACGTCGGGCTCTGAGCTGAAAGCTCAGAACCAGGGATGTGCTTCAGATTCTGTGTGTGTGTCTCTCTCTCTGCCCTTACCCACTCATGCTCTGTCTCTCAAAAATAAACATTAAAAATAAAAATACAAATGTTTTAAACTGAAAAAAAAATACCACAGGGCAGACTGAGGATTGAGGAGCACCACCTTAGGCTGAATGATGTCTGATTAGATTGTTTCCCAATATTTTCTTCTCTGTGAAAAGATAGTGAGATGTATTAATGAGCCTAAAATTGCACTGTGACTCCTTCCATGGAAGAATTAAGTCATGGGAAAAAAATACTTAACATTAATCAGTACTTAGTATGTGTCATAGTCCTTTACAAATATTAACTTATTGAATCTTCAAAATAGCCTGTGGAAAAGACTTTTACAATAATCCTAAACATAGATACTGTTATTATTCCAACAGATGCAAACAACTTCCACAGATTTTCAGCTTCTTGATCTAGGTCCCATTGGATTCAGGGTCAGACAGCATAGATTTGAAAGCTCTGATCTCAGCCGCCATCCAATACTCCCTATAAAAATAAAACTAGATACAAAAACACGTCAGCCACATTTTCACTGATCGTACCACTGAAGTATTATACTGCTTATGGAAGACGGAGGGAATTCGGTTTTACCAAAATAGATTTCAGGCAACACAGTACATATGTCCTCTTCCACATGGATCGGCCACTGGAACGATGCTAAGGGCCATGACAGGGACTAACAATCCACAGGTGAATTCATTGATTCTTGTCTGCTAATCAATGTATTTCTTAAAATTATAGGATGAATATTAAAAAAAAGTAATGAATATACAGCCTCAAACTGAGTTGAACTCCTAAATGGGTGCTTGTGCCAAACATGTGGTGAAGGAAAAATACTCTATCCCACTTTGGTTGCTGATTGAAAATTAGACAGTACATTATTTCAAAACACCCAGAAGCAGTAAATAACAATGTTTCACATTATGAAGTAGGGGTCCCCAGTCCTTCAACACAAGGGAGGGAGAGAAATCTACCAGTTACTATTCTTCTATAGTTCCAAAAGAATGGATAAAAGCAAGGGATATACTGGTTGAAATGAAGGCTATGAGACACTCCACTTGAGCGGGATGTGTGTGTGAGGGGCGTATTCATACACATAGACAGATATAAGTGAGGGTATAGATATGGATACAAAGCAAGTGGATGACAAGTGGCTTCCATCCTCCATCAGGCCCCATTTTCAAATAAAAACTGGCTGAACGCATTTGCTATAGAGGAACACGAGCGTTAAGAGATGTCTGCCTTTCCACCCCTTGATTGCACTGGAGTCAGTATACTGTACAGTACAGTTGTATCACCTTTACTTTTATTTTTAATTAAGCGTTCAATATTCTTGTACTTCTTATTTTATGATTGAAATGTTCCGACTCCATTTCTTTCTTTTTCTTTTTTTTTTAATTGAAATATTGTTGATACACAATGTAGCATTAGTTTCAAGTGTACCACACTGTGATTCCACAAGTTATATGTTATATACTCACCATGAGTCTAGTTCCCATGGGTCACCATGCAAGACTACAACTATCCCACTGACTATTATTCTCCATGGTTGGCTTTTATTCCCATGACTGTTAATCTCATAATTGGAAGTTTCTATCACTCACTCTCTTCACCCATTTTGCCCATCCTCTGACCTGCAGCCCCTCTGGCAAACATTACTTTGTTCTCTATATTCATTCAGACCCAACTTCTTGAGTTACAGTTTAGAATACATAATAGGCAAATGGTCACACCATTAAGACTTTCAGTTGGTATATGGTTCTTAACTACTGTAATAAAATGTTGAGATGCTTGAATCTATACATGTACTTTAATTACACAAACCAATTGTGTAACCATTTAACATATAGCTAAAATTAATTGTTGGAAATTTCTTTTCAATGGGATTATCTCTCTCTTCAGAGAGAGAGAGAGAGAAAAGATTAATCTGTGAGTGAAGCACAGTTTTGAGGGGGTGTTTA
Organism: Paguma larvata; assembly: GCA_030068075.1. NCBI lineage: Eukaryota > Metazoa > Chordata > Mammalia > Carnivora > Viverridae > Paguma > Paguma larvata. Next base: position 59,144,071 of record CM057831.1, read on the forward strand.
ATGAATGGGGCTTCATCAGAACATCAGAGATGGGGGAGAGAAGAGCCTAAATGATGAAAGAAACACAAAACTGGAGGTAGAAGAGAAATAAAACAAATTTTGCAGAATTTCTTCAAACTTCACAGGTGATCTGTTGGTACACCAGTGAGTGATCTGTTTCATTTTATTTGGTTTTGCTTTGATGTAGCATTATCACCTGCAGCTACCCAATATAGAGCTCTGCAATTCCCCAAAGCATTTTTTATAATATTACTACTGGCAGATTCTGACGTATCATGAATATATGCATAGAGATGGTGTATGGTTAATAGGGATAACATATATCTGGGGCTCAGAGAATTGCATTTAAGTGCTGGCTATATCCTATTCTGACTGTATTAACACTAAAAACTACTTGATTTGAAGCTTAATTTTCATTTGTAGAATACCTAAAAGTAAATGTCAATTACAAATGTGAGTCAATTCTGAAGTTAGTATTTTAGGATGGTTGCCACAAATATATTTTGTTTATTTTTTAAATAGTTTTTTTTATTTTTGAGAGAGAGAGACAGAGAGAGAGACAGAGTGCGAGCATGGGAGGGGCAGAGAGAGAGGGAGACACAGAATCCGAACCAGGATCCAGGCTCTGAGCTATCAGCAGAGAGCTCAACATGGGACTCAGACTCACGAACCACAAGATCATGACACGAGCCGAAGTTAGAGGCTTAACCAACGGAGCCACCAACGTACCCCATAAATCAGATACATTGTCATCCCAACAACAGATGAAATTAGAACACTTGCTAAATTACCATCGTTAAGATTAAAAAAATTATTACATGGAGCAAGTTCAATTTTTTGGACTTCAGGCTAATAATCCACTAGACAGAGACTGAGCTAATTTAAAGTATCCATAAAGGCCAAGACTTACTTTCTTATACTAGACACACAATGTGAATTGGTAATTTTCACCCCAAATATGTCATATCAGTTTTATAAGGTGAACTAGCAGTTCAGCCTGGTAAACTTGGCTTAGAAATGGAGTTTTAGGAGCATGTCAGTGGCTGAGTCGGTTCAGCGTCCGACTTCAGCTCAGGACATTATCTCATGGTTTGTGAGTTCAAGCCCCACATCAAGCTCTGTACTGAGAGACCAGAGACTGGAGCCTGCTTCGGATTCTGTGTCTCCCTCTCTCTCTGCCTCTGCCCCAAACTCTCTCTCTCTCTCTCAAATAAACATTATAAAAAGAAATGGAGTTCTATGTTTGCCTCATTATCAGTGTAACATCTTTGTTATAGAGGGAAGGTAGTTGAAATCTCTGAGTTTCAGTTTCTTAATCTGTGCTTAGCCTCGCAGCTGATATATAGTGAATATTCTGTAAATTTTAGGGAAAAATGCATGCATCTGTTTACCTATATACACATATATGTGTTGTCTTTAACTACTAACTTGTTTAACTACTGAGCCTTGTTTTTATTACTGGAACTGGAATATAAATTCATCGCATCTATGCACAACATTCAAGGCCACATATCAAAGAAAAGAACCGTTGCATAAACTTATTCTAAAAGGAAAAACATTTCTTTGTGCTCTTTGCAGATGACCCATTTAGTAAAAGAGCAGAAGGAGATACTACAATTGCCCACAAGGCCCATTACAGCCACATCCCATACTTCATAGGTCATGCTTAGGAGAAATGCAAGATGTCTAGGTTCTAGGAAGACAAAGCAGCTTCTGTAATTTCCTAAGATTTTCTTTCTTTTTTTTCCTGTGTTTTTCAGGTGCCTTTTTCTACATGTCTTTGCTGAGCAAAACTCAGTTTACTTACCTATACTTTCTGGGATCCTGACGGTATTTAACTGGTTGCGAGGGAAAAATTAAAGCAAGATGATGTTCAAAACACAAATAGGAAATGTGGACCTATTTATACTTCCTCTAGGACCTCCCAGGCCCAAGACCTTCAGGCCCCAGAGGACTGAACTTTACCCACTGGTGGGAGGAGAGGGCCCCAGAGCTGGCTCCTGGGAGGACTGCGCCCACTGTCTCTCCCTGTCCAGCAGTTCAGGGTTGCCTCTATCCAGCACTCTCGGACACTCAAGTTAACACACACTTGCATTAAGTACCTGATCTCCTTTGCATGCCAGAGATTGTTGTAGGGCAATACTATCTTGTTCCCAGAGAGACATCTGGAAATGGAGATTGTGAATGCCACATGTGGAAGGATTGTACGCTTTTCAGAGGGCACCTAAGACTGGATTCTGACAGCTTACGTGTCTTGAAATTTTAATGCCTCTTGGCTTTCTTTGGCTTCCATTGGTCACATGGTAGAATTAGTATCGGAAAGGGCTGGAAGTGCCATTAGCTACTATAGAGAGTTTTATGTGGATTTTTATTTTCTAAGCCTGAGTGGCTCTTCTTCTCTTTCTCCCTCCCTTCATTCTCTTCCTTCTCCTCTTCCTCCTTCTCCTCCTCCTCCTCCTCATTCCTCCTCCTCTTCTTCTTCTTCTTCTTCTTCTTCTTCTTCTTCTTCTTCTTCTTCTTCTTCTTCTTTTTCTTCTTCTTCTTCTTCTTCTTCTTCTTCTTCGAGAAAGAGATTGGATGGGGGCATAGGGAGAGGGAGAGAAAGAATTCCTGTTCAGTTCTCAGTACTCACCATGGAGCCTGATGTGAGTCTCCATCTCACAACCTGGAATCATGACCTGAGTTGAAATCAAAAGCCAGACACTTAACTGACTGGGCCACCCAGGTGCCCCTCTTTTCCTTTTCCTTTTTCTTTTAAAACTTTCTCAGTCCTACATTGGAATTGTCTGGGGTTGTGGGCTAAACTTATAATTATAATCATATTCTTAATTTCAGGTTAGCTTTGTTGTTTGGTTGTGCTTTTTAAAAAAATCTATTTTTGAGAATCCTTTCAGATATGCATAAAACCTTTTTTTGTCTTTTTTATATCCTCATGGACCCTTACACTAATTTCTTCTCTCTTGGTTATTATTCTTTCTCAATTCCTATTACAATATTTTCACTGTTCTGCACACTGTGGAAGGTAATCTGAGAAGCAGAATGTAAACGTGCCCTTCCCTATCTGTGTGTGCTGCTGCTGTCATCCATAGTGGAGCCCATATCTCCTCCCCTTGAACCTGGGGTGACAGTTCTTTTGACCAAATAATGTAGCAGGAATGATGGTGATGTTCTGGGGTTACTGAGCCAAGGTAATATGAAATCCAGCAACTTCTACTTTGTTTTTAACTCAAAGCCAGCCACCCATATTAGGAATGGAACTCCACTAAAATCATACCAATAAATGATGAAACTATCGCCCATGGGGAGCGTATGACTCTATGGATGGGCCCAAAGGCACCAGGCATAGAATGAAATCTGTGGACTCTTCAACTCAGCTGAAGCTCAGTCCTACTGAATGGGGTGACCACAGCCCCTTCCTTTTTGAAACAGAACCATACAGCCAAGTCCTAACTGGATTGTTGACCCAGAGTTGGGAGAAACAATAAGTCATTGTTGTTTGGAGGCACTAAGTTTTGGGGTGGTTTGTTACACAATAGGTAACAACAATAACATAGCAAACATTTTGAAATTATTCTTTCAGTTGGACTTCAAACCATATTTTTAATTTAACTTTTTTCAAGTTTATTTATTTTTGAGAGAGGATAAGCATGAGCAGGGGAAGGCCAGAGAAGGAGGGAGAGAGAGAGAGAATCCCAAGTAGAATCTGCACTATCAGCACAGAGCCCAATGTGGGGCTTGAACTCACTAACCGCAAGATCACAACCTGAGCTGAATTCAAGTATCAGTCGCTTAACTGACTGAGCCACACAGGCATCCCAACTTCAGACAATTTTTATATCATATGATCTATTTCTTGTCTATTTCTGTTCTGTCTTTATTTTCTTATTTTAATCCCATATCTATAAATTCTTCATAAAGATAGTGACATCAGATTGAAGCAATATATGGTAGTTTTTATAGGACACACATGTGAGAGTGTGTGTGAGTGTGTGTGCGTGTGTGTGCATGTTCATGAAGAGGAGACACGCATTTATCAGCAGAAACATTTTATTTTTATTTTCTATTTTCTATAGAAACTCTTCATTGGAAATGCCTCAGGTTTTCCAGGAATATCAGTAGGAGTTGTATTTAGAAGAGGGAGGGGATTCTTGAAGAATAAAAAGGTGGTTTACTAGTTTTTCATCAGTTTTAACTGATACCCATTTCTGTCTTTGTTTTCCCTCCTGCAAAATCAACACTTGCTCAAGAGTGCTATCGAGCCTACTTCCATGCACTTTCAATACTTTTAATCCCCTATTTGCGGAATGTCTGACTCAAAAGGCTTCAGACCTGTTCTCACTATTTTACATCATGGGGCTGACTCTCTTTTTTGGCATTTGTGTTGGGGCTTGTGGTATTTTCAGTGTTTACACTAACAGTAGATTACTGCTCCCCAACCTTCTTTCCCTAGACAGTCGTTTTCTGGTGTGGCTTCTGGAGCTGGCTCTGAAAGTATGAGACAGTTTATTTCCTGATACATGAAAATACGGGTGGTGATGTTGGCTCTTCTTGCTGTTTTTTATAGGTTGAGGGAAGACAGGGAATGTGTAGACATACTGAGATTCAAGTGACTACCGTTATCATCAGGATCCCAGAAGCTTTCCTCAATCTCTTGCAGGGATTGTATGCTATCTTCTTGATCCCTGTATTACTGTGGAAACCAGCAATGCCATTCCGTTCTCCAATCCTTCAGATATCAGCTGTTTGTTTGCTTACTCATTCATTTCCCTTTTGAAGCTACTATGCGTCCTTTGACTCCCATTTTGTATTAAAATTTAATGATCCTGTGTCTGATTTTTAAAGATTTGGACCAATATTGACCCATTATTATTAACCAAAGCCCGCAGTTTACCTTAAGATTCACCTTTGTGGTTACAGTTCTATGGTTCTGATAAATACAGATCTATCCAAAAGTAGAGCTTTCCTAGGACCTTTCCTGAGGTGAAATGGCATAAAACAAAGAAGCGGTAACCATTAATTCATATGGAAAATAATTTTAGCATTCCCAGAACCCCAAAATAACCTTTGTTAAGGTTTTTCTGACACCTTCAGACTTGTCTTGCTAACATATGCACAGAATTAATTCGGATAAAGCACAGATGCTCAGAGACACAGTTCAAATCTCTGGGGGTTTGATGCTGTGATGTTGAGTGTGGGTCCTCAGGAAGGCTGGACTCCTCTCTCTCCCTCCATAATGGCTCAATGCAAAACACGCACTGAATGCTTGTTTTGCTTATCACTTTTTTTGTAGAAGTAAAAACAGTCTTCAGATTTATAAAAACAGTTACTAATGAACATCTTTCTGAACAGCTAAGGGGCATAACATGAACTTTCAAACAGTGGGGATACCCACACATGATGTCATATACCCACCATTACAGTATCATACGGAACCATTTCACACCTCTAAAAATTCCCTGTGTTCCACCCTTTCATCTCTCTCTTTTCCTAAACTCGTGGATACACTAGTCTTTATGTTCTAATTTCTATAGTTTTGCCTTTTCCAGAAAGTCATATAGTTGAGATCATATGAATATGTAACCTTCTCAGGATGGCTTCTTTCACTTAGAAATATGAATTACAGGTTCTTCCATGTCTTTTCATAGCTTGAGAGCTCTCTCTTTTTAAATCAAATAATAATGTTACATTTTAAAGTGCTGCCCCATTTGGTTATCCATTCATCTTAGTTGCTTCAAATTTTTGGCAACCAAAATAAACCAACTGTAAACATTTATGTGCATGTCTTTGTCTAGACGTATTTTTAACCCATTGGGTACCGCATCTAGCAGTGCAAGGCCAACCACATGGTAAAACTATGTTCAGTTCTATAAGAAAGGCAAACTCCCTTCCAGAGTGGCTGCACTATTTGTATTTTCACCAGCAATGGAGGAGAGTCCCTATTTCTCTGTATCCACACCAGGATTTGCTATCGTCCATATTTCAGTTTTACCCATTCTAATAGATGTGTAGTGGTACCTCATTGTTTTACTTTGCAATTCCATAATGACGAATGATATTGGGAATCTTAAATTATCCTTCTGTTATTTGTATGTCTTTTTTGGGAGAAATATCTTTTCAGATCTTTTGTCTGCTTTTTAGTTGACTTGTTTATTTTCTTGTTGTTGAGTTTTAAAAGTTCTTTGTCTATTTTTGGATACAAGTCCTTTGTCAAAAATGTATTTTGCAAATACTTTTGCCAGTCTGTGACTTGTCTTTTCCTTTTATGAACTTACTATGAGATTATATTTTTTTCTGGGTACTTGGTGGATACTCCCAATTTGGATTTGTGTCCTTCTGTTCTGGGAAAAGTCTTGTATAATTTTCTCATAAGATCCTAGTCTACTACAGTCCACCTATAGTTTTATCTTCTGTGACGTTCTAGAACTCCTATTTAGTGAAATGATGGTGTTCTTGGATAGACCCTATGTATTTTTTCATCCCAGCTTCCATATTTAACACTTATCCTTTTCTTCTGCTTTCTTATGTTTATCTTGATTTTTTCTTTTATTTCTCATATTGTTGTTTAATTTACAAATGATCTTTTTGTTCTCTAATTATTTCTAATAGTAGTATTCTGTTCTTTAAAAATAAATTAAGGTTTATTTATTCTTGAGAGACCAGAGAGGTAGAGCACAAGCAGGGAAGGGGCAGAGAGAGATGGAGACACAGAATTCAAAGCAGGGTCCAGGCTCCGAGCTATCAGCACAGAGTCCAACAGGGCTCACACCCATGAACTGTGAGATCATGACCTGAGCCAAAGTCAGAGGCTTAACGTGCTGAGCCACTCAGGCGCCCCATTAGTTTTCCGTTCTTATATCAAGGATCTTGAATGATGAAGTATTTCATTAAGAGTTTTAATTGGACACTTGGGTCATTGGCCTACGATGATGAGACGTGTTTCTTTTTAACTTTTCTCTCTGCTCTGAAAAAACTCTGCTCCACTCAGTTCATTTTCTATCCCGGTACATACTCAGAAATCACAGCTGGTTCAAGAACTAGGTCATTGGCCTACGATGATGACCAAAGTCATACCATTTTATGTCCTCTTTATACTTGCACCGTCCAATAATAGCCACTGCATTGTCCAAAACAATGTCCTTTTAACATTTAAACATAAATTAACTACAATTAACCAGATCAAAACTGTACTTGCATAGTTATATTATTCACATTTAAAGTGCTCAATAGCCACGTGAAGCTATTGTTATAGGTTGGGCTATATTATTCTATATTAGAAGACATCTCCATCATTTTAGAAAAATTCTACTGTACAATTCTGGTCCATCTAGTTATCACAACATCCCTGTGAGTCGGGCACTTTCCTCATTTTGAAGATTAATTAACTGAATCTCAGAATTAAAGAAGCTTCAAGGTGTCCACCTTTGAAATCAGAAGACCTAGGATTCAAAGTAGCTCAGTTTCAATGCTAAGAAAACGCTTAGATATCCATCTGGGGCACAATAACCAGTATTATCATTTCTTAAATATGATCATACTTATGGCATGAACATATTATATCTTGTTTTACAGAAATCAACTGTCAGTAGAAAATTTATGGAATGTATCAGATGGAGTCTCCCGCCTCCGGCCCTAAGAACATTTGACTTCCAGACATACCTTAAAATAGGACTTGTTTCTGCATTGATGTTTAAGATCTATTTTAAAATCAAGAATCATAGACTCTGGGCTAACTCTCTAATTCTAATAAAATTCATTTCTTGGTATTGGATTTTGTGTGTCAAGTATTGTTGTTGCTGTTTTGTAATTTTAAAGACTTGAGAATCTCAATATATTTTCAGGGAAAAGAGACTGAGCATTCTCCTACGAATCTGCTGGGTCTTGACACTGTAGATGATGGGGTTCATCAAAGGTGGGAAAAGGATGTAGACGTTGCCCATAAGTACATGGACCACAGGGGAGAGATGCTTGCCAAAACGGTGCATCATCGTCAGGCTAATGACAGGGATGTCGAACACGAGAACAGCACAAATGTGGGAGACACAAGTCTGAAATGATTTATGCCGCTCCTCCTGAGAGGCAATGACCAGGACTGACCTAAGAATCAGGAAATAGGAGTAAAGGATCAGAATAGCATCCAACAACAGAGTGAAAATGACCAGCATCAGGGCATAGTAGCTATTGAATCTGATGTCTGAGCAAGCGAGGCAGAGCAGGTCCTGGTGCAGGCAGAATGAGTGAGAGAGGATGTGGGAACGGCAGTAAGGGAAAAATTTCAGATTGATGATGGGGGGTGTGATAAAGAAGAAACTCCTGCCTACTATGGTGAGCCCGATTTTGAAAATCCTGGAATTAGTCAGAATGGAGGAATAACGCAGTGGATTGCAAATAGCAACATACCTATCAAAGGCCATCGTAAGGAGGACAGAAGATTCCATGAAGGAAAGACCGTGGATAAAATAGGACTGGGCAATGCAGGAATCCAGGCTGATTTCTTGAAGGAACCCCCACAGGATCCCCAGCACCGTGTGCACTGTGGACAGCCCCATGCACAGGTCAGTGAGGGCCAGCATGGCCAGGAAGTAGAACATGGGCTGGTGCAGGCTGGGCTCTGTCCGGATCACGTGGAGCACCATGCAGTTGCCCAAAAGCACCATGGCGTAGATGGTCGAGAAGGGAATGGAGATCCAGGGATATTGCTGCTCCAGGCCAGAAAATCCAGTGAGAAGAAAGGAGGAAGAATTCATGACAGGGCTCACCAAAGCAGTAATTCTGGAAATGAGAGACTTCTTCAAGGCAGAAAGAACGTAGTTTTCAAAAGAAATCCTCCAATTTCAGACGAGCAAGGTGAAATTTCTAAGTAAATGAAAGTGGACTTAAAGCTAATTAAGTGTACACAATATCAGATGAGTAATTCTGTTCTTTGGCAGTGTATTATCCACTACTTGGAAGAGAATAGGGTTCTCCCGATGTCATTTAAGGGCCATTATTCATCCACTGGCGAGGTGCACAGATGTCCTTAGAAACCACAAGGGAACGTGAATAGACTAGAGTAGAAAGGTAATTTTCAGAAAGGATATGGTCCCTGGGATATTTTCACAGGAGATCTTATAAATGGTGTACCTGTAAAATTGAAAGCCAAGGTTCTGAAAGTAATTATTAGTTTCTTCCCTGTAATTCATTAGCCTTGAAAATAAAGAATAAGATGTGGCTTTTAAGCATCCAAACTCTTTAAATAGTCACTGTACCCATAGTTTTCCATTTTCTGCTGTCTCCAAGTGTATTTTTCCTCCAAATAGCACTGAGGGAAAGACGCTCCTGTTTTATTCCACTTCAGATAACATAGCCAACTTTTTTTCCCCTGTGGTGATAAGTGGAGAGTAATATTTATGCAAGAGGCCTTTGGCGAATGATTTCCCACAAGAATTCTCATCCCCTGAGAGGCTCAGCTTATCTGTGCTCTCGTGATACGGACACTTCGGCTGAAGACTCAGCCTCAGACCTCAGCCCAGTTTTCTCCACCCACTTATTCATTTATTGAATCAGTAAGTTAAGAATTCATCTAATATGCATTTATTGAAGGGATGAGCAGGGTATTTTGTCTTCCTTAGAACCTTCCATCCTAAAGATTAGAAAGAAGGCCAATGTCGAACAGTTAAGCCAAAACTTTTAAAAAGCCCCAATGCAATAGAATTGACTCCCTTCTTCCTCACATTGAGTTCTGGCCCTGGAAGTCATCATAAAAGGTTTAAGGCGTGGTGCATATATACAATGGACTACTACGTGGCAATGAGAAGAAATGAAATCTGGCCATGTGTAGCAACATGGATGGAACTGGAGGGTATGATGTTAAGTGAAATAAGTCAGTCAGAAAAAGACTGATACCATATATTTCCACGCATAGGTGGATTTTGAGAGACTAAGCAAAAACCAGGGGGGAGGGGAAGAGGGGAAAGGAAATAAGACACAGAGAAAGAGGGAGATAAAACATAAGAGACTCTCAAAGACTAAGAACAAACTGAGGGCGAAGGGAAAAGGGAGGGGGGAGAGGGGGTGACGGGCATTAAAGAGGGTACATGTTGGGATGAACACTGGGTGTTACATGTAAACCAATTTGAAAATAAACTATTACAAAAATAAATAAATAAAAAATAAAAGGTTTAAGGCTCTTACTAATGTAGTCAGGTGATTAAAAGTCCATACTGGCTTATGTGTTTGATTTAATTGTTCCAACATGTTAAATGAGCTTCAGACTCTGGCTTCACCTTGTGACTTATTCCTCATCTTTGTCATACTAGCCCACAGGAAGCTCCTCAGGCTAATCTTCTGAATGCAACCTGTTTTCCTGTCAGAATTTTCTAGAATCCTGTCCATTGTTATGTCTTGCCCTGAACCCCTGCCTCTCTCCATTAGATAACTTACCCTGCTGATTTTAATTGTCTCCTTCATTGCATGATTGGAGTGTTTGCCTCTTGAAGACAAATCTGTCAGCTTCAGCCTCAAGCACTTACCTTCTTTTATTTCTCAAAACACCATTTCTATTCTTTCATGAGATTTTCTTCCAGATGTCCTTTCTGCCTAAGATGTGCTTTTCAGAGACGGTCTTTCCCATCTTCTCCCCAACTCTCCTTCCACTTTTAAAACCAGCCTGTCCCTTCCCTTTGCAACTCAGCCAGTACTTCTCAGGAAGTCTCTTAACTCCTACAGATTTCCCCCACAGATCTTTCTTTTGGTAACCATATTTATCTTTATAGAACTTACTGAATTTACAATTTGATATTCATTAGCCTACCTAATCGACTAAGGACTCTGCTAAGTTCCCTCAGAGGGGGCATGGTATTAATTTTCTTCACAATTGTAGCCTGAAATTTGCACCTCAAAGTCCTCACCTCTCCTGTGAGCTCATACTCATGGATATGCCTACCTCGATATCTTCATCTGGCTATCGAATCTCAAAATTCAAATTATAACAAAAAAAATATTTGGTTTTCCTCAGAAATTCATTCTCTCCCCGTTTCTTCCTAATATCATAAAATGACTTCAACAATCACAATATTGCTTAATAGAACTCTGAATCTTTCTCAATCTTCTCTTTCCTTCCCTCTCCTGAATGTCAAATCCTTCAACTATTTCTATAGTTTCCACCCTCAAACATGCCCAGAATGTGTCCACTTCTCAGGTATACACTCAACACTGTGACTGTAGTGGTAAATGATACCATCCACTGTTCCTTGGCTGTTGTACTTGGCTAATTTACCAGCTAGATTTGTTGCTTTCTCACTTGCCCCCTAAAGATGTATTCTCCCTAGAGAGACCAGACTGCTTTTCTACAAACTTCTACTAGATCACATGAGCCTTTGTTAAACAAAACAAAACAAAACAAAGCAAAACAAATACCACTGATAGATTTCCATTGCTCTTAATAGAAAAAATAATTTATTTCTCATGGTCAAAAACTTTAAATGATCTGACCCACATGCCTCTCCATTATATCATAGGCCACTGTTGCTTTCACACCCTTGTCTCCAGGAATCTTCAGTTCCTCAAAACAATTTATTTGTCTTGGTTATTGGTATTTGTCTTGGTTCTTGATCTTCTCTCTGTTTAAAATGATTTGTTTCAGGTATTTGCACAAAACCTCTTTTCATCATTCAGGATTCTCCCGCTCCAGATGACATAGCCAATAATTAGTTTTGCTTCTTTGGTGAAATTCATCGTGGTTTCCGCAGAGGGAATTTGGTAACCCCACAACCATTTCCCCCATTCTTTCAGATAAGTTACTCTCAGCACAATACCCTGCTTTGCGTGTATCCAAACACTTACTGTATATTGATCTCCATTAGATCTAGTAGAAGTTCTAGAAGACCAGGAGCCATGTCTGGTTTATGCTCACTGAAATGCAAAATGAGGCTTAGCATAGAGTGGACATTTAGCAAATAATTATTGAATTACTTGAATTGATCTATGAATTAAGAGCTGCACAATTACAGAGGTATACAGATTAGGGGTGCCTGGGTGGCTCAGTTGCTTAAGATCCAATTCTTGATTTCAGCTCAGGTCATGATCTCACAGCTTATGGGTTCAAGCTGCATAGCCTGCTTGGGATTCTCTCTCTCTCCGTCTCTCTGTTCCTCCCCTGCTTGCATGCCATCTCTCAAAATTAACAAACAACAACTCAAAAAAGAAAAACAAGTGAAATGCAAATGCATTGTAAAACGTATTGTGAAATCTAAGTACACATATCTTAAAGTACATATCTGGACCCTGGTGGCCACACGCCACCAAGTGTGTGTCATCATATGGAAGTTTTTTATGATACGTAAAACGGATGCTGCCCTAGCATTCCTGCTGACCTTGGACAGAACACTCGGAATCCAAATATGATTCCTATCGTTCACGACCTGACCCAGACATGGAAGCTTGGCCCTGGGATTGGGGACAAAAGATTCAAGCATTCGGTGAGCAGAGGCATGCATTAAAAGCCACACTCTCATCAGACTTCTTCAGACTAGCCGCAAAGGTTAATGGTGCTGCCTCAGTGTCGGAGAATGTTTTAAAGCTCTCTTTTGAGATAGATTGGAAATTAGGAGAAGGGAGGGATGATGAGAATAAATGAAGATTTCAAGAAGAAAGTGGTTAGATATGTCAGATGCACAGTATGCTCCATCTGTTTTAACAAGGGAAAAAAGAACATAATTTCCCTAAACATCTTGTCATGTTATAACCCTCAAAGTCAGTGTGCGTAATATTTATTTCTGAATTCCTAGTAACCAGAACAATGGCAGGCATAAAGTAAATAATTTGTGAGGACAAGCAGCGGTGAAGCTGAGTCGAAGGCAGTGATAGGATTATGGGACTGGCTCTGTACACTGTGTCTGGAATGTTGAATGGGAAAGAGTATCTGTGATCAAATTAAACGGACCATTCTTTCAGAGGAGTCTTTTCTTACACCCTCCAATTAAAACTTACCTACATGTTCAGGCATCTCTGTCTTTTTTTTTTTCCTGTTCTTTGGAAATGATCCTTTATTTGAATACTTGCGGCCTTGTTTCAGGGTAGGAAGGTAATGACCAAAAGTCCTTATTTACCTGAAAGGCATAAAGGTCAGATCTGTTGGATCTAAAAGTCAGAGTCTTTATCAGGATAATGAATAAAAAGCATCTGTTCGCCAGGATACTGGGTTTTCACTTGTTTACTCCTAGGATGATTTAATGACTCCCATACACAACCTGCTTTGGACAATAAATTAAATGGTCTCATTCTTTGAGAAGTAGTCCCTCTAATGGTCCCATCTGGACACCAGCAGGGGGCAGAGGCGGCCCATTGAATTTCCCCCACTTCAGGAATGTATAAGGCAGATTTGCTTTAGAATTGGCTAAGTGTTGAGTGAGGCCAAGCCCTTCAGAGCCTTGGCATGGCTGAAGAGATAAGAACCTTCTACAACACTGATCCAAAACACTGGGTGTTCGGGGTTCTCAGTTTGTTAGCTTTGGAGGTGACTTATTCACCACAAACCCAGAATAGGCTTAAAATCCCAGCTTATAGGAATTCATTTTGTGAATATTCTCTTTATTATATATTATTTATCTATTCTTACTATGTATCTTACTGTATTATATAAGATGTCTATAAATAATACTCCCATTTAATTAAAATATTGAAAAATAATTATCCATGATTTAGGACCATGATAAAAAATTATATTGCATGGTACATGTGTTTAACTGTGGTCATTTGAGTGTTTGAGAAGTTTCCATTAGGATTCTTATTGTTTGATTTCACTAAGACACAAATGATCTCTATCATGGAAATTTATCTGTTTTAGTGCTTCTTCTATATTTAAGACAATGTGAGACAACTGAGATAAAAACCAGACATAATAAGATGTCCAACACTGAATGAAAGACAAAAACCAAGCAGAATCGCTCAAATGGCAACTAAGTCTATCTTTAATCACGATAAAATAAGCAGTTAATTTTTTTTATTTTAGGGAGAGACTGTGTGCACAAGTGGGAGGGGGACAGAGGGAGAGAGAGAGAGAGAGAGAGAGTGAATCTTAAGCAGACTCCATGCTCAGCACCAAGCCTAATGCAGGACTCCATCCCAAAACCCTGGGATCATGACCTGAGCTGAAATCAAAAGTCACTAAGCGACCCAGCCCCAGAAGCTAAAGGTTTTAGTATAAACACTGCAAGTGTTACACATATTTTAAATTGCCCCCTGAAAATTACAGAATAGGCCAAGACTACATTATTCAGCCCCCATGTTTTCAAGCTAAAGAAACTTGCAGGGACTTTCTAGGAAACTGAGTACCAGATACACGCTGCTAGACTCCTGCTGTTCTCCAAGGCATTTCTATGGCTTTAGTGTAGCCACCAATGGTCACCATTTTCATTACTTCTCTTGTTCTCTAATCCTAACACTGGAGAAGAAGAGCTTGGCCAGCAATAAAAAAATATATATTGCCATACTAAATCAGTAAGATCTTCAGAAAGAGGCCTAGAAAACTGGTGGATCTTACAGTGATTAATACTTACATCTAGAGGGGCACCAGGGTGGTTCAGTTGGTTAGGCATCGGACTCTTGATTTTGGCTCAGATCATGATCTCATGGTTCATGGGTTCGAGCCCCACAACAGGCTCCTTGATGACAGTGCAGAGCCTGCTTGAGATTCTCTCTCTCTCTCTTTCTCTCTTTCTGCCCCGCTCTCTCCTCTCAAAAATAAATAAATTTTAAAAACTGTTACATCTAGAGTTAAGATTTATTCATGTAAATTTAATTACCATGATCACCATTACATGCTTGACAGAAATGCTATTAATAATGATATTTTGAATTCACATACTGTCATTAATTTCCACTTCCACCTTCCTCTACAGGAAGAGGATGTAAGGAGAAAGAACTTAATTTCTTTAACTGTTCCTGCTTCATCCCCAAAGAGAGAGCACTACTCTGCTGAGAGTGGAAACTAGGCCTAGAGAACTGGTTACTGTGTCTCCAGACATGAGAGAGCCAGATACTGTAGACAAGACTAGAACTGGGGGATTCCCAAATGACTGCTCAAATTCCTTCGCAGTCAGTGGGAATTCAAACCCCCAAGG
Source organism: Paguma larvata (assembly GCA_030068075.1). Classification (NCBI taxonomy): domain Eukaryota; kingdom Metazoa; phylum Chordata; class Mammalia; order Carnivora; family Viverridae; genus Paguma; species Paguma larvata. The sequence goes on from CM057831.1 coordinate 59,159,169, forward strand.
GCAAAAGAGGCTTCCAGGGCACCCCGAGATTACATGCCTTGCCTGCTAGTCCTGCTATTGCCACAGAGATGGGGAGCTTAGCTACAATACCTTGTACAGAGAGTAATGTTGGCCATATCTTAGGATGGGAAGCTTATGGAGGGGCTAAGTTAACCCACCCAGTGAAACTCTAACCTTAGAGGAGGGAAAGGTGGGAACCGAGCCACAGTATCTTAGGGAAGGGAGTTACTCAAAGCGATTCACCAGGATGTTATTACTAGGATGTGCTGTTACTGGAGAAAAATAGATGGTGGACTACACATGGGTTGACTTCCCTCTAGGCCTATGTGAAGCCATGGGTGACTAACACGGCCTCTTGCTTACCCTATCCAAGACTCATCTGTTCTGATAGGTGCAGTGCTGGGAGACTGCTCTTGCTGTGGCCTTTGACCATGGGTGTTTGTGTTATGGGAGAATTTATTTATGGGAACCAAATTTCAGTGCTTCTCAGCCATTGTTATATTGTGACATGAGAGCAAACGTAAAATTTGAATTGCTTAAATCCTTACAATTCTTAGATCCTTGGATTTCTAGAATGCTCCAGAGATGGTAAAGGCTCATTACTTGAGATGCCAGTGTCTCAGGTTCTATAGCCTTACAAATCAGGTATGAGCCAGGCATGTCTCTCAGAATGCAAATAGCAACTATTTGGAAGGAACTGTTGTCCTAGAATGGGGCAAAATTCCCAGGAAAAGCACTGGTACCATACAAGTGGTTTGCTCATTTAATCCTTCATAAACTTTATTATTTTTGTGTTTCTTTTGAACTCTCTTTTTGGGAGTAGAAATTTGTTTTATTTCATTTTGGTTTTGAAAATACACTGAATACAGTCAGTGGGGTCCAGGTTCTGTAGTTAAAAAGAAATACACAAAGACCAGAATTACAGAGTTTGTAGATTCGGGAGTAATAGAGTCTGGCATGGTCTTCTGTACCACTTTTGATGCATATCTATGGAAATATAAATGAAGGTCACAGTTAAAGAGTTTGTGAGGGAGAAAAAGGTCAGGAAAAAAACATATTGTAGGAAACAACACCCAACACCAGAAATACCTTATATATCAGTAAAAATAGTGGCAACGATGATCCTGGAAGGGACGATAGCACGTGTAAATGTCTAAGAGTAAAACAATATGTATGGTGCGTGTGCTCCCTCTCCATCATTAGCCTTATTCGCAGTACAGTTAATCTTACCCTGATTTGTTCTATTTTATCTATCACTATTGATTCATTTTCCTCTTGTCAAAATGTATGTGTATTGAGTGCTATCACTTTCTTTATATCTGACTTATTTATGTCACATAATCCTTGTGAATTGGATTCATATTGCTGGCATGACTATAATTCACTCTTTTCCCTTCTCGAATGGTATTCAATTTTATGTATATACCTCAAATACATTTATGCTACTACTATGGATTTTCCTTTCTGGTTTTTGACTGTAATAAGTAATCTTCCCATGAAGATTACTATAGATATTTTGTACACACACACACGAATTTCTGGAACCCGCTCGGTCGTAGGGTATGCATGTGTTCATCTTTAGCATATGCTGTTGCACAGCTCATCTTTCCCCTGGAGAAACTGAGTTGCAGCAAGTTTAAATTGTTTACGGCCACATCTTGGAATAACAATAACAAATACACATATTTTTGCCCTTATTTGACTAGAAATTGTATGACAAAAACTATTGTGGGAAGCTACGTGGCCCCACATAGGCACAAAATGAGAGAAATGCAAGAGTCTCTCTTCTCAAGGTTATCTCCCAGAAATCTCTGATTCAACTTTGAAGAAGGCTCTAAGTCATCCAGGTAAGGTAGAAAATCTCTTCCCTGCAGACAGGAAGATCATTCTTTTTTCGTAGCTGGGTCTATGTGTAAAGCGATAGAAAGGAGGAAATGCCTATTTTTTATTATTTCTTTATTTATCTTGAGAAAGAGAGGCCATAGAGAGGGAGAGAATCCCAACTAGGCTGCGTGCTGCCAGCGCAGAGCCAGATGCAGGGCTCAATCTCATGAACCGCGATCTCCATGACCTGAGCCAATATCAAGAGTCGGAGGGAGGCTTATCTGACTGAGCCACCCAGGAGCCTCAGGAAATGGTTATTCTAAATCTTCTATTCTTTTAGTTTACTTGTGGTAAATAAACAGTGATATTAAAGTCCAGATTTCCTTCAGAATTGTTCTACTTTTTCCCTTTCCTAATTTTTTTCCCTTTTAGATATTTTTTGTTACTTTTAGTTTCCTTTCTCCTCTTCATGGCTAGCCTTCGTTTAGGTGGAAAAGGTGACATTATGGTGAAGTTTAAAGCTTAGTCCTACTGTCAACCTGAGCAGGCAGACGGAGAGCCAAGAAGGAAGAGGACCAGCCTCCTACTTCCCTCATGTGCCTTGCAAGTCATATAGACACCCCCCAGCTCAGGGCTTATCAGAGGCTGAGAAAGTCAGCTTTCTTATGCATTCCACTCCCTTACTAACAAAGCATTCTACTCCTTTTCCCCCTTCTAATAATTCCTTCATGAAGTTCTTTGTAGTATTTCTTAGTCTTTTTGATGCTCTCTGATTTCATTTCAGAGGTAGGACTTGAGTTATTATAAGGACTACAATTTAATATTAACGATCCAGGGTGACCAAGAAGACTAAGGGGTGCATTATAACTCTGTGTAGAAATATTTATTGTCCCATGCATCCGAGAAGAGAATGATAGAGGTAGTTTAACATCTGAAAGAACAGGAACCATCTTGGACTAAATTGCTTACAGTTTCTATTTTATTTTTTTTTAATTCCAGTATAGTTACCGTACTGTGTTATATTAGTTTCAGGTGTACAATGTAGTGATTCATCAAGTCTATACATATTCAATGCTTTTCATGATAAGTATACTCTTAATACCCATCACCTATTTCACCCATACCCACCACTTACCTCTCTTCTGGTAACCACCAGTTTGTTAACAGTCTGCTTTCTTTTTTATTTGTCTCTTTTTTTCTTTTGTGTCTTAAACTTCACCTCTGAGTGAAATCATACGGTATTTTCCTTTCTCTGACTGACTTATTTCCCTTAGCGTTATACCCTCTAGATCCATCCATGTTGTTGCAAACGGCAAGATTTCTTTCTTTTTATGGCTGAGTAATATTCCATTGTATATACATACCATTTCTTCTTTATTAATCTATCAGTGGACACTTGGGTTGCTTCAATAGTTTGCCTATTGAAAATAATGCTGCAGAAAACATAGGTGTGCATGTATCTTTTTGAATTAGTGTTTTCAAACTCATTGGGTAAACACCCAGTAGTGGAATTATTGGATCATAAGGTACTTCTAATTTTTTGAGGAACCTCCATACTGTCTTCTACAGTGACTGTGGCAGTTTGCATTCCGACCGAGAGTGCATGAAGGTTACTATGTTTCCGCATCCTCATCAACACTTGTTTTTTATGCTTTTGATTTAAGGCATTCTGATAGGTGTCAGGTGATATATCATTATGGTTTTAATTTGCATTTTACCAATAATTAGTGATGTTGAGCATCTTTTCATGTGTCCATTGGCCATCTGTATGTCTTCTATGCAGAAATGTGCATTCATGTCTTCTGTCTATTTTTTAATTGGATTTTGGGGGGTTTGATGTTGAGCTATATAAGTTCTTTATATATTTTAGATATTAATTCTTTATCAGATGTCATTTGCAAATATCGTCTCTCATTCAGAAGGTTGTCTTTTAGTTTTGTGGTTGTTTCCTTTGCTGTGCAGAAGCTCTTTATTCTGATGTAGTCCCAAAAGTTTATATTTGTTTTGTTTCCCTTGTTTGAGGAAACATATCTAGAAAAATGTTGTTATGGCCCATGTTAGAGAAATGACTGCCTGTGTTCTCTTTTAGGATTGTTATGGTTTCAGGTATCACATTCAAGTCCTTAACCAATTTTGAGTTAAATTTTGTGTATGGTGTGAGAAATTGGTCCAGTGTCATTCATTTCCATGTAGCTGGTCAGTTTTCCCAGAACCATTTGTTGAAGAGACTACCTTTTTCCCATTGCATATTCTTGTGTCCTTTGACAAGGATTAATGGACCATATAATCATGGGTTTATCTCTGGGATCTGGATTCTTGATTCCATTGATCTATGCGTTTATTTTTGTGTCAGTACTACACTGTTTTGATTACCACAGCTTTGTAGTAAATCTTGAAATATGGGATCATGATACCTTCGGTTTTCTTCTTCTTTTTCAAGATTGCTGTGGCTATTCAAGGTCTTCTGTGGTTCCATATAAATTTTAGGATGAGTTGTTCTAGTTCAGTGAAAAATGCCATTTATATTACCTGGGAATTGCATGAAATCTGTAAATTGCTTTGGGTAGTTTGGAAATTTTAACAATATTTGTTTTTCCAATCCATGAACATGAAATATCTTTCTATTTGTTCTCTCTGCTTATACTTTTTTTGAGGGCCAAGATATCATTATTTCTTACCTCTAGGACCTAGAACACAGGTTTAATTTAACATATAGGAATCCTGTAAATGCTTGTTGAATACAACTGAATCAAAAAAAGAGTAGTGAATCACCAAGTTACTTCTGATATGCACATACATAAATTGTTAAAGACTCACAGTTAGGTGTGCAATTGTGTGTTTTTTCATGGGTAATCTGTTACAAGAAAAATAGAAGTAAGAGAAGATAGAGGAGACGTGGCAAAATGCCGTAACAACTTACCAGAAGGCAAAACGAAACTTCCAGCAATTCTGTCAATTATCTTTGGAAAAAAAAAGAAGTAGTCACTCTTCATCTGAGAACACTTTGGGAAGAATCCTATCAATCCCTGCCTTTCCCCCAACCTCAGTTCTATTTTTGTTGTGTTTTGTTTGTTTTCCAGAATGCACCTTGGCTTCCAACACCCCTTCAGTCAATGTCTCCTTTGCTTTTTTGTACAATAATTTATATGTGGAATCATGGTTCTGTGGATCCCTAACTAAAAGGTAGGTCAACCAAAGTCAAAAGTCTGAAGAGAACAGACAAGATCTTTAGGCGAGTGTCATTTCATGACTTGAGAAGTTATGAAAGGCCCAAGTTCCATTGGGAAAATCCTTCCAGATTCTGAGGGAGGCTTAGACCTCTATTCAAATCTACCAGAAGCAATGCTTCTATGCTCTTACTTTATCTTAATCCTATTATTAACACAACACTCAGCAACAGTAAACTATAAAGGAGATGATCAAAGGATAGAACAACGATCTATCCTTCAGTCAACTGAGTTACCTTTTTATATTGATTATTGATGTCGTTGTTTTTTTAATTTAGCTGGCTCGTTTCAAACCTCTTTCTGTCTTCAACTATTTGTCACCTATGATTTGGCCTCCTACTTCTCTAAACTTTGATACATGTTTCTCTGGTTTGTTCATTCTAGATGCATGTAATCATTCAACTTTCTTCCAGATCTGACTCTTCTTAACATTACTGCCTTGATGTTATTCAGGTCCTTAAAAATAAGACTCAGAAACTCTCTAGAGCTCAATATTTCTATCCCAGATTGAAATATTTGGGATATAGGAAGACACATTAAGTCGGTCAACTCACTCTTTGTGAATTATCACCTGGCATAAAAATTTCTATAAAAATAAAAATAGAGAAATCATGTGTCATAATTCTGCTATGTCAGGTGGTCCCTGGTATCATGTCTAGTCTTTTATTTTCCATTAGTTGCCTTTCCAAGTTCCTGCTGACCGTTTTTCCAAAATTGTATGAGCCCACTGCTGGATCTCCATCTCTGTTTTCTAGCAGTACCTGGCAGCTCTCCTGGGCAATGCCACTGGCATTCACATTGTCCACACAGACTCATCCCTGAACTAGTCCATGTGCTACTTTCTGGCTCTGCTGGCAGGAACTGACATGGGTCTCTGTGTCACAATACTGACCACCGCACTGGGACAACAATGGCTAAGTTTTGTAAGTATCATTATATGCCTGTGTTTTGCATCTCTATTTTGTCCATTCCTGTCTTTCGTGAAGCCAGCCATGCTTTTAGCATGACGTATGATTGCTTGTTGGCCATCACTAACCCTCCCTCTGAGATATCCCTCAGTGCTCATCAGCTCCAAGATAGTGAGGATTGGAGCGTTTGGTGGATTCAGAGTGCATCCTTCCCAATCTCTCATGGCCTGCACCTCTTTGGTTTCTCTTACTGTGATAACAATATCCTTTCTCACTCCTACTGTCTACACCAGGATATGATCCAATTCTCCTGCCCTGGCTCATAGATCAACAGCGTCTGTGTTTTGTTGGTCATCTTGTTTGCCATGGGCCCAGACTTCCTTTTAAAAGTGCTTTCTTATATTCTGATTCTCAGATCTGCAGTGGCCATTGCCTCCAGAAGGGAGTAACTCAAAGCTTTCACAGCAGTGCGTATGTCACATTCTGAATACTTTATGTTACTTTATGTCCCTGTGCTGGACCCTTCCATGGCAGGCCGTTCCTCCTCCCTCATCCATTTCATCATGGGCCAAGTGTGCATCCTCTTTTTATTGCCGATGAACCCAGTCATTCATAGCATCAAGACTGACTGGATCTGCTGAGCCATTTTCAAGATATTCTCTCTGAAATGGGTGGAAATCTTGCGTGTTCTCAGTGACAAAGCGGTTAGTTATGGCAAAATCTCAGGTCTTGTTCGTCTCTAACATCAGTCCCTCACATGTATCTGAGAATCCCTTTTCTCCTTTAGTTGTAAGAATGTAGTAAATGTGTTCATTTTAATACATTGCCCAGAGACAAACAATCAGAAAATAAAAATCTGTCCTAGAATAAAATCAGGAACTTTATAAAGCAAGTTGCAGAAGCAAGAATAATTTGGAACAACTCAGGCCCCTACCTATTTTATGGATGTGAACATTTGAGATTGTTCTATACTATTTGATATGTAGTTAGGTTAGAGACTCCTTTCCACGAGAAGCACAAATACTAAGTGACTTTCAAAAAAGAATAGTAATCTCTATACAAAATACACATCTTAATTACTCTGTTTCTCTCTTTCATCCTTCTCTACCTCCAACTAATATTAGTACTGGAGTAGAACAGCAGCCAGATAGTACCTACTTTATCAAAGCTGGGCATTTGTCACTTGGAGACACTATACCTCTGGCCAAATAGGTATATCCAGTGCTGCTTATCAACTTGTTAATTAGTAATATTTACTGACCTTTTCCCTATCTTGACATTACATTTTTTATAATACTAATAATTAATGGAAGCAAAAGCGAGAAGGGAACACTTGAAAATTTGGATGGTAGGAGCGAAAACCTGTCAATAAAAGAGAAAACTGAAGTTAAATATCTTTTGTTGTTTCTTTCCATAATAAGACCATCTTTAGCTTAAATAATTTTGCACAATTCTGCTTAAAAAGAGTGCTCTGCTAATAGAATCATCACAAATTTGCACAACCTGAGCCACTTAGTATTATTAGTTTCCCAATCCATCATCAGGCACTCCTTTTGACCTCTCAGACTCTTCACCTTCCTCCCTGCCCCCCTCGGCCACTCCATTCTGATGCCCATCCGGGCATGCGTAGTTCACTTTCTTGCAGATACCTGCATGACTCTTCTTTCCACTTTGCTTTTATGTCATAATCTATCAAATCTGTCGAGATCTATCTATATCTACAGAAGGTCTGTTGTTTTATGCCCTCTCTGTATGCAAACTCATTAATACTCAGGTCAATAACAAATGTGTGGGTTCCTTCAACAGATGAACAAAGTTGTCACCAAGGCACACTTTTAACACTGCTGCGATCCTGAAAGTTTAGAGAATTGTCAGTTATGCATTTAGAAGTACACCTTGTATTCATCTCCATTCTGTGTTTGGATCAAGATCGTTTGCATATTAATTTAATTAATAAATTTATTTACTTATTAGTTGCAATACTTTCAGAGTCTTCCTAACTGTATTCAGGATGAGAATGTGGGAGGAGACAAGGACCACTTCAAAGTCATTTGTTTCCCAGAATCTAGCATCCACATACATGGCTATTGACCAATGAAATGAAATCAGGGTGATGGTAACACTGCACTAATAACTAGAAAGGCAGAAAAGTCATCAGAGGCAGATGAGGGAACAGACCTCCAATCACGTCCTGGATATGCATGCTAAAGCATCTTGAGGAGAATTGGGTTCCATTTGATGTGAGCCCACAAAAGGATTGCAATATACTAGTGAATAACTAGCCACAAAATGCCCCTTTTCACATTCTCCTTAGTCATATATTTATCAAAATATCACTTATTCCTTCCTTCCAATGCAGACTGTGAAAGTGTCAAGGCCAGGAGCAGTGAAACTACCTCCCCCACTTTGGGTCCTTCGTATGGGTCTCTGTTATGAGCTGATAGAGGGAACCAGGATAAGAGCAATGGTGTGGGTGAGTAAAGGGACACCAAAACACGAAAGAGAAACTCAGAGGAATAATGGTATCTTCAGAAAGAAGACCTGGTGGATTTAGGGCTGTGAGGCTCCAGACAACTGACGAGAGTAGATTTATAAAAAAGGCTAAAGAAAATTATTGACTTAAATAAACCATAACACAAAACCAACCCCAAATCTGGCCTCCACTTGAATCCTTTTCTAAGGGAAAGTAAAAGAGGCAGCAGGATCTGTTTCCCACATATCCAGCTATTTACGACCTCTCCTTTCATGGAGCCTAAGACATGGATATATTTTCCCAAGGTCTGAAATAGTCCTTCATTTCTTTATGTTTTAAATTTTATGCCTTCCCATGCCATGTACCCATTCAAATGAGAGATGCTGAAATAATTTAAATACACCAGTGCAATGAAAATAAATACTTTTTTTAATTGTTTTTTTAATGTTTATTTATTTTAAAGAGAGAGAGACAAAGCACAAACTGGGAGGGGGCAGAGAGAGAGGGAGACACAGATTCTGAAGCAGGCTCCAGCTCTGTGCTGTCAGCACTGAGCCTGACGTGGGGCTCGACCTCATGAGCTGTGAGATCATGACCTGAACCAAGTCCGACACCCAACCAACTGAGCCACCCAGGCACCCTGTACATAAATATTCTTTGTTAGGCTGAAACCAAATGTTCAAAGAACTTCATAATTTAGACATGTTCAGGTGTGAGACTCTGAGGACCAAGGGACTTTTCCTGGAAAGCAAGAAAGGAGCTCAGTGGTATTTGTGGGCCAGGGCATTGGCCACACCAGCCACCACCTTCTGATAGGCAGCGTGCACTTCTGGTGTGAATTCCTTGCCAAAATGGCGGGCCAGCACACACACCAGCACATTGCCCAGGAGCTGTGAGAAAGAGGCAAGATGCGTGCATATAGTTAGCAGAGGGATCCACCTTAGGCTCAGAGTGTCCCCGCCCCACCCACAGATGCAAGTTGTGCCCATAGAATATAAGCAGAAACATGCTGGATCTCAGCTGCTACTATTGATATGATTCTAACCATATAGCCTGATATTACATTTAGACATGTTTCTCTCCTTGTACCATAACCCGGAACTTAAATTATCATGGTTATTCTTTCAAACTATGCAAAGAAGCCAACACATATTGTCCTCCCTGCTTTAAAGGAAGAGATAAGGGGAAAATGTATTAGACTAAAAAACATTAGATGAATTAAAAGAAGTTTTTAAACTAAACACTCAAAAATTTAATTGAAACATAAAGGAAAGCCATCGTGGAGAACAAGAGGAGGAGAAGAGGAAATAGTGAGCAAAGAGAGAGAAATAAACAAAATAATCGTGAGGAATCCATATTGGCACAACGAGAACACCTCCTTCCCATTTTAAACAGCTTCTGGATGTTCATACCCTTTACAGACAACATGAGCTTCCAGAAAAAGTAAGAAAAAGGAGAATATCCCACAGACTCACCCTGAAGTTCTCGGGATCCACGTGCAGCTTGTCACAGTGCAGCTCACTGAGCTTGGCAAAGGTGCCCTTGAGGTCATCGACATGTTTCAGGCCATCACTGAAGGAGTTCAGCACCTTCTTGCCATGGGCCTTCACCTTACTGTTGCTCATAATGGCATCAGCAGAGGACAGGTCCCCAAAGGATTGAAAGAACCTCTGAGTCCAAGGGTAGACCCACAGCAACCTGAGGGGTGAAAACCACACAGAGGGACAGAGGGAGTTAGTGCCTGTCATAACCCCCAGGGACTGAGCCTTCTCCCCCTGCCCAGCATCCATGCACTCTCCTTCAAGCTGCCTTGCAACCCGGATACCAACCTGCCCAGGGTCTCTCCGCCAACTTCTTCCACGTTTACTTTGCTCCACAGTTCAGTGACCCTAGCCTTCTCCTCAGCAGTCAGATATCCCATGGTGTCTATTAGTGTGGTTGCTAGCGAACACAGCTGTGTCAGAAGCAAGTATAAGCAGCAGGTGTCCCTGCTCTTCATTTTGTGCCCAGGCCTGGTCTTGCCCTCCCTGCTCCTGGGAGGTGATTGGCCCAGACATGGATGTGGTCCTCCAGGGTGAGGTCTGAAAGATGACAACCCTACCTGTCCCTCAAATGATCTAAATGTTTAAAAGCAAATAAATGCGCACACACACACACACACACACACACACACACACACACACACACAGAGTCCCAGGAGAGACAGAGACAAAGTCCTCTTTTTTATTTTACTCCAGTATGTCAAGTTTGCATGTTTATTAATGTTTTGAACCAGGATGGGCCTATCTGAGTATAAATAAAAGGATGACTCTCCAGGGAATATTCTTCAAGATTCTCTTGATGACTGTCAAACTTGAAGAAGATCCTTTTCATAGTCATCCTAAGGTATGTTGCTTTATTTGTTTCAAAAATGACACTGAACCAAGCAGTAGTGTTCATTTTTAAATTCTTTTCAGTCTTCTAAGCATTTCAACAATCTAATAACATATTGTCCTGAATCAGGTGAGTTATCTTTTCCACTTACCTCTCAGATGCACTATATCTCCATTACCTCAGTTTAGCATCCTTTAAAACTTTAAATTAAACAAATTCAGCAATAACACTGCTAGGAATCTACCCAAGAGACACAGGAATGCTGATGCACAGGGGCACGTGTACCCCAATGTTCATAGCAGCACTTTCAATAATAGCCAAATCATGGAAAGAGACCAAGTGCCCATCAACTGACGAAGGGATAAAGAAGATGTTATACATATATACAATGGACTACTACGTGGCAATGAGAAAAAATGAAATCTGGCCATGTGTAGCCAGATGGATGGAACTGAAGGGTATTATATTAAGTGAAATAAGTCAGTCAGAAAAAGACAGATACCATATGTTTCCACACATAGGTGGATTTTGAGAGACTAAGCAAAAACCAAGGGGGAGGGGAAGAGGGAAAGGGAAAAAAGACACAGAGAGGGAGGGAGATAAAACATAAGAGACTCTCAAAGACTAAGAACAATCTGAGGGTGAGGGGGGAGAGGGAGAGGGGAGAGGGGGTGACGGGCATTAAAGAGGGCATGTGTTGGGATGAACACTGGGTGTTCTATGTAAACCAATTAGAAAATAAACTATTAAAAAAAACAAAAAAAAATTAAATAAATTCATAAAATTAAATAAAGTAAAAATACCCCCAAAATTATATTACATTAAATTCATATTTTAAACAAAGTAAAAATACCTCAAGAAGAGCAGAATTCACAAACATTATGGACATACATTTTTTAAAAAGTCGTTGCTTGTATGTCATATGAAAAGCAGTAAGTTCAACGTACCCATAAGCTGATAAAGGATGTGGTAATGGTTACAGGCCAATTAACGGTTCAGGCTATAATTGCCACTGATATTCCCTGCACTGGGCTCGAGCTTTCGTTGACATCAGTAAGTGGGCCATGGTGTTGATTAATGAAAAGCAAAGGGGCAATTTTTCCCCAAGTTGAACTTGAAACTGTGTATCTCCAGGGCAGAACCTTGGCTTCAGTCTGGGCTCTTTTACATGGTTATAAGGCACTAGTTCAGGAGACCCACTGTCCTGCACACAGGGAACAGAGAGCAAATGTCTGATCAGTCTTTGCCTTCCCTGTGTGCTTCCTCATTGTGTACGGTAGCATCAATACCAAAGGACTCTCTGCAGTGGTCCCTTGCTCAGATAGCTCTCTAGTTATTTCCACAGTTTATAGATGGGGAATAATCATTTCTTCTTCACTGACTCTTTCATTTAGTGCATATTCACTCATTGCCGATGGAGGAACTTAATAGGGCATGGCACTCATGTAGGACAGCACAAATGGAAAGAAACGTTTATACAGCATAGAGTGTGAGTGTGATGGATAAGAAGAAATGTGAAAAATAAGCAGAAGGGAAGGGTTTGGAAAGATTTTCTTAGGCAATATTGGAAAGTTTATTAAGGCCAGGCTCCAAAGGCCTCACAGGTAATAAGCAAGCATTGAATTTTGTCTAAAATGGGAGGGTAGAACAGGAATTATTTGTGCGGGTGTTTGGGGCAAGTAACAGATGGAAGTTATTCCCTAGAGCAGGAGCACTTGAGGAAGTGTGCTATTGAAAACTTCACTGCAAGGAAGACGTGTAGGGGAAAAAAACAGGACAGTGTCTGGGTCATTCATTAAGTCTCTAATAGAGCACGGTATTTTTTTAATAGTTGTTGAAAATAGATGAAAGCATTAACCTGAAACCTACTTCATAGGTTTGAAGCCTTCCATAGAGCCCCGGTAATGCCAATATTTTCTATATATTTACAACCTTAGGGACAGTACATATGCTTCGGAGGGAGAAGTGTCATACACTAGTGACTATGTCTGGTGCCCTTCCTGTTCTACTTTCCCTTGACCTTTTGAATAAATAATAAGAGTTTCATAACTGTGAACCCTAAAGATTTTACCATACCCCCAGACAAAAATGAAATAAAAAAATATCAAATCAAATCAAATAAGCGAAATGAATCAGGATGTTGAGTTGAAAGTTCTTTATTAGACCAAAGTGATACCCTTGATGGTGGACATTATTTGGCCAACGTCAGAAGATAGAATTTAGGGAAATAGGCTTTTCCAGTGGTCCCAGGAAACAGGCCATGATCTCAATGGTACCTGTGAGCCAGGGCACTGGCCACACCAGCCACCACCTTCTGATAGGCAGCCTGCACCTGGGGGGTGAACTCTTTGCCAAAGTGGTGAGCCAGCACACACACCAGCACATTGCCCAGGAGCTGTGGGGAAGACATGGGTAGAGAAATATACATGTTTAAGAGAGAAATCAAGCAAGGCTTCAGTGAATTTGAACCAACAATCTTTTTTTTTTCTACCCATGCTCTAGCCTATAATGGTCTTCAGGTTATATCCATCAGCATAATGAGGAACCATATATGTGGGCATACTGTCTACTTTTATTATACATATTTTATATAATACTGAATGGATTAATTAGTATGATGATAGCTGTCGTAGCAACTACTGCTTCCCTACTTCCCTACTTCTGGTCTACGTCCTCAGATATTCACTTTCCTTTCCATTCTATTGAGTCTTAATTCCATCAAATTCCAATTATTCTTTAACTTTGAACGGTGTTTAGACTCTACATGACATCTTGAGTCTCTCCCCTTTGAGGAGCCCTTTGGATCTCCATACGGAGAGACACAAAGACACTTCTAAGAGTAGAAGTAGAAGTGAGCTAGTATGTTTAATTTGGGTCCTGAGTAGGGAAAAAAGTTAGCCAGAAAAAGAGGGAGGCAAATGATAAGATTTTAGTAAGACTGTGGTAAAAAAAAAAAAAGTGAGAAAGGAAACAATATGGAATACTGAAGGAAAAGTATAAAACCACATACATATTGAAAAGCATTCAATGATGATATATAATAAAGTAAAAAAGAAGCTGGAGGGAGAACAGGTAGGTAAAAGAGCCAGAGTAGAAGACTAGAAAGCGAAAAGAAAAAACAAATGGAACATATCCTAGACTCACCCTGAAGTTCTCGGGATCCACGTGCAGCTTGTCACAGTGCAGCTCACTGAGCTTGGCAAAGGTGCCCTTGAGGTCATCGACATGTTTCAGGCCATCACTGAAGGAGTTCAGCACCTTCTTGCCATGGGCCTTCACCTTACTGTTGCTCATAATGGCATCAGCAGAGGACAGGTCCCCAAAGGACTGAAAGAACCTCTGAGTCCAAGGGTAGACCACCAGCAGCCTGAGGGGTGAAAACCACACAGAGGGACAGAGGGAGTCAGTGCCTGTCAGAACCCCAGAGACTGAGCCTTCCCCCTCTGCCCAGCATCCATGCACTCTCCTTAAAGCTGCCTTGCAACCCGGATACCAACCTGCCCAGGGCCTCACCGCCAACTTCGTCCACGTTCACCTTGCCCCACAGGCCATTGACCAGACCCTTCTCCTCAGCAGTCAGAAATCCCATGGTGTCTGTGTGTTTGCTAGTGAACACAGCTGTGTCAGAAGCAAATGTAGCAGCAGCTGTCCCTGCTCTTCCTTTTATGGCCAGGCATGATCTTGCCCTCCCTGCTCCTGGAAGGTGATTGGCCCAGGCCTGGGTGTGGTCCTCCAGGGTGAGGTCTGAATGATGACAGCCCTACCCGGCCTTCAAATGTTCTAAATATTTAAAAGGCAACCTGACACACACACATGCACACACACACATTGTTTGACTCACAGGCTTTGAGTTCATTTCACTAAATTTAAACCTCCATTAGCTTTATCATTGTTTTACATTCAGACTGTTTTCAAGATCTATTTCACACTCCTGATATCAGAGTTCATGCGTGAGTGTGCCAAGGGAGGTCTTCCAGGGAAGGTGGGACATAGCTCTTGTGGGAACTCTCTGTCTTGGGAAATTCAGAGGCCTTACTCAATAATAGTATGGGATATGTTTATATTTTACCTGCAACGTACAAAATTATCAAAGTCACAGCTTTGTCATCTTAACTGACAGAAATTAGTGCCTATTTAGACTTCCCAACCATTCTTCTCCTCAGAAATGGTTCCTCTAAGTTCTGTTGTATCTTCTTCCTTCAGCCTTCTTTGGCCGTGGATGTATGGACCACTGGCTTGTGCTGGCCATGGCTGCAGGCCCCATCTTCCTGGCTTCAGGACAGGGGTTACTGCTCTCCCTTACCATTGCCGCTCAGCATGACTGAAGCGGGAAATGGACTTCTCCTTTTCTTAATCATGACCTTGCAGTGACAAGGCAGCAAGTTGTAATAAGACATCAGAAGCTCAGACATATCAGACGAAAATTAGAATAAACAGATAAATGTGGCCATGTTCTGAGCCTCGAATACATATTCTGATCAAAATTTGAAAATTCTAGAAAGCTTGTAGTTCCACTGTTGTCTTTCATTTTAAGCTTATTTCTACCCTGTGAAGGAGAACCACAGGTTGTCTGCTTTACTTTGATTCCAGCTCCACTGGGCACTAACAAACACACATACAAGTAGGCATCCATGTGCGTGGGCATGTGCGTGCACGCGGCCACACACACACACACACACACAATATACAAGAGAGAGAGACAGAGAGGCAATTTTTTATTTTATTTTATTTTACTCCGGCATGTCAAGCTTACATCTTTCTTAATATTTTGAACCAGAATGGGCCAAGTTTGAGTGTAATTAAGAGAATGAGTATCAATGGAATATTCTTCAAGGTTCTCTTGATGACTATCAATCTTAAAGAAGATTCTCTTGATAGTCATCCTAAGGTATGTTGTTTTACTTGTTTCAAAATGACACTGAACCAAAACTTTTGTACATATGTAGAAGGGTTCATTTTAAATTCCTGTCAGTCCTCTAGGAATTTCAACAATCTAATCCATGTTGCCCTGGGTCAGGAAAGTTATCTTTTACACTTCTCTCCCAGACGCAAGATGTCTCCGTTGCCTAGGTTTACAGTCCTTCCAAATATTAAATTTAAAAAATACATAAAATTAAATAAAGTTAAAATACTCCAAGAAGAGCCGAGCTCACAAACATTATGGACATACATTTTTTAAAAGTTGTAGCTCTGTATGAAAAGCAGTAAAATCAATGTACCCATAAGCTGAAAACGTATGTGGTAATGGTTGCAGGCCAATTAACGGTTCAGACTATAATCATCCCTGATATTCCCTGCACTGGGCTTGAGCTTTCGTTGACATCAGTAAGTGGGCCATGGTGTTGATTAATGAAAAGCAAAGGGGCAATTTTTCCCCAAGTTGAACTTGAAACTGTGTATCTCCAGGGGCAGAGCCTTGGCTTCAGTCTGGGCTCTTTTACATGGTTGTAAGGCACTAACAGGGAACAGACAGCAAATGTCTGATGAGTCTTTGCCTTCCCTGTGTGCTTCCTCATTGTGTACGGTAGCATCAATACCGAAGGACTCTCTGCAGTGGTCCCTTGCTTACATTGTTCTCTAATTCCACAGTTTGAAGATGGGGAATAATCATTTCTTCTTCACTGACTCTTTCACTTAGTGCATATTCACTCACTGCTGATGGAGGAACTTAATAGGGCATGGCACTCATGTAGGACAGCACAAATGGAAAGAAACGTTTATACAGCATAGAGTGTGAGTGTGATGGATAAGAAGAAATGTGAAAAATAAGCAGAGGGAAGGGTTTGGAAAGATTTCCTTAGGCAATATTGGAAAGTTCATTAAGCCAGGGTCCAAAGGCCTCACAGGTAATAAGCAAGCATTGAATTTTGTCTAAAATGGGAGGGTGGGAGCACGAATTATTTGTGCGGGTATTTGGGGCAAGTAACAGATGGAAGTTATTCCTTTGAGCGAGAGCACTTGAGGAAGTGTGGTATTGAAGCTACACTGCAAGCAAGGCATGTAGGGAAAAAGAAATAGGACGGTGTCTGGGTCATTCATTATGTCTCCTATTGAGCACAGTATTTTTAAGAGTTGTTGGAAATAGAAGAAAGCATTAGCCTGAAGGCTGTGTCTTAGGCTTGAAGCCTTCCATAGAGCCCCTGTAATGCCAGTATTGTCTATATATTTAAAATCTCCTGGACAATGCATATGCTTGGGAGGAAGAAGTGTCATATACTAGTATGTATGGTCATGTATGTCATGACTATGTATGGTGCCCCTCCTTTTCTCATTTCCCTTGACCTTTTGAATAAATAATAAGAGTTTCCTTTCTGTGGACTTAAGGGGTTTACCATACCTCCCGAAAAAATGAAATAAAATAAAATGAATCAAATAAAATAACATAAAATAAAACCCAAAAAACCTGGAATGTCAGGAAGTTGAGTTGAAAGTTCTTTATTAGACAGAAGTGATACCCTTGATGGTGGACATTATTTGGCCAACGTCAGAAGATAGAATTTAGGGAAACAGGTTCTTCTGGTGGTCACCAGGAAACAGGCCATGATCTCAATGGTACCTGTGAGCCAGGGCACTGGCCACACCAGCCACCACCTTCTGATAGGCAGCCTGCACCTGGGGGGTGAACTCTTTGCCAAAGTGGTGAGCCAGCACACACACCAGCACATTGCCCAGGAGCTGTGGGGAAGACATGGGTAGAGAAATATACATGTTTAAGAGAGAAATCAAGCAAGGCTTCAGTGAATTTGAACCAACAATCTTTTTTTTTCCAGTACATTCTGTAGCCTATATTGATCTTCAGGTTATTTCCGTCTGCATAATGAGGAACCATATATGTGGGTATACTGTCTACTTTTATTATATATTTTTTATGTAATAGTGAATGGATTGATTAGTATAATGATAGCTGTCATAGCAACTATCTGCTTCCCTACTTCCCTACTTCTGGTCTACGTCCTCAGATATTCACTTTCCTTTCCATTAAGTATTGATTACATCAAATTCCATTTACTTAACTTTGACCAGAATTTTAGACTCTAGATGACATCTTGAGCCTCTCCCCTTTGAGGAGCCCTTCCGATCACCATATGGAGAGGTAGAAAGACATTTCCAAGTGTAGAAGTTGAAGATGAGAGCTAGTAAGTTTAATTTGGGTCCTGAGTAGGGAAAAAAGTTAGCTAGAAAAAGAGAGAGGCAAATGATAAGATTTAAGTAAGACTGTGATAAAAAACAAAAAAAAAGTCATGAGAAAGGAAACAATATGGAATACTGAAGGAAAAGTATAAAACCACATACATATTGAAAAGCATTCAATGATGATATATAAAAACGTAAAAGGGAAGCTGGAGAGAGAACAGGTAGGTAAAAGAGCCAGAGTAGAAGACTAGAAAGCGAAAAGAAAAAACAAATGGAACATATCCTAGACTCACCTTGAAGTTCTCGGGATCCACGTGCAGCTTGTCACAGTGCAGCTCACTGAGCTTGGCAAAGGTGCCCTTGAGGTCATCGACATGTTTCAGGCCATCACTGAAGGAGTTCAGCACCTTCTTTCCATGGGCCTTCACCTTACTGTTGCTCATAATGGCATCAGCAGAGGACAGGTCCCCAAAGGACTGAAAGAACCTCTGAGTCCAAGGGTAGACCACCAGCAGCCTGAGGGGTGAAAACCACACAGAGGGACAGAGGGAGTCAGTGCCTGTCAGAACCCCAGAGACTGAGCCTTCCCCCTCTGCCCAGCATCCATGCACTCTCCTTAAGGCTGCCTTGCAACCCGGATACCAACCTGCCCAGGGCCTCACCGCCAACTTCGTCCACGTTCACCTTGCCCCACAGGCCATTGACCAGACCCTTCTCCTCAGCAGTCAGAAATCCCATGGTGTCTGTTTGTGTGTTTGCTAGTGAACACAGCTGTGTCAGAAGCAAATGTAGCAGCAGGTGTCCCTGCTCTTCCTTTTATGCCCAAGCCTGATCTTGCCCTCCCTGCTCCTGGGAGGTGACCGGCTCAGGCCTGGGTGTGGTCCTCCAGGGTGAGGTCTGAATGATGACAGCCCTACCCAGCCTTCAAATGTTCTAAATGTTTAAAAAGCAAATAAACACACACACACACACACACACACATTGTTTGACTTTCAGGCTTTGAGTTCATTTCACTAAATTTAAACCTTCATTAGCTTTACCAATGCTTTACATTCAGACTGTTTTCAAGACTCTCTTTCACACTCCTGATATCAGAGTTCAAGCCTGAGTGTGCCAAGGGAGGTCTTCGAGGGAAGGTGGGACACAGCTCTTGTGGGAACTGTCTGTCTTGGGAAATTCAGAGGCCTTACTCAATAACAGTATGGGATATGTTTATATTTTACCTGTAATGTACAAAATTATCAAAGTCACAGCTTTGTCATCTTAACTGACAGAAATTAGCGCCTATTTAGACTTTCCCCAACCATTCTCCTCAGAAATGGTTCCTCTAAGTTCTGTTGTATCTTCTTCCTTCAGCCTTCTTTGGCCGTGGATGTATGGACCACTGGCTTGTGCTGGCCATGGCTGCAGGCCCCATCTTCCTGGCTTCAGGACAGGGGTACCTGCTCTCCCTTACCATTGCCGCTCAGCATGACTGAAGCGGGAAATGGACCTCTCCTTTTCTTAATCATGACCTTGCAGTGACAAGGCAGCAAGTCGTAATAAGACATCAGAAGCTCAGATATATCAGACGAAAATAAGAATAAACAGATAAATGTGGCCATGTTCTGAGCCTCGAATACATATTCTGATCAAAATTTGAAAATTCTAGAAAGCTTGTAGTTCTACTGTCCTCTTTCATTTTAAGCTTATTTTTAGCCTGTGAGGGAGAACCACAGGTTGTCTGCTTTACTTTGATTCCAGCTCCACTGGGCACTAACATACACACATACATGTATGCACACATGTCACGGGCGTATGTGCACACACACACACAAACATACACAGTCCCAAAGAGAGAGAAAGAGAGACTATCTTCTTTTTTATTTTATTTTATTATTGTCCAGTATGTCAAGTTTGCATGGTGTTTAATACTTTGAACCAGTTGAGCCTAGTCTGGATGACATTAAGAACCCTCTTTGAAGCAGATTATCTTGATGACTATCAATCTTGAAGGAGATTCTCTTGATAATTTTTCTGGGGTATGTTTTTTTTATTTATTTCAAAATGACACTGAACCAGAACACCTTTGGACATGTGCAGTAGTGTTCAATTTTAAATTCTCTTCAGTCTTCAAGGCATACAACAATCTATTCCATATTGTCGTGGTCAAGAAAGTTATCTTTTACACTCTATCCCAGACGCATGATGTCTCAATCATCTCAGTCTAGCTTTGTTTCAAAAATTATATTACATTAAATTCATATTTTAAACAAAGTAAAAATACCCCAAGAAGAGCAGAATTCACAAACATTATGGACATACATTTTTTAAAAAGTCGTTGCTTGTATGTCATATGAAAAGCAGTAAGTTCAATGTACCCATAAGCTGATAAAGTATGTGGTAATGGATACAGGCCAATTAACGGTTCAGGCTATAATTGCCACTGATATTCCCTGCACTGGGCTCGAGCTTTCGTTGACATCAGTAAGTGGGCCATGGTGTTGATTAATGAAAAGCAAAGAGGCAATTTTTCCCCAAGTTGAACTTGAAACTGTGTATCTCCAGGGCAGAACCTTGGCTTCAGTCTGGGCTCTTTTACATGGTTATAAGGCACTAGTTCAGGAGACCCACTGTCCTGCACACAGGGAACAGAGAGCAAATGTCTGATGAGTCTTTGCCTTCCCTGTGTGCTTCCTCATTGTGTACGGTAGCATCAATACCGAAGGACTCTCTGCAGTGGTCCCTTGCTCAGATAGCTCTCTAGTTAGTTCCACAGTTTGAAGACGGGGAATAATCATTTCTTCTTCACTGACTCTTTCACTTAGTGCATATTCACTCACTGCTGATGGAGGAACTTAATAGGGCATGGCACTCATGTAGGACAGCACAAATGGAAAGAAACGTTTATACAGCACAGAATGTGAGTGTGATGGATAAGAAGAAATGTGAAAAATAAGCAGAGGGGAAGGGTTTGGAAAGATTTTCTTAGGCAATATTGGAAAGTTCACTAAGGCCAGGATCCAAAGGCCTCACAGGTAATAAGCAAGCATTGAATTTTGTCTAAAATGGGAGGGTGGGAGCACGAATTATTTGTGCGGGTATTTGGGGCAAGTAACAGATGGAAGTTATTCTTTTGAGCGAGAGCACTTGAGGATGTGTGGTATTGAAGCTACACTGCAAGCAAGGCATGTAGGGAAAAAGAAATAGGACGGTGTCTGGGTCATTCATTATGTCTCCTATTGAGCACAGTATTTTTAAGAGTTGTTGGAATAGAAGAAAGCATTAGCCTGAAGGCCATGTCTTCGAGGCATAGAGCCCCTGTAATGCCAGTATTGTCTATATATTTAAAATCTCCTGGACAATGCATATGCTTGGGAGGGAGAAGTGTCATGTACTAGTGACTATGTATGGTGCCCCTCCTTTTCTCATTTCCCTTGACCTTTTGAATAAGTAATAAGAGTTTCCTATCTGTGGACTCTAAGGGATTTACCATATCCCCAGACAAAATAAATAAAATAAAATAAAATAATAAAATAAAATAAAATAAAACAGAATAAAACAAAGTAACAGAAGCAAAATGTATCAGGACATTGAGTTGAAGGTTCTTCATTAGACCAAATTGATACCCTTGATGGTGGACATTATTTGGCCAACGTCAGAAGATAGAATTTAGGGAAACAGGTTCTTCTGGTGGTCACCAGGAAACAGGCCATGATCTCAATGGTACCTGTGAGCCAGGGCACTGGCCACACCAGCCACCACCTTCTGATAGGCAGCCTGCACCTGGGGGGTGAACTCTTTGCCAAAGTGGTGAGCCAGCACACACACCAGCACATTGCCCAGGAGCTGTGGGGAAGACATGGGTAGAGAAATATACATGTTTAAGAGAGAAATGAATCTAGGCTTCAGAGAAACTGAGCCAACACCCTTTTTTTTTTCTACCCATGCTCTAGCCTATAATGGTCTTCAGGTCATATCCATCAGCATAATGAGGAACCATATATGTAGGCATACTGTCTACTTTTATTATACATATTTTATATAATACTGAATGGATTAATTAGTATGATGATAGCTGTCGTAGCAACTACTGCTTCCCTACTTCCCTACTTCTGGTCTACCATCCTCAGATATTCACTTTCCTTTCCATTCTATTGAGTCTTAATTCCATCAAATTCCAATTATTCTTTAACTTTGAATGGTGTTTAGACTCTAGATGATATCTTGAGCCTCTCCCCTTTGAGGAGCCTTTCTGATCACCATATGGAGAGGTAGAAAGACATTTCCAAGTGTAGAAGTTGAAGATGAGAGCTAGTAAGTTTAATTTGGGTCCTGAGTAGGGGAAAAAGTTAGCTAGGAAAAGAGAGAGGCAAACGATAAGATTTAAGTAAGACCGTGATAAAAAAAAAAAAAAAAAGTTGAAAGAAAGGAAACAATATGGAACACTGAAAGAAAAGTATAAAACTACATACATGTTGAAAAGCATTCGATGATGATATATACTAAAGTAAAAGGGAAGCCGGAGGGAGAACAGGTAGGTAAAAGAGCCAGAGTAGAAGACTAGAAAGCGAAAAGAAAAAACAAATGGAACATATCCTAGACTCACCTTGAAGTTCTCAGGATCCACGTGCAGCTTGTCACAGTGCAGCTCACTGAGCTTGGCAAAGGTGCCCTTGAGGTCATCCACATGTTTCAGGCCATCACTGAAGGAGTTCAGCACCTTCTTGCCATGGGCCTTCACCTTACTGTTGCTCATAATGGCATCAGCAGAGGACAGGTCCCCAAAGGACTGAAAGAACCTCTGAGTCCAAGGGTAGACCACCAGCAACCTGAGGGGTGAAAACCACACAGAAGGACAGAGGAAGCCAGTGCTTATCAGAGCCCCAGGGACTGAGCCTTCTCCCCCCGCCCAGCATCCATGCACTCTCCTTAAAGCTGCCTTGCAACCCGGATGTCAACCTGGCCAGGATCTCACTGCCAATTTCATCCACGTTCACTTTGCTCCATTGGCTGTTGACCAGACCCTTCTCTTCAGCAGTCAGAAATCCCATGGTGTCTGTCTGTATGTTCGCTAGCTAACATGGCTGTGTCAGAAGTAAGTATAAGCAGCAGGTGTCCCTTCTCTTCCTTTTATGTCCAAGTCTGATCTTACTCTCCCTGCACCTAGAGCAGATTGGTCAGGACAAGGCAGAAGCTCACTGGTGTGTGAGAACATAGCTTGCACGTTCATTGTTCAATTTCCATCATACCCTGAGACCCGCTGTTTGAGGTCTTATGTGTCTTAACTCAGCCCCCATGCTCTCTCTCTCTACTTTATCTCCCTCAGGGGTTGCTTCCACAAATAAACTTCTATTCTCATTGATGGGTGAATGCTGTAGCTTGAGGGAGTGGAATGTTTCTCAGAGGTTAGCTAATCCAGTTTTTACTTTATAGACAAGAAACCTAAGGCCTAGGCAACTGAAATGTGACCAGGTTTCTCTCATGGAGTTTCTCCTTGTCTTCAGAGATATTTGTAAGTGGTTGGAATAAATAAATATTTTGCCCTTTTTTTAATTTGCTTTCTTTCTCCTTCTTTGTGTAAATACTTCTAGTAAGGAAACTCTTTTCATCCCTTCATTGAAATAAAAGTCCACTAAGAGAATGAAAAATAATGACTATTGTTTCTTATGCAGCTACTGATATAGATTTTGGGAACATGGATTATAATGGAAACTAATGAATGAGAAATAAAGAAAAAATATATGCAGCCTATAGAATGATTGTTTGAAACTATGGTATGAATAAAGAAAGAATGAAGATTTATCTTATTCATTCAGATTAAGTCTGACAGGGTTTCCGGAAAAATGCAAGTGCAGAAATTTCTACTCTTGTGTCTTCAGGAAAAAAGTAGATCTAGATATGTTAATTCTAGAAATGAAGATTGAAAAGCAATTTGACTCTTTTCTGAATTCAAAATAACAAGAGCTTGACTGCATGGCTATGAGGAAGAAGAGAGGGGAGTACGGAGGGAGAAGCCAATGAGAGGGAAGAGAATGAAATGGGATGGAAGTCGGAAGACAAAGAATATAAAGGGGGGGAGGGATTGGCATTTCCAAAATTTGGCAAGGGTGTAGATCAACAAAAACTCCCATGCTCTGTTGGTGAGAGTGTAAAATAGTATAACTGCTTTAGAAAATATTTGGTAGTAGCTACGAAGGTAGAATATATGCAAAGCTTATGAGTGAGAAATTATTCTTCTAGAAATGCAGAAATGCATGCCTGTGTGAGTCCAAAGGCGTGTACTAGAATGCCTGTAACAACAACATGCGTAAGAATCTCAAACTGCTAGCAACTTAAAGTGTTCCTCACTCAGCGGAATAGACAAATCGTGGTATAGAGAAGCAATGAAATAATACACAACAGTGAAAATAATCAACTGATGAATTGCACAACATCATGTCAGTTAGAAGTAATCAGAGACAGAGATTCAATGTATATATCTTATATGCAAAAAGTCAGACAGTGTCACTGTAATTCAGTCACAAGAGAGAATGTTCTATGAAGCAGAAGTGCAGAGGCTCCATAAATGAAATTTAAACTGTATTATGGATTGTCTGTCTTTAACTTGAAAGCCAAGAAAAACTATTGAAAACTTCAAGGAAATAGGTGACATGATTTGATTTGTGTCTTTTCAAAATTATTCTGGCTTCTGTCTATAAATGGATTTGAGGGGTAGAATGAATGAGACAAATGGTTTGAATGATATTACAGTTGGAAAAGAGTAGTAAAAATGCCATCTCTATTTCCAGGCTTGAGCAATGATGATACATCAGCCCCTAGAAGGGGAACACAGGAAGAGGGCTAAATCAGCAGGAATAGATTAGGAAATGGTCACAGTTGTTTTGGAGATACTGTATTTGATGCACTCTTGAACGATCTGATATGGAATATTAAACAAGTAGTTAGATGTACGGGTCTGGAGCTCATAAATATAACAATAAGTTCAAGAGTACCGAATGGAACATGGCACACAGAACAGATCAAGGGCATTGTAAAAACCACTACAACTACCTTCTCAAAAATGACAGCCAAAGCACTTTATAGCTATCTCCTTAAAACCCTGGAACATTTGGACTCGTTCCATGATTTAGCTATTGTCGATAGTGCCGCTATAAATGTTGGGGTCCATGTGCCCAAAAGTCCATCGACTGATAAATGGATAAAGAAGATGTAGTGTACACACACAGACACACACACACACACACACACACACACACACACACACACTGGAATATTACTCAGCCATCCAAAAGAATGAAACTTTGCCATTCACAACGAGGTGGATGGAAATAGAGTGTGTCATGATAAGCACAATAAACCAGTCAGAGAAAGACAAATACAGTATGATTTCACTCCCATGTGGAATTCAAGAAACAAAATCGATGAACATAGGGGAATGGAAGAAAAAATAAAATAAGATAAAAACAGAGAGAGAGCAAACCACAAAAGACTCTTAACTATAGCGAACCAACTGAGGGTTGCTGGAGGGGAGGTGGGCAGGAGATGGGCTAGACGGCTGATGGGGATTAAGGAGGGTACTTGTTGGGTTGAGCACTGGGTGTTGTATGTAGGTGATGAATCACTAAATTTTACTCTTGAAACCAATACTACACTTTATGTTAACTAACTTAAATTTGAATAAAATTTTGGAAGTAAAACAAAAACAAAAAAATTTGTAACATATTTGTGAGGTGGGAATTATTATTTCATTTTTACAAACAAGGAAATTCATTCTGGAAAATTTAACTAAACTTTTCAAGGTGATGAGGCTGTAATTTTTTCTTTTCCTGCTAATCCCAAAGCCCAGGCTTTTTGTTTCTATACCAGGAACTTGGGTATAGGAATTTGAAGCTATGGTCACGAAAGTGGCTGTGCTCAGTTGCCAGCTCCAAACAAGAGACTCCTTGGCATTTTCTGTTCTGAGAATAGATGCTCCTCTTTTCACTCACCGGACAGGGAACCTGGGTATCATCTGTGACGTCACTACTCTCCACTGCACTCTGTTCCAGGTCCTGCAGTGTCTTTGCCACAATGGTACCTTACGTTTTTCTTAGTTTCATTGCTCCTGTGGAGTTCACTCCTTTGCGCTCATTCTAATCACAGCGCATTCCTGTGGCTGGACCAAGTGAGACTCTGTCTTGTCAGTTCTATATCCATACATGGATCAGTTTCCCTAAAAGGCCTTATTCCCTATTACTTGTGTGTGCAAGAAATCTCACTGGTACTTTGCTTACACTAATAGTTTCCTTTCCTGCTTTTTCCTGGCAGCAGTGTCCCCAGTTTTATGCCCGTGCACTGCTTTCAAGGGGCTGATTTCTCCTCTGTCACTTAGACCGTGCATCTGTCATTTTCCCACATTAAGGGGCTTTTGTTTTCACCAAAGGAATTAGAAATATGTTCCAGGGCACCGATGTAGGAGGTGAGGTCTAGAATCAAATCAAAGCAGCTAGCTCATATGCCTTAGGGATAATTCCTCCATTAACACCACTGAAAACACTAGGGAAAGTTAGAGCGTGGTCCTTGCGTGGGTCTCTGGGAAGCCCCATCTGCTTTCTATTACAGCTGATAAAAACATGATCCTTATATTAAATAGAAGCAAAATATAGCGCCAGCGAGCTGAGCCTATATGGTCCCTTCTTTGAGCCCTGACTCACTACAACATTGTTACATTTCTCTAGAGTATCTCCATTCACTCCCTTTTGCTGAAGGTATTATTCAACTGAGTATACTTTCCTTTCCTAGAAGTAACTTCCCCTTGAGTTACTCATTTTTTTAAAGTTTATTTATTGAGCAAAAGAAAGACAGAGAGAACAAGTTGGGGAGGGGCAGAAAGAGGAGGACGAGAGAAAACATCATAAGCAGACCCTGCACGTCAGCGCAGAGCCCAATGTGTGACTTGAACTCAGGAATTGCAAGATCATGACCTGAGCTGAAACCAAGAGTGGGGCGCTTTACTGACTGAGCCACCCAGGTGCCCAAAGCCACTCTTATCTTGCAGCATCTTACAAGGCTTTCTTCTCTGTCCTCCCCAAACTTCTATTTTGAACAACCCCGTTCCTTATAGGACTGCTTTCTTTTAGCTGAATGAACATAAAAAGTAGACAGAGAGAGAAGACAAGGGTGTTCCTTACACAGCACAATGTTTATTTTATTTTTATCATATAGCACTGAAGTCTGGAGGCAGGGCTCTGTGCCCACCTGCAGAAGATGGACTCTTGGAACACAGGGCCATCCAGTAGGTACCGACATGGTTAGACAAGCACCTCAGTGGTACTTGTGGGCCAGAGCATTCGCCACAGCAGTTGTCAGCTTCTGCCAAGCCGCCTGCATCTGTGGGTTAAACTCCTTGCTGAAGTGGGTTGCCAAGACAATCGAAATCATGTTGCCTAGAAGCTGGGGAGAGAGTAGGGATGAAAAGAAAATGGTACCTTGTGAACAGAAAGCCTCAAACTGGCCACATCCATTATCTTCCTGATAAGAGACAGAGCAACTTTCAGGGTCATGGTCCCACAGAGGTTTACCATAATATGCTTGACATCAGCGCCAATAGGACTCCCAGCCCTGAACTTTCCATTGTGTCTGGCCTTCTCTTATTAGAATATTGCCATGGATGGCTTCTCTTTTGTAGAGTCTGTCTTTTTTTAAAGTAGGATTATAGTCCTGCAAACGGCCTTAATACATATAGTCTAAGTCCCTGGATAATACGTACATTCAAGTTGTTTGGGCACTCACATGACAAGGAATCTTGTACCATGTATACGAGAGCTTTCCATCACTGGTAAAGGGGGCAAGGGTCACAATTATCCATTGAAAATATTGGCCTTATTTTGTGTCGCTTAGTCCAGGTTCTAAACTCAAAAATCACGCAGAAATGTATTCATCATTTTTTAGAGAAAATTTCAATCGCCAAAGGTAAGGTGTTCTTCTTCCAGTAATTGTATGCTCAGGCCAAAAATATTTAACTCACTTGTGGCCAGTGTTCTTCTCTGGTCATAATAATTCTTTCAGAAATATAAGCTGGCCAGTGGTCTCCACTGGTCATAATGATTACCCTCCGCCATTTTACCTAGGACCTTTGGAACCACCTAGCTACCAAGATCAAGCTCCTCCTGGAAATACTACATCACAAAAATTACCTTTATAGAATCAGACTTAAGTACCTGTGCTTCCTAACATATCCACAGCGCAAATATCTAGGACGAAAGAACAGAGCACAGACCTGCCCAGAGCTCACCTTGAAGTTCTCAGGATCCACGTGCATCTTGTCACAGTGCAGCTCACTCAGCTCAGCAAAGGTGTCCTTGAGGTCGTCCATGTGTTTCATAGCGTTCCAAAGGAGGTCAGCACCTTCTTGCCATGGGCCTTGACCTTGGGGTTGCCCATGATGGCAGACTCAGAGGATAAGTTGCCAAAATTATCAAAGA
This sequence comes from Paguma larvata, assembly GCA_030068075.1. Lineage (NCBI taxonomy): Eukaryota > Metazoa > Chordata > Mammalia > Carnivora > Viverridae > Paguma > Paguma larvata. The sequence goes on from CM057831.1 coordinate 59,187,553, forward strand.
ACCTCTGGGTCCATGGATAAACGACCAGGAGCCTGTGGGATGATCATAGTCACAGACCAGATGGGAAGTCAGAGTATGAAAGAAACCTGGCCAGTCCCCCTTTCAGGAACACTTTCTGCCTTTCTGCCCCCTCCCAGTGCCTACCTTCCCAGGACCTCGCCTCCAACCGACTCCACGTTCACCCTGGCCCACAGGCTAACAATGGCAGCCTTCTCCTCAGCCGTAAAATGCACCATGGTGTCTGGGACCTCACTGGTGGTCACTAATGTGCCAAAAGCGAGTCTGTGCTGCGACTTCTCCGTGTGGCCTTTTATCTGTCGCTTCTAGTCTCCAGGCCCTTGCTTCCCTCAATGAAGTGAGACTATTGGTCAAGGGTGGGTTGTCACCACCAGGGTGGGGTTTGGACAAGGGAGGGTCAGCAGGATGGACATTTGTGTCTCTGATAGTGTTGGGTGGCTCTATCAGGGGGATCCTGCTGTCCTTTCCCCACCATCCACTATGCATTTCATATCTCAAGCTTCCCACCCCATCAGCCCTGAGACAGCCTGCAGGCTGACCATGGGGCACGACTAGAATGAAGACTGGGAAGAATTAGAGGTCTTCTGGGCACAATGTCACGTGTTTACGAGACATCGTTCTGTTGTTTGCCTTGGGTATAAAAGAAGCCACAGTGTTTCTTGGTCACCTGTTTCCCTAAAACTTAGATGAGGCTCATACTTTTATAGTTCTTGTGAAGAAGAAAAGATCCCAATCCAGCTTCAGTTCAAAATCTGGACAGGTAAAAACTGAGTTATTTGGAGCACTGAGTACTGTCTGATTTTTGGTGGGTTCTATTAAAATATATGTGCATCTACTTGTCTGAGCAAATTTTGTTCACTCTGATTACACACACGGTGTCTCAGGCTGATACCAATTATCTACTCATATGTGTCAGAAAATACAGAATTGAGTATTGGAGAAAACTGAGTGTTCCATGGAGGATTTTATACTCTGTGGCAATAGCTAGGAATTAGGGGAGTCATCTCTGGCATTTATTGTATCTACGCTCCCTTGTTGGGCTTGACTATTCCTCATTTCTAATTAGGCAGAGGCGGACCTCACTGACAGTGTTTCACTCACTACTGTCCCTGTAGCCTAAAGTGCTTTGGTCTCGTGCATCTCAAACAAGCATTTATAGGTCTAGATGGGGCACGCTTCCAGGGAGAGAGGGAGTGGTTTATTATTTGTTTTTTTCTCTCAGATTTTATTGTTCTCATGTTTTAAGCTCCCGGAAGCTGGTTTGTTTGTTTCTCCCTGAGACCAATCTTACCCCCCCCCTCAAAATCACAATTTAAGAAATAATCTCCATTTGTATTTATGAGGGTACTCTAACATGTGAAGAGTTCAGCCCGATATATTACTGTTGAATTCCTGTTAGTAAAAAAGAAATCCTTTGTCTGTTTGATATAATGAGGGCTTTTATCAATTTATCTTGGGAAAAAAGATACAATGTGGATGAGAACTGTTAAGATGCTGGAAGCTACTTTATCACGACAGACTTGATTATCTGTGAGCTCTCAGGTCAAAGCTGTGTTGATGTGAACACTTTGGTACAGAGATATAAAGAAAAAAATGCGTGAAGCAATCCCCAAAAGATTTCTTCAAAGGAAGAAGTCAAGGACATAAAAGAAACGCAAGGAAACATTGACTACAGCCAGGAACCCACCTACCCTCAGCCGTGTGCACGGTCAGAGGGAACGGGTCGGGGTCCTTGCTCCCTGATGGCCCTGGCGCCTGTTTCCCACAGCGCATGCACACTGCGACCCCGCACACTCGGGGACATCTGCAACTCTGAATGTCAGCAAACAGCCTCCCACGTTTCCAGCAAACCAGACAATGATTCTGGCAGCGACTTCTAATGCCTGCTTTTCTCTCACCTTCTTTAGACGATTACTTTGCGAGGAGTTTGGATTTCTCTCTTTCAGAACTGTTCCACACTTCCACTTTACTTCCATGCTTGCTGTTCCGGCTGCTGTCTGTAACATCGATGCGAGACCATCTCACAGTCACGGACCAGTTTTCTGGTCATTGGTCCATCACATTTTTAAGAAGCACATATTGATTGAGGCCAATCATGCCATGCGTTGTTTTAAAAACTGGGAATCTTGGGGATCCTGGATGGCTCAGTCAGCTAAGCATCCGACTTCAGCTCAGATCATGATCTCCCGGGTCTTGAGTTGGGGCCTGCTTGGAATTTTCCCTCTTTCTGCCCCTCTTCCCCCTCTCAAAAATAAATAAACATTAAGAAATAAAAAAAATAAAAACTGGAAATCCTGGAAAAACAAAACAACGTATCTGGTCGCATCATGCTCATCTAATGGGTAGAGGATACCAACACTAATAATTAAGCAACTCAATGAAGAAGAGAATTTCAGATGGTGTTATATGACAAGGGGGAAAAATGCACCTGATGACATGGTGGCAAGAGACTAGAGAAGAATAATGTAAGGACAGAGGTCTGAAAGGAAGATATGTGTGAGGTGGGACCTTGATGACGAGATGGAGCCAAAGATAAGTAGTTTGGAGAAACAAGTTCTTGGAAGCTGGGAAAGGCGAGGGCAAAATTTGGACGCTGGACAGAAAAGGAAAAAGAAAGAAAGAAAAAGCCAGACTTCGCATTCTGTTTAGAGAAAGTCACGACAAGATCTGAGGAAGAGACGTAAAGGGAAGAGTGGGAAGGAGCAGATTGGAGTGACGGGCCGGGGCCCCGTTGTTTGGGCACGTGAGGGGAGAGGGGGTATTTTACACTAAGGCATGGGAAACCAGCAGAGATTTGTAAACGTGGCATCAGCCTGATTGCTAATTTACTCAGCACCCACAGCGTGCCGAACCTTCTCACTGTCCTGTCCATCACATTACACTTTGTCTATAATTCGGAATTAACTTCCGGTCAGACAAATACTCCTGTGATCCTCCCCAACTTCTCCCTGCAACAGCTTTCCTTTTCCTTTTGATCTCTCAGTGCTCATCTGCCGCCCTGCTGCCTTCTCAGCCTCTTCTGGTTCATTCCCCCCACCTAAATACCCTCCTCTCCGAGTAGTTTGCAGGGATCGCCCTTCTTTGAAATGAAAACACTGTAGCAAATCTGCCGCTCCTGCATGGTCTCTCCTAACATGTGCAATCGATTTCACAGTCCCCATAGCTCTCAGCACTTAAACCACAAAGTTCTTTTGTAAAGCCCAGGGCCAGTTCTTTGGAGGTGATTTCAAAGCATTATAGCCTGCTCAGACCTCCAACCCCTCCCATCCGTAATCTATGCTCACAAGGGCTTGTGACAAAACAGCTGCTTTTAGAAAACACGTTCCCTCCTATCGGCAGAATGGAATTGCAGTCCTTACCTGGACCTTGACCTTTTGAGATCTGGGTTAATTTTCCTCCGAAAAAACCCCACGCTGGCACTCTATCTCCATCCAGATCCTTGGTCTTCATCAGAGTCTTCACTCGCCGTATAATCGTCTGGTTCAGAGGAGTTCTTGTCCCGCAACACCCATCCTCTCTCATCAGAGCCTCCCCCCACCAGCCACATGTCATGAGCTTGAACTTGAAGAGCTCCTGAGTGTACGTTTTCCCCAAGTGTATGTCCCGACCATACATTCCTTTCATTGCCCTGTTGTTTATTTTCTTGCCAAAATCTACTTCATACAAAAATTGAGTGGGGAGATTGCATACACACACACACACACTCATAGCCCAACAAATAATTCCTGGGATTCTCCCAAGTTTAATAGCACATGGGAAAAGTAGAACTGAAGACAATTACTAAGGAATTCTTAGCAGAGCACTACTCTTACCATTACTATTATGATTAATTGTTATTATTATTATTATTACTACTACTACTGCTACTGCTATTGCTATTGTTTGAAAATAAAGCTGTTTCTTGGTGACCCTATACTACTAGACAGAGGACTCAGGGATCCCTATGGGCCAGGGCATTAGCCAGTCACCATCTTCTGCCAGGCAGCCTGCACCTGGGGGGTGAATTTCTTGCCAAAAAGATTGCCAAAGTAGTCACAAGCATGTTTGCCGGGAGCTGTGGAGGTGGCGAGCGATAATAGACATGGATGATGGGCAGAGAGTCCCAGGAGGGCCTCCAGGTAGCTGAACCACACCCATGTCAATTTCCCACAAAGCCTGGGGTCTAGTCCTGCATCAGGCTCTGTGCAGACAGCTTCAGATTCTGTGTCTCCCTCTCTCTTTGCCTCTCCCCTGTCATGCTTAGTCTCTCTCTCACACACAAAAAATAAACATTACAAAAAATAAAAAATAAGTAAAGTAAAGCATGTCTGCTCATGTGGGGAAAATGGTTTACCCCTGTATTTGTGCCTACGGCCGACTATGTGTGTTTCCCACTGCACAAGTGTGTGTTCTGGCCAGGAGCCCAGGGTCTTGGTTTGGTGTAGCTCTTCCATCCCAGCGAAAGCAATGGTAGAAAGTTCATTGGCAGGGAGTGCTGACTTCAAAGAGCTAGTGCTGATAAATGCCTGGTCCACTTTTCAGCTGGTCTTAGTCTGATAATTTACATCACAAAGCGCTTCCTTTGCTTTCTTTCCTGTGATGTAAAACAACTCTAAAAGGGCAGAGATTCTTGTTTCCTTGACTAATAGTCCCCAGAGTCATAGCTGCAACATCACTGCACTTTGTCCCTCATTCGCTGCAGTGTTTGACAGGACACACTTCCAATGTGACAGTGTCAGAGTTCACACTATTTTTTTTTTCTGAAAGTGATTCAGGATCTCAGATGTTATCTGATCAGGAGTCTTGAGGCTTTGTAAATCTGGGTTGATTGTTTGTCCCTGAGACTAGAGACCTGCTGATAGGAGAAAAATTCAGATTAACAAGTTACCTGTGAATTTGATTTGAGGGAATCTCTATCTTCAGATTATCTTTCTCCTAGCAGAACAGATTGCCTGAAATTGAATTATCATAAAATTGTAAAATCTTTTCAGTCCTTATGACCTCATGTGAAGCCTGTGTCTGTTCATTGATAGAAACTCAGGAAAAGTTTAAAGGCCAAGAGAATGAAATTTATCAACAAATCGGAAACTATTTTAGAGTCATAAACAAACATTTTGTGAGTCCTCACACCCTAATGATGGGACAGGAACATTTTTGTTGGACTAAGTGTATAGGGCACGGAGCCTAAGGGAAACTCAGCTTACTGTCTCTTCGAGAGCGAAGTGTTGGGGTTGAGTGTAGACATACATTTGACCACATCTGAGGTATTCAGGGCAGAGCCTCTCTTAGAAGCACAACCCACAGGCTGGCGTCCAAGCCTCTGAAAGCCTTAACAGATGAGCGTGATTATAAATCATTCTCCTTTAAGCTGAGGGACTTCTGTGATCCCTCATGTCTGTGAACAACGTCCTCATGCTCCCAGAAACCCAGACTGTGACTCCCACAGTCACCTCTAACTACTGCCTCTCTCTCTGCTTTCAGGGCCACCTCTCTCTCTCCCAGGCTTGCTGATTCCTCCCTGTCCGCAGCTGCTCCACGCTTCCCCTCTTCCTGTGTCACTCCTGACATGGCCTCAGTTCTCACCTATGAAGCTGCTTCTTCACAAAATCCCCATACGGTGTTTTCAAATACCCTTTTGACTAATCCCTTGACATCCTATGCATCATTGATTGTTCTTTGCACTGGTGATTTAGGATACACGATTCAGAGAGGAAGACTGCTTTCATGGAATTATAGTCAACAGAGTGGGAGATACATAAAATGAATTAATTAATCAGTCAGCAAAACAATTTCATCTATTATTATTTGCTATGAGGGCAATTCATATCTTGACACGAGTGGGACACTATTAGGTTAGCGATGGTCTCTTTAAGGGGAAAATATTTAAGCTGAGGCCACAATGGTGTGGAGCTGCTGCCATGGGAAGATACTAAGAAAGAAAGGTTCTGGAAGTTGGAATAGCAAATGTAAACCTCGAAGGCAGGAAAACACAACACTCACACACATACACAACATAGCCGTATACATGGTCAGTATGCAGAGAGACATATAGGGTACCACTGGGGTTGATATAGAAATAGTAAGGAAGAGAGTGGTCACGGGTGATGGTAGAGGTAGCACGTGCTTACATCTCTTTGGGATTATCTTCATTATCTTGAGCGAGAAGCCATTAGAGAATTTTAATCATGATAATGATACCATTTCTACTCCATTCGTGCTCTTGTCTAGATTATACATTGCAAGAATATCTTGTTCCTTCCCAAACTATTTTGCTCAAGTGGCTATTATAGACTATTGAGAAATGTGAGACCCCATTCAAATATTAAATACTCTGATGCTGAAGGCGCGCGCACGCGCGCGTGTGTGTGTATGTGTGTGTGTGTGTGTGTGTGTGTGTGTGTGTGTGTGTGTACATGTTCACAAATAATCCATGAGGACAGCAGGGAAAAAGGGCTGATGCAGGGAAGAGTCTGCTCAGGTGAGAAATAAGCAAACAACACAGGAAAAGAAAAAATTCTGTCATTTTAATTTAGAAAATAGAACAATGTTTAAAATAAAGAATACGGCAAATGTAGGATTCAAAAGTCTTAGATACCGGAACTGTTTGCAGAAGGTGCTCCATTAATGCATTTTAAGTGTATGAATGACTCCATGCTGACTGTGCATCCTGTTTATCTGCTTTGTTGTTATACGTGGCTGAGGGACTTCTGGAAGCGCGAAAGAAACTCCAGAAGCTGTTGAATTGGAGCCCCCATGATCTTATGTGTCCCATTCAAGAAGACTGCATTCGGGGAACTCTTTGGGGTGGACACATACGGGAAAGATTCTGAGGAAGAAGCGTTAGGAGTAAAGATCGGTGAAATGGGGGTAGAAAGGAGATTCAGTCTTTTGAAACCTATTGATTATTTTTTGAGTCAGTTTGAGACTCTAGAGCGTTTTTAGACACCCCGAGGTTTGAAATGATTGTCATGAGAGCTGTTGTGCTCATTTCCGGCTTCAAAGTAAGGGCATCTAGGCATTTTTTTTCTCTGTCAATAGATGTCCCTTTTCTCTTACTCACCAGACTAGAGACTGGCTATCGTCTGTGACCTCCCCACTATCTGTCAATCAATTCCCAAGTCCTGCTGAGTCTTTGCCCTGCCTGTTCTTTTCCCGGTCACTTCCTACTCACACCAAGCTGCTACAGCGGATCCCAAGTCTATACTTCTCTGAAAGTATGTGCCCACACGTGTATCAATTTTCTTAAAACTTATTATTCATATTCCCTCTCCTGAACATTAATTTTGACTGGTTCCCTGAATCTAAAATAATACTCCCTTCTCTTCATCACCTGGTCTCTCCAAATGCTTTCCAAAATGATTATATCACTCCTTTGTTTTTTAAGGCACTCTGCCGTTCATGCCCAATTTGATACTTCATTTCTTTCCCCTCTTCCCTCCTGCCCCTATCTCTCAGCTCCAACCAGTATGCAGTTCACATCTCGAGCCCCTCCCCCACCCCCACGGGCAGCCCGCAATGACCTGAAGATGGTTGATGAGGCATGGAGTAAAATTGTAAAAAGGAAGAATTGTAAACATCCTCCACTTTAAGTGAAGTTGTGACAAAGTATCATTCTGTTTTTCAGCCACTCTTTACAAGAAGAGGCCACAGCCCTTCTTGGTTTTCAAATCTCTTAGGACTATATTGGGCACACAATTTTTAAAAAAAATTTTTTTAATGTTTATTTATTTTTGACACAGAGAGAGACAGAGCATGAGTGTGAGAGAGAGAGAGAGGGAGACACAGAGTCCGAAGCAGGCTCCAGCCTGTGAGCTGTCAGCACAGAGCCCGACGCAGGGCTCGAACTCACAGACCGCGAGATCATGACCTGAGCCGAAGTCGGATGCTCAACCGACTGAGCCTCCCAGGCTGCCCTGGGCACACAATTTAATACTTCTTAAAATAGGAATAATGTCTTTAGCATCAAAAGGAAGCGGAATAGGAAAAACTTCGTAGATTAGGGCAGGATTGGATGTTACTCCAGTGTTTTTGAATCCATTTAATAGTCTTTAATCCACTGAAATCTTTTCCTTACTTACCTAAGCAAAAGGATATTCCCTCTGAGTCAACTGGCAGCAGTCTGGCAGATTCCATGTATCTTCCAATTTGGCTCGGAGCACACAGGTGTTCGGGCAGGCTGGGGAGGAAGGGTGCCAGCATGTGGTCAATGCAAGAGTAGTAGGAGATTCTGCAGCATGGGCTGCAGGTTAAGAGTTGTCTCTGGCATGTACTGGATCTACACTCCTTGCTGTGTTTAGCTTCTCTTTATTTCTAATAAGCAGTAGCAATCTTCCCTGACAGTCTTCCACACACTACTGTCCCTGTAACCTATGGTACTTTGGTCTTGAGCATCTCAAACAAGCACTTATAGGGCCAGACAGGACTCACTTCCAGTGGGAAAGGGAATGGTTCGTTTTATTTTTTACTTTTTCTCTCAGGATCTATTACTCCTGCCTGTAGAGTTCTAGGAACCGGGCTTGTTTTTTCTCCCTGAGATCGCTCCTTAAAAAAATAATACTGGAGAATCCATTTCCATGTTACTTACAGGATACTCTAAATTTTAAAGAGCTCAATCTAATACACGAAAGCTGAATTTCTGCTACTAGAGAATTAATCTTTTCAAACATTCATTCTCATGTGTTCTGAGACACTCATTTAATTCTATTTGTTGAATAACTATCAACATAGCTTTACGTACTGGAGATTTATGATGAATGAAGAAGAGAAAAAAAACTTTCATCTTAACATTTATAACATGGACATGGGAGAGATAGAAAATGAGTAATTCAACCAATCTACAAAATAATTTCAGGTATTATCATTTGCTATGAAAAAATTAATATCTGTACTTAATGAGAGACGGACAGGATTACATCAAGCAGGATTAGTCCCTCTGACGAGGTAGTATTTGAGCTGGAGCCTAAATGAAAAGAAGGAATTTGCCATGGGGAAATATTGGGATAAAAGTTCTGAAAGCTGGAATAAGGGATCCAAACCTGAGTTAGGTACAACAAACCCTTGGTATGCTAGAGAGAAGAATAATGGGCTGGTACAGGTGATATGTAAAGGTGAGAATAAGCAAGAAATGTTGCAGGTGAAACATTAAACCTAATAACTTAGGATTTGTCTTCAGTGGTAGACAGTAAGAAGCCATTACGGGATTTTAATCTTGGTAAGACACAATCTCACCATCTCATAAACTCGATACTCTTAACCAGGTTAACATTCCAAGAATATCCTGCTCTTCATGACATCGTTTTGCTCACATGGCTTTTATTGCCTATTGACCATAATTTGTCCTTTTTTCATCTATTAAAAATCTGAGTCATCCAGACCTGTGTGTCTGTGTGTGCATATGCACGTGTGTGTGTTAATTATGACGTTATCGGGTAAATAGTCTGGGACTGGCAACTTCCAAGATCAAAATCTGGACCCTTAAGGGATAAAGAATGTATCTTCTGCCCACCACTCCATCGTCACCATCCTTGACCCCGTGACTTGCAGAGTCAGAGTTGAGGGCAAGAAAGAGGAAATGAGACTGATTGATTAAAAATGCACATTTGTGGGGCGCCTGGGTGGCTCAGTGGGTTGGGCGGCCAACTTCGGCTCAGGTCATGATCTCACGGTCTATGAGTTCGAGCCCCGCATCGGGCTCTGTGCTGACGGCTGAGAGCCTGGAGCCTGCTTCAGATTCTGTGTCTCCCTCTCTCTGTGCCCTTCCCCTGCTCATACTCTGTCTCTATGTCTCTCAGAAATAAATAAACGTTAAAAAATTTTTTTTAAAAATGCACATTCGTTGTTGACTGAGACACTGACTGACGCACTGGGTAAAAGGCTTAGCACCACTAACAGCTTCTGTCTACTTTGCTGAAGGGCATAAAGAGAGGCTACAGGGCTCAGAGACCACAGTCATTGACAGCCTGCAACTAAGTAATCATTGGTGTCTCATCTGGACTGTGGAGACATAAACCCAAAATAGAAGGTAATTCAGAAGACAAATTCTGATCAATATGCAGGGGCAATGAAATACCTAACTGATATCAGAGTTTGACTCAAGCCCTGGAGGTCTAGACTCCCTAAGCAACCTAACAATGATGCCCTCGAGAGTGATTCAGTTCTTGCCACTGGAGCTTTCAGTCATCCACTACCACCTCCTTCCTTCTCATCACCCCAGCCAATCAGACACCGTCTCTTCCTCACTCTACCTCTGTTCCTCTTTCACGTTTTGCAGATCTCACTGCTCTTGGGTTTAGGCCATTATGTCTATTCTTCTGAATTAGCATCCACACCAAATCGGCAATTTTGAAATCATTTTGTGTGCATTAAGCAGATAACTTCCCCCCACTCCAACTCCTATTCCTTAAGTCATTATAGTTCTAAGGATATGTATTGTTTACTCTTGCCAAAAGCATAGTAATAGTTTTTATTTTTATAATCAAAGCCTTGGATTATCTGGTCATTCCTAATACTCTGTCTTACTGTCTCCTCTACTTCCAGAAAGCCATTTTCCTGCAAGAAATTAGCCCAAGCCCTAATTAACTGGTTGTTAGTATCTCATGTGCTACATGAAGCCTTGGTCATTCTCCTCTCCCCCCGAATTCATATAATATTCTAACGCCAGCTTTATTTTAGCATATGCTATGTTTGATTATAAAATAATGCACAGTAATTTCATGTGTCTTACCCGTGGCTCCCCACTGAAACCATGGAATCTTTTGGGAAAGAACAGGCTATTGTTGCTTAATGGAGATTTTTCTGGAAAGCTCCCAGACATCCCTCAATTCATCCTCCTATGTCCAATTCAGCCTCACAATACATATAAGTTAGCTGATTCGAAATGTACATTAAAGCAAATTGAAAAAGTAACCCTAGCCTCGACCTTAGATCCATGCGAAGCTTTTAAAGCTGAACTCTGACACGCACCACAAAATCCATCTTGATTTCTTCTGAGGCACTGCTTAACATCTCCTTCCTTCCCCTCTACTGGAAGTTTCTGCCACTGTCCTATAAATTCCTGCTCACTTAATTAACCTTTTCCCCAACCCAGAAAATTTATTCCCCATCCTAGCATCCACTCAGACATTCTAGAATTCTCCCATAATACCTATCTTCCTTTGACAAGTCCCTACACACTTCCCAAAGGAGCTTTTATTTCTTCCTATGTCTCACCTCACCCCTCAGCCAGCGAACATTTTCCCCTTTATCACAAGTGTGAAAGATGGAGAAAACACAGTATTCATTTATGATGACTGAATAGAATGAACTTTATTAAACAGAAGCTGTGCTCCCAGGGCCACACACAAGTCCCCATATGCAGAAGGAGGGTCCTGGGGACACAAAAGAGCATTGTTGAGCTAGAAGGAAGACTTAGTGGTACTTGTGGCCCAGAGCAGTGGCAACACCAGCCACCAGCTTCTGCCACACGGCCTGCACATCAGGGGTGAATTCCTTGGCAAAATGAGAAGCCAGAATGATCACCAGTACATTGCCCAGGAGCTGTTAGGTGAAAGACAAAATGACAAAGAGGCACACTGAGTAGAAATTTTCAAAGAGAATTGCAGAAAAAGTGGTTCAATACCTATACTCCCTGCTAACTCCATATTTTAAACTACTCCAAGGGTTGTGCCTGCAAAAAACTCAGAGAAGCTAGTCCTTAAATTCAATTTAATGTGTATGAGCTCTCCATTCAACACCCTTCCCACTCCTATCCCCATCCTCTCTAGCATCTCACCAGTTGTATTTGCCTCTCTCCCTCCCTCTCTTATCTACCAATTGTCTAATTCCTGTAACAATGGGATTTTAGAGCTGCATGTGTTCTCACAGTGAGTTTATTTAAAGCCTCCAATCAGGACAGAGACAAGCCTCCACATGGTAGCAATACTGACAGGTAATAAGAACATATTTTAGAGAAGTTGTTGTATTTTTCTTTGAGACAATCTGTCCAAAACTTTCCCCCCTAAACCTCGCCCTACACTTCAGTCATCAGAAACCACATGAAATAAGATATTTGTGGTTCCTCAAGACAGGCCTTTATCAAATGCCAAATTCCATTCTCCTTGAACAAGTCTTTTCTCTGATGTCGTTTCAGTTCTTGAGAAGTTTAAAACAAACCCTGGCTGCCCTTTACTGTCACTAGTCCAGAATGGAGGCAGTCCTGGTCATGCCCTTTGGAGGTCTGTCCTTCTAACACCAAGTTCGACCCATAATTTCTGAAATTTTTGTTAGTCTTCCCAACCAAAGACTCAACTTCCATTTCTATCCCAAAGTCAAAAGTAAAAAAGAGCACACGAACGTTTCCTGAACTCACCCTGAAGTTCTCGGGATCCACGTGCAGCTTGTCACAGTGCAGCTCACTCAGCTTGGCGAAGGCGCCCTTAAGGTTGTCCAAGTTCTTAATCGCATCTCCAAAGGAGGTCAGCACCTTCTTGCCATGGGCCTTGACCTTGGGGTTACCCATGATGGCAGACGTGGAGGACAGGTTGCCGAAGTTGTCGAAGAACCTCTGGGTCCAGGGGTAAACGACCAGAAGCCTGTGGGATAGGACCATAGCAGGTGGGAAATCAGAGACTTTCAACAATCCTGAGGAATTTCCCGGTCAAGTGGCCAGACCCATATTCACCGTCCTTTCCCGTGCACTGAAACCCAATGCCTACCTGCCCAGGGCCTCGCCTCCAGCCTCTTCCACATTCACTTTGGCCCACAGGCTAGTGATGGCAGCCTTCTCGTCAGCTGTAAAATGCACCATGATGTCAGATCTGGGAGCTTACAGGCGATCGGAGAGAGAAGCGGGTATGTGCTGCTGGTGGTAGGGGTCACCTTTTATTCTTTACTGCTGACTGTCTGGCCCCTTGTTCCTCCTAGTTCTTTGAAATCATTGGTTAAGGCTGAGCTGTGTCCCTCAGGGGTGGAGTCAGATCAGCAAATGGTCAGCAGGGAAGAATGTACACTGAACTTGTGATAATGTGTGTTGATTCTTGAGGCAGTTGGTTTCTCCTCCGTCCTCAACACAATTTTCCATTCATTTCCCTTTTCACCCTCTTCTTTCTCCATGTGATCCTCCAAGATGAGATTCACCTCTCCCTTTCTTCTTCTTCAAGGAAGACCTGTAGAGAGGAGCTAAGCCCAAATAGGGAAAGAGTTCTAGTCAAACAGTTTTAATATTTGGGTTAAAGATGGTGACAGGGACGAGAACAGAGGAAAGAAAAAAAATACAGTTGTTGACACAAAACCTCAGCCAGTTTTAACTCAGTTGAGGAGTGGATTATAACCAAGTCTCTGGCTCTTTGTTTTCTAAAGGAGACAAAGCATATACATGGTTACTTCCTGAAGCTGAATGGGGTAACAAGGGATCCACAATGGGACTAAGACCTCAGTCTCGAAGTACAATACCCGAGGGTAATTTCATAGAGAGAACAGACAGAATAAACTTATGTCCTGTGCTTCCCCGGTACCCTCTCTCTGTCCTTTTCTCTGTGACTTCGAGGGAAATTGGCTACTTTGGGGAGATTTCCCTGAGCTCTCATTTTCATTTTCTGCCCTACTTACACTTCTTTAATCGGTGAGACAGCTGAGGAGTCTGCAATTATTTAAAACAAAGGCTTGTGATCAAACTGAGGAATGAATCGACTGGCAGGTTAATCAGGCTAGGATTTGGAGTATGTTTAATGTTTGCTGTGGTCATAGGTGCCAGAGGCTTCAGATGCCTCTAGTGTCCTTTTGTTTGCCTGTTTGTTTGTTTGCTGATGCCACTCTGGTCTTTGGGCTTCCCTAAACACTCATCATGAAACAGAATGTGCACCTTGCAACTTCTTCAGCTGCAATCCACGGTTGTTATTCTGGAGGCCTGCTGATATGGTGGTAAAGAATGTTGCAGAAGAAGCATTCTATAATTGCATAATCAAGTTTCAGTCTTTAATGGACCAGTGTTCCTGGGCTGTGATTTTCACAGTGTTTGTTAGCTTCTCCCTTCCTAAAAAAGTCAGGAAAACCTCCCTAGGCTATATGGCCTAGGATGATAAGATTCTAGGTCAAGAAAGAAGATATTTGATCACTAAAGGAGAAGACCAGTGAATGCACAAGAAACAGCTACTCAGTGAAAAATAGCCCTGGGTGAATAAGAAATTCATCACCAACAGAGATAGGGCCCTAGATTCCCAAGGCAATTTTTCTACAGATCTAGTGTGAGGACAGTGACCTTTCCTTGGACCTTGGGTATGGGGATTAGACATCGTCACAGCCCAGAGAATAAGACCTAGGCCTCTTAAGACCAAGAGTTTGGGACACAGGTCTCTCTCTGAAGCAGATACTGTGAGTATGCTCATTCTCCTCCTAATTCAGAGTGTGGGCACCAGTCTTTCCTTAAATTCAGAGTATGGGATTGAGCTTCACCCTCCTGCCTCCTGCTCATTGCAGCGCCGTGATTATTGCCTCCCTTTCCTGAAAAACAAACAAACAAACAAACAAACAAAAACCAAATCCCAAAGTTTAGAGATAAGTGATATGATGATCCAGGTAAATCAGAAAGATTAAATCATCAAAAAATCAAACAAGAAGAATATTTATCACATATAAAATGAAAAATCAATAAAGTAAAAAGCACATTATGTCTTAAGGTATTCAAGTTTGAAGAATTTTTAAAAAGAGATTCCAAAATTTGACCAACATTAATTCCTGCCTCTAATGTGTTCAATAACATTTGTTTTCAGAAGTTCTGTGCAGGATTTTCAGAAATTTAAGATGCTTCTTTTCAGGAGGTAAAAGTAAAATATTTTCTTAAATCTTGCTAATTAATTTATCACATGTATAAGTCCTATGGCTCAAATATTATATCTTCAGGTGCTTTTAATGTGAACTGCATAAATTGTTAGGTGAACTAGGTCTTTGGCCCCACTGAATGTTTTTTCATTGTATTACCTGAGAAAAATTACTTCAAAAGTTATTCTTCACCACAATATTTTTTCTAATTTTTAATTTTAAAATTGGAAAATCATAGACAGGGTTTATAAACCATGGAAGGTACAGAAACTATGTACAATTCTTTTTTTTAGGTTTATTTATTTATTTTGAAAAAGAGAGAGAGATACAGCGTAAGCAGGGAACAGGGTAGAGACAGAAGGAGAGAGAATCCCAAGCAGGCTCCACACTATTAGTGCAGAACCAGACAGGGGCTTGAACCCACGAACCGTGAGATCATGACCTAAGCTGGAAACAAAAGTCGGATGCTTAACCAACTGAGTCACCCAGGCCACCTGTGTAGGATTCTTTATTAGAGAAGCTACCAGTTAGTCTGCTTCCATTAGGCACCTGAATTTATATTCTCATAACAGAAATAGATGGTTTCCATCAAAGGTTCTAGGAGGTGTTGCATCAGCCTAGAATACACTGGTTATCCTGAGTAGCAAGAGATTCTTGTGGCTGCCATGAAGGATGCCAGTGAGCATTTTCTGGCCACTGAAAGAATGAGAGAAAAGACCACACTGACATCAGGCAACACTGCTGCTTTCTAATAAGTCCTTGGCTCCTGGGTACCTCGCTCACAAAGGCTGTAGGTGAGTCAACCAGAGCTGGGTTGTATTCTCAGAGTGATTTCTCCCAGTTGGCAGTTTACAACACGGACTGATGAGGGACCATAAAGCAAGCTCACAGGCCGCGAACCACCCCTCTAGCCAGGTGGGATTTGTTGATATTCCTTGGGCACTCCTGGCTGCCGAAGAACAAAGGAAAGGGGAAAAGCAAATGGTTAGCAGATAGAGATCCTAGTCCTGCAGGACCTAAGTCTCCCTCACCCCTCCACAGTGATGTGGGCAACACAGGCAGAAGAAAATGGCAGAATGAACTAGATTTCCTTACAACCTGCAGTCCATTGACAAATACTTGAGACTGGCAGAGTAAAATGTTTCTCCAGGAACTCCTTATTGTCTTAATGTTAATGGTTTGCTAGAGGGAAAAACAACCCTAGTTTGAAAATAGCTAGGCCTCCAGTATCCCAGGAGTCTTCTTTAGCATATGAAAATCTCACTCCCCTGGACTTTACCTCCTCCAACTCCAGAATATAACCAGTCTCTCCTCGTGGTCCCTGGGCAGCTCTTCTGCCCACAGGTCCTGTCCCCATGCTTCAATAAAATCACCTTTTTGCACCAAAGACGTCTTCAAGAATTCTTTCTTGGTCGTCGGCTCTGGACCCCATGATCGCACTTTCATCCCCAAAACCTCATCACGGACATCGGTGGCTTGACTGGCCACTGGGATCGCTGTGCCTCAGGCATGGCCAGAGATAGGTGTGAATGCTAAGCAAGCAAGAGGAAGAGGAAATGGAAACCGGAACCAGCCAGTTATTGCCCACTTTTCTACATGAGGGACCTTGAAGTTTAGTTAAAGCTTGAATCTGACAATTTAGACAAGTCAGAAATTTCCCATTTCCTCTGAAATGTAGCTTTATTTTCCTGTTTTCCTTGATGCTTTTGACCTTGAGAAAAGTTCCTTCATTTATTTTCGTGATTTGTTTTCAAAAACAGGAAATTGCTGTTGTTGTTTTTTTCCTGTTTATCGCAAATAATATTGCCTAATGGATTCTATGAACTAAGAATAACGAAGAAAAAATTCTCTGAAGGAATGACACTATGATTAGAGCCAGTGTTTTCTAATCTTCTTTCCCTTCAGTTTACTGCACCACGTGGGTTATTGGCCCATAGTCCATGGCTCTGACCCAAGACCTAAATCAAGTGGTGATTTATAAACTTTTTCAAGTATAGTATCTCGGAAGCACTCACAGACCCAGTATTTAGATTTCTACCCAGGGTTGATTCGAATGCGACTCTCCTAGGTATAGGGCTTAGAATCTTGTACACAGAAGGGATGGAAAAGATCCAGTTCTATGCTAAGACTCCATGGCTGCTGCCTAGAAGATTGGGAAGTCCCTGACTTGGTGACTTTTGAATTCTAGAAAAAGAGTTAATGATTTGTTTAACTTAGATATGCTATCTTCTGCACTTCGATATACAGTATTGAAGTTACAGCATAGCATGCTTCCTGAATAAAAAATTTACATCTCACTGGAAAACGATAAACTTGAAGTTGTTAAGTAAGCAGGGCTTAAATGAAAACAGCAATGGTTATAGTTAGACCCCATCCATTAACAAGATCACCACCACAAGGGATTATGAAAAACTTGGACACTTTTCTTTCTTTTGTAGTCCTAGTGGGGATAGTAAGTGATTGCTCCTCCCCTAAATCCCTTGCAGCCCTTGTTAACTCTAGCCTCGGAAGAGTTCTTTCTGAAACCAAATTCCTACAATCCATACCTTACTGAGTTTGAGGCATCCGTGAGGGAAAGGAATGTCTCTTAGGTTCACAGACCAACAAGCCAAGGTAACTCTTCCCTTTACTCCAGCCTCATTCAGGCCCTAATGTCACCTATCCTTTCCTATCTTTGTTTGATTGATTGATTTTGTTTTTATTTTGTTTCTCCTCCCCTCCTCTTTCTTCCCTTTCTTCTCCTTCTCCTTCTTCCTTAGGTTTGTTAATTCATTTGTTTTCTGGGATCGGAGGTGGGCTTTAATTTCATTTTGTTTGATTTTTTAATCAGTAGAGGCAGATCCAGTGTTTTTCTCCTCCTGGGGACTTGGGCTGGTGATAGCTGGGTGGGGTCAGAAACTGTGGGCATTGATAAGAGCTCAGGACCACACAGAGCTGTGGCAAGGGAGGGAAGTAACTAAAGGCAGTGAGAGCTAGAGCGCTTCTCTTCCTGCCTTCAAAAAGACCCCATCCTTGGTTCCCACACGAGTCGATAAATGCAAAAATTTGTGGGCTAGGTGTTTGAAGATCCTGCATGGCTAACTGCTCAGAAATGCCTGATAAATATGTTCTGTGTAAAATGTGTGTGTGTGTGTGTGTGCAGGTAGTCACAAACATGTAAGTACTGTCAGAATATAAAGCCTGTAGTGACTAAGTAATGCATACGGCCTAGGAAGCCAGGGGAATAAATCGTATTCTCTAAATTTAACTGAGATTAACAAACAAATTTAGTGATGAAAAGAGAGACTCAAAGCCACCTGAAAGAGACAGAGTGACTCCCAGGTCAGAAGCTCTTACCTATAGTCTTATGAAATATTCTTATGTATAAAGAAAAAAGATGCCAAGCATTACAGAACTGACTCCTAAGGAAAGTATAGAAAATAAAAAGACCATTTTTTGTTGGCTTCGATTCTAGAGATGTTCTGGACAGCTCTAGAATGTTCATAATATTTATGTCCAGGCCACGGATATCCTTGCCATGCCGATGGATGAAGAAGCCATTCTGACTCCACTGGCAACAGGGTTACTCAGCATGGCTGCACCCAGCTACCTGCCTTGGCATCATTTGTTTCTTCTCCTTTTGCCTGATTGATAAAAGGAAAGTATTTATTGTTCACAGACACATGAGTATTCTAGTTATAAGTCTCAATGTGGATTAATTACTACCTGGGCTTCTATTTCGGTCTGTGTGCCTTTTATTTTAGCCAAAATCAGCCTTTGAGAGAGCCTATGTCAACCTACATATTCTGCAACTCAAGAATTTTACTGAGGTTTTGTCTGTTGAGGTCTGACTAGCTCTCGCTGGCCTTCCTACTTCCTGCATCACTCTGCTGATTGCTTTTTCAGTGTGCAGCAGTGGGTGGACATGCATATTCTTTGTAGTTCTAGTCGTGCGTGTGTTTGGCTGTTCATTCATTCAACACTGCAGAAATGCTAAGAATACAGAAGTGAGAAAAGCAAAGTCCCTGTTTTCACGAAATGGAAAGTGGGAAGGAGTTAGACAAAAGTAACTAAATGAGTAAAATACAGGGAATATGCCAGTGATGTTAAGTGCACAGAGGATGAGAACACTGGAATAAAGGGCAGAGTGTGATGGGCACAAGTGTAGAATGATATTGCTACTTTAAATAGTGTGGCAGGAATTTTCTCGTGTAAGGGGACACTTGAGAGGATACCAATACCAATAGATGATGAACAAACAATTCATACAGAACCATGATTGAATGTTTAAGGCACAAGGAATTGCCCATATGAAGATTTCCTAAGTGAGTGGATGCTTGGAATTTTCAGGGAATGGCAACAAGGCCAATGCAGGAATAGATTAAGTGTGGGAGAGAGTAGAAGAAGGTGTGGTCATAGAGATGCTGATCTATAAAATTTGGAAGAATAATAATACCTGTATCACAGAGTTGTAAGGAAAAACATGTATCTAGGGACTCCTGGGTGGCTCAGTGGGTTGAGCATCCAACTCTTGGTTTCGGCTCTGGTCAAGATTTCACAGTTCATGAGTTCGAGCCCTGCGTCAGGCTCTGTGCTGACAGCTCAGAGCCTGGAGCCTACTTCGGATTCTGTGTCTCCTTCTCTCTCTGTCCCTCCCCACTCACACTCTGTCTCTCTGTCTCTCTCTCAAAAATAAATAAACATTAAAAAATAAAAAAAATTAAAAAAGCTGTATATCTAAAATATATATATTTATACACATATACATATGTGTATACATACAATGCATACATTATAATTATATCTGCACATATATATATATATATATATGTATAGTTGTCCCCCCTTATTGACAAGGGATGTGTTCCAAGGCCCCAGAGTGAAAGCCTGAAACTGCAGATAGTACTGACTCCTGTATGTACTATGTTTTTTCCTATATATGCATACTTATGATAAAATTTATAAATTAGGCACATTGAGAGATTAACTCTATTTTAATAATATAATATGGAACAATTATAATAATATACTGTAATAAAAGCTACGTGATCTCCAAAGAATATGAGGTTTCTTTGGTATGAGCAAATGCTCTAAAAATGTCTGCAGGGATAATTGTACAACTGTGGCTATACTAAAATCATAAAAATGTACACTTTA
This sequence comes from Paguma larvata, assembly GCA_030068075.1. Taxonomy (NCBI): domain Eukaryota; kingdom Metazoa; phylum Chordata; class Mammalia; order Carnivora; family Viverridae; genus Paguma; species Paguma larvata. Next base: position 59,207,479 of record CM057831.1, read on the forward strand.
AATGAATCTGTAGGTGAGTTACATCCCAATAAATTTGATGTACTTAGGAGGTTTCAGATTGGTAAACTTAGACATTTTCTTGAAGGCAGTAGGAAGACTCTGACCACCCCTCACCACCCCAAAGGGATATTACAGGACGGTATTTGAAGAAGAGAATTCTGAGAGGTATTGGTAGGGACAGACAGTGTGGGCAGAAATAGTGGTCAGGAGACGATGGTTGCATTTCCGTATGGCCTGCGAACCAGCTCAGAGGCGGGGGGCTGGAGAGGTGGCCCGGAGAAGGAGGAGCACATTTCAGAGGCACAATGGAAGTGCTGTATTGGATGTGTAGGCAAATTGCTTACCTGATGGGCCAAGACCAGACAAAAAAAAAAAAAAAAAACATTTCCTAAAACAGGGAAGAATCAAGAGTGATTACACGTTTGCCCATCTTCCCTTCTCTGGGCCCCTAGTTCCATGTTTGTGTCCTAAATAAATTTCACCTCTGTGAACACGCTGTAAATTATATTCCTCCGACAATCCTGGAGGTTTGTAAAAAGATCTCCTAGGGGATTGTGCAGAACTTCGATCAGAGCCCTTGAGTAAAAATCTAGCTCTTCTGGGCTACACTGAGACAGACAAGATGGTCAAGATGAAAGCAGGGTCAAAAGTGAACAGAATTTGACCCAGTGGTTCAGCTGCAAGCATTGATCTATGCCAAAAGAGACCGGCAAGTAAAAACCTATGGGCACTGGTTAAAGCTGGAGGGCTGAGTTCTAGGAACGTTCCTCCATCTCTTTCTTTTGCTAAGATAATGAATGAGGACTGTATTTCTTAGACTGTGATGTAGCTTCTGCCACTGCTGGCCAAAGCTTACATTTTATTTATTTATTTATTTATTTATTTATTTATTTATTTATTTAATGTTTATTTATTTATTTTGAGATGGGAGAGGCAGAGAGAGGGAGAAAGAGAGAATCCCAAGAGGCTCTGTGCTGTCAGCACAGAGTCTGATGCAGGGCTCAGTCTCATGGCTCTGAGAATAGGACCTGAGCCAAAATCGAGAGTTAGAGGCTTAACCAACTGAGCCACCCGGGGGGGGGGGGGCCCAAAGCTTACCTTCTAGACGGCGGCCTTAAGAGTCCCTCTCTAATAGTATGCCTTCTGCACCAATCATTCATTTAACAAATATTTGTTGATCACATACTCTGAACCACTGTTCAAGGGTGTGGGGGTACACAGGCAGGTAAACATAGAAAACATAAAGAAATACAAAAATGCTGCCAGTCCTTTTTTACCAAAAGGAATCAAAAGGGAAGAAGGGGGGAAAAAGTCACCAGTTCCTTGGGAAGTATGAAATTACTTTATTCTTAGATGGATAAATTTTAGGATCTGGGTTACATACAGGTTGAGTAATTTCTGTGAGGAACACTAGCTTTGCCTGACTCAGAATCATCAGTCTTGAGGAATTCCTCATTTCTGAATCTTGAACTTCCATGAGCTCTGAACTTTCTGCCCAAGACTGAATTCTAGTTGGCACCCCAGGTGCCGATATTCCCAACCAATTTTCCACTAGACTATAGCAGACCACGTTGGGCCTTGATGAAACAGGAACTCAATCCTTCTCCTGGTACTGGCTCGGAACCCCATCATTTTCTACCAGCTGCTAATGCAGTCGCCTACTAACCTCAGCTGCTTGTTGTCCCAGTTCTTCACTCATTTATTTATCCCTTTGGTCAATAAATATTGCCGAACGATTTGCTTCCATGTCAATTTCTCCATCACGATACTTGTTATTTTGCAGTAAAAATCAGCTCTTTATCTGAATGACTATTTGCCACCAGAACATATGAATTCCTTGAGCCCAGTGATGCTGCTCCATTTACATTTATTCACATTAATAAGTGAGAGTCTAACACAGAGCCTATTGTAGAGCAGTACTCTACATATGTTTGCTGAAGGAATAAATGACTGAGTTTTGTCCAACTCTCTTGTCCAAAACCCAAATTATTTTCATTTCTACAGATGTGATCTTATTCTTTGACTTCAAATATCTAATCCTCATGTCCTCACTCTTCATCTGTAGGGTTGGCTTCTCATCCATCTGTAGCCTCTTTCCTACTGATTCTATTTGCATGATTCACTCAATTACCTTAAGGGGGTACACAGATTTTCTGGTCTTCTGCTATTTCTCTCGGCATCTCTATCTCCTACTGTATTGTCTGCCACAGACCAGTGATGAGAGCAAAAATGATAGCAATAATAATAATAGTGGTCATTTCTTCAGTTTGTGATCGCTTTCAGGCACTTTTTAGTAGTTTATATGTGACATTCCACAGCCATCAAAACAAACAGATGATTATTACTCACACGTTATGTATGATAAAAGATGGTAAGTGAATCTTTAATTTTCCCAAGAAGAACACAAACCAAAAATGCTTGACTCCTAACCTCTTTGCCCTCAACCATTGAGCTGTCCCTCCTTACTCATACTATGAGGAATGAATGATTCTCTGAGTCTTTAGTTAACTTTCAAGTTTCGTCCAATACCACTCGTTAAAACACATCTTTCAACTCAAACTATACTTGTCTCTCTAATGCCATGCCCAATTTTTTTCTGTCACTTTTAAAAAGTAATTTTTATTTAAATGGTTTATATTTCAGACCTTCTCTCAGTTATTACACACATAACTCACTCCCTGTGTTCTACAGTCTTTATAAACATTTTTTAGGTAGATTTCTCTTCTTTTTTAAAAAAATATTTATTTATTTTGAGAGAGAACACAAGAAGGGGAAAGGCAGAGAGAGTTAGAGAGAGAGAGGATCCCAAGCAGATTCCGCACTATAATAGTGTGAAACCCGACATGAGTCTTGGACCCATGAACTGTGAGATTGTGACCGGAGCCAAAATCAAGAGCTGGACATTTAACTAACTGAGCCACCCAGGTGCCCCAGGTAGATTTCCTTTCTTTATATCTTCACTTACACCAGATGGGTTTCATGTTGCTTGTCTCTATTCCTACTTAATTGGGAAGGAAGTTTTAACATAACACCACTAAGTCTTCTCTCTGTGCTCCTATCAGAGCCAACTAGACTGACAAGGGGTCACTCATTCAACAACACAGAACAAAAGCTATGCCACGTAGGCACCAGGGCCAGTGATGGGCCCTGGGCATCCAGAACCAACACAGCTCCGGATCCCCAGAAGCTCAATGTCATAAATGAATCAAATATTCATCTGAAAAATCTTCATGGGTCAGTTGAACTAATCAATCTGTTTCTCATTTAAAATTTTTCCTAATTGTGTAATTTCTCAAGTCATTTCATATTTCTGAAACATCTTTTTGCCACCACTAACTCCTATAGAAGCCCACTCCAACAATGTTCTTCTGGACACCTTGTCAGATCTCTTAACCTCCTGCTTTTTCTTTCTCCAGGCACTGTCTCATGGCTTTTATCCCTTTGTAGCCCTTGACAGTCACCTGCACATGGGAACTCTGGTGGCTTTTCTCACGGACTATTTCTTCCCTATTGGGCATGGAGTTGTCTATATTTTCCCAATAAGAGTAGTAGCACAAAGACGAAGCTGAGATGTGTCCTTAAGTTGAGGGTTCCTAAGGGGTATCCCAGTTGGATCAGACCCAGCACGTAAGCATGTGCCTCTAAGAGTACAGCATCTTTGTCACCTGGATGTGACAAAGGTGCCCTAAGATGGTGAGTAACGATTTCCTTTTCTTCTGTTTCATGCCTTCCTCTTTCACACTCACACCTCAACCCATGTCTATAGGACTTTGCAAAGTAGGTGTTCAGTATGAGGGATCTTAGAAAGGTGAGAGCTGGAAAAGTCCTCAGCCATCCAGCCTTGCCTCATCTTTATTACAGGAGGAAACTAAGATGCTGCCATGGGTCATATGGCTCATGAGAAAGAATTGACAAGCCCACTAGCAAAGGTCCAATACTTCAGATTACTCTGGTACCATTAGATTAATGACTATACATTTGATTATCTAATGATTATATATTTGATGAACTAAAAATCCATATGCATATACTAATAAGGGTTTTTTTCTGCTTCTAGGTATGAGGGACATCCTACAAGATTAATATTTGATGAGCGAGGACTGCTCATTCTATGGCATCTATTGAGACAACCAGAAATAATCTTTTGAATCAGAAGGGAATATATTCTGGGACATGTCACATTCTTCTTCATCCATCCCTTTCCTTTCATGATGCTGGTTGGGGTGGAGTTACAGTCACACGGTCAGCTTCTCCTTTTCTTGCCATCTGTCCTGTAAGTCTCCTGCTGGGGACCCAGATAGCAGTCATCACTCAAGGCCGAAAACATCTGTCTACACACCCTAAGCCTCAGTGTGACTCAGCATGATTCAGCACGGCTGTACTGGGGTCAGATCCTGTTCTAGAAGACTGTGCAGACCAAGAAAATAGGGACCAGAGCATTGACTCAGACCAGGGCCCTAACAGAAATGTCCATGCTTGCATTGGGAAGGCAGCAGTGGAGGCTTAGACAAAAAATGGAATATGAATTAATGGAAAATTGAAGCTTATTTAATCAGAGACAAGGAGGCTGAAGGGGCTAGAGAAGGCTAGGCTTGTAGAAAGCACAGCCACCCAGTAAATGATTTGGGAGTATCTGCTATGTGCTAGACATTAATTTCAGTCCCTGAATCATAATACATGCATCTTGCCTTCTAGGAGTCCTAGTCAAAAATAATAGTTAAATGCAGTATGAGATTGTAATATTTTCTATACTTAATAGAGTTATATGTGTTGGGTTTATGACTCTGTAGGTGTGGTTCTTTCCAGGAAGTAAGTAATGGACTAAAAGATTGTATAGAATGAAGGAAACGTAAGATTGGCTTTGAAAGATGAACATGGGTTTTTCATGACTGTGAATACCCGTTCCCCATCTCCCTTCAGGCAGGGTGCATGAACTAGCTACGATGTAGTGAGACAGAGTAATTTAGCCTTGGAGAGGAGCCCCACTCTTGCATCGTCTGGGAAGGAGACTTCATCACTCATTACAATCGCTTTCCCTTCCTCCTCCGTTCTACATCACAGGGTTCACAAGCTTCCTGGGGTCAGGAAATCACATAAAGGAATAGGGTGTCAGGTGAGGTTTGCATCCCTAAATCAATATTTTAGCTGAATGTTGCTATGGAGGATTGAGAAGAACTCAGTGACACCAATACCACCCACTTCTTAGGTAACCTTGGTCCATGTGCTTAATGTCTCCATGTCTCTGAACTATAGACTGATAACACGACATGGCTCATAAGGCTGTTATGAGGAGTAATTAAGTTTATGATGTGGAGACAGGAACACAGTATATGCTCACTTAGTATTATCTGTTGTTATAATATCATAATAAGCATATACATAAAACTAATAGAGTCACACCAACCTTTCAAAGGATAATTGAAATATAACTATCTTCTCTTTTACTTTTATTTTTTAAATAAAATTGTGTATATTATAAAATTGTGTGTGTGTATATATATATATATATATATATATATAATTTGATATACAAATACATAGTGAAATGATTACTACAGTTAAGCTAAGTAACATGTCTTTTCCTCAGAGTTACCTTTTTTGTTTTGTTTTGTTTTGTTTTGTTTTGGTGTATGATGAGAACACTGAAATCTATTCTCTCAGCAAACTGCCGATATTCAATACTGTATCACTAACTGTATACACCATGCTGCACATTAGATCTCCAGGCTTATTCATCCTATATAAATGTGACATTGTACCCTTTGACCAACATCTCCCCATTTCCCCCACCTCCCCAGCCCAGTAACCACTGGTCTATTCTGCTTCTACGTATTCAGCCTTTTTTAGATTTCACATACAAGTGAGATCATGCAATTTTTCCCTTTGTGTCTGGCATTTCTTGATTTCCAATGTTGGCAGCAGGTTCAGCTTATTTCGAAACCCTATTCAGACCTCCCAAAACAATTCTATTGGAGATATTTAGACAATTGGCCACCATGTTGCAACTTCTGGTCTACCTTCTCCCTCTCTGACCCTCCCATTTGCCAATTCCCTTTACTTTCTGTCCTTGCATTACTGTCCTCCCCCTAGTCCTCCTTGGACCAGTGTGTGTCTCCCCAGGCAATGTAAGACCTTATGTTATGGCTTAGAAGGAAAAAACACTGATGGCTGATTACTGAGACAGAAAAAGTAGGAGAGCTTAGCCCAACACAGATGCTGTAGGGACTTCTAAAGGACTGATGCAGAGTTCTTCTAGTCTGCCTGCAGATGAGAAAGACAGTGTGAAGCCCAAACTGATTTTGGAGAAGTTCACATATGGGCAGGGTCTTGCTCTGGTAACATTTGAGAGGACTCTTGTCATGTTCTGTAAAAGGAGGTGCGGGGACCTTGCAGAACTTCTCATTTTTTGTATTCCCAACTCATCACTACAACACTACGGTTTAGTGTTCTCAGTGCTTGGCAGTAGTTAGAATGTCACATAGACTTGTTTGGGGCAGTGAGCTTCCAGGTTACTGCAGGGTAAAGAGAAAGGCAGCAGGTTATGCCCAAGGAGTAATGGAAGACTACAATACAAGAACACTGTCTTCCTGAACCACACTTGCAGCTTGGCCAAGGGGTCAAGGGGTCATTTGGGCAGGTATGGGTCTCCAGTGTTCTCGGGGACCTGCCAGTAACCTATGATCTGACAATCCACTGTAATCCAAGCAAGGGCCTCTTTTTATTATGAACATTTTTTTCCAAATTTTTATTTCTTTCTCTCTCAAGCTTTCCTAAGAAGACATAACCATGTTGAGGAAGTAGAGGAAGTATGGTATGCATCTCCAATCTCCAACGTGTGTGAGTGGGAAGCAGGGGGACGGAGTTCTCACTTGTGTTTCCTGGGTCCACAGTCTGTGTTAGTGTTTTGCCTGGAAAGGGCACGGTCTTCTACAAGAGCAGAACTGGGCCTGCATCCTAGCCTCGCCTCTTAACTGGCTCTACGGGCTAGGATAGCTTCTTCCACCGCTTTGACCATTAGGCCCCCACATCTAAAGAGAGGCAATGTAATGTAGACAGTAGGAGAGCTCAGACCACTGGGTTTCATATCACACACTGGCTACTTATTAGCTAAGTACCTTCAAGACATACATGTTCTTACATTTTCTGTGCCTTTTAATGAAGGGACATCAATCCAATTCTGAGTATTCATGTAAGCATAAACCAAGTTAATTCATATCACAAACTTCAATTATATCTTAGTATATACTAACTACTCAAGAAATATTATTTATCACCAGCATGAATTATAATATGTTTAATAATATACACTTTGCAGAACTATATTAAATGAGATTATTTAAATATCCAAGAATGGCACCTGACATATAGAAAGATTTCAGGGAAGTGTTAATTCCCATTCTCTTTTCATTTTCCTCTAGTCTAAATGGCCTCCATTTTTTAAGTGTCTCTCCTGTGGTTGCTGGTCTCTTAATCACCCTGCTTCCTGCTCAACTTCTGGTCAGATTCTTAGTGAATGTCTAATGCTTCAGAATTACACGCTTCCAATGAAGTAAAGTTGCTGTCAGTTAGTTTCCTCTATTCCCTGTGGTTTTGATCTTTCATCCCTCAAAGCGAAGCTCTGGACTTTGACTGTGGTATCTGGGAGGATGGTCTTATTGGGCAAGGGGTGAGCTTCTACTGCACGACATCTCAGACCATTGCTAAATTAAATATTGGGCTTTGAGATCATCTCTACATCTTTAAGAGTGGTTGGTGTTATTTTCTAGAATTTCCCTTTTGCTTTGAGACATCTGGGCCCTAGGGAACCCATCTCTGTTACTGGTCCAGACCCTGTGTATCTCTTTTGATCTTCATAATAGCCCCATAAGATAGATACAATTATTACCCTTATTGTATAGATGTCAAAACTGAGCTCAGAAGAGTCAAGGCATCTGTCCCTAGTTGGAAAGATGGGGAATCTCGTGTGGTAACAGCTGCCATGCTGTGCCTCCCTACCCTTTCCCATGCTCGTCCGTGAACTCACGATCTATCTCCCCAGAGTCCTGGGCTCCACCCAGAGGCGCCAACCTGATCAAGCCACCTATCTAAGCCCACAGACCTGTAGCCTTTCTAGTCCCTGATAGCTGGCTTCTAGCCCTGCCCTCTCTGCGACCTCTGATAGACACATCTTGCATACCACCTCGCAAAGTCACTATGGGGACCTCGAGTTTGCTGAGTCAAAGTTCACTGAACTTTAAACCCTGAGAGACTCCTGCTCTCAAAGGTATAGTCATTGACCTCTCTACCATGCTCCTTCATCCACAGGCCAGTTCCCTGCTTTCCTGGGTCCATCCACTGAATGCTCCTCAGCAGTGCAGCAAACGTCTTATGAGCAGTAGGTTGAGTTTGGCTTGGGTCGCAGAACCAGCACTGCCCATTACATGTCTGACCTCAGGCAAATGCCTTGACTCTTTTGAGCTTAGTCTTGTCATATAAAGTCAGAGATAATAATTGTATTACCTTAGACAGCTGATGTGAGGATGGAAGGAAGTATGATACACTGTCTGCAAAGCAGTAACTTCATTGATCAGACTTTAGAACAGAAAGGATTTCAATAAGTAACAGTAGATTTTATCTTCCACTAATCCTGCCTTTCTTCTCCCATGACTCTCCTACCCACTCTCCATCTCCTAACTCATCTCCATTTCCCTTCATGCTCTGTTAATTATAGTGATTCCTTTTTTTAGTTACAGCGATTCCAGATATTCAGAGTGGGACATGGGGGATAAGCAATTAGCAAAAGAGGGATTTCTTGGAGAGCCATGCTCACCAAATGGATCATCTTAGTAGACTTGAGAGAGGGGAGGGAGAGTCAAGGTCAGTGAGAGGAGCTGAGGAAGGAACACTAAACAATTGGATTCGGGACCTCCTGGATGCTAAGACTAGGAACTTGCTAATGAGCCTCTAGGTTCTGGGAGGGCCCCCTCATGGGGAACTCCTTGAGCTAACAGGGCACAGATAGTGGAAAACAGTCTTTGGATGGAGATGAGGAGACTCTGATAGGACGGAGTGAAAAGAGGGTCTCTGGAGGTTGCGGCAGGGGACTCCTTGTCACATGAAGAAAACTTGGTTAGTGTGGACATTGGTCACTTTCCTCTTCATATCCTTGGAGCTCCTGATTTTAGGCCAGACTTCACAAAGTCCTAAAGCCCATCTACTGGAGCCCTGAATGGGAAAGGAGCAGAGTGGTTTTCACTTCACTCAAAATTCCTTCTGGCTCTGGTTCTCCATGTGCCTCAACATATACACTTGATCATCTGATTCATCTCATCAAGACGTATGGGGAGATTTTTCTTTCACACGTGTTCATCACAGTGTATATGACAGCGGAGTGGAGAATAAAATGTAATGGCACAGGCCTTCACAGGGCCATGTGAGTGTAGACATTCGTCAACACCAACCTTCCACTTACGGTGGGAATCCCCTCTGAAACACCTCTTTCCCATCCATACAGTCACTAATGAAACACCTTCTGTCATGGGGAAGCCCGTGGCTTTTCTGCTGAGCCCTTGTTTTTGTCAGATGACTTAATATTTCCAAAGTTCTCACCCGAATAAAAATCCTTAATCCTGTGTCACATAATATGACTCATATCTTGTTCCAAAAGATAATTTTTCCATATTGGAACGTTTATACATTTATTAAGTTGGAGGCATAACCGTGAACCAGAGAGCCACCTTGAATTCACAAAGCCAATAATTTAACTGAAGACAGTGATCATAACCATCACTTCTGCACGAGGTCTACTCGTCCCAGACCTCAGGGAAATAAGCTAAATGATTATGTTATGCCACGTAGCTACTGTAGTGCCAGGCACATGAATAAGCCTTCAGTTAATGTCAGTTTTTTTTATTGTTCCTATTGTTATAAATGAACTAATGTAAAGTGCAGAATAAAATGGCTTTGGGCTATAGCAAGAATGATGGTAATTAGGGGCACCTGGGTGGCTCAGCCTGTTAAGCATCCGACTTCAACTCAGGTCATGATCTCATGGACTGTGAGTTCGAGCCCCGCATAGGGCTCTGTGCTGACAGCTTGGAGCCTGGAGCCTGCTTTGGATTCTGTGTCTCCCTCTCTCTCTGTCCTCCCCCTGCCCACACACTCTCTCTCTCTCCCTCAAAGTAAATAAAATAAACCTTAAAAAAAAAATTTGGAGTACTTAGCATATATAAGACACCACTTGGAACTCTGTATATATTTCCCCTATGTCACAACAATCTTAAGATGTTAAAACCCCATCTTACATGGGGAAACTAGGTGGCTCTGTTGGTTGGGCATCCAACTCTTGATTTCGGCTCAGCTCATGATCTCACAGTTCGTGAGTTCAAGCCCTGAGTCGGGCTCTGCGCTGACAGTGTGCAGCCTGCTTGGGATTCTCTCTCTCTTCCTCTCTCTGCCTTTCCTGACTTTCTCACTCTCTCTCTCTTTCTCAAAATAAATAAAATAAAATAAAAAACAGTTTACAAAGGAAGAACTGAGTCCCACAGCCAGTGCAAGGTGCTGCGTTGCCAGCCACTCACAAAGTCGGCTCCAGAGTCGGTGCTCTCATCCTCTGCTCTCCACTGCCTAAGACTTCCCTGCAGCAAGGAGTTTGAATGTCTGAAATGAGTTAGTGGGGACGCTGGCTATGTAGGGAGGGTGTCACGTTCTTTCGGGAAGATGTAGGCCAACAGAAGGAAGAGGGGCATCCTCTCTTGTTCACACACGAGTCGACATACACGCACATCTCGTACCCAGTGGGCCTGGTTAAAGAAGAGAATTTCACTGCTGAGTGAGAGGCCCTTAGGCCATCCTGCTGGTTGAACAGTACTGGGTTCAATGACATACCTGGTTGAGAAGTTAAAAGAGATCATGAATTTAATCAAAAATCCTGAGTTGGAAGAAGGGTCCATAAATTATAGAGAAAACTGAAGTTCAGAGAAGGGTGGAACTTTCTCAGTGTGATTTAATTCGCCATGGGTCTGCCCAGGACTCAAGGCTCCTGACTTGCTGTACGGTGTGTCTGACTGGGCCCCTTTGCTCATTCAGAGAGAAGGAACAGATGGAATCTAAAATACCCTAGGTGGTTTCCATGCCAGAGCCAGGGCTGGGTGGGCTTCTGGTTGTTTCTTTAAAAATAAATATGTAATTTAAATACACAAATAAGCAAACTGTATTGAGACACTGGGAGGGAGAGGCGGCTCCTCCCGGGTCCTGGTCCTACAGATAGGGCTATCAGAGCCTCGGCAGGGCCCCCTCCCATGGCTGGGCGTTGGAGCGAGTCAGCCTGGCATAGGGGAGGACAAGCCATGTCATTCTGACCTGGATGCTGAGCGGGAGAGAGGACAAAGGGCTCATAGTCCATAAACTCAGACCATGACTGTTCTCCCCTAAGCAAAGAAACAACCCTTAGAGGTCTATCTGTGTGTACCCCACATCCCGCTTTGTGTGCCTGAGCCCAGAGAGCCTTCTTGCTCTAAAGGTGATGGCAAGGTCATTGCACTACATGCCATACTCCAACCCTTCAGGTGGCCCCCACACAGCTGCCTCTCAGGTCCACGTGGTTGTGTTTGCATGATAGTCAGGATTCGTGGAGAAATTTACACTTTCCATTTTTAACTCTTTCTCTTGCTTCAATGGCTCAGTGGGGGAAAATGTGTATTTTTTCCCCCACAAACTGGCAATGAGTTTAATTTCACAATTTTGCTGTGTTTGTATAAATTTACAATTGCTCTTAATTGTTTGTGTCTGGAAAATTACATTAGGTGAATAAAAGAGAAAGCCTCTATGAATTCAGAAAATAAAAGCTATTATCTCTAAGCCTCAGTATTTTATCAATAAGAAAAAACATCATACAACTAACAAAGTGTCATAATATATCTGTGTCTGTGTGTGTGTGTCTGTGTGAGTGGAACTAAAGTGGAAGTACAGCTTTGCCACCCCCTGCAGTTCCCTGACTAGCTTTAAGTCTCTGTCAGCTGCTTTGCTTAATTTTGAGACTCTCTGGGGAGAGTAGACCCTGCCTCCCCCGGGTTTCAATATCCTAATAATAATCAGAGCATAATAATGTTTAAATATAAGAATTGTGCCATGTGTCGGAGGGTGGTATCTCAAATTAGACTGTGAGTTCAGTCTTTGGAAATTATATGGGACATTGGACAATTTCATTAACTTCTATGAGTCTTGAAGTCTCGAGTGCAAAACTGAGGTAGTGTTGTCTGTCTTCTAGTGTTTAAATTAGACTTCAGTAATCTAATGCATCAATGGACTTATTATAGTGCCTAGCATAAACTAAGAATTCTATAAAGATTACTTTAAAAAAAGTTTATTTTGAAAGAGAGAGTGCACACAATGGGGGAGGGGCAGAGAGAGAGAGGGAGTGAGGAGAGAGAGAGAGAGGGAGAGAGAGAATCCCAAGCAGGCTCTGTACTGTCAGCACAGAGCCCAAGGATGTGGGGCTCCATCTCATGACCTGAGGCAAAATCAAGAGTTGCACACTTAACCGACTGAGCCACCCAGATGAAATGTCACTTTTTAATAAATATTTTTAAGCACCTTCTGGGTGTCAGTCTGACACTGGACTTTAAACACAGTATCTTATTTAATCATTAACACACTATACAGCAAGTATTTATCCCTCTTTTCCAAGTGAGTAAGGTATAAGTCAGATTATATAAAGAGATATCTGAATATTATATAGCTAGAATATAATTTTATTTGTATTATAGAATACTCTAACAATACAAATACATATAAACTAAGAATTAAAATGTGTCATGCAACCCTATCTTCTTAATATAATTCCTTTCCCCTAAAGCTTTAGTTGTCTGGTGTGAATTCTTCCAGAAAATATTTCTGATATGGGGGAGGAAGGTGGTGAGTGGGAGGCAGGGAATGAAGGAAAGAGAGAAGGGGTGAAGGGGTGGGGAAAGAGATTTAATATTTGTTTCGTTATCTCATGAGAAAGCTATTTCCATTACATTATTACCCTTTCTGCAATGCTAGGGTAAGTAAAAACAGACTAGTATCTAAAATCATTTTGAAAGACTGTGACGTTTTGAAAATCTAAGCTGATTTTACTGTCCTTTGCTTTATTTTTAGATATGGGGAATTAAATGTAGACATTTTTTCAGGAGATAAAACTGGGGAAATGGGGAAGTTGGGAGGGGTACCCAGGTGCCCCACATCTGCAAGGTGGGGACTCTCACCTTCAATCAGAGACTCTTCAACTCTTCCTCAAGTGATGCTCCTCCCATCTTAGCGTATTCACTGCATGGGTGTCTCCTTCCCTCTAGTGGTCAAAGCAACAGCTGCAGCCTACTTTTCTAAAGATTCTTCAGATACATGTTAGAGACTACATTAGTATAAGAAAAAATGTTTTGGTTGAAATCATCCATTTTTTCTCATTATGACATTCTCAGTCTTCACAGCAATCACTCAGATTCTACGGAGTGTGGACCACCAGCCTGTGAGACATTCTATCCGAGAAGGTGTGCTGGCGCTCACTAGTGTAAGCTGAAATGACTTTCAAAGAGTGAACTGGAAGGTTTACAGATATTTTCCACAGAGAGTGAAATGACTGGACGCTTTTCCAGCTCACTGCGTGGGAAAGGATAATGGACAATGGGTCCCATATTACACTAGCATAAAGCCGTACCAGTTATCAGTCGAGACAAAAGTGCAGAGAGAGCAGATTATGTCAAGCTGGAGGCAAGAGAGATGAGAGAGATGGTGGGGGCAAGAAACGAAAAGCCATGTGATGAGAATGATATAAAAGGACAGGCAGCACCTAACAGCAAGAGGGCGAGGCCAACACTGCCTATGACTCTGTGAATAAAGGCAGAGGCATAACACACGTAGTAGGAAACAGTCACATGGCAGTCAGAGGATTGGACCATCAGTGGAGACGATTTCGTAAAGACAATCTAAGAGGAAGGCTACATGAATGTAAGCTTAAAAGTTAAACTCTGAGGCATTGCAACATGGGCTCTCCACGACAGTAGGAAGGATGTGGGAAGGTAAAGACCATCGGAGCCAACATGGAGAGGAACATGGGTTCATCAGGAACGGTTCTGTCCTGAGGTGGGCCAGGATGGCAGTGCTGCCCACAGGGACAGGGTGGAGATAACAGAAGGGATAGAGGACCAGGGATGCTGTGAAGATGAAGTAGATTGTTGGTGTTAGTCACCACAGGCATGCTGGTTAAAACACTGCAGAGGCTAACACCTTTTGTCTTAAATCGACTTGGAAATCTGGGTTACAGCTAAAGTGTCGGATGCATAAGGATGCAATAATGGATTTGGGAAACATTTGGTGATTCTTTACAATTCATAAAAGATGATCAATCTAGAAGAACTTGAGGAAATGGGCAAATTTGGGAGAGTGAACTAAGAAAACATTTGTCATTTTTGGAGGTCTGGAACTGAAGGTCATTTTACCTCAGCCCATGAGTGATAATTTGAAATGGCACGTAACAGAAACTAGAAGCAAGTAAGCAAGCCACAAACAAATACGAATGTATTTGTCAGAAATACGACTCGCCTCATTAATTTTAGGCAGTCTCTCATACAATCCAGGCTCATTTAGGGCTCATGGTCGCAGTCAGATGTGAATTATCAGTTAGTTCTACTGGGTGTTCACCTTTGAGCAGAGGCACAGAAATGCAAGCTCTTTCCAGCATTTGGATTCACCATCCCAAAATCCTTTGCACCGCATGGAAGAAAGGAGAGCTTGAGAAGACACCTTTGCCTTGGCCAGGAATATATTATCATCTTCACATTCCTTCATCCAAGACCAGCCACATGGCCAATAGTAAGGGCTGATGAGGAAAATAGAGCAGCACATAGTTTCCAGTGATCTGTACTGTTTCCACCATTCCCGTCATGAGTGACCAGCAATACATCACACGTCCAAATGCAGTAGGAATACTGATGGTAAAATCAAGGCATAAGAAAGCACTATGTATTATGCATAAACAGCGAGGATATGACCTGGAGAGCCAAAAGATCACCAAACTCCATAACATTGGCTAAATCTAGCCTCTCTCACCTCAAAGTGTATCTTATTCCAGAACAAATAATCTGAGGCTTTGAAAATGTATTACAGGAATTATTATTGTATAATAGGTAAGAACACATATTCTGAAGCCTAACAACCTGAGCTGAATGTTCCCCTCTGCCATTCACTAGCTCCTTGATCTTGGGACAACACTGTGTCTCTGTGCATCAGTCTCCTCCTCTGTCGAAATGTGGTTACTAAAGACCCTGACCCACAGAGTTATCTGAATAGTGGATGAGTTAATGTAGGCGCGTGTCTTGGGCATTGTCAGCTTCAATAATCGTATTGTTATTACTATGATCAGTAGTGTTACTAGTATCAACTTTGAGTTATTCTCGTGCATATGTTGAGGATGTGGATTTGGAGCAAGGTCACGAAGATCGTATATGGATGAGGTGGGAATCAAAGAATGAGATTATTTTCACTTTTCCTCATTGCCACATAGTAGTCCATTGTATATATGTACCACATCTTCTTTATCCATTCGTCAGTTGATGGGCACTTGGTCTCTTTCCATGATTTGGCTATTGTCAAAAGTGTTGCTATGAACATTGGGGTACCTGTGCCCCTATGCATCAGCACTCCTGTGTCTCTTGGGTAGATTCCTAGCAGTGCTATTGCTGGGTCATAGGGTAGCTCTATTTTCATTTTGAATGAAACTAGACCACTTCCTTACACCTTTCACAAAAATAAACTCTAAATGGATGAAGGATCTGAATGTGAGACAGGAAACCATCAAAATCCTAGAGGAGAAAGCAGGAAAAAACCTCTTTGACCTGAGCCGCAGCAATTTCCTATGCGACACATCTCCAAAGGCGAGGGAATTAAAAGCAAAAATGAACTATTGGGTATTGTGTTATGTGAATGGAGGGTATTATGTTAAGTGAAATAAGTCAGTCAGAAAAAGACAGATACCATATGTTTCCACGAATAGGTGGACTTTGTGAGACTAAGCAAAAACCAGGGGGAGGGGAAGAGGGGAAAGGAAAGAAAAGACACAGAGAGGGAGGGGGATAAAACATAAGAGACTCTCAAAGACTAAGAACAAACTGAGGGTGAGGGGGGTGAGGGAGGGGGGAGAGGGGAGTGACAGGCATTAAAGAGGACACGTGTTGGGATGAACACTGGGTGTTCTACGTAAACCAACTTGAAAATAAACTATTAAAAAAAAAAGAATGAGATTATATTGTCAAGGGTTAAACATGGGTCTTTTGCTGAAGAGGGAGGGAGATTAGTCCCTTCTACAGAGCAACATGGTGGAAATAACACTTTTTTTTTTTTTCCAGAGAAGTCATTTGTCCTATATACATTCAGTGACCAGTAGCATGCCAAGGAGACCTCTGACTAGAGCCTGCAGGAACCAGGAGCCATGGACAGACATGCTGATCTACTGGTTCTCTCAGTAGGAGAGAGACTAACCTCTCTCCTTCCCACAAATACTAACATACGACAAAAGTGTTTAGAAGATGAGGCCCTAGTTTCCATGGATATGTACTCTATGTAATGATCACTTTGGAAAGGGATGTGATTTTTATCAGGTAGATCAAAAACAGGGGCTGTTCCTAATAGGAGCAGCAAGAACAAAATCATAAATGGGCAATTTTCAGTGATGTATAGAGATTTTTGCCTGGAGTATGATGTAAGCATTTGTATCAAAAATATTTACAGGTAAGTTAGGAGATGAATAATTTGAGAGTGTTAGAAATCATAGAAAATTTAGAGGCTTTGTACTATCTTCTATATTGTGCCCAGATATGTAATATCATATATATTTTCCAGCTTTCTCTGGGGGGTTTCATAGTGGTAGGTAATATAAGATGGAGCCTGTTCCATTACCGTGCAACTCTGATTGTTAAAAATGTCTTTCCTATACTGATCTAAAAGTTCACCTCCTTATAATCTAAGACAATAGATGTTAATTATTTTATATAAAGAAACTCTGAATATAGAGATTTACTTTTTCTTCCAAATAGTACTCTCATAGCCATATGTTATCTACCTATCTCAGTTTTCAAAAACGTTTGTTTATCTAATCCCTTTTCAATTTCTATTTATGATTATAAGGTCTTTGTCATCCTTATTCTCTTTTTTTCTTTACGTTCTTCTCTATGTACAGAGTCCTAATTCAATTCATATATAACAATGGGCTTACAGCTGCATTGCAGCATGCAAAGTCAGATTTAGGTTAAAACATTTAACATAAATATTACTCATTAAGCATTAATATTACTTATTAAAAATTGATTTGTTGCATTCATCTGTTCCATCATGAGAATATCATGAAGAAATGTGGAAAGGGAATTTTGGGCACATTTTCTCCTTTAAGGGAACTTCATACTAGTTAACTCCCTCTTGTCTGCCCCTGGCCATGTGAGCTGGTTATCTTTTCTGTGATCCCAAAGCCTCCTGGAAAACACGCTGCGTTTCCTTATAGCTCCTTTCCACATATGTCAATTCTATGTTTATAGGTCTTTCTCCCTAATGAGACCACACAGCTCTTTATATTAAGGATTATATTTGGGGTGCCCAGGTGGCTCAGTGGGCTAGGTGTCCAACTCCTCTTGATTTTGGCTCAGGTCATGATCTCGGGATCATGGGATCGAGCCCCATTTCAAGCTCTGCTCTGAGAATGGAGCCTCCTTGGGATTCTCTCTCTCCCTTTCCCTCTGCCTTCCCCTTCTCTCTCTCTCTCTCTCTCTCTCTCAAAATAAATAAATAAAACATTTTTAAAAATTAAAAAAATAAATTAATTAAGGATTATATTTTATTGACCTTTATTTCCCTAGTACTCACTATAAGACCTGGTACATATTAGGCACTTAATGATTTTTGGTGAATGGACAAATATCAAATGATTCCTTAGATATTTATTAGATATTTACTATGATACACACTTATCATTAAGATTTAAGAAAGTAAACAGATATCCAGGCATGGTAGAGAGGTATAGATACCTATCAAGTCAAAGTTATAGACACCTGTAGGCACACTGAAGCACTTACAAGCAAACAGCACATTTTCTTACACATATTATTCATAAATATAGCCCACTGACACAGAGAAGCATACGTGGATTTTACATATGCTCTTGTAAACATAGCTTTGCCAACCTCCTTCTCCTTTCTCTTAGGGTCACCCACCCTCATTCATCTCTCAGATGTGATAGCTTGAGTTATCTACCCCTCTCCCAAGTCTTCAGCAGATATGCAGGGTTCCATGTAAGGCATGACAGGAGGACTGGATATTCTATTTGTTTTCATCTGATGAGAACATGAAGGATAGAAAACTTTCGCCTCACCTGGACCGCCAACTCTATTTGTATGGATATATCTGATGACGTTCCACATTGTGTGATTTTTGGAACTATACTTAACCTACATAGATAATCTAACTAGGTCTCCGTCTCTCCACCTGACAGTTAGGAATTATAATGAAAAGTAGCTCAAAGAATTTTCATGAGGATCAATTAGATAAAAGGGTGAAGCTCCCACAGCATCATGTAGCAATAATAGGGTCTGGATATATAATTGATTTTATCTCTTACTGGTATTCCCTGGAGCAATTCTACATCTCAGCTTTTCAAGCCACTTTAGAAAAATACCTGCATATCCCACTTACAGTTATGGAGTTGAATCTTACTCTTAAATGCAATACCTGTGCTCATCCCTATTATAACTCATTTTGCTAGTTTTGCTCCCTGGCCCATCTGCCAACAATACTTTTTGGGTCCAGCTATAGTGACCCAAATATTCAGTAGTGATAGCATTTGATAATGAGGCTAAGAGGCTTGCATAAGCTATGGAGGGAGGGCCAGTGAACGCAACAAGGGGAATCAGCAAGAATTCAGATCAAGGGACTGGTTGGGGAAGATGTCTCAGGAGGGAACACTCACAGCATGGACAGAGAATAAAGAAAGAAGAATGACAAATATATTATAGAGACACCAAAGCATATGTGATTTCTACAGGTGCATGAGTAAGAGAGAAGGAAATATAGGAAGATCTGGCATTTAATTTTTGGATGTGGTAGAGTTCTGTGTGAGGGAAACGTCTTAGGAATGGACATGAGAAAGGATGGTCAGAGAGGAACATAACTGGAGGCTAACACCAACCAACCAAAAATTAGTGGGAAATGTCAGGAGAAGAGCATCCAAGTAATGGAATATCCATAAGAGAACTACGACTCAACAGTTAAAGACAAATGAACTATCGATAGCCACGACTTAGATGAATCTCAAAGGCATTATGCTAAGTGAAAGAAACTAATCTCAAAAAGTTACACACTGTATGATTTTTGTTACACGACATTCTTGAACAGACAAAACAGTGGTGATAGGAAACTGATTAGTGATTGCCGGTGGATGTATAACTCTACAAGGTAGTGTCAGAAAGTTACTTTTGGGGCGTTAACAGTTCTGCGTCCTGAACAACTCAATTTTTCAGTCTGCTACTTAAGACAGCAAAAGAGAAAACCAGGTCCAACAATACCTTTTAAAACAATACCTTTGTTTTAAAAATGGAGTGACTAAAGATTGAAGTGAGGGCTGGAGAGAATCACGTGGCTACAGAGTGTTTCTAGAGACACCCCCCCACACACACCTGTGCGCAGGGTCATGCCTGTGCCCACAAACCACCCATGAAGGAAGGGGAAAGGGACAAGACCCAGAAACAGGAGATATGAGAGGTTTAGTAAAATGTTTGAAAAATAAAAAATATTTTTCAGGTTTCAGGCAAGAAAGAAGAGGCAAAGAAAGAACACTACATCTTCATTACTATGTTAAATTAAGTGTCTAAAACTATCTTTTATTCGTGAACCAGAATTGTTGAATAAGTACCGAATTCTGTGTCCCTAAACAGGATGTTTGGAAGCTGCGTGTTGCTTAGATTTCTTTGTCCCTTTATGAATATGCCACAACCTGATTCATGTAAAGCTCTTAGAATAACACCTGAAACAGGGTATTTGCTGTGACCGACACACTGAAGTCTGTAGTGGATTAAATACAGCAGCCGGAGCCACCCCACACAAATAAAACTGTTTATCTTCTTCTGAAGAACTGAATTAAGACCTTTGGAGGTTTACAGAAGGGCAGGCAGGCAACCTTAGGAAGATCACAGGCTGATGGGGAAACAAAATTACTGCCCCTGCTGAATTATGAATGTCACCCCAATATTCTTTCAATAAAGCCCTTTGTTAAGAGAGCTGTTACTTGCAACTTCTGTTGCTTATAAAGAATTACAATAATACAGTAAGTATAATGATATTTTTCACATTGGATATTCTCTGGTTCTTCATTGCTAGAAAATGCATCTTCAGACATACTGCATTTAAGGAAAAGATGGGGAAAGTGTAAGAGTGGAGGCAACTGATATAGGTTTTTTCTAGTGAAAATGGCAGATGAGGTTTATCCATGTGGAAGTTCATGGAATATTCTCAGAGGGCTTACTCTTCTCACTAGATATGACATTCATATGGAAAGTTCCTTAGGTGAGGCAGACAGAATCTAGACTGGACTGATTATTTCCTAAGTTCCTGGTACATAGTTTCAATAAGAAAACAGGGTGTTGGGAGGAGGTCCAACTAGAAGAACCAACTTAAAAAACCAGAAGCCTTCAGAATGTATAAATATTTAGGTCACAAGTATTAGTATTATTGTTTTAATCTTTGTAATGTTTATTGGTTTTTGAGAAATAGAGAGACAGAGTGTAATTGGGGAAGAGGCAGAGAGAGAGGGAGAGAGAATCCGAAGCACAGAGCCTGGGACTCAAACTCAAGAGCCATGAGATCATGGCGTGATCCAAAGCTGGATGCTCAACCAACTGAGCCACCCAGGCACCTCCTAGGTCACAAGTATTATTACCTATAACATGAACGACGGACAGTACATGATGGCAAAACGCACAGCATAAAACTTTTCAAGATTTTGAAAAACCGAAGGAAAAAACTTCTTCATCAGTGCACACCATTACTTTTGCTAGGTTTTCAGACTTGACTATCAACAGGAAAAGTTCATGAGGTGAAAAAGTCATTTTATGTTGAGAAGCAAGCAAGGGGAGATAGAAACAAGAGATACTTAAATCTCTACTCAGTTTTTACAAAAGAAAAACATGAGGAAATAAAGGAGAAAGCCAAAAATAAGAAAAATTAGTAGGTTGGCATTCAGCAGCCATGGGAAGAGAACAGGGGGTGCTAGGGGATCTGGCTTCAGCTGGCTGATAGGATATTAGTTGTTATTAGACTTTAATCTGTATAAGTCTCCATTCAGCAATAAAATCCACTAATATACTGAAGGAAACTGGAGGTTTCAGGAGAAAGCTTTCTAGTGTTCTGTACATTTGCTAGTTTTCCTCACCAAGATTTGTTTGCTTTTAGAGCAACATTATTTCCAATATAGTTAGATTCAAAACACAGAGATGGAGAAATGATATATCATTTTAATTATCCTTTAAATAACACACAAAATGTACCATCAACCTGCACGTTTTCATTTAGATGAACTGTCTTTGATCCAGGCTGTTTTGTCCCTCATCTGACATTTTCTGAAGTAGTACTTATTCTACCTTCACTTCCGGGATCTGGAATGCCTCATCTCACCTGTTTCCTATAACCCTTTGCCCTCCAAATCACTTGCATTTTCTCTTAAATATATTTATATATTTATAATATATATTCTAATAAAGTATTCTATATATTCTATTCCAATATACATTCTAATACATATATTATATATATTCTAATGAAACAACCTATACATATTTTAGTCTAAAATGTACATTCTAATACAGGTGAAATATTAGAATATATATCCACTCAAGTCAACTTGTAGCTTTATATAATAAAATCTCATCTAACTCTGAAAAAAGAGACAGGGTGTAAATCAAACTCCTCTTCCAATAATAGGAAATGAAAAAAACCTCAGAGCTCTCAAGCTCAGTCTCCAAAACACAAGCTCAAGCCCTTCTGTGCACAGAAAATAGGCGAATGATGCTTCTCTGATTTGCTTGGTCTTGATGCTATATATAATGGGGTTCATGAATGGAGGGAAGAGAAAGTAGACGTAGCTCATGGTAATGTGAACCACATGTGGTGCATGTTTCCCAAACCTGTGGATGAAAGTCAGGCCAATCACAGTAATATAAAAGACCAGAACACAGCTAATATGGGAGACACAGGTGTTAAGGGCCTTAGCTCGCTCTTCTCCAGAGGCGATGCCCATAACTGTCTTCAGGATTAAAATATAAGAGAGGAGGATAATCAGAGCATCCAGGAAGAAAGTCAAAGCAACCAGAATAACTGGATATATACGATTAAATGTAATATCAGCACAGGCGAGTTTCATGACATCTTGGTGGAGGCAGAAGGCATGGGAAAGAACATGGGAACGGCAATATGGGAACCAATAGAGTGGTATGATTGGGGGTACGATGGACACAAAGCCCCTCGTTAGTACCCCCAGTCCTACCTTCATCACCTGGGAATTGGTAAGAATGGAGTTATACCTCAGAGGGGTGCGGATGGCGATGAATTGGTCATAGGCCATGGTAAGCAACACACCTGATTCCACGATGGCCAGGGTGTGAATGAAGTAGGACTGAGTAAAACAGGCACCCTGAGCAATTTCCCTCTGATCCAGCCACAGGACACCCAGCACTGTGGGCATCGTGGTTAGTGTCATCCCAAGGTCTGTACCTGCCAGCATAGCCAGGAAGTAGTACATGGGCTCATGAAGACTGGAGTCATTCCAAATGAGAAAGAGAAGTGTGCCATTGCCGAAAAGGATGGAGAGGTAGATGATAAAGAAAGGGATAGAGATCCAGTGGTGAATTGCCTCTGCACCCAGGAAGCCAGTCAGCAAGAAGGGAGCGGCACTATTGTTGGACCACATGGTAGGGTTTTCAAGTGAAGAACTTTTTCAGGAGTTATGACCTCTAAAATGGCAGTATTCTTTCTTTCTCTCCATTCTTCTGTAACACACCATCAGGCCATTTTTCACCTCAAACCTTACAAGTTTTTGCGGGGTTTCTCAGTCTTAACTAATTTACAAGACCTTTGTCTAGAATAAAGAAAATAACAATAATGCTTATCGTATTAATAATCTAGACAATTTACCCTTCAGCCTCCGATTTGTATTCCTTCCATATCACTTCTTACTCCGAGTCCCCCAAATCATTCCTTTGGGTTCTATTTTGTTCTTTTTGCCTTTTCATTCCTCCTTATATTTCTTTCATATAGACCAATTATGTATTTCTTTCTGGTTTGAGCCAGTTGAGATTTTCTTCTCTTGAAACCAACCGTTTGTCTCACTGATTAGTCACTGAGGAAAATAGTTAGTCAATGGAAATAAGTCTATCGCCATGAAATGTTTGAGAAATATGGTCATCAATATCACCATTTCAAATGGACTGTGAACAAGATGACTCATGCAGGGGTCTAGGGAAGTCTGAACAAGTGGGCACAGGTGGTAAACTCAGCCTGGAAGAGTGGAATTTCTCAGTGGATGTGCACTCGGAAAATTTTCAGTGCTGCCACGGACCTGATGCCTCTAACATTAGGGACGAACTTTAAAATAGGAAGAGACAGGAGCTGAGAACTCCCAAAGGAAGTGAGAAGATGGAGTCCTAGAACAAAGGCCTCCTCAGAAATCAGAAGCCTAATACTTTTACTGAGACACAGATAAAAATGGAAAAAAAAAAAAAGGCGTGAGTATTGGAAAGGCAAAAGAAGTATCAGAAGTTAATGGTTGAATGTAACTTTACACAACCAGTTCTAGGAGGAAGATAAGGGCTCCCTTCCAGAGGAAAGGGACAAGGACTACAATTCCGGTGAAGACAATGGCTGGCCTTCTGATATTTGTGAATCTAGAAAGCTATGTCTGGAAAAACTAAGAACTGGCTTCTATAGAGAACTTTGAAATATTTTTATAATTTATTTATAATTATAATTTTATCAAATCAAGTTAGCTTTGCTTGCTTAAAATGAAGAAATTTTGCAGCGATTTCATTATGATAATGATTGAAGAGGGGGTACCTGGGTGGCTTGGTTGGTTAAGCGTCTGACTTTGGCCAGGTCATGATCTCACAGTTCACGAGTTCGAGCCCAGCACTGGGCTCCATGTTGACAGCACAGAGCCTGCCTTAAATCCTCTGTCTCTTTCTCTCTGCCCCACTCATGCTCTCTCTCTCTCTCTCTCTCTCTCTCTCTCTCTCTCAAAAAAAAAAATAAATAAATAAACATTTAAAAATATGGTTAAGGAGAACCACAAGTGAAACTTAAGTTTCTCCCAAATCAGTTGAAATCAATACATGCCTAGGATCTTACTAAATATTGTTTTCTCTTATAAACATCAACACTGATAGCTCTAAAAAGGAATTCAGGAAGAATGAGGTGATAGTAATCTTTGAACTACTTCCATTTAACAAAACCTTGTAAAAACAAGACAGTTTTTTTTTTTTTTTTGAGATTTTGGCACATGGTAACATGTGTCATATTGAGCAGTGGGCGGCAGAGAGAGATAAATAAAGAAAAGATGAATGTGCTGTGGAAGTGACCATCCCTTCTGGGGGATACTCTCCGTGACAGAAAGGTTAATCGGCACCAAAGTGGCAGGTACAAGGTTGATGTGAATACTGATAAGA
Source organism: Paguma larvata (assembly GCA_030068075.1). Classification (NCBI taxonomy): domain Eukaryota; kingdom Metazoa; phylum Chordata; class Mammalia; order Carnivora; family Viverridae; genus Paguma; species Paguma larvata. The sequence goes on from CM057831.1 coordinate 59,232,186, forward strand.
TTGTTTAATAACTTGACCCACTGAACTATAACCAACGTGGGGCTCACTTTGACAACGCCTATCTACCTCTACACAGGATAGGTGTGTATATCATTATAAATCAAAATTCCTACCAGCCATATACCCTTAACCTTCCAGCCCGTGTTTCTAATAATGGAGAGATAGAGAATGGATAAATGGTACAATTTTATTGTATGGGATAGGGACAAATGACCTCTTTGGACCAGCTATCACCTAGAAAGTGGACCTGAGGGAGAAAGCAGGAGAAAATTCAAAGTTGTTTAAACTGGACAGTGTTGTAAAAGTCTGAGTTTGGATTTTGAGTGGGTTTTTGGAATCTGAGCTGAGCAGGCTTTAGGTTCCAAAACTATGTGGCAATCCCTTTGTAAACAAGTATTACAATTTACTAATATTTTTTATTAACCTAATTTAGAAGTGTACCTTATTCCGTATCTGTACTCCCTAGTGGCAGCCACAGTGGCATTTAATTATGGCAAATTTGGCAGTGGGAGGAACTATCCACATCTCCCAAATATGCCAGGGGAAGAGCTGTTCAGTTACATGATTCTCTTAATATGCATTATATGACATTAGTGACAGTGGTAACTTCAGTGGAGTTTCTCATCAACATCAGGTGAGCCTACAGGCTCAATCAGGGACACAGAGATGGCTGGGATTCACGGTCTCCTCACCCCACCCTGAAGGTCTTTGGGTTGGTGCTCTGAAGGCAGCTAATCGTGAGTCCTCAACTGTTTCCAAGAGTCATGCAGATACATCACTCAGTCTTCAAATTGCCCTACTGACAAGAGGCTGGAGACTGTTTCAGAAACCAACTATAAAGACCTTTTGAGAAAGGAAAGAGAGCACATTATTGACAAAACAGGAAAATATATTCTTTCCTTCTGTATAATCTGCAAGCACCCATACAGTCAGTGTCTCCTGATTCCATTTCTTCACACTTAACTATCGCCTGAGAATTTGTGCTCGTATATACATATTACTATACTAACGATGGGAAGCCAGGGGCTGGAGACAGCAATCTGAAAGATTTTAGGTTTTAAGGGGTTGTTTAAATCTTACCTTCGGTCTGGATTAATATATGAAAACAGATATGGAGAGAAAAGTTGTGAACCTAGAAAAGCCTCCCTTTTCGAATAAAATAAAGAAGAAGATCTCGAAGGACATGGACAAAGAAGTAAGCAGACATGTAAGAGGATAATAAAGGTGATCCGTAATTATAAAAGCCAGTAGCAAAGAAATTTTATAGAAGTAGGTAGCGCTGTAGTTTAATAGTGAAAATGTCATAGAATTGCCGAGTAAGATAAAAATGGAAAATACCCATTGTTTTTGACAAATAGTTCTTTGATGCTCTTAACGATTTCAGTAGAATGGTAGGAATCAATGCCTAATGACTCTGAAATGGAAAGTAAATAAAGAACCAGAAAGTAAAAACAATCTATTTTTTACATTCTTCAGACGAGAGCGCCAGGCCTTCAGGAGGTTAAATATTTGCCCAAGGTCACACAATTAATTTGTGGCATATAGGAACTCAAACTCAGATTTATCTGACCTCCAAGCTCAAGTCCTCAACTGACATCCATTGAATATAAACGGTAGTTCTCCTGTCCAAGATTGTCTTTCTACAAGGTACCCCTTCTCTTGAATTCTTCATTTCATTTAACAACAACGAATACAGACTTAAATGCTTTCTCATTCTTTACAGAAGAACTGCATAACCACATAGAAGAGATACTCTTCAAGCATCCTGCTGTGTTTGAATTCCTGGGCCTCCTCACCTGAGCCACAGCTTTGACTTCGTGGGTCCTGAGCACCATCCTAGGAGGGGTTTGTTGCTTTTTCCTCAGTGCATATTCAGAGTCCTGAGAGATACATTTGTTAAAGAAACAACTCCCACAGGAGTCACTCTAGCTCATTTCGTGTCTATTTGGGAATACCAAAGAATCCTCTTTTCTTTTCTGATCTGAGAAGTTCTGGGCCATGGATGTTGTTCCCAGTGCCCTCCATTTCCTCCCTGGGTGGAAACTCTCTTAAGGGAAGCATCACCTCTAATGCCAGGTGAAGCACGCCTGTCTAAGTCACTCTCAAGTGTTCTACGGGTCCCTGAATGGAAGGATCGGTCCCCTGTTCTTCCTAAAAGTTGGCATTTGGGAAACAATGTTCCCGTCCTCTTTTTTTAAACTGTTTATGAATTATACTATCACACAGCATAGTGTTTTTAGAAATAACAATCTGAAGAGGCCATCCAATCCAACTTTTTGCCAAATCCTTGAGCCAACAACATCTAATAATTTCATCAGACATCTATTTGTTGTTTCCATGACTGGAATGGAAACGATTACATAAAAATTTTATTTATTTATTTATTTATTTATTATGATTTACATATATATTTTTTATATGATACGTATTTACATATGAAATGTAAATCTACTTTTCTGAAATATCTACCCCTTATTTCTGGTCTGATCTCCACAGTCCAGTTGATCAGATCTAAACAAACATATTCATATATTCTCTCTAAATGTTGTAAATACACTATTCGGGCCAGGGCAGACTGCTCCCAAATGTGCCACTTTGGCATTGGGATGATTTTAAATAAAAGTTATTTAAGAAACAGCAAGTGTAAGGACACTTGGACCCTCCTCTGTGCCCCTGAGAGCAGGAAATGAAACTCCCCTGGGAAAAAATATTGTCTCTATATTAAGAAGCAAGAACACATCCTTATCACTAGAGATAGAGATAGGAACTCTAAGGTGGAGAAAGCTGTAGAAACCATGTTACTTTTTTTTTTCTATTCTACTATTTCAGGCCAAATTCTACTCAAGATTCCATACTTTAATTAAAGCATCTGTTTCCTTTATGCTATCAGTTTCCCACCATTTATTGTCTTTGTATAAAATGTATAAAAGTTGCCCTCCTCAGTCATTTCTTGAGGTTTCAATTTCATTATTGGGTCTCTGTGCAAACTTAATAAAGCTCTGGATTTTTCTCCCGTGAGCCCGTGGGTGTCAGTTTAATTCTCAGTCTAGCTGGAAGAACTTGAAGGGTAAAGGAAGAATTTTTCCTTCTCTTCCACATCTACATTAATATTTCTGAGACTTCTTTCTTAATGGCCAAGCACCCACTAGTACGTTAACCATTTATCACATAATGGCCCCTAGTCCTATTTATCTCCAAGCATCCTGCTCCTAATTGGACATCATAATCCGGGTGTTGACACATCAGCCTCATAACACATGTCAGAATCCAGTCTTCCAATTAAAAAAAAGTAATAAATTGTATATTCTACATAATATGTATGGCACCCCCACCAGGTTGTATTTTGTAACACCTTATAAACTATCATCTGCTTATATTAAGAGAGTAAAGAAAGAATAAATAGCTTCTCCTGTGTTCAGGTCAGATTTGACCAATTGTGATTTTAGGTCATGTCAGATTTTGCCAGTATATACATTTCATAATTAATTTTCCAGAACCTTTTGGTTTCAGAATTATATTTAAAGCTTTGTAACTTTTTAATAACTTTATTATCAAATCAATCCACATTGCACTCATGATAAAATAAAATCTCTGAAAGATGTTTTTTTTTTTAGTTTATTTATTTATTTTGGGGAGAGAGAATGAGGGAGGGGGAGAGACAGAGAGGGAGAGAGAGAGAATTTCAAGTAGGCTCCACACTGTCAGCACAGAGCCTGATGTGGGGCTCAAACTCACAAACCATGAGATCATGACCTGAGCCGAAACCAAACGTCAGATGCTTAACAGACTGAGTCACCCAGGTGCCTCATAAAATCTCTGAAAGATTTTCAAAGGATTTGGGTTTTCAGTGCATACCAGAGAGATGAACATGTTTGGTGTTCAGTAAGTATTAGTTGAGTAAATGAATGCAAAATCATGTTATCAAGCAATAGGCTCTATGGCCAAATTATAGAGTTTTTACTTTTACTTGAAATAAGATAAAGAGTTTTAGATTCAGCCCCTGACTCCAGCATGTCAAATCATTATATCTCCTTTCCTTTACTGGTTGTCATTTATTTATCTTCAATTTTTATGTCAACCATACTACAGAAAGAAATGCATACCATGACAGGGTCAAGAAGTCTGTGTCTCTCTCGTTCTGAGCTCTTTGATCAGTGAGTCTTGAGGTAACAATTTTCAACCACCTGTTCTAGAACTTATATTTCCATCCTGCCTGAAAGTCTGCTTTGAAAAATGCTATGTGTAAATACACTAAGTCTGAAGTCTACCGCGTCCTATAATCTACACAATTAAGTAGCCAGACCAATACTCATGAAAAAGAGTTTTAGTTTCAATAAAGCGCTCTACCCAGATGATACTATGCCACAGATTAAACTTATTTTCTTTCTCTTTCTGTCAGCTGTGTCACCTTATAGGTAAAGTCAGAAAGCCATAACTGAAATCACCAAGTAGAGCCTCACATACGGGCAGGGTAATGCCTATGGTTCAGGGACAAGGCTGAAAAGAGACATGTCAGTGTGTGGAGGATCTAGTTTGTGGAGGATTTGTAAAGGACGTTTCTCTCCGGAGACAATGATGAAAGATGGGGTTACAGTAGGTCTGATCTGCCGAGATCCTGTAAGGTAGAACGACGAACCACTGTTCCTACTGTTGGCATGATGTCTGGGAAGCCTACATCTATCATCTTATCTATTTTTCATGGATCGAACAGTTGGTAATTTGTACCCAAGCTGAATAAGAATTTGTGTCAACTTAACACAATGCTAAGGAATTGTATTCTCTAAGAGTCATTCGAAAAAGTTCTTCAGCACTAACGGTAGTGCTTGAAACTAGTTAATCTCCAACATGAAGTCTGGGGACGACTTCACCAAGAAATATACCTCCCTACAATCTGCCTCCTCCATCTTTCCCCTGCTTGTCCAACAGCGAGCAGCCTTCTTTAACCTCTTCACAACAGTCAAATACTGTCAGATAAACACAAGCCACTGTGTGCTCGACAAGCATGCCAATGATGCTGGTCCACTATAGCTTGAGTCTTCCATTCTTCTTGGACCTAAGTTATAGGTGATTGAATAAACTTTAACCTGAAAGTCCATATCAGGTGGCTGAGAGCTTTCTCACATAGCATGAGGGAACTAATAGTGTTTTAACTTGCAGGGCCTTGACCAGTTTAACTGGGGTTCCTTTGATCAAATGTAACATTCTGCAAGAGGTAGCCCATCCCTAAAATTTAACTATCAGAGTGGGGTACAATGTCACAGTAACTGGCTCACAGGAGCCATAGATCTCTCATAGTTTCTGTGCGTCAAACATGACTTGCGAAGCCAGCCTTTGCTCAGCCATAAGAACCTCTGCAGCAAGCTCAGCAAATGAAGATGGGAACAATCTGGAGTGGAATTTTCTAGTAAGACACTATAAACACTAAATGAGATATAGGAGGTTTGGTTCATATTCGACATCAATGGCTTGAGCAGTGCACTCAGGGGCATGCCACTCATCAAATTTGTGGAGGAATAATTCAGTTTCATAATTAAATAAAGAAAAAAGTTTTCTTACATAACTGTACATACCTCCCCTGAACTACTTCTTATGTGTGTCAAGGATTGGATTCTACTCCTCTCCACATTTTCCTATCTTCTCAAGATAGAGTTTTACCCAGGGTAGGCCAGAGAGAATATTTTTGCATAGAAACCACCAGGTATAAACTTGCTTCCTGAAGATGTACCTATAAAATGTGGAGGTGTTATGTTGTGAGTTCTAGAATGGTTGTATTTTTCTTTTGTATTTTCTTTTTTCTATGTTGCCTTACCACACCATTCCCAGGCAAGTGAAAAGTTTATTTAAATAATCTGAAATGCAAACATCTTTCCTCCAGGAAGCTTGTCTGGTTTTCTCAGTCAAGGGATGAGTTTGGACAGTATAATATTCAATGTAAGAGAAAGTGGAGATGTACATTTAGGTGAGTTTAGTGCGTAGTTAAGGGAAGGCATGAATAATTTACTAATGATTTTATGAAATTATCTGTGAGGGATTTATGTCTTCTTTAAGAAAACATGAAATACAAAGTAGGGGTTCAAGGAGTCTCTAGATCAGACTACGGAAGTATTTAAAAGAACATATGGAAATTCTGATTTAAAAATAATTCAGTAGACATTTTTCCAAAAAAGATACATAGACGGTCAATATGCTTATGAAAAGATGTTCAATACGATTAGTCATTAGGAAAAAGCAAATCAAAACCACAATGAGATACCATAGCATACCTACTAGGACAGCTATAATCAAAATAATAGAAAACAACAAGTGTTGGTGAGGATGCGAGACATTTGAGCCCTTGTGCATTGCCGATGGGAATGCAAAATAGTGCCAGTGTTGAGGAAAACAGTTTGGCAGTTCCTCAGAAAATTAAATCTAAAGTTATCATATGACCTTAGCCATTCCATTTCTAGCTCTATATCCAAAATAAGTAAAAGTAAATATTCAAACTGATTCTTATAGTCCAATATCCATTGAAGCTTTATTTGTAGCAGCCGAAAGATAGAAATGATCCACCCCCCTCCTGACCCAGGGTGTTCTTGGCTGTTGAGCTGATCCTGACTGCCCGGGCTCCTGGGGCGCACCCTGCCCCCTCTGCCCATCCCCTCCAGGCACCCCTGCCCTCTCTGCCCACTACTTGGTTGGACTCTCACACTGCTCCTGGATTCAAGTGAGTACCTGCGCCCCTACCTGATCCTCCTCCAACCTTGATCACCTCCCCCAGCCTTCGGGGAGATGGTGGAGCCGACAGGGGTTTCTGAGCCAGGAAGTGGTGGAGAGGCCCATGGGCTTCCCAGGTAGTGAGCTACTCAGTGTTCCCAACTGTTACTGAGTTGTCCCTGGGCTGCCCTGGTGGGGCGTTTGAGAAGGAGGCTGTTGGGGTGGGATAGGTAAGGCCGTAGGCCTACCAGAAAAAACATTTAAAAAGACAGAAATAACCCAGTGTTCCTCAGCAGGTGAATAAATATAATGTACTATATTAATATATATATAGAACAGAATATCTTTCATCCATAAAATAAATGAATTTCTGATACCTGCCACAACATAGACAAACCTTGAAAACATTGCGCTAACATTGTCCTTCTGCCAAACACAGAAGGACAAATAACGTACAAGATTGAACTCTGTATGACAGGCACATTCATAGAGACATACAGTAGACTGGAGGTTACCAAGAGCTAGAAGGATGGTAGAATGGGAAGTTATCAATTAACAAATGATTAGTTTGTATTGGAATAATGAAAATTTTGGAAATAGTGGTGTTGGGTGCACAAGATTGTGAATGTAATTAATTTCACAGAACTTTATGCTTAAAAATGGTAAAATGGCAAATTTTCATAAGTTTATATATATATCATATATATGTAAACCTATATATAAAAAATGAGCCACAATAAAAAATAATTCATACACTTATTTCACTTCATTAGATTTATTGAGACAGTTATAAAAGAAAAGTTTTGAGGTCAGAAATTATAATATAAAACATTAAAAGATTTATCATTGTTCTATACGCATGTGCACACACACAAATATACAAGTGCACAGCAGTATAAAGTCTCACATCTTAGAGATGACTTGTGTTCACCAAAAAGAGGCAGCGCTAAAATAAAACAAGCATTTATTTGGAGTCTCAGAATTGCAGTGCAAGGAGCACAGATCTGGGCAGCAACCCAAATAGTGTGCCTCCAAGGGAACAAAAATCAAGGATTTTTAAAGACAAAGGGAATGCTCGTATATGTTGTTTAGAAAGAAATCTGATTGTTGGTGGGGGCAGAAAACCAATGTTCGCTGAACTTAATTGGTTGCTAAGGCTATCACGAGGCAAAATCTCTTACCGGAGCAAGTTACAGGTATTCAGGCTGAGTCCTTGGAATATTTTGGGTTTGGCCCAGTTCAGAAGTTCTTGGTTCCTCCCCAAGTTCATGGTCCCACCTGGTGAGGACCTTTCACAGTTCATTTTGGTTTAATAAATTGAAAAGGATGATTCAATCAACAAGTTCACTTGAAAGAAAGACTTAAATATAGACTTTTTAAAATTGCACGTGTTTCATCTCAGAGACCAGTGATTGCGTACCTGTGAAGCTGTGGCCTAACTTTGCAGAATTTACATAAACCATTATGGAAGAACTGCACTTTCCAAAATGTCATTATTATTTGCTTAGAGAGTAATCCAGGCTTCTGTTCTCCATGCCATTTTCACCTTTAAAGTTGTATCAGACCTTCTGTCTCTAACCCATGGTATCATATCATAATTTATGTACATCTCATATTCGGCAGTATTGTTTTCACTGCTTTTTTAGAATTGGCTCCACTTCAATGCAAATCCCCCACAAAAGCCCTGATCTGTTCGGCTTTCATCCTAGATAGGAACCAAGTCTTCATTTGGCATCATCAGCTTCAGTTTGTTTCTGTTATCCTGCACCTGTAAACTTTAGGCATATTCTAACACATGCCTTGTTTTCACTATGACTCTTAATGATCAGGCAAAATGAACCAGGTACTAAACATGATCTCAGTGAATGACTATTTAATGTTTTTGTTTTAAAAAGCCCAGTCCTACAGCCTGGCGTATTTCCTTTGGTCATTTTATTGAATCATAACCTTATCATTTTGGTTTATTTCCAAAATCCTAGAAGTTTAAAAAACATATTACTATTCTTATTTATAAACTATAATGGAACCAAAAATTGCTTTTCCTTTGGTACTGCCATTCTTCAAATAGCATAAGACAGAACTTAGGGTTATCTTTGCTTCCTCGCAAGTCTTCCTTCTTTCTGCTTTTCTAAAAAATCCTATAAATCTTATTAAATCTAGATCATAAATATGTCCCATATCATTCCATTACCCTTCATCTCCACTTTCTTCAAATGAACTACTATTATCTCGTTCTCACACTCCTCCAATATTCTCCTGTTGTTTCTTCCATTTGTCTCCTGCTACTTCAAATCCATTTTATACATAATGTTGCAATGATGACTTTGAAACCTCAATGAAATTGTGCTACTTCCTTAAGTAGATTTCCATGACTCTGAGTAGCTACTCAAACCCTTATTACGGGCAACAGGTGCTTTGAGATCTGGCCTCCTTTTCTGTCTCTTCAGCTTTTCCTCAAAGCGATCACCCTCCTCAAGTAGCTATGCTATCAATCTGGATGACTCCATAACCTATCCCACCAGAAGCCTCCACACATACTATCATCTTCTTAGAATATCCTTACTCCTATTTTCACTAGTCGTTTTCTAACCCTTTTTTTTGTTTGTTTGTTTTTAGATCTCAACTGATGGCCACTTTCCCAGGGAAACTTACTCTTACCTCAAGCCTGAATGCGGCCTCTTTTGAGACCCACAGTTTCAAAGCAATTTCCTATTAATCACAAATTTATTTCAAATTTGGGTTTATTTGAATTTTTGACTCTCCAATTGTTTAAAAATTCTATCGGTGAAAGGGTTTTTTGTCTATTTTGCTGCTATTACATTATTTTTGCTTAGCAAAGTGCCTGTCCCATACTCATGCCTTAAAAACTCAGCCAAATAAGTGATTCAATGTTACTGTTACTCCCATGAAAACACAAATGAGAACTGATTTAAATTCTATACCCTTCTCCAAACACAATCTTTCATATTATAAGATCTGTGAAAATAAATTATGCAAAAGTATAACAACAGATGTAAGTAAACCTGGAAACAGGAAGACCTCTACAAGTATGGGTCTAATATCTCAAGAGATAAAGTAAATTATAGAATTATTTATCCATAAGCTTTTAAATTATGTACATGAAAGACAAACAAAAAAAGAAAAATATTTATAATGTAAATAAAACATTTAGGGGCTAATACACAATGAACTCCTACAAATCAATGAGAAAAAGTGAAAATTAGTCACAAAAAAAATTTGAATCAGACAAGTCTAAAATGAGACTTGTAAATGGCTACAGCAAACCAAAAATGTTTGTGTTTTATAACAATAAAAAACCTAATTGAATACACAAAATCTACAATATCAGACTATATTAAGATTATCAGACTGATCAAAGATGTTTCATTTATCCAGCATTTTGAGAAAACACTAGATAAACAGAAAACAGATCAATTCATGAAATTAACTAATGGTAAATTCATGAACTCAGGGAGACTTTAAGGCAAAGCTTTATAAATGACACGTTATCCCTGGAAAAGCAAATCATGCCCTGATATATAGTAGTTATGAGGCATGGTACAGTTCTATGGTCCTCAATCCATACGTCTAGTTCATTTTTGTGTCAGGCCACAAAATGGAGCTCCAGTTGCAAGACCTTCCTTGTATAGGTTGACCCAGGCTGGACATTTAATTTGACCTTTTCTGAAATACAACTTGTATATGTATTGGTATACAATCAGAGTTACCCTAACTTTCCTGCTTATTACAGTATTTGCCTAAATTTTTATTTACAAATTGTACTTCCTTAGAATCCTTCTCCATAATACATATATGTATATATATATGCATATGTATATATATGTATATAGGTATATGTGTATACCTATATGTACATTCATTATTCTCTATATATATATATTCATTGCATTCCTGCTCAACTTAGCTCGTAGCTTTATATAGTAATTAAAAAATCTCATCTAACTCTGATAAAAGCAGATTAGGTATAAAACTCGGGTCCCTTCCAATTATGAAAATGTCTAGGAGTCCTGGAGTTCCCAAGATTCTGAAATAGAATCTCAAGCTCTACTATGCACAGAAAATAGGCAAATGATGCTTCTCTGAATTTGCTTGGTCTTGATGCTATATATAATGGGGTTCATGAATGGAGGGAAGAGAAAGTAGACGTAGCTCATGGTAATGTGAACCACATGTGGTGCATGTTTCCCAAACCTGTGGATGAAAGTCAGGCCAATCACAGTAATATAAAAGACCAGAACACAGCTAATATGGGAGACGCAGGTGTTAAGGGCCTTAGCTCGCTCTTCTCCAGAGGCGATGCCCATAACTGTCTTCAGGATTAAAATATAAGAGAGGAGGATAATCAGAGCATCCAGGAAGAAAGTCAAAGCAACCAGAATAACTGGATATATACGATTAAATGTAATATCAGCACAGGCGAGTTTCATGACATCTTGGTGGAGGCAGAAGGCATGGGAAAGAACATGGGAACGGCAATATGGGAACCAAAAGAGTGGCACGATTGGGGGCACGAGGGATAAAAAGCCCCTCATTAGTACCCCCAGTCCTACCTTCATCACCCGGGAATTGGTAAGAATGGAGTTATACCTCAGAGGGGTGCAGATGGCGATGAATCGGTCATAGGCCATGGCAAGCAACACACCTGATTCCACGATGGAAAGGGAGTGAATGAAGTAGGCCTGCAGGAAGCAGGCTCTGTGGCTAACCTCCTGGTTATTCATCCACAAGACACCCATTACAGTTGGCATCGTGGTCAATGTCACCATCAGATCTGTGCCTGCCAGCATGGCAAGGAAATAGTACATGGGTTCGTGGAGGCTGTGGTCAGCCTTGATGAGGTAGAGGAGAGTGCCGTTGCCAAGAAGCACAGAGACGTAGACGGCAAAGAAGGGGATGGAGATCCAGTGATGAGCAGCCTCCAGACCTGGGAAGCCAGTCAGCAGAAAGGGGGCAGCACTAATGTTGGCCCACATAGTATGTCCACAGGTGGAGAGCAACTTTATGGAAGGTATGAACCCAGAATTCCAGATTTTTTAGTTTGCACTACCTCCTTGTGGGAATATATTACAGCAGCCTCAATCCCAGTCTTTGCACTTAGGATAATTAATTGGTATATATATGTTTTTCCAATGATTTTCTTTTAGCAGAGCACTGAGATTTCTAGGCTATATAAACACTGAAGAATCTAGTCTTTTCCTAAGTTAAATATATATAGTTGGTTAATGCTTAAAATTTTCTCAGTTAAACAATGTTTAAAACATTAAACTGCACCATATGTATGTGCTAGAAAACGTTTGAAGCAATAAAGTTTAAAAAAAGGAAGAAGCAGAAGGTAAATGTATACACATGGATAATAGCATTGCTTAGTTATACTGCCTTTTTGTTTGATTGTAAATACATTGATATACTTATTTAAACTTGATTTAATTTTATATTTGCAATTATAATAGAGACATTTTTTGTCTCTAAACATAGGGGGCGCCTGGGTGGCTCAGTCGGTTGAGCATCTGACTTCAGCTCAGGTCATGATCTCACATTTCTCAAGTTCAAGCCCTGCATCCGGCTCTGTGCTGACACCTTAGAGCCTGCTTCAGATTCTGTGTCTCCCTCTCTCTGCCCCTCCCCCACTCACACTCTGTCTCTCTTTCTCCCTCAAAAATAAATAAACATTTAAAAAAATTAAAAAAAAAAAGAAAGAAACCTTTGTTTTGTTTTGAAATTGAAATTCAGCATTCTGTGGAATTCTTACAAAAAGCAGAAGCGCTTGTTGGGAAAAACTGGCCAAGAGCAGACAATGTCACACTTAGTCTAAACACATTCAGTTTCCTGCAGCCCTTCCATGGGTCCCCCATTAAAAACATCAAACCTGCCGAGATACATTTGTTCAAAGGGAGTCTCTGCTATTCTGTCGCTCGCCCCAGGTGGGATATGTCCTTGATGCAGGCCCCTGCAAATCCTTTCATCTTCTCTGGGCTGCATCTAACACCAGAAGGGTAAGAATTCATTCCATATTTCTGTTCCTGGCACTCACCCACTATACGGTCTAATTGCTGGAATGGTTACTTCTTTTGGTGTTATTTGAGGACTTACTCCAGACCTGCCTTCTCAAAAAACTTTTGAAGAGGCCAGGTTAAAGGGTTTATGTTTGTAGAAATCACCTCCCCAGAGTGTCACCTTTCCAGCCCCTTGGAAGAATCACCCTTGGGAGATTCTTTGATTTTTTCCTTTTCCCTTTCTTCTTTTTCTGATAGTAGCTGGGCCATTCAACTGGTGTCCCCAGCCAGGCCTTTTATGCATTTCTCCAAGGGTGTGTTAGGAAAACTGGAAACTCAAATACCACCCTTGTGGGGATGCCAGGACTTGGTTATGTGACCCCAACTTCCTCAGCCTCAGCATTTATGCATGTCCTCCTATTATCTATCTCAAACGTCGAAAGAGTCATATGTGCCTTTGTTATTCCTAGAATTTATGAATTTCAATTGTATTTTTCTCTTTTTTGTCTCTTTAGAGAAATCAGTTTTGATTCACAGGAGCCTCAATAGATTTGTGAACAGCAAGGTGAATGAAAGATGTCTATATTGTGTTTTAAAATTACTTCATTTTTCATTGCTCATTTTGTGCTAGGGTCAAGGTGATGGACAGGTTCTTTTCATTGAAAGAACTTAAAAATCTAGCGGGGGACAAGCAAGAAAATATGTTAGGAAGAGCACATAGAAGATTATCTTAGGGATCTGGGGAAAGTTCCTAGAAGTGCTATTTAAGCTGAGAATTGAATGATAGAAGAGTGAGGAATATAGTATTTTTTGTAAGATAGGACACTAATTCCATACAGAGAATAAAACAAAACAAAACCAACCAAAGAAAAACATGTGAACTAGTCACGGGCCAAGAAAAAATAGGATTAATTTAAGCAAAAAAAAAATATCCTAAACTTACACTAAGAATTATAGCATCTCGGGGCGCCTGGGTGGCTCAGTCAGTTGGGCGTCCGACTTCGGCTCAGGTCATGACCTCGTGGTCTGTGAGTTCAAGCCCCGCGTCGGGCTCTGTGCTGACAGCTCAAAGCCTGGAGCCTCCTTCAGATTCTGTGTCTCCCTGTCTCTCTGCCCCTTCCCCACTCATGCTCTGTCTCTGTCTCAAAAATAATAAACATTAAAAAATTAAAAAAAAAAGAATTATAGCATCTCTAGAGCAATTCAGACAAGAAAGCTTAACACAAAATAAATTTGTGGTAGCAGGTTCTGATCACATAGGGTCTTACAATTCATGTAAGGAGTTTTGACTTTACCCAAAGGACATGAGTATGAAATAAATGATGGGGCCATGCTTACAATCAGCTAATCATTGCTGACAGGTATGAGGAGCACACTGGAAAAGAGGCAGAACAAGTAAGAAGAATCAAGCTACAGTAATCTGTGTGATAAACTGTTGGTGTGGATGTTACAGGGTGCTATCAGTAGAGTTGGATAGAAGTGGGTGGAAGAGAGCTTCTGTGACTTAGAAGGAACAGAGGGGCGTCTGGGTGGCTCAGTTGGTTAAATGTCCAACTTTGGCTCAGGTCATGATCTCGCAGTTCATGGGTTTGAGCTCCAAGTCGGGCTCTGTGCTGACAGCTCAGAGCCTGGAGCCTGCTTCACATTCTGTGTCTCCCTCTCTCTCTCTGCCTCCCCTGCTTGTGGTTTCTCTCTCTCTCTCTCTCTCTCTACATTAAAAAAAAAGACTAGAACTTGGTGATTGGTCGTATGTGGTAACTGTATGTGGTAGATTAAGGAGAAAGAATAGTGAATACTGACCTCTGCATTTCTGATTTTAGCTGAGCAAAGGGAGATTTCATTTACTAACAGGGATCACACAAACAGAATGATTCTGTTCATTAGTCAACAGTTGTTTTTAGATTGATTCTTTTGTGCTAAACAATGTTTTATACTCTAAATTTGGAAAAAGGGAGAAAGGGAACCCATCCAGTTTAGGGCCTTCTGCGTCTGTAAGCAGTGAGGTAGAGATGTCTCCTAGGCAGTCACATGTGCCTCTACTCCGGGCCTTTGCTTCCTCACCTATAAAATGAGGAGGACAGATCTGCGAAAAGAATTGTTGTGAACATTTCATAAAGATACCTAAGAATTATATTAAATGACTTTCCCTTCATTAATGTTTAGCACAAATCATGGCAAATATGAAGACCTTTATAAAAGGTAGTTTTATTTTTTTTCCTTTCCAGAAGGGTGAAAAGCCTTGCATGGATTGAAAATGAGGCAAAAGAATACACAATATTGACAAGAGAGACTTTGAAGAGCCGGACTATAGACTCAAACTAGGGTATGAAGTAAACGAAATTAGAGGGGTTTTAGGAAAAGAAAAGATGATGTTCTGGAGGTCAGTTTTTGCAGGGAAATGCTATATTGGGAATATTCAAGGGAGAAAGCTGGAAGAAGGGCCATCATTTTTAAAGGCATTTCACATTCTTTATAATAATCTCCCTATTAACTATATACTGTATCGCTAACAGAATTATATTTGATAATCTCCTACTTTCTGATTCTTCTTCTTCTTAACCTTTTGAGTGATAATTGTCCAAGTATTGTTATTCATTTTTGTTAATGTTAATAATGTTAATAAAATTGTCATATATTTATTATATATGATAAAATTAAAATACATATTACATAGCTGCATGGCAGTAGGATGATACACTCTCTGTAATCCTGGGAGAAAAACTCTTAGGAGTTGCATTTTGTTATTCCTAATTGCTAGATGAGGTAACCACAGCTCAGAGATTCAGTGATCGGCTCAAGGCCACAAATATTGTCAATGAAGGAGACAGGAGTAAAGCTGCTATTTTATCAAAGGCCACATACTATCTATCATAGCATACCATCTTTTTAATAGTAAGTTTTCTTTATTCTTTCTTTAAATGTTTATTTTTGAGAGAGAGAGAGAGAGAGAGAGAGAGAGAGAAAGAAATAGAGCACAAGTAGGGGAGGGGCAGAGAGAAAGGGAGACAGAATCCGAAGCAGGCTCCAGGCTCTGAGCTGTCAGCACAAAGCCCGATGTGGGGTTGGAACTCACGAACTATGAGATCATGACCCGAGCCGAAGTCAGACGCTCAAACGACAGAGCCACCCAGGAGCCCAAGGTCTTTTAACATATTAGGCTTTTCATTGTGTCATAGCAAAAACTTTACTCATGTTACTCTAGGAAGGCTCAGAAAACAAAGGTATGTACTCTAATAATTCAAATTTTGCTTTTATATAATAATGTTATATGGTAATTTGAATTGATTGATAACTAAACTTATATTTCTATTAAGTTTTTAATTTCTCAGGCTATTGTCTTATATATGTAAGTGATATTATAAGGAAATAAGAACGTTGTTTGTTTTATCTTTAAGACATATTTTATAAATGTTGAATTGTCTCTTCAAATTTAACTGTTTCCTTTGAAGTCATTTGCAAACACTGATATTATGACTCCTAGTTTGTCTCAATTTTTGCCTCAACTTAGTTAATCTTTGCCCATCCTTGCATTCTTAATTTTTGTTAAAATATGCATGCGGGCAAGTAAATATATCATACTTGTACAGTTCAACTACTTTCCAGAAAGTGAGCCCGCCATGTAACCAGCACAAAAATCTCACAGTAGAATGTGACTAGCACACTAGAAGCACCTTTCGCCCCTTCTAACCACTACCTCCACCTAGAGTCACTGTCTTCCTGAATTATAACAGCATAAATTAGTTTTCCCTGTTTTCATACTTAATATAAGTGGAATCGCAGAAAAGTCTGGCTTTTGTTGAACATCATCCATGTTGTTATATTTACAGTTAATTCATTCTCATTGATATATAACATTCATTACAAAAATATATCATTATTTATCTTCTGTTGGTAGCATTTGAGCATTTGGGAACCATTTTTGAAAATATTTCCTTCAAGAAACCATGAGGGTGCCTACAAAAGAGCAGTCAAACTCTACACCAATGTTTGGGGACAACTTTACCAATAAATACATCTCCCTAACTATGCTTCCTCCATCTTGGAAATACTCCTGCTTCTCCAACAGTGAGAAGCCTTTTTTTAAAAAAGTTTATTTATTTTTGAAAGAGAGAGTGCATGCATGGATGCACGCGGGGAGGTGCACATGAAGGGACATGCACACAAGCGAGGGACAGGCAGATAGAGAAGAGAGAGAGAATCCCAAGCAGGCGCTGCACTATTAGTGCATAGCCTGACAAGGGGCTCGAACTCATGAACCCTGAGTTCATGACCTGAGATGAAATCAAGAGACAGATGTTTAACCGACTGAGCCACCCAGGTGCCCTTTGTGAGCAGCTTTTTTTACCCCTTCAGTAACAGTCAAATATCATCAGGTTCCCAACCCGCTGTGTGCCCAACAAGCAACTCAATGATGCTTGTCCACTGTAGCTTGAATCTTCCATTCCTCTCAGACATATGTAGCACGGAATTCATACTATGATTGGAAGGTCCATACCAGGTGGCTGAGATGTTTCTCACTTAGCATTTGGGAACTAAGAGAGATTTAACTTGAAGGGCCTCGGCCAGTTGTACTGGAGTTCCTTCTATCACATATAACACTTCTAAAAGAGGCAACTCATCCCTAAAATTTAACTATCAGAGTAGGAGATGATGTCACAAGAACTAGTGGCTACAACAGAAGCCATAATTTTCCCACAAATTGCGAGCTTCCAACATGACTTGCAAAGCCAGTCTTTGCTCAGCCGTAGGAACGTCTGCACCAAGATTGGCGAAATGAATGGGAATGATATGGGTTGGAATTTTCTGTTAACACACTTAGATATATTATAGGCCTAATTTAATAAGTTATAACTTCATCTTCAACCTCATATTAGGAGGGACAGAGAAGCCTTTGGGGAATAATCAGATTTTAAGATTTTTTGTGTGTATTCAGCGTCACTGTCTTGAAAAGTTTACTCCAGGGCACATTTTTTGCCCCATATGAATTTTATGGAGGAATAATGCAGTTTCACAATTAAATCAGTCTGAAAAAGTTTTAGTACCTGGCCATACAGAAAGCTTCTCCAATCCAATTTGTTAACCACTGCAAGGATCAGATTCCATTTGTTCTCCATATTGGTCTGTCTTTCTAATACAGAACATAGTACAGAGGCGGTCAGAGCAAATATTTGTTGCAGAGAAATCACATTCAAATCTTTCTCCTTGGACATGTGTTTGCCAAGTATATATGTATTATATTTTTAGTTCTGTGATGATTATGTTTTCTTTTCTCTATGTAATCTTGACATTTCTTTGCAAGTGTTAGGACAAGGGAAATGTTTATATAAATTATCTGAATGGAAAAATTACTTCCTCCAAGAAACTTGTCTAGTTTTCTCCCTCAAGAGTTTAGTTTGCACAACAGAATATTCAAAGTGGGAAGAGGTTGAGGGAGATGTTTATGTAAGATCTGACATCCTGAGGTGAATACATTGAAAATTTACAGAAGCTCTTTAAATTTTCTATTTATAAGTGACTTGTGACTTTATTTGGAAATGCAAATCATGGCCCAAGGAGTCTCCAAACTCCATTTCAAGGGTATTTAAAAGGACATCAAGACATGCTGATTTTAATGTAAACTTAAAATGCTAATTTTCTTCATTAACTTAATTATTGGAGCAATGTAAGTTACTAAAATTAAAATCTGCTTCTAAGGAATAGTGATCATAAAATTGTTTGTTGTTATACATGTGTACATTAGCATGTGCATACATGCACATGCATGCACTGATGTAAAGCTTCTTTCTTAGAAATGATTTGTTGCATAGATGCAAAAAAAGCATTTGATAAAGTATGATATCCATTCATGATAAAATCTCTCTACAAAGCAGGGCTTGAGAGATAATATCCCAACATAATAAAGGCCTCATATGAAAAACCCTTATTTGAAAAAGTCTTACATGGCCTCAATGGTGAAAAACTGAGAGCTTTTCCCCTAAGATCAGGAACAAGGATGTCCATTCTCACCATTTTTATACAACATAGTACTGGAAGTCTCAGCAACAGCCATTAGATAAAATTAAGAAACAAAAGGCATCTGAATTAATAAAGAAGAAGTAAAACTTTCACTATAGCAGATGACATGATAATATACATAGAAAATCCTAAAGACTCCACCAAAAAAAATTACTGGATCTGATAAATGAATTCAGTAAAGCCACAGAATACAAAATAAATATTCAGAAATCTGTTGCATTGCTACAAGTTGCAGACTATGAGTCTGGAGTTCTCTCTTATCCAGCAAGAGAACGGATGTAGAATTTAATACGAGAGAGGCTAGTGTCCAGGAAGAGACAAGAACTCTGAACAGGGGTTTTGTCTCTATATTTACTGAGTGCTCAAGATCTTACACACATGGTAGGTGTGAAGAAAACAATCGATAGTAATCTTTAACTTGTGTGAGTAGGAAGCAAAGGGCCTGGGGGCAAGTGGTGTTTGTGATCAAGGTACATTGGTGCCAGACGGAAAGTAATTCCCTGCAGGTGATATAACAAGTTTCTTGTGATACCATTACAATGTCTTGCTAACTAACCTTGGGCGCTTTTGCCCCATGGTGGCGGCTTTCTGCCCTAAGCTTTTTTCTAACCCATTTATGTAAGTATAAGGAATTCTTGAACCTATTTCCCACACCTATACACTAATAATGAAGCTGCAGAAAGAGAAATTAAGAAAACAATCTCATTTACAGATGCACTTGAAACAATAAAAGATCTAGGAATCAACTTAATCAAAGATGTGAAAGACCTGGATGCTGAAAACTATAAAACACTAATAAAAGAAATTCAAGATAACACAAAGAAATGGAAAGACATTCCATCCTCATGAGTTGGAAGAACAAATATTGTTAGAACGTCTATACTACCTAAAGCAATCTACAGATTTAATATAATCCCTAGCAAAATACCAATAGCATTTTTCATAGAACTAGAGAAAATAATCCTAGAATTTGTATGGAGCCACAAAAGACTCCAAATAGCCAAAATTGTCTTGAAAAAGAAAAACAAAATTGGAGGTACACAGTTCCAGATTTCAAGTTACATGACAAAGTGGTAGTAATTACAACAGTATGGTACTGGCATAAATATAGACACATAGATCAATGGAACAGAACAGAAAAACCAGAAATAAACCCATGATTATGTGGTCAATTAATCTTCAACAAAGGAGGAATGAACATACAATGAGAAAAACACAGTCTCTTCAACAAATGGTGTTGGGAAAACTGGTCAGCTACATCTAAAAGAACGAAATTGGACCACTTTCTTTAACTATGTACATAAACTCCAAATGGATTAAAGACCTAAATGTGAGACCTGAAACCATAAAAATCCTTACAGAGAGCACAGGCAGTAATCTCTCTGACAGTAACAGTTTTCCAGGTATGTTTCCTGAGGCAAGGGAAACAAAAGCAAAAATGAATTATTAGGATTACATCAAAATAAAAAGTTTGTGCACAGCAAAGGAAGCAATCAACAATACTAAATGGTGGCCTATGGAATGGAAGAAGATATTAGCAAATGACATGGCCAAAAAAGGGTTAGTATCTGAAGTATAGAAACAACTTATATAATTCAATATCCCAAAAACAAATATCCAATTGAAAAATGGGCAGAAGACACGAATAAACATTTCTCCAAAGAGGACATGCATGTAGGTAGCCAACACACATATGAAAAGATGCTCATTGCTCATCATCAGGGAAATGCAAATCTAAACTACAGTGAGATACCACATCACACCTGTCAGAATGGCTAATATCAAAAACAGAAGAAACAAGTGTTGGCAAGGACGTGGGAAAAAAGGAACCCTGTTGTGCTATTGGTGGGAATGCAAATTGGTGCTACCATTGTAGAAAACAGTATAGAGGTTCCTCAAAAAATTGAAAATAGAACTACCCTAGGATCCAGGAATTACACTATTAGGTATTTGCCCCAAAAATACAAAAACATGAATTCAAAGGGATACATGCAACTCTATGTTTATTGCAGCATTACTTACAAGAGACAGACTATGGAAGCAGCCCAAGTGTCCACTGATAGATGAATGGATAAAGAAGAAGTGGTTTATATATACACAATGGAATATTATTCAGCCATTAAAAAAGAATAAAGTCTTTCCATTTGCGACAACATGGATGGATCTAGAGAGTATAATGCCAAGTGAAATAAGCCAGTAGGAGAAAGACAAACACCATATCATCTCATCCGTATACAGAATTGAAGAAAGTAAACAATGAGCAAAGGGGAAAAAAGAGAGAGGCGAAGAAACGATCTCTTAACTATAGGGAATGAAGTGATGGTTACCAGCGGGGAGGTGGGTGGGGAGATGAGGGTAATAGGGAATGGGGATTAAAGAGTACACTTATCATGATGAAAGAAATAATAGGGCACCTGGGTAGCTCAGTCAGTTGAATGTCCAATGCTTGATTTCAGCTCAGGTCACAGTCTCATGGTCTCATTGTTTGTGGGATCGAGCTCTGCACCGAGCCCTGTGCTGACTGCTTGGGATTCGATCTGTCTCTCACTCTCTCTCTGTACTCCTCCCTTGCTCATGCTCTGTCTCTCTCAAAATAAATGTAAAAAAAGGAAAAAATGATAAAAAATTAAAAAATAAAATTAGAAAAAAAGAATGATTTTTTGCACTTATTCTTAAAATCTAACTAATTAGGAAATTAGGGTGGCTAATCTCCAGGTACAGTTAAGTATCAACATTTTCAGTTCCAGTTGTCCTCTACAGAAATCTGAGAAACTATGCCCCAGCTCTATGGTAACTTATTTAAGCCCTGTGAAAACAAAACCAAATGAACTTTTCATTGTCTAATGTATCCTTGCTCCTTGCTCCCAGAGGTATGGATTCTTGATTTTCATGTTTGCATCTGCATCTGATTCTCCTTCTCTAACCCATTGTTTCGTATCATAACTTATGCATTATCTCATCTTGATTGTTTCATCTGGGCTATTGATTTGGAAATGGCTTGTATTTTTCTTACTGGGCACACTCCATTGAAAATCACTGGGTAGGTATGCAGATCTATCGTTTTTTTCTCCCTGGGTAAGACTGCAAAGACTCATGTATTCTATGAGCTTCTATTAATATCAACTGCTTCAGTTTGTTTTTACTGTCTTGTATCTCCTTTCCTTTCAGCACAAGCTCACACAGGCCTACCTTTTAGTGTGATAATTTGCAATTAGGCAAAAAGATACACATATTAAAAACTGAACAAATGACTAGTTAAAGACTATATTACTGTCCTCTCTTAAAAGCTCAGTGCTATAGCCTAGAATATTTCCTTTGGTCGTTTTAATAGGTCAAACTTCATTATTTGGATTTCCATTCATCCTCAAACTCCCAGAATATTTCTCAAAGATGGATTTTATGGATAATCAGCAATCATTTTTGGAGTTGATGACACTCACAGATTTTATATTTGTTTCTTCCCAAACTTTTCTTCCATCTGCTTTTCTAAAATTCTACTAATTTTAGATCCTAAATACATCTCATATTTATCGACTAAATTTATCTTCCCTTTAATAATTTTAACTACTGGTATCTATGTCTCTCTCTCTCTCTCTGAAATTGTCACAGTATCTTTTTTATTTTCTTGTGCCTCTCTTGCCTCGCTGAAATCTACACCATACCCGAACATATAAGTTACAAACATCACTGAAATCATATCGCTCTCTCGCTTAAAATTATTCAGCAGTTTCTTGTGACTCTCTGAATAGACACCCAAATTCTACCCATGGCCGACAGGATGCCACTGATTTGACCTTCTTCCTCTCCACCCTCTCTCTAGAGCTATGGCTGTCTTCATATCAGCCACATTCCAGAAGGTTCCATGATCCATTCCATCTACACCCTCCTCACATACTGCTTTCTGCCTATTTTCACAAGTTAATTTCTAACCCCTGTCAGGTCTCAGTTGAAGACACACTCCTCAGGGAATCTTTCCTTTAGCTCAGTCTGGATGTGATCCTTTTTGGGACATACATTTTCAAAAGAGTTCTTCCTTTATATGTTGTCACTAGTCACAGAGATAATCTCAAATTTAGGTTTCTTTGACTTTGGACCTCCCAGTGGGTTGGATCTAGATAAGGCAATATTTTGTACTGTTTTGCTTGTAGTTAAAACATATTTGCTTAGCATCATTCCTGTCTCATGTCTTAATATGTCAGCCAAACAAATTACTGAATATTACTGTTACTATCTTGAAAACAGAATCAATGAGGATTGATTTAAACTTCTTAATTTTTTCCAAATATTAACCTATTATAAAATAGAATATACAAAAAAAGTTATGCAAAAAATGAGAAAACATATTTAAAAACCTGGAATCAAGGTCTTTATCATATGGCCCCCAAATCTCAATAAAGTAAATAAAAATGAAGTTGTTTATATATAAAATTTTAAATTCTTTTATATATAAAAAGACAAATAGAAACTGGGATATGTTTGCAATAAAAATGGGTTAATTTATAATGAGTTCATTTACAATCGGTTACCACAAATAAATTACAAAATTATGAACTCCTTATTAGGAAAATGAAAAGAGAAATGATCAGAGAAATCAAAGTAAGCCATGCGAATGGTTACAACAAATTGTTGATGCTTCTTATCATAAAAATTAATTGTATATACAAAAACCACAATATCAGAACTGTATTTAATTTTCTAGACAAATTAAAAAACTTTTTCTATCCTCTACTTAGAATTTAAAGAGAAGCACACAGAATAACAAGGAAACAAATCAACTCATAAACTTAACAAGTGGCAAATCTATAAATTCAAGGGCTGATAAGCTTCATGAAGGGCATTATATCTTTAAAGAAAAGAGACTCTCAAAGACTAAGAAAAAACTGAGGGTAAGGGGGATGAGGGAGGGGGGAGAGGGGGTGATGGGCATTAAAAAGGGCACATGTTGGGATGAACACTGGGTGTTATATGTAAACCAATTTGAAAATAAACTATTATAAAATTAAAAAAAAAAAAAAGAAATGGAGGCTTCTAAGATTTAGTGGAATTCCACAGTAGGTTCTAGGACTTAGTGGAATTCCATGGCCCTCTCTTCAGAGAAACCTCAGATCTCCACCATCTTCCCTGGGCAATCACTCACATCAGAGTTTAACTTCCCAGTCTATGTTTGGATAGAAGACGGAGAATACCATATTGAATTTGCTTGGTCTTGATGCTATAGATGATAGGATTCATTAAAGGAGGGAATAGGAAGTAGACATAGCTCATTATTATGTGGACCACTGGTGGCACATTCTTCCCAAACCTGTGAATGAATGACAGACCAATCACAGTAACATAGAAGATGAGAACACAGCCAATGTGGGAGATACAAGTATTGAGGGCCTTGGTTCTCTCTTCACCAGAGGCTATGCCCATGACAGTCTTAAGAATTAGGATATAGGAGAAAAGGATGATCAGAGAATCTAGGAAGACTGTTAAAAGAACCAAAATTACAGGGTAAAGTCTATTGAAAGTTATGTCGGCACAGGCCAGTTTCATGACTTCTTGATGAAGACAGAAAGCATGGGAGAGAACATGAGAGTGGCAATATGGAAATGAAAAAAGACGCAGGATTACAGGGATGATGGATATAAAACCCCTCATAAATGCTCCCATCCCTAACGTTACCACGCGAATATTGGTGAGAATGGAAGTGTATTTCAAGGGATTGTGGATGGCAATGAAACGGTCATAGCCCATGGCAAGCAAGATACCCGATTCCACGATGGAAAGGGAGTGAATGAAGTAGGCCTGCAGGAAGCAGGCTCCGTGGCTCACCTCCCGGTGATTCATCCACAAGACACCCATCACAGTTGGCATCGTGGTCAATGTCACCATCAGATCTGTGCCTGCCAGCATGGCAAGGAAATAGTACATGGGTTCGTGGAGGCTGTGGTCAGCCTTGATGAGGTAGAGGAGAGTGCCGTTGCCAAGAAGCACAGAGACGTAGACGGCAAAGAAGGGGATGGAGATCCAGTGATGAGCAGCCTCCAGACCTGGGAAGCCAGTCAGCAGAAAGGGGGCAGCACTAATATTGGCCCACATAGTATGTCCACAGGTGGAGAGCAACTTTCTAGAAACCTTTAAACCAGGAACCCAGACATTTTAGTGGTATTTTATCACAGAAGCCTCAATCACAATCTTCGTACAGGGAGGTAATCAATCGATGTGATGAATGTAACTCCGCAGATATTTTCCTTTCCTCCAGAAGAAAAGTAGAGGTTTGCAGGTTATACTTAGATAAGGAATGTTAGCCTTTCCCTAATTAGAAAAAAAATTTGGTTAATAGTTAAAATTTTCTCAAATTAAAACCTTTTCATTCATTTTTCTTACAACATCAGGTCCTACTATTGTGTGTATGCTTAAATGTTTTCTCCAGTAACAGTGTATAATGACAACAAACAAGGTAAGTACGAGTGGATAATAGCCTTACTTAGTTCCTTTCTTGCTATGATTGCTATGTTTCTGACACATTTAATTTCGATTTTGCATTTATCTTTCACAGTCATGATAAATACATATGCCTTTTCAGAAAAACTTGCCTTTGTTTGCTTTTGAAATTGAATGTTGGCGTTTAATGGAACACAGGCACCACCATCACTTCTGACTGCTTTCTTACTTGAACCAATATCCCTTTTTAAAGGTTGACTACCAGAACCTTGGTCCACAGACCAGCCACAACTAACAAGCACAGGGACTTGCTAGACATGTGGCCTTAGACAGACTGTACCTCCAACCCACTGAACCAAAATTAGCATTTGATCATGATCCCCAAGTGATTCCGGTGCAATGTAATATCTGAGAATCACTGCTCTCAGCATTTCATATTTATTTCATCTTGGAATCCTCTGGATTACTTTTGGATTCTTCCACCTGGCTGGTTTCTTTGTCCCTCCAAATATACTCATACATTTCTTTTTCATAGCTCCTTGGTTCACTGGTTTTCTTGTCTTTCCAAAATCTTTTGACATAATTGAACGTTCATATTCTTTCTCTATGCTCCCTATTACCTCTTAGCTCCTTTTCTTTCGATACTTAACATCTGATAAGCTGTTGCTTATGTGACTGGTCACATTACAATGTTCCTACAGCCTAAGATGTCAGTCATTTCTACTACTTCTGCTTTTTTGGTGACCACAGCCCCAATTAAAGTACCTATTACATTTTATCCTGCAGTCTTATGTTATCAAAAATTTATAAGTGGAATACTTTCTCATAAAATGTCCTTAGTATCAAAAATAAATCAGAATCAGGAAAATTCACAAGGAACATAACTCTTGTATAAGAAAATGCTCTGAAGTTACATTTGTGTGAGTATGCTACTCATTGAGATAGAAATCACCACCTCTAAGTGTTCCCTGAAACTAAAGCATATCACATCATACAGAGGTTTAAATTACAAACGTTCTACTCCTGAAAGTTTGCTGAGGTTTAAAAACAGGGATGAAAAAACAGTATGTAAGAGGAAGAGAAAAACAGTTGGGAGAAATAGTAAATTAGAAATACCTATTCTATAGGGAAAAGAATAGCAAAAACAAAACCCATAAGGTCCTGAATTTATTTAAGAAACAGAATTCAGAATGATTAAACTGTATTTCCAGACTGCAAGCTTCTCCTTGAAAATTAATTAGGTCTTCTTAGAGACTGATAATACAATGTCCAAGACCAACAAGGACATACATTTTTACTATTTTTATGAGCAGAAAAATTTTTGAGGAACAGGGAGACTATTTCTCTCTATAGCTAGGCTTGGGTCAGAAAAATAACAAGAGGGGTGCCTAAGTGGCTCAGTCGGTTAAGCGTCCGACTTCAGCTCAGGTCATGGTCTCATAGTTTGTGGGTTCAAGCCCCATATCAGGCTCTTCCTGACAGTTCGGAGCCTGGAGCCTGCTTCGGATTCTGTGCCTCCCTCTCTCTCTGCTGCTCCCTGGGTTGTACTCCTTCTCTCTCAAAAATAGATAAACATAGAAAATAAAAAAAGAAAAATAACAAGATATAGGCAAAGCTATGATAGTTCTAAGAATGTAAAAGGCAGCACATGTTCCTGAGCCTTTGGAATGAAGGGAAAACCTGCCCAGGATGAAAAAAAGACTGATATTTATCCAGGAGCAGGTGGCGGGGAGGGTTCTAGGGTTACAAGATGTAATCATGAAACTGAGGCCACTACAGGCAATTCCCTCAGTGCTGACACCATACTGCATGCACCTTCCCAGGGCTACATTATGTAGCAAAATTTCCAAAATCATGGCTTGGCTGCATATGGGTTTATTTGTTGACAAATGTTGAGAAAATTACATCAGGAGCGGAAGAATGGATGGAGATAGGAAAGCAGTGGTCTTGAAATTGATCAGAGGTTCACAACTCAGAACATGTATTTTCTTTAGCGACTTCCTAAGGTTCTGGGGAATCTGTCTTATCAATGTCTGATGAATTGTCCTTCAAAGGGCACTATACACATGAAGGTATAGACAGCCAACAGAAGCACCATTCCTTAGTATCACCTGGGATGAGGGGAAAGATGACTATTTTGAACTCCACATGACGGCTGACTGCACCTATGTCAAATGCTGAGAAAACCATTAAATAAGTGCAGTCTCTGTCCTGAAGAATCTAACAATACACACTAGCAGAGTTTATAATTGGTTCTGTCACTGTGCAGTTTTATGCAAAGTATTGACAAAGAATGTCTTAACAGGGTTCATAATGCTGAAGAGATCTTGATAATCTACTAACATGACTTTCAGGTTATGATGTTTTTCTAGGTAAATAGTATTCCTAGACTTGTAGCAACTCACACACACACACACAGGCTTGCAGATACATAGAAACACCCCAAAGTGCTCATCTGAGAGCATCACTTGATTCTCAGTGGATATAGGGGAGGGAAAGAAGCAGAAATGGCTCCGGTGTATTAGGAAAGAAAGGAGAGGGAAGATATGTGGACCTCAAAAGGAAGTAATGAAGAGAGAATCCACATGAAGTCCAAAGGCACAGGTAAACAGAGAGGAGAGTGTTATTTCTCCTCTCCTTCATCCACTCTTCCCATCTTCTCCTTCCTCCTGAATGGGATGAGGAATAGGCCCCAACAGGCACAAGGCCAGGGTCTCAGGTTTTTTATTCTCCCTAGTAGTCCTACCTGCCATTTCGAAGAGAGCAGCTCCCAAAGTGTAAACGCACATGCACACACACACGCGCGCACACACACATATGCTATTAGCATCTAATAAAGACTATAAACTTGTACCCAGAAAAATGGGTAAGAGCACAATACAATGTCACATTTAATTTAGGCATTCATGGCTATGGTGATGTGAACCCAAGGGTCCCACACTAGAAAAGCCAAATCTACCAGAGTTCCTTTAATACACTTACTGAAAAAAAAAAAGGAAGGAATCTGTGAAGTAGATGTTTCCCAC
The DNA here is from genome assembly GCA_030068075.1 of Paguma larvata. NCBI lineage: Eukaryota > Metazoa > Chordata > Mammalia > Carnivora > Viverridae > Paguma > Paguma larvata. The sequence goes on from CM057831.1 coordinate 59,260,366, forward strand.
CTCAGCTAGGATCTTCTCTCTAGGCAAGCCTCTGGAAAACCTTAAATGCTTTTCTTGACCGCATATAACATCAGAAAGGAGAGGAGTCATTCCATATTTCTGTTCCTGGCACGCACCCACTCCAGTCTTGTTGCTGTAATGGGGACCTGCTCCTGCCCTATTCGAAGACCAGGTTTAGTTGAGGAATCATCTAAACTCCTCCTCAGGAGGCCCCATTAGAAAGCTTATAAATAAAGAAACCACTTCCCCAGAGTTAGCTTTACAGCCACTCAGGAGACCCCTTGATCTCCCTTCCCTCTCTCTTCTTTCTGGGCGTGGCATAGCTGCTTTGATTTGATTTGATTAACCTGTGCCACTTAACCAATGTCCTCGGGTCATTCATGCTCCCAAAGGATGTGAGAAACTCAGATACCGGCAAAGGTGGAATATCAGGGCTTGGTTACATAGCGCCTTCCCCCTGAATCCTCAGCTTCAGGGTTTAAGAAATCCATGCATGTCCTTCCTGTTTTCTACCTCCACTGCCACAAGTGTGCCAGTTTCTCTCAGGGGTCACAGGTACCATTGGTGATCCTAGAGCTTATAAATTCCAGTTGCATTTTTATCTTTTCCGTTTCTTTGGGGAAATCAGTTCTGATTCAGAAGAACATGAGTGAATTTCTTAACAGCCACGTGTATGGGGACAGCCAACTTTTTGTCTTAAAAATCACCTTATTTTTAGATCATTAGCCTTTTTATGTTGCCTTCACAATGAACAGAGTGGAACATTATAGTGGGTACGAGAAAGAAAATATTTACTGCAAACTTTAATCACTGCTGCATAGATGACAGCATGCTAAAGGGAGCACACAGAAAGTATCTCTGGGCTCAGGGAAAACTTCCCAGAGGAAATGTGATTTCAGCTGAGAACCGAACAATGAGGATGGTAAGGAACATAGTAGTTGTGAGTAGAATCGAGTTTAGTACCAAACAGAGAGAAAAAAAAGTACACAGGCCAAAGCTAATAAAGTAATATGATGAATTCTTAGGGTGCCTGGGTGGCTCAATCACTTAAGCATCTGACTCCTGATTTTGGCTCAGGTCATGATCATGTGGTTCATGGGATCGAGCCCCACACGGGGCTCTGCACTGTCAGAGCAGATTGGGATTCTGCTTGGGATTATCTCTCTCTCTCTGCCTCCCTTTCCTGCTCATGCTCTCTCTCTCTCTCTCCTAAAAACAAATAAATATTAAAAAAAGAAATACATTCAAACAAAAAGAATTTTAATATAGCTAAAACAAAACATGTGGGAAAATGTGACACAGAACGAATGTGTGGTAGCAGGTTCTAATCACGTACGGTCTTACAGATCACGGAAGGAGTTTTGATTTCGCCCGAGAGCAATGAATGTGAAATAAAGGGGTGGGTGGTCAAGATCAGATCATCTCTCTTGTAAGTTTACTTTGGTTAAAGTATGAAGGACACATTGAAAAGGCAGAAGAGTGAGTGAGGAGAGTGTAAGATACAACTGCAATAATCCAGGAGAAAAACAGTGCTGCTGTGGATGTAGTGAGGCATTGTCAGTAGGGTTGCATAGAAGTGGATGGGAGAAAGATTGCATGGCTTAGAAAGAGGAGAGGTTGGGGGGGTGGCTCAGGAGGTTAAGCATCTGACTGCAGCTTAGGTCATGATCATGATTCGTGAGTTCGAGCCCCAGGATGGGCTCTGTGCTGACAGCTCAGAGGCTGGAGCCTGCTTCACATTCTGTGTCTCCCTCTCTCTCTGCTCTCCCCTGCTTGTGCTCTGTCTCTTTCTCTCTCAAAAATAAATGAACATTGAAAAAAATTTTTTAAAGAAAGTAAGAGGAGAGGTTGGTGACTGAAGGTGGTAGATTAAGGAGAGAGAATAAAGATGATTTATCTGTGTTTCTGATTTTCTCTGGGTGGAGATATTAAAATAGGGATGGCAGAAGAGACTGACTTTATTAAGTAATCAACAATTATCTGTTATTTGACTCTTTTGCACTCAGCATTGCTTTACACACTGGATTTGGAAAAAGAGAACCATTCAGTTGAGGACTTTGTGTGTCTGTAAGCAGTCAGGCAGTAATGTCTCCTAAGCAATTATATATGTGCATCTTGAGTTTAAAAAACAAATATGAGAGTAGGAGGAAGGACCTTAGAATAGTCAATAAGCAGGTCAGATTAAGTTAGATTGAAAACTGTGTTTCAAACTACTAGAAGCAGTGGTTAAGAGCATGGGCCCCAAAGCAGGAGTATAGGTATGAGCCCAGACCTACTTCCCATAAGTTCTGTGTCTTGAACACTGGAGCTTCTATCCCTAAAACGGGGATGATGGAAATTGTTGAAACAATTGTCATGAATGTTGGTAAAGACTGCTGGTAAAAACTGTGTAAGTTAGCTTATGTATATATTGGCACAGTGCCTGGAAAATGTTCAGATCTACATAAGGGGTAATGTTTTGTTTTGTTTTGTTAAGTTTTCTCAGAAGAGTATAAAAGAATGAAATGTCAAGGATCAATTTTAAATAAACCCAAAAGGGACACCTGGGTGGCTCAGTCAGTTAAGTGTCCGACTTTAGCTCAGGTCATGATCTCACAGTTCGTGGGTTTGAGCCTCGAGTCGGACTCTGTGCTGATTCTGTGTCTCCCTCTCTTTCTCTGCCCCTCCCCCAATGGCGCTCAGTCTTTCTTTCTCTCAAAAATAAATAAACCTTAAAAAAATAAATTAATTAAATAAAATAAACCCAAACAAACAAGCAAACAAACACATAGGGTAGTAATATAAGAGCCTCCAAAGAACTGAAAATAAAACCATGTAGGTTGTCAAGGCAAACGAAGACAAGAAGGAATCAGAAATAAAAGTGCCAGTGCCCTGTGTTGTCCCGGGGGAAAACGATATTGGGAGTAACCGAGGGAGAAGCTGGAAGGAGCACCATCATCTCCAAAGGCTATTTAAAACATATAATGATTATGCTGATTAGCTATGTATTTCATCACATGAAAGAAGCATTATATATTTAATGATTTTCTGCTCGCTGAATTGTTCTTCTCTTCTATTTTAGTGTTGACAGATCAAAATTTTCAGATGTTTGCCTTTGGCAAACTAATGTAATACTAATAAAATAATTACTAATACTAAGATAATACTAATATAATTAATAGGAAATATGAGTGCAAATAGCCTGCATTTTGTCATTCTTTACTGACAGATAATGAGGCTGAGAGATTAAAGGAGTTGTTCAAGATCACAAAGGTTGTAAGTAAAGGAGGCAAGAGGAAAGGTGCTTTTTTCTTTCTTTATTTTTTTTTTAAATGTTTATTTATTTTTGAGACAGAGAGAGACAGAGCATGAGTGGGGTAAGGGGCAGAGAGAGGGAGACACAGAATCCAAAGCAGGCTCCAGGCTCTGAGCTGTCAGCACAGAGCCCGATGCGGGGCTCAAACTCACAAACCATGAGATAACGACCTGAGCTGAAGTCGGCCACTCAACCGACTGAGCCACCCAGGCGCCCCAACTTTTTTCTTTAAAGACCATATTCTCTGTGCCATACTGTGCATTTTTAAATTTTAACAAATTTTCCATACTTCCTAAGAATAAATTGATGCAAGTAAATTTACTATATTTGATGTTATAACACGATTACAGTTTTAGCTTTTTAAATGCAATAGTGTGTTCCATACCTTTAGATATACTCCACCCATTTTATCTGGATAAGTTTGAGAACAAAGTATATATTGTAAAAGTTAGAATATAATTTTATACACAATAATTGGTAACTATAACTTCTATGAAATGTTAAATTTTTAAGATATTTTTGCTTAGATGATAAAAACAAAGATCATGCTTGTTGCATCTTCTTTAAATAGTTTATAAATATGAAATTTCCTGTCTATTTGCTTGTTTTTACTTGAATTCATTTCTAGGTATCACTCTATTAGAGACACTTACATTTCAAATTATCATTGACCTCAGGTAACCATGAAGACAAATCATTCTGAGAGACTAAAAAATTACAAGATACAGCAAACCAACCTACCAAACAGGGCATCAAGACTAAGGTCAATGTCCCTGGGAGTATGATAGGGGTAAGGGGTAAGAATCAGAGTAATGAGTCTCTGTTATTTCAATGACAGTAATGCCAGTCCTTTTGACTGTGAGCCGCATTGGCTTTGTATAGTCCATGCTCCCAAGAAACACATCCCACAGAGGGGAGAAACTCCAAGGTAAGCAGATCAGAATCAAATTCTATGGAAAGAGAGAAGGCGATTGATACCATTCCTTATCTGCTTGGTCTTAATACTATAGATTATTGGATTCATAAATGGGGGAAAGAGGAAGTAAATATAGCTCATGATAATATGAGCTCCATGTGGCACATATTTCCCAAATCGATGAATGAGGGTCAGCCCAGTAACGGTGACATAAAAAACCAGGACACAGATAATATGGGAGACACAAGTGTTTAGAGCCTTAGCCTGCTCCTTACCTGAGGCAATTCCCATGACAGTATTCAGGATTAGAATATAAGAGATGAGGATAAGCACAGAGTCCAAAAAACCAGTTAATGAGACCAGGACTATAGGATAGAGTCTGTTGAAGGTGATGTCAGCACAGGCCAGTTTGATCACATCCTGGTGTAGGCAGAAAGCATGAGAGAGAACATGGGATCTGCAGTAGGGGAATCCAGAGAGGGTCACGATTATGGGCACAATAAGTATAAATCCCCTCATTAGAACCCCCAGACCTATCTTCACCACCTTAGCATTGGTGAGAATGGAGGTGTATCTCAGAGGACTGCGGATGGCAATAAAACGATCATAGGCCATAACAAGCAAGACTCCAGACTCTACAATAGACAGTGAATGGATTAGATAGGCCTGAAAGTAGCAGGCTCCTTGGCTGATTGCCTTGTGATCAAGCCACAGAACGCCAAGTACTGTGGGCATCGTTGTCAAAGTCACTCCAAGGTCCGTGGCTGCTAACAGAGCCAAAAAGTAGTACATCGGCTGGTGGAGAGTGTGGTCTTCTCTGATAAGGAAGAGGAGGGTGCTGTTGCCGAGAAGTATGGAGACATAAATGACAAAGAAGGAGATGGAGATCCAAGGATGAAATATCCCCAGACCTGGGAAGCCAGTCAGTAGAAAGGGGGCAGCACTGATGTTAGACCACATGGTGGATCCCTGAGAAGAAACAAAAAAGCTCTCTGTAGACCAACACTGTACAGTAGAAATATAATTTTAGCCATATATGTGTTATAAAATTTTCTAGTAGCCACATTGAAAAGAATAAAAAGGAAAAAGTCAAAAGTAAATTTAATACTACATTGTATTTAATCCACCATCTCTAAAATATAGTCCATATATATCTGTATCTTTGTCCATCTCTAGTTCTGTCATCTAGTTTATTCTCCTCTCTATGGTGAACATATCTTATATTGTAGGAAAGAAGTTGGTCCTTTCAGTTTGGATCCACCATTCACATTATGTGTCCATTGATTCTACAAAGAGGAACTGGTGATACCTACCTATATGAGGAACTTGACTTGGCATTAAGGACATTCAAACCTCATGGTCTTGTCACAAAAATAAGTTCTTTTTCAAAGTGGGTCTCTTTTGCACTGCTGGTGGGAATGCAAACTGGTGCAGCCACTCTGGAAAACAGTATGGAAGTCCTCAAAAAATTAAAAATAGAACTACCCTATGACCCAGTAATTTCACTACCAGGTATTTATCTAAAGGATACAGGTGTGCTGTTTTGAAGGGACACATGTACCCCAATATTTATAGCCGCACTATCAACAATAGCCAAAGTAGAGAAAGAGCCCAAGATGAATGGATAAAGAAGATGTGGTATATATCTACAATGGAGTATTACTCAGCAATCAAAAGGAATGGAATCTTGACACTTGCAACTATGTGGATGGAACTAGAGGGCATCATGCTAAGTGAAATGAGTCAGTCAGAGAAAGACAAATATCATACGACTTCACTCATATGAGGACTTTAAGATACAAAGCAGATGAACAGAAGGGAAAGGAAGCAAAAATAATATAAAAACAGGGAGAGGACAAAAACATAAGAGACTCTTAAATATGGAGAACAAACAGGGTTACGAAGAATTGTGAGAGGGGGGATGGGCTAAATGGGCAAGGGGCATTAAGGAATCTACTCTTGAAATCACTGCTGCACTGTATGCTAACTAACTTGGGTGCACATTTAAAAAAATTAATTAAAAACTATTCTGAAAAAGCTAAAAAAATAAGCTCTCTTTCAGTGATACTGTATATACTTGAATTGTAGCTGACACTATAATACTTTGTGTGGATAAGTATATTCTGCAACCCCACAGGACAAACACACTCAGGAAACCCCTGAGAGGGGTGCCTGAAGCTTGTCCACGTACCTCCTAACCCCATGGGACTGTAAGATTTCTAAACTTTTTGCCTCAAGGAAGCATTGCATTTGGTGCTGAAGACAACAGGTAGAAACTTAGAAGTGACTGTTTTTTTTTTTTTTCAATTCCTAAATTTTACCTGAGGGTAATCACATTTAGCTCACTAAAATGAAATGAGCTATTGAGCTGTGAAGAGATAGGGTGGGCCTAATCTAATGCCCTTAAAAGCAAAGATTTTTCTCAGACTAGTGGTGGAACAAGAACCCAAGTATTTCAAAGTTTGAGAAGAACATGACAGATAGTTACTAGTTGGAAGATGTAGGAGCCACATAAGAAGGAATTCAGGAAGCCTCTAGGAGCAGAGAAACAGTCCCAGATGATAGCCTGCAAAAAAAATTAGGGACGTCAGACTTATTGCCATAAGGAAATATATTCTGCCAACAACATGAATTAGTTCGGGAGTGGATTCCTCCCTAGAACTTTCATACAACACCCCAGCCCAGCCATGGCCTTGATGATAGATTCACGACATCCTAACAGAGACCCAGTCAAGCCTACCAGACTCTGACCTACAGGACTGTGGTATTATAAACAAGTCTTGTGTTAAGCAGCTGTTTTTGCTAATTTGCTATGCAGTGATAGAAAATGAAAACAGTATCATTAAAAATTAAACTAATATTTAAAGTTTATGCAAGTTACTTATTGTGTCAATTAGACAATCTAAAAAAATGCCCCATGACAAAGTCCCATAAAGCTTCAGTGGCTTACATTACACCATGACTTTTTCACTCATATGCATGGCTCAGGCTCATTTCAGTTGGCCTGTGGTTGGGTACATCTGGTGATTTCTGGCTCTCTTGCACGTGCACCTAACATTCAGCTGGATGTCATCTCCATCCTGTCATCTTCCTGTTCCCTCCGTCTTATGCCCATTACGGTTTTCTTGGGTTTAAATCTTATTCCTCACTTTGCTCTCTCCCTGTAGCGAAGTCCCATATATCTCTTCTGCATCATCCAGGCTCCAGCGCAAAAGTTAATGCAAACTGTTTTGTCTTTTACATCATATTACTAGTCTCTCAGACCTGGGGACTCTAATGAACTCATCCCATTAAAACATGGATGTATTTTCAATCCACTGCTAGCTTGTTTTTATTGACTGCTATGGGAATGCATTAGTCTTCCTGGAAGCAAGGACAGGTTTTGACATAGATTATCAGATCATTAATGAAATTTCAATAGTCTTATTTTTAACACAGTGATGCACTAACTGGCTGGTAAGCTGATAGTTAAACTGAGTTAAGTATTGACATTGACTTCCAAATACTACTTATTGATACACTAATTGGCTAATGTGTAAGCTGACTGATCGAAGCACAGTCTTTACCAAACAAATGTCCAATTAAGAGTGACCAATAACTCACTAACACCCTGAGTATGTGGTCACCTTCAGGCCCTCAAACTCTAATTTTTTCTCAATGGTGGATATTTATGACCAGTTCTGACTGTGTCTTACCCCCAGTAGAGCTCTTATACTATGACAATCCCAAGTGTTAAAGGAATGGCAACTCTTAAGGTGAGGCATAGAGATAAGAACACACAAACAGTTTTGTCCTGTAACTGAGACTTGGTCAAATTACTGAAGGCAAAAAGCGCAAAGAAGGGGAGGACAGAAAGGCAACAGAGGGAGATATGAGAGAAAGAAAACTGAATATAGAAAATAAAAATAGCACTAAGAGGAGGAAAAGATGTGATGTCAGAACCTGTATGTATCATGATAGCCCTGCCCTGCACCTGTCCTCCCAACATTAGTCTCTTCCTCTTCCCAACTCTTCCAAACAATATTCCTGTTGTAGGAAAAATATTATTGATAGCCCTGGACTAACAAAAAAAGTCTAGGTAGCAACCTGGATCTCTTGATTATTCATATATGCATCATAATTTAAAAACAAGACAAGACAAAACAAAAAAAGCACTGCATATATCTGAGATCCAGTATTTTCCAGGGAGTTTTTCTTTCTAGAGAACTTTTCTGTTGCAATCCGTTACACTAGACACAATCAATCATGGATACACGCAGCTTTCCTCAGTTCTCTACTCGCCATCTTGCAACATCTACACGAAGAAAGAGTAGTCCAAGAAGAGCAATCTTTATTTTCTTCTCTAATATCTCCATCCCATTCTCTCAGGGTCATCACAGCCTTCCCTGGGGCACCAGGAATTAACGGGAGAGGTAACTGTGGTCTTGATGTAGAACCTGATGCAAATGTTACCTTTAAAGACTGCTAATAGGATTAATTGGTAAAATTATTTGTATAGGAAAACGCTTCCCCAGGGTCCCTTTGGCTGCTGGATAATTAGGCTTCTGAGATATCTTCTCCTGACCTCGTCTGAGGAAGGAGGAGGACCTACAGAGCTGTGTCCTGTAACCCCACATTTTTACTACAGACAGAAAGCAGAATTATAGCTTCATCTAGCAGATGAAGTCGTGCAGTCAAATCACCTTTGTCCTTTCTGATCTCTACCTGAACAGAGAAGACGCCATCAAAACTGCATTTGACTTTGTCATTCCTGAATCCAGGAGCAAGTAATCTCACAAAATTTAAATGAAGTTTGATAATTCCCTGACAATTACCTTCCTTTGGTTTCAAATGAGATGACTTATTACAGTATTTCACAAATGTATTCTTCTTTTTAATGTTTTTATATATATATAATATATATATATTTTAAGAGAGAGAGAGAGAGAGAGCCTGAGCGAGGGGGGGGGCAGAGAGGGAGGGAGACACAGAATCCGAAGCAGGCTCCAGGCTCCAGAGCTGTCAGCACAGAGCCTGATGTGGGACTTGAACTCAGGAATTTTAAGATCATGACCTGAGTCAAAGTCAGATGCTTAACTAACTGGGCCACCCAGGTGCCCCTCACACATGCATTCTTTTTATATATATATATATAATTTATTGTGAAATTGGCTTCCATACAACACCCAGTGCTCATCCCAACAAGTGCCCTCCTCAACACATGCATTCTTAAAGTGATATCATTTCACAAATGAGTGCAGTTACTGATAAATTATTTTAAACAGCAGGTTTTTTTTATCTTTCTCTTATAAGTCTTATCCAGAGATAATAGTTCTTCCCTTTGGAATACAAGTCAAGTAAAAAATCATCTTTTACTTTAAGTAATAAGGAACTTTAATTTTTTTTTACTTTAAGTACTAATGAATAGTAATAATAATAAACAATAATGTAGTGAAGTAGTGGACATGGAGAAGGTATTCTTTCCATCCTTGACTTCTTCTGATAATTTATACTTGAGTAGAAAGGACTATAGTTACTTTCTGGCATGGTTAAGGATCTGATGAGCTCTTTTGTCTTGCCTTAGCTTTGTCTTCTAAATTTGTACTGAGGCTGGCTCAACTTTGAGAAGTTAAAATGAGGAGGGGTACAATGTGGTTAACTATATAGGTTACACTTTGGCTTCTGACATTTCAGATTTAGTTTAGTTCCTCCTGAACTCTCTTCTGCCCATAAGTCTTTCTCAAAGTCAGTAGGATTTGGGAAGTCATGATTAGTTGGAGTCAGTCTCTGAGAATGATCTGAGTCTGAATTTCCTTTCCCTGAAAACTCTGTGCTAAGTGCAAACTTAAGGGTGACTTGATTCGGAAAATCATATTTTGAGCTGAAAATGAGGTAACATAATAAGAACCCAGGACAATCAACATGATTTCCAGCTTTCTCTGTGTTTCATCAGTAGGAAGATTTACGCTCTCATCCACAGAGCTTCCCACCCAGTGTGTGTAACTCCATTCCTGGAAGCACCACTTTCTCTAGAACAGATGGAAGGTCATTCACTCCAAGACTCCCCAGTCAGGAGAAGTTCCAGCATGAGACATAGGACAAGTCATTGGAGAATGGGAGCAGCCATTAGCCCTTATTGGCTGATGCTCCAAGCAGCCAGGTTTGGGGGCACAGGGAGGAGGTGGGTGGGGCACCATTTCCTTAAGTGGCCATTATGTCTCTGCCATGCATGTGTTTTCCAAACCTTATCCATTCCTTTCATATTCCCTGGAATGCTGTCTGTGAAGTATAGAACCATAGTATAGCATAGTCTCTCTGATTTGGAAATACTTCTCATCTCAGCTAATGGAAGCCTTTCTTTGATGTAGTGTTTCCTGACAAAGGTCATACAGTCAATGCCCGTCTCCTCCTGGGTCACAGAACTCAATCTTCATGAGACTACATGTTTTGAAGATATTTAGACAGCCTTATTACTAAAAATATTTAACTTTTTGAGTTAAAATATTTTCCTCTGCCCTTACCTGGCAATGGATCTCAGCTCTGGTGTCACTATTCCTACCCCATAATATTTATTACATATATGAAGGTAACATTCAGGCATTCTAAATACCTTCACTAAAGATTCGGAGAAGTCTTTGTCCTGAGAATTTTTTTTACTATTTGTTGATCAAGTCTGTGTTGACTTCACCAGCCTACCTTTTTCTATGGAGTTCAATTCTATTATCTGTCAGCCTTTAGCATTCCATACGAGTCTATGCAGATGCCATCATTTCGATTTTTCCTCAGAAGAGTCCATCTCATCTTACTTATTGTTACGGTGTTTCTTCACTGTTCCTGCCACCTATCAACTTGGTGACAAGCAGCAGAAGTATAGGGGCATAAACTTCTAAACTTCGCCTATGGGCTTATTTATAACAATGATAGTTTCTGAGGACTTAAGTTATAAAATAAAGATTGACTGACACTATTTAATTGGATTTAGAGAAACCTGGATCCTTTAAACATTTCTAATAGATCTGAATATCTAACTTATTATAAACATAATAAATATCTTTAAATACATCTCTTTCATTTAGCCTATAAAAGTCTGCATGTCCTGAGAAAGCATCCAGCAATTATTTGTTAATTAGCTGAATGGAATTTGTATGCCTCTTAGCTGCCATTGATTCATTCTGTATTTGGAAGAAGAATAATCTGGTGACTTTTTAAATCATATTATGGTTTTTCAGTGTATCTCTAATATTTCCAACTCTCTGATCATCTTAAGACTGGATTTTGTCTTTCATCCAGAGGAATGCATGATTAGCTTTACATTTCCTAACTCAAGTTCCATATCCTTGTGGTAGATTATCCTTTCAATTAAAGCTTATGCTATATACTTATAATATTGTTTGGAAGTCAGAGGATGCTACTTGCAAAGGCTCTTTCCAAATATATGTTCTTATAAACCTCAAATCTCCTTTAACTACACACTGATTATTCATCTCAATAGGCACTAATGAATTTATTTATCATGAAGTCCTCCTCCATATGGTAACTCTGTACAAGTTCTTTATTTTTTTATTGTAAGTATTCAATGATGATAACCTAAATATGAGACATCACCAACTTGTTCTGATAGAGATTTAGTTATGGGTTGGTGCATTGGTACAATGGACCATTCCGAAGTCAAACTTGTTTATGAATACAAAACATATTTGCAGTGTTTCCTAGGATATACTGTTGCAAATAGGTTGTTTTTGGTACCCCACATTTTACCACAGATATGCCTGTATGATATCTACAGGAAACTCTAAATTTTGTGATTATAGTAACATACACTCAAGGAAATTATGTGCTTTTTAAAAGAAACAAATGTCTAGGTGGACAGCAGACACGCATAGTTCTTTTGTATACATACATAGAGGTATTCCTTTAATCTCTTCCCTGGTTTTCCCTTTTCTATTTTCTCCCTATAGCCTCTTTTCAATAAATTTGTTTCCTCAATTACTTACAATAAGAAATGAATTTCCTAAACAAAGGCAATTGCTTCAAAAATCACTGACCACATGGTCAGCCAAACTTGGTTTCCTGCCATTTTTAAGCTTTCATTTCCTGCATTTTGAGAAAATGGATGATTGGAAATAGGATGTAACTTATAATCTCTCTCACACACAGTCTACTATTCAAGCTGTATTACTTGGATACCATGGAGTGACAGGGATGAAAAAAGTAAGTAAAACATATAGTTACTCTCTTTTCATAAGCTCAGTCCTTTCACAATCAAATCTCTTGATGAAATAGGAAAGAGATGAGAGTTGTAGGTTCTCTTGTGCTGGACTTCCTGTAAGCAAAACCCAAGGCAGGTGTTCAGGCAATTTTTTAATGAATAATCTCAGGAGAGAGGATCAAGAAAAAAACACGGTAGGCATGGGAAGGAGATAAGCAGGGACACAGTTCCAGCTGGTGTTTAGCTTTAGAAGGGAAAGAGTTGGTATTTGCCTGCGGTCTGCTTCCTGGGGAGCAGGGGCCATAATCTTGGCGAAGTGGTTCCAACTGACTTGAAAATATAACCTGAAGTAAGCAGCAAATGTGAGTGATGAGCAGCTAACACTCATACGGGCAAGGAGTAGGTGCACAGTTCTGTAAAGTAATATGGACAAAGTACCAATCACATCAATAGCATCTTCTGTATATTCTTTCTCCTGGCTCATCTACTTTCTCCTTTGTCCCAACTTTAATGTAATGTAATGTAATATCAAAAAGACACAGCATCCACCCTGGGAGGACATTTTGACTTGAGTCACATTCTCTTCCCAACTCATCAGAAAATTTGCCATCAAAATGTGCAAATCTAGAGAACCTCATTCACAGTTGCACCAAAAACCATAAAATACCTAGGAATAAACCTAACCAAAGATGTAAAAGATCTCTACACTGAAAACTATAAAAAACTTATGAGGAAATTGAGGAAGACACAAGGAAATGGAAAAATATCCCATGCTCATAGTTTGGAAGAATAAATATCGTTAAAATGGCAATACTACCCAAAGCAATCCACACATTCAATGCAACCCCAATCAAAATTGCACCAGCATTCTTCCCAGAGCTAGAGCAAACAATCCTAAAATTTATACAGAACCACAAAAGACCCTGAATAGCCAAAGTAATATTGAAGAAGAAAACCAAAGTGGGAGGCATCACAATCCCAGACTTTAACCTCTACTACAAAGCAGTAATAATCAAGACAGCATGGTATTGGCACAAGAACAGACACATAGACCAATGGAATAGAATAGAGAACCCAGAAATGGACCCAAAAACGTATGGCCAACTAATCTTTGACAAAGCAGGAAAGAGTATCCAATGGAAAAAAGACAGCCTCTTTAACAAATGGTGCTGGGAGAAATGGACAGCAACATGCAGAAGAATGAAACTAGACAACTTCCTTACACCACTCACAAAAATAAACTCAAATGGATGAAGGACCTGAATGTGAGACAGGAAATCATCAAAATCATAGAGGAGAAAGCAGGAAAAAAATCTTTTTGACCTGAACTGCAGCAATTTCCTACATGACACATCTCCAAAGGCAAGGAATTAAAAGCAAAAATTAACTACTGGGATCTCATCAAGATAAAAAGCTTCTGCATGGCAAAGGAAAAACCAACAAAACTAATAGACAACTGACGGAATGGGAAAGGATAATTGCAAATGACATATTGGATAAAGGACTAGCATCTAAAATCTATAAAGAACTTACCAATTCCACACCTGAAAAACAAATAATCCAGTGAAGAAATGGGCAGAAGATATGAATAGACACTTCTCCAAAGATGACATCCAGATGGACAACAGACACATGAAACGATGCCCAATGTCACTCATCATCAGGGAAACACAAATCAAAACCACCTCACACCAGTTAGAGTGGCTAAAATGAATAAATCAGGAAACTATAGATGCTGGCGAGGATGTGGAAAAGCAGGCACCCTCCTACACTGTAGGTGGGAATGCAAATTAGTGCAGCCGCTCTGGAAAACAGTATGGAGGTTCCTCAAAAAAATGAAAATAGAGCTACCTATGACTGCTAGGAATCTACCCAAGAGACACAGGAATTCTGATGCATAGGGGCACGTGTACCCCAATGTTCATAGCAGCACTTTCGACAATAGCCAAATCATGGAAAGAGAATGAGTGCCCATCAACTGATGAATGGATAAAGAAGATGTGGTATATATATACAATGGAATACTACATGGCAATGAGAAAGAATGAAATCTGGCCATGTGTAGCCAGATGGATGGAACTGGAGGGTATTATGTTAAGTGAAATAAGTCAGTCAGACAAAGACAGATACCATATGTTTCCATGCATAGGTGGATTTTGAGAGACTTAGCAGAAAACCATGGGGGAGGGGAAAGGGGAATAGAAAAAAGACACAGAGAGGGAGGGAGACAAAACATAAGAGACTCTCAAAGACTAAGAACAAATGGAGGGGCGATGGGGTGTGGGAGGGGGGAGAGTGGATGACGGGCATAGAGGAGGGCACTTGTTGGGATGAGCACTGGGTGTTATATGAAACCAATTTGACAATAAATTGTTTTAAAAAAAGTGCAAATCTATTCCTTCAATCCCTTAAGCCTTGTTCATAGTAAAAGGAGGGAGAGAAAAATCATTTCTTCCACTCAGACAGACTAGTTAGCCATTGGTAGATGTTCTGGAGATGGTACCAACATCAGAGCTAAAGGTGGAATAGTAGGATATGAATGAAGGCAAAGATGGAAAGGAATAAGGACTATGTCTATTTCGTCTCTTTTATCCATTGTTCCTCTTATCACAAACTTTTTCATAAGTAGGCAGTGCCTTGGGGAATAAACACAAGCTTATAGTTCTTTTTTTATAAATTTTTAACGTTTATTTATTTTTGAGAGACAGAGCACAAGTAGGGGAAGGGCAGAGAGAGATACACACGGAATTCAAAGCAGGCTCCAGGCTATGGGCTGTCAGCACAGATCCTGATGTGGGGCTCAAACCCACAAACCATGAGATCATGACCTGAGCCGAAGCTGGACACTTAACCGACTGAGCCACCCTGGTGCCCCAAGCTTATTGTTCTTGAGACAAATTCATGATCATCTGAAGGAGAGGGGAGGAATCAATGATATGGTTGGGATGATAAGTGATTACAACACTAAGTGAGGAAGAATTCATACTTCTTTACAGGAAAATTCCAGAGCATCAGTGGCCAGACATACGGGTTCCCACAATTTGCATGAATATCTGTGGAGCAATTCATGGGAGTGAGATTGTACATAAAGAAACCAATCTTCATTCATGCAAACCAACTCATTATTTTATATCCTTATAACTCTATTCCTATCTCTCACCTTTCTAACCCAAAAGAAATATATTTTAGATACATTATAGCACAACTATAAATACCCACATATTGTTATCACAAAAATTGAGCGGCAAATAGATATTCGGTATACAATAATTTTCTTTAAAAAAACTGCACAAACTAGATTAGACCAAAGACCTGAGCTTACAGAGATCATATAAGGAAATATTTAGCTCTACTTTGACAATTATTTTACCAAGCGATCTGATCATGGGTGTTTGATATGAGACTTCTTTGATCCACTGCCAAAACCCAGATTTTCACATTCTGCATGAGGGACTATGGCGGTTAGTAAAAAGGCGAAGAAAACCACTCTGGATCTGCTTGGTCTTGACACTATAGATTATAGGATTCATTAGTGGAGGGAAAAGAAAATACACATAGCTCATAGTGAGGTGGACAATATGTGGAACCTGCTTCCCAAACCTATGAATCAGAGACAATCCAATCACTGTGACATAGAAAACCAGGACACAGCAGATGTGGGAGACACAGGTGTTGAGGGCCTTGGCCCTCTCTTCTTGGGAGGCAATTCTCAGGACACTCTTGAGTATCAATACATAGGAGATGAGGATGATCATAGAATCCAGTACAAATATAAGGACCACAAGCACAACTGGATACAGTCGATTGAAGGTGGTGTCAGCACAGGCCAGTTTGATGACATCCTGGTGAAGGCAGAATGCATGGGAGAGGACATGGGAGTGGCAATAAGGAAAAAAATAAAGAGGCAAGATTGGAGGGATAACAGATACAAACCCCCTCATCAGAACTCCCAGCCCAATTTTCAGCACTTGATTATGAGTGAGTATAGAGGTATATCTAAGGGGATTGCGAATGGCAATAAAGCGATCGTAGGCCATAGCAAGCAAAACACCAGACTCTACAAAGGCAAGTGAGTGTATAAAGTAGGCTTGAGAAAAACAGGCTACTTTTCCAATCTCCCTGTGATCCAACCAGAGGACTCTGAGCACTGTGGGCATCGTGGTCAAGGTCAGCCCTAAGTCTGTGGCTGCTAGCATGGCCAGGAAATAATACATAGGCTCGTGAAGATTGTGATCTTCCTTGATGAGAAGGAGGAGGGTGCTGTTGCCTAAAAGGACAGAGATGTAGATGAAAAAGAAGGGTGTGGAAATCCAGTGGTGAGCTGCCTCCAAGCCTGGAAAACCAGTCAACAGGAAGGAACTGGAATTGCCATTTGGCCTCATGTTGGGTTTATCCGAAGAGATGTCCTTTTTTCTCGGTTATTACCACAGAAATATGGCTCCACCTTCAAGGTATTGCTCCAACTTTATCATCTCAGAATTCTCTCTTAAAGGTAATAATGATATCAGTATAAGCCATTGTTCCTCAAAACATATTCTCAAAACAACTTGTATCTTCTGTGTTCTTAACTGCATATTCCTGGGACCATCCTTTACCTACCTAATTAAATCCTCGGTGTTTCATATGGTCATCTGCATTTTAACAGGCTCCCCAGGAAATTTTTAATATAGGCTACATTTAGAAACCATCTATATCAACTACACAGACTTCACAGAAGAACCCATATATGAAGGATTTCAAGGAATCCAACCTTGACCTAAGTATACTTGCCTTCATGGTAATTCTTAACTCACATTATCCTGCATATGTATGACTTCTCCGAATTCTCAACAAAATATTCCAGGGTCTAAGTGAAAAAAAGGCATGGAAAGAAAAGCTGTACCACTACCAGCTTGCTAAAGAGCAGACAGATAGATATGAGGAAGAGGTGCTGTGCCTCCCCATTTCATGGGTCTGTGTTGGAAAGACAAACATTACATGTTAATTAGCCTCCCCCGGACACTACATAACTTTTCAGTACTTACTACAATAGCCTAAAGTATTGGAAGTTAAATAATTATAGACCCTGGAGCGGGAGGAAATGCTTAGGCAAGCCAAGGATATGGCTCATGATAGACTTTATCCTTCCATTTGAAAAAAAATGATCTTATATCCATGTAATTTCTTTCCCCTTCCTCCTTATTTTCCTGTAGATCCCTAGAACCTGATTTCTCCTCTTTCAGGCTCTCCATTTGTATTAAACATCCATCTTCTTGATCTCCTTCCTTCTACATCCAGTTGTGGGCTTCTGAACCTGTCCTACCCATAATAAATGAGACCCCTACTGCTGCTTGAACAGAGTTGCCTGGTGGTGGAACGAAGAGGTATTTCCCTTAAGAAGGTTTCAATATTTCTTCTGCCACTAGGTTATGGACTACATGAATATAGAAACTATGTTTTATTTGCCTTGCTCAACACCTAGTGAAGTACCTAACATGTTGTGTATATATATATACATACATATATATACACATATATATTATATAAATATACTTTATATATATGTGTATATGTACTTTATATATATACATATGAATACTTTATATATATACATATGTATACTTTATATATATATATATATATGTGCATATACATATATACTTTAATTCACTCAATATTTTTTGAGCATCCACTATGTGATAAGGATGGCATATTAAGTCATTAAATGCTAATGAGACAAAGTCATTGATTTTATAAGCCATAAATTAGGTTAGAAAATGAATGAGAAATATTTAGATAAATATAAGTGCAATTTTAAAATAAAACAGCACTATTTAATAGAGATTGATTGGGATGGTATTGCATACAGTTTAGTAATTTGGATGCTCTAGGACTGCATCTCAGAGGAGGTGACATTTGAGCTAAGACCTTAATAACAATGAGAGCTGGCCATATGAAGATCTGGAGGAAGACTTCCATTTACAAGAGAAAATTAGCACGTCTGGAGCTTGGTGAGCAAACAAGAGAGAGACAAAAGATACTTTCAGAAACCCAAGTAGTGGTCAAGGGCCATATAGATAACATAGGGCCTTATAGATAATACTGGAACTCTATTGTAACACAAATGTGACAAACACACACTGGAGAATGTAAAAATCACAGTGGAGGCAGGTAGTAGTGACATACTGACATCTGCATTTTTAAATTATCAGCTGGATTGCTTTGTGAGGAATGGATAATCAAGCAAGACCAAAGAAGGATAGAAGTTGGAAAGCTATCAAAATAATCCAAGCAGACGATGCTGATTATGACTAGGACAGCAGTAGAAATAAAGAAAATTTAAACAGATAAAGATACATTTTTCAGGCAGTACCAAGATTTGCTGATATATTGGAAATGAGAACAAGGGAAAAACAAAACGAGACTGGTTCCTTTCTTTGTGTGTGCGATTTACGGCTCAAGCAAATGGAAGAATGGTGAAGTCATTTACTCAACAGAGTAAGTCTGAAAGATATATATTTACTCACAAGGAAATCAGGAGTTATCAGGAAATCAGGAGTAAATATGGTTGAATTGGAGCAGATAGATGTCCAATTTTTTTTCTTGTTACATACCAGAGTAGTTTATTCAAGCTGGGTTTTTTCGTAAATTAAAAAATGAGATTCTCATTCAAGTATGCTTCTTTGAAGTCATTTTGCCAGTGGAAGCCACCAGCCTTCAGATGTTCTCAAAGAAAACCATCCTTTTACCTTTCACCTGTACAGATAAGATCAAACTACAAACTTCTAGCAGTGAAGACATGCCAGACAACTGGGCATGAGGCAGTGATTCAGCCCTGTTGGCTTGACACTAAGCAATAGAAAATCAGTAGAATCATTTCTCATTCTCCATACTCTGCCTTCAGGATTAAGATACAGAAATTTAGAGTTTACTGAAAACATGATGAGTACTGTTTATTCTTCTGTCACTGGAGATAAAGATAATCCCACATAGGTGTTCCTCTTCTTATGTGTTCTAAATACAACCTCATTCCCCACACTTCTCTGACTCTTAAGCAATAATCTTAACCCACTGTCTTAAGGCAATTTTATGAAGAATTCTCATCATAAAAGAATATGTATCACAGTAATATAAAGCACAATAGAGAAAGCTGCTCAAAATGGAGGAGAACCATTCTATTTTGCCAATAACCTTCAACTCAGTTTCCTCTTCTCTATTTCCAAGAATTTCATTCAGATCTACCTTGTATTTGGTGCTATGAGAAATTCACATGTCTTCAGTTAGGAGTTCTCTTAGTTTCTGGAAAGAAGGACATTGAGGAAAGATTTAAAAGTTGAGGAAAGACCATAGGGAAAAAAAGAGGTTATGAAGATTTGGAATAGCACTAAGAAAAATCTATAGTTGACTAAATTCAGGCAATCTTCTATCATGTAAAGCTATACCCCTTCTCTGCCTCATTTCAGTATCTTGTGGGATTAGAGGTGCCTCTGTGTTCATCCCCTAGAATGGACAGGAGACATGTGACAGGGTCAACCATATTCATACCGTGGAGCATGGCAGGTGTGAGGTACTCATGCCTGGATCTCTTTCCAGGTGCTACCAACTTCAGACTGAGACCTGTGCACTCCTCAAGAGCCATGAGCTATAAAGAGCCTTCCCTTCTCCTTCCCCCTGTTTTCTCTCTAAATAAGTTTACAGAGGAGTGCCCTAGAACCCTTTTCCTGTATATGCTGGGCGTCTGTCCATACTCACATGCTCCATCGCTTGGATGTTAGGGATAAAGAGAGAGGTTCTTGGGTGCTGCCTGAGGATTCAGATCATATGGCTTCTTCTCAAAGTCAGTTAAGAGACACAGTCAGTGAGGTTATTAATGAAGAAAGCACCTCCCCAGAGTTTTTCCTTTTCTAGCCAATTGCAGATCTTAAAAAGTACTTTCTCCATCTTAACCCCTCCTGTAAAGGAGAAGGAACATTTTTTAACTAATCTCCCCAGGGTCTTAAAGCATCTTCTCCAAATCAGGTAAGGGATTAATAGAGCCTCGGGTGGCAGCGTTATGTGTGAGAAATCAGAGTGCTTGTCTTTGTGGCCCCAGCAGACCTTGGTATCACCTATGGGAGATCATTTATCCTCCACATCTACTTCAAAGGCCAAATCTCTCCCAGTCACTCTCAGGAGAAAACTTAATCTATCTTATTAGCCTAAGTCTTTTGAAGTCTAATTATATTTTCTGCTGATGTATCTCAAAACGGGCTTGAGCATGGAAAGTTAGATGGACTGTTGTGAATATATAAAAAAACCAGTCAGCCTCCATGAATCTTCAGCCCTCATTTTTCCTTTATTGGCTTCCCATCGCCAGCATTCTTGTTTTCCTGGAAATGACATGAACGTACTTATAACACAGTGCACACCTCATCACATTAGTCCCATGGATGATAATACCTGTGGTTCCTCCTTTGACCATGGCAGGAACCATCTTGCCTGTTACTGGGTTTAGAGGAAAGGAAACGTAGAGTACTCATGAATAAATTTCTGTCCCTGAAGATCTGTTTGGATTTCTACCATGCTTTATTAGGAGTAAAGCAACATTTAATGAAAATCTGAGATGCAAATGATTGCTCTTAGAATTATCAGCTGGTTACTAACTGTGACGGGCTGAATTGTGTCAACTTGAAAATATTCATATGTTGAAGTCCTAAGTCTCAGTACCTCTGAGTGTGACTGCATTTGGATCTATGCCTGTAGGGATGTTATTAAGTTAAAATGAGGCTGTTAGAGTTGGCCCTAATGCAATCTGACTAGTATCCTTAGAGGAAGAGAAAATTTGGGCGTGGAGAGAGACACCAGTGTGCACAGAGGAAAAGCTGTGTGAAGACACGGGGAGAAGATGGCCATCTATGAGGCAAGAGAGAGGCCTCGGAAGAAACTAACCCTGCCACTGCCTTGATCCAGGGCGTCGAGCTTCCAGAACTATGAGACAATAAATTTTTGTCGTCTAAGCCATGCAGTCTGTGGTACTTGGTCATAGTAGCTCCAGGAAACCAGGACGCCAGCAATGTCAACATGGACAATTACATAACCTCTTTAATACTGAATGTATATTTAGGTATACATCTAATAAAAATTATACAGGACTGGATGCTCAAAGTTACAAAGTTCCAATCAACAATATCAAAGAAGACCTGTGTGAATGGAGAGATCTACTTCACGGATCAGAAAACTCAATACAACAAGCAGGTCAATTTTCCCCAAACCGATCCAGAAGTTTAGTATAATTCCTGTCAATCACAGCAAAGCTTTGCTTTTTGTTTTTTTTTTTTACAGACATAGATGGGCTTATTCTAAAATATATATGGGAGACAAGAGATCTAAATAGCTAAAACACTTTTGAAAAATAATGAAATAGGAAGAAACCTTCTATTCAATGTTAAGGCCTGTTATATAGCTCTTGTAATCAAGGTGGTAATGGTATTGATGCTATATAGAAATAAGGAACAGAATAGGAAACCCAGAAATAGACTGAAATAGATTCACTCAAATGATTTTTTAATGTTCTTTTAGTTTTTGTTTTTAAAAATGTTCCCCGCTTTATGGAGATATAACCAACAAAACAACATTGTGTACATTTTAAGATGTACAATGCGATGAATCATATGCATATATGTTGTAAAATGATTAACACTATAATGTTAATAAACACCTCCATCACCTCCCATAATTACCACTTGTGTGTGTGAGATGGGAACGTTTAAGATTTACTCTCTCAGCAACTTTCAAGCACATAATATAGTATTGTTAACTATAGTCACTATGCTGTGCATTGATCCCCAAACTTTATTCATCTTAAAACTGCGAGTTAACGCCTTGTGATCAACATCAGCCCATTACTTCCCTCAACCCCCAGCCCCTGTCAACCACCATTGTACTCTTTTCCTGAGTCTGATTTTTTTTAGATTCCACTTATAAGTGAGATCATCCAATATTTTTCTTTCTCTATTTGATCTTATCATAATTTCACTTAGCAGAAGGCCCTCAAAGTTTATCCATGTTGCCATCCTGCCAAGGAAGGATTTCCTTATCTTTTAACAACTAAATAATATTCCATTATATGTGTATGTATACACATATATGTATATGTATACAGTTGCTGACTCTTGATTTCAGCTCAGATGATGAACTCACGGTTCGTGAGTTGGAACTCCATGTTGGACTCTACACCGACAGTTCGGAGCCTGCTTTGGATTCTCTCTCTCTCTTTCTCTCTCTGCCCCTCCCCTGTTCATGCTCTTGCTTTCAAAATAAACCAATTAACTAATTTTAAAAAAAGAAAACCTGATATATAAATATATATATATATATATATCCATTCGTCTGTTGATAGCTTGTTTGCATATAATGTCACAACGAACTTGGAGATATACATATCTCTTGATATAGTTATTTCATTTCCTTCAGCTATATACCCAGAAATTAATTTCTGGATAACATGGTAGGTCTATTTTTAATTTTTTTTTAAATTTTTAATTTGTAGATGATAGCCTCATCTACGAAGAGCGTTGGAGTAATTAGCCATCTCTGGGGGGTGGAGGGAGAAATACTCCCACTTTATACAAAATTAACACAAAATTAACATGGACCATAAATTTAAATGTAAAATAGTTTTCCATAGTGGCTGTACCAATTTACATTTCCACCAACAGCACACAAGGGTTCCCTTTTCTCCACATCCTTCCCGACGTTTGTTATCTCTTGTCTTCTTGATAAAAGCCATTCTAACAGATGTAGGGCAATATCTCATTGTGGTTTTAATTTGAACTGTCCACAGGATGAGAGATGTTGGGTATATTGTCATTACCTGTTGGCCATCTATATGTCTTCTTTGGAAAAATGTCTATGTAGGTCTTCTGTCCATTTATTAATTGGACTGTTTATTTTTTGTTTTGTTTTGCTTGGCTCTTTTTGTTTTGCTTGCTACTGAGTTGTATCAGCTCCTAAAGTATTTTAGATTTTAAGCTTTTATCAGATGTATGGTTTGCAGATGTTTACTCCCATTCCATAGGTTGCCTTTTAATTCTGTTGATTGTTTCTTTTGCTATACATAGGTTTTTTTTAGTTTGATACAGTCTCATCTCACTTGTTTAATTTTGACTTTGTTACTTGCTCTTTTGGTGTCATATCCAAAATATTTTCACCGAAACCAATGTTTTCTCCCATGTTTTCTCTTAGCAGTTTTTTTTTAAAATTTTTTAATGTTTTTTAATTTTACTTTTGAAAGAGAGAGAGAGATGGAGCACAAGCAGGGGAGGGCCAGAGAGAGAGGGAGACACAGAATCCGAAGGAGGCTCCAGGCTCCGAGCTGTCAGCACAGAGCCCGATGTGGGGCTCGAACTCACAAACAGTGAGATCATGACCTGAGCCGAAGTTGGAGACTTAACCTGACTGAGCCACCCAGGCGCCCCTCTTTTAGCAGTTTTATGCTTTCAAGTCTTACATTTGAGTCTTTAATTCATTTCGAGTTACTTTATGGAAGTGTGCAAGACAGGGATTTAATTTCCTTATTTTGCATGTGATTATTAAGTATTCCCAAACCACTTATTGAAGAGTACTTCCACTCTCCCCATTGAATATTCTTGGCTTCCTTGTCAGATATTAGTTGGCCATATACGTGTGAGTTTATTTCTGGGCTCTTGATTCTGTTCTATTGGTCTATATGTCTGTTTTTATGCCAGTAAAACTGTTTTGATTGCCCTAGCTTTGTAATAAAGTTTGAAATCAATATGTGTGATGCTTCAAGTTTTATTCTTCTTTCTCAAGATTGCTTTGACTATCTGGGAATCTTAGTGGTCTCACATGACCAAATAAACAAGAAAAATATTTAAAAGGTATCCAAATTAGAAAGAGAAAAAAAAATCTCTGTTTACAGATGATATGATTCTATATAGAGAAAATCCTAAATACTCCATTAAAAAACTATTAGAAATAATAAGCAAATTCAATCAAATTTCAGGTTACAAAATCAACTATAAAAATGAGTTTCATTTCTACGTATTAATAATGAAGTATCTGAAAGAATCCAAGAAAGAGAGAAAAAAATTACCTCTTACAATAGCATCCAGAACCATATTATACTTAGAAATAAATTTAACCAAAGAGGTAAAAAATCTGTACACTGAAATCTATAAGGCATTGATGAAATAAATTGAAGAAGCCACAAATAAATGGAAAGATATTTCAAGTTCATGGATAGGAAGAATTAATATTGTTAAAATGTCCATACTGCCAAAGACATCTGTTACATATTACCCAAAGACATCAAAATTCCAATGGCATTATTTTTTAGAGAGAGAGAGAGAGAACACAGCGGAGGAGAAGTGCAGAGGGAGAGAGGGAGAGAATCTCAGTGCAGAGCCTGAGACAGGGCTTGATCCCAAGATCATGACCTGAGCTGAAATGAAGATTCAGATGCTCAACCGACTGAGCCACCCAAGAACCTCTCCAATGGCATTTTGGAATTGTTTTCTGACAAACTTGCAAAACTAATTCAATGGAGTAATGACAGCCTCATCTACAAATAACATTAGCCATTTCCGGGAAGTGGAGGGAGAAACACTCCCACTTTGTACAAAATTAACTCAAAATTAATATGGACCATAACTTTCAATGTAAAATTTGATACTCTAAAACTTTTAGAAAAAGACAAGAGCAAATCTTTGGGGGCTAGGGCAAAGTGAAGAATTATATTTGACATGGAAAGACTCTGTTAAGAGAATGTGAGCTACAAACTTGGAGAAAATATTTACGAACAACATATCTGACAGAGGCCTTATATCAGGCATGTTTCAAGAACTCTCAAAACTTCACCAGATAGAAAAATAAATCAAACAGTAAAATTAGAAAATAAGCAGAAGACACGAACAAGCGTCTCAATGAGAGCAAGCATAAATGGCATATAAATTCATGAGAGGATGTTGACATCATTAATTATTAGGAAAACGCAAAGTAGAACCACAGTCAGATATTACTATATTTATAGTGCATTTCAGAATGGCTTAAATGAAAAATGGCACCAAAATGTTATCAAGGATACAGAGAATCTAGAACATTCAAACATTGCTGGTGGGAACAGAAAGTGGTACAGCCACTCCCGCAAATACTTGGCAGTTTCTTGTAAAACTAACCATGACTTACCTTATGGCCTAGCAATTGTACTTCCGGGTATTCACCTCAAAGAAATAAAAACATACGCTTATACAAAAACTTGTATACAAAAACTTGTTTAAAGCAGCTTTTCAAAAATAATTGCCCAAAACTGCAAACAACCTAATGTTCTCCAGTCAGGGAATACTTAACCAAACTGACAAATCCATACAATGAACTGCTGCTCAGCAAAGTGAAGAAACAAACTATTGATACATGCAACAACTGGATACTTTTGAGAGAATTTTGCTGAGGAAAAGGAAAGAAAGACAGAAAGAAAGAAAAGGAGAGAGATTGAGAGAGAGAGAGAGAGAGAGAGAGAGAGAGAAAGGGAGGGAGGGAAGGAGGGACACAAGCAGCCAATTGAATCTATTTATCTATTTATCAACAAAAATACAGAGCACAGATCAATAGCTGGCCAAGGTTAAGAACAAGGGGAGGGGGGAAGGAAGAGAGGTGAGTATGTATATAAAGGAGTAGCATTAGGCAGCCTCACACAGATGGATCAGTTTTGTATTTTGGCTGAGGTGGTATTTACAAGAACCTACAATATGATACAGTTGCATAAAGCTGTAATACAAATTAGTGCATATAAAATACGTACACATTTAAATAATCTCTGTGGGTCAAAGCACTATCAATTTGCTGTTTTTGACATCCTACTATATTTATGCTAGATGTTATCACTGGAGAAAACTGGGTAAAATGTCCACAGAATCTCCCTATATATATATTTGCAACTTCTTATGAATCAATAATTATTTCAAAATAAACAAGTTAAGAAAACAAATACTCGCCCTTAAAATATAAGGTGTGTTTCGTTATTCTGTCTTAATGTTGAACTTGTAACAAAACTCTCTAAGTATATGTTCCTGTGAAATTAGGACTGCACGTGCTGCTGGGAGTTAGTGGACCCCTGGAGACATTCCTTCAATGCCTGGATAATACGGTCCAATTGTCCATTGGTCTGGGAGTGACGGAAACAGTGATTAGACTAGGAGGTAGAAATCTGAAAATTCTTGGGAAATGGCCTCCACATATAGGGTATCAATAAGGAAGCTGCTACAGACTTGTTGCTCTGCAGGCCAGATTCCCCTTCAAGAAAACACTTGCTGCCCAGCCCTGGGAGGGGGGTCAGCAGATAGTCTCCAGCCCTTAGCTTCTACAGGGTCTCTCAGATGCAGGGTGCCGTTTTACCCAGGTCATGACCTCATTTCTTACGTGACAAAGTGAAGAGAGGTCTTGAAAGCCTGGTCATTTCAACCCCAACAGGAGGTACTACTATTGGGTAATAAATACTTGCCCCACAGCTTCCTGCTACGTTGGCTGATGGTTTGTCAGCCCATACCTCAGTTTTATTTCTTCCTCTGACAAATTCTGTTCCCTCCTTTCTTTCAAAGTCTAACTTCTAATAAATAACTTTCACCCCAACTCAGCTTTGTATCTTATTCTGGAGAACCCACCTGTGACAGAAACATACTCAGTTATCAGGTGTCTTGACCATCTGTGAAAGCATAAATATTCCTGCTCTACGAGAATGTAAGTGTTCTGTATAGAGAGCTACTGGAAGCAATAATCATGACGCTGTGACTATGTGAAAGGGTGCAAGAGGGTGCATCAGACTAGAGTTCATTCTGGGATCCAAAGAGAATGTAGGCTAATCTAAGGCACAAAATTATATGGACACCAAAATGGTTCTTGATCTCAACTTCGCACCATAGAAAAACTTCAGTTTGTGGTAAACTTAAAACAAAGCTATTGTAAAATAACAGAGGGATTTGTATTCACCAATTTGGGATTTAAATTTTTTTACACATTACACAGAAATAAGAACCATAAATAAATCTGAATTAAAAATAACTTATTTTGTGACAAAATTATAATTAAGAGAATTAAAAAACCAGCTCTAGGGTAGCAAAGATATTTGCCATACTTATATTTAATACTAGACTCATATCAATAATTTACAAATCAACAAGAAAATGACAATCCACTTTTTATAACGGGCAAAAGACCAAAACAGGTCCTTCGCAAGAGGCAACTGACCAATAATTATATATGAAAATGTGTGCACATTATTGGTCCTCAGGGAAATGCAAATTAAAACCACAGTGAGATACCACTATCCACTCAGTAGACTGACTTACTGAAAACCCTGAAAATACCCAATGTGGTCAAAGATGTGAACCAGGTGAGACTCATGAACTGCTAGTGGGATATAAAATTACATAATCGCTTCAGAAAATACCTGACTACATTTATTACCATTGATGAATATAGTCTTTCCGAGGAATTATACTCCTAGTCCAACAGAAATTCATATGTACGTGCACACAACGATCAACTGAACGTGTACCAGAATGATCAGAGTAGCATATCTGCCACAGCCCCAGCTACTACTATTCTACTATTTCACTATTAAGAGTAGAAAAGTAAATGTGGGGTATTGACATACAATGGGATATGATATAGAAATAAAAATGAGCACTCTACTGCGACATGCTAACACATGGATATTTCTCACAAACCTAATGACGAGCATAGGCACCAAACACAAGGAGCACACAGAGTAAGATTTAGCTTCTATAAAGGTTACAATTGGGTAAAATAGTCTAGGAGCTGGACTGAACAAGGGCACAAAAGGGGCTTTGCTGTGCTGGTAAAGGTGTGTTTCTTGTTCTGGGTGGTAATTACAAAGGTGAATTTACATTGCAACAAATTCACTGAGCTAGACCTTTATACTCCAGGTATATTTCTTTATGTAAATTTACTTCAGTAAGTCTTTTACTAAAATAAATCCTCCTTGAGTTACTTTACGATTGTCTATTTAGGTTTATATATTTTCCCAATACTATTTTCTTCCTCATTGTAGCAGTAATTACATGATCAAATAAATTTAAATTAATCTGTAATTAAATTAAATTGAATCTCATCATTTGCTTAATGAAAAAAAGAATACATCTATGTGTTTTTCTGTATATCTTCTATGTATACATCTATGGCTAGTATCTAACATAGTAGATTTTTTACAACTTTTTTCAAAGTAGAATGGTGTGTGTGAGTTAGTGGTGTTAATCTGGAATGAAAATGACTCTTCATCAGGGACACATCATTAAATTGCCTGTGACCTCATCTACCTCCAGTAGCAGAAACTGGGGAATATGACATTGATTCTAAGGTTTAATCACTCAGATAACTATGTACCATTAAATTACAAAAGATGAAATTCACTTCTCAAATAATTCACTGTTCAATGGGGGAAATATAGTCCAAATTATAAATAATTAAAATAAGTGTGGTCATGACAGAGGTAGTAGTAACCGACATTGACTGAGTGCTTATTATATGACCAGTACTATTCTAAGGGATTTATATTTCAACTTCACACTAACGTTATGCAATGGTGATTATCATTACATGCATTTTAGAGATATGGATCATAAGGTGAAATGAGGTTAATCTCAGGTGTCAGAATGGCACAGCAAGACCCAGAGTCACAGTGTAAACCAAGTACTCAAGTTCCAGCATTCAATTTATTTATTTTGAAAGAGAGAGGGGCAGAGGGGCAGAGGGAGAGAACCAAAGTGGGCTCCATGCTGTCAGCACAGAACTCAACACAGGGCTCGATCCCATGACTGCAAGATCATGACCTTAGCCAAAATCAAGAATTGGACACTTCATCAACTGAGTCACCCAGGTCCCCCAGCATTCTTGCTTTTAATCGCATGTACCGTATTGCCATTTTTTTCTGTGGGAAAAGAAAGTAAGACTTCTGGCTTCCGGGTAATTGGCATTATGATTCCTGTCCTCCATATCTTAACTCATAATTTGATTTAAAGGGACTCCCATCCTTGCTCTGTCTTCTTATCGAAGACATACATGGAGATGGAGGGCCTGGAGAGGACAGCTCCCCTCTGTGAGACAGGGCTCTGGGCCAGACATCAAGATTAGGGGAAAGACGATGGGATGGGAAGAACGTTCACTTCACCAAAGTGAAGTCCCGCTGTCCTCTAATTTGCACTCATCCCTCATTTCAGGGAGAAGGATTAGGAGTTCCCACACATGCGTGGGGGAAATGCCTTCCCAAGAATTCTGTTTCAGTCTTCATTCCTAACTGGTCTGCTTGGCCTTCCATATGCCAATAGATATAAACAAATAATCACTCTCCTAGCAACAGAGCTTAAGTAAAAGCCAGGACATAGACAGATACCTTGGGGACTACTGTTCAAAGCCCCAGATCTCCAATGTCGAGGTTTCAAATAAAGGTGAAAAAAGATGAAAGAAGGGAGGCGCAAAGGGAAGGAGAGGTACAGAGAGGGAGGACCAGTGAGTGACCTAAACCAGGAATGGACCCTAAAGATGAGCTTCTGAAGTCAATTTCCCTATCTGCCAGAATTTTGTGCAGACTATGAAAAGAACGGCATTATGACTAAATCCTTGATAAGGCTAAGGACTTCAGATTCATGCCTATGGAATGAAGAATGAAAGAGAAACAAAATTCAGGTCAGTGAGGGTATGTAATGAATTTTCTCTCTGATGTCTCACTGCAGGTATCAGAGTAGAGAGGATAAGAAATAGGGAGCTGGTTTCTTGGCAAAGAGAACCTGATAGTATTCTCTGTCAAGGGTATGTGGACAAGAGGCACGGGTCTTTAAGACTCTCCAACATCTCTATAACCTGATTTCTTTAAGGATTACCTCCTCAGATGTATCTAAGAAGGCCGAGGATAGATTCTGGAAGGCATGAGGCAAAGAAGGCTTGTGGGAAGAAACCAGATGGTGGGTGTAAACTTGGGGATGCATTATGCATTTCTAATTCTTGCTCTCCCCATGCCTGCACCTGCAGCCTTTCTGGCCTCTGTTCTAAGCCGTGTAATTTTCTGCATGGACTTTTCCCCTGGAAATCCAGATAACTAACAGGGATAGAATCTCTTCCAAAAGTATGAGAAAGGGTAGCTCTGTATTATGAGAGCTTCAGACACTTTCTGGAGAATAGTCAGTACCATCCAAGACTGATAAGCCAAGTCAAAGTTAGTCTTAGATGGAGTTTGGGTAGTGACTGTGTGCCTTTAGATTAGAGATGGCTGTTTGCATAGCTGTGTATCTTCAGCACCTGGAAAAGTCCACAGAGTGCAATAGGCATTCAACTCCCAGCACTGAGGATAGGGTACAGTTTTCTCTCTCCATATCCCTTATAACAAACAATCCTCAGGTCATCTCTAAGTGCTGGGGATACACAGCTATGTATTCAGAATCAATCAACCACTTAGTAGGGTGTATCAATCAATCCACATGCTTTGATGATTTGATAACCTGCTAAAAATCAGGCATGTAAGATGGTCAGAAAATCAATTTGTTTGTATCAGCAAACAAATCATTCAGTGAGTAGAAAGGAAACAAATCGCGTGCAAGGCATTCTGCTAAGAAGAGAATGGAGCCCTGCAGATAGAATAAACAGAAGAATGGATTAGAAATGTGAACTATCCAGAAAAGAATGATAACAGACAAAGGTTAGGAGGTTTTCAAAAAGAAAGAAGGGATTAAGTATTTACAATAGAGGAAGTGTTAGGAAAAGGGAAGGAAAAGAGTCTAAGGGAAATTGAGGGAGCATGTGAAAGATAAAAATCTGAGCAGGATGTCTGGGGTGTCTGCACAGAGCCCACAGTTCACGTAGCAGGGTTTGAGACTCTGGGAATTAGCTTCTCATTAATGAAAACCCAATTCCACTCTAAGATTCTGGGAGATGACAGGTGGCTGCAGGGATGAAGCAAAAGTCTAAGATTTTTTAATCCCCCAAAATTTACAGATAACCGCATGTCCAACAAAAATTGCTCTGAGCAAATTAAGTAAAAATGTTCAGATTTTCAGTGTGAAAACAGAAGAGAGAGGTGGTAAGCTTGGTTGTACTCCAAAATACTACATAGGTTTCATCATTCCTATAGCCCTTCTAATCCACAGCGCATAAACAGGACTGTGCCATTTGCTGAATGTATCACCTTGGACATATAACCAATATACTGTAGAATGGGGAAAGAGGCTACTATAAGGATTCTACTCCCCCGCACCCACCCACCAAAAAAGAGGCACATGTAGTGTCCTAGTGTCCTGGTACATAATGGAAACTCAGCGACGATTTATTCCTTACATTTCCTTTTCGAAGCTATCTCTCCTGGTCTGGTGCCCCCAATCCTGTTTCTTTTAACCTCACATAAAATGAGTATTCTCCAAGCCTTCCACTCACAGGCAGGAGTCTGCTATT
Source organism: Paguma larvata (assembly GCA_030068075.1). Lineage (NCBI taxonomy): Eukaryota > Metazoa > Chordata > Mammalia > Carnivora > Viverridae > Paguma > Paguma larvata. Next base: position 59,292,196 of record CM057831.1, read on the forward strand.
CCTCCTCTTACCCCTATGAAGACAGAGTTGCTTTCCCCTCAACCTACTCCAGTCCCAGAGCTCCAGGCGTTAGCGGCCTGCAGAAGTCCCCACCCGCAGTCACCACTCTCCTTCTCTCCTCTCTCTCTCTCTCCCTGCCCCCAAATGCCATCTTTTATCTACTGCTCAAGTGAACTCTAGTTTAGTACTTTCAGATACAGTCATATCCAGCTTCCTCAAAACCCCCATCCTCTTATATCTGTTCCCCAGCCTTCTTAAGAAAACTTGACACATGTCTCAGAGTGAATGGACAATCATGGTGCATAGCCACCAGGAAGAGAGCTAAGAGGCTCTTATCCATAAAAATAACACCAGAACTTCAAAAGTGAAGTACAATCTACCCCTTGTAAAGCACTTCCCCGCTGGCAATCCTATTCCATTCTCATAACCTGTGTCAAGGGCATCACTGGGCAAGGCAGAAATTGCTAGCACCATTTACAGATCATGAAACCACAGCCCAAGATTCAGTGACTTTCCCAATATTATTATTGTTACAAAGTAGCAGAGCTGGAATATCAAATTCTTCTGAAGGTAAAAACCCAGTAATCTTATAGACCTTTTTTCAAGGGCAATAAGGTGTCCTAGCATTTGTATATTAAATTCACACCAAGATGTTCTTTTCGGAGCATATGAGATACACAGTCTCTACCAACCGGAATAAAGGTGGCCCTCCTTTTCTCCGGATGATGCCACCAGTGCATGCTTCTTTTTAACTCCCAGAGTTTGGCTACCTACACCAGGCGATGCCTGAATTTTGAATGTCACAGAGCCTTCTCGCTTTTACTAAATCTCATCACACTCCACAGTTTTTAAAAGAAATTTCTCCTAGAACTTGCATAAGTAACTAATTTCTATCTCTGTATCTCCAAATAGGAGATACGCTAACAGTGATCTGTGCTGTTAATAAATAGTGCTCTCAAATGTTTGTCATCAAATCCCTTCTTTATTGCTCACTTTCGTATCTACACTATGAAATTTTGAATTCTTTGAGACACAACACATCAATAACCAAAGTTTTGTGATGCCAGGTCACATCAATTTTTAAGTCTATGTGATGTGGCAATAAACACATATAATTAGTTCGTATCATTTTCGTAGCTTTATAAAAGTCTCTAGAGCTTCAATTTTTTCCTCCAGACATAATGAGTATTGGTCATTCCCTCAAATCAACTACGTCTATTTGATTGATTGACTGATTTTTTGTTTATTTATTTGTTTGTTTCATCATTGGATGTTCATACTTGCTCTTCCAACACGGCTTGGAGTTAATTTTCTACTGACCTTTTAGGTTTTGTACATTCTGGGAAATATCACAAGTCAAGATAAAGAGCACTTTGAAAATACGCTGTAAGTTCCAAGACTATTATGGCACTATTCAAATATACTGATTTCTTCTTGCATTTTGCCTTTATTTTCTTGGTCATATAATTTATAAGGACATCAACTAGGTCTATTCTGCCAACATTGCTGTATTTCCTGTATGTTGTCCAGTAACGATGAATAATATGTAGATTTCCTTATGTGTTCTATTCTCCCACACCTAGAAATCTCCAAATAATGACTAAATTATCATCCTTGCTATCGCTGGAAGTCAAGACTGATAAACATCTTACAGACAGGTAGCACACTCAAGTGCAACTTCCACAGAAGAGCTTCTACTGCATTACCCGAAGGGAGTATTTTCCTCTTTGCAAGGCCTGCAATGTGGCTCAACACCACTACTTCCCTGTTTCTGCTGACCGGCTTCCCAGGCATGGAGAAGGCACACCTCTGGATCTCCATCCCATTACTGGTGGTTTACATCTCCATACTTCTTGGTAACGGCACTCTTCTTTTTCTTATCAGGGATGATCATAACCTTCATGAGCCCATGTACTATTTCTTAGCTATGCTGGCAGCCACAGACCTTGGGGTGACTTTGACCACGATGCCCACTGTTCTGGGTGTCCTATGGTTGAATCACAGAGAGATTAGCCCTCAGGCCTGCTTCTCTCAGGCCTACTTTATCCATACTCTTTCTATCGTGGAGTCTGGTGTTTTGCTTGCCATGGCCTATGACCGTTTCATTGCCATCCGCAACCCCTTGAGATATACTTCCATCCTTACCAACACCAAGGTAATGAAGATTGGGATGGGGGTACTGACAAGGGCCGGTCTGTCAATCATGCCAATAATTATTCGCCTTCACTGGTTTCCCTATTGTCGATCCCATGTACTCTCTCACGCTTTCTGTCTACACCAAGATGTCATCAAGTTAGCCTGTGCTGACATCACCTTTAATCGTCTCTATCCAGTTGTAGTTGTATTTGCAATGGTCTTGTTGGACTTTCTCATCATCTTTTTCTCCTACGTTTTGATCCTTAAGACTGTCATGGGCATTGCTTCTGGAGAAGAAAGGGCCAAGGCCCTCAATACATGTGTCTCTCACATTTGCTGCATCCTGGTCTTCTATGTCACTGTAGTCGGTCTAACATTTATTCATAGGTTCGGAAAACATGCTCCTCGTGTGGTCCACATCACAATGAGCTACATCTACTTCCTTTTTCCCCCTTTTATGAACCCCCTTATATATAGCATTAAAACCAAGCAGATCCAGAGTGGTATAATTCGCTTATTCTCTCTGCCTAATTCTAGAGCATAAATTGGACTCACTACTCTCCAAGGAATAACTCAGGGAACCTGGACAAACTGACAGCTTTGTTGTTAGGAGCAACTAGGGAAAGACATGTCAGTGGAAACCTACCTCTCTCTGATATTCAGAATATCATTTTACATGGCCCATTTATTGCTAGATAGTGTATGGCATAATATGTGTACAATACTGGGCATACATCATGAGTGCCCAACTGATTTACTCTTTTCAGAGGTAACTTACCCTGTTTGGTGAGCATCAGGCACCTGACCATATAATTCTTGGATTTACCCTATGGGTGTCCAACTGTTTGAGTCAAAGCCCATTGTTTATCTGAATGTTCTGCATGTCTTGGCTCTGATATACTTAGCAATGACAGTCTTAATCTCAAAAATTCATCTATTTTTTTTTTACTAATATGGAAATAGTTGTCATTTCTAGAAAACTTCACTGAGTGAAATGATGAGACTTACCCTATCCTCAGTTCAATATAGCAACTCTAGGGAAACTGTATCTAAGTCTCTCCAATTAAATGTTTGATAAATAGTTATTAGATATTATTATTGTTAATAACACATATGTAAATATATGTAAAAATATAATAACACAGATATAATTCCTAATCCAGATGACCATTGTCTTGATGAGCTAGTTCCAGACACAGGGGAACAGACTTATAATCTATTTTCAAATAGTAAAATGGTATTAAAGTTCCAGCTTGGCAATATACCACAGACAAGGCTAGAATGAAGTTTCTGGAATGTTAAAAATACCAGAATTGACAAACAGTTGGTCATCCGTGTGAGTGGGGAGGATGGAGGCGATGCCTGTGACAAGAAGAAAAATGACCTTTTCTGGTTCCAAATAGCTATGAAAGTTTATTTTGTTCACAGTCTAGACATGGGGAGAAGTTCATGGTTCTATGGCCAGCTGAAGAGTAGAATACATGACTCAGGTGATAGGTTTTCAAGTGAATCAGAGAAGAAGTTCTTAGCAACAGATAATGGAGTATGAAATGCTGGGATTATACAAGACACCACCCAGTGACTAGTCACTTCCCTTCATATAAAAGGAACCAGTCACTGGTCTTCGTCATGCTGGCACTTAAAGCAGTGTCTGACTCCTGCCCCCCTACTCATGCTCATAGGAAGGTAAGAATTTTCCAGAACTCTTGGGATTTATGAGTGGCATGAAGAAAACAAACGTGAAACCAGACCTTTAGAGCAGCTTCCAGGCTCATAAATAATCTTTACCAGATCAGCTCAATGGACTGTTTCTTTGTTTATTCATTCATTCCTTTATTTTTATTCAACACAGCTATGTATTTGGTCTGCATGACATTTGTCTTTCTCCTTTCATACTTTCTAGACATTGTGCTCCAGGAGGATAATCATATCATAGGTCTTATCTCCTACTCTATTACAGAAACTGCCACATGGGTTATCCTTAATCAAATACAAATTTTTGATCAAAATGAATAAAACTTAAAGTGACCCATGTCTCTATGTGTCTATTGGTCTGTTGGTTCTTCTTCTATTTTTTAAAGTTTATTTATTTATTTTGAGAGAGAGAGTGCATGCATGTGGGGGAGGGGGAGGGGGAGAGGCAGTGGGAGAAAAAGACAGAGAGTCCCAAGCAGGCTCCATGCTGTCAGCACAAAGCTCTATATGGAGCTCAAACCCTGGAACCCAAACTATGAGATCATGACCTGAGTTGAGATTGAGAGTCAGACGCTCGAGCGACTGAGCCACCCAGGCACCCCAGTTCTTCTGATTATGTTTCTGAATCTGCGTGTCCTCTTAATATCTGTTATTATGCCCTGTAATGTCTACCAATATTTGGGCATCTAAGTTGTATTCTCATGGAACATTCTCAACAATATAAGTAAGCTCACAACTCTACACCACGATACATCCTCTCCCTGTGCTCTCGGGAATCAATTGAGGGGATTTAAACTCCATCAAAGGAAATCTTTCTTGACTTTCTCTCTAGGCCCAGTGATCCTGGGGCCTGCGTAGTAGACTAATATAAAGGGCATTAGAATAACAATATTTTTTAGAAGTCTTCAAGTGGATGCATTTGATTGACACCTCCAAAAGTTTCTCTCTTCCCTTTCTGTCCTTCCTTACCTTGCAGAGATGGTATGGAGAGATCTGATTAAGATCTCATAAGAAATCTAGGACTGGGAAGTCAATTTCTTTTTGATGGAGGTGAGTCCTATGAAACAACCCAGAGTTCTGGGCTCACGATGGTCCCAGCAAAACACCTGGGTCAAGGGAGTTAGGATGAGGAAACATTCCTGATAGACCAATTTAATGCCCTGCTCTGGTCCTTTTATCCACAAATGTTTCAGTGTAGAGGCAAAGTCGTGGGAGTTCTCCAAAAATTAAAGTTAAAATTAAAAAATTTTAAAAATTAAATTAAATTAAAAAAAAAAAGCAGAGCAAAAAGGCCATCCTTCCTAACTTTTCTTTCCTACCAGTATGCGATGCTTAAAATTAATCACCTTTCTGGTGACAAGGCTAATGCCCAAACCAGGATACAGCTCGAGACCTTGGGGCACCACTGTTTCAAAGCTCCAAATTCCCAAGGCTGGGGGAACGAAGACAAGAGGAGGCAGAAATGGCCCTTAGGGAGAGCCTTCTGAAACAAATGCTCCTTGAAGCTTGACTTCTGGGTATGTTCTAAACAGGAGGTGTTGAAGCCAAGACCTTGGCCAGGCTTAGGGGTCCAGGATCACATCTATGGCACTGATGAACAAAAAACTCATGAACAGGTCAGTAAGAAGCTCCAGTGTGTCTTGTCCTGGAAGGCTCAGTGTAGGAAACAGGTCACAGGTAGAGTATAGAGAGTGGGTTTAATGAAACTTACAGAGAAAGGCAGTAATATGTCAGTCAAGAGGTGATGAGGAATAGGAATATATCCCAAAGATGCCCCCCAAAACTGGGCTCCCAAATAATCTCTTCCTGCAGATTTTTTGGATAGGGAAAAGCCAAAATCTGTCTTCCTTTCTAGGCAGATGCATTTCATAAGAAAAAAGCAAAAGACCTGTGGGAATAGAGACAAATAGCTCTAGAATTATTCAGAGCTCTGGGATGGATTGTTTCGCCTGTTGCTCTCTTCAGCTATGTGTACGAGCTTCCTCTTAGCCCTTGTGTGGGCCACCAGCTATTTACTCCCCCAGAGCTTAAATCAGGTTGAAGAGGGGAGGCACTATAATGATCATGGGTATAGACCAACAGAAAGAAAACCTTGCCAAATAGACCAGCCTCAGATGAAAGCAGAGGCAAACTTTGCGGAATCTGACATTAGACAGTCTATTTTAAATTGCTGCATCTTCCCAGAAGTGGGCCTATTATCCATCAGGATCTAGGTGTGCAAATTCTGTAAGTAAAGGCAGAGTAGAGTTTCTTTGTTCACTCCCTTCTATATTGATGTATAGGCACTGTAGATCTGGAGCATCTCAAACCTCACACAGATAGGTGGTAATAGTGGACCTGGTGCCGGGGTGGTGTGGGGAGGGAAAAGTGGTCACCGTTTTTATCAGCAAGGGATGCTGGGAAAAAGGGAAAAAGCTGGATGCTTTGGAAAGAAAGCCATTCAGAGCCAGTATTCACTGGTATGAAAGTCAGGAATTTTAGTTCATGGCCTGGAAAAGTATAATTATTATGTACTGAGCCTTATAATGAGAATTTGGTGATTAAGTTGCATCTACTAGACATCAGAACAGGTGGTATTGCTTGCTTTAAATTACCTAGTCAGACAGTAAGATGATGTCAGGAAATCAGAAGATAAGAAGAAAGGGCCCAAAGCAGACAGGAATCAGGAAAATGAAACAAAAAGGAGAAGGATCCAAAGGCAAGGCAAATGTGAAGTTTGTTATGTGAACGTCTGGGTGGTGTTCCTCCACGAGAAGACACTGAGAGAAGAGAGACTCAGAGTGTCTTCTAGAAGCCCAAATTTTTTGATTCATTTGGGGAAAGAGTTTTTCCTCAGTACAAGATCTTAAGGGCTCCCCAAGAATGGACACCCCCATGAGTTGAAGTATAGACTTTTCAAGGTCATGAGGCAAGAGTTGCAGAGTTACAGATCTTTGCGGTGTTAAAAAATGATTAAAAAGAAGACCACGTAGGGGACACAAACGAAATTGATTTAACATGTCATGAAGTGGAGTCTCCATTTGGAGAACTGCAATACGGCGGGGAAGACAGAAGCTTTATATAGGTTGAAGAACAAAGAACAAAGAATAAGGAAGAGACAAATATCTTGAGAAAATATCTTGTTGTCTGGAGTCACCTAGGCAGCCTTGCGTGAGGTGAGAAACTCAGAGATGGTGTGGAGTCTGGGGCCTGGCTGACTGGATATACTTCATATATGGTCAAGTGCAATGTTTACAGGGACAAGGAAGTTGTCTAAGTTTGATTTTGCTGATGTGGCACTCCCGGGCAGGAGCAGCTCCATCTTGTGGAGCCTGGAAAATTATTTCAACAGCATGACACTACGTCATTGAGTACAGAGACCTGGCTAGACTTGTGATAAGAGGCAACTCAAACCATCCTTACCAAAACCAAATTTCTTTTTTTGTGTCTTGGTTTTCACATTCTGCTTCTCCCAGCTCTACCGGGACAAAGTTTGCCTCACCCTCACTCCCATGTGAAGCCCAAGGCTTCAGGCTTCCCTCAGCCTGGTGGGTGCTTACAAAATGCTCCTCCCCGTTTCCCATCCCCCGTCATTCTGCCTCAGACACCAGGAACCTTCACTGGCCTCTAACTATTCTCAGTCACTGTCATCTTAAGCCTTAAAACCTCATTATCCTATACCTCTTCTCCAAACATTTTGAGCAAGCAAATCCGAGTGTGAGTGATACTGGCCTTTCTCTGCCAAACAGAACAGAATGGTCCCTTCTGAGAAGTGTAGCCCAAACCCCTCACAGAGGCACAGTGTCGCACCACGTACAAAGTCCACTCCCAAATGACACTGCATTATAGTCCTCACAGGGCAAAGGACACTTAATTCCTCTCATTTATTTTTCAGAGAAGGATCACAGGATGAAGGAGTAGAAGGCGTCTGCCCAAAATCACATGGCTAAAGATTGAGCTGGAATGTCACCTACATTATTATCTGAAAGTGAAAGTCTGGAGGTCTCAGAGGTTTCATACAAATATGAGATGAACTCACTCTAGAGTATTCTTCTTAATGCTTGTGGTGATATACTGGTATTTGCCCATGTCCTAGCTTATCCCAACACTGATAGAAGTATTTACAAAACATAGATGTTTAAGTATTTGGTTTTTTTTATTTTTCAAATGTTTATTTATTTTAAGAGAGAGAGAGAGAGAGAGAGAGAGAGAGCACGCACGCGCGCACTTGAGTGGGGGCAGAGTAGAGAGAGAGGGAGACAGAGAATCCGAAGCAAGCTCCAGGCTCTGAGCTGTCAGCACAGAGCCTGATGCAAGGCTCAAACCCACCAACTGTGAGATTATGACCTGAGCAAAAGTCAGTCGCTCAACAAACTGAGCCACACCCAGACACCCCTAGAGTTTATTTGTGGTAAGAGGGCCACCACACTAGCCCTTTTGTATGACTTTTTGAAACCAATAAAACCTCTACAGTCTAATCGTTTGTTATTCCCATCTTGAGTTGTCTAACTGCATTGAATATAAATTATTTCTTCGAACCCATTCTTGCCTCAGGAATTTCTCCTCTGCTCTTCCCTCAGAGTGAAAATGCCCTTCCTTTTTACCTGATTCCCATATATCTGTCAGATGTTACATGCTCTGGGAAGTTTTCTTTGACCATGCTCAGATCTTGGCAGATTTAATAAAGTCAGTCACGTATATGCTCCCACAGAGTTCTTTAAATCCTCTATTATAATTTTCATATTGCTTTTATTCCTCTTTCATTCTCTGAATCTATTTCACGCTATAAGGACAAGAACTAGCTCTATCTAATAAATTACTATATCCACCTTACCTAGTGCATTGCCTGGCATATATGTTAAGGACTGATTTGCAGTTGTTGATTGTATTACTTTTTTTCTGTCTCTAAGGCTTTCCTAAGAAAGAATGCTTTATTTCTCTGGTGTCGCTATAGTTTAGGGAAGAGCTACACGAAGTAAAAAAGTAGAAGTGACTAATGAAGAAGGTCTGAAGACCTACATGTCTAACATAGTCTTTCCTTAACAGAAGACTCATCCTACTGTAATGGCCATTATGGAACTCAACACCAGTGCTATACCCTTTCTGCTGACTGGCTTTGTGGGCCTGGAAAAGGCACACCACTGGATCTCTATCCCATTATCTGTGGTCTATATCTCCATACTTCATGGCAATGGCCTTCTCCTATTTCTCATCAGGGTTGACCATAACCTCCATGAGCCCATGTACTATTTCTTAGCCATGCTGGCAACCACAGACCCTGGCATGACCCTGGTTACAATGCCTACGGTGCTGTGTGTGATGTGGACTAATCACAGGGAAATCAGCCACGGTTCCTGCTTTCTCCAAGCCTACTTCATCCACAGTTTCTCCATCATAGAGTCTGGGATTTTGCTTGCCATGGCCTATGATCGGTTCGTTGCCATCCGCAACCCACTGAGATATACTTCTATTCTTACCAACACCCAAGTGATAAAGATTGGAGTGGGAGTTTTCCTGAGAGGATTTGTTCTCATCTTGCCTCCAATATTGCCTCTCTATTCGTTTTCCTATTGCAGATCCCATGTCCTCTCTCATGCGTTCTGCCTCCACCAGGATGTTATCAAATTAGCCTGTGCCGACATCACCTTCAATCGCCTATATCCTATTGTGGTAGTATTTTCTATGGTCCTAATGGATTGCCTGATAATATTTTGCTCCTATATTTTGATTCTCAAGACTGTCATGAGCATCGCATCTGGAGAGGAGAGGTCCAAGGCCCTCAACACATGTGTCTCCCACGTTTGCTGTATCTTGGTCTTCTATGTCACTGTTTTTGGTTTGACATTCATCCACCGATTTGGGAAGAATGTTCCCCATCTAGTACACATCACAATGAGCTACATTTACTTCCTTTTCCCTCCTTTTATGAACCCTCTAATCTACAGTATTAAAACTAAGCAGATTCGCAGTAGTATACTCCAATTATTCCCTCTGCCCCTATCAAGAACATGACATTGACTTTCTCCTATCTGGGAAAGGGCTAAGAGATTAAAAACATAAAGAAAACTGGACTGGCATAAATTTCTAAGAAACACATTAAAATAAATGGACAAATGTCCGGAAAAAAAAAGTCTTTCAGATACAACTTTTTTTTTCTGCCACTCCCTTTTTTTCTTCCATGAGGATGAAATGTAAAGAGTCAGGTAAAACACGAAACACAATGCAAGGTGCTTAGCATAAGTTCAACTGATACTCATTCTCAACAGAATGAGAATGATTCTCATTCTTTTGGCAGCAGCTCTGTAGTGACTCTTGAATTCATGGACTCTGAGTGGTATGGTTCAACAAATTGAACATAGATTCCATTCTTGGTTGTTTTTTCATATGGCCTGGACATCCTTGCAACCTTGCAATCATTAAATTTATCTGTTGTGTCCTGCGTGTGCACCAGCTGCCTTTCCTAGAACCTCGTCATCAGTGAAGCAGAGAGTCTTTCTGAGCTAATTTCCAAAATATTGCTATTGAATACAGTACGTAAGGAAGACAACTGTACACATAAAATAGGAATGCTCTATGTTAACATAACGAAGTGAATTCAGATCAAGAAGCAAATCAATTCCTGATGCAGAAGAATAAGTTTTGTTATGATGATCTCGACAAAAGGGTCCTAGTCAGAAATTATATATAATCAGTGTCTGAAGAGGAAACTAATTCAAAGTAGAACTGGACTTGATTGGAACTTGGTATATATTCCTCATGTGTGCGAAACTGAGGTGATAGAGGGTAGGTCAGGTGTGTGCAATTATGTGGGAAGAAAGACAAAGGGGGAGACACATGTGTTAGGAGCAGATGAAGGCCTGGGCTGATGAAAAGGGTTTCATGGCAGGCTGTAGGGATAGGTTTCACCTACATATCAGGTGAGGAGGGATTCAGATAAGATCCCATCGTCAATGGTGGTGGGAAGGGTGGTTAGAGATTTAATATAGGAAGAGGAAGTAATATATTCTCCAGGATTCAACAATCCTTATACAGGCCACCTACAGGCAGATTATTTCCCTAAAGACTGATGAAATCAGGGCCAAATATAAATGAACTTCTGATCCCTGCACATCCCCTTGCCCTTGATCACCAAAGAACTTTGCAGAATCCCCGGAACTTGGGATAATATGGAGGCAAGCCAAATGTGCAAATGTGGCCTATGGCAAATGCTCTGGCGCAGTTTACAAGCCATGTAATGTGCTGTATGTGTCAGGCACACAGATGAGCACAACTTCCTATTTAGAAGCACCTGCCACGCTTGAAATTTCCTTTCCTCCTCCCTTACTGGACTATGAAACTCACTGCACTCTAGCTTTGAGCACAATGCTTTGAGTAGAGTAGGAGCTTAATAAAATATTCTTCATTAAATTGAATGATAAATGAGGAGTGGATGATGTTCCTGTGTCTATTATTTTTTAACCTGCATCTTTTATATAGACAGTGTACAGGTAGACCTAGAGATAGAAGTCTGTGCCTTCAGGGCATCCCACTAAGCTGTTTGTGCACCACTATGTGACAGGAGACTCCCCAAAGTGAATAATCAATGTCTCCAGTGTACGAGGTCTGCCTATTCCTTCCCAGGCACATATTCTGAGTACACTGAGGCCAACCTCATAGGACATCTTTCTCAACTTCCCAAACTTTCCATTGGTAAATTTTCTTTTGAATGCAGTTATATGAAGTGTTGATTTTTAGTGAACAATTCTTGATCATTGTGGTCTCCATGTTTTCCTAAGAGCTGCAGGATACTCAAGGAGAGAAAAAAAAAAAAGAAAAAAAGAAATGGAAGAGGAGTCTATAATTGGCTTGCTATGGCTGGTTCTTCACTTCCTTGTCATAGCAGCCTACTCAAAACCAATTATGAAAATAATATATTTTTAATAACATTGAATTTCAGTGGTGGTTTACTACCTCTGATAAAGAATATTTCTTTCTTTTTTTTTTCTTTGAAAGAGAGAGAGAGAGAATAAGCAGAGAAAGGAAAGAGATAGAGGGAAAGAGAGAGTCCCAAGCAGGTGTGCACTGTCAGCACAGGGCCCAGTGCAGTGCTCAAACTCACGAACCATGAGACCATGACTTGAGCTGAAATCAAGAGTCAGACATTTAACTGACTGAGCTGCCCAGGTGCCTCAGAATATTTCTTTTTCATCTGGTAAGGAGTTATATAGACATTTAGATCATTAGGGCCAGGAACTGAGCCAGAACCGAAATAAGGACTTTATTATAGATCAGAAGTCTGTGAAAATATCTAGCTAACTGAAGGACTGGTGGTCACTGAGCAACAGGCTCTGGGCCTTGAGAGCAGTGTCGTTAGAGTATCATTGGTGATTGCCAGCTATGGAAACCATGGAATTAGAGCATAGGGTAAGGCCAAAGACAAAACAATGCCAGGCTGGTTCCCCCCAGCAAGAAGTTGTCAGCATTATCTTATCCCTCCTTGGGGAATAAGGAAGGGTAAGATCAAGCATGTGGTAGAAAATACTCAAAGAGATGCGTTTAGATAGAGATAGAGTAACAACCCAATATTCTGCCGTGTCAGTCAGCAAACATGTCCTTTACACATGGCCATGGATATGGTTTTACTACCCCAAGGAAATTCTCCCATAAAGAATATTCACACATTAAAACATCAGTGAGATACACCTGTCACCCTGTGGTCTGACAGGGCTCTAGGGTGACTGACTACTGGCTTCACACCATTCCAGGTGCATTAAGGCACTTGTGAGACTGAACATTGCAATGAAATGTATTCGATTGTATTTAACACAACCTTACATATATATGCAGAAATGTTTTTAAAAATCTTTAGATATAACCTTTGAGGCCAAGGGTTTGGTGCAGATATCACCTCCACTTCAATCGATGTTCTCTAGAATGTCAAAGATGTCATTGTTAAAATGTCACATAATGTCATACCTACTGGCTTGAAGGCAGGATGAAGATTACGTCCTTAGCCATTCTTAGAGGATCTTTGTCTGCCTTTCAGAGGGTGTAAGAGTCCAACTGAGGTCAGAGAGGCATGAATGCAAGCTGGAGAGGGGGGCGCAGGCTCATCAATAGCACTGGGAATCACACACATTGAAGCACCGGCAAGTGCCAGCTTGAGAGGGACTTAGGATCAGCCAACCACCCACGAAGAAGCCAGGCAATCAGCTATGTGTGAGGGCTAGCTGGTGACACAAGGTTCACCTGAGGGACACACATTGCTCGTCCAGCTCTGTACTAAGGACTGAGTGACTTAGAGGTGAGCCCAAGTGGGCAAGATGAGAAACAGAAAGTAAAGAGGGCAGAACAAGACTCTGGTGGGAAGATAAGGTCAGTGGAACATATAAGAAGGAAAATGAGTGAAGGAAAGGTAGAAGACAAAGGAGAGAGGGCCAGGGAGACATGGGTGAGGGTCAGAAACGGAATGCAAGGGGAGGCCTCGAAAGGAAATCAGGATGTTTCCCTGGGACACAAGTTCAGGGAAATTATTCTTCATCAGTAACTAACCCCTAACCGTCCCCAGGCAGGAGTTCTCATGCACGCAGGGTTGAGAGGTCTGAGGTGGGGGTACTATCTGAGCCATGAGACAACAGGAACCAATTGCTCAGCCCCTCCCTGGACCTGGAGTCTTATCTCTCTGGCACAAGCCTTCTGCTCTCCAACCATTCCCCTCCCAAGCTTTGCAAATACTGCCACCTGCCCTTGTAGTGAAAGAACCAGGATACAGCCCCTAGGAATGGCGTGAAGGGCTGTCCCTCAAGTCCCTTATGGTTCCGATGGAAGAGAAGCTTTGCCACAGGAGCCTTGCAAAGTCACTTAACCCTGAGTTTTAGTTATTTTATCATTTGCTAGAATAAAACCATTCTCAGCAGGGTTTTTTTTTTAATTTTATTTCATTAATATTTATTCATTTTTGAGAGACAGAAAGACAAAGCATGAGTGGGAGAGGGGCAGAGAGAGAGACACAGAATCAGAAAGAAGCAGGCTGTAGGCTTCAAGCTGTCGCACAGAGCCCGACACAGGGCTCAAACTCAGGAACCATGAGATCATGACCTGAACTGACTCAGACGCTTAACCAACTGAGCCACCCATGCATCCCTAACAGAGGTTTTTGAAGTTAAAATGAAAAATAATGCTTCTGACATCCTGGTACATCAGAATAGAGACACTGGCACAATATATGCATTGAAATGTATTCTTTTATTTCAGCATTCTTCCATCTTGATAAAGACAAAGAATTTCCCAGTCCTTACTCAGTAGTTAGAAAGAAGTCAGTCATTTCTCAAAGTCTGACTTCACCACGGAAAAACTGCCCCTCTTTCAATTACACCTCAGGAGTAACCCAAGCTTCACTTGGCCCTTTGTCCCTACGGGAGCCCCCAGCTCACTCACAGCTCCTGTGGCTCTCCAAAGGGAGGTCTGGAATCGCAGTGGTACATAAATTGCGTGTCCAGGATAGTGGACTAAGCATTACAATTATTGTATATTTCAGAACTGTAATAAACACAATGAAAACTACAGATGTTGGGAAAGTTCTTGGCTTTTGAATTATATCCTGCTCACTTTTTCTAACATGTTCAATGGCAAGAATTTGTTCTTAGTTACATTATTTTCATCAGTGACCAAGACCAACGATATAAACCTTTTATGAAAACAATCAGGCCAGAGGAAACTGTAAATGACTTGTTCCACCAAAGCCTAAGAAATTCTTTCAGGAGCATTGATCATATTGTCACTTCCCAAACAATGGCATCCAGGGAGATGAGATTTAATTATAAAGAATCTTTTTACCCAGAGAGGGCAGAAGATGATAAAGCCACAAGCAGTAAAAAAAAACATATCTGACAGAGGACTCTATGGTTATGATCGGGGAAGCCATGAACTCATGTTAACTGATAGATAAAAACACTATTGGTTAAATAGATTTAAGAGTTTAAATGTTTCATGAATAAATGCAAGCAAAACGAAGAAGTTGAGAATTACAGCTTTGAGGAACTTGGCATGCAAAAATCTTATGTAAATGGGGCAGCTACATAATGGGTAGATGTTTCATCTTAGTTTAAGTTACAAATGCAGGGAGCATAATAATATACATATCTCAATTCCTACTTTGTGATTCAAACATGCCTGGACACCCAAACTGTAACTTTCCAAGTCTCCCAGTTCTTCTTTCTTTTTAGTTTTTAAAAGTAATTATCTTAGAGACAGCAAGAGAGCAGGGGAGAAGGGCAGAGGGGAGAGAGAGAATCTCAATCAGGCTCCATGCAAAGGAGCAGAGCCTCAGGTCAGGGCTCGCTCCCATGACCTTGGCATCATGACCTGAGCCAAAATCAAGAGTCAGACGCTCAACCGACTAAGCCATCCAGATGCCCCTCCCAAGTTTTTTTTTTTAAGCAATAATACCTTTTTGAATCGATCTTGCTCCATATCTGCTAAGTATCTGAATTCATGGGTATCCTTTATGTTCTAATATTGAAAAATTTCAGGCAATAATTCTTCAAAAATTTCTCATTCTTTTTTCTCTCTTCTTCACTTCTAATACACTAACTGCACATGTGGTAGACAGCTTGATCTACCACCTCTGAGAGTCTTTTAAATTTTTAAAAAATCTTTTTGTTTCATTCAGTGCTTCTGTTTGGATGATAAATATTGATGCATCTTTGAGTTCAGTTCCCCTTTCTTCTATGTTGTCCAATCTACTCTGGAGCCAATCCAATAATATTTTCATTTTAGCATTTTAGTTTTCTCTACTTGAATTCTCATTTTTTAAAATACTTTTCCAAATATTTTCTGAAATTCCTAATCTCACCCATATCTAAATTCCTCATCTTTTCTTATCGAAAGCAGAGGTATATTGGGAACAAGACAATGTTAGCTTAACAGAAGATGAAGGGTAAATTTTAGTCAAACTTTTTGAGAGAACACTTTTAGGCGAGAAGAAAACGCAAGAATATTCTTCAGATATCTTTCTGGGTTGAAGCTAGAGTGCAGAGCACAACTGGATACAGCCCATCAAAAGTGAAAAGAACAGATGGTCACCATTCCAAGATTCTGTTGGAGGCCACCTTGTGGCCTCTCTTTTCTCTGTTGTCCTTTGGTATCTACAGAATAAACAGGTTTTGAAAGGTCTTTGGCTCCTCTCCAATTCTGGTTGTTGGAAGTAGAGGATATTCTTTCTGTACTGGAATTACAAGTAGAGGGATGTGGACAGACCAGAAAACAGAGAAGGTTTGGTCTGACCATCTACTGCTAGGAAGCTCTCCCAAGAATTATCAGTCTGCTGAGTAGTTCAAAGAAGGCCACTCTCCTGTTCCCACCGCTTTGCTTTGCACTCTATGTGTCTAAGCGGGGATGATGTAACAAACATACCTCTGTAGACTTGGAGGCTCAGGAGAGTAGAGACCTTACCATTTATCCACTGCTCTGCCCTAGAGCCTTGTACAGTGCCTGGCATATTGTAAGTTCTTAATAAATATTTGGTGGATAAATGGATAATTGTGGGGCTCCGTGAATGTCTCTATGTAAGCCTGCATGTTTCTGGGTATCAGAGTGTGCTCTGTTGGACTTCCCTAATTTTGACTAAAGAGACACTTTGATTCTCCAACTTTAGCAACTCGTATTGTTCTTAAAGCACATCAGGCACATTCCCTGAAGTGAGTACTCAGGGTCACGGGTCAGTGGCAATGGTTGTTACTAAGTGATGAGTAAAGTTTCTTGAGATCAGAGTCCGTGTGCAGCTGCTGGCAGAGGCCAGCCTAAGAAACTGGAGCAGAGGAGTCCTGGATAAAGGCAGAGCCTCAATAAGCAGTATACTGTTCCTTTGAAGTCAGCCAAGAAGTTGAGCCTCAAAAGTGGGAGGAGGGGTAATGCAAAGCCTGTGAGACAATATTGTGATAACGTGTGCTTTACAAAGAGGCAGAGCAACAGCCCAGTCCTTGGTCGCCAGTAGATAGTCCACTTCCTTCATCATTTGCCTACGAGTAAGGCAGAGGCTCCCTGTCTGAACCATCGTACTGACTACATAGCATAAAACCTGCATGACATAGATAAGAAAATTTACCCCTTAGGCTTCCTCATTGCTGTAAAAGAGGAAGTACAGAGGCAGCTAGTGTTTGACTCTTTCTCAGGCTCCATAAGAAAGTATATGTAGAGCAGTTTGTGTTAATTCAGGACACAAAGAGCTACTTTATTTTTTTCAGAAATTATCATGGACACGTGGGTGGGTCAGTTGGTTAAGCATCTGACTTCGGCTCAGGTCATGATCTCACATGAGTCTGAGCCCGTATCACGCTCTCTGCTGTCAGCACAGAGGCTGCTTCAGATCCTCTGTCTCCCTCTCTCTGTCTTTCTTCTGTTCTCTCTCTCCCTCAAAAAATAAACATTTAAAAAGAAAAATAAATTATCACTTTCTTATTGCACATTATTGTCATAATAGCTGTCTGAATGAAGTATACTATAAACATTTTACTTGCTAAAAAACAAAATTATAAAACGGAGTGAATTTGAAGACTTAATTGGCTTTATTAAATAATTCATGAATCAGGTAGCACCTCCTCTAGCAAGTAGATGGGAGCTCCTACTATGTGAACAAAATGGAAGGTTTTTATAGGAAGGAGGGTGGGGCAAGAAAGTTGTAAACAAACGAAAAGAAAGGATTATACCAGGCAAGGTCATTGTCCCTTAGGAGGGAGAGCAGGGGTCTCTGGTCACATAGCCTGACCTCATCTTCCTTTGGGGAGTGGGGAGGACCATGTGACAGACTTCTTGGTGCCCATCAGAAAATTCCTGACTGACCAGTCAAGTCTACATTTCTAGGGGAGAACGAAATTGAAATTAGCCTAGGTATTAAGTCCTGGTTTACTGACTTAGGGCCTTAACCTTGGTGATGCCACTTTGGGCCTCTGGTTTTCTTTTTAGCCTGCCAAAGACAGTGAAGCTGGAAAAGGTTAAATCACTTGCTTTTTGTCGCATGGATGGGATTAAATGAAGCGATATGATGGAATTTCAAAGTCCTAAGAACTTCCATTTCTTCATGCCATCTTCTAAGAGGATGAGTTCATCCTCACTGGAAAACAGTCCAGTGGCTAGTTGTATGCTTGGAAAAAACAAAACCCTCCCCCTTTTCCTTCATGGCTAAATGTACTATTTTATCACCTATGGATTTATCTGGTTATACCTCTAGGAAGTCTCTTGTAAGCCCTCAAGTATGGTTTAATTTCTTATTTCTATGGGTCCATTTATACCATTCTGTTGTAAATGACTGCTTATGTGTCTGTTTCTCCTGGGAGCATGTGAGTCCCTAAGACCATTTCTCAATTATTGTGTATCCTCAATGCCGAACATATAACAAGCACTCAACAGGACTAACAAGGGGCAAGGTGCGACCTAAGGAGCAAATTTAAGGAGGCACCCACTTTCAAGTCCTTCAGTTGCTGACCTTGCCCTTGGACAACAGCGGGTATGGGTGTCTCCTTAGATTTTTCTTTTTAGGAGTCTACCTTGCCTATTCTTGGCCTGGTCCAAGAATTTGGCTCGATATTTGATTGGGGAGGTAAGGGGAACCTACTTCTAACGAAGTAGAAGAATTTATAAGAAATTCTTTCTCTGTAGGAAATTTCACACTGATTCTGAGATCCTGTTAAATTGATGTTACCTCCTTAATCATGACTCAGCAGATGCTCTTGATAAGGAGGAAGAAGAGAAATGAGGTGAGAAGGCCGATGAAGAAGACAACATTAGCAAAAAATCTCAGGAGGAAATAGTTCTACTTGGGCTCAAAATACAGATGATTGTGGTACAGGACTTAGGTAAGCCAGCTGATAAGACCTCAGATATAAAATAAATATGAAGAGGGACTTACTTGCCTCAGTAAAATGACTCCAGACTCCTATCTTAGAGGAATACAGGTGTCAATGCGTTGGTGTATCAGACTTAACACATACCTTGATAGTCTTCGAGTTACATTGATTGCACACTTTTAACATGTGTCTCAGTGGTCTCTTCTCACCCAATATCCCATGACTTTGCCCATCTCCCATTGGATTCTTTTTTCTTTTGAGGGAGAGAGAGAGAGTGCATTCTTGCACACATGTGTGTGGGGGGGGGGCAGAAGGAGAGAGAAAGAGAGAATCTTAAGTAAGTTCCATGCCCAGCTTGGAGCCCCATGTGGGACTCAGTCTCACAACCATGAGATCATGACCTGAGCCAAAAATCAAGAGCTGGATGCTTAATCGACTGAGCTACCCAAGCACTCTGTCCCACTGGAATTTTTATGAGTTTCCCAAATAAGTTCCATTGCTGTAACATCCTAACACCAATGTATGTTTTTTATTGCTCTCCTTAAAACATTTTAAAGGTTTTAAAGCTCTTGGTGTCACCAGCTAGACGCTGTTAGAAATAAGCCCATCTACCCAATCAAAGGAGAGACGCAGAGACTCAGCACAGTGAAACACGGCTTCAATGTTCTTGCCAAAGCAGGTGTACTAGCTTGTACTTTGCCCTCTTCTTGCCTTGTCCGTCTCATTAGACTGGCCTAGGGAAAAGTTTGGGAAGTGTCAGGCCTGCTTTGGTGAGACAGGTGTTTGAGTTACCTGAGCTAGATGAGCTATGAGCAGAGACGGACAAAACGACAAACAAAAATAGGGTAAGAGAATTGATTTTTGACTTTTCAAAAGGTGTGTCCCGAAAATTTGTCACAGTGAGGATGAAAATTGGTTCTTCTTTGGAATGAGCGGTGAGAGGCAGGATGTGAGGAAAAAAGAGCTTGCTAAAAGGATTGCTGCAGGAAAACATGGCACCTTCCTCTAAGAAAACATTCTAGACTTTCTATGCTTGCATAGATGCAGGCATCCAGGGAGGCAGAGAAATGGAAAATACAATTTCCAACAAGAAGTTTTCTCTTGGACACAGACCAGACTACAAGATCCCTTTGACAATCCCAACGTGCATAGGTCTTTCCAGCCTGGAAAACCCTTACCAATCACACACCAAAAAATGTTTATCTGGGGAGGGCCTTGCTCACCAGGCCTGGACCTTGGATCAGAAAAAGGTGTGCTTTGTGGGGTCAGAAAAATAATTTACTTTCTACCCTTCTAGGTTCATGGCTGGGATCACCTCCCTCCCCCCATAATAAAAGGCAGATTAACTAAAAAAAAAAAAAAAAAACAAACAAGTTTAATAGCATACATACCTCCTGTATACATGACAGGTACCCAGGAAAACAGAGTAACTCTCCAAAATGGCCCAAGCCACCATTTAAAACCCCAGATCCAGCTAAAGACAAAAGATGTTGGGAGGTGGGAAGCCAGTTATGGGAGGCTAGTGGAAAAGCACAGTGATCAAAGGTAAGTTTAGTATGAAGATTTAGGTCTTTGCCTTCTCCATTGATAAGCATCTAGAGATTTAGCCATTTTCCTCTTCTTAGTATAGAGGGAGACACCGTTACAAATAGAGATTTCACTCACAAATGTAAATGCCTCTTACAAAAGGGTAACTTTCACTTGGTTGGTTTTCAGAGCTCCTTTGAGCCTTGCTGTTTCTTAAAAATGATCAGCCTAAAATAAGCCTTATGCCAAAGGGAAGTGTTTTGGAGCCACAAATTCTGCTCCCCTTCAGGCTACAGCCAAATTGTGCTCCCCTTCAGGCTACAGACATTTTCTGCAACAGAAACCTCCACCCCTCAAAGTGAGTCTGAGTCTGGAGAAACCAAAAACCTTGAGTAAGGATTTCCTTTAGTTCTGTGTCTGGTCCGACTGGAGATTAAAAGCTTGGTTAGTGTAACTAGGACTAAAAAGGCACTCAGAGGCATCTGCATCCTATGAGGTTATCGTTAATATCTGAGAAAGTAAGAGAAAAATCTCTCTCCATTAATTTCAGACTTTTATCTGGGTTCTAGGGTAGTGGTATGTCTTCTGTCTGTACGCAGGAGCCAGAAGTGACCATGTTCAGAGGAGGAATGCAAGAGATGGCATTTCTCAGAACTTTGTGGGAGATAAACAGGATGTGGGAAGATGAAGTTGGAAGATCTACTTTCTTCTGTTGGGAAAGGAAGGTTTGAATTTAAGCCCATTTGGGGACTGATGGCTCCCCCTGGTGGTTGTATTGGAAAACCACAAGATGCCTTTGACCTGGCTCTTCTACACTAATTTCATACCCTGTCAAGCCTGACTCAGCTGGCTAGGTATTGATACTGGGCAGAAGCTCCCCTAAATATAACTTATATAGCGACCCTGAAGAGCACATTAGCATCCAATATATCCCTGTCTCTTCCACAGGCTTTCTCAATCTCTGATACAGAGTAGGCTCACTTGTTCTCTTTGTGGATAGCGGGTCAGCTAAGACAGTCATATTCTCACATACGCACAACTGTCTCTCTGCATCTTTCACACATGCACACATATACACACACACAGGCAGTGTGAAAATAATATTATATGCACTAAAAGCCACTAGCGCACATACAAATAGGCACACTCTTACATCGATACCTTTAGTAATGGATTTAGATACTTTAGTAAAGGATTCTTTTTTTTAGCATCAGCAATCAGACAACAAAACAGAATAAAAGGCATCAAGATTGGCAAGGAGGAAGTCAAACTCTCACTCTTTGCAGATGACATGATACTTTACTTGGAAAACCCGACAGAATCCACCGAAAGCCTGCTAGAACTGATCCATGAATTCAGCAAAGTTGCAGGGTACAAAACCAATGTACAGAAATCAGTGGCATTCATATACACCTCAATGAAGCAGCAGAAAGAGAAATAAAGAAGCTAATCTCCTTTACAATCGCACCAAAAACCATCAAATACCTAGGAATAAACCTAACCAAAGACGTAAAAGACCTCTTCGCTGAAAACTATAAAAAACTTATGAAGGAAATTGAGGAAGACACAAGGAAATGGAAAAACATCCCATGCTCGTGGATTGGAAGAATAAATATCGTCAAAATGGCAATACTACCCAAAGCAATCTACACATTCAATGCAATCCCAATCAAAATTGCACCAGCATTCTTCTCAAAGGATTCTTTTTTTAAATTTAAGTTTATTTATTTATTTTGAGAGAGAGACAGATAAAATGAGCAGGGCAAAGGCAGAGAGAGAGGGAGAGAGAAGGAATCCCAAGCAGACTCTGTGCTGTCAGCATGGATCCCAACGCGGGGCTCAAACTCACAAACTGTAAGAACATGACCTGAGCTGAAACCAAGAGTTGAATGCTTAACCAACCTAGCCACCCAGGTGCCCCAATACTTTAGTCATGGATTCTAATACATTCAAGAGTAAGTCTTGAATGAATCACACCAACATACTGATACACCACATCCCTAAGCATAACATACCTACATTCACTTCACTTTATATTCACAAGATTTCATCGCTGGGGAGAAGAAAAATTTTACTCTACCCTCAAGATTCTTCTAGCTACTCAAAGAATTAAATTGACATGAGACACATTAATCCCTAATTAAATCGTGAGACAGAAGATTCAGTTTTATGTACATATATATGGGGGCTCCATAAGCATAAAAGGCCCAAAGACAGTCAGTCAAGCAATTGAGGCTTATACCATCAAGAAGTAAGGAGAAGCGGGTAGGGATTCAGGACTTTAAAGGAGAGAGAGAGAATTCACAAGAAGATGAAAAGAGTAAACATTTGGTAAATAAATGTTTGCTGGGCCTTAGAGATACAATGAGACAGAGAAGAATTTTAACACACAGATTTTGTAGGGGCCTCCGTATCTACCACATCTAGTTCATATTATAACTGTGGTTCATATTTATAACTGCAGTTATCTCTGGTAATAGCTGTCTTCCTGGAACAGGTGTTCTATCTAAATTCTTTTAGGCAGTCAATGGGAAGCAAAACAAGAAACTTCTTTAATCTTCTGTTTCTTAAAAATAACCAGCCTAAAAGAAGAAAAGAAATAATTCTGCCTAAAATAATCCACATGCCGAAGAGACACATTTTGGGGTGGCAAATTTTGCCTCCCTACACCATCATTACCCAAGGGGACAGAGATGTGTCTAAGGACTATTCCTTTGTTGTTCTCTGCCACCAGCCTTCAGAAACAAATTCTGTCTTCCTAGCCTGGGATAGTCAAACTCTTCGGTAAACTGTGTTTAACAATCTGTTTTCCTTACCAAATAAGATCTTTATAAAGGCAAAACTATGTCATGTCAACTTGTGTATCTGCAAGACCCTGCTCAGGGTTTTTCAGAGCAGGCACTTAATAGGTGCATAGCAAATGAAAATTGCTAAGTATGGTTTATGTAATTTCAGTCTTCATTCCAAAGGATTTTTCTGTGATATGACAAAATAAAGCAAAATGACCTAAGAACGTTTTGTATTTCTTAAAAATGACAATTCCTTGGGCGCTAGTCTTTCATTTATTGTATAATTCAGAGAAGCAGAATAGAAAGCTGTTATATAGATGCTAGTAAGAAATATAAGGCAAATACTATTGCAAGTCTCCAGATAAGTGGCAGGTTATCCATTTCATAGTATCGTTTAGCCATGTGAAAACCTGTGAGTAATTCTCACGTAGCTCCATAGGCTAAATAATGTCTGTTGCCAGTGCAGATTATACATATTTTCTACATATTGCTAACAACATATTCTATAAAAAAAATACAAGGATATTCCTTGCTTTGTTAAACTCGATCATCAATATGTATTCCAGAGTCTGATCTCTGCCTACATCTACTGTCTCATTTCAAGATATTGCTTCTCTTAAATTTTATATTTGAGTATTGGAGAATTTTATAGTTCTGAGAAAGATTTCCTCACCTCAGTGCCTTAGCTTATACCACTCCTTTCTGGAAATCCCTTTCTATAAAGTCTCATCACATGATTAATTCTTTCTTAGTCTTTATAGCTCAGCTTGAGTGCCTTCCCTGTGCCTTCCAGTCGGGCTGGTTGCTACGCACCCAAACTCCCATAATTGCTATGTCCATCTCTTTAGTTGCCCATATGATAACTGTTGTATCATTTCATACGTGACAGATGTCCCCAAATAATGGCAATAGTTGGTGCTGATGGTGATAACACCAGCAATCATTTCCTAACGAGGCTTCCTCTAGCACATGACCAAAATTATATTCTCAGTAAAGGCAGAATATTCTCAAATTTTTCGAGTAAGGATTTCCCTTCCTATAAACCTAACTGAGGATTTTCAACTCTCTCGCTTTGTTGCCTGAGCCAGAACTCTCTTCATTAACTACAATTTCGAAAGATGACCTGTTCTCTCCATCTCCTGTACTGTCACCCTAACTCTGTCTGTCCACAACCACTGGTTATTTTCCTGGTCTGACATGGTGTCATGTTCTATCCAGGTGTATTCTGATCACACTGGCATGTCATAAACTTCATGGGCCTCTGTCCTCACTTTGGATCTATATGCCCCATTTTGGGGGTTCACACTCATGCAATCCTGATGAACCATCCCCTGCTTATGATTATATTATCATAATACCTTGTTCATGCCAAAATCTGAGAGAGAAAGAGAGAGAGAGAGAGAGAGTGAGTGTGTGTGTGTGTGTGTGTGTGTGTGTGTGTGTGTGTTCAAAGGGAAGAGAAGCGTGCATACGACCTGACCGCATCAATCAATTTGGGTTTTGTAGCTTGGACTGAGGAAGAAATACAAACTGATTTTGTTTGAAAGATGACAGTATTTGTTACCAGAAGGGAGAAGAAGGCAAGAAGAGGGGAAACATTGGTGAAAGACTCTTCATGTTAGGGTTTGTTGAAATAGTGCCTGCATACTCAGAGCTGAGTGGAGAGCCCCAGGAAAGCCTGAGAAACTGGCTGGAACATGTATTTGGGATGGGAGTGTATATGGAAGGTTTTCTGGCCAACTTCTAGGCTCAAAGATGCAGTGTCTGGGAGAGACAAAGGGTAAAGGAATGGTCCCATCAAAGGAAATAGATAAGTAGGCCTGAAAATGAGTTCAAGAGAGGAGGACATAGGGGTGGCGGCGGCTCTGGTGCTTCCAGGAAGATAAGCAACGTGAGCCGATAGGTGAGCTGTGTGGTTGATCTTCATACGCAACATCCCGCCTCTCTGGCAAGCCGTGGGAGCCTTCTAATGAACAAAGGGAGGGATCCAATGAGGTAGCAGGTGGCCGGGATCAGTTTCTTCATCAAGCAGAAAAATGGGATGATACTGTACCCACTTTTCTGACAGCAGAGACCCAGAAGCCTGGAGATTAAGTCCTATAAAGTCAGGACTCTCCAGCCTCAGGTGAACTCGTGGAAGGAGAGAGGGATGCAGAGGGGAGAGGAGTAACGTTGGCTCTTGCCCACAGGGCTCCCAGCCCTGGGGACTCTTTGTTTGTCCTCAGCTTCTCCCAGCTGGCGCCAGGTGCTTCACATGCACAGAGCAGGAAGGAGGTTAAATCCTTCCCGGGCAGCACAGCCTGTGCCTCACGCTGATGCAACTGACGCGGTGCCGTCCTGCCTACCCGCTTCCTCTCCCAGTACAGATCATCTGAGCTTCACTTTTTTAAAACTAGCATCTGCAGGTGAGTCTCCACTGCTGCCCTGACCCAGGGTTTCGGGGACAGGGGTCATATGAGAAGAAAGAGAGAATGCAGGGAGTAGGGGGTGTATAGTTGTCCAGGAAAGCAGAGACCCTGGAGAAACGTGGCCTAAGTTCTCATTCCAGCTGATGTCCTAAATCCTTGAATGACCTCAGGCAAGTATGTTCAGCACACTGGGCCTTAGTTAGGTTTTTGCATTTGTAAAATGAAGTCTTGGACTCCATGATCCCCCAGAAACTCTTCCACTTCTGACACTCGTAAAGCCTTTGCAAAGAACCAGGGCCAGAGCAAGGAACAGAGACTGTCCTCTCTAGAGAAAAGGAGAGACCATCTACAACCACGAGACCATGAGAAAGGGCTGCCTGGCTCCTCAGACCAGGGCCAATGTGCCCAGGTCAGGCCTTTCTTGTTTTCTGTCTGGAAATCATGGACATCATAAACCTTCTGGTCTCTACAGACTCCTCCCTGTCTTCTCATCAACCAAGTAGCCATTCAGGTCTTTGACTCAGATCGTAAGTACATTTTGTGTGCCAGACCAGTGAACATGGCAAGAAAGATCCTTCTGCTAGTCTTTTCTATTAACACAGATGCCACTATGGCTTCCCCAGTACCCAGAATATGTCCATCCTCCCTCCAAAGTCTTCATCCACTCTAGTCAGAGGAGGCATGTTGACATATGAATTTGACCCTTGTGGGAATGCTCAAAAATGAGGTACCTTCAAAAATAAGGTCCAAGTCCATGTGCATATTCTCCTACTCATAAGAAACAGTAGCCTCTACCACTAACTCATTTTTTTTTTAAGTAGCAAATATTAAGTTGAAACAAAAGAATATTTAGAACACAAAGCTAAGGTAGAGATGCATTTGTTCATTGCATAGTGAAAAATCTCTCTTTTCAGGAATTTCCCCTTTAGGTCTCTGCTATGTCTCCTCTGATGTGAATACAATAGTTTACACTGTCAGTAGCCATGGCTGTGTGCTGACAATGGATTTTCTGGGTTCTTTTATTGTTGTTACTGTTTTTGGCTTTTAAAACCTTAGTTACTTCAAAACCTTTATCAGAGACATGGTTCTGTTTTGGAGTGGGGGTGGCCTCAACCTCCAGAGTGGCTTTGATGTTACCCCTTCCACACAGGACAAAGCAGGGTTTCTCCTCCCCAGTGAAGGGATGCAGACTGGAGGCCAAAGCCAGAGTGGGCTCACCTCAGATGGGAAGATTTGGCCCACTCCAATGGACGATCAAAGTTTGGGCTCCAGTTTTTCCCCACTCTAGAAGAGGGTGGAGTGACGTCTCAGGGGAAGCAAGTGGCCACATCTCCGTCTGGCTCAGGGAGTAGGGACAGAAGCCAAGAGAGGCTTATCTGTTTCCTCTGGTTCTGTCCCACCAGTTCTTTAGAGTAGGCTGGGCTGGGGGGTGGGGATGGGGTCCACTCTCGGGTCTTTTCAGGCCAAGATGGGAATGGGGCCACTTTAGGAAGGTGGCAATTTGGGGAGTATTTTTAAGGAGAACATCTGTTTCTCTCTTAATGTGGGCAATTGTCTTTCATTTTCAGAGAAATCCCTTAGAACTTCCTTTCCAGGAGAAATAACCCCAGCCCTGTCATGGTCTGTCTATAGACTTCCTTTCCCCCAGATCTCTCTTCCTGTCCTTATCATTCTGAAGTCAGTGAAAACAAGACTCAACACCAAACTCCAGACACAACTAATCAGGACAAGCGGTGAGCACTTGATTCATTCACTTATTCATTTAGTTTTTCACGCAAAAGCATATAGCAGCACCTACTATGTGTTAGACACTGTTCTTGGCTCCCGGGGTCTTTCTTAGAGACTCCCACTCTCATCTGTTGAGTCAAAACCATAACTTCTAAACACACACACACAAACAACACACGTATAAAGAGTATATATGAGATACAAATATATAGTATACATAAGAAATACCTGTATGAAGAGTAAGTGTAAAAACCTGTAAGTATACTTATATATAAGAATATATCTATGAAGATTACATTTTATATTGTATGAAGTGTGTATAGGTAAATATATTTATTTTTGTTATTTACAGTATACATATTTGTAATCGTAATTGTTACTTATGTGTGACATATAAGTAGATACTATATATAAGTATAAGTAAGTATATATATAAAGAGGATGTATGTGTGTGATTTTTAATGTTTATTTACTGTTGAGAGACAGAACATGAGTGGGGGAGGGGAAGAGACTAAGAGAGGAGACACAGAATCCAAAGCAGGCTCCAGGCTCTGAGCTATCAGCACAGAGCCGAATGTGGGGCTCGAACCCACGAAACTGTGAGATCATGACCTGAGCCAAACTCGGACACTTAACTGACTGAGCCACCCAGTTGCCCCTGTTATTTATGGTATACATATTTGTAATTGTATATACTTATACATAACATATAAGTAGATATTATATATACTTATCCTTTATATATTATGTATAAAAGTATGTATACATACATACATAAAAGATACATAAAGGATAAGTATAAATGAGTGTGTACATAAAGGAAGTGTGTTGTGATTTGCACTTTTTTAAATGTTTATTTATTTATTTTAAAGAGAGAGAGACGGAGACAGAGACAGAGACAGAGAGAAGAGCAGAGAGAGAGGGAAAGAGAATCCCAAGCAGGCTCCACTCTGCCAGTAGAGTCCAGAGGCAGGGCTCATCGTCATGAACTATGAGATCATGACCTGAGCCAAAATCAGTAAGAACCTGTCACTTGGGGCACCTGGGTGTCTCGGTGGTTAAGCATCCAACTCTGGATTTCGGCTCAGGTCCTGATCTCCTGGTTCAAGAGCAGTTCAAGAGACCATGCTCTGGATCAGGCTCTGCACTGATGTGAGGAGCCTGCTCAGGGGTTCTCTCTCCCTCTCTCTCTGCCCCTACCTCCTCCCTCAAAATAATACATAACCCTAAAAAGAAAAAGAGTCCATGCTTAACTGAGCCACCCAGGAGCCCCTGTGATTTACACTTTCAGCGCTGTAGCAAAGGTATTATGTCAGTACCGAGAACTCTGACTCTACACAAGAAAGCCAAGAGAGATTTGTCAGAGAAAATGATATTTGTTCTGTTTTAAAGAATCAGCCAATGTTCACTGGTCATAAAAACAAGATTTTTTTTTCAGGAAAGCAAGACAGAAAGCCATATAAATAATAGCAACAAGAGGGGCACTTGGGTGGCTCAGGCGGTTGAGTGTCTGACTTCATAATCTCGCTTTTGGTGGGTTTGAGCCCCATGTTGGGCTCTGTGCTGACAGCTCAGAGCCTGGAGCCTGCTTCATATTCTGTGTCTCCCTCTCTCTCTGCCCCTCCCCTCCTTGCACACTGTCTCTCTCTCAAAAATAAATAAACAGTAAAAAAAAATTTTGCAAAGATTTGTCAACTGCAAGAGAAAACAGATGAGTTGAGAAAGAGAAAACAGATGAGTCGACAAAAATGCTGAAACCAGAGGTCCAGGTTACAGAGTATTCTAGCATATTCAGACCACCCACCTTGGAATTCGTCAGACATGGGCTCAGATACTAACTCGGATGTTAGTTCACTGGGAAGCCTTGGAAAGTTATTTACCTTTGCTCTAGGTCCTTTCTCTGTGTAGTGGGTATAGAACACTTCATGGTTATGAGAAATATACGAGAGGATGCTAAGTCTCCCCCAGAGTCCAGATGGGGCACGGACTCACTAATCTGCAGCCCTCATCGCAGCTCCTCTCGTGAACTGCATTCTGGTTAAAGGGGTCTGGGAAGGACTGGGAACAGTTCAGTGGCTCAGAGAGTAAGCATTCTCTGCACAAGCCCCAGCACCACAGCAGGGGAACGGATCAAGGGGAGTGGGTGCTGGGCGGGCAAGCTAAGTGACAGACAGGTAGTTGAGTAGGCGAGTTGAGAACTAAGAACTATGGCAGTGAGTGAGCACGGGGCTGGAGACAAGCAACAGACTGCCGGGATATTTGGGAGGTAAAAATTACTTATTAGAAAAATAGATCTAGGAAGAAGGAAAGGATCAAATAAAGCATACAATCCAAAATATTGTCTTGGATGATTAGAAAGTGGTAAACAATATTGTTAAAGATGCATAACTAGGAGGAGAATCAGGTGTGGAGAGGGTATATGATGGGCTCAAAACTAGATGTATTGGGTTTAACTGGCATCCATTTTGAGACTAGCAGGAAGGCAGAGGTACAGGCCCGATGCATAGCAGAGTTGTCTAGACTACAGATAAATACTTCGGGGGTATCATTCTATAAGTAAAATGATAATAGCTTATATCATGAATGAGAAAATATTTAACATCATGAGCCTGAGTAACATGAACAAGTGAACACTTGAGCAATAGATGGAAGGGACTGAAGAGGAGTTGTCATAAAAATTAGAATGGAACCAGCTGATAGTGTCATCAAGAATTCCAAGAGAGAGCCTTAAAAAAAGAAACAGCTCTAGAGATCAGGTGTGACGAAATCTCCATTGAATTCTACCCATAGAGATCGCTGGTGAGTTTAAAAGGCTTTGCTTTAGCTAAATTAAAAAAAAAAAAAAAAAAGAGCCATTGGGTGGTCGATTGAGTAGTCAGCTTAGGGAGTGAAAAAATGGAGAGGATTCATCTGTAATTATTTCATCCCTTGTCAAAGTGATGAAAGGCTGGCACTGGTCTTCCAGAACAACTTTTCCTTCTCCTCACCTCCTTCTGCACTCTTTCCAGTGTTGGCAGCATGTAACATCACCACTACCCCCTCCTGGTTGCATCCTCAGCCACCTATCCAGTCCCATTTTATTCACTGAAATTTTAGCACTGACTCACTTGCTCTTTCCAGTACTAAATTCCAGACTAAATTCTTATGATTCTAATATCCTTCCCCTAATCCAATCGGCAGCCATACTCTCAGTGCCCAGTGCCCTGACCTCCTCTCAACAAGGATTGTGCCCTTTACCTTAAATCAGCAACTCAACCCGATCCCATACTCTAGAACCCTGGTCCCTTTTCACCATCTCACATTCCTTCAAAATTCGCTTTTCTTTTTATTCAGTGCAGTGTCCACAGCACATCATCATAATTACTTCTTTGATATACCCAGAACTGAAGCCATCCTAGCCTACCCTAACTCTCCACACACTTCTCTTCTGCATTTGAGCAAATGAGCATGGTGGTTAAAAACACACCAGAATGCTGACCGTTTCCACTTTGCATTTATGAACAACCAATGGGCCTCATCACTACCTGAAATTCTACACTGCCTCATCCATCAGAACACACTAGAATCAGATTTGATTCCCAGTCACTCCATGGAAATGCCCTCTCACAATCAGCCATGATTTGCTCATTGCTAAATCCTCTGGTCACTTCTCAGTCCTTATTACCTTGACCCCTTAGTGACATTATATAGAATTGATTGCTCCCTCATGAAACTTACACCCAAAACTGCCATGTCCTGTTTTTTTCACGTTTCAACTGGGATTTTTTTCCCTCGGACTATTTTAGTGGAGCCTCTCCTCTTGACCTCTAAACGCCAGATTTGCCCAGGGCTCAATACTAGAGACTTCTCTCACACTCACTGCTTAGGTTTTGTCCACCCTATTTACTAATATCTCTCAAATATATGTCTTTTCCTCAACTTATTTCTGAAGTCTACGTTTCCTATACTGAGTTAATGAAAACAAAAGAAGTGAAAACCTTATTGGGAGAAGTGATTATAAGTTGAATTTTTGACATGCTTTTGAAACAACTAGATGCAGATGCTCACTCAGCATGCTGCTAGATATAGGAGCTTAGAAATAAAGAGAGAGAGAGAGAGAGAAAGAGAGAGAGAAATTATGGGCTTATATATTTGATATTTATCAATGTATGGATAGTAAATAAAATCATGTGAGTGATGGAGTATGGCCAGAAAAGTGCCCAGAATAGGAATGGTTATAATTCAAGCATGAGCAATGAAGAGGAGCCAGCAAAGCAGGCCGAGAAGGAATAAAAATTGCAGAAATACTGAAGAAAATCTGGTGAGGGCAGTGCTATCAAAGTCTGATTGATAATAGTGAACTAGAGGATACCAAAGATGAGGATGGTCATGATTTTCCTTCTGTGTGATTGTTAGTGAGACTGGGAGAACTAATAACCAGAAATATCCATTTATTTTCAGCTCCATGCCTGAAGAATGCCAGCTCTCGTCCATCCTCAAGTCATGCTCTTATCCAACATTACCCAGTTTAGTCCTATGTTCTACCTCACTGGCTTCCCTGGATTGGAAACCATCGAACACTGGATTTTCATCCCCTTTTTCCTTATGTACCTTGTGGCCATCTCAGGCAATTGTTTCATTCTGATAATGATTAAGACGAACTCTCGTCTGCACAGACCCATGTACTATCTACTATCTTGTCTGGCCTTCACTGACCTGGGACTGTCAGTGTCTACTTTGCCCACTACTATGGGAATCTTTTGGTTCAAATCTCACGGTATCTACTTGGCAGCTTGCCAAATCCAGATGTTCTGTATCCATTCATTTTCCTTCATGGAGTCCTCCGTGCTCCTTATCATGTCCTTTGATCGCTTTTTGGCCATCTGTCACCCCCTTAGGTACTCGGTCATCATCACGAGCCAGACAGTGATCAGGGCAGGTCTGGCTGTCATCTTCCGGGGACCTGTGGCCCTAGTTCCACTTGTCCTCCTCCTGAAGACTTTTCCCTACTGCGGACCTCGAGTCCTTTCCCATTCTTTCTGCCTACACCAGGAAGTGATACACTTGGCCTGCACGGATACCACCTTCAACAACCTGTATGGGCTGGCCGTGGTGGTGTTCACTATGATGCTGGACCTGGTACTCATTGCACTGTCGTATGGGGTCATCCTGCACACTGTGGCAAGACTGGCCTCCCAAGAGGAGCAGCTCCGAGCCTTCCAAACATGTACCTCACACCTCTGTGCCGTGCTGATATTCTTTGTGCCCATGGTGGGGCTATCTCTGGTGCACCGCTTTGGGAAGCATGTCCCACTTGCTGTCCACCTTCTTATGGCCAATGTCTATCTCTTTGTGCCTCCCATGCTTAATCCAATCATATACAGTATTAAGACCAAGGAGATCCGCTGTGTCATCAGCAGACTCCTGGGTCTTAGGAAGGTCAGTGCTGAGTCCTGGAGCTAACGATTCCAGAGGGCACCCAGGAGTTGTTCCCAAATCAGAGCAAAGATTTACAGCATTGAGAACCTACCATCATCCCACCTGTTCCCCAAGTTTTCTTCCACTGCCCTAATCAAAATATGTATGAATTTCTTTCCTGAGTTATGGGTTAAGAGTGCTGATGTTCTCTTGCTTAAATTATAATGCCTCCTCCTATATAAGAGACCTTGCTGTTTTGGTAGCACCAAAAACTGCCCAGAAGAAGACTGTTGAGGGTCATCAGCAATGTACAAACATTAAAACAAAACTGAAACTGAACAAAAAAGAAAAAGGAACAGTACCTTAAAATGCATCCAGAACAGAGCCTGGCAAAGAAGACATAAATTCACCTCAGGAAATGTACCTTCCCTAACGGTTCCTTGGGACTGCTTCCCTCTTCCCTACCTAGTCAGAGTCTTTCTCTTCATTTTCTATGGGTTAAGCCCTATCCTTTGGACTCTTCAGTCACATTGGAAGAATCAGAACTTGTCACTCGTCCCTAATGGCCGGTTTAGGTAGAAACCTCCACATCTTTCAGTGGATGTGCTCACTCCTGTCCTGTTCATCTAGTAGAAGCCCTTGACCCCACTCCTGACCCTTCTCATCTCTGATTTTACCCTTCCTGTGGACTTACTGACAGGAAGCAGAAGTCAGTGTTTGCTCCTAGCCACTTTAGTTGTGAGATCTTGCACAATGACGTGACTTGCGGCAAAATGTCAATGAAGGAAAATACCACAAACATTTATAAGTCATGATCCCATCGCTCAGGAGATTGCAAACCTAAAATTGGCAGAGAAGATTGCCCATACTGTCGACTAAATGAAATTCATGTTGGAGTCTCAGTATTTGGGGTGCTTCCTGACAGACATTTCACTGAGAGCCCTGTCTCCAACACCAGAGTAGATGCTCCGTTTGCTCCCTCAGATCCCTGCACTTCCCAATGTAACATCTGTCACATGGCAAGGTGTTGCTTCATGCTCCAGCCTGGATCCTGCTCCTTCTCCTTCCTTTCTCTCTCTCTCTCTCCATTTTTTTTTTTTTTTATTTTTCCAGAACGGATTTCTAAATTAAGCTCTTTGGAGGAATTATGTACATCTTGTTAACCAGTACATCTCCGTAAATGCAATGAATGACTGGCAGAGAATAGATGCTCAATGAATAAATGCTATTAATTTTTGGACACAGAAATGCATAAATAGAGATTTAAAGCTAAGAAACAAAACTTCTTTTCTAGGGAAACTTTTTCTCTTCACACCCGGGAAGACCCGGAGGATTCCCCTATGATGGCATTTATCAAAAGGTGTTAGCTCTGCTCCACTCCATTCAGGCCCTCTGGGCCTCCAGCCTCCTATACCACAGGTTACTATGCCCCGAAGTGCTTACTGAGAGTTACTCTTCACAGTTCTGGGGCATGGAACCATATATATAGTCTTCTCTGATCTGGCTGAAGAGAAACCTTGCTGAGTCTGTTTAATAAACTCAATTCTCTTGGAGTACCTGGGTGGCTCAGTTGATTACGTGTCTGACTTCAGCTCAGGTTATGATCTCCCAGTCATGGGTTTGAGCCCTGCACTGACGGCTCAAAGCCTGGAGCCTGCTTCAGATTCTGTGTCTCCCTCTCTCTCTGCCCCTCCCCACTCACACTCTGTCTCTCTCTCAAAAATAAATAAACATTAAAAAAAAACTGGTATGTATATAGATGTATATTTACTCAGGTGGTTATTATATCATTCTTTTCTTTAAAAATATATTTATTTATTTATTTAGAGACAGTGCAAGTGCGGAAGGCACAGAGAGAGAGGGAGAGAGAATTCCAAGTGGGCTCCACACTCAGCACAGAGCCTGATGTGGGGCTAGAAACATAATCCGGACATCATGACCTGAGCCCAAATCAAGAGTTGGATGCTTAACCAACTGAGCCACGCAGATGCTCCTCTTATATCATTCTTTATAATTTATAATTAAAATATGTCCTATTTAAATAAAACAAACATACAAAATGAAATTTAAAAAAGAACAAAACTCCGAAACTGGATGTAAATGCTCTTGTGTTTGTGTAGTGTTGTGTGTGTGCACGTGTATGTTTGTGTGTGCGTGTGTGTGTGTGTGTGTGTGTGTGTGTGTGTGTAGAGGGCAACTGGAATCCCACTGATCTGGGAGTGGAAGGCCCTGAGGAGCACTGGAGTATTTCAAGTTCTAAAGTCAAGTGCTCCTTAAACACAGGTTCCATTCGGGGCTTTAATTGAAGTCCACGCCGGAGACCACACCACTGACTGGCAGCTCTGACACTCAGAATGGGCTTCCCCATACTGAATGGAAACTTGTTTTCTGTGGATCCTGTTAGCAGAATGAGGTATAAAGAATATCGGATTTGGATTGGG
Source organism: Paguma larvata (assembly GCA_030068075.1). Classification (NCBI taxonomy): domain Eukaryota; kingdom Metazoa; phylum Chordata; class Mammalia; order Carnivora; family Viverridae; genus Paguma; species Paguma larvata. Next base: position 59,327,118 of record CM057831.1, read on the forward strand.
ATTAGAGTTTTGAGACCCATTTTTGCCACTTATTAACAAAGAGGCCACTACTTTTCTTTCTTTTTGCAATTAGGAAATAAATATAAGTAATGACATTTTTGAAAACGTCTACTTTATTGGAATTTAAAACTGAAATTAACATATTTTAATCTTAATAAAAAATATGAAAAGACTTTTTATAATCAAGATCTGTGCTGAGAAGCACATGGGAAAGGAGGGATTTTCTTACACTGGAGTGAGAGCATAACTTGACTTGCCTTTTACAGAAAGCAAGATGCATTGAAAGACTTAAATGCATTCATACTCTGTCTCAGAAGCACTCCTAGAAATCTATCCTATTGAACTAATTATAAATGAAAATGTGCATTCCCTGAGGACAAGGACTTATTTTTTCTGTGTGGGCACAGAGCTATCTTTAGCACCTACACTGGTGCTCAATAAATGTCTATTAATAAATAAATGAATATTACGTTTTAATTATGTCATTGTTCACTATGATAAAAAAAAAAAACCTCTAAGTATCCCAAGTATCTAGGAAGAGCATGTTACATATTGTATATTCATTTGATAAAATATTAAAAAATATACATAAATACTGAGAAGACTATTTTCAACATTATAATAAATTTAAGAAATTTAAAATATTTGTGTATAAAGCAATTGCTGTGCAACAAGTTTAAAATATTTTTATCCATAGGAAAAAAGCTATGATATAGATCTTTTTTCTATGCATTTCTCCATCTTTTATTACCCAAAGTTTCCAAAGAAAACACATTTGAGTTTTATAACCGAAAAGAATGTTTTACAAAGACTACGAGAGAATATATATGTGATTATGTTGATGATGGCAATGATGATAAAAGCTACCATTTTTTTAAATGTTTTTTATTTATTTTTGAGAGACAGAGATACAGAGTGTGAGCTGGGGAGGGGCAGACAGAGAGGGAGACACAGAATCTGAAGCTCCAGCTCTGAGCGGTAAGCACACAGCCTGACATGGGCTCGAACCAGAAACTGTGAGATCATGACCCGAGGCAAAGTCAGATGCTTAACCGACTAAGCTACCCAGGCGCCCCAAAAGCTAATGATTATCGTGCTCAGTGTTTTATTCTCACACCAAAGCTATGAAGTAGGTGTTCTTGCATTTGATGTTTTAAAATGAGGAGTCTGATGTTCCCAGAGAAAAGGAACATTCCTTAGTTAAATATCTCCTGCATCCTAGACCAAGACCCAATTGCAAGTCTGTATGATTTTCTTAGGCAGTTATGCTAGGCCTTCTCTCCAGACCGCGTCAGTCTATTCAGGACAAGGGACTGATTTGCTGAAGGAAGTTCAAGGAAAAAAAAAGAAACAAAAACAAAACAAACAAAAAAAACATAATTACTTAGTTTCTCCTTAACTTCTATGCTATAGATGTGAGCTTCTTTAGTACTAAGTTCATAGAATTTCTATACATGGGTAGTGTCTATGTTGTCAGCCACCATGCCTTCCTCTTCAGTAAAAAATGAGAACCAACTAACCAAACAAAAGTTAGATTTATTCATGCTAATGACAGTAAATTGTACAACCCATTCATCAGCACTAATTTTATGCTCCTATGTGCCGAAAAGTCTTTATGATCATGTTATTTAATATCCCAATGTCTCCCTAAGACTTTGAAGCTGTCATTGTATTCGTAAAATACATATTTTTCATAAAATTGAACATATTTTCAGGTAATTGGAATTCACATAATTTTATAATGTCTTGTGACAATTCTGAGACTTTGTGTGTTTCCTTCCCTATCTGGAATGCTGGATCCAGTGAAAGAGTAAAGAATATCTGTTAAATCCTTATATTTCCTGTGAGTCTTTTTGGTTTTTTTACTCCGTCAGGAAGAGTTAGTCCTTTCTAAGTCTGCCTCCTGCAATACACAATCATTTTCTCAAAAACAGAGATTGTGTCTTATTGATCTTTGCATCTAAGTATATTACCCAAAGCTTGCAGTGTCTATATATTTGCTGAAAGAATGAGCAGGAATAACTACCTAGTAGGAAACAGAGTCTCACAGGGAAGCTGGACTGAGAAAAAGATCACAGAAAACACGACTGAGGGTCAACCAATAAATTTTCCTGTATCAACAGCAGCGAGTAGAAGAGGATGAAGAATCATCTGATCTGTTGAAAGATCTCATCGTGGTACTTGAGAGTCACTAAGCTTCATGGAAGAAAAATGGTGTGTCCAAAGACTAAGTTCTGGGAAGATACTGATCCCTCTTTGATGTCTGAAGGTCTACAACCATCTAAGGAGTTTCCTCTGAGGGCCTAAGACCCAAGGGAGGACAGAGAACCATATAAGTGCCATTGCTTCAGAGAATACTGATTTAATCAGAAGAGGCTGGGAGAGGAAGTGAGAAGAGCTACAGGATTGGGGAAAGAAGCCACAGACGACAAGGGACCAGTAAGTTGTTGAAGGTGGATAGAGACAGCCAGCCTAATGACCTCTTATCTAGCAAGTCTACAAGGAGGGTGATAGGATAGGGCAGCTTCCAAGATTATGGCCAGTTTGTGGTTAGAGCTGCTGTTCCATGATATCTCTCCCTTGAACTTTTGGGTTAGAAAGAAGAGACCAGAATTTGTTACTGGGGGTTGATATGCAAACACAGCAGCCTCCTGCGTAAAATCTGAAACTGGCCCTGGGACATGGAGGGCAGGGAGATATTGAAGAAGGAGGCAGACCCTTCCAGATTGGTAGATGGTAGGTTTAATAAGTGAGGGAACTAATATACAAGGCACGTGTTGGGCACTGCAAGAAAAGTAGCTCTCTGCACCCACCACCAGAATCTTAACTGGGTTCGGGCATGGACACCATCCAGATGGGCTCAACAACACCTTAAGGTTGTGTCCTTGGAGCAGCTTCTGAGAATGGGGAAGGCAAGGTGGAATGCACATTCCAAGACTGGAGGAGAAGGGTCAGAAGCCTTGGGTTTCCTGGGCCTATGTTGTAGGTCAACCTAGAGTCATGCCTTCCTGAGGACCTCCCCCAGCACTGGGCTGGGCTTTGAACTAGAGTGATACAGGGTTATGGCAGGGATGGATCATAATCGCTACTCTACCCCAATTTCTGTGGCTCCCAACATAGTTTCCCTGGAAAGAAGGCAGGGAATATGTGAAAATTTTCCATCACAGAAAAAGGCTAAGGTGCAGAAGGATTCGGTCACTTCACCAAAGTCCTTTGGCTGGTTGTCCAAAAACTGCTTAAAGAGCTCAGAGTCCCAACCCTGCGCTTGTCCCTCCTTGCTACTGTTGGATCACTTATCTGCTTTCCCTTAGAGTTTGCTGCAGAAATGAAGGGAAGCTCTCATATGGTAGATAATTGCTGTGGAGATTTTCCAGTAAGAAGGCAGTGCTGGAAACTGCAGATAATAGTCTACATCTGTTGAGTGTATGGTTCTAACTGCACCACATTTACAGTCTCTTATAAATGGCTCCATAATCTACAAAGTGGGTATAGTAACTGGCCCACTCTTTCAGATGAGGAAACTGAGATTAAGCAAATAATCTGCACAACTACAGAGTTAATCAATGTGGCAGTTACGATCGGAATGCAGATCTGGCTCCACAGCTACTTTCTTCGCCACCACACTGTACGGCTTAATGAACTGTGTCTGGAGGGCCACGGGTCTCCATATATTTTTCACTGCCTAGTGGGCTTGAGACGGCGAGACTTAACAGAAGGTTGTGGGAGATTCCTGGGTGCTCCCCATCCTTCCCTTCCTCATGCTTCTCCATGTCAGTGCCTCAGTGTCTGACATTCCCCCATCGCCAGCCTCTCTCTCATGTGGTTGCACAGGAGAATTTTTTCTTCTCCTCAACCCCCCTCTTGTTCAACTCTGCCTACACCCCTATCTCTGTTCTTCCTCTCCTCTCCCCATCCTCCCTCAGACCCTAAGCTTCCTATCAGTTTAGCCCTTGGTTCCCCCTTTGCTGTGCTGTCCCTCAGACTCTGTCCTCTCCCCAGTTCTCTGTCCCTACCTGTCTGAGCCAAGTCTCCCTCCTTTCAGCCTTCCAGAAACCTCTCTCTGACTTCACCTTCACCATCCTCCGGCTCCTCCCTCCTCCAGCTCTGCCTCACATGCCCTCATCTTGTGTTCCTCAGGCTCTTCCTCGAAGTCACACAAGCCCCTTTCTCCCTGACACCCAGCTGGACTTTTTCTGTCCTTCGACATCTTCCTCACCAGTGTTCACCACACCTTGTCCTTCTTTGCCTTCTTTCCTCCTCTTCCAGCCTCCTCTGCTCCCTGAACCATGAGTCTCCCCAACTTGCCTCTCAGCATATTCTTATTAAGGCCACCATTTCACTGTCTCTCTTTCTTCCTCTACTTGACCCTCATTATACCTTCCCCTGTTCCTCAGCTTCATCCTGTCTGTGCCTCAGTACGTGTTGTGATCTATTCTTCAGTATCCCCTTTACCACTTGTCCCCAATTACTCCCTCAGTCTGTTTGACTGTCAGTAGTTCCCCAGTCTTTCGAAGGCACATGGCACTTATGCCAAGGTCTAAAGCACTGTCATATTAAGAGGAGATGGAGTTAATTTTTGCATAACAGGAAGAGATAAAGAGTGAAATCCATAGGGGAAGAAGACAAGAAAATCAGTGGTTTGATAATAATAACAAATATATTTATCTTTTATTATATTCCAGACTTGGTGCTAAATATTATATAAATCATGTGCCACTTAAAACACATTCATTCTTTAATTAGGAAACATCATTATCATTATTTTACTGATGAGGATACAAAAGCAAATATTTATCAGACACAGAGACTCAGGATAGCAGGGTTTGTCTTGTGAGCACCTCTCCCGGTATCCCTATTGTAGTTTTTAATAAACTAATCTAAGTAAAGAACAAGCTTTGTCATTATTGCTTCTGTTTCAAGGTACACTTACTGACATGCATTTTTTTTTGCAATAGCTCCTTGGGAAATACTACTCTAATAAGTTTCCCTGATTTATTAAAGTTGTATCAGGTCTCCAGTTTGATTTCTGAGGAGAGGTACCTTTAAAAACACAGAGGAAAGAAAGGAAGAAAGAAAGAAAGAAAGAAAGAAAGAAAGAAAGAAAGAAAGAAAGAAAGAAAGAAAGAAAGAAAAGAAAGGAAGGAAGGAAGGAAGGAAGGAAGGAAGGAAGGAAGGAAGGAAGGAAGGAAGGAAAGAAGGAAGGAAGGAAGGAAGGAAGGAAGGAAGGAAGGAAGGAAGGAAGGAAAGAAGGAAGGAAGGAAGGAAGGAAGGAAGGAAGGAAGAAAGAAAGAAAGAAAGAAAGAAAGAAAGAAAGAAAGAAAGAAGGAAAGAAAGAAAGAAAGAAAGAAAGAAAGAAAGAAAGAAAGAAAGAAAGAAAAGAAAAGAAAAGAAGGAAGGAAGGAAGGAAGGAAGGAAGGAAGAGGGGCGCCAGGGTGGCTCAGTCAGTTAAGCATCTGACTTCAACTCAGGTCATAATCTCATGGTTTGTGGGTTCAAGCCCTGCATTGGGCTCTCTGCTCTCAGCGCAGAGCCTGCTTCAAGTCTTCTGTCCTTGTCTCTTTCTGCCCCTCACTAAATCATGTACACCCATACACTCTCTCTCTCAAAAATAAACATTAAAACAAAGAAAGGAAGGAAAGAAGGAAGAAAGGAAGGAAGGAAAGAAGGAAGGAAGCAGCAGGCATGCCAGTGGACTCTAAAATAATCAGATTTGAAAATAAAGAATTTGAAAATAAAGGAATTATAGCAAAGAAAGAAGCATTAAATACATAGACTGTATAGGATGAATTAGCATGACTTCCCAGGGACCTTAGATGCTTGAGGCATGAGATACTAGAGAGCGAGTCCTGGGTTCTTTGAGAGGGGTTGGGTGTGGAGGGAAGCAGGATACCTTTACTCTCGATCATATGGACATGTGATCTCATAACGGCAATAAAGAGATGAAGTGGAGAGCAGACTGGATGAGGAAACTCTCTAAGGTATTCTCAATTTGCTTAGAAAATTTAGATATAACTTCTTCTATAGGAGAAGCTCGAAGGGGTAAGGCCAGACAAAGAAGACATCTTAAGAGTAACAGAATTTTGGAGTATCTCAGCATTCTATTAAGGTGGAGATCTAGATTTTTCTAAGTTAAAAAAAACAACCCTTATCTTACACTAGCCGGTTACGAACAAAAGTAGAGAAAACCCTTGTTGAGGCTTACTGTCACTGAGGTAAGTAGAGGGTTGGACAGGAAGAAGAGAAAGAAGGGAGGAAGCAGGAAAAGGACAAGCTGTTTGTGTGGACAGTGGTGAATTGAGAGGTCACTGAGTCCACAGTGCGCAGAGAGGCCAGGCGGGCCAGCAGGGGACTGGTGTCCAGTGGAAGCAGGCATGCTCATGGTAACGGTCTAGTAACCTTCAACTTACTACCCTTTTTTCCTAGAGTGACTAGACTTCTTGAGAATGAGGACACCCACTCTACCAAATGCCAATGGGAGCTTTTCTACCTTCCTGCTGACAGGTTTCCCAGGCCTGGAATGGGCTCACCACTGGATATCACTACCCATTTTTGTAGGATACTTGGTGGCCCTCTTAGGTAATGCTACCATCTTGCATCTCGTACGAACTGAGCCTTCCCTGCACCAGCCCATGTACTACTTCTTGGCCATCCTGGCTGTGACAGACTTGGGTCTGTGCATGTCCACACTACCCTCAGTGCTGGGCGTTCTGTGGTTTGATGCCCGGATGGTGGGCCTGGTGCCCTGCGTTCTGCAGCAGCACTTTCTACACTCCTTCTCCTTCATGGAATCAGCGGTGCTCTTCGCTATGGCTCTGGACCGCCTGGTGGCCATCCGATTCCCACTGCGTTATGCGTCTGTGCTCACACGTCCTCGCGTGGCACTGGCCGGGGCAGTGCTGGGCTTGCGGAGCGCCGCCATCACTGCCACACCCTCGCTGCACCTACTTAAGTTTGACTACTGTCGCCCCGGGGCGCTCTCCCATGCCTATTGCCTTCACCAGGACATGATCCGCCTGGCATGCTCTGACACACGTTTCAATAGACTCTATGGGCTGTGCATCATCATGCTGGCCATGGGCTCCGATGTCCTCTTCATCCTGCTCTCCTACACCATCATTCTCCGCACTGTGCTGGCCATTGCCTCCGCCGGGGAGAGGCTCAAGGCCCTGAACACCTGTGTCTCGCACATCCTGGCCGTGCTCTGCTTCTACGTGCCCGTGCTAGGCCTGTCCATCGTGCACAGGTTTGGCCACCACACCTCGCCCTTGGTGCACATCCTCATGGGCACGGTCTCTGTGCTCTTCCCGCCCCTGATGAACCCTGTCATCTACAGCATCAAGACCCAGCAGATCCGCAGGGCCATCCTCAAGGTGGTTTCCCTGGGGAAGACACAGTGAGACACTGGGAATGGACTACAGCGATTCCAAATGAGGAATGAATTAAACCTTCTTTTTAGAGCCTTCATACCACAAAGCAAGTTCTGTTTACCTATCTCAGTTTACTCAAATGATGGTACACCATGAATTGACTCTAATGTTAAAATCAAATAAGGTTGATGCTTATTACTACTTATGTATATAGTTACAAATATATATTCACTACACTCCTTTCTTACATTAAATAGAATGATTATATTTTTTACTTAAATGTTTCAATGTTCAAAGGATTTTTGGTTTTCTCCTCTACTGATCTGGTAGAACTTTAATTCTATAATAATGTCATTGGTGATAAGTTACTCTGATGATGTGGGAAGTTGAATCATCACTTCACATTTCTTTGGATTAACCTAAGAGCTGGTCACTATTCATCAAAATATATTTCTACTGTATACATTCACGACGGATAACTTATTTTTAGATCTAAGAGGAACTTTCCAATGTTGCTTTTTTTTTTTTTTTTGTCCATATCATAGCCTGGGACAGAACTAAGTTGAGGAGAGGCATAAAAGCCTAATTTATAACCAGAATGAGAAAAATTGGGGTTGAGAGTGTGTCAGATCTGCAGGCAGTGTAACAATCTAACGGAAGTATGTCCTTGAGTCACTAACCCAACAAAAGAACTGCCAGATCTGAGTACGAGGTGCAAATTCCAAGGGCTGCTTAGATCATACTTTGCCAGTTTCAGCACAAGGCAATTTCTGCTGTCCCCAAAGGACACAAGAATGTCACTGACTAACAAGGTTTAGGATATAAGACAATTATAAGAGTATTTTAGAGGACTCTTTAAGCAAACATATACTGTTATACAAATACATAAGGTTATAGAGAAATGCAAGACATTCATGCACATATACAGACATGAATCTATACTCAGTTGTACATTTTTCTCAGATCTGGAGGTTCTCTCCTGGGCTAGTGACTTAAGGACATACCTGTGTCATATCACCACCTACATGAATATACATTCAATCATATTTGTGGATACATACTCATAGATTCATGAGAACTTGCAAACGAAATTCTCAAACAAGCAGCATGGTTATGCATACATCTACACACACTTGCACACACAGGCATGTGCTCCTATGCACATTTACATAAATTCACACACTCACAAATGCACATAAAATCATGCTCACATGGACATGTATATTTACACATCCACACACGCCTGCGCCATCTTGTTCTAAATTTTCTCAGAGTTTGACTTATGGCTCCCCAGAGAGCATCTCCTGGGATCCTCTGCTACTGGCCTAATTACTCCTGCAGGCCTAGAGGCAGCACATTCTTCTGAGGCTGGTTTGCCTGTGTCTCCCAGGGACCTAACTGGCAAAATTGGGGGAAAGAGAAGGCTAGAGCTGAAGTCAGGATAAAGAAGAAGGCCAGTCAGCCCCTGTTTCCAGGTAGTGAGCTGGAGATCTGACCTGAGACTTTGAAAGGCAGGTGGGTTTTCACAGGGGAGGTGCGGAGTCGGCCTGCAAGTCTAGCCTGTGGAACTGGGAGAATGTGAAATCTGTTCAGGTGAGCTGCACCTGGGGTTTTCGTTCTGAGATGCATCTCATTTCAGCACTGGCCTCCTGTTCCCCTTTCCTCCTGCCATGGAAGACCCCTCCTGGCAGGACGTAAACTTTTATCCAGAAAGCCTCACAGTGGCAGGGAAACATTTGAGTCTGTTTTTACTCAACTCCTCTCTGTTATTTCAGGAAACCTAGGACAGGGAAACCGCCATTTTGTCCCCAAATCCAAATCTTTTTAAACTAGATATTGAATTCTCTTTTTAATCTTTGTTTTTTAGGGCTATTTACCTTCCTCTCCTTCACCTTCCATACCACTAGTCCTTGTCCCCTCTGTCCCATGCAGGCAGCCACATAACCTGTGGGGCCTGGTCCCTCTCAGCCCCAGCTCCTCAATGACCTGTGCTTTTCACTGTCCTTCCCCCCCTACCCCGCTGACCCATCCCCACTCCCAACCCTTTATCACCAGCTTCCTTGTATGGCTGTTGTCCATGCTTCCTTGCTCTCCTCTTTAACTGCAGCTTTGCCAGCGTGGGTTGGCAAGTCACTTGACATGCCAACGCCTCACTCTCTCAAGCTGTAAAATGTGTAAGAGTGGGTCGTTTTGAGTATTCTGAGGATAAGACCTGCTTTAGCCTCTCCTCATAATATTTCTGACTCAATCCACACACATCATTCATCAGCATGGATCTCAGAACTCCTATAATAACAGCTCTTCATATACAATGAAGTAAAAGGATATTTTTGCCTGCAGAGAGACTCTCATTTGATAGAAGGAGACAAAGTTCTTCCACCACTTCCCGCCCCAAGCTCCCAGCCTGGAATATATCACTATACATCAATATGCACCTTCTTTCCTGTTCCCTCCCTCCCTGTAACCCTTTCCTTTTATTAAGCCCTGGTGACATGCTCAAAATGTAGGCCCTAAGTCTTCCCTGGAAGACTAACAAACAACTAAACACAATACATGGGACTGAGTACTAGAGTAGACACAGGCACTGGTGCAGGAAGTGATCAACCACATGCCTGATATGAGGAAGACATCCCAGGGCTGACTCCTGAGCCAGATGTTATCCAACCACGGTGCAGATCGTACTTGTTCTAAAATATAATTTTTGGTGGAACTAAATGCTGAAGTGCTTAAGAAAGGAAAAGTAGGAATGGAAAGTAAACAGTAACAAAAACAAAACAGAAAAGCACAGAATGACCAGAAGGGAAAAGACATCTTAGAGCATGTCAGGCTTTATGGACCAGTCAGGTTAAGAAGCCAAATCTCACTGGAGTTTTATCAGCACTTAGAAGTGTGCCATTCAAAAAGGAGGCACATACGGGATACAAAAGACTTTTCCTTTCATCCTCATCTGTAGCAGGGGAGCAAAAATCACTGTTCCTCTTACTAATTCCAACTGAAGGGTGATGTTTAGATGCCACTGACTCCCTCTCCACCAAACCATTTTGAAGTGCAAGGGGGATCCCATGCATTTTAGAATCAGGTTCTTCCCTTCTTTTCTTGGTGTCTCCAAAATTAATACACTGGCCAATAGACAATGAAGGTGACAAACCCAAAGTGTAGGCTGGATCCCAGACCACTTCTCCTTTCCCACAGCCAGTATCACCAACAGGTATATTCTCTCACAAGCTTGGTGAGCTTCCTTTGATGTGGTGGGTGATACTCAGTATTGGCAGTTCTATGCAGGGACTCAGTTCCCAAGCAAACATTGTTTGTTTGTTTGTTTGTTTTTAATGCTCACAGGTGCTTGTGGAAAGCAGCAGCCTTTTAAACTATGGATGACATGCAGTGTCCCTGATGGATAAGGAAGCAGGAGTAAATGATGTCTCAGAGGCATTACAGACACTTGTAATGACTCAATGTAAAAATACTGACATAAAGATACAAAGTTGATTTCTTCAATCTAGAAAATCATAGGCAATTAAGAAATTGCTTAATTGCAAATAAAAAGAAAAGAATAGAATATTATCCATAAGGATGGGGAGAGAAAGACTGAGCAAAAAATGATGGTATAAAAATTAAATGCCTGACTTTCATTGACATTACTATTATTATTGCACCTGCAATAATAGTAACAGTTACTGAAAGTGTATTGAATGCTAACTGCTCCATACAGGTTCACTTGTTTACGCTTCAAACAAGCCTGTGACTACATATTATAGTGATTCTCTGCTTTACAGATGGGGAATGGAGAGCCCCTCGGAAGGTGACTGAGCCAGGATTCCAACCAAGGCAATCTGGTTCCATAGTGTGCAACCCTACCTTTTTTGCACACTGCTCCAAAATTCCGAAATACATAGCATGAAAAATCTGGAAGCAATAAATAAGGTACACAATTGTAAATGAATACTAATCTCTAAGTAATCCAGGAGTGGCTAAAAATATCAGAATCTTATGCACTATAAGAGGAAGTAAATGACTTAGACCATTAATATGAGGAATTGAAGAATGGAAGGTCAAGCTGAAAGGGACAGTATACCCCAAATACTAATTAGAAATGTAGCAGCAGCATGAATGGTTCCTGGTCAAGGAACACCTTATGTCATCACTGAAGTCTGTCCCTCAGAGAGAAGCCATGGGTATTCACCGAAGATCCAATGTCTCCCACAATGGCCAATATTACTTTCTTACAGCTGGTGATTACTGGGTGCTTTATAAGACTCTTTTATATACATTATTATATTTAGTCCCCTTAATTTTTTCTATATACTATATGACTATTTCCATTTTACATATTTAAACATAGAGCCCACTAGAAAGTAGAAATCAGAAATTTAAAAACATTAAAGACTCAACTGTGTCCCATCTTTCAGTACCTCCAACTTCCTCCATTGCCTATCTATTTCCACCCCTGTCATGTTTTTGTGTTTGCCTCCAGCAGGGAATAAGATCTGATTTCTTGGGTTTTTTTAATTAAAAAATTTTTTTGAATGTTTATTTATTTTGAGAGAGAAAGAGACAGAGACAGAGTGAGAGTGGAGGAAGGGTAGAGAGAGACGGAGACACAGAATCTGAAGCAGGCCCCAGGCTCCAAGTTGTCAGCACAGAGCCTGATGTGGGACTCAAACTCATGAACCGTGAGATCATGACCTGAGCTGAAATCAGATACTTAACCAACTGAGCCACCCAGGTGCCCCAAGATCTGATTTCTGTACTTGATAAGAGAGAGATAATTTTCTTCCTCTCTCATTTTTCCTTCTACCACATTGATTCCAACTGATCTTTCATCCTGAGGTCGGAAGTTTTCTCAAAGATACATCTTCTTGATATGTAGAGGTCTCTGCCTCTCTCAACAGATACATCTCTTGGATCATGTAAAGAGATGCACGTTGCCTTCCCAGGCAGGGTTTAAGAAGGTATCAGCACTATTGAGGTAGGTCATCATGGATAAAGATTTTTGTTTTTGTATGTGCAGAAATATGGTCTGAAGGGACGATACTCCAGGACTACTGCCCATCATTCCCATTGACACAGTAAGTACTGATTAACCACACTGTCATGTGTGGATTGACAATGGCAGACCGAATTCTCCCATGAGCAGAATACTTCTTTCCATTAATATAAATTCCAGGGGGTTCTTTTCATTAACCTTAAAAACATTGACTTTTTCTGTGCTTTCCCCCACCATATGTAAGAGCCAAAGGGATCATCCAGAAAGGTGAAGAAACAACAAAGAGAACTGAGCCCATTTTAGAGATGCTTTATCCAGTAAAGTAGATAAGTCTGTGTCTCCATGGAGAGCGGTCTTTGATGCTGCTTGCAGTGGCAGAGATGGGCATTTAGTATCTGTATCTCCTGTTCGATTCTACGCTAACATTGAAGTAATTTTATTCTTTTTAACTTTTTTTTAATGTTTATTCATTTTTGAGAGACAGAAAGAGACAGAGTGTAAGCAGGGGTGGGGCAGAGAGAAAGGGAGACACAGAATCAGAAGCAAGCTCCAGGCTCTGAGCTGTCAGCACAGAGCCCGATGCGGGGCTCGAACTCAAGGACCATGAGATCTGACCTGAGCTGAAGTTGGACACTTAAGCAACTGAGTCACTCAGGGGCCCATTGAAGTAATTTGATTCCTAACCCCCATCCCCACTGGCTCCTTAAAATCCAACATCTTGTAACAGGGAATTTATAGAATGTCTGGTAGATTATATCTCTCTTTGTGTTAGTGTCCTTTCAATGATGTCTTTTTAAAAGTACACAATAGTAGTTGTGCATGATTCCACATTTTTGTTTAGCATTGAAGACCAAAAAGTACTGGTCATGAATGGACAGAGAGGCATGAGTTGACAGATCCTATAAGGCAGAGGAAATTGCAGGTTCCCAGTCTCCAATAACCTTTATGTGTCTCACCCCAGGTTGTATCTCTGGCACCTGCCTTGGTCATAGTCCCTGGACTCTAGACACAGGAAAATGTTCAACAGCAGTCAATTCATCCCCAAGTATTTCCTGCTGACTGGCCTCCCCGGTCTGGAGGCCCTGTACCCTTGGTTTATCTTCCCATTCTGCTCCATATACCTGGTGGCCCTTGTGGGCAATAGCCTGATTCTGGCAGTGATCAGGAAAAACACCATTCTGCACCAGCCGATGTACCTTTTCCTAGCTATGCTGGCCTTTGCAGAACTTGGCGTCTCTGCTTCTACACTGCCCACTGTGTTGGGCATCTTCCTTTTTGGTGCCAATGAGATCCGCTCTGAAGCCTGCCTGCTGCAGATGTTCTCCATACATTCGTTTTCCATCATGGAGTCAGGAGTTCTGCTGGCCATGTCAGTGGACCGCTTTCTGGCCATCTACAACCCACTGCGGTACACCGCCATCCTGACCGGGCCCCGTATCGCTGGTACCGGGGCTGTGCTTGGACTGAAGAGTGTGATGCTCATGTTCCCACTGCCCTTCCTCCTAAAGCGTCTGTCCTTCTGTGGCCACAACGTCCTCTCCCACTCCTACTGCCTTCACTCGGATCTAATCCAGCTGCCTTGTGGGGACACGCGTCCCAACAGCATTCTGGGGCTCTGCATCGTTACTTCCACTTTTGGGCTGGATTCGCTGCTCATCGTCCTCTCTTACGTGCTGATCCTCTACACGGTGCTGCGCATCACCTCTGGGGAGGGACGGCGGAAGGCCCTCAACACATGTGTTTCACATATCTGCGCGGTGCTTGTGTACTACGTGCCCATGATCAGCGTGGCTCTTGTGCACCGCTTCGTGAAGCACGCCGCACCTGCTGTCCGTCTGATCCTGGCCAATGTCTATCTTCTGGTGCCTCCTGTGCTCAACCCCATCATCTACAGTGTTAAGACAAAGCAGATTCGCCAGGGACTAATCCAACTCATTCTTCAAAGAAAATAATAAAGGAGTTGGGGCCGATGAGATGGTTATCAGCCAGCCAGTCATTTTCATCACCAAAGGTGGTCCAGGGAAGCAGAGAGTGCTCATCACCCTATCAAAGTTCGAAAACTTGATAAGCCTGCAAGTTTTTGAATGTATTAAGAACCCACATTTCACACACAAGGTATCATAATGTAAATCAGTATCATATAGTATCTTGTCAGCTTTTTTGTTGTGTCAACTTAAAATGTACCTACTCTCGAACCCAGAAATTCCAATTCTTAGCACTGCCCTAGACTTAGACTCTGATGGTTGTTTATGAACATAGAGACATGAATGAGAATTTTCACTGCAGCTACATTTGAAATATAATAAAAGAAACATAAACTGGCTGTCAATAGGTAAATAGTTAAATGAGTTAGGATCTGGCCATACTATGGAGTATTCTACAGTTTAAAAAAAAGAAAAATGATCCACGGGGCTCCTGAGGGGCTCATTCAGTTGAGTGACTTCAGCTCGGGTCATGATCTCATGTTCATGGGTTCAAGCCCCGCATCAGGCTCTATGCTGACAGCTCAGAGCCTGGAGCCTGCTTCAGAGTCTGTGTCTCCCTCTCTCTCTCTCTCCTCCTTCTCTGCTCATGCTCTGTCTCTTAAAAAATAAAATAAAACGTTAAAAATAAAATTTTTATTTTAAAAAAAATTATTAAAAAAATTTTAAATAAAAAAATTTATTTTTTTTCTTTTTAAAAAGACCCAGGATGATAGATACTCAAGGCTTAAGCAAGAGATAGAAAGATTCTAGCATGTGAGCACACACACGCACACACACATATTTGATAACACTTTTTGTAAAACAATTTAATCATATAAAAATATCACCCAGTTTATGTGTTTAAAATATATGTTAAATTGAGAACAGTAATAGCTTCTTTTGGAAGAAGCTGTGATGGTGAAGAGAGGAACAAAAGGATTTCTTACTTCATCTGTATTATTTTCAAAAATTAAGAATAATACATTCAAGAGACGCCTGGATGGCTCAGTTGGTTAAGTGTGTGAGTTCAACTTAGGTTATGATCTCACGGTTTGTGGGTTTGAGCCCCGCGCCAGGCTCTGCACTGACAGCTCGGAGCCTGCAGCCTGCTTTGGATTCTGTGACTCCCTCTTTCACTGCCCCTCCCTTGCTTGCACTCTGTCTCTCTCTCCTCTCTCTCAAAACTAAATAAAAATTTTAAAAAAGAATAATACTTTCAAAACTTCATTACAAAAATGTACATAACTATGTATATATACATATAGTTAAGTGTATACTGAAAACCTGTTCAAACCTTGGGGCAATCGGACACAAACTAGGTATGAAGAACAAAGTCTTATAATTGAAAATAATGCCAGAAGGAATAGTTTCGTAAATCAGGAGTCTGTACGGTTCTTGAGGAATATTGACTTAATTGACTTTGGGGAATAACACTAATTCCCTCTGCTAAGGCCTCACTGGAAGAATCTATTGTACGTGGGCATTAAGATGGTGAAGTGGAAAGCAGAGAGCATAATTTGCTAATGCTAAGTATCCTTATTCAGCTTGAGAGTTTGAAATGTGAGGTTCCAGAAGCTGTTCTGAGTTGAAGTACTTGCACACAGAGTGTTAGTGGGGAAATGCAGGAGGGGCAGATTCTAACAGGCTTGCTGTCCTTGGGTGTGTAGGGGCCTGGACTTACAGATGTCTCTCTCCTCCCTCACAAGAAGACTTGCCCCCCATACTCGAATCCCATCATGAACTGACTGCACAGTTCCCTTCTTGTTGTTTGTCTCGTACCACACATCACAATAGTAACCAAATAGTTATCTTTGTTTTGTTGTAATTTTTTTTTTTATGTCCAGTATGTTTTAAGTTCAATACGGCAGGACAATGTCTTTTCATTCACACCATCGCTACGTACAGTGGCCCCTCCAGTGCCTGGAATGTACTAGCTCCTCAATAAATGTTTGGAAAAGGAACAAATTAATTATTGAATGAATGAACACAGGCCTACATATATTTCCTTGGACTTTATGTTAATATCAGCCCCTTTTTTCTGTGTTCATAAACTCCGTTTGACGACACTATACACACATCAGTCTTTCTCTCCCCTCTGTTTCTGTACAAACTACAATTTTTCTCCCTCTCTTACTTTTTCAGATCCTCTTTCTAAAGTCAAAAGAATATGCTCCTGCAAATATTAAGCCCTTTAAATTCTCAGGAAAACATTTCTGGTCTTAATGCTAAATTTACGCTCAGTCCCAATACATGTACTTAAACATTCACAGTAACATCAGGACACTTTGGGGGAGATGCACATGCTATCATCTTTATCATGTTTGGAAAATCTATGGAATATTACTTAGGGATCAAAAAAGAATGAAATCTTGCCATTTGCAACGACATGGATGGGGCTAGAGTATTATGCTAAGTCAGTCAGAGAAAGATAAATACCATATGATTTCACTCCTATGTGGAATTTAAGAAACAAAACAGATGAACATATAAGAAGGGGAAAAAAAGAGAGAGAAGGAAACAAAGCAAAAGAGACACTTTACAACAGAGAACAACCTGAAGGTTGCTGTAGGGGATGGGCTAAATGGGTGACGGCCATTAAGGAGGGCACTTGTTGGGATGAGCACTGGATGTTACATGTAAGTGATGAATCACTGAATCCTGCTCCTAAAACCATTAATATTCTAGATGTTAACTAACTAAAATTTAAAAAATAAATAAAAATAAAATCTATGGTGATATTTCAGATACAGTATGTGAGATAGGAGTACATTTGAAAGGAAGTTTGAAACTAGGAAGGGGATGTGTGAGGGTGTTATCAAGGTCATATCTTGCAATATATTTTATGAATCTACACAACTCTCTAAAGTAGGTTGTTTACATTATACAAGGGATGATGGGTCACGAAAAGAGATTTGAATTCATACAAATAAATAAATATATACATATATATGTATATATAAATGTATATAATCGTACATATATATATGATTTAAAATCCCTCATCCTTAAACACCTTGGTAACATACTCAAAATGTGGTGAAGACTAATTCAGATTTGAATACAGGTTCCTTTTTTTCTTATAGGTTTGATAGAAACCACTTTTACAAGCTTCCATGAATATAGTTTCTGTCTTTTTCTCATGAGAATGTCTCCATGCTGCTCATAATTCTACTTTATTTTCCCTTTGTGAACAAATCCATTCTGCCTAGTCACCGTTCTCGCTCTTCCATTTCTACCCCTGCAACAGTGTTGCCCTCTGGGGCAGGGAATCTGGTGAACCCTCATAGTGTGACTTTTTTCTCTTTCTCGGGCACCCTGGAATCTGGGTTAGCATTTCATGGTGTTTATATGTTCCTCCCTCCCAAGAATAGGAAGATTCAGAGGAGAGTAGGAGTAAAAATTGTGTATGCCTTTCCCTTCCACCACCTACAACCTTCTTGTATCACCTTCTACACTGAAGAGGTTCTATTTACTGGCTCATAACTCGATGATGACTGTATGCCTCTTATTTGTCTCAGATATCCATTCATGCACCTGCCTTGCAAAATATTCTATTCATACCCCAATAAATGTACAGAGATCTCACCTGAGCCATTTGTCTAGGTATTGGAAGAGAGCACTCCAGATCTACGGACTCTGCTGTCCATTGTACACCATAAATCTCCTCACCACATTTACACTGAACGTGCCCTGTTTACATTCAAGTTCATGATCTTGAACATTTTGCCACTCACTAAGATCAAGATAGTCTCCCAACCTACCCTACTACTTTAAGGTTTCAATATTCCTGAAATTGCTTTAGACCTTTTACATATTTGTATTCAAATTTTATTTTGAAAATTATCACTCAGGGCACCTGGATGGCTCAGTCAATTGGGCATCTGACTATTGGTTTCAGCTTAGGTCATGATCTCACAGTTTGTGGATTTGAGCACCATGTCTGCTCTGCACCAATGGTGTGGAGCCTGCTTGGGATTCTCTCTCTCATCCTCTCTCTGCCCCTCCTCTGCGCATGCTCGCTCTCCCTCAATATAAATAAAAAAAATTATCACTCATACTGGATATTAAGGATTGGGGAAAATTAGTTTCTAACTGTGACAGAAGATTTTTCCACATAATCTTAAAATTTTCTCTTCTTGGAAAGTAAAAGATAAACTGTCATACTAAGGTATTTAGGTTATCAAAGAAAGAACATTTTATGTTTTGTAATGGTATGCAAAACAAGAGAAATTCTTCTAATGTTGATAAAACTCCCTATTAAAACTTGTGCAAATTTAACTGTTAGAAAGAGTCTAGGATTTGCTTTTGTCTCTGAATCATGACTGGTTTTAGAAGTGGTCATGGGTGAAGACGTGGACTTGAGCTTTTCTGTTCGTCATCCAAGAAGCCAACGGGTCCAAACAAGCATTGCATATCTGTTCTTTTTCTCACCCCAAGACAGATCTATAATACCACTCAGACCGAAACCAGGGGCGTTTACTCTGTTACAAAGAGGTAATTATCAGGATGTATGATATTACGTGTTTGCTAAGAATTGAGGGGGGCTCCCATTTAAGCTATGCCATGTATAATTTAATGTTTTAATAAATGGAAATTTGTGTTTACCAGGAGCTGTAGGAAACATTTAAATGGTTGCTTTTGTCCTGCTTCTTTATTCTCTACTTAATTTTCCAGGAAACAGAACTGGGAAACTGTTTTATTTCTAGCGCTCTACATAGAAAAGTTGTGTTTTCCCCCAGTGTCCCAGCAGACCTACACCCTTCACATTTTAGCAACAAACAAGAGAGCTTGGCCCACATCTGAGCATCTGCTTTTTTTTTTTTTACTTAATTTTTAAAATTTATTTATTTTGAGAGACAGAGAGAAAGAGAGAGAGCACAGGCATGTGCACGATCAGGGGAGGAGCAGAGAGAGAAGGAGAGAGAGAATCCCCAAGCAGGTTCTTCCTGATGGGATCTGACCCCAGGTAGAGTGAGATCATGACCTGAGCCAAAACCAAGACTTGGGTGCTTAACCGACTGAGCCACCCAGGCACTCTGAGCATCTGCTTTAAAGAAGATGGGAATGAGCTGTTCTAATCCCTTTCATAATTCTCCTGATGCACAGGAGGCTGCCAGTGCTCGCATCGACGTGATAACTTTACTGCTTTATTGACCTCAGTTGAAAAGGCAAGTTCCCCTGCCTCTGAACTCAAAGTTACATTTTGTGGGCATTTAAGACATATTTTATGTCATAAGAAACACTCATGGAGAAGGTCAATGACTTGTCAAAATAAGTTTAAGGTGTTTTAAGAAACCGAGGGAAAGGTATACTAATACAGAGTTCTGGTATACAGTAAGAAAACTAGTTCTTCATGGGCAGGAATCGTCTACTACACCTGAAACAACTATCACGCAGCTACAAATTAATATTGTGGGCTGTTTTCTTGTTTTTGTTGTAGGTTGGTCTGCCTGCTTGCTTTGATCTATCACACATCAAGCCCATTGGTCCAACCTGATTTCCCTTTTTAAGATAACTGAGGTCCGGTGCTGTTGTGTCCTTACTGGCATTTTCATTTTTGTCAGAAGTAAAACTAGAAAGATTAAAAACAAAAAAAAGAAAAATGAAAAGCATTTTCCCTAAAAGCAGCTTATATCTATCTGATAGAAGATAGATGATAGATGATAGATGATAGATAGATAGATAGATAGTTAATTTTGGCTAACCCAGGAAAGAGAATACATGAATGATCGTCTTAAAATGCATAAAACGTATATAAAATTAAATTCTATAGACACAGCACAAATTCACTTGTGATAGAGTAAACCAAAATGTGTGTAGTATGTGTTTACCTACGTGGAGTATTAGGATTTTGCTAGTTTCAATTTATTATGGAAAAACTTTATATGAAATGTGGAGTTCCAGAAGTATACTATGTCTGATACTCCAATATTCTTAGCCTTATTTGAAATATAAGTTATATAAATCTTGTTTTTTTGATAGCAGAAAATTATAGCCTCCATTTTTTAAAACATAATTCCATCTCGGGACACCTGGGTGGCTCAGTCATGATCTCGCAGTTTGTGGGTTCGAGCCCTACGTTGGGCACTGTGCTGTCAGCTCAGAGCCTGGAGCCTGCTTTAGATTCTGTGTCTCGCTCTCTCTCTGACCCCCACACCCCAGACTCTGTCTCTCTCTCTCTCAAAAATAAATAAACATTAAAAAAAATTTTAAATAAAAAAATCATAATTCCATCTTTATGCCTCCTCACCTAAAATATACTCACCTCAGCAAGAGTTTTATATAAAAGTTGTTGCAAAAACTGAAAAAAAAATTTGTGGACAAATATTTCTCATGGAAACATTGCAAATATTTCCCATTCCATTAGTTGCAAGGATATGAAATGTGTCTTTCTGAGGAAGGTGTGAGGTGCCCTTAGTATATTTTAAGAACAACTTTTCAAAGTCCTACAAAAATGGGTCATGGTGGATTTTCAAGCCAAATCTTTTTTTTTTCCTCTTGTTGGTCAGAAAATTAGCCAATGAACCAGCCATCTACAAATCAATAACCAAAACTCATTAGTTCAGCAGTTTTAAATCCTCTTTACAAGTGCGTCTGGAAATGCTCACTCTCGGCCAGCTCTCTCCAGTCCTCTCATGCTGGTGAGCCTTGCTCATCCCCCTTTTCTGATGAATCTCCCCCTCCCCTGCCCCCAACCCAACCTGAAACCTTTTCTCGCAACAGCTTAACCCCTTGAATTCCATCATCTCCTTTTATCAAACACCGCCGATGTTTCATGGCTACCACCAACTCTGTGCCCTGCCCCTTACTTGTTATCTGCATGTTTATAAAAGTGACAGCTGATGTTCACAGTAGAAGGATATATTATTTCTCCAGGATACAACTGTCCTATTATAATTGCTACAATGATAGCTAACCCTTATAATGCACTTTTTGTAAGCCAGACATTTCTGTACACAAATTACATATGTCAACCATTTTATTCTTGTAGTAGACGCTGATTATTATTATTATTATGTTCTTTTAAAATAGGTACTGACTCTATGCCATTGCTTGTTTCCCTTAAGGGTCCCTGGACACTGAGAAAGGGTGACGAAATTACCTGGGCACTTGCTCCTCAGGAACCAAGTCCCTCTCCCTCAGGAAAGATAATTATTAATAGACATTTGGGGATAATCTGAATTTCAGTGATGCCTTCTGAGGATGCCTGAGAGAGGAGGCAGGGAGTGTGGGCATGCTGATAGTCCCTGGCTGCTAAAGGCTCACATTCATTACTCAGAGCCACTCTGAGGTAGGTATTCACACCTCTATCTTTAAAAATAAAGAAAAGAGCTCCAGGAAACTTCAGTAGGTAAAGTTGCCCTGCGCATAGAATTCACCTCCATTCCTGTCCGCTCCCAGGGATGTAGTTTTTATTGTACCATATTCTCCTCTCTCTGCTGACTTGTTGTGTCCTATCGCAATGGCTTTGGGGTAAGCAATCCCCCATTTCCTCCTCAAACCTGAAATATTCTTGTCATATGAATCTGAAACTGAGAGGTATTGTTGCTTTTTTAAAATCGTTTTGAAGGAGACCGAGACTTGCTTCGCTGGGGAGACTTTGGAGGTCGAGGACAAAAAGGATGCAAAGAAGCAAAAGGGATAAAGACAGAGAGAGAGACAGAGGGAGAGAAATAGAGGGAGGGATAATGGAAGGAGAAGAATGCTGATAATGGGAGAGGAAAGACCCTAGTTGCAGGTATCCCTTGAGATTTGTGCCTTCCAATATCAGGTTATCAGGGTGGTATCAACTAGAATTAGGGAGCCATGGGATCAAGGGTGTGGTGAGGCCACACACAGGATAAACAGCTGCTCAACCCTGAGAGAGACCAACTTTGGTCCTTTGAAAAGGTAAGAAACACACGTTGGGCTTTGGGCAGAGAGGAGACAACATCTGTTTGCCACAGCTAGTGGGGAACTGAAGTGTCCTCCAAGTCCCTCAGCCGTGGGAAGTTCTGACAAGTGTGATCATATCTTGAGGTCAATAACTTGTCCCTGAAGGTCCCTACCCGAAGTTTTGGCTCAGCGCTCTGCAGTCTCTCCTAAGCCAGAGCTTGCTGAGACACCGCATCGGACCGCGGCAGGTGCACAGGGATCCCGTGGGCAGACAGGCCATGGGCCTTTCTTTTTTCATTTTTCCCTGTCATATTTTCATGAAAGTACAATTTATGAAAAGAAGCAATGATGTTAACATCCTAGGCACATCCACGGATTCATTCTTTCCGTGTTTTCTCTTAGTCCTCGTTAGAGTGTGGTCCTGTGCACCTGGCGCCACAGTCACTGTTTCCTGCGTCACATCCCCTCAACCCTTCCAGTTAGCTCGGGGAAAATTCTAATTCCTCAGGCCTCAGCTGAAACATCGCCTCCCAAGGAAATCTTTCCCTGATTTTTAATAATAAATTAGGTTTTTCCTTCTAGGTCCCTCCCATTGTATCCTGAACTCTTTTCCCCCTTTCTTTTTCTTTTATCGTAGCACTTAACATAATTGCCACTAGATTAGAGAGAGTGCTTCGGGTATATGACTGAGCCTGCATGTATGTGAGAGAGAATGTGTCCTTTGACCCGTGGTTGAAAGTCACAAAGATTTTCGGAGTAGGACCAGGACTTTGTGTCTCCAGGGTCCCGTGCGGCACACGGCATGAAGGAGAGCTAGTTGCTTATACGTGTGTTTCCTCTCCCCAGTTTGCCAAGGAGTGGAGGGGATAAGCTAGAGAGTAGTTTCTGACAACAGCTGGAAAGGCTTTTCTTTTGTAAATAACAATGGAATTGGAATAATTGGGAATGAAGATAAAACCTGGAATCAAGAGAGAGAAGATGGAATGCATGCAGAAAGGGTTCCTTAAAATGTAAGACTTGGTTGCATTATGGGTGGAGACTGAAGCCTGTAAAGGTTGAATGCCAAAATTCTTCCATTTGTTCTGCTTTTTTATTCAGAAAAGCTGCTTTTTCATTTATTATTTAAAAATTTTTTAATGTTGTTTAATTTATTTTTGAGAGAGAGAGAGACAGAACGTGAGCAGGGGAGGGGCAGACACAGAATCTGAAGCAGACTCCAGGCTCCGAGCTGTCAGCACAGAGCTCAATGCGGGGCTCGAACTCAAGAGCAGTGAGATCATGACCTGAGCCAAAGTTGGTCGGACACTTAACCGACTGAGCCACCCAGGCGCCCCTGCCATTTCTTATTTTAAAAACTTGTTCTAAATCCAGTTGTCTAATGAGATCTATACAAAGTTGGCTATGTCTGTGTGCCCATGTCCCGCAGAATACTGTATAACTGTTATGCTTGTAATAGCTAACCTCCTTTGTGAGTTAATGCAATTAGTTTAATAAGTCACCATTTATATCTTAATTTTTAATCATGTCACTTCTTGAACTGGGTATCACCTTAGTCTGCAGAAAAGGACTATATAATAACCAGCATGTAAGAGTGAGATCTCTGTAAGTTCAGCAGTGGCCGAGTGGAGAATTCTCATCAGGAAAGATGCAAACAAGATTTCAGCAAGTGTAGAAATACGTACAAATGCAAGTATGTGGGCAGATGTGTGTGTGTGTGTGTGTGTGTGCACATGTATGCGTGGGGGTAAGTGGGGGGTAAATTAATTTAACATATTTCCAGAGGTCCTTCCTGCCCTGTCAGTCCAGGATTCTACTGTGATTCCTGTGTCATTCCAGACGGTGTTGACCTTTAAATGTACCCAGTGTAGGGAGGTGGTTTTCTCCTCCCCTCTGCTGCCTTCCTCCCCTACCCAGGGGCACCTTCCTTGAAAGTCTATTGAGGTCCCCAGGGTTGTGGCTGTGGTGTATTCAAGGGTACATCTGAGCCAGAAAGAAGGTCCAGTGGATTTGGTAGGTCATCTTCGAGAACTGTGAGTCGAGAGATTACGTCCGTCATCAGGACAGAATATTTCCATCTGTAGGTCATCATGACAGACTATTTTCATGAGCTTTAAAGTCTGCATACAAATCCATCGGCCCTCATTCTTGCCTCATTCTGACCTTCACACATCATCTTTTAAGTTGCCTCTGAGTCCTTTTAAAGCACAGAATAGCTAAACACAGTGTGGGTCCAAATTCCTTTCTATTCTAGTTAATTTTCCAATCATTTCCTCCAGGCTATGGTCACTGCCACTTCTTAGCCTTGCTTTGGACCTCAATTATTCATATATCCACATTCATTCAGCAGGCATTTCTGGCTGTTTTTATTTACTATGATCTTTGCTTTATGTCCATATTTACCAAAACTATCTTTGTTCACCAACTCCTGACAGGAGTCCACACCTTACACTGAGATTGCCTCCACACATGCCTGTCTCCCTCGCAGCCAGGGTCAGGCACCTCCACACCAAGACAAGACCATCATTTCTCCTTTAGCAGATCCAGGGGGAAGTACAATTTAGAGGGATAATTTTCTATCAGCATCGAGCTTTTCTCTGATGGAGACTGTAACCTCTTTGACATGGAATTTCCTGATAGTGGCCATCTGTCAATTTTTATGATGGAAGAACTTAGGCCACCTGAATCTGTGAGCTTTGTTTTCTTTTTCCCTTCCCTCGGTCTCCAGGAGACTCTCCACTATCAGGTGACCTCACTAGCTTGTTTCTAAGTTTTCAGGTAGCACTGATCCCACGGGATGAAATTGCAATATGAAGAACCCTAATAGCTCTTTGGAGTTCTTACCTGCAACGTTCATTCTGGCTGGCATCCCAGGGCTGGAGGCAGAGCACATCTGGATTTCCATCCCCTTCTGCCTGATGTACATCATCATCTTCCTTGGGAACGGCACCATCCTTCACGTCATCAGGACAGACACTGCCCTACACCAGCCCATGTACCTCTTTCTCGCCATGTTGGCACTGGCTGAGGTTGGCGTCTCCGCATCCACTCTGCCTACGGTGCTAGGCGTCTTCCTTTTCGGCACCACTGAGATTACTTTTGATGTATGCCTTTTTCAGATGTTCTTCATCCATTCGTTCTCCATTATGGAGTCAGCCGTGTTGCTGGCCATGTCTGTGGACCGATTTGTGGCCATCTATAGCCCACTGCGCTACACAGCCATTCTAACCCTGCCCCGTATCTTTGGCGCAGGAGCTGTCATGGGGCTGAAAAGCATTATGCTCATGGCCCCGTTGCCCATGCTGTTAAGGCGTCTGCCCTTCTGTGGCCACAATGTCCTCTCCCATTCCTATTGCCTCCACCCCAACCTTATCCATTTACCCTGTGGGGACATTTCGATCAACAATATCTACGGGCTTTTCATTGTTACCTCCACTTTTGGGCTGGACTCACTGCTTATCGTCATCTCCTATGGGCTCATACTCCACACGGTACTGAGTATCACCACTGGGGAGGGGCGAAGAAAGGCACTCAACACATGTGGCTCACATATCTGTGCTGTGCTGGTTTACTACGTGCCTATGATTGGATTATCTATGGTGCACCGCTTTGGACACCACGTGTCCCCTTTGCTGCATACTACAATGGCCAATGCTTACCTCTTCTTCCCACCTGTTGTCAACCCCATTGTCTACAGCATTAAGACCAAGGAGATCCATCATGGCATTGTCCGAATGCTCTCAGAGAATAGAGCTAGAGTTTAGACAAAGAACAAAGTAGGAAGGGAATTTTTTCTATATCCCAGGTGGTCCCAGCTTGCATGATATGCAAATGGTGTTACTTTAAAATCATTATCTAACAGAGGTTCTGCATAATCTAGCAATAAATTGAAGTATCAGCGGGGGTGGGCTATGTGTGACAGAACAGTACAAAGAATTGAGGTTATTTTTTAAATGTTGTGTTGCATGAGGTTTTCCATTATTATGCCTAGCCAAAGCAAGAATGCAGGAAGGATTGCTAATGAAAGCATGACTCTTCCCATAAGGGAAGGTAATCAGGAGATGCAAGGTGTCCTGGGAAGTCTATTGAGATCTCTGTTTTAGAGAACAGGGATGTGAAATGGATTACATTCTCTTGAGCTGTTCCTACTTGATCTCCACAGCAGCAGGCTATGCTAACTAGCTTAAAGGAGGCTTCTGGTACTGGGTCTGATTGGTATTTGCTCAACTTCACCAAGGCTCCCACTTGAGAATGACAAAGATCATGAATCTTGTTCATTATGTAAAATTCTGAAGGTCTGCACCCATGATTCAGAATCGTTTAAAAAGGCAAGTATCTCCTTTATATACACTAATATATATTTTTTTGTCTGGTTGGTTATTTCTCTGCTGACTTGTGAAATAATGTAGAAATTTTGCACCTTTATTTTCAGGGAAAGAAACTAAGACTTTTGAGATGCAAATGTATACTTTATCTTTGTTATTTCAATCATTTCCCACAACAACTCTATGAGGTATTATTAATGCAACTTTTTTCAGGTGAAAAACTGCTACTTTGTTATAGTGAGCATCTTGCTACAACCTAGGCATCTGAGAGCTACCAGTGGAACCCAGTTAGGTCAAACTCTAGAGTCTAAGCTATTAAACCCATAAATCATACTGTCAAGCAAGCAACTTAGGTTTTTAAAGTCAACTCGCACTTAATTTTACTACTCTGTAAGAATTAAGGTGACCAGAGACCCATTTCCTAATACCTTCGTATTGAGGTTTGGGGACACAAATATTCAATCCATAACACTTGACAAGTAAAGATCCCTATTTTAATCTCTCTGAAAACCATTAAAAATTGGTGAAATACTATTCAACCAAAATCTTACATAAATGAAAATATAATAATGAACAGTAAGTAATATAAAATAGAGGAAGATATGAGAAAGAGTATGATAACTTTGAATAAATGGTAGGATGGCAAATTTAAAAGCATTCAAATCATTTAATTTATTGAAAAAAATAGATAATACTCCAATTAAAAGCCAAGTATTGTCACACAGAACTAAAAGTGTATGGTCTTATTTTCAGAGCTATCTAAAACATAAGGATACAGAAACATGTCAAGTAAAGATATGCAGAAAGATATTCCCTGTAATCACCAACTAAAAGAAACTTGGGATAGCTTTACTTAATAGCAGATAATGTAAGCGTCAAGACAAAAGCATTATCAGCAATAAGTGGGGCATTTCATAATATAAGTCACGTGCAAGATGGGTAAAAAGTTTCTAGATTTTAAATATAGAACAAAATACATAGAGCACAAGTTATCAGACCCACAAAAAGAAGTAGATCAATCCATTATAATCATAGCAACAGATTTTTTTACACCTTTCATAGTAACTGACATAAGTAAGCCAAAAATTAAAAATCGAATTGATTTAAAAGAATTGGAAAACAGAAGAGAGAGGGAAACAAACCACAAGAGACCCTTAAGAGGGAGAACCCACTGAGGGTTGATGGAGGGAGGTGGGTGGAGGGAAGGGCAGGATGGGTGATAGGTATTAAGGAAGGCATTGTTCGATGAGCATTGGGTGTTGTATGTAAGTGATGAATCACTGAATTCTACTCCTGAAATCAATATTGCACTGTATGTTAACTAACTGAAATTTAAATAAGAATTAAAAAAAATAATTGGAAAACATGATTTAAAACCTTGATCTAATTAGCGCTTACAGAAAAAGAAACCATCAACTAATGCACACTGCACATTTCTCTCAAGTGCATATGGAACAACCTAGTAGTGTCTAATTTTTTGAACTGAATTAAAGACACAGGATCTACTCATTTTGTGATCATTAGTAAGCTCCATACTTAAAATGTGAGTACATTTACCTATGAATGTTACAGCCTAACAAAAATGTGCATAAAAAGGAATCTGACATTCTGAGAGGGTGATAATCACGTGCTTGTGTGGTGAGGACGAGTGAATCTTCACGTCTAATTCATCCCTACATTGATTTTCACAAAATCCCCAGTTTTGGGTCCTTTCACACAAAATCTCCAGTTCTGAGTCCCATGCACTTGCTTTCCTGAATTCCGAATGCCTAGAATTCAGGCAGCTTTCAGAGTTAGAATTGCTACATTTCTCGCTCACTTGTTCATCTGCAGTCAATTAGGTTTTGTATTTCCTTGCTCTATGAAATCTGTTCCTGGCCATTCCAACGCTTTCTAGATTCCATTTTTGAAAACTTTCTTACCTGTTACTGTCTTCCCAGACATTGTTTCTGTTACTGTTTCTCTGCGCTGTGAGTGCATACTTGCATTATTAATACTTGAAACAATTATATATTTGTTCAACCTATCTGGTTTCTAGAGTTTATTTACAAATGTTTTTCCTTTTCTGTCTTCTATCAGATTTAAAATATTTTAAAAATTATTTTCTCTATTTGCTTGGGGTTATAAATTTAATTTTATTCTATGACCAAAATGTAAACATATATAGTTTACAAAGCAAAAGTTATTCAAAATGTCTTTCATCATCAAATAAGCAAAAAATTTAGCATTCTTTAAATTACCATTCAATCCCTTCTTTTGTCATTTGTCACCACATTTTAGTGTAAATATTATTGACAATGTTAGACATCCACACAGTTGAAATATTACTGGCAATGTCAGAGATTCACAAAACTCCGTTTTCCTATTGAATACATACGTGTGTGTGTGTGTGTTTATATACATATGTATATATTTATTCACTACAAGTCTCTATTTCAGTCATTCCGGTTTACCTCCCCAAAGTCAACAAATATTTTCAGTGCATTACACTTCTCTTTAAAAAAACATTTATACATAAACAAGAAACTATGTGTGCTTATGCTTCTTCCCAGTGAACATGGTGCACTGCTCTCTAGTCGATTTTTCATATAACTTTAAATCTTTCAGATCATTCATAACCAGTATGTGAAGAACACAACCATTTGTTTTTACATACACATAAGATTTCACCGTGTGGATTCTGATGCATTGCACACTATGGGAATTTCTTTACTAGTTCCCAGTTGATGAATATCTAGCTTGCTTCCATTTTTTGTTTTCTTGTTTATACTGTAGTGAATAATCTTGTATATATGTCAATTTGCATACATGTAAATACATTAGAAAGCCAAAGTTTTTAAACTTTTAATTTAATTCCAGTTAGTTAACCTACGGTGCAATATTAATTTCCGGTGGACAGTATAGCGATTCAGCACTTCATACAACACCCGGGACTCAACACACAATTGCACACTCCTTAATCCCCATCACCTGTTTCACACATCCTCCCACCCACCTCCCTTCCGGTGCCCAACTCTTTGTTTTCTATGGTTAAGAATCTTTTTTGTCTGTTTCTTGGTTTGCCTCCCTATCTCTCTTTTTCTTCCCTCCCATCATTTGTTTTGTTTCTTAAATTCTACATATGGTGAATTCATAGTGATATCAAAATGATATTTTTCTTTCTCTGACTGACTTAATTTTAGAAATGGAATTAAATTGTTCTTAAGGATTTTGTGTATTTATACTTTGGAAGATAGAGTATTGTCATTTATCTCCACAGAAGTCATACCTATTAACTGTCCCATTAGCAATTATGAAAATGTTTCTTTCATCAAACCTTTCCCAATCACTGCATTTTAACATTTCTGGATTTTGCTAATATGATAAATTAAAAAAAAGTTCATATGACTTCAATTACTTTCTATTTTAAGTGAGAGGAAACATCTTCTCAATGAT
This sequence comes from Paguma larvata, assembly GCA_030068075.1. Classification (NCBI taxonomy): domain Eukaryota; kingdom Metazoa; phylum Chordata; class Mammalia; order Carnivora; family Viverridae; genus Paguma; species Paguma larvata. Next base: position 59,357,068 of record CM057831.1, read on the forward strand.
TGGAAAAATTCATATCTCCATTTCCTTGAAATTTGTTTATTTCTTATGTGCATTTCCTACTAGGTCTGAGTTTGACAATATTTTGCTACAGAAGGACAGAGAATAAATATTTTAGGCTTTGTGAGTCATATACCTTCTTTCAAAACTACTCACCTCTGCCACTGTATGATGAAGACAGCCATAAACAACACATAAATATATGAGCAAGAGTGTATTCCAATAAAACTTTATAGATGCACACTGAATTTTGAATTTAATGTGATGTTCATGTGCCACAAAATATCATCAACTTTTGTTCTATTTCAGTCATTTAAAAATCTAAAAACAATTTTTATCTTATGAGCCATACAAAGACAAAAACATTTAATACTCTATTTTGAGAGAAAATTTACTAATCTCTGACTATAACCAATAATGATATTAATGACCTTCCTGGTCCACCACCATGTTCCTCCTACTCTCTTATTTTAAAGCATTTTATTAGGGAAATGTTCAAGTGTCCTACATTACAAAAAAAATTTGAAACTATTTAAGAAATAAAAAAAGAGAACATTATAAAGAACTCCCATGTACTTTTCATTCACCCTCAACTTTAAGGATTATCCATACTGGGGCACCTTGGTGGCTCAGTCGGTTAAGTCTCTGACTCTTGGTTTTGACTAAGGTCATGATCTTATGGTTCATGGGTTTGAGCCGCCCACTGGGGTCTGTGCTAACAGCACAGAGCTTCATGAGGTCTGTCTCCCTCTCTCGGCCTCTCTCCCTTTCTCTCTCTCTCAAAATAAATAAATAAACTTAAAAAAAAAGAAACTTCTTTAAAAAACTCAGTATTATCAATAGTTTCTTTATTTTGACATTTTACCTTCATACTGACCAGTGTTAGTTTAATACGTTACTTATCAATTTTAAATTACATTCCTTAAGCCTTATCTACTAAAGATGGAGTAATCATATACATAATACTGCATCTCAAATGTAACACCACCTTCCCAACCAAACTGTGTTATTTAGTTTATACACTTTCAGGCTTGTAACTTTATATTCTGCTCTGTAATCACAATCTCCTTTTGAGGCAGTGGACATGGTGTAGAGGTTGATATTCCTTGGAGTAAGAATAGAGCCTGAAATCCAAGTAGGCCAGATATAGGAGGAATCAAAGGCAAGGTCCATTTGCTGAAACACTGTCATCCGTGGGAGAACACAAGGGAGGCTTTCACAGTGAACATCTAACAGTGCCCATTCCCACTGCCTAGAGAGAAGTATAAAGTAAATAAATTCACTCATCAAATCTAGGTCAGTTATCTCGAGGTGAGTCGAGGGCCAGCCCTCCAGGGGAAGAAGTGAGGGCAATGTCGAAGCTAACGTCTGTCCGACACTGGGAGAGGAAATCCCGTTTGGCCTCTCTGACTTGTGAATAGAGATATGGGATACCTCCCCCCAAACCTTCCAGCTGTACCAAATCTGAATTTCATCATACTCAAGGTGACAGCATCAAACAGCAACTCTTCCAACATAGCATGCCCCTCAAAACCAGGTGGGCTGTGGCAGTAAGCAGAAGAGAACTAAAAATCACCGAGGAAAAATCTGCCGGGATACAGACTGTGTCTTTTCCTTGTCACCTAACAAAAACGTTCTGCGAGTCGGCTAGCTCAGTTGCTAGTATATGCCGAACACCTGCTAAGTGTTAGCTGCTATTGTATTTATTATTACTGTTCTTTTTTCTGGTTCCATCCCTCAGGGCCTCAGGTCTCTGGGTACAATGTGCATCCTGTAAGATCCCTCTAGAGATTTCCTCCCCCGCCTCCTGCATTTCAGCCCGGGATCGTCATGAGCATATAAGCACACTTGGTCACAGGGCAGAGAAGAGAAGCCCCAGAGAGCACTGAAGAACCACGAAGGCACAAAGGTGAGTTTGCACTGTTCTGCGGGTGGTGGGTAAGAAGACGACCTCTCACAGACCACTACCATTTCCCTACAGGTTGGCTCTATCATTACATTTCATTTCTAAATATCTGCCTATATATATATATATTTTTTTTGTTGGTCAGATTTTCCAAACGGTTTCAAATTATGGTGATCCTTTCAAAGAAATAATTTTTTCGACCTTTTCAATTTTTATGATTTAAAAAAAAATCCCATTTTTCTATTCACCTTCTTTTCTCATTTTCCCTAATTTGACTCTGCATTATTTTCTAAAGTCTTGAGTTTCATGATTTTCTAGGGATTCTTAGTTTGGCATTTAGAGACACTTTAGGAGAAAATATAGTTAAGACTCCATGAACACTAGGTACCCATAAAAGTGCTCTGTGTGTTTCCTCCAAAGAAAGTTCACAGCTTTCCTTCTCAGAACACTCCAAAAATTGAGAACTATTCATTTACTCACGTTATACAAATTCTTTCACTTAAAGAATACAAGTCTGCATTCCCCTCTAGAGGGAAGTATAGCTCCCCTTTAGAACACAGGTCTTCAGAAACTTCCCATCCTTCATATTAATTCACCTGAATTAATCCAATTCAGGCCACTTTAATTGGGTTGCTTCTCCCATCCCTCACCAAAATGTCTTTCCAACACCCGACTACTGACACTGACATCTCTAAATTGAATAGGCGCTTTCTGAGTATCTGAGCACCACTAAACTGTGGTGACCACACCCCTGACCTTCTTGGCCTCTGTGACTCCCATTTCCTTTCTGTTCCAGCACCTTCCTGAGCAGGACTTCCCTGTCTTCTTTGCTTTTTCTTCATATCGACACAATTGCTAAATTTTACATTCCCTTCTATAAACATGTCCACCGCCTTTTATTTTCTCAGCCTGAATTCTTGCCTAGATGATCACATCAACTTCTAGGTTCTCACCCACCATCAATATGCCAGAGACTCCCGAGACCCCTAGCAGATTTCTCCTCTCTCCTCCTGGGCCTCATGTTTATCTGTCCAATTGTCGGTTCTCTCGGGTAGCTCCTAGAAACATCGAACTCAACATGCACAAACCAAACCTGTAATCCTTCCTTTAGAGGTGCCTCCTACTCTACTCCCCAAATAGAACTGTCACTGTTACACATATCGTTGCTCAAACAAGACCCTGGGATACTGTCAAACTTCTATCCCTACACAGTGTTCCCATTCAACTGAATAGAAGCAAGTCATCTCCAGAATCTTATTTTTCTGCGTGTCAGGTATAAGGTTGATTAAAATAAGTCTCCTGGTTTGATTACCAGAAGGTTTTTTGAAATACTGATGACAGAAGTTTTGGTGGTAAATGAGTATCTGTCAGTTTCTATGTACCCATACATATATACAAGTGCTGCCAATAAGTGTATTACAAGATCAACAGAAAGCATAAACTAAATTATAGTGCATAGTGTTGGCATGAAAGTAGGAAAAATAAGGTTACACTTAATAGAAATTATGTCAGAAGAATTCATAGTTCTGTTTGCTAGTGCTCTGGCTACTGAATGCTCAGTGTGCTACTGAATTGCTCAGTGTGGTACAGAAAAAGAAGATGCCATATATGTATATGTGTATACATATATATATATATATACACACACACACAATGGAATAGTATTCAGTGATCAAAAAGAATGAAATCTTGCCTAATTCCACAATGTGGATGGAGCTAGAGTGTATTATGCTAAGCAGAAAAGGTTAGTCAAAGACAAACACATGACTTCACTCATATGTAGGATTTAAGAAACAAAACAGATGAACCAAGGGTAATGGAAGGAAAATGAGATAAAAACAGAGTGGGCAAAAACATAAGAGAGTCTTAAATACTGAGAACAAAGGGAGGGTTGCAGGAGGGGAAGAATTTGGAAGGAGGGCTAAATGGGTGCTGGGCATTAAGGAGGGCAGTTATTGAGATGAGCACTACATATTATAGATAAGAGATGAATCATTGGGTTCTATTTCTGAAACCAATACCACATTGTATGTTAACAAAATTGAATTTAAATAAAAAATTTTTAAAAAGGAATTCCAGACACATTGCAAATGCTATATTAAAGAAGAGATATTCGTTCTATAGCAATAGCACACTGATGAATTCTTATTTTGCAACACACAGATTTACGTTTTGCATTCAACAAGTATGTCTGAGGTAAGTAATACCACGAAAGACTCCTTCTACTTCATCCTCACAGGCATCCCTGGGTTTGAGGCCTTCCACGTCTGGATCTCCATCCCCTTCTGCTGCCTCTACACCATCTCCATCATGGGTAACACCACCATTCTCGCGGTCATCCGCAAGGAGCCATCCCTCCACCAGCCCATGTACCTGTTTCTCTCCATGCTGGCCCTGACCGACCTGGGCCTCACCCTCACCACCCTGCCCACAGTCATGCAGCTCCTCTGCTTCAACATCCGTAAGATCAGCTTTGAAGCTTGTTTTGCCCAGTTCTTCTTCCTCCATGGATTCTCCTTCATGGAATCTTCAGTGTTGTTGGCCATGTCCTTTGATCGCTATGTGGCCATCTGCCGCCCCCTGCATTATGCCTCCATCCTCACCAGTCAAGTCATTGGCAAGATCGGCTTAGCCATCGTTTGCCGCTGTGTCCTGGCTGTTCTCCCTGGCCTTTTCCTCCTCAAGCGCCTGCCCTTCTGCCGCTCCCACCTTCTCTCTCACTCCTATTGCTTCCACCCAGACATGATCCGCTTGGTCTGTGCTGACATCCGTGTCAACAACTGGTATGGATTTGCTCTGGCTTTGCTCATTAACGTGTTGGACTCTCTTCTCATTGTGCTCTCCTACACACTCATCCTGAAGAGTATATTCAGTACAGCCTCCTGGACTGAGCGGCTCCGGGCCCTCAATAACTGTCTATCCCACATTCTGGCTGTTCTGGTCCTTTATGTTCCTCTTGTTGGAGTATCCATGACTCATCGATTTGCCAAGCATGCCTCTCCGCTGGTCCACATCATCATGGCCAATATCTTCCTGCTGGCACCTCCTGTGATGAACCCCATCATTTACAGTGTAAAGACAAAGCAGATCCGCCAGGGAATCTTCCATTTACTCTTCCCAAGGAAAGCGTACTAATGATTGGATTTTAGGTTTATCAGAGGAATTTTATTTAGTATCAAGGAGTCAAGAGCAGGGACCACTACCTTCAAAAGTGTATGTTATCCTATTGGATAAGAAGCTTTTAATGTAAGTAAGTGGAAATTATAATTCCATGACTGGAAGTTAAAAAAACTTAAAGTCTTTTACCCTACATTACACTTCACTAACCATATGACTTTGAGAAAAAGAGTGTTTAAAAATATAATTTAAGGAGTGCCGGGATGACGCAGTCACACGAGTGTCCACCTTCGGCTCAGGTCGTGTTCTCTCAGTTCATAAGTTCTAGCCATGTTTCCGTGCTGACAGCTCAGAGCCTGGAGTTTGCTTCATATTCTCGTCTCCTCTTGCTCTGCCCCTCTCCCCTGCTTGCTCTCTCTCTCTCAAAAATTAGGTATATAAGAACTTACCAAACTCCACACCTGAAAAACAAATAATCCAGTGAAGAAATGGGCAGAAGATATGAATAGACACTTCTGCAAAGAGGACATTCAAATGGCCAACAGTCACATGAAATGATGCTCAATGTCACTCATCATTAGGGAAATACAAATCAAAGCCACACTGAGATACCACCTCACACCGGGTAGAGTGTCTAAAATGCTGGCGAGGATGTGGAGAAGCAGACATCCTCCTACACTGTTGGTGGGAATGCAAACTGGTGCAGCCACTCTGGAAAACAGTGTGGAGGTTACTCAAAGCAATGAAAATAGAGCTACCCTATGACCCAGCAATAGAACTGCTAGGAATCTACCCAAGAGACACAGGAGTGCTGATGCATAGGGGCACGTGTACCCCGATGTTCATAGCAGCACTTTCGACAAAAGCCAAATCATGGAAAGAGACCAAGTGCCCATCAACTGACGAATGGATAAAGAAGATGTGGTACATATATACAATGGACTACTACGTGGCAATGAGAAAAAATGAAATCTGGCCATGTGTAGCCAGATGGATGGAACTGGAGGGTATTATGTTAAGCGAAATAAGTCAGTCAGAAAAAGACAGATACCATTGTTTCCACGAATAGGTGGACTTTGTGAGACTAAGCAAAAACCAGGGGGAGAGAAAGAGGGGAAAGGAAAAAAAGACAGAGAGGGAGGGAGATAAAACATAAGAGACTCTCAAAGACTAAGAACAAACTGAGGGTGAGGGGGGTGAGGGAGGGGGGAGAGGGAGTGACGGGCATTAAAGAGGGCATGTGTTGGGAAGAACACTGGGTGTTATATGTAAACCAATTTGAAATTAAACTATTATAAAATTTTTAAAAAATAAAAAAATAAACATTTAAAAAGAGAAAAAAAAGAAAATAAACAATTATAATTAAAAAATTAGGTATATAAATAAATAAATCAACAAATAAATAAATAAATAAAATACATTAAAATAAAATCAAAAAGAGAAACCATTGTGGAGATCATTACTACTTAAAAAAAATGAACACCAAATATCAAAAGCCAAAGTGGAGAAGGAGCCTTGGGGTTTAAGAAACTGTTGAACTGCTTTTCAATGCAGAATTGACTAAGGCTCAGTGGTTGAACTTTGATCCAAAGAGATAGAAACTAGTGCTTCCAGCAGATGGTAGGTGCAGACAGGAGCCCTACCACAGACATCTCTGGAGATCGGCATAGAAAGAGTTTGAAAGTTGAGAGTGTGAATGTAGGGAAACAACTGAGATATCTTGATAATTAGACTGTATTTTTTAAGTGGCTCACTTAATATATAGGATATATGTGTACACACACACACACACTCACACTGGGCTCCTGTATGGTTGGGTGCCTTTGATTTGTCATCGTGTCTTGTTAATAAATGTGCTAAGAAAGTTTAACTTCTTGGAAACCCAGGTTGTTCATATGTAATATGTGTGTAATTATATGTCTATAAACTGGTTTCAATGAAGAGAAAAATAGAAAACACCTTTAACTTCCTTAGGCTTGCAAAATACCTTTAATAAGGGAACCTAAGGGAGCTTTCTCGGTGAGACTGTAAACAGTATCAACACAGGGGAAGGAACCAGGGCTGTGATAAGCAGATTTCCTTCTAAATAAAGAAACACTGCAGTTTTGTGTGCCGAGTGTTCTCAATGTACGTTATTCCAGGATGCCTACAACCCTTAACCACCTGTGTGCATGCACACTAAGGACGTGGCAGGGCCCACTATCTCTCCTGCTACATCTAAGGTCTGTCCTGTGCTTCAAATCCCTCCTCTCACAACTCAGACACTCAACACACTTGCACACACTGTCCTCAATACTACAAACAATTGAGGAATACAGATAATTAGGTCTCCAAACTGTGTATAGATTAATAATTCTTTTAGAAACCCTTAATCTTTTAAGACTCTATAATTAATTCTTAAATAATTATCCTACTAGATATGTAGGTGTGCCTTAACTACTGTTCTTATGTTTGGTGAATTGTCACCCATAGTATGAGGTCCCAGATTCCACGTCATGTTTACAAGGGAAACCAGGGAGTTGAATCTGGTTTCAGAGTACAACTCACTCCCGACGTGCCCTACGTCAGTCGTCAATGGGCTACACACTCATCTTTTCTCGATTTGTGGGATCACATTCAATAGCTCACTCTGACTTACCTTTAAGACTAGGTTATTAGAAAAGATGTCTTTACACTATTATGTCCTTTACCTGTATTTGTGAATCAAAGAACAAATATGCTAAAATAATTACAAAAATCTGCTGCTGAGAGCGACCTGCTTTGGAACCTACGGAAGAGCATTCAAAACATACACGATATGTTTTTCATGGCTCTGACTTTCCCTTTTTCCAAAGGGAGATGATCAAAAGAGGCTTAGACAAACAATCGAAAAAAACCCTCAACACGGAATCTGTCTTTGTCACTCCTCATTGCTTAAACACTGCTCTTGCTGCTTTTATTATTGTTACTGATATTAATGTAGAGAGAAAGCAACCACGGACAACTGGATGCTTCAAGATGGAATTAAGTCATGACACTACCCCAGGAGAAAGAAACTATGTTAATGTAAAAGCTATTTTTTTAGACTCAAAGAAGGAGATGAAATTCCCGTTGTCACACAGTCGTCAGGTGGCACAATTCTCAGGAACCTCTCTGAGCCCCTTGTGTCCTCATCTTCTCTTACCGCTCTCTTGCCATCTTACTGATCTCGTGGCTTTGACTACCTCTCACGTACATGTAACTTCCAAAACTATACCCACTGGTTCAAATTCTCTTGTTCTCCAGAATCCACAGAGATGACTGAACTGTCATCAATAGAGATGACCAATTTGTCAATTTTTTGAGGAGGGCTTAGCATCATCTCCAACTCAGTATGTCTAAAACTATACTAATTACCCTGTACAAGTGACATCTCTCCACTGCCACGATCCCTACCAGACACGCGCGTGCACACGCACACACACGTGCACACACACACACAGGGCACACATTTCCATCTGGCAGCATTCTATATCTCTCTATATCTATATCTATATCATGCAATAACACAAATTTTAGACTATCATCTTTAGAAAATAAATCTGATTCCATAATACTTATTTATTATTTTAATGATCATGACATGTATAGGATATATGACACACACATACACACACTCACACACATACATTAGGTCCCTTAAGGTTTTTTTTTTTTGTCATTACCAAGAAGGCTAATGAAATATTTTTAGAATAAAATTGCGGTTTCATTTTTTAAGTTTATTTTTTATTTTGAGAGAGAGAGAGAGAGAGAGCACAAACAGGGGAAGGGCAAAGAGACAGAGGGAGACAAAAATCCCAAGCAGGCTCCACGCTGATCATGCAGAACCCTGATGTTGGACTCATTCCTGGGTACTATGAGATCATGACCTGAGCAGAAATCAAGAGTCGGAGGCTAAACTGACTGAGCCACCCAGGAGCCCCAAAATGTGATTCTCATTTAAAATGATTTGCTTATCATTCTGTCCAGAACTGGACTATTGAATTAAAGCATGATATTTATAGTTTCTCTATTTACGTATGTATTTATTTAGAGCACCTGTGCACACATGCCGGGCCATATGGGTCAGAGAAATCAGAAGGGCAAGAGAGAGCCCATGCAGGCTCCACACTGTCAGGGGAGAGCCCCATGCAGGGACAGATCTCTGGAACCGCCAAACAGCAAGATCCTGCCCTGGGCCAAGATCAAGATTCAGAGGCTATAACGACTGAGTCGCCCAGCTGCCCCTGAACAGTCACTCCTGAAGTGGCGATTACAGCCTATTGTGCTCCAGAACCTGTACAGGTTTCACTTTTTCAGGAAACTACGAAGGTGTTTGCATGGTGCTGCCCTTATCTGCGTAGCACGAGGTCATAAAAAGAGCTCTGACTCTTTCGAAATGTTAAAAACACTGATTCCATGATCTCACTTTCCATTACTGGACTCTGGGTAAGGCTGAGCTGTGACACGTCCTGGCTCGTAAAGCATATTGTACTCTGCTTGTTGTTGGGTGTGTTTCTCCTTTGGTTGTGAACATCGTTATAGTCGATCCTGTTAACCTACTGTGGTATTAGTATGGATAAATACTGATACTCTTCATTTTTCTATTATTAAGACATCAATTCCTTCTATGGTACGCTTTTATAAATGTTTTTAGAAGTATATTTTTAATTTCATAATTTTTTTAATAAAGATTTATTTTTTGTGCTCACATCCACTCATCTTTTCCTTTGTGATTTTTGGCTCTTGCTCCTACGGATATATCTGCATTGATATATGTAAATGCTTGTACGCTTTTCTCTGTTTTTTTTTTTTTTGTCAGTTCTATACTCTTAATTACTTTATCCATTTGAAATTTAGTTTCCTGTGAATTCTGAAGTGAGTCACCAAATGACCAACTAATAAGTGAATAATCTTATTTTCTATTTCAGTTTGATATGGCTTTCTCCATTTACTGATTTTATAAACGTAATAGAAAAAAATTCTCTGTATTTCCAGAGGTTCACTATCAGGTGCATGCTCCCTGAATGTGGTGTACAATATTCCCTTGACTGGAGCTCTCTGGTCCCTTCCAATAACTCTGCCCCAGCCTCAAATTGCTCACAGAAGAAAAACTCACATAACTGATTTTTTGAGAGCAAGTACATTCCACACAAACACATGCAGTTTCCAGTCACATTCGACCCGCTGTAAGAACCTGACGTCACTGTGGTGACTTGACCTGGTGCTCCATGAGGGAGAAAAGGGCGCCAGAGACTCTCACGGACGAAGCTGACTTCCTGGCTTCCCTCTGGGACCCCATGTCTCAGGATCTCTTCCTGTAAACCTCAGGGGCCCGCCACATCCCCACATTTCAGCCTAGAGATTTGTAGTAGCTTATATGTAACAGGTCTACTCTGTGAGGCAATCAAGAGAGCAGAAACTGCAGATATTGATGAGAGCAATGAGAGACAGCAGAAAACATAAATAAGACTCCTCTGTGAGTGCTCAGAGAAAGGAAGGTTGGAGGCTATTTCTATGGGAGGAAAAGAACAAATACAGGTAATCCCCTTTGAGGAGTGCCTGCACATAGACTGCGGTTGTCCTCATCTGGGCTCTCCCCTCTCTCCCCTCCTGTGCACGCTGCCCTGGGCTTCCAGTTATATTTGGATACTGCAGAAATGGAAGCCTTGGGATCCGACGACATCAAGTAATGAGAAGAAGAAAGCAGATAAGAAGCGAAAACTGACCTTAGAATATGATGAGGTGAATAACAGAAAGAGATGGTGATGGGTGAATACTGTTAGAATAGTCAAAGGCAAATTCAAAAGGAAACACTGGATTAAAAAGTGGATAGCCGGACATTAGCCATGACATTTTTGTGCGCATGAGTTCATTTTCAGTCATTTGAGAAGAGTACTGGTGATATGATTCAGAAGAAAGGCAGAGTCCAGGGCACTGAGAACTGAAAGAGAGTGGGGAAAATAGAATCAGAAAAAAAAAAAATAACTGAATGGTTTGCTCATGATTCTTGTTATGTTGCATTACCGAGGGATCTGAGTGGTGTGGAAGCAATCTCAACACACATAGGCCGAGGATCAGTAACAGCAGAGCTCTTGAATCTGTCCTTAGCTAACACTCAAAACTCGGAACCATGGTTTGAATACAGTTTAGATCAAAGGAGGTAAAGACAAAGATTATTTCTCTTCTCTCTGCTTCTCTTTGAGCAAAACCCCTGAACAGAAAGCTACATTCATCGGTCATGTCCAAGGTGAGTAACAGCACCCAAGCCCCCTTCTACTTCATCCTCACGGGCATCCCTGGGTTTGAGGCCTCCCACGTCTGGATCTCCATCCCCTTCTGCTGCCTCTACACCATCTCCATCATGGGTAACACCACCATTCTCGCGGTCATCCGCAAGGAGCCATCCCTCCACCAGCCCATGTACCTGTTTCTCTCCATGCTGGCCCTGACCGACCTGGGCCTCACCCTCACCACCCTGCCCACAGTCATGCAGCTCCTCTGGTTCAATGCTGATGAGATCGGCTTTGAAGCTTGTTTTGCACAGTTATTTTTCATTCATACATTCTCCTTCATGGAATCTTCGGTGTTGTTGGCCATGTCCTTTGACCGCTATGTGGCCATCTGCCGCCCCCTGCATTATGCCTCCATCCTCACCAGTCAAGTCATTGGCAAGATCGGCTTAGCCATCATTTGCCGCTGTGTCCTGGCTGTTCTCCCTGCCCTCTTCCTCCTCAAGCGCCTGCCCTTCTGCCGCTCCCACCTTCTCTCTCACTCCTACTGCCTCCACCAGGACATGATCCGCCTGGTCTGTGCTGACATCCGGGTAAACAGCTGGTTTGGGCTTGCTCTGATTTTGCTCATTAATGTGTTTGACTCTCTTCTCATTGTGCTCTCCTACACACTCATCCTCAAGAGTATCTTGGGCACAGCCTCCTGGACTGAGCGGTTCCGGGCCCTCAATAACTGTCTATCCCATTTTCTGGCTGTTCTGGTCCTCTATGTTCCCATGGTTGGAGTATCCATGACTCATCGATTTGCCAAGCATGTCTCTCCGCTGGTCCACGTCATCATGGCCAATATCTACCTGCTGGCACCTCCTGTGATGAACCCCATCATTTACAGTGTAAAGACGAAGCAGATCCGCAAGGGAATCTTCCATCTACTCTTCCAGAGGAAAGTGTACTAATGATTGGAATTAATGTTTATCGGAGGAATTTTATTTAATAACAAGGAGTCAAGAGCAGGGACTACCCTTCAAAAGTGTAAGTCACACAGATGGAAGAAAGAACAGGTGTTGTTTAAGCTTCCACTGTAAATAAATAGAAATCATGATTCCTTGACTGGAAGTTTAAAACCCTAAAGTCTTTTAATCTACATTACTCTTCACTAACAATATGACTGTGACAAAATATATTAAAAATATAATTTGTTATGTAACCCTGTTCTGATTTCTTCACAGTGGTGTTGCTATTAAGTATGTGATAAAGAGTAAGATTTTACTTTATAAACTCAAAATGCTCTTACTGTATAAAAAGACTTAGGAAACTATAAAATACCCACTCCAATAAGTAATTCCTAAAGTAAATATCAGTTCTTAATTACATACTGGTGCTCACGTGATCTTAATCATCAAGAATCAGTCAATACTACAGTATGGGGTCTAATTGAAGACAGAAAAACCATTGTAGAGGGATTCCTGGATAGGACAGTGAATACCCAACTCTTGATTTCAGCTCAGGTCATGATCCCAGGGATGTGGATCAAGCCCCACATTGGACTCTGTGCTGAGCATGGAGCCTGCTTAAGATTCTCTCTCTCCCTTTTCCTCTGCCCCTCTCCCCTCTCAAGTGCTCTTTATCCCTCTCCCCTCTCATTCTCTCCCTCCCTCTATCTCTCTCTCTCTCAAAATAAAATAAAGAAAGGAAACTGTTGAGGACATCATTGCTACTTGGGGAAAAAAAATGAACACCAAATATAAAACAAAGTGGCGAAGGAGCCTTGGAGTTTAAGAAACTGTTGAAATGATTCTAATGCAGAGTTCAGAGAAACTCTGTGGTGGAACCATGATATAGAGAGATAGAAACTACCGGTCCCAGGAGATGGTAGGTTCAGGTAGGAGCTCTAGGACAAATGTCTCTGGAGATCAGCATAGAAAGAGTTTGAATGTTAAGAGTGTGAATGATTATAAACAACTGAGATTTCTTTGTAATTAGGCTTTATTTTTTAAGCTGGCTCATGTGCCAGCTTATTTGTGGTTGGGTGCCTTTGATTTGTCATCATGACTTGTTAATAAATGTGCTAAGAAAGTTTAACTCTGGAACTCAGGTTCTTCATTTGTAAAATGTACTGAATTATAACTCTAGAAACTCGTTTTAGTGAATACTACACAGAAAACACCTGCAACTGCCTTACATTTGAAGGAACACCTTTGATCAAGAAACATGAGTGAGTTTTCTCAGAAAGACTGTAAGTAGCATCAATAGAGGGTAAGGAACCACGGCTGTGGTAAGAAGATTTCATTGTAAATAAACAGACACTACATTTTTGTGTGCCGATTGTTCTTAATGTACTTTATTCCATGATATTTTCAACTGTTAGCCACCTGTATGTATACACAGAACGGGCGTGGCCATGCCCACTATCTCTCCTGCTAGATCTAAGGTATGCCCTGTGCTACACATCACGTCTCTCACATCTAAGATATTCACACGCTGCACTCATTGTCCTCATAACAGAAGCAGTTCAGGAATAAAGAGAATGAAGAATTAAGTCTCCAAACTGTATATAGACTAATAATTCTTTTAGGAACCCTTAACCTTTTAAAACTCTGTAATAAATTATTAAATAAATATGCTACTACCTATTTAGGTGTGCCTCAACTAATGTTCTTATGTTCGGTGGACTGTCTTCAGGAGGACGTGGTCCCAGATTTCACGACATATTTAAGCTGGACACCAGGGAGCTGGATCTGGTGTCAGAGTTCAGCTCACTTCCAACGTGCCCCTGGTCAATTGTCAAAGGGCTATACACTCATCTTTTCTTAAGTTGTGAGATCACATTCAATAGCTCGCCCTGACTTCCCTTTAAGACTAGGTTATTAAAAAAGATGTCTTTGCCTTATCATGTCCTTTACTTGTATTTGTGAATCAAAGAACAAATACGCTAAAATAACAACAATAATCTGCTGCTGAGGGCGACCTGCTTTGGAACCTGCAGAAGAGCATTCAAAACATACACAACATGTTTCTCATGGCTCTGACTTTCCCTTTTTCCAAAGGGAAATGATCCTAACAGGCTTAGACACACAAACAAACAAAAAACTCTCAACACGGAATCTGAATTTGTCACTCCTCATTGCTTAAACACTGCTCTTGCTGCTATTATGATCGTTATTGATGTTAATGGAGTGTGAAAGCCATCATGCATAACTGGCTGGTTCAAGTTATGGAATTAAGTCATGACACTAGCCCCAGGAGAAAGAAACATTATATAAAATAAAAGTAAAAGTCAGTTGTTTTAGGCTGAAAGAAGGAAGTAAAATTCCACTCGTCACACAGTCGTCAGGTGGCAATATTCGCAGGAACCTCTCTGAGCCCCTTGTGTCCTCATCTTCTCTTACCGCTCTCCTGCCATCTTACTGATCTCGTGGCTTCAATTACCTCTCATGTACATGTAATTTCCTAATCTATACCCACTGGCTCAAATTCTCTTCTGCAGAATCAAAAGAGATGACTGAATTGTCATTTCATTAGCAGAGCTTAACATCATCTCCAGGTCAGTATGTCTAAACCTATACTAATCATTCTGTACTAGTGATGTTTCGCCACCACCACCAATCCTGCCACACACAGAGACAGACACAGGCACACATTGAATACACACAGACGGCACACATTTCCATCCTGGCAGCATTCCATGTCTTCGTGCCAACTTCCCACAGGCTCTTAGCTCAGACCCACACACCTAGGCACATTGCTAACCACAACGTACCAACACAAATTCATCTTTGGGAAACAAACGTGGCTGCATAATATTTATTACTTTGAAGATCATTTTATGTGTAGCACATATGCGCACACATATACATATGTATACACATACCCATTTGCTCTCTTTGGTTTTGCTTTGTTTTGTTTTTCTCCTTACCAATAAGGCTAAATAGCACATATTTAGGAACAAAATTGTATTTTCATTGAAAATTATTTCCTGATCATTGTTTTCCAGAAGTGAATTAATAGGACTACAGCATGATAGTTGTTTGTATTGTTTGATTATTTATTTATTTATTCATTCATTCACGGTGGGTGCATGAGATATGCACTAGCTGTGTGGGGGCCCAGAGAGGGGAAGAGAGAGAATCCCATGCAGGCTCCACACTGTCAGCGCAGAGCCCTAGGCAGGTATAAATGTCCAAAACCACCAAACAGAAAGATCATGACCTGAGCCAAGACCAGGACTCAGAGGCTAAAATGACTTAGCGATCCTGTTGCCCCTGAGCAGTCATCCTGAAGTGGCAATGAGGGTCATATTGTGTTCCATAACCTGTACATGTTTCCCTTCCATTAGGAAAGTACGAAGGTGTCTGCAGAGTATGCCCTTATATGCATCCCATGTGGTCATAAAAAGAGCTCTGTTTTAAAAGTTTAAAAACACTGATTCTATGATCTCACTTTCCACGACTGGACTTCTGAGGAGGTGACGTGACACGTCCTGACTTGTAAAGCATATTGTGATATGCTCGTTGGTACTTGTATTTCTCCATTTGTTGTGAACTGTGTTACAGAATTTCCTGGTACCCTATTGTGGTATTAGTATTAATAACTATTGATACATTTCACTTTTCTATATTAAAGATATCAATTATTTCTATGGTATGTTTTTATAAATGTTTTTATAACTTCTTTTCAATTTCATTATTTCCCTGTTATAAAGACTTAATTTTTTGTGCGCACACCCACTCATCTTTTCCTTTGTGATATTTGGCTACTGCTGCTAATGATGGAGTCCCCTGCAATGAGGTACATAAATGCTACATGGCTTTATTTTTGTTTGGTGATTTACTTTTAATAACTTAATCTATTCGAAATTTAGTTTCACGCGAATGGTGAAGTGAGTCACCAAAAAAGACAAGTAAGTGAATAATGTTCTTTTCCTGTTCAGTTTGAAATGGGTTTCACCTTTTACTTATTTTCTAAAGTTAATAGAAAAAATTCTCTGTATTTCCAGAGATTCACTGCCAGGTGAATTCTCCTCGAAAGTGGTGTACAGTATTCCTTTCACCAGCAGGTCTCCTGTCCCTTCCAGTTAATCTGCCCCAGCCTCTACTGCTGATAGAAGAAAGATTCTTATGCATGGAGTTTCTAATCGCGTTCAACACGCTGTAAGAACAGGACTCCAGTGTGGTTTCTTGACCTGGTGCTTTCTGAGGGGCCCAGGGGAAACAGAGACGCTCAGAACAAAGCTGACTTCCTGGCTTCCCAGTGGAACCCAAGGTCTCAAGATGCCTCTTCTGTAATCCTCATGGGACCTGCCACACATCCTTACATTCCAGCTTAGAGAGTTGCAGGACCTTAGAAGAGAGCTACTCTGTGAGCCAAACACAGAAAGCAGAAGTGATGAGGCAACGACAGACAGGAGAAACCGCAAGGAAGACTCCTCTGTGAGTGCTCAGGGAGAAAAGGAGGCGTGAAGGCTACTGCTAGGGATGGAAAAGAACTAAGACAGGTAATCCCCTTAGAGGAGTGCCTGCACTAAGACTGGGGTTGTCCTCCTCTCTCCTCTCCTGTGCACACTGCCCTTGGCTTCCAGTTATATTTTGATACTTCGGAAATAATAGCCTTGGTAACAGATGACATCAAGGAATGAGAAAAAGAAGGCAGATGAGAAATGAAGGCTGATGAAGAAGAATAGAGATCTTAGTATATGATAAAGTGAATAACAAAGACAGAGTTGGAGTTATCTTTAGAACAAGTGAAACAGGTGAGAATACTGTTGGAATAGTCAAAGGCAAATTCAAAAGGAAACACTGGATAAAAAGGAAGAGGACCCGATTTCGGCTGTGACATTTGTGTGTACGAGATCATTTTCAGTCATTGTGAGAACAGTACTGGTGGTATGATTGGGATGAAAGGCAGATTCTGGGGCACTGAGACCTGAAAGGTAGCAGAGAATATAGAAATTGTAAAAACGAAACAAAGAGATTGCCCAAGATTACATTTGTGTTGCATTATCGAGGGATCTGAGTGGTGTGGAAGCAATCTTTACACACACAGGTCGAGAAACAGTAACAGCAGAGCTCTTGAATCTGTCCTTACCTAACACTCAAAACTCGGAACCATGGTTTGAATACAGTTTAGATCAAAGGAGATAAAGACAAAGATTATTTTGCATGTCTCTGTTTCTCTTTGAGCAAAAGCCCTGAACAGAAAGCTACATTCATCCGTCATGTCCAAGGTGACTAACAGCACCCAAGCCCCCTTCTACTTCATCCTCACGGGCATCCCTGGGTTTGAGGCCTCCCACATCTGGATCTCCATCCCCTTCTGCTGCCTCTACACCATCTCCATCACGGGTAACACCACCATTCTCGCGGTCATCCGCAAGGAGCCATCCCTCCACCAGCCCATGTACCTGTTTCTCTCCATGCTGGCCCTGACTGACCTGGGCCTCACCCTCACCACCCTGCCCACAGTCATGCAGCTTCTCTGGTTACAATGCTGATGAGATCAGCTTTGAAGCTTGTTTTGCACAGTTATTCTTCATTCATGATTCTCCTTCATGGAATCTTCGGTGTTGTTGGCCATGTCCTTTGACCGCTATGTGGCCATCTGCCGCCCCCTGCATTATGCCTCCATCCTCACCAGTCAAGTCATTGGCAAGATCGGCTTAGCCATCGTTTGCCGCTGTGTCCTGGCTGTTCTCTCTGGCCTTGTCCTCCTCAAGCGCCTGCCCTTCTGCCGCTCCCACCTTCTCTCTCACTCCTACTGCCTCCACCAAGACATGATCCACCTGGTCTGTGGTGACATCCGGGTCAACAATTGGTATGGATTCGCTCTGGTTTTGCTCATTATTGTGCTGGACCCTTTGCTCATTGTGCTCTCCTACACACTCATCCTCAAGAGTATCTTGGGCACAGCCTCCCGCACTGAGCGGCTCCGGGCCCTCAATAACTGTCTATCCCACATTCTGGCTGTTCTGGTCCTCTATGTTCCCATGGTTGGTGTATCCATGACCCATCGATTTGCCAAGCATGTTTCTCCGCTGGTCCATGTCATCATGGCCAATATCTACCTGCTGGCACCTCCTGTGATGAACCCCATCATTTACAGTGTGAAGACGAAGCAGATCCGCCAGAGAATCTTCCATCTACTCTTCCAGAGGAAAGTGTACTAATGATTACAATTTAGATTTTTCAGAGTAATTTTATTAATAACAAGGAGTTCAGAGTTGGGACTACTGCCTTCAAAAGTGTAAGTAACACAGACAGGGGAAAGAATACATGTTGGTTACGAAGCTTCTAATGTAAGTAGATAATTATATTATAATTCCTTGACTGGAGTTAAAAAATCCTAAAGTCTTTTACCCTTCATTACACTTCACTAACCATACAACTTTGAAAAAAGGAATATTTAAAATTATAGTTTGAAGAATGCCTGAGTGGCTCAGTCTACAAGTGTATGAATTCAACTCAGGTTGTGATCTCAGGGTTCAGAGGTTCAAGCTCTGTGTCTGTGCTGACAGCTCAGAGCCTGAAGCTGCTCAGATTCTATGTCTTCTCTTGCTCGGACCCTCTCCCTTGCTAGTTCCTCTCTCTCAAATAAATAAATAAATAAATAAATAAATAAATAAATAAATAAAATGAAACAATGGCATCATTAAAACTTGGGAATAAATGAACACCAATATAATGCCAAAGTGGTGAAGGATCCTTGGGGTTTAAGAAACTGCTGAACTGATTATCAACAAAGAGTTCTCTGAAACTCAAAGGTAGAAGCAGGACCCAGAGAGACAGAAACCCCGGGTTCTAGCAGATGGTAGGTGCCGGCAGGAGCTCTACCACAGATGTCTCTGGAGATCGACAGAGAAAGAGTTTGAAAGTTAAGAGTGTGAATGTATAGAAACAACTGAGATTTATTTATAATTAAATTTTTTTTTTAAGCTGGCTCTATCTGTGCTCCTGTAAGGTTGGGTACCTTTGATTTTAATCATGACTTCCCTATAAATGAGTTGAGAAAGTTTAACTCCTTGGAAGGCCAGGTTTTTCACTTGTAAAATGTGCATAATTATACTTCCATATACTTGCTTTAATGAATGAAAAATAGAATATACCTATAACTGTCTTAGGTTTACAAGAATATCTTTGATCAAAGAACAGGAGGGAGTTTTCTCAGTGAGACTATAAATAGTATCAATAGAGGATAAGGAACCAGGGCTGTGACGAGCAGATTTTAATGTAAATAAAGAAACACTACAGTTTTGTGGGCTGATTGTTCTTAATATGTGCTATTCCATGATGTTTAGAATGTTACCCACCTGTGTAAATACCCAGTAAGGGTGTGGCCATGCCCACCACCTCTCCTGCTAGATCTAAGGTATGTCCTGTGCTATACATCATGTCTCTCACCTCTCAGACATTCAACAATATTGCACACATCATCCTCAATACCAGAAACAATTCAGGAATAAAGAGAATTAAGTCTCCTACCTGTATACAGATTAATATTTCTTTAAGGAAAACCCTGTATTTTAAGACTCTGTAATAAATTCTTAAATAAATATGCTACTACCTATATAGGTGTGCCTACAGTACTGTTCTTATGTTCAGTGGCTTTTCATGAGTAGTATGGACTCACAGTTTTCACACCATATGTAAGCCGGATACCAGGATTTGAATCTGGTTTTAGAGTCCAACTAGCTTCCTATGTGCCCCACGTCAGTTATCAAAAGGCTACACACTCATCTTTTCTCGAGTTGAGGGATCACATTCAATAGCTCACCCTGACTTACTTTTCACACTTGATTATTGTCCTCTGCTACTGAGAACAACCTGCTTTGTACCTGCAGGAGACCATTCAAAATATATATGACATGTTTCTCATAGCTCTAACTTTCCTTTTTTTCAAAGGGAGATAATCATAACAGGCTTAGACAAACACAAAATCCCCTCAACACGGAATCTGTCTTTGTCGCTCCTTACCCCTTAAACACTGCTGTTGCTGCTATTATCATGGTTATTGTTACTAATGTAGTGGGAAAGGAACCACGGACAACTGATGGTTCAAGTAAGAGAAACAAATCATGACACTAGCCCCAGGAGAAAGAAACATTATATTAATGTAAAAGTTAGGTTTTTTAGGCTCAAAGAAGGATATGAAATTCCCGTTGTCACACAGTTGTCAGGTGGCACAATTCTCAGGAACCTCTCTGAGCCCCTTGTGTCCTCATCTTCTCTTACCGCTCTCCTGCCATCTTACTGATCTCGTGGCTTCGACTACCTCCCATGTACAAAGAACTTCCAAACCTATGCACACTAGTTCAAATTCTCTTGTTTTCCAGATCTATAGAGATGACTGAATTGTCATCAATAGAGATGACTGAACTGTCATTTCTGTTAGGAGGGCTTAGCGTCGTCTCTAAGTCGGTATGTCTAAAATGATAATTACTCTGTACTAGTGACATCTCGCCACCACTACCACCCCTGACACACACACACACACACACACACACACACACACACACACACAGCACACATTTCCATTCTGGCGGCATTGCATGTCTTCATACCAACTTCCCACAGACTCCTGGTTCAGTGCCGCACAGGTACAATGGTATTTAAATCATGCTATAACGCAAATTCTAAACTATCATCTTTGGAAAACAAATGTGGTCAGATAAGATTTATTATTTTACTGATAACAATATTATAGGATATATATGCATACATATATACATATATACATACACACACATTTAGTTTATTTTCTTTTTTCTTTTTTCATTACCAATAAGCCTAAATAACATACATTTAGGTATAAAATTGTATTCTCACTTAAAAAGATTTCCCCATCTTTCCCCAGAAGTGAAATTTTTAACCAAAAGCATGAGAAATATTTAAAATTTTTTATTCATTTATTTGTTTAATTAATTAATTAATTAATCATTCATTCAGAGTGTATGAATGCATATGTACTAGTGGTGTGAGGGCAGAGAGAGAGAGAGGGAGAGAGATCATCCCAAGCAGGCTCCCTGTGGTCAGAACAGAGCCCCAGGCAGGCACAGATCTCCCTAAGTGCCAAACTGCAAGATCATGACCTGAGCCGAGATCAAGACTCAGAGGCTAAACCGACTGAGCTTCCCTGTCGCCCCTGAGCAGTCGCCCTTGAAGTGGCATTAATAGGCCTATTGTGTTCCAGAACCTGTACATGTTCACTTCCATCAGGACAGTATGAAGCTTTCTGCAGGGTATGCCCTTATCTGCATAGCACATGGTCATAAAAAGAGCTCTGACTCTTTTAAAAGGTTAAAAACACTGATTCTATGATCTCACTTTCCATTACGGGACTCCTGGAGAGGTGAATGATATGTCCCATCTTGTAAAGCATATTGTGATATGCTTGTTGGTAGCTGTGTTTCTCCATTTGTTGTGAACTTTGTTACAGTCTTTCCTGGTACCCTATTGTGGTATTAGTATTAATACTATTGATACATTTCACTTTTCTATATTCAAGATGTCAATTCTTTCTATGGTATGTTTTTAGAAGTTCTTGTCAATTTCATTATTTTCACTATTATAAAGATTTAATATTTTCTGCGCACACCCACTCATCTTTTCCTTTGTGATATTTGCTATGCTGCTAATGATGGAGTCCCCTGCAATGAGGTACATAAATGCTACATGGCTTTATTTATTTTTTGTTAGTGATTGACTTTAATAACTTAATCTATTTGAAATTAGTTTCATGGAATTGGGAAGTGTGTCACCAAATGTCAGTCTTCTTTTCTATTTCAGTTTGAAATGGCTTTCACAATTTACTTATTTTCTAAAGTTAATAGAAAAAATTCTCTGCATTTCCAGAGGTGCACTGCCAGGTGAATGCTCCTTGAAAGTGGTGTACAGTATTCCTTTCACCGGCAGCTCTCCCGTCCCTTCCAATAACTCTGCCCCTGCCAGTACCGTTGATAGAAGAAAGCTCCACATGCATGCACTTTCTTTATTTTTTTACTTTTTTAATGTTTATTTATTCTTGAGGGAGAGAGAGAGAGAAAAAATGGGGGAGGGGCAGGGAGAGAGGGAGACAAAATTCAAAGCAGGCTTCAGGCTCTGAGCTGTCACCATAGAGCCTGATGCAGGAATTGAAGTCATGAGCCACAATATCATATCCTGACCTGAAGTCGGACGCTTAACACACTGAGCCAGCCAGGCACCCCTCATGCAGGTAGTTTCCAATCACGTTTAACACGCTGTAAGAACAGGACTCCAATGTGGTTTCTTGACCTGGTGTTCTCTGAGGGCGGCCAGCGGCAAAGGAGACGCTCAGGGACAAAGCTGACTTCCTGGCTTCCCAGTGGAACCCAAGGTCTCAAGATGCCTTTTCCTGTAATCCTCAGGGGACCGGCCACACATCCTTACATTCCAGCCTCAGATTTGCAGGACCTTAGAAGAGAGTTACTCTGTGAGCCAAACACAGAAAGCAGAAGATGCAGATAGTGATGAGGCAACAACAGACAGGAGAAACCACAAGGAAGACTCCTCTGTGAGTGCTCAGGGAGAAAAGGAGGCATGAAGGATACTGCTAGGGGTGGAAAACGACGACGACAGGTAACCTCCTTAGAGGAGTGCCTGCACATAGACTGTGGTTGTCCTTCTCTGGGCTCTCCCCTCTCTCCGCTCCTGGGTTTCCAGTTATATTTTGATACTGCAGATATAATAGCCTTGGTAACAGATGACATCAAGGAATGAGAAAAAGAAGGCCGATGAGAAATGAAGGCTGATGAAGAAGAATAGTGATCTTAGTATATGATAAAGCGAATAACAGAGACAGAGTCGGAGATACTTTTAGAACAAGTGAAATAGGTGAGAATACTACTAGAATAGTCAAAGACAAATTCAAAAGGAAACACTGGATAAAAAGGAAGAGGACCCGATTTCGGCTGTGACATTTGTGTGTACGAGATCATTTTCAGTCATTGTGAGAACAGTACTGGTGGTATGATTGGGATGAAAGGCAGATTCTGGGGCACTGAGACCTGAAAGGGATTGGGGAAAATATAATCTGTAAAAACTAAATGAGTGGGTTTCCCATGATTTCCATTATGTTGTCTTATCAAGGATTCTGAGTGGTGTGGACGCAATCTCTACAGACACAGGCTGAGGAACAGTAATAGCGGCGCTCTTGAATCTGTCCTTAGCTAACACTCAACAACTCAGAAACTTTGTTTGAATAGATTTTCAGTAAAATGAGTTAAAGACAAAGATTATTTCTCCTGTCTCTGCTTCTCTTTGAGCAAAACCCCTGAACAGAAAGCTACATTCATCGGTCATGTCCAAGGTGAGTAACAGCACCCAAGCCCCCTTCTACTTCATCCTCACGGGCATCCCTGGGTTTGAGGCCTCCCACGTCTGGATCTCCATCCCCTTCTGCTGCCTCTACACCATCTCCATCACGGGTAACACCACCATTCTCGCGGTCATCCGCAAGGAGCCATCCCTCCACCAGCCCATGTACCTGTTTCTCTCCATGCTGGCCCTGACCGACCTGGGCCTCACCCTCACCACCCTGCCCACAGTCATGCAGCTCCTCTGGTTCAATGCTGATGAGATCGGCTTTGAAGCTTGTTTTGCACAGTTATTTTTCATTCATGCATTCTCCTTCATGGAATCTTCGGTGTTGTTGGCCATGTCCTTTGACCGCTATGTGGCCATCTGCCGTCCCCTGCATTATGCCTCCATCCTCACCAGTCAAGTCATTGGCAAGATCGGCTTAGCCATCGTTTGCCGCTGTGTCCTGGCTGTTCTCCCCTCCCTTGTCCTCCTCAAGCGCCTGCCCTTCTGCCGCTCCCGCCTTCTCTCTCACTCCTACTGCCTCCACCAAGACATGATCCACCTGATATGTGCTGACATCCAGGTCAACAACTGGTATGGATTCGCTCTGGTTTTGCTCATTATTGTGCTGGACCCTTTGCTCATTGTGCTCTCCTACACACTCATCCTCAAGAGTATCTTGGGCACAGCCTCCCGCACTGAGCGGTTCCGGGCCCTCAATAACTGTCTATCCCACATTCTGGCTGTTCTGGTCCTCTATGTTCCCATGGTTGGTGTATCCATGACTCATCGATTTGCCAAGCATGCCTCTCCACTGGTCCATGTGATCATGGCCAATATCTACCTGCTGGCACCTCCTGTGATGAACCCCATCATTTACAGTGTGAAGACGAAGCAGATCCGCCAGGGAATTTTCCATCTACTCTTCCAGAGGAAAGTGTACCTATGATTGGAATTGAGTTTATTGGAGGAATTTTATTTAATACGAAGGAGTCAAGAGGAGGGACTACTGCCTTCAAAAGTGTAAGTAACACAGACGGGGAAAGAACAGGTGTTGTATCAGTTTCTACTGTAAAATACTAGAATCATAATTCCTTGACTGGAGGTTATTAATCCTAAAGTGTTTTACCTGAAATCTTTTCCCTTCATTACTCTTCACTAAACATATAGTTTTTTGACAAAAATATGCAAGAATATAATTTGATATGTAATCACTGTTCTGATTTCTTCACAGTGCTGTCTCTATTAAGTCTGTGATAAAGTGTAAGATTCTGCTTTATAAACTCAATATCCTCTTACTGTATACAAAGACTTATGGAAACTATAACATGACCATCTCTTATAAGTAATTCCTAAGGTAAATGTCAGCTTAATTAAACATAAGTGCTCATGTGATCTCAATAATCAAGAATTGAAGAGAACTTTCATACACTAGGTGATCAAATTGAAGGCAGAAAAACCATTTGGAGGAATTCCTGCATCAATCACTGAGTATCTGACTCCTGATTTCAGTTCCGGTCATGATCCCAGAGTCGTGGGATCAAGCCCCACATTGGACTCTGTGCTGAGCATGGAGTTTGCTTGAGATTCTTTCTCTCCTTTTGCCTCTACCCCTCTCCCCAGCTAGTGCTCTCTTGCTCTCTCTCACTCTTTCTCTCTATCTCTCAAAATACAATAAAGAAAGAAAAAGCATTGTGGAGATCATTGCTACTTGGGAAACAAATGAACACCAATTATCAAAAGCCAAAGTGGAGAAAGAACCTTGGGGTTTAAGAAACTATTGAAATGATTTTCAATGCAGAGTTCAGAGAAACCTAGTGCTGGAACCATGATTCAGAGAGATAGAAACAATGTTCCCAGCAGATTGTAGGTGCAGGCAAGAGCTCTACAACAGACGCTCCAAAGATCAGCATAGAAAGAGTTTGAAAGTTAAGAGTGTGAATGTGTAGAAACAGCTGAGATTTTTTTATAATTAGACTTTTTTAATTTTTTTTGTTTTTTTTTTAGTTTTATAATAGTTTATTTTCAAATTGGTTTACATATAACACCCAGCGTTCATCCCAATATGTGCCCTTTTTAATGCCCATCACCCCATCTCCCCCCTCCCTCATCCCCCTCACCCTCAGTTTGTTCTTATTCTTTGAGAGTCTCTTATGTTTTATCTCCCTCCCTCTCTGTGTCTTTTTTTCCTTTCCCCTCTTCCCCTCCCCCTGGTTTTTGCTTAATCTCACAAAGTCCACCTATTCGTGTAAACATATGGTATTTTTCTTTTTCTGACTGACTTATTTCACTTAACATAATACCCTCCAGTTCCATCCACTCTGGAAAATGGTGTGGAGGTTCCTCAAAAAAATGAAAATAGAGCTACCCTATGACCCAGCAATAGCACTGCTAGGAATCTACCCAAGAGACACAGGAATGCTGATGCATAGGAGCATGTGTACCCCAATGTTCATAGACTTTTTTAATTTTAGCTGGCTCATGTGCTCCTATTTGGTTGGGTACCTTTGATTTCTCATCATCACTTGCTATTAAATAAGCTGAGAAAATTTAACTCTCTGGAAGCCCAGGTTCTTCATTTGTAAAATGTGCCTAATTATACCTCCATAAACTCGTTTTAAAGAATATTAAATAGAAAACAAGGGCCTTAGGTTTGCAGGAATACCTTTGATAAAGGAACTTGAAGGAGTTTTCTTAAAGAGACTGTAAATGACATCAATAGGGTAAGGAACCAGGGCCATGATAAGCTGATTTCAATGTAAAGAAAGAAACACTACAGTTTTGTGTGCCTGTTGTTCTCAATGTACGTTATTCCATTCTAGTTTCAACTGTTAATGACATGTGTGTATATACAGAATGGGCGTGGCCATGCCCACTACCGCTCCTGGTAGATCAAAGGTATGTCCTGTGCTTCAAATCCCTCCTCCCACATCTCAGACACTCAATACGATTGCATACAATGTCTTCAATCCCAGAAACAATTCAGGAATAAAGAGAATTAAGTCTCCATACTGTGTATAGATTAGTAATTCTTTTAGGAAAAACCCTAGCATTTAAGACTCTGTAATAAATTCTTAAATAAATTTCCTACTACCTATTTACTGTGCCTCAACTAATGTTCTTACGTTCGGATTGTCGTCAGTAGCATGGCGACCCAGCTTTCAACCATATTTAAGCCGGACACCAGAGATCTGAGTCTGGTTTCAGAGTACAACTCACTCCTGACCCTTCGTCAATTGTCAAAGGGCTACACACTCATCTTTTCTCAAGTTGTGGGATCACATTCAATAGCTCACCGTGACTTCCCTTTAAGAATAGGTTATTAGAAAAGATGCTTTGACTTATTATGTCCTTTAGTTGTATTCGTGAATCAAAGAACAGACACACTAAACTAACGACAATAATCTGCTGCTGAGGACGACCTGCTTTTGAGCCTGCAGAAGAGCATTCAAAACATACATGACATGTTTCTCATGGCTCTGACTTTCCCTTTTTCCAAAGGGAGAGAATCATAACAGGCTTAGACAAACAACAAAAAAAAAAACCCATCAAGACAGAATCTGTCTTTGTTGCTCCTCATTGCTTAAACACTGCTGTCGCTGTTATTATTATTATCGTTACTGCTATTAATGCTGTGGGAAAGGAATTGTGGATAACTGATGGTTCAAGTCAGGGAAATAAATCATGACAATAGCCAAGGAGAAAGAAAATTACTTCAATGTAAAAGTTAGGTTTTTAAGGCTCAAGAAATGAAAGGAATTTCCTGTAGTCACACAGTTGTCAAGTGGTACAATTCTCAGGAACCTGACTTTGTTTCTTCCCTCTTCTCTTATTGCTCTCCTGTCATCGTACTGATCTCGTGGCTTTAATAACCTTTAATGCACATGTAACTTCCAAATCTATATCCACTAGTTCAAATTCTCTTCCTTTCCAGAATCAAATGAATTGTCATTTCTATTAGGAGCACTTAGCATCATCACTAACTCAGTGTGTATAAAAGTAAACTTTCTACCTACCACTCTCAATACTAGTGACATTTTGCCGCAAACACACACACACACACACACACACACACACACACACACACATACACACAGAGCACAGCATACACAGCACACATTTGAGTTCAGATAGCATTCCGTATCTCTGTACCAACTTCCCACAGGCTCTGAGCACAGAGCCACTCAAGTAAGCACGTTGCTATTTATACATCAGTCATAACACATATTTTAAAAAACCTTCTTTGGAAAACAAATGTGTTTCCATAATATTTATTATTTTAATGAACATGATATGTATAGGACATACATGCATACATGCACACACACACACATACATTTGGTCCCTTTTGTTTTTTTGTCATTACCAATAAGGCTTGATAACATATTTTTAGCATAAAATTGAAGTTTCCTTTTTTAAGTATATTTTTTATTTTGAGAGAGAGAGCACAAACAGAAAGAGACAAAGAGAGAGGGAGAGACAAAATCCCATGAAGGCTCCACAATGTCAGGGGAGAGCCCCATGCAGGGACAGATCTCTGGAACCGCCAAACAGCAAGATCCTGCCCTGGGCCAAGATCAAGACCCAGAGGCTACACTGATTGAGCCGCCCAGCTGCCCCTGAACAGTCACCCCTGAAGTGGCAATTATAGTCATATCGTGTTCCAGAACCCGTACAGGTTTCGCTTCCGTCAGGAAACAACGAAGATGTCTGCATGGTGCTGCCCTTATCTGCATAGCACGAGATCATAAAAAACACTCTGACTCTTTTGAAACGTTAAAATCACTGATTCCACGAGCTCAATTTCCATTACTGGGCTCTGGGTAAGGCTGAGCTGTGACACGTCCTGGCTCGTAAAGCATATTGTACTCTGCTTGTTGGTAGGTGTGTTTCTCCTTTGGTTGTGAACATTGTTATAGTCTATCCGGTTAACCTACTGTGGTATTAGTATGGATAAATACTAATACTTTTCATTTTTCTATATTTAAGATATTAATTTCTTATATGGTATGCTTTTTATAATGTTTTTAGAAGTTCATTTTAATTTCATTATTTTTTTATTATAAAGATTTATTTTTTGTGCTCACATTCACTCATCTTTTCCATTGTGATTTTGGCTATTGCTGCTAAGGATAGAGTCCCTGCATTGAGATATGTAAATGCTTACACGCTTTTCTCTGTTTTTCTGTAGATCTATACTCTCAATTACTTTATCCATTTGAAATTTAGTTTCATGTGAATTGTGAAGTAAGTCACCAAGTGACTAACTAGTAAGTGAATAAACATTTTCTATTTCAGTTTGATATGGCTTTCTCCATTTACTGATTTTATAAACATAATAGAAAAAAATTTTTTGCATTTCCAGAGGTTCACTGCCAGGTGCATGCTCCTTGAAAGTGGTGTACAAACCTCCTTTGACCAGCAGCTCTCCTGTCCCTTCCAATAACTCTGCCCCTGCCTCAAACTGCTCACAGAAGAACGTTTTCAGAACTGAGAAAATAAGTTCTCAGAAATTCTTATTTGAGAGCATGTACATTCCAAACATATGCATTGTAGTTTCCAATCACATTCAACACGCTGTTAAGAACAGGACTTCACTGTGGTGACTTGACCTGGTGTGCCAGGAGGGAAAAAAGAGCACCAGAGACGCTCATGGACAAAGCTGACTTCCTGGCTTCCCAGTGGAACTCCAGGTCTTAAGATACCTCTTCCTGTAATCCTCAGGGGACCTGACACACATCCTGACATTGCAGCCTAGAGATTTGTGGTAGCTTATAACAGATCTATTCTGTGACCCAAACAGAAAAAGCAGAAAGAGGAGAGAATGATGAAGCCACCAACAGAGAGGAGAAAATACAATTAAGACTCCTTTGTGAGTGCTCAGGGAAAGGAAGAGTGGAGGCTCTTGCTAGGGGAGGAAAAACACTAATACAGGTAATCTCCTTCAAGGAGCTGCTGCACAGACTACGGTGGTCCTCACCTGGGTTCTCCCCTCTCTCCTCTGCTGTGCACGCTGCCCTGGGCTTCCACTTATTTTTTGATCCAGCAGATATTAAACCTTGGTATCAGATGACAGTAAGTAATGAAAAGAAAGCAGATGAGAAATGAAAACTAACCTTAGAATATGATGAGATGAATAACTGAAGGAGATGATTTTGCACTTAGAACAAGTGAAACAGGTGGGAATACGGTTAGACTAGTCAAAGGCAACCTCATAAATAGGTACTGGATAAAAAGGAGAATAGCCAGGTATTAGCCATGACATTTGTGTGTACAAGTTCATTTTCAGTCAATGTGAGAAGAGTACTGCTGATATGATCAGAAGAAAGGCAGATTCCAGGGCACGGAGAACTGAGAGAGAGTGAGAAAAAAGAATCAGAAAAATAAAATAAATGTGTGTCACCCATGATTTCATTTGTGTTGCATTATCCAGGGATCTGAATGGTGTGGAAGCAATCTCTACAGACACAGGCTGACGAAGGGTAACAGTGGAGCTCTTGAATCTGTCCTTACCTAACATTCAAAACTTGAACCCTGGTTTGAATACAGTTTAGATCAAAGGAGGAAAAGACAAAGATTATTTCCCATGTCTCTGCTTCTCTTTGAGCAAAAACTCTGAACATGAAGCTACATTCATCACTCATGTCCAAGGTGAGTAACAGCACCCAGGCCCCCTTCTACTTCATCCTCACGGGCATCCCTGGGTTTGAGGCCTTCCACATCTGGATCTCCATCCCCTTCTGCTGCCTCTACACCATCTCCATCACGGGTAACACCACCATTCTCGCGGTCATCCGCAAGGAGCCATCCCTCCACCAGCCCATGTACCTGTTTCTCTCCATGCTGGCCCTGACTGACCTGGGCCTCACACTCACCACCCTGCCCACAGTCATGCAGCAACTCTGGTTCAACATTCGGAAGATCAGCTTTGAAGCTTGTTTTGCACAGTTATTTTTCATTCATGCATTCTCCTTCATGGAATCTTCGGTGTTGTTGGCCATGTCCTTTGACCGCTATGTGGCCATCTGCCGCCCCCTGCATTATGCCTCCATCCTCACCAGTCAAGTCATTGGCAAGATCGGCTTAGCCATCATTTGCCGATGTGTTTTGGCTATTCTCCCTGGCCTTTTCCTCCTCAAGCGCCTGCCCTTCTGCCGCTCCCACCTTCTCTCTCACTCCTACTGCCTCCACCCGGACTTGATACGCCTGGTCTGTGGTGACATCCGGGTCAACAATTGGTATGGATTTGCAATGGTTTTACTCATTATTGTGATGGACCCTTTGCTCATTGTGCTCTCCTACATACTCATCCTCAAGAGTATCTTGGGCACAGCCTCCCGCACTGAGCGGTTCCGGGCCCTCAATAACTGTCTATCCCACGTTCTGGCTGTTCTGGTCCTTTTTGTTCCCATGACTGGCATATCCATGACTCATCGATTTGCCAAGCATGCCTCTCCACTGGTCCATGTCATCATGGCCAATATCTACTTGCTGGCACCTCCTGTGATGAACCCCATCATTTACAGTGTGAAGACGAAGCAGATCCGCCAGGGAATCTTCCATCTACTCTTCAGGAGGAAAGTGTACTAATGACTGAAATTAGGTTTCTAGGAATAATTCTATTAATAACAAGGTGTCAAGCAAGAGTTGGGACTACTTTCATCAACAGTGTAAGTAACATAGCCAGAGGAAAGATTACCTACTAGATAAGAAGCTTCTAATGTAAGTAAATAGAAATTATAATTCCTTGAATGGAAGTTAAAAAACCTGAAGTCTTTTAACCTTCAGTATAATTCTCTGATCATATGACTTTGAGAAAAACAATATTTGAAAATATAATTTATGGAGTGCCTGGGTGGCTTAGTCAAACAAGTGTCACGCTTCGGATCAGGTAATGAACTTGGGGTTCACAAATTCGAGTCCTGTGTCTGTGTTGTCTCCTGTTGCTCTCCCCCTCTCCTCTGCTAGTTCTCTCTCTCAATAAATAAAATAATAAATTAATTAATTAATTAAGAAATCAACAAAAGAAACAAAGAAAGAAAAACCATTGTGGAAGTCACTGCACCCTGGGAAAAAAATTGAACACCAAATATCAAAAGCCAAAGTGGAGAAGGAGACCTGGGGTTTAAGTAACTTTTGAGCTAAGTGTCAATGCAGAGTTCACTAACTCTATGATGGACCACAACTCAGAGAGATAGAAACTACTGCTCCAAGAAGGTGGTAGATGCAGGAAGGAGCGCTACGACAGACATCCTCGGAGAGAAGACTAGAAAAAGTTTGGATGTTAAGAGTGTGAATGTCTAGAAACAACTGAGATTTGTTTATAATTACACAGTTTTTGTGTTTAGTTGGCTAAACCTGGGCTCCTATACGCTTGGGTACCTTGGATTTGTCACCATGACTCACTAATAAATGAGCTAGAATGTTTAATTCTTTGGAAACCCATTTTCTTCATTTGTAAAATATGCCCAATGATACCTCCGTAAACTCAATTTATTGAATAGAAAAATAGAATACACATGTAAACCCTCTCAGGTTTGCAGGAATACTTTCTTATGTTCCTAAGGGAACATAAAGGAGCTTTCTCAGTAAGCCTGTAATTATGTATCAGTAGATAAGAAACCAGGGCCGTGATAAGCAGTTTTCAATGTCAGTAAAGAAATGCTACAGTTTGTGTGCCGATTATTCTTAATGTACATTATTCCATGATGTTTATAACTGATACCCAGCTGTGTGTATACACGGTAAAGACATGGTAATGCCCACGACCTCTCCTGCTACATCTAAGGTCTGTCCTGTGCTTCAAATTCCTCCTCTCACATCTCAGACACTCAACACCATTGCACTCATTGTCCTCAATACTACAGACAATCGAGGAATCAAGAGAATTGTCTCAAAACTGTGTATAGATTAATAATTCTCTGAGGAAAATCTTAATCTTTTAAGACTCTGTAATAAATTCTTAAATAAGTATCCTACTACCTATTGAGGTGTGCCTCAACTAATGTTCTTCTGTTCGGTGGATTGTCATCAGTAGCATGGGGCGTCAGTTTTCACACCATATTTAAGACGGACACCAGGGAGTTAATTCTGGTTTTAGAGTAGAACTCACCTACAACGTGCCACACGTCAGTTGTCAAAGGGCTACGCACTCATCTCTTCTCAAGTTGTGGGATCGCATTCAATAGCTCACACTGACTTACCTTTAAGACTAGCTTATTAAAAAAGATATCTTTGCCTTATTATGTCATTTGCTTTTAATTGTGAATCAAAGAACAAATACACTAAAATAATAACAATAATCTGCTCCTGTGGACGACCTGCTTTTGAGCCTGCAGAAGAGCATTCAAAACATACATGACGTGTTTCTCATGGCTCTGACTTTCCCTTTTTCCAAAGGGAGATAATCATAAGAGGCTTAGACAAACAATCAAAAAAAACCCTCAACACGGAATCTGTCTTTGTCGCCCCTCATTGCTTAAACACTGCTCTTGCTGCTATTATATCTTCAGCGTTATTAGTTGAATGGGAAAGCAACCAGGGATAACTTGATGGTTCAAGTTAGGGAATTAATCATGACACTAGTCCCAGGAGAAAGTTAGTTTTTTGATTTTGTTTTTTTAAGCTCAAAGTATTGAGTGAAATACCTGTCGTCGCACACTGTTCAAGTGGCACCATTTTCAGGAATCTCTATTACCCCATTGTGTCCTCCCACTTCTCTTATTCCTCTCCTGCATCTTATTAACTCTCATGTCATCAATTACTTTTAAAGGACATACAACTTCCAAATCTATATCCACTCATTAAAATTTTCTTCTTCTCCATATCTGTAGACATGACCAAATCTCTATCAACAGGGTTTAGCATCGTCTCCAAGTCAAAATGTCTAAAAGAATACTAATTACTCCGTACTAGTGATCTATCTCCACCGCCACCACCCATGCCACACGCACACAACAAACACACACACACACACACACACACACACACACACACACACATGCATGCACTGCACACATTTCCATACTGGGAGCAATCCACACCTTCCCACAGGCTCATAGCACATACCCACACAAGTAAGCACATTGCTAATTATATCATACTGACACATATTCTAAACTATCTACTATGGAAAACAAATGTGGCTGCATAATATTTATTATTTTCATGATAATGATATGCATAAGATATATATGCATAGGTATATACATATGTACACACACATGCATTTGATCTCTTGTTGTTGTTTTTTTATGTCATAACGACAAGGCTAAACGACATATATGTTGGAATAAACTGGAATTCTCATTTACCAAGATTTCCCTAACATTATATTCCAAAATATGATGGATTCTGGTCTATCTTTGATTTCATGACCTGAGTAGACTTCAAGACTCAGAGGCTAAACTGACTGAGCCTCCCTGTCTCCCCTGAACAGTCACCCTTGATGTGGCATTTATAGTCATATTGTGTTCCAGGACAGGTACATGTTTCCCTTCCAACAGGACAATACGAAGGTGTCTAGAGTATGCTCTTATCTGCGTAACATGTGGTCTTAAAAAGAGCTCTGACAATTTTAAAAGGTTAAAAACACTGATTCCATGATCACCTTCCATTACTGGGCTCTGGGTAAGGTGGAGCTGTGACACGTCCTGTTTCGTGAAGCATATTGTACTCTGCTTGTTGGTAGGTGTGTTTCTCCTTTTTTGTGAATATTGTTATAGTCTTTCTATTAACCTACTATGGTGTTAGTATGGAGAAATACTGATACTTTTCACTTTTCTATGTTTAAGATATTAATTCCTTCTATGGTATGCTTTATATAACTGTTTTTAGAAGTTCATTTTGTATTTAATAATCCTAATTGCTTTATCCATTTGAAATTGAGTTTCCTGTGAATTGTGAAGTGAGTCACCAAATGACCAACTAATAAGTGAATAATCTTATTTTCTATTTCAGTTTGATATGGCTTTCTCCATTTACTGATTTTATAAACGTAACAGAAAAAAATTCTCTGTATTTCCAGAGGTTCACTGCCAGGTGCATGCTCCCTGAAAGTGGTTTATAATTTCCTTTGACCAGCAGCTCTCCCATCCATCCAAATAATTCTGTGTCTGCCTCAAATGGCTCATGGAAGAAAGATTCACATAACTGATTTTTTGAGAGCAAGTACATTCCGAGCATACACATGTAGTTTCCAGTCACATTCGACACGCTGTAAGAACCCGACTTCACTGTGGTGACTTGACCTGGTGCACCATGAGGGAGAAAAGGGCGCCAGAGACTCTCATGGACAAAGCTGACTTCTTGGCTTCCCTATGGGACTCTAGGTCTCAGGATATCTCTTCCTGTAAACCTCAGGGGCCCGCCACATCCCCACATCTCAGCCTAGAGATTTGTAGTAGCTTATATGTAACAGGTCTACTCTGTGAGGCAAACAAAGAAACCAGAAGCTGCAGATAGTGATGAGGGCAACTATAGACAGCAGAAAACACAAATGAGACTCCTCTGTGAGTGCTCAGAGAAAGGAAGGGTGGAGGCAATTGCTAGGGGAGGAAAAGAACAAATACAGGTAATCCCATAGAGGAGAGCCTGCACATAGACTGTGGTTGTCCTCATCTGAGCTCTCCCCTCTCTCCTCTCCTGTGCACGCTGCCCTGGGCTTCCAGCTATATTTGCATACTGCAGAAATGGAAGCATTTGGATCTGGCAACATCAAGTAAGGAGAAAAGGAAGCCGATAAGAAACGAAAATTGACCTTAGAATATGATGAGGTGAATAACAGAAAGAGATGGCGATGCATTTAGAACAAGTGAAACAGGTGTGAATATGGTTAGAATAGTCAAAGGCAAATTCAGAAGGAAACACGGAAAAAAAGGAGGATAATCGGATATTAGTCATGACATTTGTATGTACAACTTTATCTTCACTCATTGTGAGAACATATTGATGATATGATATGGATGAAAGGCATAGTCCAGGGCTTAAGAACTGAGAACTTAAAGGGATTGGGGAAATATAATCGGTAAAAACTAAACCTGTGGGTTTCCCATGATTTCTTTGGTGTTGTGTTATCGAGGGAAATGAATGGTATGGCAGCAGTCTCTACAAACACAGAAAGGAAAGACAAAAACCGGAGCTCTTGACTGTCCTTAGCTAACACTAAACAACTCAGAACCTTGGATTGAATAGAGTTTAGAACAAATAAGGTAAAGACAAAGATTATTTCCCATGTCTCTGCTTCTCTTTGAGCAAAACTCCTGAACACAAAGCTACGTTCATCGGTCATGTCCAAGGTGAGTAACAGCACCCAAGCCCCCTTCTACTTCATCCTCACGGGCATCCCTGGGTTTGAGGCCTCCCACGTCTGGATCTCCATCCCCTTCTGCTGCCTCTACACCATCTCCATCATGGGTAACACCACCATTCTCGCGGTCATCCGCAAGGAGCCATCCCTCCATCAGCCCATGTACCTGTTTCTCTCCATGCTGGCCCTGACTGACCTGGGCCTCACCCTCACCACCCTGCCCACAGTCATGCAGCTCCTCTGGTTCAACATTCGGAAGATCAGCTTTGAAGCTTGTTTTGCCCAGTTCTTCTTCCTCCATGGATTCTCCTTCATGGAATCTTCGGTGTTGTTGGCCATGTCCTTTGACCGCTATGTGGCCATCTGCCGTCCCCTGCATTATGCCTCCATCCTCACCAGTCAAGTCATTGGCAAGATCGGCTTAGCCATCGTTTGCCGCTGTGTCCTGGTTGTTCTCCCTGCCCTCTTCCTCCTCAAGCGCCTGCCCTTCTGCCGCTCCCGCCTTCTCTCTCACTCCTACTGCCTCCACCCGGACTTGATACGCCTGGTCTGTGGTGACATCCGGGTCAACAACGGGTATGGTTTTGCCATGGCTTTTCTCATTATTGTGTTGGACTCTCTTCTCATTGTGCTCTCCTACACACTCATCCTCAAGAGTATCTTGGGCACAGCCTCCCGCACTGAGCGGTTCCGGGCCCTCAATAACTGTCTATCCCACGTTATGGCTGTTCTGGTCCTTTATGTTCCCATGGTTGGAGTATCCATGACTCATCGATTTGCCAAGCATGCCTCTCCACTGGTCCATGTGATCATGGCCAATATCTACCTGCTGGCACCTCCTGTGATGAACCCCATCATTTACAGTGTGAAGACGAAGCAGATCCGCCAGGGAATTATCCACCTCCTTTTCCAAAACAATAGGGACTTTAGATGAAAGAACGAATTTGTTAAATTACTCAGGAGTTAAAGTTACAGACTTATAAGGAGAGAATGGTCAGAATGAGAAAGATTCCTTTACAGTAATATGCCATCCTATTTTAAGGCACTACGACATGGTCTTATCTTTTTGCAAACTTTTGTCTGGGAGGACCTAGCAGCAAATATTTTCTCCAAAAGAGATGTAGATCTGAGTTGATAAGATTCTAGCACATTTACTAGCCTTGGGATGAGCTTCATGAATTGAGTTATTGAGTTAAGATTAAATTTCATCTTCCTTTCTATACATATTTCTCTCCCATGGACTCGATTATGTAAGTTTGAAGGATTCCTTCACTGTTGCCTCCACCACCCATTTCTCAGGCAGCTCCACTCAGGAACCCAGGTAAACTCTACCTCCACTTCTGTGGGTCACCCTACTGTATAGATAGGATCCAACTTTGTTTCAAGGGGGAAAAAAAAGTGGTAAATCTTTCATGGAGGATGAATGCAGATCAAGATGCTCAGCTAATCAGGTGTATTTAATCAATGTGATTTCAGGAGGTCAAATGAACACATGCAGAGTCTGAAGATTGGGGTGGAACGGATAGGTCTCCCATAGTTAGAATAAAGCTCTCACCTTGTGAGAGGTTGTTTAGTATTTAGAATTAAAACTTCGAGTAAGTCTACAGATAATATTTAGGGAAATGGGAACTCATATTTCTTACCAAAGCAGACTGTTTTTTTTTTTTTAATTAATGTACTTAACATGGCTCAAATTCTTAGGTGCAGGTTCCCTTTGGCAAATTCTATCTGGAAAAGGTTCCAAAATAAGGAATATGGACTACTTGATCATTATTTTCTGGAAACAAGGTTTGCTCTCTCATAATTATCAACTATAATTGTGGTCACAGAAAGGCAGCTATAACTGTGGTCACAGCTCCTGATTGCTGAACCCATAGTGCAGGTGGCCAGAATGAGGACCGACTTAGATTTCAATCAACATTGTCAGGGCTTCTGATGGAGTGTGCAGGGGTGAGTAGGATTAGGAAGCAAAGGGCAAGGAGCAAGTGGGGAAAGGATATCTTTCTCCACTTATATCATTTCCTCCCTTATTTTCCCACTTCTTTACCAGAACCTAGAAGTTAGTGTGTTTCCCCAGAGAACCAAAGATCAGCTAGTGTATGGAAATAAATTGTATAATGGGTGCCATGTGCAGTCTCAGTACAGTGGAAATGAGGACCAAAAATGCAAGTGTTAAAAAAAAAAAGTCAAGGAAATGGATAGGAATATGGACCAAAGAGGACTTTTATTTTGGTGGAAGGTTACAGGCTAGAGAATTTCCCAAAACATCATGAGGGGAGAAAAGTCTTGGGGTTATGCCTGATTTTGAAGAGGAGCACAGAGACACCTCTAATAATCTCTCTCTTTTTTTTTTTCATTACTAATTGTGTGACTTTTTGACCAGCTTATGAAACTCTCTGAATTCATTTTTTGGATTTCTAAAACTGAGATAAAAGTATCCATCTCATAAGGCTGAGTGTTTCCAATGAATCACGGTATGTAAAAGACATGGGCTTGTATCACCAAGGTGATAGGTTTAAGGAATTGTTTTCTCCATCTTCCTTCCAAAAAGTTACACTCTGGATTATGAATAGGAACATCTAGGGAAGCATCTGTGGTCTAAACTCCATGAGAATAGGAATTAGGGGGGGCTAAATGGGAATTGTCCACATGCACAGATGCTACCACTTCTCTCTCAAGACTTCCCCAGGTGGGAGAGTGGGTTTTCGTGGAGGTGACAGAACAAAATTCAATTCAGGACAGTGAGATCTACCAGTTTCATAGGCTGAAATATGTGCCCTGCAAATTCATATGTAGAAAATCTAACCCCCCCCATATCTTAGGATGAGACTGTAAAGACAGGTCTTTAAAGAGCAAGTTAAGTTAAAATGAGATCATTAGGATGGGTTTTAATGCAATATAGCTGGTGTCCTGCAAAGAAGAGGCAAGTTAAGACACACACCAGCATAAGCATGGCAGGAAGACCACATGGGATGACAGAGGGAGAAGACCGCCATCTATAAACCGGGGAGACAGGCTTCGAAGGAAACTGGAATGGTGAGAAATTGTTCAAGGCCTCCAGAGTCATGAGAAAGTAAGTTTCTGTTGTTTCAGCCACCAAGTCGGTGGCACTTTGTTTACAGGAGCCCTAAAACAACCTGTGTTCCAACCTGTGGCCTGTATGTCTAGAACTGTAAAACTAAGGTCAACTGTAGAAGAGAGGAAAAATATTTCATTTCTAAAGAGATGTGACATTGGAAACACAAAGAGAAATTCTTGGGCAAAGTAAGTGGTTCCATGACCAGTGAATGGTCTCACTGAGTGTCTGGGTTATAAAATGTAGGCTAAGTAATGGAAGGCAAGGCATGTGTTGACTCTCAGCCCATAGGCTTATGTTGGTTGTGTCTCTGCATGATGTCTTGTCAGGGAGTGTTGAGAACTATCTCTGCCTTTTAAATAATCTTTTAGTGAGAGCTCTCTATCAATTGAATTTTATGGTCACCTATCTCCAGAACCTCAGACAACAGCCCGTATTTAACTGGAAACCAAAAAAAAAAAAAAAAACAACAACAACGATTAAATGAAGAAGTCTGCCCCTTTCTCTGTTCAGGCTTAAGAGATCACATCCCATATGTTTAAGAATTCAAAATAGGGGGCACCTGGGTTAAAGTATCTGATTTCACCTCAGGTCATCATCTTGCAGTCCATGGGTTCAAGCCCCAAGTCTGGCTCTACGCTGACAGTTCAGAGCCTGGAGTCTGTTTCAGATTCTACATCTCTGTCTCTCTGCCTTTCCCCCACCCATGCTCTGTCTCTCTAGCTCTCAAAAATGAATTAATGTTAAAAAACAAATTCAAAACAGACTTGATTTATGAAAAAAAAAATTTGGCCAAAGTTAAATGTTTCTGCATAAGTTATTCAGTGCCTAGGATCTAAATGACTATCCTAGTCCCACTGAAATACG
The DNA here is from genome assembly GCA_030068075.1 of Paguma larvata. Lineage (NCBI taxonomy): Eukaryota > Metazoa > Chordata > Mammalia > Carnivora > Viverridae > Paguma > Paguma larvata. Next base: position 59,396,879 of record CM057831.1, read on the forward strand.
GAAATGTGTTTGTAGTTCATAAAATTCAGAAGATGGTATTCTTGACCCTTTTCAGATATAATTTTCTATAAAGAAATTATCCAGTGAGGTCTTTTGTGCCTGTCTCCTTTTGCTCACCATGTCTTTGAGATTCATTCCTGTCTCTCTGGGTACGATAGTTTGTTTCTGTTTCTTGCTTAGTGATATTCCATACATGGATAGCCACAATTTGCATATCCATTCATCCATTGTGGGCACTTTGGGTTGTTTCTATATTAAGGCTACTATGAAAAAGCAATGCTATGTAAGCTTTTTTTGTGAATACATGCTTTCATTTCTCCTGTCTAAATATTTAGGTCTGTCTGCCATGTAGTTTCCCAAAGCACTCATGCTATTTTATATTTCTGCTGCAATACTTGACATCTTTGCTAACACTTAACATTGTCAGTCGTTTAAATGTTAGTCACGCTAGGTTGTTAAGTACTATCTCAGTGTGGTTTCAATTACACTGTATACTATCATATGGTAAAAGGTCATTCTACACTCTATATGCAAGCCCTTTATGAAACGTACATATTGTAAATATAATCCCCCTATCTTTGGCTTGCTTTTTCGTTTTGTGTATAACATGTTTGGAAGAGCAGAAGTTCCAAAGTTCTGACGAATTCTAGGCCTGTTAAATGTAATACAAAATTTGGGTTTGTATTCTGCATATCCTTTTAAAACTAAAGCTTTTCATTTTGACATAATGGTAGATGTGCATGCAGTTGTAGGAAATAACCAGTCACCTTGACCTTACAGAAGCTGTCATTGGTGGACATCTAATCTAGTAACTCGTGACAAAAAGGTGACCACCACCTGATGTGCCAGATGAGGTCCAAAAGAATAGTGTATGGAGACGAAACCATCTGCATTGTAATTCGAGGCCTGGAAGTTAAGAGAAGCTGAAAGAATGAGTCCAGTTAATGATCAACCACACAGTGTTGTCAATCCACTCTACACAAAGACCTGTGTTCCTTAGGAGGTGTGAGAATGGTCCTTCCCGGTTGACTAAAGGTTTCTGGGAACACCGAGACCATAGGCAGACAAAGCAGGACCAATGAGCCCCATGCTGAGAGGACTGAAAGAGGTGGAAGGTGAACGAACCTTATAAAATATATAAACATATGCCCTTCATGGGGGGCCTGGGCTCAGTTGGTCGAACTCTTGATTTTGGCACAGGTCATGCTCTCGTGCTTCGTGAGATCGAGCCCCACATCAGGATCTGCACTGATGCGTAGAACATGCTTGGGATTCTCCCTCTCTCCTCGCTCTCTGCCCCTCCCCCCTCTTTCTCTGCCCCTCCCCCATTCGCCAGGACACAATTCTCTCTCTCTCAAAATAAATAAACAAACATTTACATATATTCCCATCATATGGCATGCTGAGGTGACTGAGGCTAAATGGAAGGGAAGAAAGGAAAACAGGAATAACCAGGCACATTGTCACCAGACCTATTGGGCCCTAAAAATAAGGTCTGAGATTCTATGAGGGCAGAATTGGGGTCTTTTGCTGGGATTCTTAGGATTTGAAACCTGGGCATTAGGAGATTCCCCATATTTTATGCAATACCTAAAATGAGGGGAATTATTCAGCTGTTTGTCACCTCAGATTCTCCTGGTACATAAATTCTTAGGGTGAAGGCTGGTGGACGGTGGTAGAAAGAGTCTAGTTCCTTCCATGATAGGAAGGAGGTTACTTTATAAGTAAGTTCCCATACCATTTATTGTTTAAACAAGGACATTTGGTGGAGGAAAAGGGAGTGCTACTGACAATGATGCTGAGAAAGTAAGTGTAAGCCATAATTCTCAGGGGCAAACCAGAAACAGTGCTCACCTTCCTCAAAGGCAAGTACCTAGGATGATGTGTCTCTCTTGGGGTATATTCTTAATCCCTGCCTAAACGATCAAAAGCAGCAATTTGTTTCAACTCCATTCAAACATGGGTAAGTCTCAAGCCTTTACTGTCTTGCTGGCTATCAGCCATTTTGCTGGGACATTTGAGGGGAAGTGGAAAAGTGAAATTGACAATCTCTGCCTTTACACTGATCACTTCTGGTTGGAGAAGATATGCCACACACATAGGCAAATGCCCACACATGTTGACAGGATGTGAAATAAAAAGGGTGTGGGAGAACAACTGAGACCCTGACTCAAGTCTGTGACGATGCTCGAAATCCCTCCTTCCTAGTCCTCCACCAAATGCCTGCTGTCCAGCTAGGCTCACAGCAGGAACGCCGTCAGAGTTTATGGCAGGACCCAAAGTCTCTGCCCTGTTCGAGGGATTCAGAGCAATTTCCTCTTGCAGGAGACCAAGGTGAATATCCCCTGTCGGATCGGCTGGGTCTTGACACTGTAGATGATAGGGTTGAGCACAGGAGGCACAAAGAGGTACACGCTAGACATGAGCGTGTGGACCAGGGGCGAGGCCTGCTTGGCAGCACGATGCATCACAGACACACCGATCATGGGCACGTAGTACACGAGCACTGCACAGATATGTGACACACACGTGTTGAGGGCCTTCCGCCGTCCCTCCCTGGAAGCGATTCCCAGCACCGTGTACAGAATCAGCACATAAGAGACCACGATGAGCAGTGAGTCCAGCCCAAAAGTGGCCAGGACAATGGCCAAACCCAGGACGCTATTGAGCTTCGTATCGGCACAAGGCAGCTGGGTCAGGTCTGAGTGGAGGCAGAAGGAATGGGAGAGGACATTAGTGTGGCAATAGGGCAGTCCCCTCAGAAGGACTGGAAGTGGGGCCATGAGTGTCACGCTCTTCAGTGTGATGCCCAGACCCATGCAGATGATCCGGGGCAGGGTTAGGATGGCCGTATACCGCAGCGGATTGTAGATGGCTACAAAGTGGTCATAACTCATGGCCAACAGGACCCCGGACTCCATGCAGGAGAAGGTGTGGATGAAGAACATTTGAGCCAGGCAGCCATCCAAGTCAATCTGCCGGGCATCAAACCAAAGAATTCCCATGACAGTGGGCAGTGTAGACACAGAAACACCCACCTCAGTCACAGCCAACATGGAGAGAAACAGGTACATGGGCTCGTGCAGGCCAGGGTCCGCCTGCACGGCTGCCATGATCAGGTTGTTACCCACAATGGCCACAATATACATGCTGAAGAAAGGAATGGAAAGCCAGCCATGCTGGGCCTCCAGTCCCGGGATGCCAGTCAGGAAGACGGATAGGAGGTCGAGACTGTCATTGCTTTCAGTTCCCATGTCACCAACAGCAGAGAGAAGCCTTCACCTACATTTGGGAAAAGATCACATTAGCTTCCTCCTGAAAGTCTCCTGCCTTCACATTCCGCTGCAAAGGCCGAGGGAAGGAGATGGAAGCAGGTGGGGGAAACTGGAGCCATCTACATCATTCTGGGTAAAATCCTAACAGACACTCCTCTCACCTCCTAGTCCCCTGACCTCTGTTATCTTTAAGTTTTACATGTACAAGAGATATTTGAGGCTGGCTGACCTAGGAGAGACAACATAGCTTAACACTTAAGACCAAAACACTAGGAGAAATCACACCTGTCAAAATCCATACTCAGCCAGTTACTAGATGTGGGATAAGGTCAACTTATTTATATTGATCCCAAGGGTTTGTTTTGTTTGTTTGTTTTACTTGTTTGGGTTTGGTTTCTTATTGTGAAGTGGAGATATTAATCATCTATTTATTTGTGTATAAGAAACCAGTGAGAAAATTAAGATCGTATATTCAGTGTTTAGAGCTGTACATGTGGACTCTGTCAGACCTCAGTTTGAAGCCCAACTGAAGGTCAACGTACTCTGAGTGGGACCTTGAGAAGGTAGCTCAGCTTAACCTTCCCAAGCTTCAGTGGGTCTATTTGTAAATTATAGCTAAAAATAAATTCCCCTCCTGTGCTTCTTGGTAAACACAATATTGTATGGCATGTGAAACGCTGATTAAATATAAACTATTTTACTCTCAGGGAGACACTGAGACCCAGAGAGGAAGAGTAAGTAGTATACCAAAAGCCTACGAATCCATTTCTGCAGAGGGCAAGCTACGGCTTAGATCTGCAGGCTCTCCTGGGGCTGTCTCCATTTCCCCATGGACAGGAGAGTAAACCTCGGGTAGTAGGACGGAGTTCTGAGGAAGAACTGCATTTCAGCTCTGCCGGTGTGGGTCTGAGAAAACAAGGACACCAAGGACAGTGCTGACCTCCACGCGCCCCCACTCTGCTCAGGGAAAGAACGTTTCGAATGAAAATGAGACCAGGGTTTTATAAGTAGGAGAAATAGGAATAAAAGTGGAAAAGGTCCTACTTTTAAATTCAAAATGAGTTCAGAATGCAAAGATGTATTGGCTTCAAAATAGCAGATTTGATCTGGAATCCATGAAGATATCAAAGACAAAGAGATAAAGGACTCCATTAGCCAAAAGAAATCAGAAAGGAATAGCTTCCAATTTTCACCCACTCAGAAGGTGAAAATAGGGTGTCTGGGTGGCTCAGTCAGTTAAGTGTCCAACTCTTCATTTCAGCTCAGATCACGATCTCACGATTGGTCATGAGATAGAGCCCTGAGTCAGGGCCCATGCTGGGTGTGGATCCTGCTTAAGATCCATTCTCTCTCTCTCTATCTCCCTCTGTCTTCCCCATCTCACACTCCCACTAAAAAAAAAAAAAAAGTTTTCGGAAAAAGGTGAAAATAATATGTGATATGATAGAGGTGCAAGGTGCACCACAATTAACATTACAATTGAGAAAAAACAATTTAAATCTGTAAAACAAATTTTTTTAGTTCGTTGAAAATGTTTATTTATTTGTGTGAAAGAGAGACAGCGGGAGTGGAGAAGGAACAGAGAGAGAGGGAGACAAGGAATCTGAAGCAGACTTCAGGCTCCCAGCAGTCAACACAGCCCGACACAGGGCGTGAAATCACAAACTGCGACATCATGACCCGGGCTGGAGTCGGACGCTTAACCTACTGAGCTGCTCAGACTCCCCTGTGAAACAAATTTTCAAAGATGAAGTAGGAAGGTGCAATCACAACTGATATAAAAGGTGAATTCTCTCCAACGATCAGCTCACTTACTCACTGAAGGGACCCGGATGTGCGATTCACAGATTCTTGATCGATTCCTTACCCCCCCTCCCCGGGTACCTCCTGAATGTGTAACGGTCTATAAGTCTAGTCAGTTTAATGGGAACGGTCCACTGGCATGGACACACTGTCAGGACAATATGCAGCCAAGGAAATGCAAGACACTATGACCATGGAGGCTCATATACGGTGACAGTGACAAGGGTCCCAGAGCTGCCTCCTCTCACTCTCTTCTCTCTGGAGCCCTCTCTTGAGGAACCAGCTCTACTGAAAGCCCAGGCACTCTTTCCAAGCTCTCCTCAAGGATAACAACTTCTGTGACAGGTAATGTACTTACCTGTGTTTTTATCCATGTGTATCCCTTGGTCCTGCTTCTAGATGGGGGTCCTCAACCTGTCTACACATCAGAATCACCGAGGAACGTAAAATGCCCTGTGCTCACATCACACCCCAAACCAATTAAATTAGAATCTTTGGATGCAGTATCCAGTTATCAATAGGTTTGAAGGCTCCTAGTGTGACCCCAACATTGAGAACCACCCACACCCATCTTCTGATACACTGTTTTAGACAAAATTGTAACTTGCAAGGAGTCCCCAAGTTGTCTTTTTTTTTTTATTTTTAAGACTACCTTCCTACCTCGCTCTTGACCTGTAATTTAAACATTTCCTTGTAAACTCTGCTAGAGTTTTCTACATCCTGGAGCGCCACTAAATAAACTTGGGTTTGCTCATACTGCTCTGTGTGATTTTCCAAGGTGATGCCCATAGATAGGCCGTACGCTAGGGGCTGCTGTTGCGAATCACTCCCACGAAGGTGCACCCAAAGGGACAGCATTTGAAGGCTGTATCTAACCATCTCATTGGTGGGTCTCGCCTGCCCCTGATCAAACCTCATCTTTGGCAGGAATTAACAACGAACGTGCGGACCCACTGTCCATGACTCATGGTATGGAGCAAAGACATGCAAGCTGGGGAATGGGAAGGGCAGCAACCAGTTGAGCCCAGATACAGGAACTGGACTTGTACAATAACTTGGATCACAGACATGATAACCAGAGTGGGAAAAATATAATAAGCAGAGAGACCACGTCCTCATTACCCAGCTGCCCCGTGTCAGTCCCAAACAATCATGTCTGTAAACCAGTAAGAGGCCAATCTGGTTCTTCCAACTGTACATCCTATAGTCTTTCCTATGAAGCCCAGCAGCAGCTTCTGAACCTGAAGCCACGAAAGTGAGAAGAATGGGGAGATGCTGGAGAAGTTGCTCTTCTCTATTCCCACCAGCAGTGAAAAGGAGAGAATGGCAGACACACGTTTTTTCCTGACTCCTATGCAGACTGGGGCTCATGAGAGAGTGACCAGGAGTTAAGTGACCTTCTGAAGTGGCCCCTCTCAGAAGTCCACGATTCCATGGCCAATTTGATGGTCTCTCCACAACATGAAATTGTGCGCCATTGACCGAGTTCCCAGCACCTTTATCAGACTATCCCCGACACTCAGCTTGAACACTCCCAGGGATGGTGAGCTCACTGTACCTAAAGCCACGCTCCTAGTAGATGCACTGACTTACAAAGTGCTTTCTCACATTGGGCTTAAACGTACTTCCTCCACATCATATACAATTGCTGCAGACACAGACAAAATAGCCTTTTTCCGATTTCACCAGAGTATTATTCTTCATGGTACCTGCTAATTTCTGGCAAACCGCATCTTAACTTTCAAACGCAGAGTTACTTGTGCAATTTGTTTAATGCCTGTAGGCTCTACTAGACTGTAAACTCCACCAAAGTAAAAAAAAATAATAATAATAAGGACTTTTTCATTTTGTAACATTAGGCCCCCAATACTAGTACATGGTCAAGCACATAACCGATTTTAACAAATACTCTAACCAGATAAATAAGTAATTGAATGGATACATTGTCTGAATGTGCCAAGCATAATTTTCTGTAATCTTCCCTTATTCAGATTATCTATCCTAAATTCTTTTTGCAGTTCAAAGCAGCTGATGTTTCATTTCCTCACCACACATCCCCCTGTCTGAGTGTCTCACAGGTTGTCAGTCTAAGATGAATCAACGGTGCAGTATGTAGCTTATAAAAAATTCATGGGTTTTAGTCTTTGCTAAAAGAGGTATTTGAATCAGAAGATAATATGTCCTATCATGCACATGCACAATCCTACATTCTTTCCCCAGTGCATACATTGTCTTTATCTTCTCGGACCATTTTCTTAACGCCTACTAGTAGTCATACTGAAAACTTCCATTTTATCTGAGGCTTTTCCTAACACGATTTAAGCCCAAAGAATAACTTTTTCACCTGTGACTTTAAAATGACTATCCCCGTGATCAAACCTCATCTTTTGCAGGAATTGACAATTAACGTGCAGATCCACTCGCCATGACCCATGGTACAGACTTTTCGCATTTTGCCAAATTTACGTTCTTGCCTCTGTCCTTCCTGTCCTGAGCCCTTGTAGGGTCACACCTCTGCCTAGTTCATTCTCATCTTCCTAACACTTCAAAGAATGCTAACACAAAGACAAGCTTAACAAATGATGAACTAATAAAGAAAAGCATGAATGTACTGCTCGGGACCATAACAGAAGTACTTTCAGTTCTGGGCTCCACCCTGTTGTTTGGAATTAAACAGGCTGGGACACACTGAAAGGCAAGAAGATCAAGTCATTTAAAGAACATGGAGGAGCTGCTGGAGCCGAGAAGAGGAGATAGAGAAAAGGCAGAGATGTGTGGGGGTGGGTGTAGGAAGTGCTGAGAAACAGACGGACATCACAGGGAGTCAGTCTGGGGCCCATGGAAAGAGGATTTTTCTAAGAGTCAAAGCTGCACAAAAGGATAATAAACTTTCAGTCGGTGGAGATGCTCAAGCAAAGGCTGAAGAATCCCTGATGGGAATACTGGAGGGACAATTCCAGCATCTGCTGAATTAGCAATAAAGGCCCTTTCACCTCTCTCTCTGTCCTCACACTTAGGTCCAGACTCCCAAGGTCTCTCTTATTCCATGACACTGAGAATATCATGGCTGCGAAACTGAGTGGGACCCACAGAGACCAGAGATCACGACACCCCCGGCCAGGTGATCACATGTCTTTCTCTAAACCAGTCTCCAGCAGCCTTATCTGAAAGTGTGTGGGAAGACACAGGGGCATGTGAATAAACATTACTCTCTTTGTAGGAAATCTATCTGAAAATAAGATCTGGGGACTTTTTTTTTTTGTAATCATCTCCATCATTGTACAAACAAATCACAGTGAATACACAACATGCATGTGCCTTAAAAGAGACTCACTCAAAGATACAGAGACAAGAGAGAGAACAAGAGAATCTCAAGGGCACAAAGAAAATTGCAGACAGAAACACTATTAGGCACATACCTAGGAGACGCAAGTAGACTCAGTCACCTGGGAGAGCTTTGTGAAGTAGGCTTTGGACTGAAAGAGGGTAGGCCAGAGCTTACAATGTCACAGGAATGAGCCTCAGGCAGGCACCAGCCAAGAGAGTAGGTGGATTCTATGTATGAATGAGAGTCCCCAGAGCCCAGGGCCTTGGGGTCCTCATTGTGCCTGAGGATGATGCTGATCTGGTGATGGGGAAAGGACGGGGATGGGATCTCACCATGGGAAGAGAAGGAAAGGGAAAACACATCCCCTAGAGATACTGCCCTCTCTCCACACGGAAAATAAAATCCCAACTCCTTCCTGTGATGAAGAGGATGGAGACAAATTTCTACAAGTTCCCTGGCAACATTCCCTCTGTTCTCAATTACCAATTTCAAAACTGGAACTCTGAGCCCTTAATCCAGGGTCTATGTCCACATCTTCTAGGCTTAAAACCTATATCCCAGGCATAACCTAAAGTTTAGACCCCAGTGAGAAATCTGGAGGCCTCAGAGCTCAAGAGAAGAGAGCTTGGAGCCCAGAATTTCACCAATAGGGGATATTACCAACGCTTTCTACATCCACTTATCACGACTGTTCCCTACTCAATTCTCACTCATGTCCCTACTACCCAACCTCTCACCAGCTCCAAAGATGAAGGTCCCCCCAGGAGAGACATCCTAGGATACTGAAGACTGTGGGGATGAAAGTCACAGGGACGTATGTCTGAGTCCAAGCTTTACCGTCTACCACCTTCATATTTCAAGAGACCAGCATTTCTTCAACTTGGAACCTAATATATAAGGAGGACAGTACCTATCTACAGGGATAGACATTCTTATGAAACGAACAAAGCGACATTTTTAAATGTGATTGCACCTCGCAAAATATTATAAATTCTAGTGGACTCCCCAGTTTCAGACCCCTCTAATAAATCTTACCCCCAAATGCCTAGACTTCCCATTAGGTATTTCAGTTGATCTCTTCCTTATTTCAGTTTCAGGCAGGTGTAGGTGTGTTTTGGGGAGGAAGAGTAGGAGAGCTCTCTCCTCTTTCTTAATCATGGGGTGTGAAGCAAGGGGAAAGCATAGAGAACGTGGATATAAAGGAACTTTCCCCTTTCCCATGTGGATCTTAGAAGTATCTCAGAGACACAGTTTAGGAGCAATTTCTGCTTTCCCATTCTTGTAGAATGGTTTGCGTTAGATTAATGAGTTGGGAACCTGGAGATGGAATTCAGGAGAACGCAGACGACAACATTGTGAATCAGCTCACAGAATCATGCGGGAGAAAAAAGGGCCCTAAAAATGCTTCAGATCGGGCATTGGTCCCTAGTGAGAAGAGGACTGGCTTTCAAGTCTTAGAGCAAAGTGCCTTTAGGTATGTCGTCAGGAACAACACAATGGAGAATAGACATTAGATAAGATCCAATTCATCCATTTATTTAGTCACTTGGTTGTTCATTTCTTTAACATGTATTGGGTGTTCCAAACACTGCGCTAGGTGTAGGATTTAGGTTTGACTGCCATGGTTTCTCTTTCTTTGAGTTTTGAAAAGTCCTGCATTTAAGAATCAGTTTCTGCCTCCATCTACTGACAAGAAAAGTCAAGAGAAAGCCTGTTCAGAGTGATAATCCTAAACATAACATCTGTACAAATCCCAACAAAAGGGACTTAAAAATTATAAGGGTTAAAGGTCATCTCTTGGGAAATTATGAAACACTTTCCCCCACAAAGCTTGAAAGGAGGAATCAATTTGCCCTGTGGAATCCAAGTGAGATTTTCCAGAGCAGACAGAAGCAAAGATAGACACAATGCAGGTACGTGTTTGGTGTAGAAAAATATAATCACGTCAGGCAGATCTCTTCTAAAAAAAGAAATACTCACTTCAGGAAAAAGTTCATAGACTTGTAGAAAAGAGAGAGAAGCCTCAGAAGACATGTTGGTCAGGGACCTGCACCCACTGAAATCCCAATAAACAGAACTGTTGCAAGGTCCCACGTCCCACTCTGACAACCAACTGATTTCCAAACCCTCCGAAGGTTCTAATTGCCTAAAGTGCAGCCTGAAAATTGGAACTCATCTGAATTTTGGATTCAGGTAGGTTATGAAGGCATGAGGGACAAAGAAGGATATCACAGGATGGAACAGGGGCCTCAGGGTGATTGTGCAATGGCTGGTGATTGGTCATCAAAACCTTCTGTGAAGGATTTAGGTGTTCCCAGTGTGTGGAGATAAAAGTCTGCATTTCCCTTCACCACCAGCACCGTATACCTAGTTGTCCTGCACTCAGTCTCCTCCAGCTTCATTTATTATTTTACATGTTTATTCATTTATTTTGACAGAGTGAGATACAGCATGGGCAGGGGAGGAGCTGAGAGAGAAGGAGACGGAGAATCCCAAACAGGCTCCATGCTGTCAGCATAAAGCCCAACACAGGACTTGATCCCACGAACCATGAGATCATGACCTGAGCCAAAATTAAGAGTCAGAAGATCAAGTGACTGTGACACCAGGTGCCCTACTCCAGCTTTAAGAACCACCATGATCTGACTACGAACCTCTCAAGATTGTGTTTCTCAAGATTCTCAGTGTGAAACTTCCCCTTTGTCTAAATAAAGCTGTTGCAATTCTCCTAAATATTCTAATCAATATTCTATTGGTTAAAGCTTCTCTCAACCTTTGACTTATATCAGAATTCCCTGGAGGACTTTAAAATACAGATTGCTAGACCTAACCCCCGAGACTTTCTGCTTCAGGAGATCTGAGGAAGGGCCTGAAAATTTATACATTAACCAAGTTCTCAATCCTGGCTGATGATGATAGTCCAGGAATCACACTTTTGAGAAACACTTTTCCAGACTCTTGTAATTCAAGAGTCTTGCTATTTTTGTTACTTTTCAGATAGGCCTTTCCTGAGAATTGTCTGAAGAGTAGCACCATACTTCTCAAGCTTTAGTCACTGAATAGACTGTATTTGACCTTATTAAATACAATTTGAATGCAATAGGTCTTGTGTGAGGTCTAAGTTCTGTTTCCAACAAGCTACCAGGTACACCAGTGTTGTTGCGATTTATTGACATAACTGTAAGGGTCTAGCCCTTTTTTGCCTAAATACTTCTTTTCAAGTAGATATTGATGCTATTTTTGGGAAGATCATTATCTTCTTCTTTTAGGGCCACTCTGTACCAAGTACCTAACCTTACCACTGATCCTTCCCAAACTACTTTACACACACACACACACACACACACACACACACAGACCACATGCACACACTCTCGTATCCTGACCTCCACAAAGCAAGCAAGTCCCCTCTCTCACATGAAGCACCAGACTTTTACAGAATCTTGTCTCCAATGTTTATTATTTCCCCCACTCTAGGTGGTAGTAGAATTATTTGTGCTCAGACTATTTCCTCTGTAAAACTTCCATTGTTTCATATGCCAAACATCTTTCAGGCATCTGTTACTCTTTTATATGTTTGTTCCCAGAAATGTCTGTCTCTTACTTAACAATGTACCTTGTTCACGATTACAACGTTCTTAGAGACTAGCACTAGCTTTTTGACATGGCTAATGTTTAATACATATTTATGTCCTTTAATTGAGTCAGCTGTTCTCTTATTCGTTCTGTCTTCACAACTATCAAGATCCTGGTTCCCTTCCCCATGTCTTAGCATTCCTCAAGCTGACAAACAAGTCCACGTCCTTTCCCTCAGTAGCCTTCCTCAGCCCTGGGATTTATAGAGGATTTTGAGGATCCCTCTGCGAATCTCCTTTGTCTTCACGCTATAGATGATGGGGTTGAGCATGGGGGGAACAAACAGGTAGACGTTGGACATCATGACATGGACCACGGGTGGGGCACTTGTCCAGAAGCGGTGGATCATGGAGACGGCAATTAAGGGCACATAAAAAGCCAGCACGGCACAGATGTGTGACATGCAGGTGTTGAGCGCCTTGAGCCGCTGCTCCTGCGATGCGATGGCCAGCACGGCTCTGAGGATCCACGCATAGGACAGCAGGATGAACGCCGAGTCTACGCCATAGGTGAAAACGACCACAAAGAGCCCGTAGATGTTGTTAACACGGGTGTCTCCACACGCCACTTTCATGAGATCTGGATGCAGACAGTATGAGTGGTGCAGCACTCTGCCCTTGCAGAAGGGCAGCCGTTTGACCAGAAAGGGGAAAGGGAAGAGAGTGACGAAGCTCTTGGCGAGGATGCCCAGGCCCATAGCCAGGATGCGGCTGTTGGTGAGCACAGTCGCATAGCGTAGCGGGTCACAGATAGCCACGAAACGATCAAAGCTCATGGCCAGCAGTATGCCCGATTCCATGAAAGAGAAAGTGTGGATGAAGAACATCTGGACCAAGCAGGCGTCGAAGCCAATGTGGCGGTGGCTGAAGCAGAAGGTGGCAAGCACAGTGGGAAGTGTAGAGAAGGACACTCCCAGATCGTTGAGAGAGAGCATAGAGAGGAAGTAGTACATGGGCTGGTGCAGAGCAGGCTCCCGAACCACCAGAGCGAGGATGCTGAGGTTGCCTGTGATGGAAATCAGGTAGAGGATGCAGAAAACCAGGGCAACCCAGGCATGGCCTGTCTGCATCCCCGGAATGCCTGTTAGCTGGAGTGTGGCTGGCTGGAAGGGGGTACCATTGAGGCCCAACATGGCAGGCGGGTGGGAGAACGCAGATGGGGGACAAGCCCCTAAGGGTGTGCTGGGGGAGTTCTTCACTTTCTTTCAGACATCCTGTCTCCAACACAAAAGGTTAGAGATTGATAGTGTGTATCCATGGTCCTGCTTCTTCCATCAGACTATGGGCTTTATGAGGTTAGTTCTACTCATTTCTGTATCACCAGTGCCCAGCACCCTATCCGCACATAGTAGGAACTCCATGAAGGTGAGACATTCAGGTGAGTTCCCGTGACAGCTACAGGGGAGAGAACAGGAACGATGCTCCCTCATCTTCCCCTTAAAGTGCACCATACCTTTCATCCCCAGTCTCGCCCTAGAAGCCACATTCTGGAAAATTGGGACAAATAGAAATTAAGGGAAACAGGGGAAAGGAAGCACCATCCACGCTTTTGGAGCCCCGTGGTCAATGAAACCCCTCCCGCTGTACATGTACAGCTTCAATAAGCTTTACTCAGACTTCCCCCCTGACTCACAATCCAATGGCACATCCTCAACCAGAAACTGTTCTACCTCTGAAATCTTAAATTCCATTTTTTTTCTTTAGTACCATAGCCTCCACCTTCCACCTCTCCTATCATCTCATGTCAATGTGCTTGCTCTCAGAGTCTCTATAATTCTTCCATATTATTTTGGTATATATATCTATGAGCTTCTCCTCACTTTTTCTCTGACCTACTCACACTGGGACTGGTATCTTCATCTTCTCTTTGCTTCTCTTTCATGTTCATACAGGAAATCCCAACCTTTGATAAAGTCTATAACTAAACTTCCGCATGTACAGCTGGATAAAACCAAAGAAGCAAGTGTTCGATTGGAGAAGAGGTAGACCCACAGATGGACAGACTGATTTTACCCCACCTAAATTCTATACTCAACATCATTACCTATTCTTACCCCCTTGGTTTTCCAAGAAAGAGACGTCACACCTTCTCTGAGACCTGCCCTCAACCTTCAGGATTCCATGTCTTGCTCTTTCAGAGACCGCTTCCATTAGTCTATGGCACTGTATCTTCAGTGTCTCCACTTCTGTCTCTTTCCTCTCAGGCTCTAAGCATGAGCAAGACCAGCCCATCATGAAAACAGAACCTGTCCTCTCTAGCTGTCACTCTATTACATACCTTAATTCTTAGTCAGCCTTCCTGGAACACTGTTCTCTCTGGATGCCAAGGAAAGGCTGTTTGTTTATGTCTGCTTTTCCACTGCCATTCTGAGATTCTGAGTCAGGGTTTCAACCTTAATGACTTTATCTTCTATCAACGCTGAGTTTACTCTACTGCGGCCTCCACATGTCCCCCTCACAATTGAAGCAAATTTCTCTCTGCTCATCAGCGAACTCTTTGCTGCTTCATCCATTTGAGCTCTCTACCAAAGTTAATATTGTTGGCAACTCAGTTTTCCTCCTATCTTGCTGTCTCTTTCTGTAGCTTCCTTACTGACTCCTCTTTCTTTGTCTTTCTCCTCAAGCCATGTCAGTCTAACTCCAGGAAGAGGAAACAATAGTCACAATGGTGCAGATTGAGAAACCACACCATAAAGCCTTCACCTCAGTCTTTCTCCAAAATATGTCTAATTGTATTTGCGTTTTACTTGATATCTTAAATCTCGAGCTCCATTCTGTAGAGAATAGGATAGTGATTGTCAAGGGCTGAGGCCAGGGGTGGTGAGGGTAATGGGGTGATGTTAGTCAATGGGTACAAGCATCCAGCTCTACAATGAATAAACTCCGTGGATCTAATGCAGCATGGTGTTCTAACGCACACTGCTGTACTGTATCCTTGAAAGTTGGCAAAGGAGTAGATATAATGTGTTAACACCTCACACACACACAAAATGGAAATTATATAAGGGAATGGAGGTGTTAAGTAATCTTATTGTGGTGATCGTTTTTCAATACATACATGTAGCAAATCACCACCTAAGAGACCCTAAACTGACATACGTTATATGTCAATAAATCACAATAAAACTGAAAAATCTATCTTAACGATTTAAAAATAAAAAGTTCCACTTTTGTATTTAGGAAAATGACTCCTTTATTTCCTACTGCCATCTCCTTATTCTTGTGAAATGCTAGAGTTTCCACCCATTTCCCAGTCCTCTTAGTAAATACAGTTGAATTCAATGATGCCTGGCAAGTGGACAACACCCAGGGGTGAGTAATCTAGTAATCACCCTGAGTATGGGGCCATGGGCAGGAACTTGTCTATTCCTCTGTTTTCTGTCCTCAATGTGAGAAGCCAGAGGAAACCCATCCTCGGTAGGATTTCGTTTCCCTCCCCACCCCTCCGTAAACTCCTCTCTTTCCCCTACCCAGGTTTAAAGCCACGTCTCTAAGAAGCCTTCAGATCCGGCCTGTCCAGTCTGTTCTTTTATCATCTTCACTCCAAGGCTCTCTCCACATGTCGAAGCAATAGCATGGCTCTTCAGAAATCTAGCAGATGCTAAGGTCTCCTTCACAACAGGGATAAACCCCACTGTCCTTGAATCCAGATATGCAGACTTAGGTAAAGCAGAATGCATATTTCATCCAAGCTCCAGATTTTCCTCCATCTAGAAAGCAACTCTGAAAACTTGTACCCAAAGCAAACATGCTCTGCCACGCCTAATGAACACTTTTCATTGTCTGGTCCATAAGCGTGTCTGTTAAAGTTTCCTAAATGTGACAAAGTCAGGAAGATAGGGACACACACGACAGGGTCGTTCTCTTGCACAGGATGTGGGGGAGCATGAACACACTCTGATCACACTGAATATACATGCCTGCACTCCTGCACACGCTAAGGCACTCACATATAAGAGTCTCATGCTCTACTGACTGAGCTAGCCAGGTGCCCAGCACTCACATATAAGGACTATCTCACACATCACACAGACAAGCTCTCATGCACTCCTTGGGTCCCACATAACACGATCACAACCACAGACTTTAGGAAGACTCAGAGCTCCTCACGGACATTACACAATATGTGGGAAATATCCTCTCATATTATACTCCTCAGAACACAGACTGGCAAACAAGCACACACATGCACATATACACACGGTGCCACAAATACTACATCGGTAATAACAGGCCCACAGTAATACCTCTACACATGCTCAATACTGAAATCCCAGCGCAGATGAATACCACAAGGTTGAATGACTTCAATTCATTTGGTTCTGAGATTTTTTCCTCCAGCTGCACACCCAAAACATAGGTACATTAATTATGAGACACTAATTCAAACTGCGGGCAAATGAAAGTATGGACAAAATCTAGATCTGATGCATCCAGATCTCCTTAGCCTTAAAGGTATAAGGTTTGGTGTCACAGTTTTGGTTCAGATGGGACCTGGCATCAGAAGCCGTGATCCTTGACTTCGCAGGCCAACAGATTTGGCTCCTGTCTCGAGGGGAAATATGAGGGTCAGAGTCTATTTGAGGTTAAGAGTGTTAAAGCTTGGGACCACTTCCAGATAAGGAGCCCACAGGGGCAACCCAAGGGAAGGGCACTCACTGGGTGGCAGAAGGTCCTTCTCCCTGTAGCTGGATGTGCGGGTCTGGGAGTCCAGCTGCCAGAGCAGCAGCAACTCACTCTCCTGTGACTCCTAAATTTATGTCTACCCTAGAATCCCACAGCTCGTTTGTCTGTGGTAGGAGGAGGAGAGAGCGAAACAATGGGGAAGGTGGTGTCCAGGAGTAGCGAGCTGGGCCATATGAGAATTGCTCCCAGGAGAATCCCGTTCTCGGGCTCATCATCCCTGATGTCATCATCCACACCCATTACTATATTAATTAACCTTTCCTTGATCAGGGGATGCAAACACATGGATGCAAAACATACATAGTCATAGACATCCTGCAATGCCCACAGACACAACCCTAGACACTTCTTTACCAACATTGTCACTATCTCTTTTCTATCCATACACAAACAAAAAACACAAGTGTTCAAATCACCAGTCACATATCTTGACACATCAAACACACACTGCACAATCTCTGTTTTCTTCCACTGACTGTAGAGACTCATGTAGATTCTAGATATAATCTTAGAAATTGTTAGAGACTCATATGCGTACTTGAAAAAAACTAGCAAATATATTCCCATGATCACAGATCCAAAAGTGTACATTTCAAACATAGCCATGTTCTCACAAAATATCCAATGACTTGACATCATCACCACATCTATTCACACTTTCACATATGGAGTTTAAATGTGTTGCATATTTTTTGTACTAATGTTTGCAGCACGGAAAACATGCTTCTTATGTAAGCATTCCTTTACTCCAATACTGTATGGAGCCGACAAATTATGAATTTCATTCAATTCAACTTAAACCTAACAAAACAATTAAAAACCACATTTTTTGAGCATTATTCTTCTCCAGGTATTATCTCAAACTGATGTATACAGAGCAACAGCGTCTATTCTTGCAAAGAAGATAAATACTGGAAAACTGATCCATTCAACAGTGCACACAAATATGCCTCAGAGTCTACCTACAAATATGTCCTAAACATATTTCACAAGAAAATCAATGCATTTGTTAAAATGTATCTACCGTAGGATCTGTGCATTATGTATTTCAACAACATTAAAGAACTACATACACTATTGAACTTCAATTAATGATCCGAATGCTGAAATATTTAGGGAGAAGTGTGATGCATCAAGAAGATAAATGGACTCATGGATGACAGTGGGATGGATATGTTCGTAGACACAGGATAAGGCAAGCAGAATAAAATATCAATAATCTGTGACAAGTAGACTGACATTCACTGTAAAATTATTTCAAGTTTTCTATGTTTGAAATTTTACATGATAAAATGTTGGGAATTTTTGCTAAGTACTTAGGCAGTAGCCCACTCCAACTTGAGCTCTCCAATACGGGGATCCTCCTTAGAAATCATAAGGCAGGGGGCACATAGGTATCCCACACCTCAGCACCAGGCCCGACACCCCAACCCAATTCCTGATCACACTGAGGGACTGGAAGTACAGTAGGAGTCAAGAGTCAACCTAGCCCAGGTCTGGCCCACCTGACCTTTGCCACCACCCAGCTGGGGCCAGAAATCAGTTGTGAGTCAGGCATCCCACACTGGAGAAAAAGGCGCCCCAAGAGGAGTGTCAGATAATACAAGGCCTCTGCAAGGGACTGCTCAACACAGCCCTCCCTCCCCAATGGTGCCCACTAGCTTTGACTCTGTCCCTGTCCCCCTGCATGGATAGAAGAGAGGATGGTGGGAGTGGTGGAAAGTGAGGCATAGTGCTTGCCTGATGGTGATAATATAAATATATAAACAATAAAATCAAAAAGTGGAGACAGACATAGAACATTCTCCTGAAAGCACACATCTGGTTTAAAACTGCAATGAAAATCAACTTACTGCAAAATGATGTCAAGTCCTCACTGAAACCAAGCCGTGATCATCTTTTGTATAAACTCCGTACTTCTGTGTGTTATGGGATGAATTTATCTCTTTGGATAACTGATGCCTTTCATATGGTTAAAGACAAGAATCAAATTTCCCAGTTGTGGCTTGTTTTGTCCCAAGGCCAGCTGCTTATGGTACTAAAGACACACTCCCCTTACCTCTGTGTCCCATCCTAGGGGCATTCGTTTCCTTCCCCAGACTGTTCTAGGCAGTGGAGGCTCAGAACCAAGCAGAGCCAACTATCAGACCCTGCGACTGCTGCTTTCGTGGTCAAAATAAGTAACACCCCAAAGACAGAGTCATAAATTCTACTTGAATGAGTAAGGTTTTAAGAATTCAGCTTGGTTTGATTGTGTGCCAATCCTGAAGTAGCTACCAGAGAAATCTGGCTATCTGGCTTTGAGAGAAAAGATCTTATAAACAGAATTTCTACTCCTCAGAAGTCATCAAATTCAACAACTTCCACTCATTACAGTGAGTCGACCCCTAGCACTGCAGCTGGCTGTGACTCAGGAAGCCCATGAGAGATCACGGGTCTTAGGGTCGCTAGAAATACCGTCACGCCGCAGAGAATGAATCAATTCGGCTTCTCTTCCTGTACCAAGCATACCCATGTTTACCCTCAGATCCACCACTCAGCCTTCTGCAGCTTTCCCCCTATTACTGGGGACCAATCCTTACGTGAATATCCCAGACTCCAGTGTGAGATGGGCTCAGGTGTAGGGAGCACAGGCAGGCAGGCGGCACGTCACTCACTGCCCTCTCCCGCCTTGAAGCAGAGTCGCTCTCCTGGGTCTCCAACTCTATCCAGGCTCTCTCCAGCTTCTGCTGGGCGAGGTCACCCCTGCTGCAGCTCCAGCAAGGCCACAGTTGACTTCCCAGCCTGGGGATGGCAGTGGCTTCCTGCTGTTGCAAATCTCTAGGTTGCATTCCCTTCTGCTGGTCAGATTCTCAGCTCTTCTGAAACCTGTGTAAACAATTCCCAGGATTCAGCTCATTGGTTACATTGTATGGTTATTATGTTACTGTTTCTCTGCTTCAAGCCCACTTTTTACACTATTCTTTGTATACTGGGGCTGGACCTCTGCAAATGGCATTTCTCCTTTTGAATAGGAAAAGAGTTAACATTAGGCAGGGAGAGATGAGGGAGCCTGGGGCAAGGGCGGGGAGGGGGTACAAAGGGAGGGGTGGGCTGACTGCAGCAGCAAGGCGGAGGCTGAAGAAGCCACGAGGTTTGGATGGGGGGGAGGAAGGTATTCCACACCTGCCCAGCCTAGGTGCATGAGCGGGGCCTCACAAACTTTCTGATAAGGTCCCAATAAAAAGTCAGGGACGAAAATCCTTGCCAGCTATCCAATCCAGACCCCTCACTCTTGAGACCTTTGTACTTTCCCTCAATAAACACTCACTTTGCTCCCTCTCTTTTTCATGACTTCATTCTTAGACTCTGTGAGACAAGGACCAGCATCTCTTTCGCCCTCCCATAACTCTTTGCTGCCAGCTCCCAAATATGCAAATGAGGGCATGGGGAAAGCTGGGAACTGAGGTAGGAAGATTTGCATTCTGTCCCTGCAGGCAGCAGCCCAGCCACACCCACGTGTGTTAATTGCGGGTTAACCCTGTCTGTGAAGCACAGAAGATTAATTCCTAGGGGTTATCGATTTCCATTTAGTAGTTTTCCAAGCTTCCAGAACCACTTAGATTGACCTGTTAAGGCCCTCAAAACAAGCCAGAGAGATGGCAAGCCCTTGCCCAAGGCAGCATCTCAGAAGGCTAAGTGCCAGGCACACAGGCCTCTTCTCTGAACTCTTGTGATCCCAGTAACATCTTGTACAATGTTATGAGGTTTCCCTGTCCCAGTAACTTGTTTATTTTACTTCTGTAACCCTGCCTGCTTCCTGAATAGATAAGTCAGGTTGCAGAACACTCCCTTCTGCCAAGATCAGGCTTAGGAAAGAACTCACTGCCTCATGAACAAGTCTCGAACTCACTGCCTCATGATATCTTAGGTGTCTCACTATGATTGGTCATCTTAAGGCAAAGAACTTTATATTGATAGGTTCGCGCCAAAACTAGCGTCAGTTGTAATTGGTTAACTAAATGATGACACACTCTACATTGCTGAAATCCATAGAAGCCCACTGCTGCCTTTGTTCGGGGCCGTTCTCTGCATTTACTCCTAAAGAGCAGGAGTCCAGGTTTGGTCTACGGATAAATAAATTCTTGCGTCATGTTTATTCGGCGTCTGGTGGTCTTTTTCTATAACCTGTGACAATCTAAACAGCACCCACTGTTCAAAATCTGTTTCAGCTTAGGAGGGGGGAAGCTCGCCTTCTCCTGTCCAGTTAGAATTAATTCTCTCATCCCCTCTGTTTATTCCCCAGCACAACAGGCAGAAAAGACTTCTCAAAATAACACCTTCACATTCCTGTTTTAGTAGGGGTTCTCTAATACTTGATTAACAAATTTTTACCCGATTTTTTTTTCTCCATTTAAGGAACTGATGTGGTTATATTCTGACTATACGGTTTCTGAACGCTGGTTTAGTCTCCTGGGTTAGATTATGGCTAATACATACAAATTCAGCACTGAATACTGCATTCTGAGCCCCATGCTAGGATGCGGAGACCCAGTGCTGATTAGGGGTGCTGGGATCCTTCTCTGGTAGGACATACGGTATATTTGGAAATACAAGTGAATCCATTGCCTTCAATGTGAAAGGACCCTTATAAAAAGTAAGACATCGTGTGGGAGTACTCAAGCACATATTGGGCAAATAATCAGAAACAACTGAATAGAACAGACAGTGAAATTGCACAGATGCTTAAACAAGAAACACATTCAGTATTTTCCTCAAATAGAGCAGGGATCATGAGTTCATTCATTCAGCAAATGCTTACTGAGTATCTACTGCTGTGCTATAATATTTTAAGTAGTGTAGAAAAGTAAACAGATAAGTAATAAATAAATAATGTAGACACAACTGTGAACAGACTAGTTAAGGATCATTCTGATAGTGTCTGTTTTAGTGGGAATGACAGAAAACAAAGAGCAATAAGATAATTTCAGACCAGGCAAACTGAGAGAGAATGTATGTGCATGGACACAGGTAAGAGAGAGGGAGAGAGAGAATCCCAAGCAGGCTCCACGTCCTGTCAGCTAGGAGCCTGTTGTGGGGCTCCATCTCACGAACCGTGAGATCATGACCTGAGTCAAATGGAAGAGTTGGGCATTCAATGACTGAGCCACACAGGTGCCCCATAACAATAACATCAGAGTGCATATATCTTTAAAAATTAGCATTTTGGTTTTGGGGGTTTTTCTATGTGTTTTGTTTTTCCTAAATAGTAGTGGAACTACTGGATCATATGGTATTTCTAGTTTAAATTTTTGGAAGAACCTTTATGTCCAAAGTGGCTGCACCGATTTATATTTCCACCAATAGTGCACAAGCCTTCCTTTCTCTCCACATCATTACCTAAATTTTCTATTTCTTCACTTATTAATTCCAGCCATCTGGTAGCTGTAAAGAGATATTTTCCTGTGGGTTTGATTTGCAATAACCTAATGATTAATGATGCTGAGCATATGATTATGTGTCTGTTGACACAATGAGCTCATAATTTAATGAGATAAGGAGTGTTTGTTATTTTAATATGCTGAGGGATTTTTGGTAATTTTTATACGTCAATTGGCACTAATATGGGTGCAAAGTACCAGAGTGTGAAAGATTTAATCAAGTATAGGTACAGACTAGATCCATAGCAGTGGTCTTCGGCTAATTCATTTGTTCTTTCACATTTTATTGAAAAAATATTATTGATCCCCCACGATATAGTACGAGGAGATGATAGGCCAGACTACTTCCTTCTTCAGAGACCCTAAAGAGACCTTCGTGGTGACCTTACTGTTTGCATGAGAGATTAATACTGCTCTGAGGAGCCTGAAAAATGGGAGGAAATCCCCTCACTGACAACACCAGCAACATTTCAGGTAAAATAAAGGAAACGGAAGTATTTGGGAAAAATCCACTTGTGCCAGAGCAAGGTTCAAAGTCTTTGGGTGAAAGATTCAAATCCCATGTATTATTCTGAACATGACTGGTTTCACTTCCCATATTATATTTCATCTCAGAAAATCTTGCTCAATATCTGAGTTTTACAGAAACTCTGAAAACAAGTGAATGAGAATAAATGGACATGATATCATCGGAGACTCTATGTGACAACTGCTAATTTATGGAATCATTTGGGTATTTCCCTGAATGTGTATAACTCCATGGGTTCACTCAAAACAACAGGTGATAAATTCCTATATCACACAAAGCCAGGCCAGACTCTGGATAAGACACAGTTTCTGTGATTATGGCATTGACAATAATGTTACTCATGCGTTCATTCTAAAATGCAACAACGATCCAGGTACTGACCAGGAATTGGGGATAAAGCAATGAATATAGCATGGAGCCCATGATTTAGTTAAAGTGGCTGAGATTTTCAGTAGTATTTGATAAACTCTAATGAAGACACAAAAAGACCCTACAGGGTTATGTAAAAGGTCAACACGTTGGGAAAAGAATCACAGAGCAGATAAAGCTTATGAGGAACTTAGAGCTGTGGGATTCAGCAGGAAGGGCTTAGGTGGCAAAGTTCTGTGCAGAGGAAGTGACGTGGCCACAACGACGGAAGCACAAAACAAGAAAGAAAGAGACTAGTTTAAGAACCTGAAGCAGGTGCGATAACGACTCTTTCTGAACAATGTCAGAACTTGAGGAGCAGGCAGCTATGGCCAGACAGAGCAGCATTAAGGGCACTCCGTGCACTCAGCTACAATCCACGCAGAGGGAGGGGTGTGATAAAGAAAATAGGCAAATCCCAAATGGCATAAATGCAGCTCAGAAAATGGCCTTTTGAGGAAAGAAACACCAATCTATTTTAAGTTTGGTATGTGCGTGTACACACAGAGCAGAATTTTTAAGTGAACTCTCCATATCTCAAGATGGCTACCACATGACTACATTGGGTTCTAGATCCTTAATAAAAAGCCATGGAAATTGTGAATTAATTTTCAGAGAACCTGTTAGCCAAATTTCAACCTCCTCAATTTCAGGAGTAATTTATTCCCTCAGGAGCATCATAACTGGGGTGGAGCATCTGCTGTGTGAAGACCAGGGATGCCACTAAATATCCCACAATGCAGAGGATGTCACACTGAAGCAATCGGTCATCCAGCTCAATATGGTAATGTGGGTGAGATGAAAAATTCTTCCCTAAAAAGTTATAAAAAGTTGCGAATTAGAAAATTTGAGTAAAGATTTCTGACAGGATCATAAAATTACTGAGTCTTCAGCCCCACACCCACACCCAAGAGAAAGAGATAGAGAGGAACTACCCACTTTACCTTGGGTCAACAGAGAGAGGCCTCAAAGATTCTACTCGGGAGACATATTTTCCCCCAATCTTTGGGGAAAGAAAACATGGCCGACTGGTTCCTTCTCATGCCTCTAAATCTACTGACTGTTTCATTCTTACTGTTTTTGCATGAGAGATTAATACTGCTCTGAGGAGGCTATTTGTTGCAATAATGTCAGGGTGAGCATTTCCTGGATGAGCTGTATGTAGAGAGAGCGGCCATGGTGTTGTCTTAGCTCCAGTCCACCAGAGCATAGGCTTCTACAAGGGTGATCTGTATTTGGATGAAGTCACAGGCAGCCATACAGAGTAAGAGACATTAATTTACGCCAAGTGAAGAAGAAGTAAAATATGGAAAAAGGCTCCCTCAATAATCTATGAAACACAATAAAAGGATCAGGTCTAAACATTTCACACTCCTACTAAACATGACAGCAGCTGAATGAAACACGCATGAATAATGAATCATTCACTTTCTCTTCTGTCTCCTTTTGGAAGAACAAGTCAAACGCCATGGTTAGCGAGTAAGTGATGGGAGAGGAAAAATGGGGTGACTCTAGACCCTGGAATTTTGACTGTTATGTGAGTCTGGGCACTGTGAATACACACACCAGCTCACCAGAGGCTGTGTTATCATCTGCAGGTGACCAGAAGTCTTAGGAAGTCAGTATTCATCCAGGGTGAAAGGAAAGAACTCGCCCCATTCAATCCATTCAAAGGGGTTGGAAAAGGAAAATAACTAGTTATTTTCTGAGTAAACCTTATTTGTTGGGCTTGGTCAACAGATTACAAAATCCTGGGATCCCTTAACGACAATGAGCTCATCTCTAACAGGCCTGCCCATTCATCACAGACGCTGCCTCGCACTGGGGAGACAACTGGACTGGCTAAATAATTGTCACTTTTTCAGGTACAAGAGCACATGCTGTATTCTCAGTGAACTCTAAGGATCTCTAGAGATGAAAACCTTCCTGATGCTTTTTCAGTCACAAAGCCAGCATCACTTGTTCTCTCCAGAGGCTTAGAATTAGACAAAAGAGCAGGCATGAACTCACTCTAGCAGATGGGAGAGGAGTGTGTATCGTTTCCCCAGTGTCTCCTCTGTCTGGCTTCTGGTGAGTTTTGCAACCCAGTAGCAGGTAGCTAGCTGAGTCTCCTAAAGCCTGCTCTAAGAAAGGGTGGAACTTGGAAAGGGGTGAGGGAAATGAAAGAGAGAGTGCCTGAGGATTAGCAGAATGGCACTTTTTATTAGAGTGAGCAGAGCAGGTGCAAAGTCCCTGGTTGGGGGTCCCGTTCTATCTCTGCCACTACCTTGTAACTCTGGGTCATGCACTGTATTTCCCCAGAGCGCTCACTTTGCAGATTCAGTGAACTGGGGGTCCATGTTTCTCTGAATCACTGACATATTAGCAGGTCAGGGAGGTAAGTAGGCTCAGGTCACAGGCAGATTTCAGAAACCCAGCAGCAAGGTATTCACAATCTACAAAATGGATCAAACTAACAGCTGAGCTAACACATCCTCAAACATAGAAGTCACTCGGGAGATTAAGAGGAAAGAAACCCTGATTACAAACAGCTGGTCATCAGCAAAGCTTCTCTGTTCACTGCCAACTTCACCTCGGCCTGTCTTTGCCTTCTTGCAGCTCTGTAGCCAACCTTCCCAGGCATTCCTCCTTAACTAGAAAGTACAAACTAAAAGGACTTCAGAGCCATTAAGGATTATATGATGAAAACCAGTGATAAAGGGGAGGAGACTGATGTGGAGGGAGAGCTGGGCCATCCCAAGCTCACGCGGCCAGAGCAAGCCCCATCCAGGGAAAATGCCAGGGCTCCTCAGCCCTTCCAGGGCCTGTTCCCATAGACCACTCTGGTCCCTCCGTGGCTATGGAGAAATGAGGGGTTCTGGATCCCAGTGCAGAGGAACTGGAGTCCCGTACTGGAGACATGTACTTCTGCATTATTGCCACACTAATCTGCCTTATCCGTCCTCTTTGTTCGATAGTACCTTTGAAATCTCCATCAAGAAATGTGCATTCTGTTTTCCTTCTCAGCATCTTCTCCAACACCACAAAATTGTCTGAAAGACTGAACAAGGCGGGGCGCCTGGGTGGCTCAGTCAGCTAAGCATCAACTTCGGCTCAGTTCATGATCTCACAGTTTGTGAGTTCCAGCCCGGCATTAGGCTCTGTGCTGACCGCTTGGAGCCTGTGCCTGTCTCCCTTTCTCTCTACCCTCCATTCATTCTCTGTCTCTCTCTCAGAAATATAATAAAACATATAAAAGAAAAAAAAAAGACTGAACAAGGCATTAGGGAGATCTTCATTCAGATGAGGCCTTAGCACCTACTTCCAAGCTCTAAGAGGCAGACTCACCTCGGGGAGACTGTCATGGATTCACTGGGAACATAGATAGAAGTTCCTGGCAAGGAATCTGGCACTCAAAGTGCTCAGCGAGTATTGGTTTTCTCTCACTGAGCTCTTTTCTGCACATGGATCAGGACCCCCCACAGGGTGAGTTCCCACTGGGAATGAGAAAGGCTGTGCTCCTGGGGCTGTCGGCAGCCTTTCTCCCAAGAATGCCACAACTCAGATCCCTACATGCACGATGGCTTTGACCCTGCCCTGCACACAGTCCTGCTCACTGAAGTCTGTTTCCTTCTCCCTTCTCTTTCTGTGCCTTCACTTCTGCTTACTTCTCCTCTGTTTTTGTTTTTGGTGTTTTTTTTTTTTACCCCAAATTCCCTCCGTGAGGGTTGTATGAAGAATGGTAATTGCAGTCAGGTGGGAGAAAAAGAGATGAATGGGGTAGTTCGGTCCTGGATCCTAGGCATCACATGTCTGGAGGGAGTCAGGTATCTACAGACTGAGCTCCAGGACTAGAAGAGATTAATCTGTCACACAGAGAGTAGGCACATACTTCCTGGGAACCATAAGACAATCCAAATGATAACCTGCCCAGAAAATCTGTAATGCTCCCCAGGTGATAATACTGAATTAGAGGTCATGCGAGCATCTGTGACCTTCAGATACCTAGGCTCCCAAGTCCATTTCTTCTTCCATCCTGATCAGCAAGGGTTCTGAGATTATGCTCTGGCCTTGCTTGATTATGTTTGAGAGAGGAGGAGGAAACCAAATAATCCTGGGGTTATCCCCAATAAGAGGAGACTTACCCTGATACAGTTCTGCCAGATGAAAAGTCCTCCAGCCCTCTCTATCTTCATCTATTGTGAGGGACTGAAGGAGACAGAATTTCCAGAAAATCAGAATCATCGGAGAATGTAATCACTCTCACAGAGAAAATGATGGGTTAGCCTTTCGGATTGGAGCTGGGACACATGCAAGTTTGAAAAGCTGAGTAACGCATCCATGAGACTCTGTCTATGTGGCGATGAGTTAATAATATGGCCACAGGGGTCTACACAAACGTAAGTGACATGCTGTTGTGGGTAGAAGTCTGCGTGCAGATTGCATTTAGTGTGCATACAAAATCTGCGTATATCTCAGTGTGAACCAAGTGGATGAGCACCACAGGGCACACGCAGGCCTCAAGAGTCTGAATGTCAAGAATGAGAGTTGAGTATCTCTGTACAATCAGAGTAAGTGCGTAAGAGGCACCTGGAAGGCTCGGTCAGTTAAACGTCATGATCTCATGGTTCGTGAGTTCAAGTTCCATTGGGCTTTGTGCTGACTACTTCAGAATTTGTTTCTTCTTCTCTCTCTTCCCCTTTCCAGCTCAAGCTCTCATCCTCTGAAAAATAAATACTTAAAAATTAAAAACAAGAAAGGAAGTGTGTGAGAGATAGCAATGCAAGTGCAAGGTGCTCTTTCGAAGAGCAGGAGAGGGATCCAGGTGGCTGTTGTGAATGTGCATGAATGTGTCTCTGAGATAAAGGATATTTGGAGAGTATATATGACTAGGTAATGGGGTGAAAGCCTAGTGTTTGGGGCAATGCCTTTCCACAAGCTGAATGGTAGCATAATTATAGAATACTTAGGAGAGAAGGAATATGTTTCCAAAATGAGGACATCATTGTGACTTCCCACAAAGTTTTCTTGTCCTTTTTGTTTTGTTCTTTTGGAGCAATTCTGCCAATAAAAGTCTGGTGGTCTGAGGTGGCCAATTTCCTCCATATCCCATGGACCCTTCCCTTCTCTCCCAAAACACATCATCATTCAAACTAGCTCTCAGAAATGCTCTCACTAGGCAAAGGCACCTCTGATTAAACATTTTGAGGGAAATGTTTAATACTTCCAAGAGTTATTTTAACTCAAATTCCTTGTTTTCTTAACACTGACAAACTATGGATTATACTTGACATATTCGCATTCGATGATGTTCTTAAAACTAATTGCAATATAGAAAACTTCCTTTGTACCTAAGTAATATTTTTGAAACATTGTCAATGTCTTAATTTTCTTCATAAAATAGAGGGAATATGAATCCTGCCTGGGGCATGCTGATCACAAAATGAAGAAACAAAGTTTGCCTACATTTAGCTCTAACCAGTGATTTCAGGAGGCATCAGTTTCCAACTGTGTAGATTTTATCCCCCATGTGTCTTACTCCATGGGTTCTTGCCCTCCAACAGGAGTAATTCCTGGACAGGTTCCCAGGATCTGATTCTGGAAAGTGTTCTGGCTTCTCCCCCCTGACCATGGAACTGTTCAATGTCACTCGTCCTGCATCCTTCCTCCTGACCGGCATCCCTGGCCTGGAGAGCTCTCATGCCTGGCTAGCAGGGCCCCTCTGTGTCATGTATGCCATGGCTCTCGGAGGCAACACTGTGATCCTGCAGGCCGTGCGAGTGGAGCCCAGCCTCCATGCGCCCATGTACTACTTCCTGTCCATGCTGTCCTTCAGTGACGTGGCCATGTCCATGGCCACACTGCCCACCGTGCTCAGAACCTTCTGCCTCGATGCCCGCCACATCGCTTTCGATGCCTGCCTCATCCAGATGTTTCTCATTCATTCCTTCTCCATGATGGAGTCGGGCATTCTGCTGGCCATGAGCTTTGACCGCTATGTGGCCATTTGCGATCCCTTGCGCTATGCCACCGTGCTCACCGACGAAGTCATTGCAGGAATGGGCATAGCTGTGGCTGCTCGGAGCTTCATCACCCTCTTTCCCCTGCCCTTCCTCTTCAAGAGGCTGCCGATCTGCAGATCCAATGTGCTTTCCCACTCCTACTGCCTGCACCCGGACATGATCCAGCTGGCCTGTGCCGACATCACTATCAACAGCATCTATGGACTCTTTGTGCTTGTGTCCACTGTTTGCATGGACATGTTTTGTATCTTCCTCTCCTATGTACTCATTCTGTGCTCGGTCATGGCCATCGCTTCCGGAGAGGAACGCCTAAAAGCTCTCAACACGTGCGTATCACATATCTTAGCTGTTCTTGCGTTTTACGTGCCGTTGATTGGGGTCTCCACAGTGCACCGCTTTGGGAAGCACGCCCCACGCTATGTGCATGTCCTCATGTCCAATGTTTACCTCTTTGTACCTCCTGTGCTCAACCCTCTCATTTACAGCGCCAAGACAAAGGAGATCCGCAGAGCCATTGTCCGTATGTTTCACCACATGAAAATTTGATTTTTATACCTGCCTTTAATATCTGATGTTGACTGTAGCTATAGGTCATTATCCATGGTGTCATTGTCATCGTCATCATCATCTTTATATCACAATGAGATAGATGCATATGGTGTGGGAAAAGTAAAAGATCAGAAAGTGGAGATAACACAAAACAGATGGTAGTACTATCAGCAAACCTCATAGAGAGGTAAATTTTGGTGATTACACAACCTTTTCCTCAGGAAGATTCATGTAAGCTAGTAATCATTTCCTATAGCAGAACTATTACCAATATTGTAATAAGTAATACATTGAAGATCATCATTAAAAATTTCAGGTTCTGTAAGAAATTCATGTGATTTAATTCATTTAACTTACATAAGACTCTGAGGTATACAGAATATATCAGTTTTTCAGCATAACACAGTTGATCTGTGATGCAGATGAGATCAGCCTTGTCTGTCTCCACTCTGTGTATCTAACCCCAACAAGTACCAACCCTCACTACTAGCATTAGCACAGTTATCCTTTCCTTCACCTTCACTGTCATCTGGAACATCCATGAGTGTTTCAGCTTCACAAAGTGAAATTTGATGTGTTGTCAGAACTTGCTATAAGATGTATGACCCCAGGAAACTCAAAAAGGCTGACATTAAAAGAAACTCCAGATTCTTCTCAGCTTCCTTCATCTGCTCACTAATCCAGCGTTCCATGGAGAGGTTCAATATCTGAACTATAGACTTCTTTTCTTATCGACATTGTACTAAAAATACGATTTCTTCTTTGTCTTCCTTTGTTGGGATTTTCATTTCCTTCTACATAAAGATGTGATAACAGATGTCAAAAATCATGGCTTTCTAGAACTTCTAGTTAAAAAGCCCTGGGATAGGCAATAGAGAGTTTATGATTTAGAGATTACAAAATAATTATTTTGGACCTTCTATTAGATCGGTTTCCCTGCATTCTCTTTCCTTGATACCAGGGAGGTAGGATACAATACAAAATTCCTTGGCAGAATTACAGTACTCTCAGATGGGGTTTGGGCTTAGAATCTAGCCTAAGTTAATGGATATGCCCTGTTGAAATCGACCTACGGCAAGGGAAACAGAGCCAGATACCCCGGCACAGCTAACATAGAGGTATCTAGAGTTTTCTAGGGGAATATGAAAGTGAAGTATCAGGTGCCAAAGAGAGGGAACTATTTCTTAATGGAAACTATATAAGCATTTGGGATCCCAATTTCCATATATGCCCATAAGTCAAATAAGAGACTCCCAATATAAGTGTCCTTGTCCACTAAATACATTATTTCAGGGGCACGATTGAGTAACAAAACTCAGCATGGGTTCAAATAGAAAATAATGAGTCAGACTATGGTCTAAGAAAGTTTAAATAATACTTTTTTTTGTTTTTTGTTGTTTTCTTAAGTAGGCTCCACACCCAGTGTGGAGCCCAAAGTAAGGCTGCATGTGCCCGAGAACATGACTGGGGAGACTGCGGTTAATATTTATGGGAACTGGGCAGGGCAACATGAAGCCGGGGAACCATACGGCTATTTTTAAGGCAAATATCCCATATTGCAAGCTGGGAGCAAGAAGCTTCTTGAGTGGTCATCTGTATTTCACCACAAAAGACAGCCTGTGAGCAAAAATGGCTCCAAGTCAACTTTAAATAATAGTCCTGGTGGTCAAGCACACTGTCCCTGACTGAGACGAACTCCTCTGTGAATATTAAACATCTTAGAAGTGACAGTGTTTAGAGACTTTCTGTATTTGATATTTGACATGACATCGTGTAAACCAAATCTAATGTGGATTTTAAGACAAAATTCTGGGAGTCAGCGATTTCATAAACAAATCTTAGACAAAATGTAGAAGCAAGCACAATAAATCTGAAACTCAAACAAAGAAATGCCTGTGAAACAGATATATCCAAAACTTTATACACCTGGGTTATAAACGCTGGAATAGAAATAGCTCTCATTTCATGTATTCAGCAAGGATGAAGATCAATGATTACATCCCATTACCATCTAACACTTAGCATCCAAACATGTGCAAGAACGTTTTTGCAAATAATGTAGAAAAACAAGTTTACAGTTATTACGGGGGAAGAAAGCCAAAAGATGCATCTCAGGAGTAAACTGCACAATTGTACGTGAGTTTTAAATTGATTCTGGTTTATTGTCAATATAATTTCTTAACTGTGTTAGCCTTCAGACCACACAAAATATTATGAACAGGTTTATAAATATATCCTTTATTTAGATATCAGTACGTGTAGCTATCACATTAAATACTAATCTTCCCAGTTTGAACAGATGCAATTTAGGTCCGAAAGAAAAGCCTTCTTTTAACATACTGCGAATTAGGAACTTGATCAATATTTTTGAGGCAGCAGTAAAACATATACATATACACATGTATAAATGTAATGGATTTTTTCTCTATTAATATAGAACTTTTAATTTTCTGATTCCTCAATATATTTCTATTTAATTCACAGTCAAGATCATAGGTTATATTTACTCTGTGTGTGTGTGTGTGTGTGTGTGTGTGTGTGTGTGTGTGGTTGTGCATGTGTGTATACCCCAGTGGTCCTTATCCAACTGAGGACTGGAGGCTGAGCAGTATAGAACACTGAAAGGAATTTCTATCACTTTATGGAGCCGTGATTCCTTCCTTACTCAGAGTTTAGATCAGCACGTTTATACTTAACTGGTGAGACACACACAAGAACATGTTCCCAGGGTCACGTGCCCTTTGTTATCAGGAACCAGTGCTTATCACTACGCCCGCCCCAAAAACCCAGTGCTTAGCACAGATTAGTCATTCCATGTGTGTTTGCTAAAGGAATAAATGAGGCATCACAGAACAAAATGATGACAGAAATACTTTGCGTTACATCTAGCACTCACTCTGCCCCTTATTCTCTGGCTTTACAGTTCTGTGGTTGAAGAAGCCTATGAAATACTGAAATCAGCCATACAGTTTCTGATATTCAGTTATAGATACTGAAGAATTAAGATATTAAAACACTTTTAAAAGAAGAAGATAGATTCCCACAGTAATTATGAGCATGACATTAAGGGCCGTGGGTTAATCCTTGTCCTTCCTTTCTATTTTGCTCATAACTGTGTAGAGAGTTAGTTTATATCCGATTTTTGTCCCCATATAACTGAAGGATGGTTTTCCAGGGTGACTGGGAGGGGGATTATCTGCACTGAGAGGGGATGGCAGGTAGCTTTTCCAGCATTGTGGCTCTCAGGCGCCCTCTGTTGTTATGCAAACAGCTCAAAGGAACACCTGTCTTTGAGGCCCCTTCTGTGTCTCAGAGCTAAGACTGTTTCTCCAGGAAGTCTAGCTCCCTCCCTCTGTTCCAGCCCTAGAGCTCTCCAAACCTTCCATCCAAGGAGTACACGCAGTTGAGAATTTTATTCTGTACTGGGGCGCTGTCTTGCACCCTCTTCCTCTATAGCCTGCACCTGTCATCAGCACCTTTTCTCTTACTCCGTGACCTTTAACTCCTTATCTCTGGTTTCCTCCAGGCTGAGGTTAAAACCTCCTGGAAAAGCTTATTTGTGAACATTTTTGAGATTCTCAAATGCTTAGGAGCACCATGGCATTTCTCGGTCCTCTCAGGTACATGAAGCCTTGGAGCTAGTAAGGGTAGTTCCCAGTTTTGCCAGTCAATCTCAAGGTCACCTGCCCAGGTTTCTGTTTAGGTTACCATCCTCTCATACTGGGAGACAATGTTTGTGATGGGGGAGGGGTTCATTTCTTGTTGGAATAAGCTTCATTTTTCCCATTCACTTCACTGTTCCCTACCGTGTACTTCTATCTTTGTGTTCTGACTATAACTACCTTCTTCTACGGTACTTGTCATTTCTCTGTCATCGAATACTGTTGCAGATATTATCTCTAGATAATTATTGTTTAATTTTTTTTGTAACGGATGGTGAATTTAGCATTCAGGGGGTGTTCAGAGATGATTCAGATATATATTGTTGCTGTGTTTAGAGCAACATCATGTCACTCAGTCCTTATGGCGTTATTTTAGAAAAGCTATTTGATGATGATTTGAGAAAAACAATACGGAGAAGGATGTTTCTTTAAAAAGTGGTAAGTTTCTGCCTCAGTATCAGTTTCCCCGTCATCCAACAGAGTTGAAGTATGCCACAGCCTACCCACTGTCCAGCGAAAGCTGCCATGCTGGTGTTTACTTCTGTCAAAGTGTCCACGTGGCCTATGTGGGCTGTGCTCTGTGTGTTTTGCATGGATTTGCAGAGAATGCCTCTCTCCTCGTGGCTGTTGGTCTGAAAGTCCTGATATTCTTCAGTTGCCTCCCCTCTGTCCTAGCACGAGCAGTAATCTCCGGGCTTGGGTGCTCCCTAAGGCCATGAAAGTCCAATTCCAGCAAACTGTGAGCCCAACCTCCATTGGCGCTGAAGCACACTCGCTCCCCCATCAACCAGCGGTATTTGTTGGCCTTCATTTAGAGAGCTTACTAGCTCTCTAGAAGAAAGTTAATCATCCCCCAAGTCATGCCGAAGAGATAGCTATATATCATTTTTTCTACAAAATTTTTCTCCTTGTTTTAACTTGTAAAGTTCTGGTGTAAACATCATTTGTATTACATAGTCAGAATGGCAATCATATAGGTTCCATTTTAAGACTCAGATATATCATTATTTATTTTAAAAGTGAAAAGCTAGACACTGTGATTGTGTGTCTTTAATTTTTATAGTTTAAAATTATTAAAAGTATTATTCCTTTATAATGTATTAGGTGATACTTTGACCTCAAGTAAGAATCCTCATTTATAGCATGGTTTATGTAAGTGTTTGTCTGTTTTGAGATTTTCTTGAAAGCATAGATGTAACCTGGTCATTACATTACTCTTTAGAAATAAGAGTCTAATTGAAGGCCTTCTTCCTTGTTAGATCTGAGAGAAGCCATCTGTGGCAATCTGAGACATAGTTCATTACAATGGAAGGCAGTCTGATGTATTGAGTTCAAAGGTTATACCCAGGCTGTCCCATAACTAGCAGCAGGTACCGAGCAGAGGTCCATTTAAAGGAGGAGATCTAAACCCTCCAGGGCCAAAATCAGCAATAGCAACAAACTCCTAGGGTACCTTGGTTCCCAGAAGAGCTCTCCCGGATCAGAGTTTAAGCTTAAAAAACATTCTGTGCAGTCTCTTATGAATTTCCTTAGATTTAATGGAATAGATAATTGTGTTGAGCATCGGAGGCACAAAGAGGTATACCAAGGACATGAACTTGTGCACATACTCAGGGGCACGCTTCCCAAATCGATGAACCATGGACACACTAACCATGGGTACATAGAAGATGAGCACGGCACAGATGTGTGACACACACGTGTTGAGTGTCTTAAGCCTCTCCTCCTGGGAGGCAATGGCCAGGACGGAGCGCAGGATGAGCACATAGGAGATGAGGATGAGCACTGAGTCTACACCAAAGGCGGAGATAACAATGAACAGCCCATACATGCTGTTGATGGTGGTGTCTCCACAGGGCAGGCGGATCAGGTCTGGGTGCAAACAGTAGGAGTGGGTTAACACGTTGGCCTTACAGAAAGGCAGCCTCTTCAGAAGGAAAGGCAATGGGAAGACCATACAGAAGCTGCGGATGATGACGGATATGCCCATGTGAGCCACACGGATATCCGTGAGCACTGAAGAATAACGCAAGGGGTTACAGATGGCCACATAGCGATCAAAACTCATGGCCAGCAGGATCCCAGATTCTGTCCAGGAGAAAAAGTGGATGAAGAACATCTGGGTCAAGCAGGCATCAAAGGCAGTCTCCGGGGCACGTAAGCACAGGGCAGCCAGTACGGTGGGCAACGTAGAAAAGGACACACCCAGGTCATTGACAGACAACAGAGACAGGAAGTAGTACATGGGCTGGTGCAAGCTCTGCTCCTCCTTTATGATGAAGAGAATCAGGCTGTTGCCCAGGATGGAGATGGCATAAAGCAGCAAAAGGAGGGCAGCTAACCAGTGCTGCAGGCCCTCCATCTCTGGGAAGCCAGTTAGTGTGAAGCTGGTAGTGCTAGACGTGTTAGTCCCAAAACTTCCCATGAGGGTCCCTGAGAGGCTTTTGGGGAAAGAGAACCAGAGAAAAGCGAGGTCAGACAGTGGAAGACCAGGAGTGGTCACTGTCCCCAGGATGGAAGGGCGATGATACTTAGAGTCTATCATAGTTAAATCATGAAACGGTCAGGAAGGAACAGGTTAGAAGCTGTTGGTTACATTTCAGACCTTCTATATTCTGGTCATTTCCACCTATGGGTCATGGGCTCCAAATCCTTCCCCACATATATCATTTGACTCTTTTCTGAGGGTCAGATATTATCCCTTATTCTTGTTATCTCTGTGTGTTCTTTACTGAAAGACTCAAGTCTTTCTCCAATAGTGGACAGTGATTTTACCCTTTTTTCCCAGCAGTTCTTAGCTACCACCTTCTTCAAGAAGTGAGGTACAGGACGTCCTTCCTTATTCCTCATTCTTATTGATGCATTTATTTTTGTGAATGTGATGACATCTCCATCTATACTCTGCACTGTTTCACCTCTCTTGCCTGCACTCAGCTATCACTCCTGCTCCTTCCTCACCCTCTCCTTGTTGCTTGACCCCCTCACCTACTCGCCAACGGTCCAGAATCTCTGGTTACTCCAAATCTGCTTGCTTTAGAATTTCTCTCCTGCCTGTTCACATTTTTTCTTCTCTCTTTAGATGAAGCATTCTCGAACAGTCCTGCATATTAGAGTCATTTGAGGAAGCTTAAAAAACTCCTTTTTCTGGGCACACTCCTATCAATTTAATCAGAACTTCTGTCAGCGAGGCTCGAAAATCAGTATATATATATTTTTCTTTCCCAGATGATTGTGACAGGCAGCCAAGTGTGAAAATCAGGGGCTTAGCTCACTTCCATAAGCTCAGCTATACTCTATCTCACCCCAACTTCTTTGCGGAGGAACAATTTCATAACCAACTGTCATGAGAAATAAACAAACAACAATAGTCTTCTAGTAACCACTCACTTCTCTGTTCTCATTCATAATTAAAATTTTCAAATTATTTTCTATTCATAATGTCCTTCTTTATATCTCCTGTACATCAAGGATCCCAAATTTATGTAGCTCAGATTTCTCTTCTAGCTATAGACACGAGTATTCAATCCCCTGTTGGACCATCAATTGTGATAGCTCATCTGCATCTCAATCATAACATTCGAAGTTTAACGTTTTGTTAATCACCTTACTTGTTCCTCTCCAATAGTGACCATCTCATGAAAGCCCATCTTCATGTACCCATGCACTCAAGCCAGAAAAACCTTGGAGGCATCGCTCACCCTTTCCCATACCAAGACCTAAGTAACCTATTACCATCTGTCCAGACTATACTTAGCATTGGCCTCTCCTCTTCATCTCACTTCCAACCATCATCCATCCATCTCCCTCAGCATCTTCCACCAGGACGTCTGCAGAACCTTCCTTAATGATGACCCAGCTTAGTGTCTTGCCCCTCTCCCATTCATTCTCCACAGTGCAGCCAAATTATTTCATTATAATATGAATAAAATGTGTTACTGAAATCTTCCACTGAAAATCTTCCAATGGCTTCCTTTACCTTAGAAATAAGAATTCATACATACTTACTATGAAGCAGCATCGGCACTCCCTGGGAAGGTGTTATCTTCCAGTTATTCAAATCATTCATTACTTCTCTGAGGCTCATGGTTGTATGTCACTGTTACACAATCCTATACGTACTTTTCTTCATCACTCATCACACTTCAGAATCATAGAATTATTATATATCTGTTTGGATGTTTGATTAGTATCTTTCTTCCCCCATAAATTGTAATTTCACATAATTGTCTGTTTTACTTCTCGTCTTATTCTCAGGGCTTAGCCAAGTCACTGGGCATAGAGCCCCGGGTGAGGACTCGGAGATGATCAACTCTAGTTCTAATCAGTAAGTATTGCAGAAGTAGATAAATAAATTATATGAGGAAGAAGCTATACATTCTCAAGTGTAAAGTGAATTTGAGAAGTTAAATAACTCATGTAACATCTAATAATTGAATTTTTATCTCAGCTTTGCCAGATGTCAACTGTGCATTTAGTTTATGTCTTCACCCCTATTTCTACATCTATAGTATAGAAAAAAAAATTTGAAATTCATACTCAGGACCCTAGTGCAAGTTATCCACTGATAAATAGCAAGCAAGAGAGCAGGGATGAGAAGGGCTATTGAAAAGGCTGGGCCCCTCGGTCCCCTTTCCACACTGTCTCCCACTTAAAGGTCCCACAATCTTTGTCTCTGCCACCTAGAGAGAATACAGGAGTGTGAGGTAATTACATTGAAACACCTGCACTAAATAAAAGGCTTCAGTGGCTGCCTGGCTGGACCTATATCTGCCTGGAGCTGTCGAGTAAATCTGTAACAATGAGGCCGGGACCCTGGGATTTCAGGCGTCGAGGGCTGCAGATGTATGGGTTTGGGGAAGAGAAGTGCAGGCAAAATCTCTAAATTTGGATCACAGACAGCCTCTCCTGCTCCTTCAACCATTTACACCCTGATTGCCTTAGGATTTTGAAGCTCCTAACAAGGTTCTTGCAGAACTCTGTGTGGGAAGAGCTGCAGTCCCAACTCACCTCCGCAGGGCAGCTCTGCTGCAAGGGAGGACGGTGGGGGTGAAGAATTTACCAGGGGGCACACTCAGAAACAACCTCCCCACCTTGATCTCTATAAAGCTGCCTTTAAAGAGTCCCCTGGGCCCAGTTAGTCCTGGGGCTCAGAGGGGGTGGGGTAGCAGGCATTGCACAAAACCTTAAGCGGATGGCTCCCCTGTGCCCTGGAATCTCTCTTCCATAGAGGTTTCAGAGAAATTAAGAATTAGAAGTGTGTTGCCCTTTTATTTTATAGAAGAGGAGGTGAAGCCCAGGAGGAACTCATTCCGGAAGCCAACAAACAGAGCTGGACTCAATCCCAGGCCCTCTGACTCTCGCCGATTCCCAAATTAGAGTTCTTTGTACTAACTATCCCACAACCTAATACACTTCAAAAAGCAAAATAGCAAAACCACTCAAAGCCTAATAACTTATAGTCAGCAAATAGAGGGGTGCGTGGCTGGCTCAGTGGGTAGAGCTCATGACTCTTAATCTCAGACCCACACTGGGCATGGAGCCTACCAAAATCAGCAGATAGAGGGACCACCCTGATTTCCCTGGAAATATACTAGTTTTGGCACCGAAAATCCTGCAGGGGGTGGGGGAAGCCCCTCAGTCCCACAAACTGGGACAGTTTGTCACCCGACATCCAAGTCTGCGAGGACAGGCAGATTGCCAAGACACTAGGGAGAGTCTTTGGTCATCTCATATCACACCCAAACTTCTGGAATGAAGAAACTGAGGCTCTAAGGGGTTAGAGGCTTGCTGACAGAGAACTGGTTATAGAGGCAGGGCGTGAACAGTACTGTCCTGATCCGATTCGATCCCCACTGCCCATGCTGTCTCTTATCACCAGGGTTAGGAGAGGGAGAGAATAGCTGGTATGTTTTGAGCTTTTACCAAGTGTCTGGGACCCTGATAGGTTGTTTGATATAGATTAGTTCATTTAAACATCATTAAAACATGATGAATGCATTTTATTATGCCTAAAATCAGTGCCGGATTATACACATTTTCCATGCAGATGAAAATGGACAAGGTATTCTAAGTAAAGCCTCTCAGACAAGGATATAGGTATAAAGCAGCGTGTTGGTTCAGGAATCGCAGGTAGTTCCATATGGTAAGGCCAAGTAGAAGATATGGTGCTGATATTATTAAGAGACATGTTAAAGCTTTTGGACTTTATCCATAGTCGGTAAGAGACACGGAAGGCTGTGAGTGTTCTACAATCAGACGGAGTCTTTAGGAACATCGTTCTGGTGGTGGTGTAGGAAAAGGAGAGAAAAGACCAATGAACGATGAGATCAGTCTGGAAGACATTGCCCACGGAAGGAAGGGATAAGTAAGGTCCTGAATAAGGTGGCACCAGTGGTGAGGTAGAGTCAAGGTTTGGAAAAATCAAAATCTGGAATTGTCAGGATTTAGTATCAAGTTAGAGATACAGGGTCAATTAAAATAATCATTTCTACCTCAAATTTCACAACATGGCTTAAAGATTCCAACCCCCCTTCCCAAAAAAATGATGTGATAAGCCAATATATGTGTGTGTATATATATGTACAAACACATGTATATATGTATGTATGATATAGTGGAAAATATATATTTAGCAAATTAAAACATTTTAACCAGAAAGTATATGATTTAACACATTAAGAAAATATACATAAAGTTTTCATTAGTACTTTCTGGGAAGTACTATTGCTTACATAATTTTTTTTTATTATTTTACTCATTAATATGATGAAGTATATTGATAAATTTCTGAAAAATGAGTTATTATTTCAATCCTAGAATATATGATGATTATTCTATAACACTAATCATATACACAACTTTTAGTATTTACTCATGTGTTTCCATTTATGTGTTTTGTCAACAGGATTGTTTGCTGATCTAAATTTTTTCTGTACTGTTTATCAAGATTATATTTGCTCTTTTGGATAGCTTTCCAGTTTTACTTATGACTTAAGAGATATAAAAACTAGGGCATCTGGGTGGCTTAGTCAGTTGAGCATATCACTTCGTCTCCAGTCATGATCTCACAGTTCATGAGTTTGAGTCCCACATCAGGTGAACTTGAGGCCACTTTGGGTGAGTCCCGCTTCTCTCTTTCTTCCTCTCTCTCTCTCTCCCCCCTCCTTTTCCTGCCACTTGCTCTTGTGCACCCTCTGTCTCTCAAATTAAATAAATAAATAAATAAATAAAAATTAAGGAAACGATGTATGAAAAGAATAATCTCTTTCTTGAAATGTGGGGAGAAAAGTAAAGGTAACAATCTTGTTCTATATACAACTATAATATGTTGTAATATGTACCAATACATAGTACAATATGTTAGGAATGATGTGAGTAGTAAGTTTTAATTTCTCCCTCATTTCTCAGTTAACTCTTCATGTATTTACATTTTTTATGTTTATTTATTTTGAGAGAGAAGGCATGCACACATGGGTTGGGGAAGGGCAAAGAGAGAGGGAGGGAGAGAATCCCAAGAAGGCTCCATGTTCAGGATGGAGCCCCTGACGGGACTCTTGATCTCACGAGAGTGAGATCATGACTTGAGCCCAAATCAAGAGTCGTTGCTCACCTGACTGAGCCACCGAAGCACCCCATGCGTTTACATTTTGTTATATTCCCTCAAATACCAATTTATTCCAGACTTGAGATTGCTTATACAATGTGTTACTATAATTTGAAAAATATCTCTAGGGGCGCCTGGGTGGCTCAGTCAGTTGGGCATCCGACTTCGGCCCAGGTCATGATCTCATGGTTCACAAGTTCAAGCCCTGCATTGGACTCTGTGCTGACAGCTTGGAGCCTGGAGCCTGCTTCAGATTCTGTGTCTCCCTCTCTCTCTACCCATCCCTCGCTCACACTATGTCTCTATCTCTCAAAAATAAAATAAATAAAAATTTTTTAAAAAGTCTCTAATCCAGTATTATATATGATCCCTGAGTTTATTTTCAATTTGATTAGATTTTTAGAGGTTGGTCTATTTTGACAGCTTAGAAGATTGGTTATTGGATTATTTTAAAACTTTCTCATTCATATCATTCAGCCATTTTAACAATTTTTGTTGATTTTATCTAGTATTTTATTCTTCTATAATGTCTTAAATGCTCAATTTATTAACTTTCTCTTAAAAAAATACCTCCAACTTTTCTTTTAAGTTTATATGTTTATTTTTTTATATTTTATTTTTTAAATAATTTATTGTCAAATTGGTTTCCATACAACACCCAGTGCTCATCCCAACAAGTGCCCTCCTCTGAGCCCATCACCCACTCTACCCCCTCCCACACCCCCCTCTCCCCTCAGTTTGTTCTTAGTCTTTAAGAGTCTCTTATGTTATGTGTTCCTCCCTCTCTGTGGCTTTTTTCCCTCCCCTCTTCCCCTCCCCCCTGGTTTTCTGTTATTTTTGAGAGACAGACCTAACATGATCAGGAGGGATAGAGAAAGAGAGAGACAGAGGAAGAGAAACAATCCCAAGCAGGTTCACACTGTCAGCAAAAAGCCCGACGCTAAACTCGATCTCACAAACCATGTGATCATGACCTGAGCAGAAATCAAGAGTAGGACACTTAATCGGCTGAGCCACCCAGGCGCCCACCACCACTATTTTATAAGACTACGAATTTAGGTAGACTATATCATTGCATATATTTTGTATGTTTTGTCAGGAGCTGTTTCTACTTTCATTCTTTCTTAATAATTAGCTAACA
Source organism: Paguma larvata (assembly GCA_030068075.1). NCBI lineage: Eukaryota > Metazoa > Chordata > Mammalia > Carnivora > Viverridae > Paguma > Paguma larvata. Next base: position 59,438,920 of record CM057831.1, read on the forward strand.
TATGCATTTATATGTTCATATAAATACATATACATTCATATGTGAACACATGCAATTTATGTTATAATATACACCTTACAGAATTGTATCATTATTGAAACCTAGATCACTTAATACAATTTATATTGTAATTGCATTATTTCATCTTTGAAAAGCTAGGTAGTTAGTGTGTATTTTATGAAATAAATACTGGCATATATATATTTGTTCATTTCAACAAATATTGGTTTTCATCATCTCCTTAATTTCTTTTTATTTAAACACTTAACATGAGATCTTAACAAAATCTTAGGTGCACGTTACATCATTGTTGACTCCAGGTAAAATTCTGCACCGCAAACCTCTACAGCTTATTCCTCTTGCTGAACTACACCTTTGTGCCCATCGATTAGTAACTTGTCATTTCCCCTTTCCCCAGCCCCTGGCAACCACCACTCCACTCGTCGATTCTGTGAATTTGACTGTTTTCTGTACCTCATGTGAGTGTATTCATGCAATATTTGTCTTTCTGTGGCTGACTTATTTCACTCAGCATAATGTCCTCAAGGTCATCCACATCGTCACCTAGGGAAGAATATTCTTCTTCCTTAAGGGTAATAGGATTCCACTGTATGGATATGCCCACTTTCTTTATCCATTTCTTGACTGATGGACATTTAGGTTGTTTCCACCTCCAGGCTATTCTAAATAGTGCTGTGACACAGGTGTGCTATCTCTTTGAGATCCTGATTTCAATTCTTCCGGATAAATACCAAAAATTGAGATTGCTGGATCTCATGGGTATGACACAAAAGCACAGGCAACAAAGCCAAAAATAAATAAGTAGGACTACATCAAACTAAAAACCTTCCGCATAACAAAGGAAACAATCGACTGTAAAGGCACCCTTGAAAATATCTGCAAACCATATATCTGATAAAGGGTTATCTTCAAAATATATCAGGGACTCCTACAACTTAATAGCATAAAAAATTCTGATTTTAAGATGGTATAAAGAGTAGAGTAAGCATTTCTCCAAAGAAGACCCACAAATGGTCAACAGAACTTACAATAGCTCAATATCACTCATCATTAGGGAAATGCAGATTGAAAGTACAATGAGGTATCAACTCCTACCTTCCGAGATGGCTATCGCTTAAAACACAAACAAAAAAAATAACTATGACAAATATGTAGGGAAATATGGACTCCTGCACGATATTGGGATCGTATGATACCTCCACTATGGAAAACAGTATGGAGATTCCTGAAAACATTAAAAGTAGAGCTACCTTTGGTATAATCTCAGGAATGCCTTCCTTTACCCATTTTGACAGTGTCTCCATGGTAGTAAGCAATTTCCTTTGTGATGAATCACTTTCAACATGGATAACAAAAACATATTGAGATAAAATGAGGGACTGATTATGAAGATGTATATTCTTGGATTAAAAGGGAGGAAAATTGAGAAAGCTTTGTTTTCACTAAATTCTGACCCAGTTAATCTTGTCAAATCTGTTGGCTTATGTCTTAACTAATGTCAGGCAGTCATCAAACACATGGTGGCAGAAATCCTAATATTGGTTAGTGACTCAAAAGAAATGTAAAAAGCTTTGTCCAAGTACTTTTTGAAAACACAAATTTGTGGACTAAGAATAAACATCCTCTGAGTCTTGGAATTTCACATGTCTCCTACTTAAAACTTTCTTCCCAGCAGTATTTTGCAAAGCCTCCGACGAATCTCTTTGGTTTTGATGGAATAGATGATGGGGTTGAGCATAGGAGGCACAAAGAGATAGATCAGGGACATGAGCGTGTGTACATACTGTGGGGCATGCCTCCCATAGCGAGCAACCATGGACACACCAACCATGGGCACATAGAACATGAGCACGGCACACAGGTGTGACACACACGTATTGAGTGTCTTAAGTCTTTCCTCCCGGGATGCGATGGCAAGTACAGAGCGCAGTATGAGCAGGTAAGAGAGGAGAATGAGTAGAGAATCCAGACCAAAGTTAGAGACGACAATGAATTGACCATAAATATTATTGATGGTGACGTCACCACAGGGCAAGCGAATCAGATCTGGATGCAGGCAGTAAGCATGGGAGAGTACATTGGCCTTGCAGAAGGGCAACCTCTTCAGAAGGAAAGGCAGTGGGAAAACCATGCAGAAACTGCGGATGACAACTGCCATGCCCATGCGCACCACACAGGCCCCCGTGAGAACTGTGGCATAGCGCAGTGGGTTACAGATGGCCACGTAGCGGTCAAAGCTCATAACCAGCAGAATCCCAGACTCTATGAAGGAGAAGAGGTGGATAAAGAACATTTGAGCCATGCAAGAATCAAAGCTGATCTTCTGTAAGTGGAAGCAAAATGTGGCCAATACTGTGGGCAGTGTGGAAAAGGACACACCGAGGTCATTAACTGATAGCAGGGACAAGAAATAGTACATAGGCTGATGCAAACTCTGTTCCTCCTTGATAATGAAAAGGATAAGGGCATTGCCCACAATGGAGACCGCGTAGAGGGTACCAAGGAGCAGAAACACCCAGTGCTGGGAGGTCTCCAGTGCTGGAAACCCTGTCAGGGTGAAGGGAGGCAACTCTGACCTGTTGTCTGGATTACCTCTCATGGTGGCATTACTGCTTAGACTCTAGGACCACTGTCCTGTAAAGAAGATAAACATACAGTTTAACTCATGACCTAGACCCAAGGACTCTCATATGTCATCCTGCCCCTTATTTGTATCATTATTCTATCTTGCTCACCAAATCATTCATCCTTCTCTCTTATTGTCAGCACGATCTCTGTAATTGTCTGAGTCTTGTTTACCCAGCTGGCTAAACAGGTCACATTGCCTTCTTTACACCGGTAACAAACACCGGTAACAAAGCAGAAGAATGTGCTTCTTCTCACATTCAAAACTATGAACTCTTTTCAACAATTCCTGGGCATCACTTTGTTCAAGACCTAAGACCAAATTGTCTTGATCACTACCTCCTTGACTATTCTTCCCTCTTCCTGAACATTTCACTTAGTCATCAAACCATAAACTTTTCCCTCCCACTCTCTCATGCTTCTAAACATTTTCTACCTTACTATGATTCTCCAGCTTCTGCATTCCTGTATAGCCTGTCAGTTCTTCTATCCATCCATCGTGACAAAATATAAATGGATACAAAGAGGTGGTCAGTACTAAATCAGTAGTTCTGGTTTCAATCCTCAAAATATCCTTCCTTGTACCTCAGGATACCAAGATTGTTTTCCTTGCCGCTATCCAAACACGAATCTCAGCTCCTCAGCTCCGTGAGGCATCCCTGAATGTGAGAACATACCCATTCAATCCAGCTTCCAGAGCCCAGGACCACCGAGGCCCTCTGCCATGAATATTTGCTGGTCACACCATTAGAGGCAAAGTATATCCCTGCTACCATGTTCATAGCTACAGGTTTCTCTCTCCTTTCATACCCATGTCTCTGCCCACCCTGAATTATAGCTTTGTGAATCCTGTCTTTCCTCCTGACTCACCAGCTCCAAGAACTTAGCCGTGACTCTTGCTCATTGTTGACTCCCTTCTGTGCTTAGGACAAGGTCATGCACATGAGACGTACTCACTGAGTCACTCACTGATCGCTTCTGGGTTTTTGTTCTCTTGGTTGTAAACTGGAGATGCTAAGAAACTGAGCTAAGAAGGTTGTGGAGATCCAAAAGTGGACAGCTGTGGAAACTTTCAGGACTTTGCAACATGAGTTCTATAGCCTGCTGTCTGCCTTCATCTCCATCGGCTCATCTCCCTTTGCCAAACCCCCATCAGACTCAGGACTCTTCTATCCTCTCTTCTCAGGATGCATTTCCTCCTTTATATTGTATTCTGAGTACCACTTTGCCTTCCCTGCCTGAAAACTCTTCCTAAACATTTGTGTTTGTATCTTCATGAGATGTGCAGACTCCCTTGATTTTAGAGTTTCTTAGCACTAAGTAAGGTCCTGCCAAGTGGTATCAAAGGCATCCAGTGTCTTCTTATATATGCGCCTCATACCCACTATTCTGAGAAAAGTGAGGGGGAGTTTGTTCACACCAAGGCATCTATATCCAAGTTTAGATTGATGGGGTACCCCTGCTGTGAAAGTCATGTCAGAAACAGAAAGCATCGGAGGATTCTAGAGAACAAGAGCTACTGAATAAAAATACAGAACTGAGAAGACGGTAAAAGTGAAAGTGGACAGGAAATAAAATGACTTGACCAAATTACAGAGAGCCTCTCCTCCTTCTGACTGTCCTATTGTAGCACTCAGAATTTCTAAGTTAGGGGCAGAGTACCTTAAGGCTTGAGATTGGAGCATCTGACACCCCATTTTACCTACCTGAGAGAGCTCTGCACATGGAAGGTGCAGAAGAAGGAAGAGTAGTGGTGGGGGCCCTGCATGCCTTCCACTAACCCCTAACCAGCAACCTGTGCCAACTCCCTGACCTGACTATATACGGTTGCATCCAGGAATTCCCCTGAGTTTATACCCGCCCAGGTCCTCATGGACTGCTGGAAATATGGACCATGTACACATCTAGTTTACAGTCAAAGAAATCGGAGTTTGAAAGAAGCGCTCAGATACCTAATGTATCCTAATGTATTTCCAGATACCTGGAAGCAGCTAGGCTAAAAAGCAGTAACTTTTCAAAACTCCCACTCATACATGAGTCAGACCAAAGGAATCAGTGTGTCACCTAATGTACGTCAAGACCTTCTTGCAGTCACACTGATTGTCATGGGAAAATGTCAGGAAATCACCAGAGCCCTGATCAATATTCATGGGTTTATCAGTATCCTGAGTCTACTGGCCCTTTGTCATAAGTCTCTTTAAATTTTCCCTTATGAAAAGAAAAAAATTACCATCTTTTCATTTACAACAAGTTAACAATTCTTACCCTAAAGTTTCATGGTATAAGGTGTATGTTAATAAAAGTAACTATAAATGGAGTCATTCGTTCAACAGTCGACATGTTTTTAGTCTTTGGGAATGTGAAGATGAAATAGCATTAAGAATTCATAGTCGAGTGGGGGAGAATCCTAAGGAAACACCTCATCTGTACTTCAGTGAATGCAATGACAAAAAATGCAATGCAGAGTTTATGAAAGAATAAAGTTGGGGAAATTGTAATATTCTAGGGCAACCATAAAAGGATTTTCAGATGTAAATCTTGCTTTTCAAATTATGAGCAGATATTTAAGTGAATGGAGTAGGCAGTATGTCTCCCACAGGGATGTCCAAGTTTGGTACCTATGAATGGCTACTCTTCATGGCAAAAGGGACTTTGAAGATATAATTAAAATTACGGACCCTTGGGGTGCCTGGGTAGCTCAGTAGGTTAAGCATCTGACTTCGGCTCAGGTCATGATCTCATGGTTCATGGGTTCAAGCTCCGCATCGTGCTCTATGCTGACAGCTCAGAGCCTGAAGCCTGCTTCGGATTCTGTGTCTCTGCCTTTCTCTCCTCCTCCCCTACTGGTCTCTATCACTCACTCTCTCTCAAAAATAAATGAACATTAAATAATTTTTAAAAAAAGACTATGGACACCAAAAAAATTTTTTGGGGGGGGGGTGACTTGGGTTGACCCAACTAATTCACATAAGTCCTTAGAAACTATGAACTTTCTCAGGATGGAACCAGATAAATGTGGCATGAAAATCAGAGAGATTGAAAGTATGAGAGGCACATGGCCCACAATTACTGGAGGGAGCTGAATGAATAGTATAGGAGTAGTAGGGACAGACTTTAGGAGCAAATACCAGCCCCTGGATAATAGCCAGCAAGCAAGTTGAAACTTCAGTCCTACTTTTACAAGGAACCGAATTCAACCAACAACTTAAATGAGCTTCGAAGCAGCTGCTGCCCCAGAGCCTTCAGTAAGGACCTCAGCCTTGCCATCCGTCTGATTGCCTTGACAGACCCTAAACATTCAGAGTTTCCGCACTTCTGTCCTATAGAAACAATGAGAAAAGAGGTTTTATTGTTTTAAGTTGGTAGGTTTGTGATCATTTCTGACAGCGGCCAGATAAAATGAACACAGGGAGTCTCAGGCAGAAGGGAGAAGATGAGGAGAGAACAAAAGAAGGATCATTTCTGGGAGATGAGAAAACTGAAACGCAGGTATGAAGGCTTGAAGAGCAACACTGGAGAGGAGAATGGGAGACAGAACAAGGAAGGGTTGAGGAGGCTTAAAAACTAAGCTGGAAATGAGTAGAAATCAATTCATCAAAGTCAGACAATATATAGTCTCAATGGAGAGTCCAAGAAACTTGGAGAAGAGTGACATTTATGTCTTTGCTATACACAGGAGAAAGAAATGTTAAAAACAAGACACCATCCCAACATGGAGTCCCTTAGGCTAAGCCCCACATTGCAAATAGAGACTTAGTTACAGATTTGCTATTCCAGGAATGGAACCTTAAACCAGTCCAAAAGGAATCCCCTGACTGGCACCTGGAAAGCAATCTGCCTGATGGATTTTAGTCATTCCCTCAAGGAAGGTAACCTTTCAATAACCAAACCACTTTTTTGCCTAGTAAAACTTCCTTGTTTCTTCAGTCTACATCAGTTGCTTCTCAGGTGTCTCATGCAAATAGCAGCAAGGAATCTGTCCTACTCTTCTCCTGGGGTTGGAATTCCATTTCCTGGATCACGTATCTTCCCTTTTTTCAGCATCCCTATTTGTTTGCTAGGGGACTTTCTTCCTGACACTTTATTTGAAGGAAAACATTATTAAATTGCATACCATTTTTTCACGTCTATGCAACACTGCTTTTTTCTCCTTTCTCTGCTTGTAGAAAACCTTTCTGTGTCATCCATTGTGCTAAGTACCCTACATGTTTGGTAGCAATCCCGCTGCATGTATGTGTGAGGAGGGAGGGTTCCCCTCAACATCCAAGCAATTCTCTGATATCAGCTTGCTGTTCTATAATCAACTCAATTCTAACAACTGTCTACCCAGAGTTAGCCTCAGATCCAACATGCTGAAAGCTCAATCCCACAAGACTGCCCTTGCTTCAGATGCCGGTAACAAGCCAAGGTTGTTACATGTGCTTCTGTTTGACAGGCTACAGATTGGAGTTCCCATGACCCTCTCCTTGGACTTCAGACACCAGTTATAAGTCCAGATTGTTACTTGTACTTCTGAGAAATTGGCTATAAATCAGAGGTTCCCATGACCTGCTCCTTGGGTTCTATTAATTTGTTAGAGGACCTCACAGAACTCAGGAAACACCATTTACTCACTAGATTACCAGCTTATTACAACAGATACTAACTGATGTTCAATTAATCAACATCAAATGAAGAGATACACAGAGCAAGGTCCTGAACTAGGGAATCTTCTATCCTCATGACATTTGGGGCCTGGCACAGCAACATAGGAAATGTTCTTTTGTCCTAATAAGAAAGATTTCCAAGCCTCCTCCTTTGGGGATTTTGTGAAGGCTTCATTACATAGCTGTGATTGATTAAAACATTGGCCACTGGTGATCAATTCGGCTTCCAGGCTCCTCCCCTCCTTAGAAATTACAGGATGAGACTGAAAGTTCCACCCCTCTACTTGTGGTTGTTTCCTCTGGCAACCAGCCCTTATCCTGATGTGCCTGCCCCAAGTCAACTCATTAACACAAGCACAGTTGTTGGTGGAAGGAAGCTTGTTATTAATAAAACATTCATTCCAGTTTTATGGCTCAAAAGTGTTTTCAGGAACTGAGAACAAGAGACCAAATGCTATAACCAAAGATGTTGCCATTGCTCTTATCCCTCCGGAAATCCCAAGGGTTTGGGGAGCTGTGAGCCACTAGCTGTGGACAAAGTTGAATATCTATGAGAACTATATATTTGGTCATCTGAATGACCAAATGTGTACCTCTTATGAATCACAATATTGCACACGCTCACAAAAAACATATCTTATTTTGGGATACATAACTATAAAATGATACCAAGTCATGATCCTCTTCACTTTCCTGGGTAGAAGTATAGTCACATATTTTGCAAGGGGCTAATGATGGACATTTCCTCTCTAGGAAACAGAAAATAGCAAGCAGATAAGACCATATATGTCTGGGTTTTTTTCATTGCTCTGAAATCATGAAGTCCAACCTGATCTTTATTTTTCTATGTCCACCCTAGATGTGTTAAAAGTAGGAGGACAAGAGGGAGTCCCTTGCTATATGTTTGTGAGGGTCCTCAATGAAAGCACTTTATGAGATGGAGGTATCCCAATACATACCTCACATAGCAGTGTGAGGTGTGCTAGGTAGAACCTAAGGGAGGTAGGCACAGAAACGGACTCTGGGACCTCAACTGAAGCTTCAAAATTGTGTAAAAGGTGCCCAGATTGGATCCAGTGATACATCCTATGCCCTATACTCCTCCAATGTGTGTGTCCACAAGGTTCTCACTGAACCAGCACCAACAGGAGAATCCCTTAAACTTCTGTTCCATAAAATAAATATCCTGGCATTTGCTTCCAACAACTGAAGCAGACACCGAGACTTGGATGGTCTTCGGATGGACTTCCATCTCATTACAAGTAGGTGACCTTGGTTTTGCTTAAAGAGACCAGGCACAATTCATGTCACAAGCAGAGGCTAAAGAAGCCAAGAGCTCAGATCAAAAATGTATGGTGACCTGGATACCCAGAGCCCTGGGAATCTGTTGGAGTAATCACAGTTCTCTTCAGAAAAGCTGCTTTGTCAGTTCTTATTTTAATATTTTTTATTTTATTTTTGAGATAGAGAGAGAGACAGAGTATGAGCAGGGGAGGGGCTTAGAGAGGGAGACACAGAATCTGAAGCAGGCTCCAGGCTCTGAGCTGTCAGCACAGAGCCTGACACTGGGCTCAAACCCACGATCTGCAAAATCATGACCTGAGCTGAAGTCAGACACACTAACCGACTGAGCCACCCAGGCGCCCCTGCCATTTCTTATTTTAAAAACTTGTTCTAGGGGCGTCTAGGTGGCTCAGTCGGTTAGTGCCGACTTCGGTTCAGGTCATGATCTCGTGGTTCATGAGTTCAAGCCCCACGTCAGGTTCTGTGCTGGCAGCTCAGAGCCTGGAAACGGCTTTGGATTCTGTGTCTCCCTCTCTAAGCCCCTCCTCTGCTCACACTGTCTCTCTTGCTCTCTCTCTCCCTCTCTCTCTCTCAAAAATAAATAAACATTAAAACAAAAACACTTGTTCTAAATCCAGTTGTCTAATGGGATCTACACAAAGTTGGCTACGTCTTTGTGCGCCTGTCCCGCAGAACACTGTATAACTGTTGTGCTTGTAATATCTAAGCACCTTTGTAAGTTAATGAAATTAGTTTAATAAGTCACCATTTATATCTTACTTTAATCATGTTGCTTCATGACAGGGTATCACTTTTGCCTGCAGAGAAGGACTAAATAATAACCAGCACTTAAGAGTGAAGTCTCTGTAAGTTCAGCTGAGTGGAAAATTCTCATCAGGAAAGACGCAAACAAGATTTCAGCAAGTGTGGAAATACGTGCATATGCAAGTATGTGAGCAGGTGTGTGTGTGTGCACGCGCGCGCACGTATATGGGGGGGTGGAGTGGGGGTAAATTAATTTAACATACTTCCAGAGGTCCTTCCTGCCCTGTCAGTCCAGGATTCTACCATGATTCCTCTGTCATCCCAGACGGTGTTGACCTTAAAATGACCATGTGTAGGGAGGTGGTTTTCTCCTCCCCTCTACAGCCTTCCTCCCCTGCCCAGCAGAACCTTCCTTGAAAGTCTGTTTAGGTCCCCCGGGATGTTGTTGCAGAGTATTCAAGGGTGCGTCTGAGCCAGAAGGAAGGTCCAGTGGATTTGGTAGGTCATCTTCGAGAACTGTGAGTCGAGAGATTACGTCCATCATCAGGACAGAATATTTCCATCTGTAGGTCATCGTGACAGACTATTTTCATGAGCTTTAAAGTCTGCATACAAATCCATCGGCCCTCATTCTTGCCTCATTCTGACCTTTACACATGATCTTTTAAGTTGCCTCCGAGTCCTTTAAAGCACAGAATAATTAAACCCCGTGTGGATCCAAACTCCATTCTATTCTAGTTAATTTTCCAATCATTTGCTCCAGGCCATGTCAGTGCCACTTCTTAGCCTTGCTTTGGACCTCAACCATTCATGTATCCACATTCATTCAACAGGCATTTCTGGCTATTTTTATTTACTATGATCTTTGCTTTATGTCCATATTTACCAAAACTATCTTTGTTCGCCAATTCCTGACAGGAGCCCACACCTTACAGTGAGATTGCCTCCACACATGCCTGTCTCCCTCACAGCCAGGGTCAGGCACCTCCACACCAAGACAAGACCGTCATTTCTCCTTTAGCAGATCCAAGGGGAAGTAAAATTTAGAGGGATAATTTTCTACCAGCCTCGAGCTTTTCTCTGATGGAGACTGGAACCCATTTGTCACTGGGAATTTCCTGACAGTGGCCACATGTTGATTTTCAGGCAGATCTTTGGCCACCTGAATCTGTGAGCTCTGTTTTCTTCTTCCCTTCCCTCGGTCTCCAGGAGACTCTCCACTATCATGTGACCTCACTAGCTTGTTTCTAAGTTTTCAGGTAGCACTGATCCCACGGGATGAAATTGCAATATGAAGAACCCTAATAGCTCTCTGGAGTTCTTACCTGCAACGTTCATTCTGGCTGGCATCCCAGGGCTGGAGGCAGAGCACATCTGGATTTCCATCCCCTTCTGCCTGATGTACATCATCATCTTCCTTGGGAACGGCACCATCCTTCACGTCATCAGGACAGACACTGCCCTACACCAGCCCATGTACCTCTTTCTCGCCATGTTGGCACTGGCTGAGGTTGGCGTCTCCGCATCCACTCTGCCTACGGTGCTAGGCGTCTTCCTTTTTGGCACCACTGAGATTACTTTTGATGTATGCCTTTTTCAGATGTTCTTCATCCATTCGTTCTCCATTATGGAGTCAGCCGTGTTGCTGGCCATGTCTGTGGACCGATTTGTGGCCATCTATAGCCCACTGCGCTACACAGCCATTCTAACCCTGCCCCGTATCTTTGGCACAGGAGCTGTCATGGGGCTGAAAAGCATTACGCTCACGGCCCCGTTAACCAAGCTGTTAAGGCGCCTGCCCTTCTGTGGCCATAACGTCCTCTCCCATTCCTATTGCCTCCACCTCAACCTTATCCATCTACCCTGTGGGGACATTCCGACCAACAATATCTACGGGCTTTTCGTTGTTACCACCATTTTTGGGCTGGATTCACTGCTTATCGTCATCTCCTATGGGCTCATACTCCACACAGTACTATCACCACTGGGGAGGGGCAGAGGAAGGCACGCAACACATGTGGCTCACATATCTGTGCTTTGCTCGCTTACCAGGTACCTATGATTGACTTAATTATGGTGTACCACTTTGAACACCTCGTGTCCCCTTTACTGCACGCTATGAGGGCCAATGCTTACCTCTTCTTTCCACCTGTTGTTGACCCCATTTTCTACAGCATTAAGACCAAAGAGATCCATCGTGCATTGTCTGAATGGGTTTACTGATGCTCCAAGAACAAAAGACCCTGCAGGAGCCAGGCAGAGATCCTTGGTCAGCTGGGTGCCATTTAGGCCCCCGGGGTATGGGATCCTCTAAGACATGGGGTTTTGAATCCCAGGGAGACAGTGTTGCTGAACAAAAGAGGCCTCCCGTGCCCACACTGCTCTGGGAAGGCTCCCTGAATAGCGCAGTTTGGGTCTCTTTGTCCCAGGAGGAGAGATTGGGGGCATCACCATTTTCCTCCCCAACACAACCAGTGTGGAGCTACAGAAATGGGACAGCGGCCCCTAGTGGAGGAGGGACCCATTACACCAAACCTCGCCCCTCTGACCAGTAATTGCTTATCTATCAGAGTGAGATGGACACTCACCCAACCAGTCAGCCCCTCTGAAGACAAGTACAGCCGCTGTCTCCAAAGCACAAACAGATAACTGTCCTGAGGTTTTGTGTGTTAGTATGGTTTTTTTTATTATTATTATTTTTGTTGTTGCTGTTGGTTTTCTTGTTTCCTCTTTCTTTTTTCATTGTGATTATTTTTTCTTCTTTTATTTCCTTCTCTTCACTTTTTCCTGCCTTATTTTCTACTCTCCTATTTTTTTTTCTTACCCCCCCCCCCGCCATGGATTTAGCCTTACAGTTTCTGATTTGATTTTTGGTCAATTCTTATTATATATTTTTCATTCTTTCTTCCTTTCTTTCTTTTTCTATGTCCTGGTTGTTTCTTTAGTCAGGCATTTTTACTATATTCTTTTCACACCTTTAATGTATTTCTTTCTTCTTTATTTTCCTCTCTCTCTCTCTCTCTCTCAATTAAGCCCTATAAATTCTTTGATTCTCTGCCTGGTCTTTTCATCTGATCCTATCATTTCTCTTTTAGTTTGGGATAAGGTTCCATCCCCCCACTCCTCTTTTCTAGTGTTGCTTCAAGGAACAAATCAAAGCATACCTGGTGGAAAGTCTAACCCACCAGTGCAAGTAGTGAGATAACGCACCCACGACACAACTACAGAGTGCACGTAAAACGCTCCAAACACACTTCCTGAAGTGCCAGGCCCTGGACAGTGTAAGACCCCTTTTTAATATAGTAGTGCTCATAGGTGCAGGACACATAACAACCTATTAAAACATGTAAAGGCCAGAAAACCACCCAAAATGGCAAAACAGAAGAATTCTCCTCAAAAGAAATTCCAGGAAGAAATGACAGCCAGAGAATTGCTCAAAAATGATATAAACAATATATCTGATCAAGAATTTAGAATAATAGTCACAAGACTAGTAGTTGGGCTTGAAAAAAGTATATAAGACAGCAGAGAATCTAGTGCTGCAGAGATCAAGGAATATGAAACAGTCATGAGGAATTAAGAAATTAAGAATTATTTGCACCTGTAAATGAGGTGCAAAATAAACCTGATGCAGTAACAACAAGGATGGGAGAAGCAGAGGAAAGAATAGGTGAAATAGAAGACAAAATTATAGAAAATGACAAAGCTGAGAAAAGGCAAGAAAGAAAATTATTACACCACAAGAGGAGACTCAGAGACCTAAGTGATTCAGGGAAATAAAATAATATTCGTATCATAGAAGTTCCAAAATAGGAAGAGAGAGAGAAAGAGGCAGAAGGTTTATTTGAACAAATTATAGCTGAGAACTTCCCTAATCTGGGGAAGGAAATAGGAATCCCTTTGGAATCAACAAAACAGATCAACATCAAGACATATCATAGTGAAACTGGCAAAATACAAAGATAAAGAGAGAGTTCTGAAAGAAGCTAGAGACAAAAGGGCCTCAAGCTACATGGGTAGACACATAAGGGTAGGAGCAGACCTATCCGCAGTAACTTGACAGGCCAGAAGGGAGTGGCAGCAATAACTCTATGCGTTGAATAGAAAAACTCTGCAGGGGCACCTGGGTGGCTCAGTCGGTTGAGTGTCCGACTTCGGCTCAGGTCATGATCTCGCGGTGGGTGAGTTCGAGCCCCGCGTCGGGCTCTGTGCTGACAGCTCAGAGCCTGGAGCCTGCTTCACATTCTGTGTCTCCCTCTCTCTCTTCCCCTCCCCCACTCATGCTCTGTCTCTCTCTATCTCAAAAATAAACATTAAAAAAAAAAATTTTTAAAAAAAAAGAAAAAGAAAAACTCTGCAGCCAAGAATTCTTTATCCAGCAAGGCTGTCATTCAGAATAGAAGGAGATAAAAGCTTTCCCAGATAGACGAAACCTAAAGGAGTTCATGACCACTAAAGCAGCCCTGCAGGAGATCCTAAAGGGGGACTCTGTGAGTGGAATATAGTAAGGAAAGGACCAGACACTACGCCACAAGCCCAAAACCTACAGATAACACAATGACACTAAATCCATATCTTTCAATCATCACTCTGAATGTAAATGGACTAAATGCCCCAATCAAAAGACACAGGGTATCAGAATGGATAAAAAACCAAGATCTATCTATATGCTGCCAAAAAGAGACTCATTTTAGACCTGAGGACACCTGCTAACTAGATTTTAAAACAAAGATTCTAATAAGAGATAAAGAAGGTTATCATATAATTAAGGGATCTACTTGACAAGAAGAGCTAAAAATTATAAATGTTCATGTTCCCAGTGAAACACCCAAATATATGAATCGGTTAATCACAAACATAAACAAATGTATAGAGAACAATTCCGTGATTGTAGGGGACTTTAATACTCTTCTTACAGCAATTTTCTAGGCAGAAAATCAGTAAGGAAACAATTGCTCTGAATGACACAGTGGACCAGATAGACTTAACAGATATATTCAGATCTATTTATCCAAAAGCAGCAGAACAAACATTCTTCTCAAGTGCACATGGAACATTTTTCAAAATAGATCGCATACTGGGTCACAAAATAGAATACAAAACAACTGAGATCATATCATGCCTATTTTCAGATCACAATGCTTTGAAACTTGAAATCAACTGCAAGAAAAATTCTGGAAAGACTCCATGTACATGGAAGTTAAGGAACGTCCTACTAAAGAATGAATGGGTCAACCAGGAAATTAAAGAAGAACTTTTTTTTTTAATATTTATTTATTTTTGAGCGAGAGAGAGAGAGAGAGAGAGAGAGAGACAGACAGAGCATGAGTGGGGTAGGGGCACAGACAGAGAGGGAGACACAGAATCCAAAACAGGCTCCAGGCTCTGAGCTGTCAGCACAGAGCCCGATGTGGGGCTCAAACTTGGGAACGGTGAGATCATGACCTGAGCCAAAGTCAGACGCTAACTGACTGAGCCACCCAGGCGCCCCTTAAAGGAGAACTTAAATGAAAGCAAATGAAAATGAAAATATGACAGTCCAAACCCTTTTGGATGCAGCAAAGGCAATCCTAAGAGGAAAATACATCACAATCCAGGCTTATCTCAAGAAGCAAGAAAAATAACGAGTAAGAATTTAAGCTCACATCTAAAGGAACTAGAAACACAGCAGCAAAAAAAAAACCCAAACCAGCAGAAGAAGAGAAATAATAAGGATTAGAGCAATAATAAACAATATAGAATCCAAAAAAACAAAAAACAAAAACAAACAAAAAAAAAAAAGCACAGTAGAACAGATCAATGAATCTAAGCGCTGGTGTTTTGAAAGAATAAATAAAATTGATAAACCCCTAGCCAGACTTCTCAAAAAGAAAAGAAAGAGGACCCAAATAGATTAAATCACGAATGAAAGAGGAGAGATCACAACCAACACCACAGTGATACAAACAATTATTAGCAAATACTATGAAAAATTATGTCAACAAACTGGATAATCTGGAAGAAATGGACAAATTCGTAGACACCACACACTATCTAAACACAAATGGGAAGAAATAGAAAGCTTGAACAGACCCATAACCAGCAGAGAAAGTGAATAGGTTATCAAAACTCTCCCAACAAATAAAAGTCCTATGCCAGATGGCTTCTCAGGGGAATTCTACCAGACATTTAAAGCAGAAAATGGGTGATGGGCAATTAGGAGGGCACTTGTTGGGATTTGCACTGGGTGTTTTATGTAAGTAATGAATCGTGGGAGTCTGTTGCTGAAGAGAAGACAACACCATATATACTGTATGTTCGCTAACTTGACAATAAATTATCTAAAAATAAATAGATAAAAAAATAAATAACATAAAAAATAAAAGTAAAATAACACAATAACCAATAACATCTTTTTCTGATTTTCTAACAGAAAACAATAGAAGAAAAAAGGCAATGGAGTGATATCTGAAACAAAATGGATGCCAATATGTATTCTATATAAAGATACATACTATCCTTCACAATTAGAAGCCAAAAAAATCCAGAGAATCCATCACTAATGCTAATTTTTAAAAATTTTTCATTATTTATTTATTTATTTTTAAATGTCAATTAATCCTATTATGGTATCTCTATTTTTTTTTCTTTCTTTCAGAGAGAGAGAGCGTGAGTGAGGGAGATGGGCAGAGGGAGAGAGAGAATATAAGCAGGCTCCACACTGAGCATGGAACCCAACACAGGGCTCATCCCACGACCCTGGGATCATGACCTGAGCCAAAATCAAGAGTAGGACCCTTAACCTACTGAACCACCCAGGTGACCTGCTAACGCGAAATTCAAGGGCAATCATCTGATAGAGTATGGGGCTGCAAGAAGCAACACGGAACAATACCTGGGTAAATGTAAATAAAGATTGATGGTATGAAAAACTATAATATTTTGTATTCTTAAATTAGCAACGATTAAATACAGATCACCAGAAGGACAGAAGATGGGAAGAGGTAAGTGGAACTAAATTAGTTTTCAATGCCTGTATGGTCTACTAAGTAGTAGAAATCTAATATAAATTAGACAACGTATTAATCAGCTCGGGTTGCCATAAACACCACAGACTTACCGTACACAACAGAAAGTTATTTCTCACAGTTTTGGAAACTGAGGTCAAGGAAGAGGTGCCAGCAGATTTGGTTCCTGGCAAAGATTTTTTTCCTGGATTGCAGATAGCCACCTTCCTGCTGAGTCCTCACATGGTGGGGACAGAGAGAACTCCAATCTCCCTTCCTCTTCTCATAAGGACACTAATCCCATAATGCAGGCCTCACTCTCATGACCCCATCTAAACCTAATTACTTCTCAAAGACCCACTTCCTAATACCTTCGTATTGAGGTTTAGGGACCAAATATTCAATCCATAACACTTGACAAGTAAAGATCCCTATTTTAATCTCTCTGAAAACCATTAAAAATTGGTGAAATACTATTCAACCCAAATCTTACATAAATGAAAATATAATAATGAAACAGGAAGTAATCTAAGATAAAAGAAGATATGAGAAAGAGTATGATAACTTTGAATAAATGGTAAGATGGCAAATTTAAAAGCATTCAAATCATTTAATTTATTGAAAATAAATAGATAATACTCTAATTAAAAGCCAAGTATTGTCACACAGAACTAAAAGTGTATGGTCTTCTTTTCAGAGCTATCTAAAAGCTCTGAAAGCTTAAGATAAGAATACAGAAACATTTCAAGTAAAGATATGCAGAAAGATATTCCCTGTAATCACCAACTAAAAGAAACTTGGGATAGCTTTACTTAATAGCAGATAAAGTACTCGTCAAGACAAAAGCATTATCAGCAATAAGCGGGGCATTTCATAATATAAGTCATGTGCAAGATGGGTAAAAAGTTTCTAGATTTTAAATACAGAACAAAATACATAGAGCACAAGTTATGAGAACCCCCAAAAGAAGCAGATATTTCCATAATCATAACAAAAGATTTTACCTTTCATAGTAACTGACATAATAAGCCAAAAATTAAAAATCAAATTGATTTAAAAGAATTGGAAAAAAGAGGAGAGAGGGAAACAAACCACAAGAGACCCTTAAGAAGAGAGAACACACCGAAGGTTGATGGAGGGAGGTGGGTGGAGGGAAGGGCAGGATGGGTGATGGGTATTAAGGAAGGCATTGTTTTGATGAGCGCTGGGTGTTGTATACAAGTGATGAATCACTGAATTCTACTCCTGAAATCAATATTGCACTGTATGTTAACTAACTGAAATTTAAATAAGAATTAAAAAAAAAAGAGTTGGAAAACATGATTTAAAACCTTGATCTAATTAGTGTTTAAAGAAAAAGAAAACATCAACTAACGCACACTACACATTCCTCTCAAGTGCATATGCAACAACCTAGTAGTATCTAATTTCTTGAACTGAATTAAGGATACAGGATCTATTCATTTTGCAATCATTAGTAAGCTCCATCCTTAAAATGTGAGTGCATTTACCTATGAATGTTATAACCTAACAAAAATGTGCATAAAAAGGAATCTGACATTCTGAGAGGGTGATAATCACGTGCTTGTGTGGTGAGGATGAGTGAATCTTCACATCTAATTCATCCCTACATTGATTTTCATAAAATCCCAAGTTTTGGGTCCTTTCACACAAAATCTCCAGTTCTGAGTCCCATACACTTGCTTTCCTGAATTCCGAATACCTAGAATTCAGGCAGCTTTCAGAGTTAGAATTGCTACATTTCTCGCTCACTTGTTCATCTGCAGTCAATTAGGTTTTGTATTTCCTTGCTCTATGAAATCTGTTACTGGTCTTCTCCATGCTTTCTAGATTCCATTTTTGAAAACTTTCCTACCTTCCCAGACATTGTTTCTGTCACTGTGAGTCGTACTTGTGTTATTAGTAATACTTGAAACAATTATATTTGTTCAACCTATCTGGTTTCTAGAGTTTATTTACATATTTTTTCCTTTTCTGTCTTCTATCAGATTTACAATATTTTAAAAATTATTTTCCCTATTCGTTTTGGAGTTATAAACTGTACTTTTATTCTATGACTAAAATGTAAACGTATATAGTTTACAAAGTCAAAAGTTATTCAAAATGTCTTTCATCATCGAATAAGCAAAGGATATAGCATTCTTTAAATTACCATTCAATCCCTCCTGTTGTCATTTGTGACCACATTTTAGTGTAAATATTATTGACAATGTTAGACTTCCACAAAATTGAAATATAGTTGGCAATGTCAGAGATTTGAAAAGTTGAGTTTTTCCTATTGAATATTATATATATATATATGTGTATACATATATATATATATATACATTCACTACAGTGTCTATTTCAGTTATTCTGGTTTCCCTTCCCAAAGTCAACAATATTTCAGTGCGTTACATTTCTCTTTAGAAAAGCATTTATATATAAACAAGAAATTCTGTGTGCTTATACTTCTTCCCAGTGAACATGGTGCACTGCTCTCTAGTCGATTTTTCATATGAGTTTTACATCTTTCAGATCATTCATAACCAGTACGTGAAGAGCACAACCATTTGTTTTCACATACACATAAGATTTCACCGTGTTGATTCTGATATATTGCACACTACGGGAATTTCTTTACTAGTTCCCAGTTGATGAATATCTAGCTTGCTTCCATTTTCTGTTTTCTTGTTTATACTGTAGTGAATAATCTTGTGTATATGTCAATTGGCATACATGCAAATACATTAGTAAGCCAAATTTTTTAAAGTTTTAATTTAAATTCCAGTTAGTTAACCTACGGTGCAATATTAATCTCTGGTGGACAGTATAGCGATTCAGCACTTCATACAACACCCGGGACTCAACACGCAATTGCACACTCCTTAATCCCCATCACCTGTTTCACCCATCCTCCCACCCACCTCCCCTCTGGTGCCCATCTCTTTGTTTTCTATGGTTAAGAATCTTTTTTCTCTGTTTCTTGGTTTGCCTCCTTATCTCTCTTTTTTTTCGCTCCGATCACTTGTTTTGTTTCTTAAATTCTACATATGGTGAATTCATAGTGATATCAAATGATATTTTTCTTTCTCTGACTTAATTTTAGAAATGGAATTAAATTGTTCTTAAGGATTTTGTGTATTTATAATTTGGAAGACAGAGTATTGTCATTTATCTCCACAGAAGTCATACCTATTGACTGTCCCATTAGCAATTTTGAAAATGCTTCTTTCAGCAGACCTTTCCCAATAACTGCATTTTAACATTTCTGGATTTTGCTAATATGATGAATAAAAAAAACTCAATTTGATTTCAATTACTTTCTATTATAAGTGAGAGAGAACATCTTTTCAATGATTGGGAAAATTTATATCTCCATTTCTTTGAAATTTGCTTATTTCTTATGTGCATTTCCTACTAGGTCGGAGGTTGGCAATATTTTGCTACAGAAGGACAGAGAGTAAATATTTTAGGCTTTGTGAGTCATATACCTTCTTTCAAAACTACTCAACTCTGCCACTGTAGGATGAAGGCAGCCAGAAACAACACATAAATATATGAGCAAGAGTGTATTCCAATAAAATTTTATAGATGCACACTGAATTTTGAATTTAATGTGATTTTCACGTGCCACAAAAATCATCATCTTTTCTTCTGTTTCAGTCATTTAAAAATCAAAAATTAATTCTTATCTTGTGAGTCCTACTAAAATAAACACATTTAATATACTATTTTTAGAGAAAATCTACTAAATATATAATGATAAATAAATAATAATGAAGTTAATGACCTTCCCAGTCCACCACCATCTTCTACCTACTCTCTTATTTTAAAGCATTTTATTAGGGAAATGTTCAAGTGTACTACATTAAAAAAAAACATTGGAAACTATTTAAGTAATAAAAAAATAGAACATCATAAAGAATTCCCATTTACTCTTCATTCATCCTCAACTTCAAGGATTATTCATACTGGGGCACCTCGGTGGCTCAGTCCGTTAAGTTTCTGACTCATGTTTTGACTAAGGTCATGATCTTATGGTTCATGGGTTTGAGCCCCACATTGGAGTCCAAGTTAACATCACAGAGCTTGCATGAGATTCTCTCTCCCTCTCTATGCCCCTCTCTCTTTCTCTCTCTCTCTCAAAATAAATAAACTTTGAAAAAAGAAAATTTCTTAAAAAAATTATCAGTATTATCCATAATTTCTCAATTTTGACTAATTTTACCTTCATACTGACTAGTGTTAGTTTAATACATTACTTTTCAATTTTAAATTACATTCTTTAAGCCTTACCTACTAAAGATGAAGTAATCATATAATTATATGCAGTAGAATTATATACATAATACTGCATCCCAAATGTAACACTACCTCCCCAACCAAACTATGTTATTTACTTTCTATATTTTCAGGTTTGTAACTTTATATTCTGCTCTATAATCACAATCTCCTTTTGAGGCAGTGGACATGGTGTAGAGGTTGATATTCCTTGGAGTAAGAATAGAGCCTAAAATCCAAGTAGGCCTGATAGAGGAGGAATCAAAGGCAAGGCCCATTTGCTGAAACACTGTCGACAGTGGGAGAACACAAGGGAGGGCTTCACAGTGAATATCTAACAGTGCCCATTCCCACTGCCTAGAGAGAAGTATAAAGTAAGTAAATTCACTCATCAAATCTAGGTCAGTTATCTCGAGGTGAGTCGAGAGCCAGCCCTCCAGGGGAAGAAGTGAGGGCAATGTCGAAGCTAACATCTGTCCGACACTGGGAGAGGAAATCCCGTTTGGCCTCTCTGACTTGTGAATAGAGGTATGGGTTACCTCCCCCCAAACCTTCCAGCTGTATCAAATCTGAATTTCATCATACTCAAGGTGACAGCATCAAACAGCCACTCTTCCAACATAGCATGCCTCTCAAAACCAGGTGGGCTGTGGCAGTAAGCAGAAGAGAACTAAAAATTACCGAGGAAAAATCTGCCGGGATACAGACTGTGTCTTTTCCTTGTCACCTAACAAAAACGTTCTGCGAGTCGGCTAGCTCAGTTGCTAGTATATGCTGAGCACCCGCTAAGTGTTAGGTGCTATTGTATTTATTATTACTGTTCTTTTTTCTGGTTCCATCCCTCAGGGCCTCAGGTCTCTGGGTACAATGTTCATCCTGTAAGATCCCTCTAGAGATTTCCTCACCCGCCTCCGGCATTTCAGCCAGGGATCGTCACAAGCATATAAGCACACTTGGTCACAGGGCAGAGAAGAGAAGCCCCAGAGAGCACTGAAGAACCACGAAGGCACAAAGGTGAGTTTGCACTGTTCTGCGGGTGGTGGGTAAGAAGATGACCTCTCAGAGACCACTACCCTTTCCCTACAGGTTGGCTCTATCATTACATTTCATTTCTAAATATCTGCCTATATATATATATTTTTTTCTTGGTCAGATTTTCCAAACGGTTTCAAATTATGGTGATCCTTTCAAAGAAATAATTTTTTCGACCTTTTCAATTTTTATGATTTAAAAAAAAATCCCATTTTTCTATTCACCTTCTTTTCTCATTTTCCCTAATTTGACTGCATTATTTTCTAAAGTCTTGAGTTTCATGATTTTCTAGGGATTCTTAGTTTGGCATTTAGAGACACTTTAGGAGGAAATATAGTTAAGACTCCATGAACACTAGGTACCCATAAAAGTGCTCTGTGTGTTTCCTCCAAAGAAAGTTCACAGCTTTCCTTCTCAGAACACTCCAAAAATTGAGAACTATTCATTTACTCACGTTATACAAATTTTTTTATTTAAAGATACAAGTCTGCATTCCCCTCTAGAGGGAAGTATAGCTCCCCTTTAGAACACAGGTCTTCAGAAACCTCCCATCCTTCATATTAATTCACCTGAATTAATCCAATTCAGGCCACTTTAATTGGGCTGCTCCTCCCATCCCTCACCAAAATGTCTTTCCAACACCCGACTACTGACACTGACATCTCTAAATTGAATAGGCGCTTTCTGAGTATCTCAGCACCACTAAACTGTGGTGACCACACCCTTGACCTTCTTGGCCTCTGTGACTCCCATTTCCTTTCTGTTCCAGCAGCTCCCTGAGCAGGACTTCCCTGTCTTCTTTGCTTTTTCTTCATATCGACACAATTGCTAAATTTTACATTCCCTTCTATAAACATGTCCACCGCCTTTTCTTTTCTCACCCTAAATTCTTGCCTAGATGGTCACATCAACTTCTAGGTTCCCACCCACCATCAATACGCCAGAGACTCCCGAGACCCCTAGCAGATTTCTCCTCTCTCCTCCTGGGCCTCATGTTTATCTGTCCAATTGTCAGTTCTCTCGGGTAGCTCCTAGAAACATCGAACTCAACATGCACAAACCAAACCTGTAATCCTTCCCTTAGAGACACCTCCTACTCTACGAGCCCGAATAAAATTGTCACTGGTATACATATCGTTGCTCAAACAAGACCCTGGGATACTGTCAAACTTCTATCCCTACACAGTGTTCCCATTCAACTGAATAGAAGCAGGTCATCTCCAGACTCTTATTTTTCTGCGTGTCAGTTATAAAGTTGATTACAATAAACCTCCTGGTTTGATTACCAGAAGGTTTTTTTAAATACTGATGACAGAAGTTTCGGTGGTAAATGAGTGTCTGTCAGTTTCTATGTACCCATACATATATACAAGTGCTGCCAATAAGTGTATTACAAGATCAACAGAAAGCATAAACTAAATTATAGTGCATAGTGTTGGCATAAAAGTAGGAAAAATAAGGTTACACTTAATAGAAATTATGTCAGAAGAATCCATAGTTCTGTTTGCTAGTGCTCTGGCTACTGAATTGCTCAGTGTGCTACAGATAAAGAAGATGTGATACACACACACACACACACACACACGCAGAATACTATGCAGTGATCAAAAGAATGAAATTGTGCCATTTGCAACAATGTGGATAGAGCTAGAGTATATTATGCTAAGCAAAATAAGTCAGTCAGAGAAAGACAAACACATGACTTCACTCATGTAGAATTTAAGAAACAAAACAGATGAATCAAGGGGAATGGAAGGAAAATGAGATAAAAACAGAGTGGGCATAAAACATAATAGACTCTTAAATACTGAGAACAAACGGAGGGTTGTTGGAGGGGAGGAATATGGGAGGAGGGCTAAATGGATTATGGGCATCAAGGAGGGCAGTTGTTTAGATGAGCACTGTGTGTTATATACAAGAGATGAATCTCTGGTTTCTATTTCTGAAACCAATACTACACTGTATATTAACAAAATTAAATTTAAATAAAAAAATTATTAAAAAGGAATTCCAGACACATATGCAGATGCTAGAATAAAGAAGAGATATTGGTTCTATAGCAATAGCACACTGATGAATTCTTATTGTGCAACACACAGATTTAGGTTTTGCATTCAATGAGCATGTCTGAGGTAAGTAATACCACGCAAGACTCCTTCTACTTCATCCTCACGGGCATCCCTGGGTTCGAGGCCTTCCACGTCTGGATCTCCATCCCCTTCTGCTGCCTCTACACCATCTCCATCATGGGTAACACCACCATTCTCATGGTCATCCGCAAGGAGCCATCCCTCCACCAGCCCATGTACCTGTTTCTCTCCATGCTGGCCCTGACCGACCTGGGCCTCACCCTCACCACCCTGCCCACTGTCATGCAGCTTCTCTGCTTCAACATCCGTAAGATCAGCTTTGAAGCTTGTTTTGCCCAGTTCTTCTTCCTCCATGGATTCTCCTTCATGGAATCTTCGGTGTTGTTGGCCATGTCCTTTGATCGCTATGTGGCCATCTGCCGCCCCCTGCATTATGCCTCCATCCTCACCAGTCAAGTCATTGGGAAGATCGGCTTAGCCATAGTTTGTCGCTGTGTCCTGGTTGTTTTCCCTGGCCTTTTCCTCCTCAAGCGCCTGCCCTTCTGCCGCTCCCACCTTCTCTCTCACTCCTACTGCCTCCACCAGGACATGATCCGCTTGGTCTGTGCTGACATCCGGGTCAACAACTGGTATGGTTTTGCCCTGGCTTTGCTCATTAACGTGTTGGACTCTCTTCTCATTGTGCTCTCCTACACACTCATCCTCAAGAGTATCTTCAGTACAGCCTCCTGGACTGAGCGGCTCCGGGCCCTCAATAACTGTCTATCCCACGTTATGGCTGTTCTGGTCCTTTTTGTTCCCATGATTGGTGTATCCATGACTCATCGATTTGCCAAGCACGCCTCTCCGCTGGTCCACGTCATCATGGCCAATATCTACCTGCTGGCACCTCCTGTGATGAACCCCATCATTTACAGTGTGAAGACGAAGCAGATCCGCCAGGGAATTTTCCATCTATTCTTCCCGAGGAAAGCGTACTAATGATTGGATTTTAGGTTTATCAGAAGAATTTTATTTAATAACAAGGAGACAAGAGCAGGGACTACTACCTTCAAAAGTGTAAGTTATCCTATTGGATAAGAAGCTTTTAATGTAAGTAAGTGGAAATTATAATTCCATGACTGGAAGTTAAAAAGTCTAAAGTCTTTTACCCTACATTAGACTTCACTAACCATAGGATTTGAGAAAAAGAGTATTTAAGAATGGAATTTAAGTAGTGCCAGGATGACACAAACGAGTGTCCACTTTTGGCTCAGGTTGTGTTCTCTCAGTTCACAAGTTCTAGCCATGTGTCTGTGCTGACAGCTCAGAGTTAGAGCTTGCTTTATATTCTCGTCTCCTCTTGCTCTGCCCCTTTCCCCTGCTACCTCTATCTCTCTCTCTCAAATTTTAAGTTATAAATAAACAAATAAATAAATCATGTTAAAATAAAATAAAGAAAGAGAAACCATTGTGGAGATCATTACTACTTGAAAAAAATGAACACCAAATATCAAAAGCCAAAGTGGAGAAGGAGCCTTGGAATTAAGAAACTGTTGAACTGCTTTTCAATGCAAAATTGACTGAGACTCGGTGGTTGAACCTTGATCCAGAAGGATAGAAACTAGTGCTCCCAGCAGATGGTAGATGCAGGCAGGAGCCCTACCACAGACATCTCTGGAGATCAGCATAGAAAGAGTTTGAATGTTGAAAGTGTGAATGTATGGAAACAACGGAGATATCTTGATAATTAGACTTTATTTTTTAAGTGGCTCACACTGGGCTCCTGTATGGTTGGGTGCTTTTGATTTCTCATCGTGTCTTGTTAATAAATATGCTAAGAAAGTGTAACTCCTTGGAAACCCAGGTTGTTCATTTGTAAATTGTGCATAATCATACCTCTATAAAATGGTTTTAATGAAGAGAAAAATAGAAAACACCTTTAACTTCCTTAGGCTTGCAAAATACCTTTAATAAGGGAACCTAAGGGACCTTTCTCAGTGAGACTGTAAACAGTATCAACACAGGGGAAGGAACCAGGGCTGCGATAAGCAGATTTCCTCCTAAATAAAGAAACACTACAGTTTTGTGTGCCAAGTGTTCTCAATGTACATTATTCCAGGATGCTTACAACCCTTAACCACCTGTGTGCATGCACACTAAGGGCGTGGCCAGGCCCACTATCTCTCCTGCTACATCTAAGGTATGTCCTGTGCTTCAAATCCCTCCTCTCACAACTCAGACACTCAACACCCTTGCACATACTGTCCTCAATACTACAAACAATTGAGGAATACAGATAATTAGGTCTCTAAACTGTGTATAGATTAATAATTCTTTTAGGAAAACCTTAATCTTTAAAGACTGTGTAATAAATTTAAATAGTTATCCTACTACCTATGTAGGTGTGCCTTAACTAATGTTCTTCTGTTCACCCGTTGTATGGGGGTACCAGTTTCTGCATCATATTTAAGACAGACACCAGGAAGCTGAATCTGGTTTCAGAGTACAACTCACTCCCAACGTGTCCCTCGTCAGTTGTCAAAGGGCTACACACTCATCTTTTCTCGATTTGTGGGATCACATTCAATAGCTCACCCTGACTCACATTTAAGACCAGGTTATTAGAAAAGATGTCTCTGCCTTATTATGTCCTTTACTTGTATTCGTGAATCAAAGAACAGATACGCTAAAGTAACAATAATCTGCTGCTGAGGACGACCTGCTTTGGAACCTACAGAAGAGCATTCAAAACATACACAACATGTTTCTCATGGCTCTGACTTTCCCTTTTTCCAAAGAGAGATGATCCTAACAGGCTTAGACACACAAACAAACAAAAAACCCTCAACACGGAATCCTGATTTGTCACTCCTCATTGCTTAAACACTGCTCTTGCTGCTATTATGATCGTTATTGTTATTAATTGAGTGCGATATCCACCATGCATAAATGGCTGGTTCAAGTTATGGAATTAAGTCATGACACTAGCCCCAGGAGAAAGAAACATTATGTAAATGTAAAAGTCAGTTGTTTTAGGCTGAAAGAAAGAAGTAAAATTCCACTCGTCACACAGTCGTCAGGTGGCAATATTCTCAGGAAACTTTCTGAGGCCCTTGTGTCCTCCCTCTTCTCTTACCGCTCTCCTGCCATCTTACTGATCTCGTGGCTTCAATTACCTCTCATGTACATGTAATTTCCAAATCTATACCCACTGGTTCAAATTCTCTTCTGCAGAATCAAAACAGATGACTGAACTGTCATTTCATTAGCAGAGCTTAACATCATCTCCAGGTCAGTATGTCTAAACCTATACTAATCATTCTGTACTAGTGATGTTTCGCCACCACCACCAACCCTGCCACACACAGAGACAGACACACGCACACATTGAATACACACAGACGGCACACATTTCCATTCTGGTGGCATTCCATGTCTTCGTGCCAACTTCCCACCGGCTCTTAGCTCGGACCCACACACCTAGGCACATTGCTAACCACAACGTACTAACATAAACTCTAAACTTTCATCTTTGGGAAACACATGTGGCTGCATACTATTTATTACTTTGAAGATCATGATATGTATAGCATATACACGTACACATATAGATATGTATACACGTACCCATTTGCTCTCTTTTGTTTTGCTTTGTTTTGTTTTTCTCCTTACCAATAAGGCTAAATAGCACATATTTAGGAATAAAATTGTATTTTCATTGAAAATTATTTCCTGATCATTGTTTTCCAGAAGTGAATTAATAAGACTTAAAGCATGATATTTATTTGTGTATTGTTTATTTATTTATTTATTCATTATTCATTCATTCATTCACGGTGGGTGCATGAGATATGCACTAGCTGTGTGGGGGCCCAGAGAGGGGAGGAGAAAGTATCCCATGCAGACTCTACAGTGTCAGCGCAGAGCCCTAAGCAGGTAGAGATCTCCAAAACCGCCAAACAGCAAGATCATGACCTAAGCCAAGACAGAACTCAAGAGGCTGAAATGATTTAGCGACCCAGTTGCCCCTGAACAGTCACCGTGAAGTGGCAATGAGGGTCATATTGTGTTCCATAACCTGTACATGTTTCCCTTCCATTAGGAATATACGAAGGTGTCTGCAGAGTATGCCCTTATCTGCATTGCACATCGTCATAAAAAGAGCTCTGACTATTTTAAAAGGTTAAAAACACTGATTCTATGATCTCACTTTCCACGACTGGACTTCTGAGGAGGTGACGTGACACGTCCTGACTTGTAAAGCATATTGTGATATGCTCGTTGGTACTTGCATTTCTCCATTTGTTGTGAACTGTGTTACAGCATTTCCTGGTACCCTATAGTGGTATTAGTATTAATACTATTGATACATTTCACTTATCTGTATTAAAGATACCAATTTCTTTTATGGTATGTTTTTTATAAATGTTTTAGAAGTTCTTTTCAATTTCATTATTTTCCTGTTATAAAGATTTAATTTTTTGTGCACGCACCAACTCATCTTTTCCTTTGTGATATTTGGCTACTGCTGCTAATGATGGAGTACCCTGCAATGAGATACATAAATGGTATACGGCTTTCTTTATTTTTTCTTAGTGATTTACTTTTAATACCTTAATCTATTTGAAATTTAGTTTCATGCCAATGGTGAAGTGAGTCACCAAAAAAGACAAATAAGTGAATCATCTTTTCCTGTTCAGTTGAAATGGGTTTCACCTTTTACTTATTTTCTAAAGTTAATAGAAAAAATTCTCTGTATTTCCAGAGATTCACTGCCAGGTGAATGCTCCTCGAAAGTGGTGTACAGTATTCCTTTCACCAGCAGGTCTCCTGTCCCTTCCAGTTAATCTGCCAGCCTCTACTGCTGATAGAAGAAAGATTCTTATGCATGGAGTTTCTAATCACATTCAACACGCTGTAAGAACAGGACTCCAGTGTGGTGTCCTGACCTGGTGCTCTATGAGGGACCCAGGGGCAACAGAGATGCTCAGGAACAAAGCTGACTTCCTGGCTTCCCAGTGGAAGCCCAGGTCTCAAGATGCCTCTTCTTGTAATCCTCAGGGGACCTGGCACACATCCTTACATTCCAGCCTAGAGATTGGCAGGACCTTATACCAGAGCCACTCTGTGAGTCAAACACAGAAAGCAGAAGCTGCAGAGGGTGATGAGGGCAAGGACACAAAGGAAAAACTGCAAGGAAGACTCCTCTGTGAGTGCTCAGGGAAAAAAAAGAGGGGTGAAGGCTATTGCTAGGGGTGAAAAAGGACTAAGACAGGTAATCCCCTTAGAGGAGTGCCTGCACATAGACTGTGGTTGTCCTCCTCTGGGCTCTCCCCTCTCTCCTCTCCTGGGTTTCCAGTTATATTTTGATACTACAGATATAATAGTCTTGGTAACAGATGACATCAAGGAATGACAATAAGAAGGCACATGAGAAATGAAGAAGAATAGTGATCTTAGTATTCGATAAAGCTAATAACAGAGACAGAGTCGGAGATACCTTTAGAACAAGGAAACAGGTGAGAATACTGTTAGAGCAGTCGAAGGCAAATTCAAAAGGAAACACTGGATAAAAAGGAAGAGGACCTGATTTCAGCCATGACGTTTGTGCGAATTCGTTTTCAGTCACAGTGAGAAGAGTACTTTTGAGATGATGGGATTAAAGGCAGAGTCTAGGGCACTGAGAACTGAAAGGGAAGGAAGAAAATAGAAATGGTAAAAATGAAATAAAGTAATTGCCCAAGATTTCATTTGTGTTGCATTATCGAGGGATCCGAGTGATGTGGAAGCAATCTCTACACACACAGGCCGAGAAATAGTAACAGAGGAGCTCTTGAATCAGTCCTAAACTAACACGAAACAACTCTGAACCTCTGTTTGAATAGAGTTTAGATCAAAGGATGTAAAGACTAAGATTATTTCTCGTGTCTCTCCTTCTCTTTGAGCAAAGGCCCTGAACACAAAGCTACATTCATCGGTCATGTCCAAGGTGAGTAACAGCACCCAAGCCCCCTTCTACTTCATCCTCACGGGCATCCCTGGGTTTGAGGCCTCCCACGTCTGGATCTCCATCCCCTTCTGCTGCCTCTACACCATCTCCATCATGGGTAACACCACCATTCTCGCGGTCATCCGCAAGGAGCCATCCCTCCACCAGCCCATGTACCTGTTTCTCTCCATGCTGGCCCTGACCGACCTGGGCCTCACCCTCACCACCTTGCCCACCGTCATGCAGCTCCTCTGGTTCAATGCTGATGAGATCGGCTTTGAAGCTTGTTTTGCACAGTTATTTTTCATTCATACATTCTCCTTCATGGAATCTTCGGTGTTGTTGGCCATGTCCTTTGATCGCTATGTGGCCATCTGCTGCCCCCTGCATTATGCCTCCATCCTCACCAGTCAAGTCATTGGCAAGATCGGCTTAGCCATCGTTTGCCGCTGTGTTTTGGCTATTCTCCCTGGCGTTTTACTCCTCAAGCGCCTGCCCTTCTGCTGCTCCCGCCTTCTCTCTCACTCCTACTGCCTCCACCAGGACACGATCCACCTGGTCTGTGCTGACATCCGGATCAACAACTGGTATGGATTCGCTCTGGTTTTGCTCATTATTGTGATGGACCCTTTGCTCATTGTGCTCTCCTACACACTCATCCTCAAGAGTATCTTGGGCACAGCCTCCCGCACTGAGCGGTTCCGGGCCCTCAATAACTGTCTATCCCACGTTATGGCTGTTCTGGTCCTCTATGTTCCCATGGTTGGTGTATCCATGACTCATCGATTTGCCAAGCATGCCTCTCCGCTGGTCCACGTCATCATGGCCAATATCTACCTGCTGGCACCTCCTGTGATGAACCCCATCATTTACAGTGTAAAGACGAAGCAGATCCGCCAGGGAATTATCCACCTCGTTTTCCAAAATAATATGGGCTTAAGATGAAAGAACTAATTTGTTAAATTACTCAGGAGTTAGAGTCACAGGCTTATAAGGAGGGTATGGTCATAATGAGAAAGATTCCTTTACAGTAATATGCCATCCTATTGTAAGGCACTACAACATGGTCTTATCTTCTTGCAAACTTTTGTTGGGAGGACCTAGCAGCAAATATTCTCTCCAAAAGAGATGTAGAACTAAGTTGATAAGTTTCTAGCACATTTACTAGCCTTGGGATGAGCTTCATGAATTGAGTTATTGAGTTAAGATTAAACTTCATCTTCCTTTCTATACATATTTCTCTCCCAATGATCTGGTTACATAAATTTGAAGAAATCCCTTCACGTTGCCTCCACCACCCATTTCTCAGGCAGCTCCACTCAGACATCCAGGTAAACTCTAGCTCCACTATCCTGGCTCACCCTACTGTATGGATGGGCTCCAACTTTCTCTCGAGGGGAAAAAAAAAACTGGTAAATCTTCCATGGAGGATGAATGCAGATCAAGATGCTCAGCTAATCAGGTGTATTTAATCAATGTGTTTTCAGCAGGTCAAATGAACACATGCAGAGTCTGAAGATTGGAGTGGAACGGATAGGTCTCACACAGTTAGAATAAAGCTCTCACCTTGTGAGAGGTCTTTTAGTATTTAGAATTAAAACTTCAAGTAAGACTACACATAATATTTAGGGAAATGGGAACTCATATTTCTTACCAAAGCAGACTGCTTTAAAAAAAAAAAATTAATGTCCTTAACATGGTTCACTCTTAGGTACAGGTTCCCTTTGGCAAATTCTGTACTGGAAAAGGTTCCAAGAGAAGGAATATGGCCTACCTGATCATTATTTTGTGGAAACTAGTTTGGCTCTCTCAGAAAGATCGACTATAATTGGGGTCACAGAAAGGCAGCTATAACTGTGGTCACAGCTCCTGATTGCTGAACCCATAGTGCAGGTGAGGCCAGAATGAGGACCGACTTAGATTTCAATCAACATTGTCAGGGCTTCAGATGGAGTGTGCAGGGGTGAGTAGGATTAGGAAGCAAAGGGCAAGGAGCAAGTGGGGAAAGGATATCTTTCTCCCCTTATATCGTTTCCTCCCTTATTTTCCCACTTCTAGGTTCACAGAACCTAGAAGTTAGTGTGTTTCCCCTGAGAACCAAAGATCAGCTAGTGTAGGGAAATAAATTGTAGAATGGGTGCCATGTGCAATCTCAGTACAGTGGAAATGAGGACCAAAAATGCAAGTGTTAAAAAAAAAAAGTCAAGGAAATGGATAGGAATATGGATCAAAGAGAACTTTTATTTTGGTGGATGGTTACAGGCTAGAGAATTTCCCAAAATATCATGAGGGGAGAAAAGTCTTGGGGTTATGCCTGATTTTGAAGAGGAGCACACAGACACCTCTAATAATCACTCTTTTTTTTTTTTTTCATTACTAATTGTGTGACTTTTTGACCAGCTTATGAAACTCTCTGAATTCATTTTTTGGATTTCTGAAACTGAGATAAAAGTATCCATCTCATAAGGCTGAGAGTTTCCAATGAATCACGGTATGTAAAAGACATGGGCTTGCATCACAAAGGTGCTCGGTTTATAGGAATTGTTTTCTCCATCTTCCTTCCAAAAAGTTACACTCTGGATTATGAATAGTAACATCTATGAAAGCATCTGTGGTCTAAACTCCATGAGAATAGGAATTAGGGGGGCTAAATGGGAATAGTCCACATGCACAGATGCTACCACTTCCCTCTCAAGACTTCCCCAGGTGGGAGAGTGGGTTTTTGAGGTGGAGGTGACAGAACAAAATTCAATTTAGGACAGTGAGATCTACCAGTTTCATAGGCTGAAATGTGTGCCCTGCATATTCATATGTAGAAAATCTACCCCCCCCTCATCTTAGCATGTGAATGTAAAGATAGGGTCTTCGAAGAGGAAATTAAGTTAAAATGAGATCATTAGGATGGGTTTTAATGCAATGTAGCTGGTGTCCTGCAAAGAAGAGGCAAGTTAAGACACACACCAGCATAAGCATGGCAGGAAGACCACATGGGATGGCAGAGGGAGAAGACCGCCATCTACAAACCAGGGGAGACAGGCTTCAAAGGAAACCGGAATGGTGAGAAATTGTTCAAGGCCTCCAGAGTCATGAGAAAGTAAGTTTCCGTTGTTTCAGCCACCAAGTCGGTGGCACTTTGTTTACAGGAGCCGTAAAACAACCTGTGTTCCAACCTGTGGCCTGTATGTCTAGAACTGTAAATTAAGGCCAACTGTAGAAAAGAGGAGAAATATTTCATATCTAAAGATACGTGACTTTGGAAACACAAAGAGAAATTCTTGGGCGAAGTAAATGGTTCCATGACCAGTGAATGGTCTCGCTGAGAGTCTGGGTTATAAAATGTAGGCTAAGTAATGGAAGGCAAGGCATGCATTGACTCTCAGCCCATAGGCTTATGTTGGTTGTGTCTCTGCATGATATCTTGTCAGGGGATATTGAGAATTATCTCTGCCTTTTAAGTAATCTCTTAATGAGAGCTCTCTATCGATTGAATTTTATGCTCACTCCAGAACCTCAGACAACAGCCAATATTTAACTAGAAACCAAAAAACGATTAAATGAAGAAGTCTGCCCCTATTCTCTGTTCAGGCTTTCTCTGTTTCCTATCCCTAGACAAAACTCTTATTTGTGTATGTGTGCATATGTGTATATGTATGGTCTTCATGACTTAAGAAATCACGTATGTTTAAGAATTCAAAATGGGGGGCACCTGGGCGGCTCAGTAGGTTAAGTGTCTGACTTCAGCTCAGGTCATCATCTGGCAGTCTATGGGTTCGAGCCCCAAGTCCGGCTCTGTGCTGACAGTTCAGAACCTGGAGCTTGTTTCAGATTCTGTGTCTCTCTCTCCCTGTCCTTCCCCCACCCATGCTCTGTCTCTCTCTTTCGCTCAAAAATGAATAAATGTTAAAAAACATTAAAAAAGAATTCAAAACAGACTTGCTTTATGAAAAAAATTTTTAGCCAATGTTAAATGTTTCTGCATAAGTTATTCAGTGCCTAGGATCTAAATGACTACCTTAGTCCCACTGAAATACGGAAATGTGTTTGTAGTTGATACAATTCAGATGGTATTCTTGACCCTTTTCAGATAAAAATTTCATATAAATGATATTA
This sequence comes from Paguma larvata, assembly GCA_030068075.1. NCBI lineage: Eukaryota > Metazoa > Chordata > Mammalia > Carnivora > Viverridae > Paguma > Paguma larvata. Next base: position 59,472,734 of record CM057831.1, read on the forward strand.
TTCAGTGTAGTCTTTTGTGCCAGTCTCCTTTTGCTCACCATGTTTTTGAGGTTCGCTCCTGTCTGTTTGTATGATAGTTTGTTTCTATTTCTTGCTGAGTGATATTCCATAAATGGATAGCCACAATTTGCATATCCATTCATCCATTGTGCACATTTTGGGTTTTTTCTATGGTAGGGCTACTACGAAAAAGCAATGCTATGTAAGATTTTTTGTGAATACATGCTTTCATTTCTCCTTTATAAATATTTAGGTGTGCCTGCCAGGTAGTTTTCTAAAGCACTCACGCCATTTTATATTTCTGCTGCAATGCTTGACATCTTTGCTAACACTTAACATTGTCAGTCGTTTAAATGTTAGTCATGTTAGGTTGTTAAGTACTATCTCACAGTGGTTTTAATTGCACTGTATATTATCATATTGTAAAAGGTCATTCTACACTCTGTGTGCAAGCCCTTTATGAAATGTACATATTGTAAATATCTTCCCCCATCTTTGGCTTGCTTTTTCATTTTGTTAACAATGTGTTTTGAAGAGCAGAAGTTCCGAAGTTCTGACGAATTCTATGACTGTTAAATGTAATACAAAATTTGGGCTTGTATTTTGCATATCCTTTGACTAAAACTTTTTATTTTGAGATAATGGTAGCTGCACATGAAGTTGTAAAAAATAACCAGCACCTTGTCTTTCAGAAGCTGTCATTGGTGGACATCTAATCTAGTAACAGGTGACAAAAAGGTCACCACCACCTGATGTGCCGGATGAGGTCCAGAAGAGAGTTTGTGGAGAGGAAACCATCTGCATTGTAATTGGAGGCCTGGAAGTAAGAGAGCTGAAAGCATGACACTAGTTACAGATCAACCACACAGTGTTGTCAATCCATTCTACACAAAGATCTGTGTTCCTTAGGAGGTGTGAGAATGGTCCTTCCCGGTTGACTAAAGGTTTCCGGGAACCCCAGAGACCATAGGCAGACAAAGCAGGACCAACGAGCCCCATGCTGACAGGACTGAAAGAGGTTGAAGGTCAATGAACATATAAAAATATGCCCTTCATGGGGGGCCTGGGCTCAGTCGGTCGGACTCTTGATTTCGGCATAGGTCATGATCTCGTGGTTCATGAGATGGAGCCCCACATCAGGATCTGCACTGATGCGTAGAACATGCTTGGGATTCTCCCTCTCTCCTCGCTCTTTGCCCCTCCCCCACTCACCGAGACACAATTCTCTCTCAAAATAAGTAAACAAACATTTATATATATTCCCATCATATGGCATGCTGAGGTGACTGATGCTAAAGGGAAGGGAGGAAAAGAAAACAGGAATAACCAGGCACAGTGACACCAGATCTATTGGGTCCTAAAAATAGGGCCTGATATTCTACGAGGGCTGAACTTAGGTCTTTTGCTGGGATTCTTAGAACCTGACACCTGGGCATTAGCAGATTGCCCATACTTTACTTAAAACCTATAATGAGGGCATTTAATCAGCTGTTCGTCAATCTCAGAGTCTCCTGGTACATAGATTCTTAGGGTAAAGATCGGTGGAAGGTGGTACAGACTCTGGTTCCTTCCATGACAGGGAGGAGGCAACTTTATAAATAAGTTCTCATACTATTTATTGTTTAAACGAGGACATTTGGGGGAGGGAAAAGGAGTGCTGGGGTGCCTGGGTGGCTCAGTCGGTTAAGCCTCCGACTTTGGCTCAGGTCATCATCTCACAGTCTGTGGGTTCAAGCCCCGCGTCGGGCTCTGTGCTGACAGCTCAGACCTGGAGCCTAATTCGGATTCTGTGTCTTCCTCTATCTCTGATCCTCCCCTGCTCACACTCCATCTCTTTCTCTCAAAAATAAATAAACATTAAAAATTTTTTTCAAAAAAAAAAAAAAAGGAGCACCACTGACAATGATGCTGAGGAAACTAAGTGTAAACCATGATTATCTGGGACAAACCAGAAACTATGCTCACCTTCCTCAAGGGCATGTTCTAAGGATGATGTGTCTCGCTTGGGTTATATTCTTAATCCCTGCCTAACCTATCAAAATCAGTATTTCTTTCATCTCCATTCAACCATGGTTAAGTCTCAAGCCTTTACTGTCATCTTGCTGGTTATCAGCCATTTTGCTGGGACATTTGAGGGGAAGTGGAAAAGTGAAATTGACAATCTCTGCCTTTACACTGATCACTTCTGGTTGGAGAAGATATGCCACACACATAGGCAAATGCCCACACATGTTGACAAGATGTGAAATAAGAAGGGTGAGGGAGAACAACTGAGACCCTGACTCAAGCCTGTGACGATGCTCTAAATCCCGTCCTCCACTAAATGCCTGCTGTCCAGCTCGGCTCACAGCAGGAACGCCGTCAGAGTTTATGGCAGGACCCAAAGTCTCTGCCCTGTGGGAGGAATTCAGAGGAATTTCCTCTTGCAGGAGAACAAGGTGAATATTCCCTGCCGGATCGGCTTGGTCTTGACACTGTAGATGATAGGGTTGAGCACAGGAGGCACAAAGAGGTACACGCTAGACATGAGCGTGTGGACCAGGGGCGAGGCCTGCTTGGCAGCACGATGCATCACAGACACACCGATCATGGGCACGTAGTACACGAGCACTGCACAGATATGTGACACACACGTGTTGAGGGCCTTCCGCCGTCCCTCCCCGGAAGCAATTCCCAGCACCGTGTACAGAATCAGCACATAAGAGACCACGATGAGCAGTGAGTCCAGCCCAAAAGTAGCCAGGACAATGGCCAAACCCAGGACGCTATTGAGCTTCGTATCGGCACAAGGCAGCTGGATCAGGTCTGAGTGGAGGCAGTAGGAATGGGAGAGGACATTAGTGTGGCAATAGGGCAGTCCCCTCAGAAGGACTGGAAGTGGGGCCATGAGTGTCATGCTCTTCAGTGTGATGCCCAGACCCATGCAGATGATCCGGGGCAGGGTTAGGATGGCTGTATACCGCAGAGGATTGTAGATGGCTACGAAGCGGTCATAACTCATGGCCAACAGGACCCCGGACTCCATGCAGGAGAAGGTGTGGATGAAGAACATTTGAGCCAGGCAGCCATCCAAGTCAATCTGCCGGGCATCAAACCAAAGAATACCCATGACAGTGGGCAGTGTAGACACAGAAACACCCACCTCAGTCACAGCCAACATGGATAGAAACAGGTACATGGGCTCGTGCAGGCCAGGGTCCACCCTCACGGCTGCCATGATCAGGTTGTTACCCACAATGGCCACAATATACATGCTGAAGAAAGGAATGGAAAGCCAGCCATGCTGGGCCTCCAGTCCCGGGATGCCAGTCAGGAAGACGGATAGGAGGTTGAGACTGTCATTGCTTTCAGTTCCCATGTCACCAACAGCAGAGAGAAGCCTTCACCTATATTTGGGAAAAGATCACATTAGCTTCCTCCTGAAAGTCTCCTGCCTTCACATCCCGCTGCAAAGGCTGAGGGAAGGAGATGGAAGCAGGTGGGGGAAACTGGAGCCATCTACATCATTCTGGGTAAAATCCTAACAGACACTCCTCTCACCTCCTAGTCCCCTGACCTCTGTTATCTTTAACTTTTACGTGTACAAGAGATATTTAAGGCTGGCTGACCTAGGAGAGACAACATAGCTTAACACTTAAGGGCAAAACACTAGGATAAATCACACCTGTCAAAATCCATACTCAGCCAGTTACTAGATGTGGGATATGGACAACTCATTTATATTGATCCCAAGGGTTTGTTTTGTTTGTTTTTTTACTTTTTTGGGTTTGGTTTCTTATTGTGAAGTGGAGATATTAATCATCTATTTATTTGTGTATAAGAAACCAGTGAGAAAATTAAGATCGTATATTCAGTGTTTAGAGCTGTACATGTGGACTCTGTCAGACCTCAGTTTGAAGCCCAACTGAAGGTCAACGTACTCTGAGTGGGACCTTGAGAAGGTAGCTCAGCTTAACCTTCCCAAGCTTCAGTGGGTCTATTTGTAAATTATAGCTAAAAATATATTCCCCTCATGTGCTTCTTGGTAAACACAATATTGTATGGCATGTGAAACTCTGATTAAATATAAACTATTTTACTCTCAGGGAGACACTGAGACCCAGAGAGGAAGAGTAAGTAGTGTACCGAAAGCCTACGAATCCATTTCTGCAGAGGGCAAGCTACGGCTTAGATCTGCAGGCTCTCCTGGGGCTGTCTCCATTTCCCCATGGACAGGAGAGTAAACCTCGGGTAGTAGGACGGAGTCCTGAGGAAGAAGTGCATTTCAGCTCTGCCGGTGTGGGTCTGAGAAAACAAGGACACCAAGGACAACCAACGACGGTGCTGACCTCCATGCGCCCCCACTCTGCTCAGGGAAAGAACGTTTCGAATGAAAATGAGACCAGGGTTTTATAAATAGGAGAAATAGGAATAAAAGTGGAAAAGGTCCTACTTCTAAATTCAAAATGAGTTCAGAATGCAAAGATGTATTGGCTTCAAAATAGCAGATTTGATCTGGAAACCATGAAGATATCAAAGACAGAGAGTTAAAGGACTTCATTAGTCACAAGGAATCAGGGAGAGAGCTTCCAATTTTCACCCACTCAGAAGGTGAAAATAGGGTGTCTGGGTGACTCAGTCAGTTAAGTGTCCAACTCTTCATTTCAGCTCAGATCACAATCTCACGATTGGTCATGAGATAGAGCCCTGAGTCAGGGCCCATGCTGGGTGTGGATCCTGCATAAGAACCTTTCTCTCTCTCCCTCTTTCTCTTTCTCTCTTTCTACCTCCCTCTGCCCTTCCCCATCTCACACTCCCACTGAAAAAAAAAAAAAAAAAAAAGTTTTAGGAAAAAGGTGAAAATGATATGTGATATGATAGAGGTGCAAGGTGCACCACAATTAACATTACAAATGATATACATATTTTAAATTTTTAAAACAAATTTTTTAGTTCTTTTAAAATGTTAATTTATTTGTGTGAGAGAGACACCGCAAGCAGAAAAGGAACAGAGAGAGAGGGAGACACAGAATCTGAAGCAGGCTCCAGGCTCCCAGCTGTCAACACAGCCCCACAAGGGGCTGGAACTCACAAACTGCGACATCATGACCTGGGCTGGAGTCAGACGCTTAACCGACTGAGCCGCCCAGACTCCCCTGGGAAACAAATTTTCGAAGATGAAGTAGGAAGGTGCAATCACAACTAGTATAAAAGCTGAGTTCTCTCCAATGATCAGCTCACTTACTCACTGAAGGGACCCGGATGTGTGATTCACAGATTCTTGATCAATTCTTTACCCCCACGGGTACCTCCTGGATGTGTAATGGTCTATAGCTCTAGTCAGTTTAATGAGAACGCTCCACTGATATGGACACACGGTGAGGACAATATGCAGCCAAGGAATGAAAGACACTATGACCATGGAGGCACATACAAGGTGACAGTGACAAGGGTCCCAGAGCTGCCTCCTCTTATTCTCTTCTCTCTGGAGCCCTCTCTTGAGACACCAGCCCTGCTGAAAGCCCAGGCACTCTATTTCCCAAGCTCTCCTCAAGAGTAACAACTTCTGTGACAGGTGACGTACTTACCTGTGTTTTTATCCATGTGTATCCCTTGGTCCTGCTTCTAGATGGGGGTCCTCAACCTGTCTACACATTAGAATCACCGAGGAAACGTAAAACGCCCTGTGCTCACATCACACCCCAAACCAATTAAGTTAGAATCTTTGGATGCAGTATCCAGTTATCAATAGGTTTTAAAGCTCCCAGTGTGAACCCAACATGGATAACCACCCCACACCCATCTTCTGATACACCTGTCACTGTAAAGTGACAGTGTTTTAGACAAAATTGTAACTTGCAAGGACTCCTCAAGTCGTCTTTTTTTTTAAGACTATCTTCCTACCTCACTCTTGACCTGTAATTTAAACATTTCCTTATAAATTCCTCTAGAGTTTTCAATATCCTGGAACTCCTCTAAATAAACTTGGGTTTGCACATACTGCTCTGTGCGAATCTCCAAGGTGATGCCCATAGATAGGCCGTACGCTAGGGGCTGCTGTTGCGAATCACTCTCACGAAGGTGCACCCAAAGGGACAGCATTTGAAGGCTGTGTCTAATCATCTCACCTGTGGGTCTCGCCTGCCCCTGATGAAACCTCATCTTTGGCAGGAATTAACAATGAACGTGTGGAAGCACTAGCCATGACCCATGGTGTGGAGCAGGGACATGCAAGCTGGGGGAAGGGAAGTAGCCAGTTGAGCACAGTTCCAGGAAACAGACTCGTATGATAACTTGGATCATAGACATGATAACCAGTGTGAGATAAAAGAGATGATAAGGAGAGAGGCCACTTCCTCATTACCCAGCTGCCCCCTGTCAGTCCCAGAACAATCATGTCTGTAAACCAGAAGGGGCCAATCTGGTTCTTCCAACTGTACGTCCTGCGATCTTTCCTATGAAGCCCAGCAGCAGCTTCTGAACCTGAAGCCACGAAAGTGAGAAGAATGGGGAGATGCTGGAGAAGTTGCTCTTCTCTATTCCCACCAGCAGTGAAAAGGAGAGAATGGCAGACACACGTTTTTTCCTGACTCCTATGCAGACTGGGGCTCATGAGAGAGTGACCAGGAGTTAAGTGACCTTCTGAAGTGGCCCCTCTCAGAAGTGCATGATTCCATGGCCAACTTGATGGTCTCTCCACAACATGAAATTGTGCGCCATTGACCGAGATCCCAGCACCTTTATCAGACTATCCCCGACACTCGGCTTGAACACTCCCAGGGATGGTGAGCTCACTGTACCTAAAGCCACGCTCCTAGTTAGATGCACTGACTTACAAAGTGCTTTCTCACATTGGGCTTAAACGTACTTCCTCCACATCATATACAATTGCTGCAGACACAGACAAAACAGCCTTTTTCCTATTTCACCAGAGTATTATTCTTCATGGTACCTGCTAATTTCTGGCAAACCGCATCTTAACTTTCAAACGCAGAGTTACTTGTGCAATTTGTTTAATGCCTGTAGGCTCTATTAGACTGCAAATTCCACCAAAGTAAATAAAATATGGACTTTTCATTTTGTAACATTAGGCCCCCAATACTAGAACAGGTTCAAGGACATAACAGATTTTAATAAATACCGTAACCAGATAAATAAGTAATTGAATGGATACATTGTCTGAATGTGCCAAGCATAATTTTCTGTAATCTCCCTTATTCAGATTATCTATCCTAAATTCTTTTTGCAGTTCAAAGTAGCTGATGTCTCCTTTCCTCACCACACATCCCCCTGTCTGAGTGTCTCACAGGTCGTCAATCTAAGATGAATCAACGGTGCAGTATGTAGCTTATTAAAAAATTCATGAGTTTTAGTCTTTGCTAAAAGAAGTATTTGAATCAGAACATAATACGTCCTATCATGCACATGCACAATTCTATACTCTCTTCCCAGTGCTTACATTGTCTTTATCTTCTTGGACCATTTTCTTAACTCCTACTAGTAGTCATACTGAAAACTTCCATTTTCTCCGCAGCTTTTCCTAACATGATTTAAGCACAAAGAATAACATTCTCACCTGTGACTTTAAAATGACTGTACAGACTTTTCGCATTTTGCTAGATTTACATTCTTGCCTCTGTCCTTCCTGTCCTGAGCCCTTGTAGGGTCACACCTCTGCCTAGTTCATTCTCGTCTTCCTAACACTTCAAAGAATGCTAACACAAAGACAAGCTTAAGAAACGATGAATTAATAAATAAAAGCATGAACATACTGCTCGGGACCAAAACTGAAGTACTTTCAGTTCTGGGCTCCACTCTGTAGATCAGAGTTAAACAGGCCAGGACACACTCAAAGGTAAGGGGATCAAGTCATTTAAAGAGCATGAAGGAGCCAGTGGAGCTTCGAGAAGAGGACATAGAAAACAGGCAGAGATGTGTGGGGGTGGGTGTAGGAAGTGCTAAGATATAGACGGAGATCATAGGGAGTCAGTCTGGGGCCCATGGAAAGAGGATTTTTCTAAGAGTCAAAGCTGCACGAAAAGATAATAGCCTTTCAGTCAGTGGAGATGCTCAAGCAAAGGCTGAAGAATCCCTGATGGGAATACTGGAGGGACAATTCCAGCATCCGCTGAATTAGCAATAAAGGCCCTTTCACCTCTCTCTCTATCCTCACACTTAGGTCCAGACTGCCAAGGTCTCTCTTATTCCATGACACTGAGAATATCATGGCTGCGGAACTGAGTGGGACCCACAGAGGACAGAGATCATGGCACCCCTGGCCAGGTGATCACATGTCTTTCTCTAAACCAGTCCGGCAGCCTTATCTGAAAGTGTGTGGGAAGACACAGGGACATGTGAATAAACATTACTCTCTTTGTAGGAAACTTACCTGAAAATTATATCTGGGGACTTTTTTTTTCTTGTAATCCTCTCCAATCATTGTACAAACAGATCGTGGTGAATACACAGCATGCATGTGCCTTAAAAGAGACTCACTCAAAGATACAGAGACGTGAGAGAGATCAAGAGAATCCTAAGGGCACAAAGAGAATTGCAGACAGAAACACTATTAAGCACATACTTAGGAGATGCAAGTAGACTCAGTCACCTGAGAGAGCTTTGTGAAGTAGCCTTTGGACTGAAAGAGGGTAGGCCAGAGCTCACAATGTCACAGGAATGAGCCTCAGGCAGGCACCAGCCAAGGGAGTAGGTGGATTCTATGTCTCTGAATGAGAGTCCCCAGAGCCCAGGGCCTTGGGGTCCTCATTGCGCCTGAGGATGATGCTGATCTGGTGATGGGGAAAGGAGGGGGATGAGATCTCACCATGGGAAGAGAAGGAAAGGGAAAACACATCCCCTAGAGATACTGCCCTCTCTCCACACGGAAAATAAAATCCCAACTCCTTCCCTGTGATGAAGAGGATGGAGACAAATTTCTACAGGTTCCCTGGCAACATTCCCTCTGTTCTCAATTACCAATTTCAAACTGGAACTCTGAGCCCTTAATCCAGGGTCTATGTCCACATCTTCTAGGCTTAAAACCTATATCCCAGGCATAACCTAAAGTTTAGACCCCAGTGAGAAATCTGGAGGACTCAGAGCTCAAGAGAAGAGAGCTTGGAGCCCAGAATTTCATCAATAGGGGATATTACCAACGCTTCCTTCATCCACTTATCACGACTGTTCCCTACTCAATTCTCACTCATGTCCCTACTACCAAACCTCTCACCAGCTCCAAAGATGAAGGTCTCCCCAGGAGAGACATCCTAGGATACTGAAGACTATGGGGATGAAAGTCACACGGACGTATATCTGAGTCCACTTTAGCATCTACCACCTTCATATTTCAAGAGACTAGCATTTCTTCAACTTGGAACCTAATATATAAGGAGGACAGTACCTATCTACAGGGGTAGACATTCTTATGAAAAGAAAGTGACATTTTTTAATGTGAGTGCACCTCACATAATATTATAAATTCTAGTGGACTCCCCAATTTCAGACCCCTCTAATAAATACTTACCCCAAAATGCCTAGACTTCCCATTAGGTATTTTAGTTGACTTCTTCCTTATTTCAGTTTTAAGCAGGTGTAGGCGTGTTTTGGGGAGAAAAAGTGGGAGAGCTCTCTCCCTTTTCTTAATAAAGGGGTGCGAAGCAAGGGGAAAGCAAAGAGAATGTGGATATAGAGTAAATTTCCCCTTTCCATGTGGATCTTAGAAGTATCTCAGAGACACAGTTTAGGAGCGATTTCTGCTTTCCCATTCTTGTAGAATTGTTTGCATTAGATTAATGAATTGGGAACCTGGAGATAGAATTCAGGAGAATGCAGATGACGACTTTGTGAATCAGGACACAGAATCATGTGGGGGGAAAAAAAAGTCCTAAAAATGCTTCAGATCGGGCATTGGTCCCTGGTGAGAAGGGGACTGGCTTTCAAAAGTCAAAGAGTGATGACTCTAACTATGTCATTAGGGATAACATGATGGGGAACAGTAATCAGATCAGATCCAATTCATCCATTTATTTAATTAGTCACTTGGTTGTTCATTTCTTTAACATGTATTGGGTGTTCCAAACACTGTGCTAGATGTAGGATTTAGGTTTGACTGCCATGGTTTCTCTTTTTTTGACTTTCAAAAAGTCCTGCTTTTAAGAATCAGTTCCTGCCTCCATTTACTGACAAGAAAAGTCAAGAGAGAGCCTAAGTACCTGTTCAGAGTGATAATCCTAAACATAACATCTGTACAAATCCCAACAAAAGGGTTGGGATTATAAGGGTTAAAGGTCATCTCTGAGGAAATTATGAAACACTTTCTCCCACAAAGCTTGAAGAGAGGAATCAATTTGCCCTGTGGAATGCAAGTGAGATTTTCCATAGTAGACCGAAGCAAAGATAGACACAGTGCAGGTATGTGTTTGGTGTCGAAGAATATAACCACGTTAGGCAGATCTCTTCTCAAAAAAAGAAATACTGGCTTCAGAAAAAAGTTCATAGACTTTGTAGAAAAGAGAGAGAAGCCTCAGAAGACGTGTTGGTCAGGAGACCTGCACCCACTGAAATCCCAATAAACAGAAGTGTTGCAAGGGCCCACATCCCACTCTGACGACCAACTGATTTCCAACTCCCCCCCCATCCACAAAGATTCTAATTGCCTAAAGGGTAGCCTGAAAATTGGAACTCGCCTGAATTTTGGATTCAAGGTAGGTGGTAAAGGCATGAGGGACAAAGAAGGATATCACACGATGGAACACAAAGAAAGATATCACACGAGGGGCCTCAGGGTGACTGTGGAATGGCTGGTCATTGGTCATCAAAGCCTTCTGTGAAGGATTTAGGTGTTCCCAGTGTGTGGAGATAAAAGTCTGCATTTCCCTTCACCACCAGCACCATATATCTAGTTGTCCTGCACTCAGTCTCCTCCAGCTTCATTTATTTTTTGAAATGTTTATTGATTTATTTTGACAGAGAGAGATACAGCATGGGCGGGGGAGGGGCTGAGAGAGAAGGAGACAGAGAATCCCAAACAAGCCCCATGCTGTCAGCTTAAAGCCCAACACAGGACTTCATCCCACGAACCATGAGATCATGACCTGAGCCAAAATTAAGAGTCAGAAGCTCAAGTGACTGTGACACCCAGGTGCCCTCCTCCAGCTTTAAGACCACCGTGATCTGACTAGGAACCTCTCAAGATCATGTTTCCCAAGATTCTCAGTGCAAAACATCTCCTTTGTCTAAATAAAGCTGTTGCAATTCTCCTAAATATTCTAATCGATATTCTATTGGTTAAAGCTTCTCTCAATCTTTGACTTATATCAGAATTCCCTGGAGGGCTTTAAAAATACAGATTGCTAGACCTCACCCCCGAGACTTTCTGCTTCAGGAGATCTGAGGAAGGGCCTGAGAATTCATACACTCACCAAGTTCTCAATCGTGGCCGATGATGATGGTCCAGGAATCACACTTTGAGAAACACTCTTCCAGACTCTTGTAACTCAGGAGTCTTGCTATTTTTGTTACTTTTCAGATAGGCCTTTGCTGAGAATTGTCTGAAAGAGTAGTACCAGGCTTCTCAAGCTTTACTCATTGAATAGACTGTATTTGACCTTATTAAATACAATTTGAATTCAGCAGGTATTGTGTGAGGTCTAAGGTTCTGTTTCTCCAGCAAGCTACCCGGTACACCGGGGTGGTTGCACTTTATAGACAACTAGAAGGTCTAGCCTTCTTTTGCCTAAATACTTCTTTTCAAGCAGATATTCATGCTATTTTTGTGAAGATCATTATCTTCTTCTTTTCAGGCCACTCCATACCAAGTACCTAACCTTACCTCTCATCCTTCACAAACTACTTTACACACACACACACACACACACACACACACACACACACCACATGCACACACTCTCGTATCCTGACCTCCACAAAGCAAGCAAGTCCTCTCTCTCACATGAAGCACCAGACCTTTACAGAATCTTGTCTCCAATGTGTATTATTTCCCCACTCTAGGTAGTAGTAGAATTATTTGTGCTCAGACTATTTCCTCTGTAAAACTTCCATTGTTTCCATATGTCAAACATTTTTCAGGCATATGTTACTCTTTTATATGTTTGTTCCCAGAAATGTCTGTCTCTTACTTAACAATGTACCTTGTTCATGATTACAACGTTCTTAGAGACTAGCATTAGCTTTTTGACATGGTTAATGTTTAATACATATTTATGTCCTTTAATTGAGTCAGCTGTTCTCTTATTCGTTCTGTATTCACAACTATCAAGATCCTGGTTCCCTTCCCCATGTCTTAGCATTCCTCAAGCTGACAAACAAGTCCACGTCCTTTCCCCAGTAGCCTTCCTCAGCCCTGGGATTTATAGAGACTTTGAGGATCCCTCTGCGAATCTCCTTTGTCTTCACGCTGTATGATGATGGAGGGGACAAACAGGTAGACGTTGGACATCATGACATGGACCACGGGTGGGGCACTTGTCCAGAAGCGGTGGATCATGGAGACGGCAATTATGGGCACATAAAAAGCCAGCACGGCACAGATATGTGACATGCAGGTGTTGAGCGCCTTGAGCCGCTGCTCCTGCGATGCGATGGCCAGCACGGCTCTGAGGATCCACGCATAGGACAGCAGGATGAACGCCGAGTCTACGCCATAGGTGAAAACGACCACAAAGAGCCCGTAGATGTTGTTAACACGGGTGTCTCCACACGCCACTTTCATGAGATCTGGATGCAGACAGTATGAGTGGTGCAGCACTCTGCCCTTGCAGAAGGGCAGCCGTTTGACCAGAAAGGGGAAAGGGAAGAGAGTGACGAAGCTCTTGGCGAGGATGCCCAGGCCCATAGCCAGGATGCGGCTGTTGGTGAGCACAGTCGCATAGCGTAGCGGGTCACAGATAGCCACGAAACGGTCAAAGCTCATGGCCAGCACTATGCCCGATTCCATGAAAGAGAAAGTGTGGATGAAGAACATCTGGACCAAGCAGGCGTCGAAGCCAATGTGGCGGTGGCTGAAGCAGAAGGTGGCAAGCACAGTGGGAAGTGTAGAGAAGGACACTCCCAGATCGTTGAGAGAGAGCATAGAGAGGAAGTAGTACATGGGCTGGTGCAGAGCAGGCTCCCGACCACCAGAGCGAGGATGCTGAGGTTGCCTGTGATGGAAATCAGGTAGAGGATGCAGAAAACCAGGGCAACCCAGGCATGGCCTGTCTGCATCCCCGGAATGCCTGTTAGCTGGAGTGTGGCTGGCTGGAAGGGGGTACCATTGGGGCCCAACATGGCAGGCGGGTGGGAGAACGCAGATGGGGGACAAGCCCCTAAGGGTGTGCTGGGGGAGTTCTTCACTTTCTTTCAGACATCCTGTCTCCAACACAAAAGGTTAGAGATTGAAAGTGTGTATCTTTGTTGCTGTTTCTTTCATCAGATTATGGGCTATTTGAGGATAGGAACTGAGTTGTACCCATTTCTGTATCACCAGCACCCAGCACCCTGTCTTGGCCATAGTAGGAACTCCATGAAGGTGTGACAATCAGGTGAGTGCCCGTGACGTGGCAAGGCAACAGGGCAGGAGACAATAGGAAAGATGCTCCCTCATCTTCTCCTTAAAGTGCACCATACCTTTCGTCCCCAGTCTCACCCCAGAAGCCATATTCTGGAAAATTGGGACAAACAGAAATTTAGGGAAACGAGAAAGAAAACGCCATCCATGCTTTTGGAGCCCCGTGGTCAATGGAACCCCTCCCACTGTACATGTACAGCTTCAATAAACTTTACTCAGATTTCTCCCCTGACTCACAATCCCACAGAAAATCCTGAACGTGGCATCACCAGAAAGGGTTCCACCTCTGAAATCTTAAATTCCATTGTTTTTCTTTACTACCACAGCTTCCACCTTCCACCTCTCCTACCTTCTCATGCCCATGTGCTTGCTCTCAGAGTCGCAAGAATTCCTCCATATTATTTTAGTATATATATCTATGAGCCCCTCCTCACTTTTTCTCTGACCTACTCACATTGGGACTGGTATCTTCATCTTCTCTTTGCTTCTCTTTCATGTTCACAAAGGAAATCCCAACCTTTGATAAATTCTATAACCAAACTTCCACATGTACAGCTGGATAAAACCAAAGAAGCAAGTGTTTGATTGGAGAAGAGGTAGACCCACAGATGGACAGACTGATTTTACCCCACTTAAATTTTATACTCAGCATCATTACCTATTCTACCCCCTTGGTTTTCCAAGAAAGAGACATCACACCTTCTCTGAGACCTGCCCTCTACCTTCAGGATTCCATGTCTTGCTCTTCCAGAGACCGCTTCCATTAGTCTATTGCACTGTATCTTCAGCATCTCCACTTCTGTCTCTTTCCTCTCAAGCTCTAAGCATGGGCAAGACCAGCCCATGATGAAGACAGAACCTTTCCTCTCTAGCTGTCACTCTATTACATTCCTTAATTCTTAGTCAAACTTCCTGGAACACCATCTCTCTGGATGCCATGGAAAGGGTGCTTGTTCATGTCTCTTTTCCACTTCCATTCTGAGATCCTGAGAGTCAGGGTTTCAACCTTAGTGACCTTACCTTCTATCAACGCTGAGTTTACTCTACTGCGGCCTCCACGTGTTCCTCTCTCAACTGAAGCAAATTTCTCTCTGCTCACCAGCAAACTCTTTGCTGCTTCATCATTTGAGCTCTCTACCAAAGTTAATATTGTTGGAAACTCAGTTTTCCTCCTGTCTTGCCATCTCTTTCTGTAGCTTCCTTACTGACTCCTCTTTCTTTGTCTTTCTCCTCAAGCCATGTCAGTCTAACTCCAGGAAGAGGAAACAATAGTCACGACGGTGCAGATTGAGAAACCACACCATAAGGCCTTCACCTCAGTCTTTCTCCAAAATATCTCTAATTGTATTTGTGTTTTACTTGATATCTTAAAACTAAAGCTCCATTCTTTAGACAAAAGGATAGTGATTGCCAAGGGCTGAGGCCTAGGGTGGTGAGGGTAATGGGGTGAGGTTAGTCAATGGGTACAAGCATCCAGCTCTACAATGAATAAACTCCGTGGATCTAATGCAGCATGGTGTTCTAACTCACACTGCTGTATTATGTTCTTGAAAGTCGGCAAAGGAGAAGATATTATGTGTTATCACCTCACGAACACACAACATGGATACTACATAAGGGAAGGGAGGTGTTAACTAATCTTATTGTGGTGATCATTTTGCAATACATACATGTGGCAAATCGCCACCTCAGAGACCCTAAACTGACATACGTTATATGTCAATAAATCACAATAAAACTGAAAAATCTATCTTAACGATTTAAAAATAAAAAGTTCCCAGGGGGACCAAGATGGCGGAGGAGTAGGGGACCAAAGTTTCCCTTGTTTTTTTGAATTGAGAGGGACCGAAACAGAGAGATTCTCAACTCCAAGAACCTGGCAGAAAAGGTGTAGCAGCTTACAAGGAACGCAAGAAACATAGACAACGCCCTAAGACCGGCAACTTCAAGAAACAACCCAAAACACATCCAGCCAAAATGACGAGACGGAAGAATTCTCCTCAAAAGAATCCACAAGAAGCAGTGATAGCTCAAGAATTAATGAAAACAGATATAAGCAACATAACAGAACATGAATATAGAATGACAATCATAAAACTAATCGCTGGCCTTGAAAAAAGCTTAGAAGATTGCAAGGGGTCCCGCGCGGCAGAGTTCAAGGACCTTAAAAACGGGCAGGAAGAATTAAAGAAGAAATTAGAAGAAATACAGGGGAAACTGGAAGCAGCCACAGCACGGATTGAAGAGGTAGAGGAAAGAGTTAGTGCATTAGAAGACAAAATCATTGAAAAAGAGGAAGCAGATAAAAAGAGAGAGAAGCTGATCCAGGAACAGGAAAGGAGAATTCGAGAGCTGAGCGATGAACTCAAAAGAAACAATATCCGTATCATAGGAGTTCCAGAGGAAGAAGAGAGAGAGAAAGGAGTCGAAGGGGTTCTTGAACAAATCATTGCTGAGAACTTCACCAACATGAGGAAGGAAAAGGGCATGGAAATCCAAGAGGCACAGAGAACTCCCCTCAGACGTAACTTGAATAGACCTTCTGCACGGCACATCATAGTGAAGCTGGCAAAGTACAAAGATAGGGAGAGAATCCTGAAAGCAGCTAGGGACAAAAGAACCCTAACATACAAAGGGAGACCTATAAGGGTAGTAGCAGACTTATCTACAGAAACTTGGCAAGCCAGAAAGGAATGGCAGGATATCTTCAATGTGATGAGCAAGAAGGACCTGCAACCAAGAATTCTGTATCCGGCTAGCCTGTCATTCAGAATAGAAGGAGAGATCAAGGTTTTTCCCAACAAACAAAAACTGAAAGAATTTATCACAAATAAGCCAGCACTGCAAGAGATCCTGAGGGGCATTCTATGAAGGCAAACCTGCAAAGAACACAAACTGCCAGGGACAGCCTTACAATCATGAAACCTACAGATAATACAGTGACTGTAAGCCCATATTTTTCAATATTAACACTGAATGTAAATGGACTAAATGCGCCAATCAAAAGACACAGGATAACAGAATGGATTAAAAAACAAGACCCATCTATTTGCTGTCTTCAAGAAACTCATCTTAAACCTGAAGACACCTTCAGATTGAAAGTGAGGGGATGGAGAACTATCTACCATGCTACTGGAAGGCAGAAGAAAGCCGGAGTAGCCACACTTATATCAGACAAATTAGACTTTAAAATGAACGATGTAATAAGAGATGAAGAAGGACATTATATAATAGTCTCAGGGACCATCCAGCAGGAAGAGCTAACAATTGTAAATATCTACGCACCGAATTGGGGGGCACCCAAATTTGTAAAACAACTAATTACAAACATTAGCAACCTCATCGATAAAAATGTCCTAATAGTAGGGGATCTCAACACTCCACTCTCAGCATTGGATAGATCCACAAATCAGAAAATCTCCACAGAAACAATAGCACTGAACGACACATTAGAACAGATGGGCCTCACAGACATCTTTAGGGTCCTTCATCCAGAAGCAAAGGAATTTACATTCTTCTCAACTGCACACGGTACATTTTCCAAGATAGATCACATTCTGGGGCACAAGGAAGCTCTGAATAAATATAAAAGAATTGAGATCATACCGTGTACACTGTCAGACCACAATGCTTTGAAACTTGAAATCAACCACAGGAGAAAGCCTGGAAAATATCCAAGAACATGGCGGCTAAGAAATAACCTACTAAAAGATGACTGGGTCAACCAAGTCATCAGAGAAGAAATTAAAAAATACATGGAAACAAATGAAAATGAAAATACAACAATCCAAACGCTCTGGGACGCAGCAAAAGCAGTCCTGAGAGGGAAATATATTGCAATCCAGGCCCATCTCAAGAAACAAGAAAAATCAATAACACAAATTCTAACAGCGCGCCTAAAGGAACTAGAAGCAGAACAAATAAAACAACCCAAGCCCAGCAGAAAGAGAGAAATAACTAAGATCAGAGCACAAATTAACCATATGGAGACAGAAAAGGTAGTGGAACAGATCAATGAAACCAAAAGGTGGTTCTTTGAAAAAATAAACAAAATAGACAAACCTCTAGCCAGGCTTCTCAAAAAGAAAAGAGAGAGAACTCAAATAGATAAAATCGTGAATGAAAAGGGAGAAATTACAACCAATCCCTCAGAGATACAAACAATCATCAGAGAATACTATGAAAAATTATATGCCACCAAACTTGGCAATCTGGAAGAAATGGACAGCTTCCTAAATAGCTACACGCTACCAAAACTCAAACGGGAAGAAATAGAAAAATTGAACAGACCCATAACTAGTGAAGAAATAGAATCAGTTATCAAAAATCTCCCAGCAAATAAAAGCCCTGGACCAGACGGCTTTCCTGCGGAATTTTACCAGACATTTAAAACAGAGTTAATTCCTATCCTCCTCAAGCTGTTCCAAAAAATTGAAACGGAAGGAAAACTCCCGGACTCATTCTATGAAGCCAGCATCACTTTGATTCCCAAACCAGATAGAGATCCAACAAAGAAGGAGAATTACAGGCCAATATCCCTGATGAATACGGATGCAAAAATTTTCAATAAGATACTAGCAAATCGAATCCAACAACACATAAAGAGAATTATCCACCATGATCAAGTAGGATTCATCCCTGGGTTGCAGGGCTGGTTCAATATTCGCAAATCAATCAACGTGATACATCACATCAACAAAAGAAAAGATAAGAACCATATGATCCTGTCAATAGATGCAGAAAAAGCATTTGACAAAATACAGCATCCTTTCTTAATAAAAACTCTCGAGAAAGTCGGGATAGAAGGAACATACTTAAACATCATAAAAGCCATATATGAAAAGCCCACAGCTAATATCATCCTCAATGGGGAAAAATTGAAAGCCTTCCCCCTGAGATCAGGAACACGACAGGGGTGTCCGCTCTCGCCAGTGCTATTTAACATAGTGCTGGAAGTCTTAGCATCAGCAATCAGACAACAAAACAAAATAAAAGGCATCAAGATTGGCAAGGAGGAAGTCAAACTTTCACTTTTTGCAGATGACATGATACTTTACATGGAAAACCCGACGGAATCTACCAAAAGCCTACTAGAACTGATCCGTGATTTCAGCAACGTTGCAGGATACAAAATCAATGTACAGAAATCGGTGGCATTTCTATACACCAACAATGAAGCAGCAGAAAGAGAAATAAAGAAGCTAATCCCTTTCACAATTGCACCAAAAACCATAAAATACCTAGGAATAAACCTAACCAAAGATGTGAAAGACCTCTACACTGAAAACTATAAAAAACTTATGAAGGAAATTGAGGAAGACACAAGGAAATGGAAAAACATCCCATGCTCATGGATTGGAAGAATAAATATCGTTAAAATGGCAATACTACCCAAAGCAATCTACACATTCAATGCAATCGCAATCAAAATTGCACCAGCATTCTTCTCAAAGCTAGAGCAAACAATCCTAAAATTTGTATGGAACCGCAAAAGACCTCGAATAGCCAAAATAATACTGAAGAATAAAACCAAGGCGGGAGGCATCACAATCCCAGACTTTAACCTCTACTACAAAGCGGTGGTCATCAAGACTGTATGGTATTGGCACAAAAACAGACACATAGACCAATGGAATAGAATAGAAAACTCAGAAATGGACCTGCAAGTATATGGCCAACTAATCTTTGATAAAGCGGGAAAATGTATTCAATGGAAAAAAGACAGCCTCTTTAATAAA
Organism: Paguma larvata; assembly: GCA_030068075.1. Taxonomy (NCBI): domain Eukaryota; kingdom Metazoa; phylum Chordata; class Mammalia; order Carnivora; family Viverridae; genus Paguma; species Paguma larvata. The sequence goes on from CM057831.1 coordinate 59,492,018, forward strand.
TGGTGCTGGGAGAATTGGACAGCAACTTGCAAAAGAATGAAACTAGACCACTTTCTTACACCACTCACAAAAATAAATTCTAAATGGATAAAAGATCTGAATGTGAGACAGGAAACCGTCAAAATCCTAGAGGAAAAAGCAGGGAAAAGCCTCTTTGACCTAAGACGCACCAATTTCTTACTTGACACGTCTCCAAAGGCAAGGGAATTAAAAGCAAAGATGAACTATTGGGACTTCATCAAGATAAAAAGCTTCTGCACAGCAAAAGAAACAACCAACAAAACGAATAGGCAACCAACGGAATGGGAAAAGATCATCGCAAATGACATATCGGATAAAGGACTAATATCTAAAATCTATAAAGAACTTACCAAACTCCACACCCGAAAAACAAACAACCCAGTGAAGAAATGGGCGGAAGATATGAATAGACACTTCTCCAAAGAGGACATTCAGATGGCAAATAGACACTTGAAACGATGTTCAATGTCACTCATCATCAGGGAAATACAAATCAAAACCACACTGCGATACCACCTCACACCAGTCAGAGTGGCTAAAATAAACAAATCAGGAAACTATAGATGCTGGCGAGGATGTGGAGAAGTAGGCACCCTCCTACATTGTTGGTGGGAATGAAAACTGGTGCAGCCACTCTGGAAAACGGTGTGGAGGTTCCTCAAAAAAATGAAAATAGAGCTACCCTATGATCCAGCAATAGCCCTGCTAGGAATCTACCCAAGAGACACAGGATTGCTGATGCATAGGAGCACATGTACCCCAATGTTCATAGCAGCACTTTCGACAATAGCCAAAACATGGAAAGAAACTAAGTGCCCATCAACTGACGAGTGGATAAAGAAGATGTGGTACATATATACAATGGACTACTATGTGGCAATGAGAAAAAATGAAATCTGGCCATGCGTAGCAACATGGATGGAACTGGAGGGTATTATGTTAAGTGAAATAAGTCAGTCAGAAAAAGACAGATACCATATGTTTCCACGAATAGGTGGACTTGGTGAGACTAAGCAAAAACCAGGGGGAGGGGAAGAGGGGAAAGAAAAAAAAAGACACAGAGAGGGAGGGAGATAAAACATAAGAGACTCTCAAAGACTAAGAACAAACTGAGGGTGAGGGAGATGGGGGGGGGAGAGGGGGTGATGGGCATTAAAAAAGGGCACATGATGGGATGAACACTGGGTGTTATATGTAAACCAATTTGAAAATAAACTATTTTAAATTAAAAAAAATAAAATAAAAATAAAAAGTTCCACTTTTGTATTTAGGCAAATGACTTCTTTATTTCCTACTACCATCTCCTTATTCTTGTGAAATGCTAGAGTTTCCACCCATTTCCCAGTCCTCTTAGTAAATACAGTTGTGTTCAATGGTGCCTGGCAAGTGGACAATGCCCAGGGATTAGTAATTGCCCTGAGTATGGGGCCATGGGCAGGAACTTGTCTATTCCTCTGTTTTCTGTCCTCAACGTGAGAAGCCAGAGGAACACCTTCCCCGGTAGAATTTCATTTCCCTCCTCCCTAGCCTTCCCCGCCCCCCACCGTGAACTCCTCTCTTTCCCCTACTCAGGTTTAAAGCCACGTCTCTAAGAAGCCTTCAGATCTGGCCTGTCCAGATCTGTTCTTTTATCGTCTTCACTCCAAGGCTCTCTCCACATGCTGAAGCAATGGCAAGGTTCTTCAGAGCTCCAGCAGATGCTAAGGTCTCCTTCACAACAGGGATAAACCCCACTGTCCTTGAATCCAGGTATGCAGATTTAGGTAAAGCAGAACGCATATTTCATCCAAGCTCCAGACTTTCCTCCATCTAGAAAACAACTCTGAAAACTTGTACCCAAAGCAAACATGCTCTGCCATGCCTAATGAACACTTTTCATTGTCTGGGTCATATGCGTGTCTGTTAAAGATTCCTAAATGTGACTAAGCCAGGAAGGAAAGTCAGGAAGACGGAGACAGACACGACAGGGTCGTTCTCTTGCACAGGATGTGGGATAGCATGAACACACTCATGATCACACTGAATATACATGCCTGCACTCCTGCACTCGCATATAAGGACTATCTCACGCATCACACAGACAGACTCTCATGCACTCCTTGGGTCCCACATAACACGATCACAACCACAGACTTTAGGAAGACTCAGAGCTCCTCACGGACATTACACAATATGTGTGAGATATCCTCTCATATTATACTCCTCAGAACACAGACTGGCAAACAAGCACACACATGCACATATACACACGGTGCCACAAATACTACATCGGTAATAACAGGCCCACAGTAATACCTCTACACATACTCAATACTGAAATCCCAGCGCAGATGAATACCACAAGGTTGAATGACTTCAATTCATTTGGATCTGAGATTTTTTTTCTCCAGCTGCACACCCAAAACGTAGGTATATGAGACACTAACTCAAACTGCAGGCAAATGAAAGTATGGACAAAATCTAGATCTGATGCATCCAGATCTCCTTAGCCTTGAAGGTATAAGGTTTGGTGTCAGTTTTGGTTCAGATGGGACCTGGCATCAGAAGCCGTGATCCTTGACTTCGTAGGCCAACAGATTTGGCTCCTGTCTCGAGGGGAAATATGAGGGTCAGAATCTATTTGAGGTTGCAGTAAGAGTATGAAAGCTTGGGACCGCTTCCAGATAAGGAGCCCACAGGGGCAACCCAAGGGAAGGGCACTCACTGGGTGGCAGAAGGTCCTTCTCCCTGTAGCCGGATGTGCGGGTCTGAGAGTCCAGCTGCCAGAACAGCAGCAACTCACTCTCCTGTGACTCCTAAATTTATGTCTACCCTAGAATCCCACAGCTCGTTTGTCTATGGTAGGAGAAGGAGAGAGCGAAACAATGGGGAAGGTGGTATACAGGAGTAGCAAGCGGGGCCATTGAGAATTGCTCCCAGGAGAATCCCGTTATCAGGCTCATCAACCATGATGTCATCATCCACACCCATTACTATATTAATTATCCTGTCCTTGATCAGGGGATGCAAACACATGGATGCAAAACATACACAGTCATAGACATCCTGAGATGCCCACAGATACAACCCTAGACACTTCTTCATTACCAACGTTCACATTGCCTCTTTTCGATCCATACACAAACAGAAAAACAGAAATACACTCAACGGCCCAATGTTCGAATCACCAATCACGTATCTTGACACATCAAGCACACACCGCACAATCTCTGTATTCTTACACTGACTGTAGAGACTCACGTAGATTCTAGAAATAATCTTAGAAATCATTGGAGGCTCAGATAAATCCTTGAAAAAAAAAAAAACAGTAAATATATTCCCATGATCACGGATCCAAAAGTGTACACTTCAAACATAGCCATGTTCTCACAAAATATCCAATGACTTCACGTCATCACCACACATATTCACACTTTCACATAGGGAGTTTAAATGTGTTGTATATTTTTTTTAGAATTGCATGCCGGCATCTAAAACATGCTTCTTATGTAAGCATTCCTTTACTCCTACACTATATGGAGCCAACATATTACGAATTTCATTCAATTCAACTTAAACCTAACAAAACAATTAAAAACCACATTTTGAGCATTATTCTTCTCCAGGTGTTATCTCAAAACTGATGTATACAGAGCAACAGCGTCTATTCTTGCAAAGAAGATAAATACTGGAAAACTGATCCATTCAACAGTGCACACAAATATGCCTCAGAGACTACCTACAAATATGTCATAAACATATTTCACAAGAAAATCAATGCATTTGTTAAAATGTATCTACCGTAGGATCTGTGCATTATGTATTTCAACAAAATTAAAAAACTACATACACTATTGAACTTCAATTAATGATCCGAATGCTGAAATATTTAGGGAGAAGTGCGATGCATCAAGAAGATAAATGGACTCATGGATGACAGTGGGATGGGTATGTTCGTAGACACAGGATAAGGCAAGCAGAATAGAATATCAGTGATCTGTGACAAGTAGACTGACGTTCACTGTAAAATTATTTCAAGTTTTCTGTGTTTGAAATTTTACATGATAAAATGTTGGGAAATTTTGCTAAGTACTTGGGCAGTAGCCCACTCCAACTTGAGCTCTCCAGTACGCGGATCCTCCTTAGAAATCATAACCTCAGCACACACCTCAGCACAGGCCCGACACCCCCACCCAATTCCTGGTTACACCGAGGGACTGGAAGTACAGTAGGAGTCAAGAGTCAATCTAGCCCAGCTCTGGCTCACCTGAACTTTGCCCACCACCCAGCTGGGGCGAGAAACCAGTTGTGAGTCAGGCGTCCCACACTGGAGAAAAAGGCGCCCCAAGATGAGTGTCTGATAAAACGAGGCCTCTCCAAGGGACGGCTCAACACAGCTTTCCCTCCCCAATGGTGCCCACTAGCTTTGACTCTGTCCCTGTCCCCCTGCATGGACAGGAGAGAGGATGGTGGGGGTGGTGGAAAGTGAGGCATAGTGCTTGCCTGATGGTGATAATATAAATATATAAACAATAAAATCAAAAAGTGGAGACAGACATAGAACATTCTCCTGAAAGCACACATCAGGTTTAAAACTGCAATGAAAACACAACTTACTACAAAATGATGTCAAGTCCTCTGAAAACAACCGGGATCATCTTTTGTATAAACTCTGTACTTCTGTGTGTTATGGGATGAATTTATCTCTTTGGATAACTGATGCTTTTCAAATGGTTAAACAAAAGAATCAAATTTCCCAATTGTGGCTTGTTTTGTCCCAAGGCCAGCTGCTTATGGTACTAAAGACACACTCCCCTTACCTCTGTATCCCATCCTGGGGGCATTCGTTTCCTTCCCCAGACTGTTCTAGGCAGTGGAGGCTCAGAACCAAGCAGAGCCAACTATCAGACCCTGCAACTGCTGCTTTTGTGGTCAAAATAAGTAACACCCCAAAGACAGAGTCATAAATTCTACTTGAATGAGTAAAGTTTTAAGAATTCGGCTTGGTTTGATTGTGTGCCAATCCTGAAGTAGCTACCAGAGAAATCTGGCTATCTGGCTTTGAGAGAAAAGATCTTATAAACAGAATTTCTACTCCTCAGAAGTCATCATGTTCAACTACCTTCCTCTTCCACGCATTACAGTGAGTCAACCCCTTACACTGTGGCTGGCTGTGACTCAGGAAGCCCATGAGAGATCATGGGTCTTAGGGTCGCTAGAAATACCGTCACGCCGCAGAGAATGAATCAATTCGGCTTCTCTTCTGTACCAAGCATACCCATGTTTACCCTCGGATCCACCACTCAGCCTTCTGCAGCTTTCCCCCTATTACTGGGGACCAATCCTTACTGAATATCCCAGACTCCAGTGTGAGATGGGCTCAGGTGTAGGGAGCACAGGCAGGCAGGGGGCACGTCACTCACTCCCCTCTCCCGCCTTGAAGCAGAGTCGCTCACCTGGGTCTCCAACTCTATCCAGGCTCTCTCCAGCTTCTGCTGGGCGAGGTCACCCTTGCTGCAGCTCCAGCAAGGCCACAGTTGACTTCCCAGCCTGGGGATGGCAGTGGCTTCCTGCTGTTGCAAATCTCTAGGTTGCATTCCCTTCTGCTGGTCAGATTCTCAGCTCTTCTGAAACCTGTGTAAACAATTCCCAGGATTCAGCTCATTGGTTATTTTGTATGGTTATTATGTTACTGTTTCTCTGCTTCAAGCCCACTTTTTATACTGTTCTTTGTAATACTGAGGCTGGACCTCTACGAATGGCATTTCTCCTTTTGAATAGGAAAAGAGTTAACCTTTGGCGGGGAGAGATAAGAAAGCCAGTGGCAGGGGAAGGGGAGGAAGGATGGGAGGAGGGCAGGCTGACTGCAGCTGCAAGGGGGAGACTGAAGAAGCCACAGGGTTTGGGGGAGGGGAGGAGGAAGGTAGTCCATACCTGCCCAGGCTAGGTGCATGAGCGGAGCCTCACAAACTTTCTGATAAGGTCCCAATAAAAAGTCAGGGACAAAAAGCCTTGCCAGCTATCCAGTCCGGACCCCTCACTCTTGAGAACTTTGTACTTTCCCTCAATAAACACTCACTTTGCTCCCTCTCTTTTTCATGGCTTCATTCTTAGACCCTGTGAGACAAGGACCAGCATCTCTTTCGCCCTCCTGTAACATTTTGCTGCCAGCTCTCAAATATGCAAATGAGGGCATGGGGAAGCTGGGAGCTGAGGTGGGAAGATTTGCATTCTGTCCCTGCAGGCAGCAGTCCAGCCACACCCATGTGTGTTAATTGCGGGTTAACCCTGTCTGTTAAGCACAGCAGGTTAATTCCAAGAGGTTAGCGATTTCCATTTAGTAGCTTTCCATGCTTCCAGAACCACTTAGGATGACCTGTTAAGGCCCTCAGAACAAGCCAGAGAGAAGGCGTGCCCTTGCCCACCGCAGCATTTCAGAAGGGTGAGTCCCAGGCACACAGGCCTCTTCTCTGAACTCTTGTGATCCCAGCAACATCTTGTTACAATGTTACAAGGTGTCCCAGTCCCAGTAACTTGTTTATTTTACTTCTGTAACTCTGCCCACTTGCTGAATAGATAAGTTAGGTTGCAGAACACTCCCTTCTGCCAAGATCAGGCTTAGGAAAGAACTCACTGCCTCATGAACAAGTCCCGAACCCACTGCCTCGCGATATCTTAGGTCTCTCACTATGATTGGTTATCTTAGGCAAAAAACTTTACATTGATAGGTTCGCGCCAAAACTAGCGTCTGTGCGTCAGTTGTAATTGGTTAACTACATGATGACACACTCTAAATTGCTGAAATCCATAGAAGCCCACTGCTGCCTTTGTTCGGGGCCGTTCTCTGCATTTACTCTTAAGGAGCAGGAGTTCAGCTTTGGCCCGGTGGTAAATAAATTCTTGCGTCGTGTTTATTCGGCGTCTGGTGGTCTTTTTTCTATAACCTGTGATCATCTAAACAGCATCCACTGTTCAAAATCGGTTTCAGTTTGGGTGGGGGGAAGCTCTCCTCCTGTCCAGTTAGAATTAATTCTCTCATCCCCTCTGTTTAGTCCCCAGCACAACATGCAGAAGAGACTTTTCGAAATAACACCTTCACATTCTTTTTTTTGTGTGGTGGTTCTCTGATACTTGATTAACAGATTTTTACCTGATTTTTTTTTCTCCATTTAAGGAACTAATGTGGTTGTATTCTGACTGTACTGTCTCTGGACCCTGAATTTAGTCTCCTGGGATAGATTATGGCTAATTCATATGAATCCGGTACTGAAAACTGCATTCTGAGCCCCATGCTAGGACTTAGAGACCCAATGCTGATTAGGGGTGCTGGGATCCTTCTCTGGGAGGACGTACGGTATATTTGAAATACAAGTGAATCCATTGCCTTCAATGTGAAAGGACCCTTATAAAAAGTAAGACATCGTGTGGGAGTACTCAAGCACATATTGGGCAAATAATCAGAAACAACTGAATAGAACAGACAGTGAAATTGCATAGATGCTTAAACAAGAAACACATTAAGTATTTTCCTCAAATAGAGCAGGGATCATGAGTTCATTCATTAAGTAAATGCTTACTGAGTATCTACTGCTGTGCTATAATATTTTAAGTAGTGTAGAAAAGTAAACAGATAAGTAATAAATAAATAATGTAGACACAACTGTGAACAGACTAGTTAAGGATCATTCTGATAGTGTCTGTTTTAGTGGGGATGACAGAAAACAAAGAGCAATAAGATAATTTCAGACCAGGCAAACTGAGAGAGAATGTATGTGCATGGACACAGGTGAGAGAGAGGGAAAGAGAGAATCCCAAGCAGGCTCTGTCCTGTCAGCATGAGCCTGTTGTGGGGCTCCATCTCATGATCCGTGAGATCATGACCTGAGTCAAAAGGAAGAGTTGGACACTCAACTGACTGAGCCACATAGGTGCCCCATCGGCTATTTTAAATAATGCCACAATAACATAGGTATGCACATACCTTTAAAAATTAGCATTTTGGTTTTGGGGGTTTTTCAATGTGTTTTATTTTTCCTAAATAGAAGTGGAATTACTGGATCATATGGTATTTCTAGTTTAAATTTTTGGAAGAAACTTTATGTCCACAGTGGCTGCACGGATTTACATTTCCACCAATAGTGCACAAGCCTTCCTTCTCTCCACATAGTTACCAATACTTTCTATTTCTTGCCTTTTTAATTCCAGCCACCTGGTAGCTGTAAAGAGATATTTTCCTGCGGGTTTGATTTGCAATACCCTAATGATTAATGATGTTGAGCATATGATGATGTGTCTATTGACACAATGAGCTCATAATTTAATGAGATAAGGAGTGTTTGTTATTTTAATATGCTGAGGGGTTTTTGGTAATTTTTATATGTCAATTGGCACTAATATGGGTGCAGAGTTCCAGAGTTGAAACATTTAATCAAGTGTAGCTACAGACTAGATCCATAGCAGTGGTCTTCGGCTAAATCATTTGTTCTTTCACATTTTATTGAAAAACTATTATTGATTTCCCACGATACAGTAGGGGGAGATGACAGGCCAGACTCCTTCTGTCTTCAGAGACCCCAAAGAGACTTTTGTGGTGACATCCAGACAAAATTGGGAGGAAATCCCCTCACTGACAACACCAGCAACATTTCAGGTAAGATAAAGGAAACGGAAGTATTTGGGAAAAATCCACTTGTGCCAGAGCAAGGTTCAAAATCGTTGGGTGAAAGATTCAAATCCCAGGTATTATTCTGAATATGACTGGTTGCACTACGCATGTTATGTTTCATCTCATAAAACCTTGCTCAATTTCTGAGTTTTACAGAAACTCTGAAAACCAGCGAATGAGAATAAATGGACATGATATCATCGGAGACTGTATGTGACAACTACTAATTTATGGAATCATCTGGGTATTTCCCTGAATGTGTATAACCCCATGGGTTCACTTGAAACAACAGGTGATAAATTCCTGTATCACACAAAGCCAGGCCAGACTCTGGATAAGACATAGTTTCTGTGATTATGACATTGACAATAATGTTACTCATGTGTTCATTCTAAAACACAACAATGATCAGGTACTGTCCAGGAATTGGGGATTAAGCATAGCATGGAGCCCATGATTTAGTTAAAGTGGCTGAGATTTTCAGTAGTATTTGATAAACTCTCTAATGAAGACATAAAAAGACCCTACAGGGTTATGTAAAAGGTCAACACGTTGGGAAAAGAATCACAGAGCAGATAAAGCTTACAAGGAACCTTAGAGCTGTGGGATTCAGCAGGAAGGGCCTAGGTGGCAAAGTTCTGTGCAGAGGAAATGACGTGGCCACGACGACGGGAGCACAAAACATGAAAGAAAGAGACTAGTTGGTGTTTCAGAATCTGCAGCAGGTGCGGTAAGACTCTTTCTGAACAATGTTAGAAGTTGAGGAGCAGGCAGCGATGGCCAGAAAGAGCACCAAAAGGGCACTGGGTGCAGTCAGCTGCAATCCTCGCAGAGGGAGGGGTGTGATAAAGAAAATAGGCAAATCCCAAACAGCATAAATGCAGCTCAGAAAATGATCTTTTGAGGAAAGAAACTCCAGTCTACCAGAAGTTTGATATGTACGCGTATACTCAGAACAGAATTTTTAAATGAATTCTTCATAACTCAAAATGGCCTAATACATGAGCACAGTGGGTGAGCTCTAGATCCTTCATGAAAACCCATGGAAATTGTGAACCCATTAGCCAAATTTCAACCACCTTCTCCATCTCAGTGGTTCTTCACCAGGGTAATTTATTCCCTCGGGGGCACGATAACTAGGGAGGAGCATCTGCTGTGCGAAGATCAGAGATGCCACTAAATATCCCACAATGCAGAGGACGTCACACTGAAGCAAACGGTCATCCAGTTCAATATGGTAATATGGGTGAGATGAAATATTCTTCCCTAAAGAAAGTTATAAAAAAGTTGTGAATTAGAAAATTTGAGTAAAGATTTCTGACAGGATCTGTTGGAAATTACTGAGTCTTCAGCCCCACACCCACACCCAAGAGGAAGAGATAGGGAGGAACTACTCACTTTACTGTGGGTCAACAGAGAGGCCTCAAGGATTCTACTCAGGAGACATATATTCCCCCAACCTTTGGGGAAAGAAAAACATGGCCGGCTGGTTCCTTCTCATGCCTTTAAGCCTACTGACTTCCCTTACTATTTGCATGAGAGATTAGTGCTGCTCTGAAGAGGCTATTTGTTGTAATAATGTCAGGGTGAGTGTTTCTGGATAAGCTGTATGCTAGAGAGAGTGGCCATGGTGTTGTCTTAGCTCCAGTTCACCAGAGAATAGGCTTCTACAAGGGAGATCTGTGTTTGGAGGAGTCACAGGCAGCCATTCAAGTAAGAGACATTAATTTACGCCAAGTGAAGAAGAAGTAAACTATGGAAAGAGGCTCCCTCAGTAATCTATGAAAAACAATAAAAGGATCAGGTCTAAACATTTCACACTCCTACTAAACATGACAGCAGCTGAATGAAACACGCATGAATAATGAATCATTCACTTTCTCTTCTGTCTCCTTTTGGAAGAACAAGTCAAACGCCATGGTTAGCGAGTTAGAGATGGGAGAGGAGAAATGGGGTGACTCTAGACCCTGGAAATTTGACTGTTATATGAGTCTGGGCACTGTGAATACACACACCAGCTCACCAGAGGCTGTGTTATCATCTGCAGGTGACCAGAAGTCTTAGGAAGTCAGTTTTCATCCAGGGTGAAAGGAAAGAACTCGCCCCATTCGATCCATTCAAAGGGGCTGGAAAAGCAAAATAACTATAGTTATTTTCTGAGTAAACCTTATTTGTTGGGCTTGGTCAACAGATTTCAAAATCCTGGGATCCTTTAACGACAATGAGCTCATGTCTAACAGGCCTGCCCATTCATCACAGACGCTGCCTGCACTGGGGAGACAACTGGACTGGCTAAATAATTGTCACTTTTTCAGGTACAAGAGCACATGCTGTATTCTCAGTGGATTCTAAGGATCTCTAGAGATGAAAACCTTCCTGATGCTTTTTCAGTCACAAAGCCAGCATCACTTGTTCTCTCCAGAGGCTTAGAATTAGACAAAAGAGCAGGCGTGAACTCACTCTAGCAGATGGGAGAGGAGTGTGTATCGTTTCCCCAGTGTCTCCTCTGTCTGGCTTCTGGTGAGTTTTGCAACCCAGTAGCAGGTAGCTAGCTGAGTCTCCTAAAGCCTGCTCTAAGAAAGGGTGGAACTTGGAAAGGGGTGGGGGAAATGAAGGAGAGAGTGCCTGGAGGTTAGCAGAATGGCGCTTTTTATTAGAGTGAGCAGAGCAGGTGCCAAGTCCCTGACGGGGGGGAGTCCTGTTCTATCCAGGGTAACCTGTACAATGCAGTTGGGCATGTGTCACTGTAAGAAAAGCTGGGTACCCACGGTGCCCGAGGCTGTCTTGTGGTGAGGGGCTAACGTGAGATACTGATAACTCAAACTGCCAGAGTCCTTTATAATAACTACCTATGAATTGTACTTCATATATTCCTAGCCAAAGTGGCTTCAAGGATACAATAAAATGGTAGATAATATGGCTTAACATGAATCAAATGTTTACTTCGTACCTAATTGATATTTGTGGAGCATTTATCAATGTCTTCTTTCATCTATAAAACAGAAGGTTATTAGCCAAGTCTGTGGCCTGATGATCATAAAATATGAAGAAAAGAAGATTGACTGTGTTTTCCCCTAACCAGTGATTTCAGGAAGGCATCAGTTTCCAACTGTCTAGACTTCATCCCCCCTGTGTCTTACTCCCTGGATTCTTGCCCTCGGGTAGGGGCAACTCTCAGAGGTCCCTAGGGTCCTGGAAAGTGCCCTGGCTTGCCCCCACTATGGGACTGTTCAATGTCACTCGTCCTACTTCCTTCCTCCTGACCGGCATCCCTGGCCTGGAGAGCTCTCACGCCTGGCTAGCAGGGCCCCTCTGTGTCATGTATGCCGTGGCCCTCGGAGGCAACACTGTGATCCTGCAGGCCGTGCGAGTGGAGCCCAGCCTCCATGCGCCCATGTACTACTTCCTGTCCATGCTGTCCTTCAGTGACGTGGCCATGTCCATGGCCACACTGCCCACCGTGCTCAGAACCTTCTGCCTCAATGCCCGCCACATCGCTTTCGACGCCTGCCTGATCCAGATGTTTCTCATTCATTCCTTCTCCATGATGGAGTCGGGCATTCTGCTGGCCATGAGCTTTGACCGCTATGTGGCCATTTGTGATCCCTTGCGCTATGCCACCGTGCTCACCAATGAAGTCATTGCCGGAATAGGCATAGCTGTGGCTGCTCGGAGCTTCATCATCCTCTTTCCCCTGCCCTTCCTCTTCAAGAGGCTGCCGATCTGCAGATCCAATGTGCTTTCCCACTCCTACTGCCTGCACCCGGACATGATCCAACTGGCCTGTGCCGACATCACTATCAACAGCATCTATGGATTCTTTGTGCTTATGTCCACCTTTGGCATGGACATGTTTTGTATCTTCCTCTCCTATGTGCTCATTCTGCGCTCAGTCATGGCCATCGCTTCCCGAGAGGAACGCCTGAAAGCTCTCAATACGTGCGTATCACATATCTTAGCTGTTCTTGCGTTTTACGTGCCGATGATTGGGGTCTCCACAGTGCACCGCTTTGGGAAGCACGCCCCACGCTATGTGCATGTCCTTATGTCCAATGTTTACCTCTTTGTACCTCCTGTGCTCAACCCTCTCATTTACAGCGCCAAGACAAAGGAGATCCACCGAGCCATTGTCCGTATGTTTCACCGCATGAAAAATTGACTTTCACACTTGCCCTTGATATCTGATGTTGTGTGTAGCCATAAGTCTTCATGCGTGGTGTCATTGTCGTCATCATCATCATCACCATTGCCATCATCATCGTCTTCATATCCCAAACAATGAGATAGATTGTGTGGTGGGTGAAAAGTAAAAGATCAGGAAATGGAGCTATGCAATTTGTACACAAAACAAATGGAAGTATATTCATCAAACCTCAGTGGCTTTCACAGAAAGCTAAAATCAGAGACAATTAAAGGCTATGACACAACTTGAATGGAAGATCAATCTAAACTATTCATTTCCTACTAAAGAGAGCTCTTATCAATGTAATAATAATTAATAGATTAAGCCCTTAAAAGCGCCAGTATCTGTTAGAAATTACTGATGTGCATTAAGTCATGTCTTCTTAACAATCTCATGAGGTGTAGAGAATTAAGTCAATTTGTCAGAGTAACACAGATGACAGGTGATGTAGATGAGATCAGTCCTTGTCTGTCTCCACTCTGAGGATTCTAACCCCCACAAATACGGTCTCTCTGTACAGTTGGTCTCACTACTAACATTACTACTGTTGCCCTTGCCTTCTCCTCCACCGTTTCAAATTCGCAAAGCGAAATTTGATGAACTGTCAGAACCTGCCACAAGACATATGAGCAAATGGGACTTGGGGAACTGCTCGAAGCTGACATCTAGAAGAAACTTCACATTCTTCTCCGCTTCCTTCATCTGCTCAGCAATCTGTCCTCCCACAGGGAAAACAAGAGTCGGTCTCTGAGCCACCGACCCTTGCACTTTCTGTCATTGGACTGAGCGTGATTTCTCTTCATTTTCTCTCCTGGGATTTTAATTTTTTTCCACACTATGGCATGTCGAAATTTATGTCTTTCTAGGATTTCTCGCTACCAAGGCTTAGGAGAGGCAGAAGAGAGAATTTATGGTTCGGATCCTGTACAATAATTATTTTCGACCTTCTATTAAAATGGTTTTCCTGCATCCTCTTTCCTTGATAGCAGGGAAATTCCATGGCCAAATTGGATTGCTCTCAGATGAGGCCTGGGCTTACATCTAGTCTAAATTATAGGAGGTGCCCTGTGGAGACTGACCTCCTCAGCAGACCCTGGGCCAGAGACCTCAGCGCAGCTGAGCACAAGGTTATCCAGAGTTTTCTCTCTGTGAAGCTCTCCTGAAGGAATATGAAGGAGAAGTATCGGGTGCCAGAGGGAAGGAACCATTTCTGAATGGAAACATTTTAAGTATTTGGGAATCCGGTTTCCATATACGCCCCTAAGTGAAATAAGAGACTCCAAATATAAGTGCCCTTGTCCACTAAGCTAATTTACCAGCTTGACTGACCACCACAGCTGAGCATGATTTCCAGTGGAAAATAATGAGTCAGACTGGTCTTCAGTCAGCTTCTATACTGACCTTGTCGATTCTTACAAAAAGCTCTATATTGCCAAATCAAATAACAATAGTGACAATTTGTAATGCTAAGCCCTGAGTTTAGCATTGAATGAAGTTACAAATGCAAAACAAGACTTGGGGGCACTGCAGGATGTGAAAAGTGTGGGAAACATTCATTGATTCCCATCCTGGGGAGAGAGAGGAAGACAGCCCTAGGACCACAGGCCTGACACTGCCAGTGGAGGGTAAAAAGGAGAAAGGACAAGGCAGGGCACCTTGGAAGAGGAGCCCGCGTAAGCGCTGCAGGTTCCTCTCCACTTAATTTTCTCCCTTCTTTCCCCATTGTCAGTTAGAAAAGTGGCTTGTCTCAGGGGATGGGGGCAAGTTACTTTTAGGATTCTCTTCCTTGAATTAGTCAGGTGCCATAACAGGAAGGCACTCCTGCGTCCTTCATCATGAGAAGGCCAAAAATAACCCAGTTTTCTGGTTTACACAGAAACTCTCTTTGCCTCTTTCTTTATAACAAGCTTTTTTTCTTTTTTAACTCAACATTTTCCCCTATTGTAATGGGGAAATACCTGGATTTGGGCTAAGTACAAAGGAGCAAAGAGCATTTTATTTTAGTTTAGGTCCTTAGAGTCCATCTCAAAAATTAGGTCGCCATAGAAATTAAACAGTATGGTTCAGCTAAGCTTGGTGGGGACAATATTGAATGGTGTGTGTGTGTGCGTGTGTGTGTGTTTGTGTGTGTGGCGGGGGTAATCTCTGAATAATAAAGGTCAGGCCGAGGATGGAAAGGGTTACCAGTAAGCAGGGATAGATAAGGGACCCTCAGGGAGGCTGACAGCAGCAGTGGCAGGGTTTGGAGGAAAAGGATCAACCCATTCCAGGCCTGCCTACATTAGGCACCATGGATGGAATTGCACAAACAGTCCCTGATAAGGTCCCTATAAAAAGTCAGGGACAAAAATCCTTGGTGGCAACCCAGTCGGGACCCCTCCCCTCACTCTTGAGAGCTTTGTACTTTCGCTCAATAGACTCTACGGCTTTGCTCCCTCTCTGCTGTGCGCGAGATTCATTCTTGGACTCGGTGAGACAAGGACCAGAGTCTCTCTCACCCTCCCATGACCTGTCAGCTTGTCAGAGGTGCTTATCTCATCCTCAGGGGCTTGTGTCTGGTGGGTCCGATGAGGAGAAGCCCTCCAGGGCCTGTGCAGGGTGGGTCACATGAGGAGAGAACAAAGGCAAGAGAAATGTACCTGAAATTAAATCTCCTTACAGCCTACAACCCACTGAAAGATACCCGAAACAGGCAGAGCGTGACCTTCCTCAAGGAACTCATGGCTGCCTGACTGCCTTAATGTGCGTGTTTTATTAAAGATTGAAGGTAACCTTATCCTTTTTGTAATATTTAGTTATTTGGGGGGAGAGTGCAAGAGGGGGAGGGGCAGAGAGAGAAGTGGACAGAGAGTCCTATGCAGGCTCTGTGCTGACAGCGATGAGCCGGATGCGGGGTTCAAACTCACAAACCACAGATCATGACATGAGCAGAAGTCAGACGCTGAACCGAATGAGACACCAGGTGCCCCTAAAGGTAATAACCATATCTTAACAGCAGCTAGCCCTGCAAGCTCCTCAAAGTCTTGCTTTAAAATTCTTTAGAAACTTACTTTATCTCTATCCCTTCTCAACCACAAACTTAGAACTATACAATCAGTCACTCCTCACATCCCCAGTGCAGCTCTTTCCACCCATGGGTCCTGTCACCATGCTTTATTAAAATCACCTTTTTGCACCAAAAACATCTCAAGAATCCTTCTTGGCCATTAGTTCTCAAGCCCAAACCTTCAAATCGCACCAGGTCAGTAAAGAGACAGAAAGAATAAACTAGAATGAGATTTATGGTAGGGTAGGATTCCTGACCCCCCGTGCCTCATAGTAAGACTCACAGTAAAATCAATACAACTAGAATGTGATGCAGAATTGAGAAAACACACGTCCATGGTGTGTGGCCTTCCATGCAATTCTGTGTGAGCCCGGGAAGTGGGAGAACCTTCAGAAATGAGAGTGGGGTAGCAGAGGGCTACGACCAGACCCCTGGGCATGGCTAACCATCAGCCCCACTTTCTCAGTCCCACCGAGGTCCCCGCCCACCTCCAGGAGCCATGTCCACACCTGATCAGCGCTGCTAGGACAGGACAGCTTTGCTGCTGCTGTGCTGATTCAGTAGGATGAGAAGAGCCCTTCTCCAGGATCGGGGGCACAGAGGATCTTTCTTTTGGGTTACAGTTCTCCCCAGCGAGGGTAAGGGTAAGAGGGGATCTATGTGCTGGTGGCTGTGCACTGAGCACGGGAAACCAGATGCCCCCCAGGCAGCTCAGTGGGGTGTGTGTCCTGAAGAGGGTTCTGATTTCATAGGAATAACAAACAGCTCATGGAGTCAGCAATCACTTTGTGAATTACCATCTTCCCAACTTCACATAAGTAACTGGGACCCTGCTGAGCAATTGCCCCACGCAGGGGAAGAGGAGGGCCACTTATTAAGCAGCACCTGAGCATGAATGTCTGCTGGGAAGGTCATGGAGAAGTCGTGACCACTAGTCGACCCACGAGCCGGACTCCAGCAGTGGGGCTTCTCATCCCTGACCCTCTCCTTGGATTGTGCATAGTTTGTATTCTCCCTCCCTGAAACAGCCCCGAGGACATGACCTTGAGACAGTCATGCTTGCTGACACCAGGTGGATGGTATACCACGGAGCCCAGTTATGCCTTCTATATACACTCCAAGTTCTGACGCTGGGTGCAGACATCTGCTCCCTTGCCACCACCCAAGACAAACCTCCTATTTTTGTTCCCTTGCTCAGGAGCTCTGCTACCTACCCTGCCTCTTTCCTGGTCTCTCCCTGCTCTCCAGTAAGGGAGTCGGTTTCTGATGATACCTGGAAAACTTCCCAGGAGCTTGAGAAGCAACAGCTCAGGTGGAGGGAACATTGGCAGAGTGGGGTCATGTCTCTCACCGCACTCTCCCGCCTGAGGCAGAGTCGCTGGCCTGGGTCTGCATCTCTGCCTGGGCTCCAGCTTGTGCTGGGGGAGATCGTTTTGCTGCAGCCCTGGTAACGCCACCTTTGCCGCCCCTGCCAGGAGGTGGTGTTACCCACTGTTGCAAATCGCTAGCTTGCATTCCCTTCTGCTGGTCAGTTTCTCAGCTCTTTTGAAACCTGTGTCAACAAGTCCCAGGATTCAGCTTACTGGTTTTTTTTGGTACTGGTTATTATGTTACTGTCTCTCTGTCTCAATCCCACTGTTTAAACTATTCTTTGTGATTCTGAGGCTGGATTCACTGCACTCTCTGACACAGGACTGATCAGGAGTGCTGGGATCCTTCTCTGGGAGGACTTACGGTATATTTGGAAATGCAAGTGGATCCATTATTTATGTCTGTGCAGAAGGATTATTATAGAGAAAGTAGGGCATAGTGTGGGAATACAAATAGTCAGAAACACTGGAACAGAACAGACCCTGAAATTTCACAGTGTTTCATGCAAGAAACATATTCACAATATTTTCATCAAATAGAGGAATGATCATAAGTTCATCCTTTCAACAAATGCTTATGGAGCACCTACCAGGTGTCCTACAATATTTCAGATAAGGTGGACACAACTGTGAACAAAATAATCAGGGCTCATTCCAATCATGCTTATTATGTTTTACTGAAGATGACAAGGCAACAAACAAGTTATAAGAAAACTTGAAAGCATGAAAGCAGAATGAAGAAAATAAAGTCCAAACTAGGAATGTATAACTGATAAGCTCAGACTTGCCACGATGTTTCACACGCTGGCAGGCACTTGGTAAAAGCTTCACATGCGTTCCTTGAGTAAACAGGAAGTTTCAGGCAAATGAGGCAATGTGGGACTGGCCGTTTGTTTCGCTATGTTTTCTTGTGTGCTGCAGTGGGAACAAGGAGGCAAGGGACAGCTTACCTAAAGCCTGGGATTTGCTCGTGTCAGGCAGAAGGAACTGCTTCTGTCGCAGCTGCTGCTGAGGAAGAAGGTCAAGACGGAGAACTGGGAGACCATGTGGAAGGAAAAGGGAAGCAGCAGACAGGTAGGGAGGAGATGAAAAGATGAGTCATTGAGGAGAAGCATGGAAAGGTCTGGAAGAAAGAAGAGTATAAGCAAAAGAAAGGAGAGTAATGGAAATATGGGAAGGAGAATGAAAAGCAGAAAGAGAAAACTACAGGGCAGGTGAGTAGCAGTGTGATCACCAAATGCTGTATAACCACTTGATCCATGGAACCTTCCTCCTTTCTTTTCCTCTCACCTTTCAGGGGAGCATACTCTCTTTAAACGCCTGGAAATTACTCTGATAATCAGCAATTAGTCCATGCTTCGACCTTTATTTCTCCACTGCCCGCTAAGATCCCCAGCTGCAGGTATCCATGCTCCTGGGCAATATCCTCCCATTGCGTGAGCGTGAGGGTGGGGTCAGTGATACTTCCTTAATTCCTTAAGGAAGTCTACCTAATAGAATAAGGAATAAATGACCATGTGTGAGGCAAAGATTAAATTAAAAACAGTAGAAAATAAAAGAAAGAAAGCAGTGTGATATTATACTGACTGATGCTCAGATCATTCATTCTGGAGAAAGCTATGTTGTGAACATTCCTATGGACGGGGCTGTCCAGCCAGGAACTGAAACCTCCTCCAGCTGCCATGCGAGCTTGGCAGTGTGTCTTCTAAACCTAATCAGGTCCTCAGAGACCGGAGCCCCAGCAGGAGCCAAGTGCATCCTTGTGAGAGAATCTTAGCCCGACCAGTCAATCAAGTGAATCCTAGACCCCTGGAGCTTAATGAACATGGCAGTACTCACATTTTCTTATTTGAGTATAGCTAACACACAATATTACATTAGTTTCAGGTGTATGACATAGGGATTCAACAAATCTGTATTGTATGCTATGCTCACCACAAGTATTGCTGCCCTATTTCACCATACAATGCTATTACCACATAATTGATTATGTCCCTATGCTGTGCCTTTTATTTGTATGATGTAAACAAGTGGAAACCTGTATCTCCCTTTTACCCTTTTTTGCCTATCCCTCAGTGCCTCACCTCTGGCAACTTTCAGATTTTTCTCTGTGTCCTTGGGTCTGTTTCTGCTCTCGTTTCTTTATTTGTTGTTGTTGTTGTTGTTATTGTTGTTTTATTGCACATGTAAGGATGCTATGGGATTTGTCTTTCTCTGTCTGATTTGCTTCACTGAGCATAATACCCTCTGAGTCCATCCACCTTGTTGCAAATGGCAAGATCTTCTCCTTTTTTGTGGCTGAGAAACGTTCCATTGTATGTGTATACCATGTCGTCATTATCCATTCAATTATAATGGATATTTGGATTGCTTCCATATCTTGGCTATTGAAAATAATTCTGCAATAAACATATGGTTGCATGTATCTTTAAGAACTAGTGTTTTCAGTATTTTGGGGGGGCTAAATATTCAGTAGTGGAATTACAGCATTGTGTGGTATGTCTATTTTAAATTTTGGAGGAATTTTCATGCTGTTTTCCACGGTGGCTGTACCAATTTGCATTCCCACCAACGGTGTACAAAGGTTCCTTTTTCTCCACATCCTTTCAATACTTGCTATTTCTTTGCTATGTTATTCCAACCACTCTGACTGGTGGGAGGTGATATCTCCTGCTTTTTATTTGCATTTCCCAGGTGAGGAATGATATTGAATATCTTCTGATGTGTCTGAAACTTTTAATTAAGTCTAGGCACAGCCTATATACATAACAATGGTGTTTGATTAATTCATTTATTCATTCACTTTTTTATTCAACAGCTATTATTAAGCCTCCAGGATATATTAGAGGGAAGTGAGGGAAGCCAGACCTCTTCCATCTTCATGATCCCCCAAGTGTGTTTTGTGACCATAGCCTGAGGAAATTGTGAATATATCCCTGATTGACAATACCAGCAACGTTCCAGGTAAAATAAAGAAGGAAGTATTTGGGAAGAACTGACTGAAGCCAAAATAAGGTTCAAATTCTCTAGGCGAAATTTTCTACATAGCATGTGATATTCTGAAAATGGCTGGTTGTACTGCTCATATTATTTCTCCTCTCAGAAAATATTTCTCAACTTCTAAGTTTTAAAGAAACTTTGAAAATCAATGAATGGCAATATATGTAGATGATATGGTCATAGCTTACATGTGATAACCCCTAATTTACAGAAATATCTCTAGCTATGCTACGAATAGAGTTCCTCTGTGGGCACACTCCACCCGAAAGCAGCTGCTAATTTCCTATATCACACTGAGCCATCCCAGATTCTGTAAAACACGGTTTCTGTGATTATGAAGTTGACGATGATGTTACTCATTCATTCATTCTAAACGACAACCAAGATCCAGGCACCGGGCTACGTACTGGGGATAAAGCAACGAATACGGCCTGCGAGTCCAAATATGTTTAAGGTTGTACACATTTCACCAGTATCTGACAACCTCTCTAATGAAGCCATGAAATGAACCTCGAGTGTTATGAAAAAGGTCAAACATTGGGAAAAGAATCACAGAGCGAGCAGGTAAAGCTTACAAGGAACCTTGGAGCTGTGGGATTCAGCAGGACAGGTTTAGGTGGCAGAATTCCATGCACGGGAAAGGATGTGGTCACAACAACGGAAGCACAAAGCATGAAAGAGACTAGTTAGTGTTTCAGAATCTGCAGCAGGTGCGGTAACGGCTCTTTCTGAACAATGTCAGAAGTTGAGGAGCAGGCAGCGATGGCCGGACAGAGCACCGAAAGAGCACTGGGCGCAGTCAGCTGCAATCCTCCCAGAGGGAGGGGTGTGATAAAGAAAATAGGCAAATCCCAAATGGCATAAATGCAGCTCAGAAAATGGCCCTTTGGGGAAAGAAACACTTTTGAGATGTACACTTGCACGGAGCAGAATTTTAAAACGAATTCTTCATATCTCCAAGTGGCTAATATCTGAGCACAGTGGGTCCTAGATCCCTAATGAAAAGCCATGTGGAAATTGTGAATTAATTTTCAGAGAACCCATTAGCCGAATTTCAATCTCTTTCTCAGAATTCAGTGGTTCTCCACTGGGGTAATTTATTCCCTCAGGGGCATCATAACTGGGGAGGAGCATCTGCTGTGTGAATACCAGGATGCCACTAAATACCCCACAAGGCAGAGGACGTCACACTGAAGCAAAGAGTCCTCCAATATGGGAATATGGGTGAGATAAATTCTACCCTTATTAAAGTTATTAAAAAACGTTGTGAATTAGAAAATTTGAATAAAGATTTCTGACAGGATCTGTTGGAAATTACTGAGTATTCAGCCCCACACCCACACCCAAGGGAAAGAGATAGAGAGGAACTACCCACTTTACCTTGGGTCAACAGAGAGAGGCCTCAAGGATTCTACTCAGGAGACATATGTTCCCTCAAAATGGGGATACATGACTGTCAGTTCCTTACTCATTCCTCTAAATCCACTGTTTTACATCCTTACTGTTTGCATGAGAGACTAGTGCTGTTCTCAGGAGACTGTTTGTTGCAATAATGTCAGGGTGAGCATTTCCTGGATGAGCTGTATGTAGAGAGAGCGGCCATGGTGTTGTCTTAGCTCCAGCCCACCAGAGCATAGGCTTCTACAAGGGTGATCTGTGTTTGGATGAAGTCACAAGCAGCCATACAGAGTAAAGACACATTAATTTAAACCAAGTGAAGAAGAAGTAAAATATGCAAAGAGGCTCCTCGATAATCTGTGAACCACAATGAAAGGGTCAAGTCTAAACATCTCACACACCTACTAAACATGACAGCAGCTGAATGAAACACACATGAATAATGAATCATCCACTTTGCCTTCTCTCTCCTTTCAGAAGAAAGCTAAAGTCACTTGTTTAACATGTGATAGATGGGAAAAGAGAAATGGGGTGGCTCTAGACCCTGGAAATTTGACTATTACGTGAGCCTGGCATTGTGAATACACACACCAGCTCACCAGAGGCTGTGTTATCACCTGCAGGTGACCAGAAGTCTTAGGAAAGTCAGTTTTCATCCAGAGTGGAAGGAAAGAACTAGCTCAATTTAATCCATTTAAAGGAGTTGGAGAAGCAAAACTGTTTTGTTTCGTTTTTCTGCTTATACCTTATTTGTTGGGCTTGGTCAACAGATTACAAAATCCTGGGATCCCTTAACGACAATGAGCTCATGTCTAATAGGCCTGCCCATCCATCACAGACGCTGCCTCGCACTGGGGAGACAATTGGACTGGCTAAATAACTCTGAGTTCTTTTTCAGGTACAAGAGCACATGCTGCATTCTCAGTGGACTCTAAGGATCTCTAGAGATGAAAACCTTCCTGATGCATTTTCAGTCACAAAGCCAGCATCACTTGCTCCCTCCAGAGGCCTAGCGTTAGATACAAAAGGAGCAGGCATGAGTTCACACTAGCAGATGGAGAGGAGCATGTGTTGTTCCCCCGTGTCTCTCCTCTCTCTGGCTTCTGGTGAGTTCTGCAACCCAGTAGTGGGTAGCTAGCTAAGTTTTCTGAAGCCTCCTGTAAGAAAGGGTGACACTGGGTAAGGGTTGGGGAGATGAAAAAGAATAGAGTGCAGGGAGCTACCAGAAGAGAACGTTTTATAGCGTGAACAGAGCAGGTGTACCTGGGTGGCTCAGTTAGTTAACCTTCTGACTTGGCTCAGGTCATGATCTCATGGTTTATGAGTTCCAGCCCTGAATCAGGCTCTGTGCTGACAACTCAGAGCCTGGGGCATGATTCAGATTCTGTTTCTCCCCCTCTCTTTGGCCCTTCCCCCCTCACGCGCGCTCACACTCGCTCTCTCTCTCTCGCTCTCTCTCTCTCTCTCTCTCATAAATAAATAATAAACGTTACAAACCCTAGACTGAGCAGAGCAGGTGCCAAGCCCTGGGACTGGGGGTTGCTATTCCGGCTCTGTCGCTAACTTGTAACTATGGGTCATACACTGTTTCTCCAGAGAGCTCACTTGCAGATTTAGTGACCTTGGGATCCATGTTTCTGTGATTCATTAACATTAGAGCAGTTCAGCGTGGAGAGTAGGCTCAGGGCACAGGCAAATTTCAGAAATCCAAGAAGCAAGGAGATCACAAATTACAACGTGGATCAAACCCACAGCTGAGAGTGCAGATATTCAAAGTTTCTACTTGTCGTATGAATCTGAGATAACGTCTGTAAGTCACCTGGGAGATAAAAAGAGTAGAGAAATCAGCTAGTCCTAAATTTTACAGGAGATGGGTGAGCCGAACATCTCTAATCTTTTTCTATTCCTGTCCTGATTACAAATGCTGGTCATCAGCAGAGCCTCTCTGTTCACCCCCAACTCTACCTCGGCCTGTCTTTGCCTTCTTGCAGCTCTGTAGCAAACTTTCATAGGCATTCTCTCTTTGACAAGAAAATAAAAAGTAAAAGGACTTCAGAGGCATAAAGGATTATATGATGAAAACCAGAGATAAAGGGGAGGAGACTGATGTGGAGGGAGAGCTGGGCCATCCCAAGCTCACGCGGCCAGAGCAAGCCCCATCCAGGGATAATGCCAGGGCTCCTCACCCTTCCAGGGCCAGTTCGCCTAAACCACTCTGGTCCCTCCGTGGCTACGGAGAAAGGAGGGGTTCTAAGTGCCGGGGCAGAGAACTGGAGTCCCGCTCTGGAGACACGTACTTCTGCATCTTATTGCCACACGAACCTGCCTTTAGCTGTCCTCTTCGTTCGATAGTACCTTTGAAATCTCCACCCAGAAATGTAGATTCTGTTTTCCGTCTCTGCGTCTTCTCCAGCACCTCAATGGTGTCTGAAAGACTGAACAAGGCATTAGAGAGTGTTACAGATCTTCACTCAGATGAGGCCTTATCACCTACTCCCAAGCTCTAAGAGGCAGGCTCACCTCAGGGAGCCTTCACATCTGTCACAGATTCACTGGGGACATAGACAGAAGTTCCTGGCAGGGTATCTGGCACGCAAAGTGCTCAGCGAGTATTGGTTTTCTCTCACTGCGTTCTTTTCTGCACGTGCATCCAGACCCCCGACAGGGTGAGTTCCCACTGGGGATGAGAAAGGCTGTGCTCCTGGGGCTGTCGGGCAGCCTTTCTCCCACAAATGCTACAACTCAGATCCCTACACGCATGATGGTCTGCCCCTGCCCTGCACACAGTCCTGCTCACTGAAGTCTGTTTCCTTCTCCCTTCTCTTTCTGTGCCTTCACTTTTGCTCACTTCTCTTCTGTTTTTTGTTTTGTTTTGTTTTGTTTTCTTATTTTCCTTCCATGAGGGTTGTAATTGTAGTCAGGTGGGAGAAAAAAGAGATGAATGGGGTAGTTCGGTCCTGGATCCAAAGCATCACACATCTGGAGGGAGACAGATATCCACAGACTGAGCTCCAGGACCAGAGGGGATGCAATCAGTCACACAGAGAGTGGCCACATACTTCCTGGGAACCACAAGACGATCCAAATGATAACCTGCCCCAGAAACTCTGTAATGTTCCCCAGGTGATAATGCTGAATTAGTGGTCATGCGAGCATCTGTGACCTTCAGATACCTGGGCTCCCAAGTCCACTTCTTCAATCCTGATCAGTAAGGGTTCTGAGATTATGCTCTGGCCTTGCTTGATTAGGTTTGGGAGAGGAGGGGGAAATCAAATATTTCTGGAGTTTTTTCCCATAGGAGGTTGCCTTATCCTGATACAGTTCTGCCAGATGAAAAGTCTTCCATCCCCCTCATCTTCATCCATTGTGAGGGACTGAAGGTGAAAGAATTTCCAGAAAATCAGAATCAACGGAGATTACAGAATGTAATCAATCTCACAGAGAAAAGTGATGGGTTAGCCTCTGGGATTGGAGCAGGGACACATGTCATGGTAGAAAAGCTGAGTAACGCATCCATGAGACTGTGTCTATGTGGCGAGGGGTTAATAATGTGGCTACAGGGGTCTACGCAGATGTAAGTGACATGCTATTGAGGATAGAAGTCTGCGTGTACATTCCATGTTGTGTGCATACAAAATCTGCATATATCTCAGTGTGGACCGAGTGGATGAGCACCACAGGGCACACGCAGCCTCAAGAGTCTGAATGTCAAGAATGAGAGTTGAGTATCTCTGTACAGGAGAGTAAGTGTGTGAGGGGCATCTGGGAGGCTCAGTCAGTTAAGCGTCATGATCTCATGTTCGTGAGTTCAAGTTACGTTGGGCTTTGTGCTGACTACTTCAGGTTCTGTGTCGTTCTCTCACTTCCCCTCCCCAGCTCATGCTTTCGTTCTCTTCCTCCCTCCCTCCCTCTCCCTCTCTCTTTCTCTCAAAAATAAATAAATATTTAAAAATTAAAAAAAGAAAGGAAGTGTGTGAGAGACAGCAATGCAAGTGCAAGGTGCTCTTTCTAAGAGCAGGAGAGGGATCCAGTGGCTGTTGTGAATGTACATGAATGTGTCTTGGAGATAAAGGATATTTTGAGAGTATATATGACTAGGTAATGGGGTGAAAGCCTGGTGTTTGGGGCAATGCTCTTCCACAAGCTGAATGGTAGCATAATTACAGAATATTTTGGAGAGAAGGAATAATGTTCCAAAATGAGAATACCTTTGTGCCATTCCTCAAAGTGTTCTTGTCCTTTTTGTTTTGTTCTTTCGGAGCAATTCTGCCAATAAAAGGCTGGAGGCCAGAGGTGGCCAATTTTCTCCATATCCCATGGACCCTTCCCTTCTCTCCCAAAGCACATCATCATTCAAACTAGCTCTCAGAAATGCTCTCGCTAGTAAAAGACACCTCTGATTAAACATAATACTTCCAAGAGTTTTTATAACTCAAATTCCTGGCTGTCTTTACACTCACAATCTATGGATTATACTTGACATATTCGCATTCGATGATGTTCTTAAAACTAATTGCAATATAGAAAATTTTCTTTGTACCTAAATAATATTTTTGAAGCATTGTCAATGTCTTAATTTTCTTCATAAAATAGAGGGAATATGAATCCTGCCTGGGGCATGCTGATCACAAAATGAAGAAACAAAGTTTGCCTATGTTTACTTCTAACCAGTGATTTCAGGAGGCATCAGTTTACAACGGTGTAGATTTTATCACCCGTGTGTCTTACTCCCTCAGTTCTTTCCCTCCAATAGGGGCAACTCCTGGGCAAGTCCTCAGGGTTTGATTCTGGAAAGTGCCCTGGCTTGCCCCCACTATGGGACTGTTCAATGTCACTCGTCCTGCTTCCTTCCTCCTGACCGGCATCCCTGGCCTGGAGAGCTCTCACGCCTGGCTAGCAGGGCCCCTCTGTGTCATGTATGCCGTGGCCCTCGGAGGCAACACTGTGATCCTGCAGGCCGTGCGAGTGGAGCCCAGCCTCCATGCGCCCATGTACTACTTCCTGTCCATGCTGTCCTTCAGTGACGTGGCCATGTCCATGGCCACACTGCCCACCGTGCTCAGAGCCTTCTGCCTCGATGCCCGCCACATCGCTTTCGATGCCTGCCTCATCCAGATGTTTCTCATTCATTCCTTCTCCATGATGGAGTCGGGCATTCTACTGGCCATGAGCTTTGACCGCTATGTGGCCATTTGTGATCCCTTGCGCTATGCCACCGTGCTCACCGACGAAGTCATTGCAGGAATGGGCATAGCTGTGGCTGCTCGGAGCTTCATCACCCTCTTTCCCCTGCCCTTCCTCTTCAAGAGGCTGCCGATCTGCAGATCCAATGTGCTTTCCCACTCCTACTGCCTGCACCCGGACATGATCCAGCTGGCCTGTGCCGACATCACTATCAACAGCATCTATGGACTCTTTGTGCTTGTGTCCACCTTTGGCATGGACATGTTTTGTATCTTCCTCTCCTATGTGCTCATTCTGCGCTCGGTCATGGCCATCGCTTCCGGAGAGGAACGCCTGAAAGCTCTCAACACGTGCGTATCACACATCTTAGCTGTTCTTGCGTTTTACGTGCCAATGATTGGGGTCTCCACAGTGCACCGCTTTGGGAAGCACGCCCCACGCTATGTGCATGTCCTCATGTCCAATGTTTACCTCTTTGTACCTCCTGTGCTCAACCCTCTCATTTACAGCGCCAAGACAAAGGAGATCCGCCGAGCCATTGTCCGTATATTTCACCACATGAAAAATTGATTTTTATACTTGCCTTTAATATCTGCTGTTGATTGTAGCCATAGGTTGTTATCCATAGTGTCATTGTCATCATCGTCATCTTCATGTCACAATGAGATAGATGCGTATGGTGTGGGAAAAGTAAAAGATCAGAAAGTGGAGATAACACAAAACTGATGGTAGTAAAATCAGCAAACCCCACAGAGAGAGAGGTACATGTTGGTGATTAGACATTTTCCTGAGGAAGATTCATGTAAGCTAGGAACTATTTTCTGTAACAGAACTACTACCAGTATTGTAGTAACTAATACATTGAGTGTCATCATTAAAAATGTCAGTTTCTGTAAGAAATTCATGTGATTTAATTTAACTTACATAACAATCTCATGAGTTATACAGAATATATCAGTTTTTCAGCATAACACAGGTGATAGGTGATGCAGATGAGATCAGCCTTGTCTGTCTCCACTCTGTGTATCTAACCCCAACAAGTACCACCCCTCTGTCGAGTTGGCCTCACTATTAGCATTAGCACAGTTTTCCTTTGCTTCCCCTTCACTATCATCTGGAACATTCATGAGCGATTCAGCTTCACAAAGTGAAATTTGATGTATTGTCAGAACTTGCTATAAGATGTATGACCCCAGGAAACTGAAAGAGGCTGACATCTAAAAGAAACTCCAGATTCTTCTCTGCTTCCTTCATCTGCTCACTAACCCACCTTTCCATGGGGAGGTTCAATATCTGAACTATAGACTTTTTTTCTTATCTACATTGTACTAAGAATACGAGTTTTTCTTTGTCTTCCTTTCTTGGGATCTTCATTTCTTTCTACATAATGATGTGATAACAGATGTCAAAAATCATGTCTTTCTGGAATTTCCAGCTAAAAAGCCCTGGGATAGCAATAGAGAGTTTACGACTTAGACATTACAAAATAATTATTTTGGGCCTTCTATTAGATTGGTTTCCCTGCATTCTTTTCCCTGATACCAGGGAGGTAGGATACAATACTAAATTCTTTGGCAGAATTACAGTACTCTCAGATGGGGTTTGGGCTTATAATATAGCTTAAGTTAAAGGATATGCCCTGTTGAAATCGACCTATGGCAAGGGAAACAGGGCCAGATACCCCGGCACAGCTGAACATAAAGGTATCTAGAGTTTTCTAAGGGACTATGAAAGTGAAGTATCAGGTGCCAAAGGGAGGGAACTATTTCTGCATAGAAATGATATAAGCATTGGGATCCCGGTTTCCATATATGCCCATAAGTGAAATAAAAGACTCCCAATATAAGTGTCCTTGTCCACTAAGTAAATTATTTCAGGGGCACGACTGAGGAACATAACTCAGCATGGGTTCAAATAGAAAATAATGCATCTGTGGTCTGATACAGTTTAAATAATACTTTTTTTGTGTGTTTTTTTTTAAGTAGGCTCCACAGCCAGTGTGGAGCCCAAAGTAGGGCTTGAACTCATGACCCTGAGATCAAGACCTGAGCTGAGATCAAAAGTTAGTAGCTTAACGATGCCGCCCAGGCACCCCAAGAATGACCTTTTTGATTCATACAAGAAGGGCTACAGCAATTAATAATAAGAGTGATAATTTATTATGCCTTGATCATCAGATTAAATTATTATATGGATGAAAAGGCAAGGATTGCAGTCCCTTCTCTATATAAAAATGAGGCAAACGTTCTCTGATTCCCACCCCAGGGAGAAGAGGACAACTTCTTGACCACAGGCCTAACATTGACAGCCAAGGGTATAAAGAGAAAGGACAAGGAGCACTGGAATAGGAGCCTCCTGTAAGCACCACTGGCTCCTCCCCACTTTCTTTCCTCCCTTCTTTCTTCATTTCCAGTTACCAATGTGGCTTGTGTGTGAGGGTTAGGGAAGAAGCATTTCTATGTCTCTCTTCCTCTTATGAAGTTCTTCAGAAGAACTTAGGGCCACTACCTGTCTTCTGTCCTGAGAAGGTGGAGATTAGGCCCTGCTTTTGGTACACATGGGAACTTTCTTTACTTAACAAACTTTTGTTTGAACTCAAGGTTTTTCCCTATCAAAATGGGAAAATACCTGGTTTTTGGCCACCTGAAAAGAGAAAAGAAAATTTTATACTTCTCTTATTTTATGCCCCTAAGTTCTGTCTTAGAAAATTAGGTCACAGGGCGCCTGGGTCACTCAGTTGGTTAAGCAGCCAACCTCCGCTCGGGTCATAATCTTGCAGTCTGTGGGTTGGAGCCCCGCATTGGACCCTGCGTCGGGCTCTGTGCTGACAGCTCAGAGCCTGGAGCCTGCTTCAATTCTCTGTCTCCCTTTCTCTCTGCTCCTTCCCCATTCATACTGTGTTTATCTCTCTCAAAAATGAATAAACTTTAAAAAAAGCAACAACACAAGTGTGAGTTTAAAAAAACAAGAATAAAGAAAATTAGGTTACCTAAGAAAACTAAATGCTGAACTTGCCTCAGCTAAGATTGCAGGGGGACGATATTAAGGTTTGTGGGGGAAAATGTCTCAGTAATATAGGTCATGCTTTTGCATTGCCTGTGAGGGGTGCGTATCTCATCCTCCAGGGCCTGCGTCGGGTGGGTCAGTGAAGATGGAACTAGAACAAGCCTTACTGTAGGGTAGGATTCCTGACCCCCATGCCTCATAGTAAGACTCATGCTTTTACATCAATACAACTAGAACGTGATACAGAATGGAGAAAACTCACATGCGGGGGAAGAGATGGAAAGCTTATCAAGCAGCACCTGGACATGAATGTCTGTTGGGAAGGTCATGGAGAAGTCGTGACCACTGGTTGACTCACGAGCTGGACCCCAGCAGTGGGGGCTCCTCACAGCTGACCCTGTCCTTGGAATGTGCATAGAGTTTGTCTTACCCCTCCCTAAAGCAGCCTTGTGGACATGGCCTTGAGATCCTCATGGCTTGGTGAAACTTTCTATAAAATATACATGACTGAGCCCGGAGACAGCCTCTACATAAACTTAAATTTTTTTTCTTAATGTTTATTTATTTTTGAGAGAGAGAGAGAGGGAGGGAGAGAGCGCACGGAGAGGGAGAGAGCGCACGCGAGCGTCCACAAGGGGAGGAAGGGCAGAGAAGGAGACACAGACTCAGAAACAGGCTCCAGGCTCTGAGCTGTCAGCACAGAACCCAATGCAGGGCTCGCACCCACCAACTGCAAGATCGTGACCTGAGCTGAAGTCAGACGCTTAACCGACTGAACCACCCAGGCACCCTCCTCTATATGAAATTTTAAGCTTCTGGCAGCATGTGTGTGATGTACTGGCCTAGGGTCATCCAGGACAAACCTAGTATGTAAATGTCCTTGTTTGTTATATCTGCCACCCGCAGATCTGGAGTGGCCTGCATCTTTCTTCGGGTTCTTCCTGTCCTCGGAATATGGGAGCCAGATTCAAATAATACATGGGATTCTCCTGAGGATCTTTCAAACCAAAGTCAGAAGCCAACCGCTTGTTTCATAGATTTGTCAGATTAGGTGTATGTGTATGTGGTTTGTGTACATATTTCTCATATGAAGTGTTTTTATTCCTTTTTCTTTCCTTCTATTACCTGTGGAAAACTTGATCAAATATATGTAACAAAATAAAAAGAGGAGATACTTTATCTGTTAAATGATTATTTGATTTAGTCTGTTTGTTTTGTACATGTGTCACTCAGAAGTCAGCTGACACCACCTAAACATTGGTTATTTCATTCAGCTTTGCATAAGCTCCAACACTCTTCACATAGAAAGTATAAACCCCAGGCAAAACCTTCTATATACCTCTTGACTCATGCATCACTCACCCAAAGCATGGATGTGTTGCAAGCTGTATTAAAATTTTAGATTATAGGGGCGCCTGGGTGGCTCAGTCAGTCAAGCCTCGGACTTCAGATCATGTCATAATCTCATGGTTTGTCAGTTCAAGCGCTGCATCAGGCTCTAGGCTGACAGCTCAGAGCCTGGAACCTGCTTCAGATCCTGTGTCTCCCTCTCTCTCTGCCCCTCCCCTGTACACATTCTGACTTTCTCTGCCTCTTACAAATGAATAAATGTTAAAAAAAAAATTAAATAAATAAATAAATAAATAAATAAATAAATAAATAAATAAATAATTTAGATTGTAAACAGATCTCAACTAATACAAATGTAACAAACAGAGGTGGTTATTGGACAATCTTGATCTTACAACATTTACGACCAGTAATGGTGTTCATAAAATGTTCATTCTCAATATCCATTTTTCCTAGCACAGATGTTAGTCACTATCCTTTATTCAAACCCAGGCTTTAAAAAAAAAAGCGGTTTTTAAAATTTATTTGTTTGTTCGTTTTAAGAGAGTGAATGTAATTCTGGTGACACACTATTTTCCTTACAATCTTTACTTCTGGTTTGCTTAAAAGAAACATAACAGCTCATTCCTTTATTTATTCCTCCAACAGTATTTATTGTGACCTACAGTGTGGGAGGCACTGTGTTCGTTTGGAGGGCTCCGTGACTATGAAATTAACCATTGGGGTTTGCGAAAGAAATCTGCCTGAAAAGAGGTGGTAGGGTGATGACAAAGTCTCACGAGATGTGTTTACCGACTATCTCTTTTAAATACCTCCTTGCACAGAGAGGCCAAGTTGGGAACGGCTGCATACGACCGAGAACGTGACCGGGGAGATTGCAGTTAATGTTCATGGGAACTGGGTAGAGAAGCATGATGGCGGGGAACCACACGGCTATTTTTACGGCAAATATCCCGTATTACAAGCTGGGAGCAAGAAGCTTCCTGAGTGGCCGTCTGTATTTTCACCTCAGAAGACAGCCTGTGAGCGACAGTGGCTCCAAGTCAACTTTAAATACTAGTCCTGGCGGTCGAGCACACTGTCCCTGACTGAGACGAAGTCTGCTGTGAATATTAAACAGCTTAGAAGTGAAGGAGTGTTTAGTGGCTTTTTCTGTATTTGACATTTGACATGACAGGGTGTAAACCAAATTTTAACGCAAAATTCTGGGAGTCAGCGATTTCATAAACAAATCTTAGACGAAATGTAGAAGCAAGTAAAATAAATCTGAAACTCAAACAAATCTGTACACCTGGGTTACAAACGCTGGAATGGAAATAGCTCTCATTTCATGTACCCAGCAAGGATGGAGATCAATGATTGCATTCCATTACCATGCAACACTTAGCATCCAAATATGTGCAAGAACATTTTTACAAATAATGTAGAAAAACAAGTTTACGCTTATTAGGGGGAAAGAAAGCTAAAAGACCCATCTGTGGAATAAATTGCACAATTGTACGTGAGTTTTAAATTGATCATAGTTTATTTTCAATGTAATTTTTTAACTGTGTTACCCTTCAGACTACACAAAATATTATAAACAGATTTATAAATGTATCCTTTATTTAGATATCAGTACGTGTAGCTATCACATTAAATACCAATCTTACCAATTTGAACAGATGCAATTTAGGTCCAAAAGAAAAGCTTTCTTTTAACATACTGTTAATTAGAAACTTGATCAATATTTTTTAGGCAGCAGTAAGATGTATACATATGTACATACATAAACGTAATGGATTTTTTTCTCTATCGATAAATTAAGAACTTTTAATTTTCTGACTCCTCAATATATTTCTCTTTAATTCAGTCAATATCATAGGTTATATTGACAGTGTGTGTTGGTGTCTGTGTGTGTGCGTGTGTGGTTGTGCATGTGTGTATACCCCAGTGGTCCTTATCCATCTGAGGACTGGAGGCTGAGCAGTATAGAACAATGAAAGGAATTTCTATCACTCTTCTGAGCCGTGATCCCTTCCTTATTCAGAGCTTAGCTCAGCACGTTTATACTTAACTGGTGAGACACACACAAGAACACGTTCCCAGGGTCACATGCCCTTTGTTATCAGGGACCAGTGCTTATCACTGACCCCCAGCCCCCCCAGTGCTTTCCACAGGTTGGTCATTCCATGTGTGTTTGCTAAAGGAATAAATAAGACATCACAGAACAAAATGATGACAAATATTTTGTGTTACACCTAGCACTCACTCTGCCCTTTATTCTCTGACTTCTCAATTCTGTGATTGAAGAAGCCTATGAAATACTGAAGTTAGCCATATGGTTTCTGATATTCAGTTATAGATACTGAAGAATTAAGATATTAAAACACTTTTAAAAGAAGAGGAAAGATTCCCATTGTAATTATGAGCATGAGTTTAAGGGCCGTGGGTTAATCCTTGTCCTTCCTTTCTATTTTGCTTATAACTGCGTAGAGAGTTAGTTTATATCCGATTTTTGACCTCATATTACTGAAGGATGGTTTTCCAGGGTGACTGGGAGGGGGATTCTCTGCACTGGGAGGGGATGGCAGGTAGCTTTCCAGCATTGTGGCTCTCAGGCGCCCTCTGTTGTTGTGCAAACAGCTCAAAGGAACACTTGTTTTTGAGGCCCCTTGTGTGTCTCAGAGCTAAGACTATTTCTCCAGGAAGTCTAGCTCCCTCCCTCTGTTCCAGCCCTAGAGCTCTCCAAACCTTCCATCCAAGGAGTACACGCAGTTGAGAATTTTATTCTGTACTGGGGCGCTGTCTTGCACCCTCTTCCTCTATAGCCTGCACCTGTCATCAGCACCTTTTCTCTTACTCTGTGACCTTTAATTTCTTATCTCTGGTTTCCTTCAGGCTGAGGTTAAAACCTCCTGAAAAAGCTTATTTGTGAACATTTTTGAGATTCTCAAATGCTTAGGAGCACCACGGCAGTTCTCGGTCCTCTCAGGTACATGAGGCCTTGGAGCTAGTAAGGCTACTTCCCAGTTTTGCCAGTCAATCTCAAGGTCACCTGCCCAGGTTTCTGTTTAGGTTACCATCCGCTCATACTGGGAAAGAATGTTTGTGATGGGGGTGGGGGGTTCATTTCTTGTTGGAATAAGCTTCATTTTTCCCATTCACTTCACTGCTCCCTACCGTGTACTTCTATCTTTGTGTTTTGACTATAACTACCTTCTTCTACGGTACTTGTCATTTCTCTGTCACCTAATACTGTTGCAGATATTATCTCTAGATATTTATTGTTTAATTTTTTTAATGGATGGTAAATTTAGCATTCAGGGGGTGTTCAGAGAAGATTCAATTATATATTGTTGCTGTGTTTAGAGCAATATCATGTCACTCAATTCTAATGGCTTTATTTTAGTAAAGTTATTTGGTGATGATTTGAGAAAACTAATATGGAGAAGGATGTTTCTTTAAAACGTGATAAGTTTCTGCATCAGTGATTGCTTCTCAGTCATCCAACAGAGTTGAAGTATGCCACAGCCTGCCCACTGTCCAGCGAAAGCTGCCATGCTGGTGTTTATTTCTGTCAAAGTGTCCACATGGCCTATGTGGGCTGTGCTCTGTGTGTTTTGCATGGATTTGCAGAGAATGCCTCTCTCCTCGTGGCTGTTGGTCTGAAAGTCCTGATATTCTTCAGTTGCCTCCCCTCTGTCCTAGCACGAGCAGAGGTCGCCAGGCTTGGGTGCTCACTATTGGCCATGAAAGTCCATATTCCAGCAAACTGTGAGTCCAACCTCTATTGCCGCTGAAGCACACTCGCCCCCTCCCCATCAACCAGTGGTATTTGTTGGCCTTCATTTAGAGAGCTTACTAGCTCTCTAGAAGAAAGTTAATCATCCCCCAAGTCATGCTCAAGAGATACCTATATATGATTTTTTCCACAAAATTTCTCTCCTTGTTTTAACTTGTAAAGTCCAGGTGTAAACATCATTTATATAGGATAGTCAGAATGGTAAACATATAGATTCCATTTTATAAGACTCCGAAATAGCCTTATTTATTTTAAAAGGGAAAATAGGTCACAGCTATTGTGTGTCTTTAATTTTTAAAGTTTACATATATTCAAAGTATCATGCCTTTGAAACATATTAGGGATACTCTTGACCTCAAGTAAGAATCTTCAGGTAAAGCATGGTTTACATAAGTGTTTGTCTGTTTTGAGATTTCCTTGAAAAAAATAGATGTAATTAGTTCATTGAAACAAGTAAAAGAGGCCAATTGAAGGCCCTCTTCCTTGTTAGATCTGAGAGAAGCCATCTGTGGCAACCTGAGACATAGTTCATTTACAATGGAAGGCAGCCTGATGTATTGAGTTTAAGGGTTATACCCAGGCTGTCCCATAACTAGCAGCAGGTACCGAGCAGAGGTCCATTTAAAGGAGGAGATTTAAACCCTCCAGGGCCAAAATCAGCAATAGCAACAAACTCCTAGGGTACCTTGGTTCCCAGAAGAGCTCTCCTGGATCAGAGTTTAGGCTTAAAAAGCATTTTCTGTAGCCTCTTACGAATTTCTTTAGTCTTAATGGAATAGATAATTGGGTTGAGCATCGGAGGCACAAAGAGGTATACCAAGGACATGAACTTGTGCACATACTCAGGGGCATGCTTCCCAAATCGATGAACCATGGACACACTAACCATGGGTACATAGAAGATGAGCACGGCACAGATGTGTGACACACACGTGTTGAGTGTCTTAAGCCTCTCCTCCTGGGAGGCAATGGCCAGGACGGAGCGCAGGATGAGCACATAGGAGATGAGGATGAGCACTGAGTCTACACCAAAGGCGGAGATAACAATGAACAGCCCATACATGCTGTTGATGGTGGTGTCTCCACAGGGCAGGCGGATCAGGTCTGGGTGCAAACAGTAGGAGTGGGTTAACACGTTGGCCTTACAGAAAGGCAGCCTCTTCAGAAGGAAAGGCAATGGGAAGACCATACAGAAGCTGCGGATGATGACGGATATGCCCATGTGAGCCACACGGATATCCGTGAGCACTGAAGAATAACGCAAGGGGTTACAGATGGCCACATAGCGATCCAAACTCATGGCCAACAGGATCCCAGATTCTGTCCAGGAGAAGAAGTGGATGAAGAACATCTGGGTCAAGCAGGCATCAAAGGCAGTCTTCAGGGCACGTAAGCACAGGGCAGCCAGTACGGTGGGCAACGTAGAAAAGGACACACCCAGGTCATTGACAGACAACAGAGACAGGAAGTAGTACATAGGCTGGTGCAAGCTCTGCTCGTCCTTTATGATGAAGAGAATCAGGCTGTTGCCCAGGATGGAGATGGCATAAAGCAGCAAGAGGAGGGCAGCTAACCAGTGCTGCAGGCCCTCCATCTCTGGGAAGCCAGTTAGTGTGAAGCTGGTAGTGCTAGACGTGTTAGTCCCAAAACTTCCCATGAGGGTCCCTGAGAGGCTTTTGGGGAAAGAGAACCAGAGAAAAGCGAGGTCAGACAGTGGAAGACCAGGAGTGGTCACTGTCCCCAGGATGGAAGGGCGATGATACTTAGAGTCTATCATAGTCAAATCATGAAACGGTCAGGAAGGAACAGGTTAGAAGATGTTGGTTACATTTCAGACCTTCTATATTCTGGTCATTTCCACCTATGGGTCATGGGCTCCAAATCCTTCCCAACATATATCATTTGACTCTTTTCTGAGGGTCAGATATTATCCCTTATTCTTGTTATCTCTGTGTGTTCTTTACTGAAAGACTCAAGTCTTTCTCCAATAGTGGACAGTGATTTTACCCTTTTTTCCCAGCAGTTCTTAGCTACCACCTTCTTCAAGAAGTGAGGTACAGGACGTCCTTCCTTATTCCTCCCCGCTTACCGATGCATTTATTTTTGTGAACATGATGTCTCTGTCTATACTCTGCACCGTTTCTCCTCTCTTGCCTGCACTCAGCCATCACTCCAGTTCCTTCCTCACCCTCTCCTTGTTGCTTGATCCCCTCACCTATTCACCAAGGGTCTAGAATCTCTGGTTCCTCCACATCTGTTTGTTTAGATTTTTCTCTCCTGCCTGTTCACATTTTTTCTTCTGTTTAAATGAAGCATTCTCAAACTGTCCTGCATGTTAGAGTCATTTGAGGAGGCATAAAAAACTCCTTTGTCTGGGCCACACTCCTATCAATTTAATCAGAACTTCTGTCAGCGGGGCTCAAAAATCAGTATATATATTTTTTCTCTCCCAAGTGATTGTGACAGGCAGCCAAGTGTGAGAATCAGGGGCTTAGCTCACTCCCATAAGCTCAGCTATACTCTACCTCACCCCAGCTTCGTTGTGGAGGAAAAATTTCATGATCAACAGTCATGAGAATTAAACTAACAATAGTCTTCTAGTAACCACTCACTTCTCTGTTCTCATTCATAATTAAAATTTTCAAAATTATTTTCTATTTATAATGTCCTTCTTTATATCTTCTGTACATCAAGGATCCCAAATTTATGTAGCTCAGATTTCTCTTCTAGCTATAGACACGAGTATTCAATCCCCTGTTGGACCATCACTTGTGATAGCTCATCTGCATCTCAAACATAACATCCGAAGTTTAATGTTTTGTTAATCACCATACTTGATCCTCTCCGATAGTGACCATCTCATGAAAGACCATCTCCTTGTACCCATGCACTCAAGCCAGAAAAACCTCGGGGGCATCGCTCACCCTTTCCTGTCCCAAGATCTAATTAACCAATTACCATCTGTCCAGACTATACTTAGCACTGGCCTCTCCTCTTCATCTGACTTCTAAGTGTCATCCATCCATCTCCCTCAGCATTTTCACCAGGACGTCTGCAGAACCTTCCTTAATGATGACCCAGCTTAGTGTCTTGCCCCTTTCCCATCCGTTCTCCACAATGCAGCCAAAGTATTTCGTTATGATATAAATAAAATGTGTTACTGATCTTCCACTGAAAGTCTTCCAATGGCTTACTTTACCTTTAGAAATAAAAATTCATACATCCTTACTGTGAAGCAGCATCGGCACTCCCTGGGAAGGTGTTATCTTGCAGTTATTCAAATCAGTCATTACTTCTCTGAGGCTCATGGTTGTATGTCAGTGTCACACAATCTCATATGTATTTTTCTTCATCACTCATCACACATCAGAATCATAGGATTATTATTTATCTTTTTGATATTTGATTAATATCTTTCTTCCCCAATAAATTGTAATTTCGCGTAATTGTCTATTTTACTTCTCGTCTTATTCTCAGGGCTTAGCCAAGTCACTGGGCATACATCCCTGGGCCAGAACTCGGAGATGATCAACTCTAGTTCTAATCAGTAAGTATTGCTGAAGTAGATAAATACATTATATGAGGAAGAAGCTATACATTCTCAAGTGTAAAGTGAATTTGAGAAGTTAAATAACTCACCTAACATCTAATAATTGAATTTTTATCTCAGCTTTGCCATATTGAAACGGTGCATTTAGTTTATGTCTTCACAACTATTTCTACATCTATAGTATAGGGGAAAAAAAATTTAAAATTCATATTCAGGACCCTAGTGCAAGTTATCCACTGATAAATGGCAAGCAAGATAGCAGGGATTAGAAGGGTTATTGAAGGGGCTGGGACCCCTGGTCCCCTTTCCACACTGTCTTCCCACTTCAAGGTCCCACAATCTTTGTCTCTGCCACCCAGCGAGAATACGGGAGTGCAAGGTAATTACATTGAAACATCTGCACTAAATAAAAGGCTTCAGTGGCTGCCTGGCTGGGCCTATACCTGCCTGGAGCTGTCGAGTAAATCTGTAACAATGAGGCCGGGACCCTGGGATTTCAGGCGTGGAGGGCTGCAGATGCAGGGGTTTGGGGAAGAGAAGTGCAGGCAAAATCTCTAAATTTGGATCACAGACAGCCTCTCCTGCTTCTTCAACCATTTACACCCCGATTGCCTTAGGATTTTGAAGCTTCTAACGAGGTTCTTGCAGACCTCTGTGTGGGAAGAGCTGCAGTCCCAACTCACCTCCGCAGGGCAGCTCTGCTGCAAGGGAGGATGGTGGGGGTGAAGAATTTACCAGGGGGCACACTCAGAAACAACCTCCCCGCCTTGATCTCTATAAAGCTGCCTTTTAAGAGTCCCCTGGGCCCAGTTAGTCCTGGGGCTCAGAGGGGGTGGGGTAGCAGGCATTGCACAAAACCTTAAGCGGATGGCTCCCCTGTGCCCTGGAATCTCTCTTCCATAGAGGTTTCAGAGAAATTAAGAATTAGAAGTGTGTTGCCCTTTTATTTTATAGAAGAGGAAGTGAAGCCCAGGAGGAACTCATTCAGGAAGCCAACAAACAGAGCTGGACTCAATCCCAGGCCCTCTGACTCTCGGCGATTCCCAAATTAGAGTTCTTTGTACTAACTATCCCACAACCTAATACACTTCAAAAAGCAAAATAGCAAAACCACTCAAAGCCTAATAACTTATAGTCAGCAAATAGAGGGGTGCGTGGCTGGCTCAGTGGATAGAGCTCATGACTCTTAATCTCAGACCCACACTGGGCATGGAGCCTACCAAAATCAGTAGATAGAGGGACCACCCTGATTTCCCTGGAAATATACTAGTTTTGACACTGAAAATCCTGCAGGGGGTGGGGGAAGCCCCTCAGTCCCGCAAACTGGGACAGTTTGTCACCCGACATCCAAGTCTGCGAGGACAGGCAGATTGCCAAGACACTAGGGAGAGTCTTTGGTCATCTCATATCACACCCAAACTTCTGGAATGAAGAAACTGAGGCTCTAAGGGGTTAGAGGCTTGCTGACAGAGAACTGGTTATAGAGGCAGGGCGTGAACAGTACTGTCCTGATCCGATTCGATCCCCCTGCCCGTGCTGTCTCTTATCACCAGGGTTAGGAGAGGGAGAGAATAACTGGTATGTTTTGAGCTTTTACCAAGTGTCTGGGACCTTGATAGGTTGTTTGATATAGATTAGTTCATTTAATGCCTGAATGCATTTTCTTATGCCTAAAATCAGTGCTAGATTATACACATTTTCCATGCAGATGAAAATGGACAAGGTATTCTAAGTAAAGCCTCTCAGACAAGGATATAGATATAAAGCAGCGTGTTGGTTCAGGAATCACACGTAGTTCCATATGGTAAGGCCAAGTAGAAGATACGGTGCTGATATTATTAAGAGACATGTTAAAGCTTTTGGACTTTATCCGTAGTCGGTAAGAGACATGGAAGGGTATGAGTGTTCTACAATCAGACGGAGTCTTTAGGAACATCGTTCTGGTGGTGGTGTAGGAAAAGGAGAGAAAAGATCAATAAACAATGAGATCAGTCTGGAAGACATTGCCCACGGAAGGAAGGGATGATAAGTAAGGTCCTGAATAATTAAGCAATGTGGCAACAGTGGTGAGGTAGAGGCAAGGTTTGGAAAAATCAAAATCTGGAATTGTTAGGATTTAGTATCAAGTTAGAGATACAGGGTAAATTAAAATAATCGTTTCTACCTCAAATTTCACAACATTGCTTAGAGATTTCCTTCCCCCCAAAATGGTAAGTGATAGCCAAATATAGGTGTGTGTGTATACATATATGTATATATATATATATGATAAAGTAGAAAAATATATATATATAGCAAATTAAAAAATTTTAACTGGAAAGTATATGACTTAACACATTAAGAAAATATACATAAAGTTTTCATTAGTAATTTCTGGAAAGTACTATTGCTTACATAGTTTTTTTATTATTTTACTCATTAATATGATGAAGTATATTGACAAATTTCTGAAAAATGGGTCATTATTTCAATCCTAGAATATACGTTGATTATTCTTTGTCTATAACATTAATCATATACACAACTTTTAGTCTACACATATGTTTCCATTAATATGTTTTGTCAACAGGATTGTTTGTGATCTAACTTTTTTCTGTATTGTTTATCAAGATTATATTTGCTCTTTTGGATAGCTTTCCTGTTTTATTTATAACTTAAGAGATATAAAAAAGAGGGCGTCTGGGTGGCTTAGTCAGTTGAACATATGACTCCGTCTCCAGTCATGATCTCACAGTCCCACATCAGGTGAACTCGAGGCCACTTTGGGTGAGCCCCGCTTCTCTCTCTCTTCCTCTTTCTCTCTCTCTCTCTCTCTCTCTCTGTCACTTGCTCATGTGCACCTTCCCCCTCTCAAAATAAATAAATATTTAAATAAACAAATAAGTAAACAAATAAATATTAAAGAAAAGATGTATGGAAAGGATAATCTCTTTCTTGAAATGTGAGGAGAAAAGCAAAGGAAAAGATATGTTCTATATACAACTATAATATGTTGTAATATGTACCAATAAATACTACAATATGTTGGAGATGGTGTGAGTGTAATTAAGTTTTAATTTCTCCCTCAATTCTCAGTTAACTCTTCTTGTATTTAAATTTTTATGTTTATTTATTTATTTTGAGAGAGAAGGCATGCACACGTGGCTTGGGGAAGGGCAAAGAGAGAGGGAGAGAGAGAATCCCAAGAAGGCTCCACGTTTAGGATGGAGCCCCTGATGGGGCTCTCGATCTCATGACAGTGAGATGATGACTTGAGCCCAAATAATGAGTCTTTGCTCAACTGACTGAGCCACCGAGGTGCCCCATGTGTTTAAATTTTGTTATATTTCCTCAAATACCAATTTATTCCAGACTTCAGATTGCTTATAGAACGTGCTACTATAATTTTAAAAATATCTCTAATCTAGTATTATATATGATTGCTGAGTTTATTTTAATTTGATTCGATTTTTAAAGGTTGGTGTATTTTAGCAGCTTAAAAGATTGGTTATTGGATTATCTTCAATCTTTCCCATTCATATCATTCAGTCATTTTAACAATTTTTACTGATTTTATTTTGTATTTTATTCTTTTATAATGTCTTAAATTAAATGCTTAATATATTAACTACCTCTTTTTTGTCATAAAAAATACCACCAAATCTTCTTTTAAGTTTATATCTTTATTTTTGAGAGACAGACCTAACGTGACCAGGAGGGATAGAGAAATGGAGAGAGAGAGGATGAGAACAATCCCAAGCAGGCTCACACTGTCAGTGCAGAGCCCGATGCTGAATTTGATCTCACAAACCACATGATCATGACCTGAGCAGAAATCAAAAGTAGGACACTTAATTGGCTGAGCCACCCAGGCTTGGTGGTCGGCGCCTGGTGTCTTATCGTTTTGTAAGACTATGAATTTAGACAGAATATATCATTGCATATATTTTGTATGTTTTGCTATGTGGTGTTTCTACTTTAATTCTTGCTTTATAATTTGTTAATATTTATGTTGTTCATATAAATACATATACATACATACATATATGTGACCATATACAATTTATTTTGTAATATACCCCTTACAGAATTTTATTAGTATTGAAACCTAGATCACCTAATACAATTTATATTGTAATTGCATTTATTTCATCTTTGAAAAGCTAGGTAGTTAGTGTGTATTATATGAAAAAAATTCTGGCATACACAGCTATAGCTAATATATATACATATATACATATTTCATTTGAACAAATATTCTTTTTCATCATCTCCTTAATTTTTTTTTATTTAAACACTTAACATGAGATCTACTCTCTTAACAAAATCTTAGGTGCACATTACATCATTGTTGACTCCGGGTAAAATTCTGCACCGCAAACCTCTACAGCTTATTCCTCTTGCTGAACTACACCTTTATGCCCATTGATTAGTGACTTGTCATTTCCCCTTCCTTCTGGCCCCTGGCAACCACCACACCACTCACCGATTCTATGAATTTGACTGTTTTCTGTACCTCATGTAATTGGAATCATGCAATATTTGTCTTTCTGTGGCTGACTTATTTCACTCAGCATAATGTCCTCAAGGTCATCCACGTTGTCACCTAGGGAAGAATTTTCTTCTTCCTTAAGGCTGAATAGGATTCCACTGTATGGACATGCCCACCTCCTTTATCCATTCATTGGTTGATGGACATTTAGGTTGTTTCCACATCTTGGCTATTCTAAACAGTGCTGTGACACAGGTGTGCTATCTCTTTGAGATCCTGATTTCAATTCTTCTGGATAAATACCAAAAAGTGAGATTGCTGATCTCATGGATATGACACAAAAGCACAGGCAACAAAACCAAAAATAAACAAGTGGGACTACATCAAACTAAAAACCTTCCGCATAACAAAGGAAACAATCGATTATAAAGGCACCCTTGAAAATATCTGCAAACCGTATATCTGATAAAGGGTTAATCTTCAAAATCTATCAGGAACTCCTACAATTTAATAGCATAGAAACTAAATCTGTATTTAAGATGGTATAAAGAGTAGAGTAAGCATTTCTCCAAAGAAGACCCACAAATGGTCAACAGAATGTACAATGGCTCACCATCATTCATCATTAGGGAAATGCAGATTGAAAGTACAATGAGGTATCATCTCCTATCTTCCGAGATGGCTATAGCTTAAAACACAAATGACAGCAAGTATTGACAAAGATATAGGGAAATATGGACTCATGCACACTATTGGGATCATATAATAGCTCCACTATGAAAAACAGTATGGAGATTACTGAAAACATTAAAAGTAGAGCTACCTCTGGCATAATCTTGGGAATGCCTTCCTTTACCCATTATGAGAGTGTTTCCATAATACTAAGCAATTTCCTTTGTGATGATTCACTTTCAACAAGGATAACAACAACATACTGAGGTAAAATGAGGGATGGATCATGAAGATGTGTATTTTTGGATTAAAAAAGAGGAAAATAGAGAAAGTTTTGTTTGTTTTCGCTAAATTCTGATCCATTTTATCTTTGCAAAACCTGTTGGTTTAGGTCTTAACTAATGTAGGGCAGTCATCAAACATCTGGTGGCAGAAATCCTAATATTGGTTAGTTACCAAAAGAAATGTAAAAAGCTTTGTCTAAGTACTTTTTGAAAACACAAATTTGTGGACTAAGAATAAACATCCTCTGAGTCTTGAAATTTCACATGTCTCCTACTTAAAACTTTCTTCCCAGCAGTATTTTGCAAAGCCTCCGACGAATCTCTTTGGTTTTGATGGAATAGATGATGGGGTTGAGCATAGGAGGCACAAAGAGATAGATCAGGGACATGAGCGTGTGTACATACTGTGGGGCATGCCTCCCATAGCGAGCAACCATGGACACACCAACCATGGGCACATAGAACATGAGCACGGCACACAGGTGTGACACACACGTATTGAGTGTCTTAAGTCTTTCCTCCCGGGATGCGATGGCAAGTACAGAGCGCAGTATGAGCAGGTAGGAGAGGAGAATGAGTAGAGAATCCAGACCAAAGTTAGAGACGACAGTGAATTGACCATAAATATTATTGATGGTGACGTCACCACAGGGCAAGCGAATCA
Organism: Paguma larvata; assembly: GCA_030068075.1. Classification (NCBI taxonomy): domain Eukaryota; kingdom Metazoa; phylum Chordata; class Mammalia; order Carnivora; family Viverridae; genus Paguma; species Paguma larvata. The sequence continues at coordinate 59,536,645 of CM057831.1, forward strand.
GATCTGGATGCAGGCAGTAAGCATGGGAGAGTACATTGGCCTTGCAGAAGGGCAACCTCTTCAGAAGGAAAGGCAGTGGGAAAACCATGCAGAAACTGCGGATGACAACTGCCATGCCCATGCGCACCACACAGGCCCCCGTGAGAACTGTGGCATAGCGCAGTGGGTTACAGATGGCCACGTAGCGGTCAAAGCTCATAACCAGCAGAATCCCAGACTCTATGAAGGAGAAGAGGTGGATAAAGAACATTTGAGCCATGCAAGAATCAAAGCTGATCTTCTGTAAGTGGAAGCAAAATGTGGCCAACACCGTGGGCAGTGTGGAAAAGGACACACCGAGGTCATTAACTGATAGCAGGGACAGGAAATAGTACATAGGCTGATGCAAACTCTGTTCCTCCTTGATAATGAAAAGGATAAGGGCATTGCCCACAATGGAGACCGCGTAGAGGGTACCAAGGAGCAGAAACACCCAGTGCTGGGAGGTCTCCAGTGCTGGAAACCCTGTCAGGGTGAAGGGAGGCAACTCTGACCTGTTGTAGGAATTACCTCCCATGGTGGCATTACTGCTTAGACTCTAGGACCACTGTCCTGTAAAGAAGATAAACATACAGTTTAACTCATGACCTAGACCCAAGGACTCTCATATGTCATCCTGCCCCTTATTTGTATCATTATTCTATCTTGCTCACCAAATCATTCATCCTTCTCTCTTATCATCAGCACGATCTCTGGAATTGTCTGAATCTCGTTTACCCAGCTGGCTAAACAGGTCACATTGCCTTCCATTACCTGCACCTAACACCACAATGCTTCTCCTCACATTCAAAACTAAGAACTCTTCTCATCAATCTCTGGACATCACTTTGTTCAAGACCTAAGACCAAATTGTCTTGATCACTACCTCCTTGACTATTCTGCCTTCTTTCTGAACATTTCATGTAGTCATCAAATCATAAACTTTTCCTTTCCACTCTCTCATGCTACCGAACATTTACTACCTTATTATGATTCTCCAGGTTCTGCACTCCTGTATAGCCTGTCAGTTCTTCTATCCATCCATCCTGACAAAATATAAATGGGTACAAAGAGGTGGTCAGTGCTAAATCGGTAGTTCTGGTTTCAATCCTCAAAATATCCTTCCCTGTACCTCAGGATACCCAGACTGTTCTCCTTGCTGCTATCCAAACACGAACCCCAGCTCCTCAGCTCTGTGAGGCAGCCCTGAATGTGAGAACATACCCATTCAATCCAGATCCAGGGCCCGGGACCAGCGATGCCCTCTGTCGTGGATATTTGCTGTCCACGGCCATCAAAGGCAACTCGTCTCCCTGCTACCACTTTCATAGCTACAGGTTTCTGTCTCCTTTCATGCACACATCTCTGCCCTCCCTGCATTATAGCTTTGTGAATCCTGTCTTCTCTCCTGACTCACCAGCTCAAAGAACTCAGCCGTGACTCTCACTCATTGTTGACTCCATTCTTTGCTTAGTGCAAGGTCATGTACAGGAGATGTACTCACTGAGTCACTCACTGATCCCTTCTGGGTTTTTGTTCCCTTGTTTGTAAGCTGGAGATGTTAAAAAACTGAGCTAACAGGGTTGTAGAGATCCAAAAGTGGACAACTGTGAAAACTTTCAGGACTTTGCAACTTGAGTTCCATAGCCTGCTGTCTGCCCTCATCTCCAGCTGCTCATCTGTCTTTGCCAACCCCCATCTGACTCAGGACTCCTCTATCCTCTCTTCTCAGGATGCATTTCCTCCTTTATTCCCTATTCTGAGTACCACTTTGCCTTCCCTATCTGAAAACTCTTCCTAAACATTTTGTTTGTCTCTGCATGAGATGTTCAGGCACCCTTGATTTTAGAGTTTCTTAGCACTAAGTAAGGTCCTGCCAAGTGGTATCCAAAGCATCTAGTGTCTTATATATGCGCCTCATACCTGCTATTCTAAGAGAAGTGAGGGGGTGTTTGTTCACACCAAGGCATCTATATCCAAGTATAGATTGATGGGGTACCCCTGCTGAGAAATTCATGTCTGAAACAGAATGCATGGGAGGATATTAGAGAACAAGAGCTACTGATAGAAAATACAGAACTGAGAAGGTGGTAAAGGTGAAAGTGGTCAGGAAATAAAATGACTTGACCAAATTACAGAGAGCCTCTCCTCCTTCTGACTGTCCTATTGTAGCACTCAGAATTTCTAAGTTAGGGGCAGAGTACCTTAAGGCTTGAGACTGGAGCATCTGACACTCTAGTTTACCTACCTGAGAGAGCTCTGCACATGGAAGGTGCAGAGGAAGGAAGAGCAGTGGTGGGGGCCCTGCATGCCTTACTCTAACCCCTAACCAATGACCTGTGCCAACTCTCTGGACTGACTATATATGGTTGCACCCAGAAAGTCCCTTGAGCTTATATCCGCTCAGGTCCTCATGGACTGCTGGGACAGAGATATGGAAAATGTACACATCTAGTTTACAGTCAAAGAAATTGGATGTTTAAAGAACCCCTCAGATACCTAATGTTTGCATGGAACCGAACAGGCTAAAAAGCGGTAACTTTTCAAAACTCCCACTCATACATGAGTCAGACCAAAGGAATCAGTGTGTCACCTAATGTACGTCAAGACCTTCTTGCAGTCTCACTGATCGTCATTGGAAAAGGTCAGGAAATCACTGGAGCCCTGATCAATATTCATGGGTTTATCAGTATCCTGTGTCTACTTGCCCTTTGTCATAAGTCTCTTTAAATTTTCCCTTATGAAAAAAAAATACTGTCTTTTCATTTACAGCAAGGTATCAATTCTTACCTTAAACTTCTATGGTATAATGTGTACGTTAACAAAAGTAACTATAAATGGAGTCATTCGTTCAACAGTCGACATGATTTTAGTCTGAGGAATGTGTAGATGAAATTGCATTAAGAATTCATAGCCAAGTTGGGGAGAATCCTAAGGAAACACCTCATCTATATTAATGCAATGATAAAAGATATAAGGCAGAGTTTTGGAAAGAATAAAAGAGGGAAATTTGCAATATTCTAGGGCAACCAGAAAGGATTTTCAGATGTATCTTTTGCTTTCAAATGATGACCAAATATTATTTAAGTGAATGTGGCAGGCAGAATCCCCCCCTACAAAGATATCCAATCTTGTTACCTATGAACATGTACATTTCATGGCAAAAAGGACTTTGAAGATAAAACAAACACAGGGAGTCTCAGGCAGAGGGGAGAAGACGAGGTGAGAGCAAAAGAAGGCTCATTTCTGGCAGATGAGAAAACACAGACGCAGGTATGAAGGCTTGAAAAGTCACATTGGAGAGGAGAATGGGAGACAGAACAAGGAAGAGTTGAGGAGGCTTAAAAACTAAGTTGTACATGAGTGAGAAATTAATTCATCAAAGCCAGAAAATATATATTCTCAATGGAGAGTCCAAGAAATTTGGAGAAGAGTGATTTTTATGCCACTGCTATACACAGGAGAAAGAAGTTTAAAATCAAGACACTGTGACCAACATTGAGTCACTTAATGTTAAGCCCCACACTGCCAAATAGAGACTTAGTTACAGATTTGCTATTCCAGGAGTGGAATATTAAACCAGTCCATCAGGAATCCCCTGACTAGCACCTGGGAAGCAATCTGCCTGATGGACTTCGGTCATTCCCTCAAGAAAAGTAATCTTTCAATAACCAAACCACTTTTTTGCCTAGTAAAACTTCTTTGTTTCCTCTCCCTTCTGCTTATACAAGTCTTTCTTTTGTACACCTCCTCGAACTCCTTTCTATTTGCTAGATTGGATGCTGCCTGATTTAAATTGATTGCTCAAATGAAGTCTTAACATTTTTGTTCAGTTTATCTTTTAACAGAGATAAGTGCAAACTGAGTGATAGGACATTGAGAGTTCGTGTCTAATCCCACCAACATCCTTCTGAAATGAAAGTAAGGTCGTCAGCAGGGAGTAAGAGGTTGGGATAATAGATGTGAGGAGTTCATGAAGAGAGAAAGCATGAGATAGGAAACATGGAGGCGTCTGTGACCAATAGTGAGTGTTGTTACATTTGGAGCTAATTCATGAAGCCATTGAGTTTATCATTGCTTCGAATTTGTCCACAATCTTCATCACACTAGTCTTCTATTAAATGCTTTTTAATTTTCTTGGTAAGTTCTCCCTGAAGCCCTCTGTTGTCTTGCTTCAGTCTATATTAGTTGCTTCTCAGGTGTCTCATGCAAATAGCAGCAAGGAATCTGTCCTACTCTTCTCCTGGGGATGGAATTCCATTTCCTGGATCACATACCTTCCTTTTTCTCAGCATCCATATTTGTTTGCTGGGGGGTCTTTCTTCTTCACATTTTATTTTAAGGAAAACGTTAAGTTGGATACCACTTTTTCATGTCTATGCAACACTGTTTTTCTCTCCTTTCTCTGTAGAAAAACTTTTCTGTGTCATCCATTGTGCTAAGTATCCTACAGGTTTGGTAGCAATCCCACTGCATGTATGTCCTATAATCAACTCAATTCTGACAACTGTCTACCCAAAGATCGCCTCAGATCCCACACGCTGAAAGCTCAGTCCCACAAGACTGCCCTTGCTTCAGATGCTGATAGCAAGTCAAGGTTGTTACCTGTGCTTCTGACTGACTGGCTACCGAGTGGAGTTCCCACGACCTTCCCGTTGGACTTCAGACACCAGTTATAAGTCCACATTGTTACTTGTACTTCTGAGAAATTGGCTATAAATCAGAGGTTTCCATGACCTGCTCCTTGGGTTCTATTAATTTGTTAGAGGACCTCACAGAACTCAGGAAATGCCATTTATTCACTAGATTACTAGCTTATTACAACACATACTAAATGATGTTCAATTAATCAACATCTATATGAAGAGATACACAGAGCAAGATCCTGAACTAGGGATCTTCTAGTTCGGGCGACCAGCCCTTATTCTGACGTGCCTTCCCCAAGTCAACTCATTAACACAAGCACAGTTGTCAGTGGAAAGGTTTTATTAATAAAGCATCCATTTGAATATAGTATGAATAATATAAGTCTATGAATAGAATATGAATAGACTATGAATAATATAAGTCTTCATATAAAATTATTCTCTAATAAAATTATGATCTAATTTAGAGAAAATATTTTAGGATATGGTAATTCATTGAAGTATAAAGAGATGGTTGGCAGGTAAATATAGGAAAATATAATCACTTATTAATTCATTTCTTTACTTATTTGAGTATGTCTGGTGTATTTCAGGCCCTCTGTCAGACTGAAGAGTAAAAACATACATAAGACACAGTCTTTGTGCAAGGGTTGTTTACAGTCTGATGGAGGAGACAAACTACGCAAACTAGTATATATGATTAAAGTACCTTCCAAGGACAGTGAGGACAGAAAGCAAGTGGATATCAGTGCTTCTCAGGGTTCAAGAAAGTCTTAGACAAAATTCAGACTTGGTTTATATCCTTGATGTTCTGAAGCTAAACACTGAATTTTGTATTTATTCTTGGTAAATAAAAATAGTATAAGAAAAAACTATATATATTATTATATAATTTTAAAGAAGTTTATTTTATTCAGTCTTCAAAATAATCATATGAGGTAGGTAAATCAGAGATTGGTGTCTCATTTTACAGATGAGGAAATTAAGACTGAGAAGTTCAGCCCACTTACTCAAGAAGTCACCTTTTTTGGATGGGATAAGTAACCTATTGTGCTGATGTTTTCACAATATATGCATGCAGTAAATCACCATATAAAACATTTTACAACATTATATATCAATTTTAGTTATGTCTCAACAAAACCGGAATAAAATAAAGGGGAAAAAAAAGATGTCATCTCTTATTTGCATTTCTCTCCATAATCATGGGGGACAGAGAGAGAGGAAATGCTTCCTAATATGAGATTTGGTTTTAAATAATGTATTATTAGTTCATAAGTTTATTCATTAATTTATCCACTTATGATTTTCTTCTCTTATTCATCTGTTATTATTTATTCATCCATTTTTTCACTTATTCTATCATTATTGCTCTAGTATCATCAGACATTATCCGAATGGGGGGGCCAATAGTAGGGCTGATGGGGATGGACAGAGTGGTTGACAAAGTTGCTGCTTTAGGGAGCTCAGACTCCATAAAAGGAAAGCAGATAGATATGAAAGAGTGAGGGAAAGGTCATAGAAGAGAGAGAAGCAAAGGGCTATTGAGTTCAATGGAAGTTGGCAGAGCCAAGTGCCTGCGTATTTCAGCATCTCCCATGTGAAAAGAATATATCAGGAATCCTAAAGTCTAATTCTGACTACTTAAATATTATAGCTGTTGGATTAGTCAGGGCTTTCCAGAGAAACAGAACCAATAAGATGTGTGTAGAGAGAGATTATTATATTTATTATAAGGAATTAGCTCTCACAATTATGCAGATGCAGAAGTCTAGACCTAGGAGAATTGTTGGCATAGTTCCAGTCCAGATTTGAAAACCTGGGAACCAGGAAAACCAATGGTATAAGTCCAAGCCTAAGAACAAAAGCAGAAGACTAACATCGCTGCCTCGAGACAATCAGACAGAGACGTCTTTCTTTTATTCTTGGACATTTACTTTATCCAGGCATTCAGTGAGGCCCACCTACACTGGGGAATATGTGTTAGTCATTATCAATTCAAATGTTAATCTCATTCAGAAACACCCTCACAGATACACACAGAAATAATGTTTAACCAAATATCTAGACTCCTTGTAGCCCAGTCAAGTTCACATGTAATATTAAGCATCACCACCATGAAACTCTAAAATGTGGCTTTTCAAACAGCATGAGGGGACGAGCTCTGGTTCCTGGCAACATCATAAACTAATCATCCAAGCTAAACCTGCATACTGGCAATGATATGATACCTAGCTCATAACTAATCTCTCTTTGCCTTGTCTTTTTCAGAATTGTGCAGGCCCATAACCAGAAGTCCTAACCATGTCACCAAGTATCTTGAAATTAGTTCCCTGCTTCTTCAGAAAATAATCTCTCCCCGTAGTGATATTTGATATTCTTAGGGTTATTCTTGAAAAGAGACCACTTTTCTGTTTCTAAAGGACATTGAAACCATTAATTTATGGATAAGATGGCCCTGGCAGCTGTTGGCCCAAGAGACCAGACTGAATGCTTGGTCATCAGTCCTAGACCTTAACGTGTAGCACTAACGCTCTTTGGATTGATCCTCTCTTCCCACGGTGTCTGGATCATTATACCACCAAGGCAAAATCTTTCAGGATTTCTCGCTCTACCAAAGAGTCAGGGCTTAACCCTAAAGAACATCGTGAGGAGCCTGCGACGTATTTCCTTTGTCTTAACGGAGTAGATGATAGGATTGAGCACGGGAGGCACAAAGAGGTAGAGAATAGACACGAGGATATGGATAACATGGGGAAGGCCATCACCAAAACGATGCGCAATGGACACGCTCACCATGGGCACATAGAAGATGAGCACAGCTAGCATGTGAGACACACAGGTGTTCAGTGTCTTGATGCGCTCCTCTCCAGAGGCGATGGCGAGCACTGATCGTAAGATTAGTACATAGGAGATGAGAATGAGCACAGAGTCCAGGCCAAAGGTGAATAGCACAATGGACAGCCCATAGTGGCTATTGAGGGAGACATCAGTGCATGCCAGCTTAACCATATCCACATGAAGGCAGTAGGCATGGGAGAGGATGTTCTGGGGGTGGCAGAAGGGCAGTCTGTGCAGCAGCAGTGGGAAGACAAGGATGAGGGCAAAGCTTCGGAGGACAGTACACAGTCCCATGGCCACAATGCGGGCATTAGTGAGCACTGTAGCATAGCGCAGTGGGTGGCAGATGGCCACGTAGCAATCGAAGCTCATAGCCAGAAGGATGCCAGACTCTGTCCAAGAGAAGAGGTGGATGAAAAACATTTGGGCCAAGCAGGCATTAAAGGCAATCACCCGGGCACGGAAGCAGAGGGCAGCCAGCACGGTCGGCAACACTCCCAAGTCATTGACAGAAAGGAGAGATAAAAAGTAGTACATGGGCTGGTGCAAGCTCTGCTCCTCCTTAACAATGAGGAGGATCAGGGTGTTTCCCACAATGGAGATGGTGTAGAGCAGAAGGAGAGGGAAGGACAGCCAGGATTCCACAGCCTCCATTCCTGGGAAGCCCGTCAGGATAAAGGTGGGAGCATCAGAGGCATTGATTTTGAAGTTACCCATGAGAAGCTGGGGACATTTGTTATCAGCCAGCCCAACTCGTGTCTAAGACCACTATTGTTCCTAGGGAGAAAAACACACAAAGTTTTATAAATTGTGATTACACATAGATTTTATTCCAAAATCTATGGGATTGGAGCACCTGGGTGGCTCAGCTGGTTGAGCATCTTACTCTTGATTTCAGCTCAGGTCATGATCTCATCATTCATCAGATTGAGTCCCATGTCAAGCTCCACACTGAAAGAATGGAGCCTGCTTGGGATTCTCTCTCTCTCTCTCTCTCTCTCTCTCTCTCTCCCCCATGTGCATGTATGCACTCTTTCTCTCTCTCTCAAAATAAATAAATAAGAGGATGGGTTGGGGGAATGAGGAGGAGGTTATGAAATGCTAGCCATCAACAGAAAGACTTCTTTCTTACATATCTTTCAGAAAAAGAGTAGAATAGAACTCTTCTTCAGGGTGGTTGACTAGCTCATTAAGTGTCATTGGTAACCCTCTGGACATCTTCACTGGGTCATCATCACAGCTGTCCTTCAAATGCTTCAACTTTCTTTGAGAATGATCTTAGCTAAACCCCAAGAGATGTTCACACTTACATCCCGTCTGACAGATGAGGAACCAAGTGTTCAAGAAAAGAGAGAGAATTAGTCCAGGTTTTCTTGGAAGGCACTTACACAGCTGGAACTAAAATTCACTAATCCAATTTATACCCTGAGGAACTTATGTGGTCTACAGTACCACATTTCATACTGGAAGAGTCCATGCAGGTGCCCTGGAAAATCAAAATATCTCAAGAGGCATTGGAGAATAGTAGTTAAGAACATGGTGCCAGAACATCCTGGGTTTGAGTTCCAGTGACATTAGGTAAATTTCTTAAACTCTCTTCCCCTTTTCTTTTCTTTTAGGATAGGGATTAAAGAAAGTTGCCCTGGGAATATGGATGTATGCATACATAAGATAGAAAGAGAGAAACAGAGAGAGAGAGAGAACTTGGACTTGAAACAGGTCCTGTTCACAGTAAGCATTATAGAAGTACTGCTATTAATGTTATTATTTAAAAGTTATTATTTTAATAGCATGTTTAAATGGAAAGTAAATAGCACATGGTGCATTCTAAAAGTATAAAAGTCATTGAATGTATTTATATTAGACTTAAATGTGGATTTTTAAATCACTTGTTATCACATAATAGATCATGGTACAGACAAGCAGAAGTAAATTGCAAAAGCTTGAAAATTAAGAGAGAAAAATTATAATATTGTTACCTTATTTTTTCCTATGAGTTGTTAAGGAATAGCATTCTTTCATTTCCATAACAGATCATCATTTTTTCCTCTCAGAGACTGTCAAAGTTCAACAGGGAGTAGAAAATGAGAAACTCTGCCTGGCATCAGCCCAAGCGAGGTTGTGAGGAGAGGTGATAAAGGAGTATGAATTTGTCATCTTCCCTTTCGGGTCCTGCACTGTGGAATTTCAGAAACAACCATTTATGGAGGGAGTTACATTCAGGAATATTTCATAATATTCTAGGGCGTGTCCAGAAAACCTTGCATATCTTGTAATAAATGGCTTTACCTGCTGCTGTTAGGGTTTAGATGTTAGATGCCCTCTCCCTCTCATGGATGACTCCTAACACTTGAGTGAATTACTTTCCATTGAGTAATTTATTATTTTAAGTAGACTTTGGAGGGAAACTTCCTTTTGCTCTGCCATAAGGGATGTATTATATCAATGAACAATCAAATTCGAAATCGAAGGGAAATTCCCTGCTAGATGGATAAGGGTCTGAGACAAAGCTTTAGAGAACTACTGCTGAGGCCGTGGGTGCTGAGCAGCAGCATTGGACTTGAAGAGGTAGGAGGATGAAGCAGATAGGCCCTGGGAAACCGTACAGTGTGATGAGCTCCCATTAGTACCACACAAAGAAACTGACTGAGGATTTTAGAGGAGATAGCCTTAAGGAGATGCATGGGTCACTCTCTTCTTGAGCACTCACTCCTGGATTTGATCCCATCATGCCACAATGTTCCACTATAAGGAAGTCTAAAATTGTCCCAAGTAAAAGCTGCTCCTACAGAAGGTCAGTTTAGTACCTCCTTCCTCTTCTAATTAGAGATGATAGAGTTCAGCTGAATGTTCTATTCTGTTCCTTATTTTCTCAGTGTTCAGGCAAAGCAAGAAGTGGGGCAGAAGATGAAGAAGGAAATGATAACTTGACAAAGAGAAGAACTGAAGGGCAGTGAAGAGACAGAGAGGAGGAGATAAAGAATATAAAGGAAATAATACGGAAATGAGACAGTCATGTGAGGGAAAGGGGATGAGAAACTTAGGGAGACAGTGACTAGAACATTAAAGATGGAGAGGAAGAAAGAGGACAAATAAGGCCAAGAACACCTCTTAAGAACACTGAGAACATTACAAAGTGATGTCCCTGGTGTTTCACCTGGGTGGGCTGGGTTTTCCCCATGCTAGGCCAAGGCTGTAGAAGGCCCTAGACACACCACAATTCACAGGAGCTGCCTCTCAGGCTCTGGGCAGTGGAGGGGCTATGGAAGCCATTCATATCCCCCAGTCAAACCCTGCTGAGAATAGATTCCTCACAGCGGGATCCCAGCGGACTCTGCTTGCTGTCTATTCCCATAGGTGTTTCAGACCTATTTGTGAAGACCAGTACTTCCTCTGCTCTCAGTTGAGCAGGGCTTACCTGCCCCCACATTATGTCTTTATGGCTCCTGAGATCCTCTTAAGGATGAGTTTTAAGGCAGCTCTGGCAGGTGAGGAGTGTGAGTCCTACGGGGCCCAGTGATTGTAAATAGTAAGCTAAGAATATAACTCGTTCTTCCTGATCTTCAGCTCCAGACTTTCTTTTCTCCAAACCATGTCCCTATTCCAGGGCCCTCTTCTTAGGGGACTTTCAGAGCCAGAATGTAGGGTTGGCTTACATAGTAGGTGACAGAAATACAATAGTCAAGGATACTGGATGTTTACAGTGTCCCCTAAACTCCTTCAAGAGCTTCATAAGCATTGTCTATTTCTATCCTAGCAACCACATTTAGATAGAACTGCTCACTTCTCATTCTACAGATGAGAAACATGAGTGCCCAAGGGGGTTAAATTAGGTCCGAAATTATATCACTGAGTGGCAGAGCTACATCCAAACAAAGACTGCTCATTTATTCACTAAAGGTTTTCAGAAAACCTAAAAAATTTTTCCAGCAATGACCCTGGAACATGCATTATATGCTTGCTAATCAGTACCATCCTTATCTTTTTCCCCATTTATCCTGTCTTTCCTATTTGATGGTCTTTCTTGCCTTTGTCTTTCTCTGCGCGACCTCCCTCAAAAATAACTAGAGAAAACAGAGGGGAAAAAAGGATAAAAGAAACGAAAATTATTCTCTCTCATCCTATGACTTAAAATGTCTGGTTTTCCCATAAGGCCACTAGGTAATATCTGAGAGACAAACCTGACTCCTTCCTCAGCATCCCCACCAAACCAGGGTTTGTATCTGCTTTAGGCATGACATCACATCTGTGGCACACAAATACAGCTGGATTCCACGCAGTTGAACTTGTAAGTTTCCAAGATTACACGATTCTATGATTTCCTTTTTAAAATTTTGCTCTTAATATATAATTCACATCCTATAAAATTCCATTTTTAGGTATACAAGTCGATGATCTTTAGTGTACTTGCAAAGTTGTGCAGTCATCACCAATATTGAATCGCAGAATGTTTTCATCATTCTGAAAAGAAACTTCCTGGTCCTTGGCAGACACTCCCATTCTCATCCACCCTAGCCTCTGGCAACAACTAATCCACTTTCTATTGCTTTGAACTTGGCTATTTTTGAACACTTTATTTAAATATAATCAAACGTGCTGCTTTTCACGTCTGGCTTTTTCACTTGGGATGTTTTCAAGGTTCGTTATGTATCTTTACTTAATGTCTGCTATAATTTTCCATCGCATAAATATACCACGTTTTGTTTGTCTATTAGTCACATGATGGGTATTTGGATTGTTCTCATTTTGAGGCTACAAATAATACTTCTTTGAATATTAATGTATAAGCTTTTGTATGAAAATACAACTTCAGTTCTTTGGAGTATGTACCCAGGAGTAAAATTGCTGAGTCACTATGTTCGACTGTTTGAAGAAAAGCCAAAGGTTTTCCAAAGTAGCATCGCCAATTTACATTTCACTAGCAATGTTTGAGGATTCCAATTTCTCCACATCTTTGCCGACTTTGGTATTCTGTTTTGTTTGGTTTGCTTTCCAAATATGAGTGCAATGGTATCTCATAGTGGTCTTCATATCTATTAGTCACCAAATTCTAAATACCCTACTGCTTAGTATAAGTGGATCACCAAGCTCTAAGAGAGAAGCGGGTGTTCGAGATGGCAGGTAAAAGGGATGAAAAGGAAAATAAAACTGTATCAAGTAGAATAATTTCTTGGTAATGCTGAAGTGTGAGGCTGTGAATGTACATTGCATTAATTTGTGGATATTTGTGATTTTTTTCCCTAGTATTAAGCAGTCTTAGGACTAACATCGAGGAATCGAGATGCTAAGATTGATCCAGGATAGATATCAAGGAGCTAGTTTGATGGAAGAACAAAGCCTAAATTGCCAGAAAATCCATCTCTGATAGAAAGACCAGTTTTTTATGATATTGATTTTAATTTTGTCAGGGTCTTGATTACAAACTTAGCTATAAACTTTCAGTTATCTGAGAACCAAATTTCAATTTCAATTTCGTTCTTTCTCATGTTCTTCTTTGGGCATCACCCTGCCTAAGCAGCAAGCAGAACAGTTTCAATAACTGACTCAGACAGAGCCACTTTATTAATTAAATCTCCACATATTGCCAAGGTTTTGCTTTCCCTGCCTTATGCATATTTATTTTAAGAATAATACGTGGCTTTAGATTATAGTATTTCAGCAGTATCTGGAAGTTCTAAAATTAAATATATTGGTAGGCTCTGCCAATGGGAGTCGTTAGGTGCAGACTGGAAGGTGGCAGAAGGGTAAGGGGTGTAGTTTTCCTGTTAGTTCTCTGCTCCTGTCATTGTCACCCAAGCAACTACTTTATCCTTGATTCTAACAGTTGATTCTAACAAAGTAACTGGTTCAAGTTTGTGGGGTTTTTTCCCACTCTTAACTCCAAGCAGCTTTGTGATACAACTTATATATACCAGTGCCAGCTCTTGGTGGCCCATTCTTAGAAGTCTGGCTTCTAAGTGTCAGGCTAAGGCACTATCCTTTAAGCTTCTATAACCAGAATCTTCTTTCTTATGGCAGAAATTGATTCCAGCAGTTACCAACTCTCTATCAAGTCAGTGTGCCCTGCAATTCAAACCCCTTCTGCTGGTAACTATATAAAAACAAGAGTTCTCAGAGCTTAGTTTTATAAAAATTAAATGGAGATGACTAAGGGTGAAACTTGTCTCATACCATCAATATTGATTTTTGAATATATGCATTCATTGAAGGAAAAATAAGAAAAACCCCATCAATCTTATTATAAACTTAATGGTCAAAAAGAATTGGTTTATGTTTACTAAATTATGAAATTAAAGTTTCTTTATATTGCTTGTATTAATGTATAATTAAAATAATTGTAATGACCAAATATTTTAATACTTAGGCAAATTATTAAAGAAAACAAAATTAATCATTACAATTTGCACACATATTTTTATGCAAACAATGATGAAAGAGTGAACATCACAAGATTTTTAAGCATAAAAATTAATATGTAGGAAAATGGACCAACTTCAAGGAGACAGAGCAATAATCTTACATTTGTGACAGTTATGGGCACCTTGTTCGTGTATCTTTAAATGGATAATAAAGGGGGGAAGAAAATTTCAAGGCTGTTTGGATCCCATAGGACTTAAAAGACTAATGTGGTATTTTTGTCTTAAAAATGTCAATATTTACACTATACTGAACATCATATCCTTTCCTAGTGCATAAGTATTAAATGACAATTTTTAGATGTCAACTTAATATTTTTGAGGGAGCATATACTATTTCGAAATTATTTTGGCAAGTTCCCAGGCAAAGATTTTTGAAGACCACTGGTTTGTATTAACATGAGAGGAAATAAGCATGACCAGGGGAAAAGAATGCAGTGCTCTGAAGGCTTTGATGGAAGGAAACCTCGGTGCAAAGTTTGATGGATGGCTAATGTCAAAGGACGTGGGTGGATCTGGATAAAGAATCGATCCCTCCACCTCCAGGGCGAGCTCTGTGGGTGTGAAAGCCCAACAGTAGCACAAGGCCCAAGCTCAAAAGGGTCCTGCATTTGATTTAATATTCTGCTGTCATGTTCTTAAAATCAATAAGTTATTTTTCAACTTAGGAAGGCTAAAGAGACAACAGAGCATGAACTTCTCCACTGCCATTTCTTCCCACCATATTTACATATAGCATCCATGATGCCCTGTCTACACAGAACACCGTGGACCACGATACATGGAAATTCAGTGAGATACACAAAATTAAGGGAAAGCAGGGAAAAAGAAGAAAAGGAAAGGGCAGAGGATGCAAGAGAAGAGAAGAGAAGGGAAAAGAAACATAAAACTTACTAGGTTTTATTTCCACTTTCCTTGAAAATATCCTATGGAAAATGTTCTTTCCTCATGCCTTTCTCTTTTTTTTCAACCCCTCCTTATTATCTTCCTAAGAATCAGCAGCATGGATCAAATCTCTAGAGCAAGCAGCCTTGGGATTCCATAACTGAGCTTCACGGAGAGTCAATAAATAGTCTCACTTACCAAATCCCTTAACCAGAGGAGGCTGGAACTCAGAACTAAGCTGAAGATACTCAATGAGCTCACAAAATTGAGGACAGATCAGACTTTTGAACTCAGATTTTCACACTCAGCCCCCATTATCCTCCAAATCACATCCGTACGACCTGCACGAGAACGCAGCTTTCACACCCCTCACCAAACCACTGCCTTCAGGCATACAACCCCTGCACGAGCTGTTGCTCTACCACAGACCCTCCCACACAGTCCCACACTCACTTGTGGCACCCATCACAAAGCTCCAGCCTCAGCATGCTCAACTTGTGAACACTTGGCACTCGACACAGGTATGTTTTTGAAATCACATTCTAGAAAAAATTTAAGTTCAAAGAAATAACCCAGAGTTTAATTATTAAAGCCTAGGTCTCCAAGGCATCCTAGTGATCCAAGCCAAGGCGGAGTGGGGCAAATTTGGGAGAATTCCCCCATTCCACCCAAAGTGGTGTCCCGCTCAAGGTCCTTTTCATATTTTTTCCCTGGGAAACAACTTTGCTTGGACCTCATCTTTCTGGTACTCACATAGAATAGCAGAGTATCTCACAACATAGCAGCTTCCTTACAGTAATCTTTGGAATCTTCCTTTGCTGCCAAGAATAGGCTGGGAAGGGAGAGCAGGAGAAGGTGGTAGTGACTCTAGCATTCCACTCAACCACCCACACTTTTCTCCTGTACTGCGTGGACTTCCATCAGTGGAAGTCCCCAGGCAAATAAGAAGGGCTTTCACTTGTATCTGTCTCTTTGAGGTCCAAATGAGTAAAATGATTACAGCATTAGATATTGATATTAGAATGTCTGGTGAGAAAAAGATAGGAATTCAAATATTGGCCATATAAATGGACAGCCAAGCGAGGTGAAGACATCAAACGTTGAATCATGAGAAGTGAGACATAATTTCAGTCCTGATAGTAGTGCATATGCTTTGTGATCTGGATTGCATCACTTTATTTCTCTGAACTTGGACATCCTCTGGGTAAAACAGGTATAGTAGGTATGTTACTCTTTATCACTCCAATATGTGGCTACAGGAAAAAGAGCTTGCACAAATGGGGAGGACATTATTGTTGGTGTCCAAATGTTTTAATCCCGTATACTTAACACCTTCTCAGCCACAAAACTGTGAGATAGGTAAGCCAGGTTCTCTCATTTCCAACAGATAAATGAAAAACTGAATCTCAAAAATATTGTGGGACTTATCCAATGCTAAGCACTGAATACATAAAAAGGCTGTGACTAGGATTCCAGACCCATTGGTTTTCATAATGGGAGACTGCTCGGAGAAGGGAAAAGAATTTTTGTCTAGGCTGTGCATCATTTTTTTGACAAATTAGGACCGTTTAAGATTTCAGGTATCCTACAAATGATTGTTAGGTATGCTCGGGGCTTGGCATATGGAAATCAAAACAGGATTTTGAGTAAAAGAAAATAGCAGATGGAAAAACTGAATTGTATGTGATATATTGTCTTATTTTGGAAAAAGTTAAAAACAATATATGTTTTTCTCAATGTAAAGAAGATTGTTTCACAGAAAGGTCACCATTTCAGGAGAAAGAACCAAATACATGATGTTCCAGGGCAGGCATTGCATCACTCCTTGCATAGAGCCCTTTGTTTGCCCAGCAGAATGCCAGCCTCCAACATCAGTGATGAGAGTCTCCCAGGCACTCTCGTCCTGACGGGCATCCCAGGGCTGGAGCGGGCCCACGTCTGGATCGCCATCCCCTTCTGCGCCATGTATCTGGTAGCGCTGGCTGGGAATGCTGCCCTCATCCTGGTCATTGTGACGGACAGCGCTCTTCATGCACCCATGTACCTCTTTCTGTGCCTTCTCTCACTCACCGACCTGGCTCTCAGCTCCACCACCGTGCCCAAGACATTAGCCATTTTGTGGCTTCATGCTGGAGAGATTTCCTTTGGTGGATGCCTGGCCCAGATGTTTTGTGTCCATTCTATCTATGCTCTGGAGTCCTCAGTTCTTCTCGCCATGGCCTTTGATCGCTATGTGGCTATCTGCAACCCACTGAGATACACAACCATCCTCAACCATACTGTCATAGGCAAAATTGGCTTTGCTGGCATACTCCGTAGTATAGCTGTTGTCTCCCCATTCATCTTCCTGTTGAAGCGACTGCCTTACTGTGGTCACCATGTCATGGCCCACACATACTGTGAGCACATGGGCATCGCTCGCCTGGCCTGTGCCAACATCACTGTCAATGTTGTCTATGGGCTGACTGTGGCCCTGCTGGCTGTGGGTCTGGATTCCATTCTCATTGCCATTTCCTATGGCTTTATCCTCCGTACTGTCTTCCGCCTTCCATCTCAAGATGCCAGGCACAAGGCCCTGAGTACCTGTGGCTCCCACCTCGGGGTCATCCTGGTCTTCTACACCCCTGCTTTCTTCTCTTTCCTCACCCACCGTTTTGGCCAGCACCGAGTCCCAAGAATGTGCACATTTTTCTGGCAAACCTGTATGTGCTGGTGCCTCCTGTGCTCAACCCGATCATCTATGGGGCCAGGACCAAGGAGATTCGGAGCCGCCTTCTGAGACTGCTGCATGTGAGGAAGGTCTCAGTATGACCTCTGAGCAGCCGTTGGAAATGATAAAGAAAGGTAAATGAACAAAGATATTTGTCTAGAAGCTTTATCGTGGATGGAAGCCTATGATGTGAGAGGCAGAGTGACATGGCAGGAAGCACTGGAAGAGAAACGGCCAGATAAATTGAATACATTGAACATGATGTTGAATGTGCTCCTTGAGCAATTCTGAATTGCCCAGAATGAAATTAAATTTTTTCTGTCATCTCTGTAGGGACTATAATTTACCAAGAAGAAAGGCGTCCTGTCTAGAAATCACGCTGCATCTCATGGCACTAATGTTCTACCGGAAGTGAAGAGAAAAACAAAAACCTGAACATTCGGAGTGCATTGGATCTGAACTGCGAAACGTTGGGCAGTGGCCAAGAGCATGAGAACTAACATGGGGGTGCTTGTGTTTGAATGCCGGCTTTTCCGCCCACTAGTTTTGTGTGTGAGCATATTGCTAAATCTTTTTATCTCTATTTTGGTCGACAGTAAAAGGGGATAATGGTTACAGTTAACGCTTGAGTTTGTGGTGAGGATTGACACATTGAATGTATGTAGAAATCTGAGAATAGAATTTGTTTGTTTGCTGAAACATAAAATACCCAATAAATAAATATGAGATGTAAATGTTATGTAACTTCTCCAAATATTATTTCCATCTTATAACTTAAATAAGACTTATTTTGTGTTGTCTGAGCTCACATAATTATTATAAATGCTAATAAAAGTTAGACAGTGCTTAGGATATGGTATATGATTAGTGCTCAGTAAAACCATATTTTCTCCCGTTACTCGCCCCCCCTGCTGATTGTAAGGTTGACTTCTATTTAGCCATAATGTTATCCTTTGTTGTTATAGAAACCTAACCAGTCTTGGTACCCTTATGCACAGTGCATTGTTGACTTCAGTTGCTGTGTCTTGTTAAGTTGATCATAGTTGGAATTTGTTGAGTTTTTTGCATGTAAAAACTAATGTTTTGCATTAAAAATATACATTATAAATTCTTTTCCTACTACTGTCACCCAAGCATCTGTTGTATTCATTGGCATTAACAATTGATTCTAATTCAAACAATGAGTTCCAAGTGGAATTCTTATTGTCCCTATTTATTTTTAAAAATAATTACTATCTCTTTCTTGATACTATCACTGTCATAGTTTCCTTTATTTCTTTGAGCATATTTGAAGTCATGGTTTATTAAGTCCAGTGTTTTGGCCTTCTCAGAGACACTGTCTCTTGGTATATTTTTTTCCTGTGTATGGGTCATACTTTCTTGTTCTTTTTGTTTGTTTGCTTCTTTCGATGCCCCATATGTTCACCCAAATGTTTGCTCTGTTGAAAAGTGAACATTTTAAAAGTTATTATATTTTGAGAGAGAGAAAGAGAGAGGGAGAGAGAGAATGAGTGAGAGAGTGGCACAGAGAAAAAGACAGAGAGAATCCCAAGTGGGCTCTGCACTGTCAGCAGGAATCCTACGCCAGTCTTGATCTCACAAACCATGGGATTGTGACATGAGCTGAAACCAAGAGCCAGATAATTAACCAGCTGAGCCACGTAGTCACCCCTGGAAAACTGGACTTTTTAAATAGCATCATGTGGCAACTCTGAGAATCACATTTTCCAGAATTTGTTTTTGTTGCTATTTGTTGCTATTGTTGCTGCTGGCATTTGTTTAGTGAAGTTCGGAATCAATTCTCCAACATCAATTGTTTTGTGGGCAGCCACTGACGTCTCTGCTGAGTTAGCTCAGTGCCAGTTAATGAGTGGAAAGAGATTTCCTTACATACCTGGAAGGAGTAAGTCTTTGTCTTTGCTCAGAAATCTATATGCATGTTGAGGCACAACTTCAACACTTAGCTATTCAGTATGGGACTCGAGGTTAGCCCTCATTTTCCTGCTCAGGAAGAACCTCAAGGTGAGCGAGGGATGAGACCTTAGGGCCTTCTCAAATCTTTTCTGGTCATATCTACAGCCCTGGGCAAGTGCAGAGCCCTAACTTGCACACGGCCTTCTATACCTAAGGGATATATCAAAACTATTCAAAGCTCCTATAAATATCCCATTCTTCAGCTTTTCCTTCCTGGCTTTTTGTTTAATATATTACTCTCCCCAATTGTTATCCAGTATCACATACAGCTGCAAAAGTAATGGATTTCCTGTAATTGTTTTTAACAAATGCCCACAAGGAAAAAGGATATTTCTATTAGAGAGCTATAGATCAAATCAAATAGAGAGACAGCCTTGGAAGAGTGGTCTTCACAGGAAGTATCAAATAGGCCAAATAATTGCAAGTTTCTAAAGGATATCTTGAAAGAAGTCCAGCCCCAGTCTTCTATCTCCTGATGCCACCGGGCTACTGGTTTTCACTGTGCACATGGGTTAACAATCTTTTTAAATGTTTATTTTAGAGAGAGAGAGAGAGAGAGACAGGGTGTGAGCAGGCAAGGGACAGAATCCAAAGCAGGCTCCAGGCTCTGAGATGTCAGCACAAAGCCTGACACGGGACTCAAACTCACAAACCATGAGATCATGACCTGAGCTGAAGTTGGACACTTAACCAACTGAGCCACCCAGGTGCCCCACTGGTTGACGACTTTTAAGGCTGCTATAGAGTTGGAGAGTGAGGGAATGGGATTAGAACAAATCTAAATGACACAAAGCCACCGATCGTACAAAAATTCAACCATTTTTCCTAAATACAATCACCCTGCATAGATGAAAGCCTTGGTTTAGTGTCTAGAATTCCGAAAAAGTTGATTTGGACCATCGGTTTGCTCGTTTTCTCATTGTTTCAAGGGAAGAGGAAAATTTCCGCGGTCCTTACTTGGCCATTTTCACAGATGTAACTACAGTACTCTGTATTATTTCTTTGCTGAAAGACATGAGAGCCAAGAAATCCATTAGGGAAAAAAGGAGGAAGTGTGTTATATATGAGAAAATGGTTTTAGATCAGACTTGTTATGAATACCAGACCAATCACTTATCAGTTAGATGATGTTAACTAATAAACCATGACTGAAACCTTAGTTTCTTCATCCTTAGGAAGAGATATCTTACAAACCTCCTCACTGTGCAATTGTGAGTATCCTATGGATTATTTACTTAGGTTGCAAGATGGCAGGAGAGCGACAGATGTTATTTCCCTCACCAGCATCTACCCCCGTTCTTGGGACAATGATAGGACAGACAGGGTAGAAATCAGAGAACTTGTCTCTGTCAGTTGTGGGTGTTCTCAGGCAGGAATGCTGGGCTGACTAGGAACTCCTGATTTCACAGAAGAAGGATTGCCTGTCACTTTTCTCCTGAGGACACTGTCATTCTCAGCCCTGGCTTAAAATCCTCCACTCCTCTTTGACTATTACTCTCATCCCCGTGTCCATTTAGTTTTCAAGTTTCATAACCTTTCCACAAACATTCCTGCCCCTTAATTTATACCATATCTGTCTGAGTGTAGACTTTCAGCATCTGAATTACCAGAGCAATCTCCTACTTCTTCCCTGCATAGCTCTGCCAGAATGCATCAATTTCTTCCCTTGGCTGATGGAGCGATCCCTCTAAAACCCAAATATTCCTATTTGCATGTTCACCTCTCCTCAGTTTCCTTTACAAATGATTCTTCAATTTTTTTCTCTAAATACTAACATTCTGCACAGCTTTTTTTCTAAATCTGCTCTAGTTTTAACTCTGTATTTTTGCTAAATGACTTTAGAAATATCAGATTTCAAATCTACGTGTTTAGTTATAATTTATAATATTTTTATATTAGATATTGTTATATAATATATATTATATATTGTGTTATTTATTAATATATTATATATAATATAATAGTTGGCATCTATAATTAGTTGGTTGTTGCGTAGATTTGGAAAGTCAACATGTGCCAGATATGAATGCAAACCTGTTCTTGATAGTTTCCTTTTCTCAATAAATGACATGATTTTCTATACTGAACTGTATTACCTAGGCTTTTTTGAAGACTCAGAATCAAAAAGACAGACAGATAGATGATAGATAGATAGATAGATAGATAGATAGATGATAGATAGATAGATAGATATAGATATAGATACAAAGATGGATTTGTATTAAGAAATTGACTCATGTGCATGTAATTATGGAGGTTGAAAAGTCCCATGATTTGTCATGTGCAAGTGGAAACCCTGGGACACTGGCGATGTAACGCTGTCTAAATCTGAAGGCCTGCAAACCAGAGCTGATGGTGGAGATTCTAGTCCCCATCTGAGGGCCCAAGGGGCAGGAGCACCAGGGACCCAAGAAGATGATGTCCTAACTGAAGCAAACAGACAAGAAGCTCTTGGGCTTTTCTTCCTCCAACCTTTTGCTCACTTCAGGCGTTCAGTGGATTGGATGATGCTCACGGCTATTGACAATGGCAACTTGCTTTGTTGAGGCCACAATTCAAACACTAATTTCATCCAGAAACACTCTTACAAACACACCTAGAAAACTGTTTAACGAGCTATCCAGGCACTGTGGGCACCAGTCAGTTAACACATAAAATTAACTATCACACAGACTAAAACAAAAACCCCAGGTATCATTCCGCACATATTTTTCTCATTCGTTTCCCATATCCACTTCAGTAGTCACCAAACTCTAACTATTCTACACCCTCAGTATAAGTCAGACAGCAATTCCCAAGGTGCAATGAATGTTGGAGATGACACCTAATGGGGAAAATAGAGGAAATTAACCAGAGCAAGCTCAATGATTGCTAGACAGAGCTAAGGTTTGAGGCCAGGGATATTTATTGTGTTAATCTGGGGATATTTATGATTTTTATCCATAGTATTTACTATGTACTCATTGCATGCCACCAAAAAACAAAACAAAAACAAAAACAAAAACAAAAACAAAAACACATATGTTTTAGAGCATTTAGAGGGGTATTTAAAGTTAAATGAGGTTATGAAGTTCAGGCTCTAGGCGGATAGGATTAGTGTCCTTCTAAGAAAGGCACCAGAGAAGCTCCCTCTCTCTGCTCATCCTCAGAGGAAAGGTCAAGGAAAGGCAGAGTGCTGGCTGCAAGCCAGCAAGAGAGTCTCACCAGAAGCTGAACCCCACCAGACCTTTCTCTTGGACTTTCTAGCCTCCAGAAGAGTGAGAAAATAAATTGTCGTTGTTTGAAGCATCCACCACTTTGTCACGGCAGCCCCAGCACATGACTGCCGTGTTCCCCTTTAGGAGAAGTAGAAGCGCAGGGGCCGCATGATGAGATGACTCAGGTGAGGAGCCAGAGAGCTACTCTAAGGGCAGGACAAATCCTCCACTACCAGACAAACAATTTCTAGTGGAAAGAGATTAGTTTTTATCATTCTTGTGTTAGGATTATGATGATGTAGTTATAACAATTCTGTGATCTCAAGGGTGCAGGAAGCTCAGTTGAATAAACTTCCAGCTTCGGCTCAGGTCATGATCTCAAAGTTCATGAGTTCTAGCCCTGCATCGGGCTTTGCGCTGACAGTGTGGAGCCTGCTTGGGATTCTCTTTCCCTCCCACGGCCCCACCTTCACCCTCTCATTCTTTCTCAAAATAAATAAATTTTAAAAATTTCTGTAATCTTAAGAGTCATTTATATTTTAAGCCTATTTTCTCATCTAGTCCACTGTCTCATCTAGGCAACAAGCAAAGGAATACTTTCAATACCTGATTTAGAGCAAGTCTAAATCATATGACCATATGACTTCCCTAGGCTTGATTTCATTTCTCATACATATTTAAAAGCAACAATGGTTTTGGAGCAGAATATTTTGGTGGTGTTCGTATGTTCTGAATATAAATATATTATTAAAGAAATAGGGCAGTGGAAGTGGTTTTGTCTCTTTCTTCCTCGATCCAAAGTTAAATATGTCAAAGTTCTTAATGGGGAGTTAGATGATAGAAAATTGAAGAAAGATTCAAATAGCCAAGATCACGTTTTTCAAATGTTTAACTTCAGAACATTTTTGCAATTGTAACTAAATACCAATATAATCACTAGATTATATTGTTAACTAGAAAGAAAAATATAATTTCAAATAAGTGAATTGTGATATGTAGTACTTGTATATATAACTGGCATATTTTTATGGCTTATTATATTTTTCAAAATCCACTAGATGACTTCTAAAGATAAAAAATTATGTCATGTTTTATACATGTTTTTGGTTTTAGTGAAGATGTATGCTAGAAAAGTTAGGCTTTATTCATTAAACACTTTTTATAAATATTATAAAATATTTTTCAGTTTTATTCAATTTTAAATTAGTTAATCTCAGGAAATGTTTCTCGTTTTCTTAATGATATATGTTTCTCGTTTATTTTATAATAATAAAAATTATTGTTAAATATAGCAAAATGAATGGATTTATTTTGATTTTTATATATGATTTATATATACTCACACCCCCAGTGTCATCCAGGTTATAACGTACGCATGTACACATATGAATCACAGGGTTTTGTGTTCATTGTTAAGCTATTGTCCCTCAGCTTCAAACCCTTCTGTGCTGTGCTAGAGGATGGCTAGGCTGGGACCACACTTTCCCTCCTCCTGCTGGCTGGCTGTTAGACTCTGCCAGTAGAGGGCAGTAGAGGCCGACGAGAGAGCTAGGGCAGAGCTGGGGGATTTGTTTCTCCTGTGCACACTCTGCTCCTCTTAGTGTCACCCAAGCATCTGCTGTTTTCATTGGCTATACCAGTTGATTCTAATAGAAACAGTAGGTTCCATGTGGCAGTTTTAAACTGACCCTTCCCTTGAACCAACCTCGTCATGTCCCTCATGTATACCAGCACTGCCTGGCTGGAATCCCTCCTCAGAATTCCACTATGAAGCCACTCTCCTTTGCCAGAACTCTTGGGACCATTGCTGATTATAGCAGTTACCCTCAATCATGACTTGATTCCCACAACACAGGAACAAAACTCCCTCCACTCCCAACTAAGTTACTTACATAACCAAGGGTCTCAGAGCTTACTTTTATAAAAATAAAGTTGAGAAAACTAAGCATGAACCCCATTTCACTGAATCAATATTGACTTGTGAATACAAGAGGTAACTTGGGAAAAAGTAAAAGTTCCATCACCTTATTAAGGAATACAATTTCCAAAACAAATTAGCCCTATGATTATAACTTATAAAATGTAAAGCTTATTATATCACTTTTATTAGTATATTATTTAATGATTGTTATAACAAAACATTTTAACATTTGAAGCCTATTGTAACAGTAAATAAAATAATTCTTTGTACTATTACAATTACGTAAGAATTATCATAATGAGATATTCAGGCAAAAATACACATGTGGGAAAATGGACCAACTTCAAAGAGAGAAATAAATTCAAATTTCTGACAGTTAAGGAAAGCTTGTTCATATGCTTTTAAAAGGGTAATGTTGAGTTGTAAAATTCTAGGGTATAAAGTTTCCATAGGAGGAATTAAAGTGTCCCATGGGACTTTTATTTTTAAATGCCAGTATTTACATTATAATAGAAATTACATCTTTTTCTACCTTTTAAATTTGTAATGATAAATCTCAGAGTCAACTTAAAGTATGAAGGAAATTGGGACGCCTGGGTGGCTCAGTCAGTTGGGCATCCGACTTTGGCTCAGGTCATAATCTCATAGCTCTGTGAGTTCGAGCCCCACATCAGGCTCTGTGCTGACAGCTCAGAGCCTGCAGCCCGCTTCAGATGTGTCTCCTTCTCTCTCTGACCCTCCCCCACTTGCATTCACTCTCTCTCTTTTCTCTCAAAAATAAATAAGCGTTAATAAAATTCTTAAAAAATTTAAAAAAATAAAGTATGAAGGGAATATAGTGTTTTGAAAATTCTTTTAGAAATTTCCCATATGAAATGATTGAAGCCCATTATCATGAAATAACTTGTGAGGAGAGAGCTATGTTACAAGGGATGAGAATAGATCACTCTCAGTCATGGGAGAAAATACAGTTAATCCTGGAAAGGGCTCTGACAGAATGAATCCTTGGCGCGAGGACCAGGGAGATGGCTGGGGTAAAGGAGCTGAGGGGATCTGCCTAGAGCACTGATGTCATTTCCTACCAGACCCAGCTTCAAGGCTAACGAGTGGGCCAGGGGGCAGTTGCAGAGTCCCCACGGTCAGAAGGGCCTTGAGCTTTCCTTAAAGCTCTGCTGTCGTCATAATGAAATTCTTGGTGGTTTGATCTGTGAACTTGTGTTTTGTAAGTGAAGCCTGATGTACAATGATGAATGCTTGTATCCGCCACCCTTACTTGCTGCCCATGAGCATGGAATTTTGGTCTTTTCACAGGGATAGGGAGTTCAAGGAGATACAGAGAAATAAAGAGAAGAGAAGAAAGCGAGGAGACAAGGAAAGAAAAAAGAAACAGAGAGATGAGAAGGGAGGATAAAACATAGAACAGAATACACCAGATGTTTCATTTCCACATTCCTGGCAAAATCATCAAGAAAGATTCTCCTTTCTTATTTCTTCCTCATTTTATCAGCCCCCACCCCGTCTTGTTTTGTGTCTCAGAGAGTGTTTCATGGACCAAGTCCCTGGAGGTCGTCACTTTGCTTCGCTCCAGAGCACCACAGACAAAGGCAATAAATAAGCTCACTTGTCAAGTCCGTTGACCAGAGGAGGCTGGGACATAGAGCTGAGCTGAAGACACTCACTGAGCCCACAAAATCCAGGTGAGAAAAAAGATCAGCTGTTTCAACCCAGATTACAGGTTCAGCCCCCTCTGCTCCCTCCTACCGCACCCACCTAAACCTGCCCAGGAACACGGCTTTCACCTCCTTCAGTCACACTGTGTATTCAGATACACACCTCCTGCACAAGCTGTCACTCGACACCCTCTGTCCCCACAGCCTCACACTCAGGGCATCTCCAACACAGCTCCAACCTCAGTGTGCCCTGCCTGCAAATGCGCATCTACCACACAGGAACGGTCTTGGGAATCAGATTCCAACAACTGTGTTCTTTCATTGAATGAAGTTAAATAACTGAGATCTAGGTAAGACAGGGGAACACAAGGACAGACTCTGGGACAATTTTGGGAAGATACCCCCATTGTGGACTAGAGTGACACTCTCCCAGTATCCTTATCCAATTGCTTCCCAAGGGGGAATAAATCCAACTCTTCTGTAACCATAGTTTTTCTGCTCTTCACAACCCAGAATATCACAGAGTACCACTGTCTTATAATAACCACTTAAAATCTTTCTTAAGGGGTATGAACAGGCTGGGAAGAGAGGGGAAGGGAAGATGGTAATAATTGTCACTCTCTTCCCTCCACCATCCAAGTCTCTCTCCCCTAGTGTCAAGCATCATGTCAAAGCTGAGACCAAGACATCAATGAAAGTCTCTGTCCAACTAAGAGAGACTCCACAATTCTCTTTATCTCTTTGGTATTCAGATAACTAATAAATTTTGCAGACTTATGACAAATGCCTTATTTGAAAGAGATAGGAATTCAGATATCAGTAATATTTATGCACACTTGGGTGAGGTAAAACCTGAAACTCCGAATCAGGACACATAAGTCAGGATACTTCATTTCAGTTACACAATTAACATGCTCTGCGGTGTGGATGACATCAGTTTACTTCCCTGGACCTTGTCTTCCCATTGATTAAGAGTGCAAATGATAAGTATACTCTATTTTCTCCAGACGGTTGTTAGGTGATAAAGAGGTTGCAAAATAGGGGGCGATTGATGATTAGAGGTGTCTAAATTCTTAATCTCATGAATATTACTTTTTGCTCCACCATAAGTTTTGTGAGGGTATAAACCATATGATGCTGTTTCCAATTTAGTGACAGAAAAAAAAAAAAAGAAGGCCCACAAATGTTGTGGGATTATTCCAATGCCACATAATGAGCAGATACAAAAGAAGAATGACTATTGAGCCATTACTTTTTCCAAATTAAGAGTGCCCAAAGAAAAAGAATATTTCTTCAGTGTCACAGTCAATTCTGTTAGGGAATCAGGACTAAAATTCAAGTTTATCAGAATCCTGAACAGATTTCTTTTTAGTAGACAATATGCTTACTAAGGGAGGATACTTGAAAATACCAGCTGGATTTCTACAACAAAAACAGATTCCCTTTCCAAAATATCTTCAACTGTGAGCAATGCCAGGACGCTCCATTTTTTCCCCGATGTGCCTCGGTCAGCACTTGGTCTTCTGATCTAGCCTCAGTATCCAGTCATTACACTGGATGATGCAAGACCTCAGGTTGTCTTTGCCTCAGTAGGGAGTGCTGTCTCAGATGGGATGCCTCATGCATCTCTGTCTTTCTTCTATTATATCCTCAGGAATACTCAGCACCCTGTACATACTCAATCTGGAGATATGGAACCATAATCAGGTGATTAGCCTTTTTCTAGGCATTCCAGATAAGATATAAAGTGAAGTTATATACTGTATATTTATGAAGATACACACAAATGCAGAAAATATAGTAATTGCATTATTACATCTTGAAGTCAAAAAGCCAATGATTTGTTAGTAAAGTTAATGGAATTAAATCTTAAGTCGATCATTGACAAAATGTCTATGTCAGGACTCAGGCATGGTCTGTGTAGAGTGTACAATTGCATAAAGGCATAGTCTCAGCCGAGGGGATTTTGTAAAGTAGTTGAAGGATAAAAAAAATAAAATAAAAGATCATTAAGGACCAAAAGAAAGGAAAGGATTCTGAGAGGCAGAAAAACTTTAACCGAAGACTAGAAAAAAGAGAAGGGGGAAAATAAAGGCTGAGGACTCTACATGTATGAATGAAAGAGAGAAGGAACATCCTTCAGTGTGAGTCGGCTAGACATTGATAAACGATGGGCAGGACGTGTAGGGGGTGAGCTGTGAAGGATCAGATTGGAAAGATGGATAAATGTTTGGTGCTTAGAATATAGAACTAAAAACATCATTGATGAGTACAGGAATTTCCAGAAAGAAAAAATAGCAGGCTATATGTGATTATATATTTCAAGACTCTTCAACAAGACAATAATAATGTTTTTCTCAGCCTAAAAAAGATGGTTTCACAGAAATTTCATCATTTTATGTGACTGACCCAAGCACCTGATGTTACAGAACAAGCATATTATGACCCCTTAGATAGGGCCTTTATTTCCAAGCAGAATGCCAGCCTCCAACATCAGCGATGAGAGTCTCCCAGGCACCCTCGTCCTGACGGGCATCCCAGGGCTGGAGTGGGCCCACGTCTGGATCGCCATCCCCTTCTGCGCCATGTATCTGGTAGCGCTGGCTGGGAATGCTGCCCTCATCCTGGTCATTGTGACGACAGCGCTCTTCATGCACCCATGTACCTCTTCCTGTGCCTTCTCTCACTCACCGACCTGGCTCTCAGCTCCACCACTGTGCCCAAGATGCTGGCCATTCTGTGGCTCCATGCTGGAGAGATTTCCTTTGGTGGATGCCTGGCCCAGATGTTTTGTGTCCATTCTATCTATGCTCTGGAGTCCTCAGTTCTTCTCGCCATGGCCTTTGATCGCTATGTGGCTATCTGCAACCCACTGAGATACACAACCATCCTCAACCATACTGTCATAGGCAAAATTGGCCTTGGTGGGCTATTCCGTAGTGTGGCCATTGTGTCCCCATTCATCTTCCTGTTGAAGCGACTGCCTTACTGTGGTCACCATGTCATGGCCCACACGTACTGTGAGCACATGGGCATCGCTCGCCTGGCCTGTGCCAACATCACTGTCAATGTTGTCTATGGGCTGACTGTGGCCCTGCTGGCCATGGGTCTGGATGCCATCCTCATTGCCATTTCCTATGGCTTTATCCTCCATGCTGTCTTCCGCCTTCCATCTCAAGATGCCAGGCACAAGGCTCTGAGTACCTGTGGCTCCCACCTCGGGGTCATCCTGGTCTTCTACATCCCTGCCTTCTTCTCCTTCCTCACCCACCGTTTTGGCCAGCACCGAGTCCCCAAGAATGTGCACATTTTCTGGCGAACCTGTATGTGCTGGTGCCTCCTGTGCTCAACCCGATCATCTACGGGGCCAGGACCAAGGAGATTCAGAGCCGTCTTCTGAGACTGCTTCACTCGGGGAAAATTTCAACGTGAAATTTGAGCACAGGTCAGGGATAATGAAAGCAAATGGGTTCTGAGCTTTCTGGATGCATTTACATGGATGGAGACCTCTGACATGACAGAAGTGTGTTTACAGGAGAGGAAGCAGTGGAAGCAAAGAGAAGTCAAATGAATTGGAGGCATCAAAAATTACATTGAACATTTCCACATTCCTGAGGCTTCTTGAGCAACTCTGAGCAACTCAGAGAGATAATAATGTTTTTACTCTGGTAGATTTTACAATGGGGAATAAGCACACATTGGAGAAACCTCAGTAGCTATGGTAGTGCCAGTGCAGTATGCTCCTGTTTTTCTTTTCCTGCAAATGATCCGTGACTTACTAAAGGTCAAGTCAATTTCTCTTCTTAAATGAGTCTGTGTTTCATAGTGGAAATATTCTCTGTGAGTCCAAGTTAAAAAAAAATGAGCATTTGAGGTAAATTCAATCTGATTTCCAATTCTCTAGATAGTGATGAAGAACACAAAAGTCAGAATACCTGGGTGTGAGTCCTGGTTCCTCTGCTTACTGTTTTTGTGGTCTTGAGCATGTTGCTAAATCTCTCTATGTCTCAGTTTGGCTAACTGTCAAATGAGTAATGTTAATATCTAACTGTTAACGGTGTGGTGAGGGATAAGTAAGTTATTGAACGCAGAGAACTTAAGACAGTGCCTGACATGTAAAATGATCAACCGATAAATATGAGAATGTTATGTACACTCTGAACTTCATTAGCCAACTTATAACTTTTTTAGGATGATTTTATATTATGTCATTTTACAGGCTTATTATGAGAACTATATTAAATAACAACTCTAGAATGTTTAGACAGTGCTTGGGATATGAATAGGGCCTGTTAAAACTATATTTTCTCCATTCCTCCTCTGGTCTTCCATTTTGAAATCTCTTTCCTTTCAGCCATAAGATTATCCCTCGTTAAGAATTCAGGGAGGCCTTCTCAAAATTTAACAGCCCTCCTTTGCCCTAGTAACCTCAGTTCTAAAATACACAAATAAGCCGCCGGTTACTCCTCTTCATAATTCAAAGTGTGGTTATTATCAGCATCTTTAATTAAGAGACTATGATTCAGAGAAGCTAATAGCACTAAGGTTATGCATCTGTATGGACAATATCTCATATTTTCTTCAGTATGATACACATGAGGATGCCCACAACTGCACAAACACACAGCAACTTCACAGAAGTGAAGACCCATTGTCTTGAGGTAGCAAATGGTAAAGAGACCCAGTGGTGTAATGACCTTAGGAACAGAGAACAATATATACAAAGGAGCTGAAGGTGGGAATGTGGAGAAGAAGGGCTGTTGTGTTCCTGCAATGCTCCTTTGGGGGCCACGCACCTGCTCCCCGAAGATGCTGGCTTCGTTTGCTCAAAAGGTCTACCTCACAAGGTGACACTCACCATCACACTAATTACCTGCCATGAACCTCACATTTTTCCTGGAAGAAAGTGAGGCTCAGTAACCCAGGAAATTAGTATCAAAGGCAGGGCCAGGATTCAGGACTTTGGACTCCCATAGTAATATTCAAAATGCATGCATCTGTGGACTAGCTTTACAGGCCTACAGAACTTCAGGAGACTGAGGTACTGGTAAGGAATTTAAGTTCATGAGTGGACAAGTGACGTGTCCAATATAGTTTGGAGGCTGGTGCTCCCTCATCTCCCCAACAAATTCATCAACCATTCTCCTCTTCTGTGTCTGAAGCCTCAGAGAAGCTTAGAAGAGAAAGCTTAAAGGGATAGGGTGGAGAATAGATAAGAAGGAGGGGTGCAGGAGCACTCAGCTGCTAACACCGTGGTACTGGGCTCGGTCTAGCTACGGCCCGTACTCTGGATGGATACCCTGTGGATACAAGGATATACAGCACGGGGTGTGTCTTCCCCAGGGTTTCCCATCACTGACCGAAGTCCAAGTTTCACACACTGTAGATAACAGACAGATGGAGGATTCTACAGCCCTGGCAGCAAGCTCCACCCCTTAAAGTTCTGTTGTTGGCTCTTTTATCATCCTGAAGCTAAAATGCAATTGTTCCCTGGACAGGGAAGGGGATTTGTAGAAGTCGACAGACTTCTATAAAACTGGAGGTAGCACGGTCCAGTCACAGGAAGACAATTAACATTATCGCCAAGATTTCCCACCTCACTCAGGTGTCTGACCGTCGGACTCCACATGATAAAAGAGGAAGCATGTTTCCGGGAGCCCAGGATACTGCCCTGCCCATCACTCACACTTCACCCCAGACTCTCACTCTTCCCTGGGACTAAACGTGCACCCGTGATCTCAGAAATTCAGACTAACATCCTGGTGCCACAGGGAAGTGAAGAATAGAGCGAAGGGTAGCAGGATCATTGGCGGGACATGTGGTCCCAAAGGTATTTTACCCACAGTTCCTCACCTGACAGACAACCTTCAGGTCTCTAGGTTCCTGGGGTGTCCTAAAACAATTAAGTCAGAGTGTCTAGCTCAGAGATGTCCCTCCTCTCCAGCCCCCAGGAAGCACGAGATTCAGCTGTTTTTCATCCCTGGAGCTGGCTCTGAATCTATAGTCCCTGGTTTCCTCAAGGTAATGCTTCCAATATGCTTCCTGCCTCTCTTTCATCAGCTATTATCCTGCTGCATGGCTATACGGCCCCCGGTCTTCGGGGACATGCTTCTTGTTCCTACACTATGAATCACCTCACTGGTAGATGACAGTTTACCAAAGAGAATGAGTGAATTAGGAAAGTGTTGGTGACTTTCGCTAAGACACAGGTACCCCAGAATTGAGAGTAGGAATGAGTCCAGGGAAAGATGCTGAGCTCTTTCTGAGCATGCTGAGCCAGAGGTTCCTCTGTGACACTCAGGGGCAGGCTTGGCAGGCTAAGGAAAGTACAAACAGACTGAGAGATTAAGGAATCGCGAACATAGAAATAAGAGCCACAGCCAAGGACATGGTCAAACATCCTGTTGGGTGAATAAGGAATCAATCAGTGTAATGTACTCTCAGAATTCACCATTCTAAAAAAAAAAAAAAAAAAAAGGATAAGAAAAGAGAGTAAATAAAACAGCTATAGGGGTCAGTGTATAAGACTCCAACAAAAAAATAGTGGGAAGAGGAGGAATGACTTACTGGGGGTAAGTTTCTGATTTCAGAGGATGGGGAAATGTGGGCACTGGAAGAAGAGGCACTTTCTAGAAATTCAGAGACAAAAAAAGAGAGAAGTTCAGCGGCTGATAAGGCAGCAGAGCCAAGTATTTTGTAACATAAAGGGAAGAGCCTGCCCGGGGCGGGGGGGGGGGGGGTGGGGTGGGGGGAGTGGTATGGGGCTGCAGAATTGGTGGGGGTTCAGTTCATAAAGTAGGATTCCGGCACAGGCAGGCGGGAAAGAGCAGAGCTGAGAGGGACATTGAACAGCTTTTCTGTAAATCGGAGACACGGGACCTGAGGATGAAGAGAGAGAGGGGCTTCCCTCGGGGGGAAAAAAAAGCCGGGATTCCTTCAGAGTCACTCTGACGTTGGACCAGAGGTGGCTTGTGATGATGACGGTAATGGCGATGGGGAACTAGGTTGCGGGAAACACTCAGGATTTCCCCACCTCCCTTTGCATTTGGAAAATACTCTGGGATTAGGGGTACGAGAGTAGGTGCAGCCCAGACCCAAGACCCGATAACAGGATCAATCACTCCCCCA
Source organism: Paguma larvata (assembly GCA_030068075.1). Taxonomy (NCBI): domain Eukaryota; kingdom Metazoa; phylum Chordata; class Mammalia; order Carnivora; family Viverridae; genus Paguma; species Paguma larvata. The sequence goes on from CM057831.1 coordinate 59,570,051, forward strand.
AACAGTATTTTCTTTGCCTACCTACCCTCAAATTGACACCACACGTGAGATCCAAGCAATCTTTTTAATGTAGAACAGGCTTGGGCAGTGAGGGAGGGGGGTCTTTCAAGTGTGCACAACATCTGAGTAAGAGGAATTCAAAATAGGCTACTTCCTCTCTCCTCCCCTCCCCCTCCCCTTCCCTCCCTCTCCATGAGGGGGTGCGCTGGGGGCATCAGCTGGAGGCACCTGGGCCTCCAGTACCCCCAACATCCTCTCAACGGCGGCGGGAATATCTCCGCCCGTGGCCGTGAGGGCGCGTAGATTGGCATCACGATTAGTAAAACCCATGGCCCTCAGATGCTCCAGTTCTCGTTGGTAGAGGCCTTCCGTGAGGGCGGACAAGGGTAGTGAGGAGTGAGTGGACTGGGAGCAGGCATTGGCCAGTGCGTGGAGAAGCTGAAGAACAGCCAAGGTGGGTTGCATAGAGTCTTCTCTCTGACCCTGCCCTCCAGCCCTACCTTCAGGGCACGCTCTGGTCCCGTGTGGCCTACCTTGGCCCCATAAACAAGGTCCCAGCCCAGCCACCTCCTTGGACAGTGTCTGCAGGCCCTTCTCTATCTGTACCAATGCCTGCAGTGCTCGTGGATTGGTCAGGACTGGAAGTAGTGGCAGGTGATGTCGCAGGGGGCTTCCGGTTGCCAACTGGTGGAGAAGAGCTGGATTCTGCTGCAGCACATGCAAGGCTCTACGCAAGGCAGAGGGCGAGGGTCTAAGCTGCCCAGTCGGAGCGGCTTTCCCTGTGGGCGGCTGGCCATCCTGGGAGAGAAGATCCTGGCCCGAGCTTCCATCTGGCATGCCCGTCCCACATCCTGAACTTCCCTGATTTGAGGCCACGCTCCTGGCCTGGGTAACTTCCTCTGCACTGACCTTTTGTGCAAATGGCCTGGCCGATGCTGAGGCGGTGGGGGTGTTGGTAGTAGTGTCAGTACTGCTGCGAGCATTGGCCTCCTCTTTACAAAGTTCTGAACTTGAGTTGTGGCCATTGGAGGTAAATAATGGGGCCAGAGTGAAGAGCATGAGCTGCTGGATGTCAGAGCAGACTGGACGCAGAGCGTTGTCACCACCTGGCACTGCCTTCAAGGCCTCTAGCCCCCGCTTGTCTGCCTGCAGGAGCTCCTGTTGCCGCACCGGGTTCCGCAAGGTTTCCAGAGTCTTAAGAGCCGGCTCAGGTTTCTGTACTGGCCTGGAGGATTCAGGAGCATGACTGGCATTGGCTGGTTTCTCATGTGCTAGACCTTGAACCATAGGGTCTTCCGAGAAGACCACTAAGAGCTGAGCCAGCTGGCCAAGAAAGTCAGCCAGATCAGGGGAGCTCCGGGCCAGGCGGCTCAGCCTGGCCAGCACCCCAGCACTGTCCGAGGTGGACGGCTCAGAGCGATGCGTGCAGTGGCCGGTGGGGCCCAGTGGAGTTCCAGGGCCAGGCGGAGTTCCTTTCGGACGGGTCCTCACCACCAAGTGGACCGTAGTGCCATCAAGGATGCCACGCTGGCTCAGGATGTCTTGATCCCGGAGGATCTTTCCGGTGAAAATGAGCACCAATCGATCAGAGTTATAGTGAAGGCGTTTAGAGATCTGTTTCTTAAAGCGGTGGACGCTGCTATTTTCTGCCAGCATAAATTCCTGGCAGTCCTGTGGGGTCTTGACAGACACTCTGATGATGCGTGATGACGGCTCCCTACCAGACACCAGCCGGCTGTCCCCTGCTTCTTCCCTAGCCCGGGCCATATGTCCTCAAAGGCAGAATGCAGGGCCACCTGAGGACACGTAGAAGAGCCAGACTCAGCACTAAGCACACCTGGGTGCAGGGACCATAGGTGTTCAGGGACATCCACTCACCCACGAACTCCAGACACTGCTTCCTAATGCAGCCCTGCAGCCACCTGGCTCCCAGAGGGTGTCAGCAGCCCTTGCCGGGGCTAGCCTCAGGGGATATGATGTCAGTGATGAGGTCACAGTTGAGATGTAGACCAGAGTGGGGGAAGGGCAGAGGTCTCTTCTCCCTGCATGAGGTTGGCTCTCTTTACAATTTGACTTAAAGAGCAACAGAAAAAATTTAAATGTTTCTGTCTAGAAACTTCTTTTGCCTTAGCTTATTTCGCTGTTGAAAATCATACCATGTGAGTTTCGTAAGTGAATGTAACTGAGCAGAAAAGGCACTGGGCTAAGAACTGGCTCAGGAAGTGCTGATTCTAGTCACCTGTCATTCACTGAATTAGTGTACACTGACCATGGCCCAGTCAAGGCCATAAGTTCTCTTGTTTCTAAATGAACATAATGAGGATGTATATAACGGGTCCATTTGGCCTCATCGGAGGCTTGGAGGCAACTTGTATCCCTGAGGCCCACCATGCTGAGCAATTTATTGACATGGTTCTAAGAAAAACAGCAGCATGTTCCCCAAGAACTTGAGAACTAAGTTGTTCTTAGAGAGGTCAAGTATGATCTCCACTCTCGAGGATCAGAGCTGAGACAAAAGAAATCATGAGAAAGTAATTCTACTCTGGGTCTTTATGACTTAATGGTGATTAGATTCAAGATACATTTGAAAAGAAAATTGTCACTTGGGAGGAGACATATTTCAGCTGAAAAAGCAGAAAATGTGACTCCCTAAAGGCACTGTTTTGACCACACCAAGCAGATGGGACCCCAGGTAAACTCAGTCAAATCTCTGAGGTAATTGTATTTTTTTATTCTGATGATGTCAGGCTGTCAGTCTTTTGCCCTTATGTACTTGACCCTTTTTCTGATTCTGTAATTTCAAGGACTACAAATTAGAATTTGGCTATCTACAATACCACCTTCAGAAGGTTCTGCTAGATGTGGGGAACGTGGGCATCTGGATCCCTCTACAACTAAATTGTTTATGGGACATTGATATATGCTCTTAAACTTGAACTAATCGAAATTTTTAATGTATATTTATTTATTTTTGAGAGAGAGAGAGAGTGTGCGAGCATGAGGGGGAGAGAGGCAGAGACAGAGATGGGGAGAGAGAATCCCAGGCAGGCCCCATGCTGTCAGTGTGAAGCCCAACATGGGGCTCAAACCCACACACCAGGGGATCATGATCTGAGCTAAAGTCGGATGCTTAAATGACTAAAGCCACCCAAGGACCCCAAACTTGGACTAGTCTGAATCAGTATCTTCTGTATTAAACCAATAGCAAGACAGTGATAAGTTGTAATTCCTAAGTTTAAAATAACTCCTCAGTCCTGGAAACTTCGTACAGTGAGCCTCATGGCTGGCTCACTGGGCAGTCTAGCGAGCTTTTCCTAGGAATGCCCAGACCTCAGAACAACTTCTGTCATACAAATATTATTAGCAAAACCAATTCCTTATGGGGATTTTCTTTGAGTTTCACCCAGCAGAACTGGATAATCAAATGAACTTTCCTGGTTTTTCATAAGTTAATAAATTCATGTGTAACAGGAGTTAAAGAACATTCCAGGTAACAGTTCTCCAGAATCGCCTTCACATATCTCATGTTTCCAGGGATTTTTCTCCCATGTAGCCTGTGAGGTGAACCATCCCTTCGTGTCGTCTCCGATAGGTTCTATCGTCAGGATCTGAAACGTCTCCTTCACGAGTCCCCACTGACGGGCCTTCCCTGTACATTTACACACTGGTGTCTCAAGGAGGGCGCCTTTCCCACATTCTCCACCGAATTATTCAGCACAAGAATCTCACTTCGTCCTTCCTGAGAAGCTCACATCATTTGAATATTTTACAGTGTACCTATATTCATTTTATCATTAGAAAATAGAACAATCAACTTGACATTTTATTTAATCGTTTTAAAACTTACTACATAGGGGGGAAACGGGGAATATGGGCTCTCTAGAGTAAAACAGCCCTGGTTTAAACCCCACTCCTGCAACTGTATAACCTTTGATAAGTCATTTATCCTTTTTTTAAGTCGGGGTTTCATCATCTCTAAAGGGGTACTTTTCAGAGATTCGTTTTGGAGATTCAAGGAAATAATGCATATAAAGTGCCATCCAAAGTGCAGAGCAGACACTTGTCAAGTGCTGAGTACGACTTCAGTCCCACAGTCACTGCCAAGCTTTGGCACAGCCTGCAGTCAGGTCTCTAACTAGACTGGGAGACACGGAGAACAGATGTGTCTGTCAGACACAAGTGCCCAGAGGCATATTCAGCTGCAGGGGACGGAGACATCTCCAAACGGACTGGCGAGGGAAGTGTGGTATCCCCTTAGAAGCCCAACCCGTTCAATAAAGCACTGACTCCATGCACCTGCCTTAAAGTTTATTATATTAAGATCTAATTTCCAGAAAACATATTGCATTCCTATAGTCTTCACAGAGATTGGTTAAGAGTTTTCCCATCTCGATAATAGTTTTATTAGACATCAAACTCTATGAAAGCTCAGTATTAAATGCAGTTTCAGTGTTTTTGTCAGGAGTTTGCTCCAGAAAAATCTAACGAGAGTTTAACTTTTTTTTTAACCAAAAGCTGTCACCTGGGAGTAGACGGCTCCTGGATGGCCATGCTAACTGAACATGGACTGCCATGAGGATTCTCCTGAAATGAGAAATGCTTAATTCTGCCCTGCTAGTGAGCTATTTTCTTTCTATACTCCATTGAGTAGGTTTGACTCAAGTGTGATTTATAATAATCTTATAAATTTGCTTAACTAAACACCAAAAGTCCCCCTGATGGGAGTAGCAAAGACTACTTCCGCACCATCTTTGCAATAAAATCCAAAGTCTTTGTCTAGCTGCCAGGCATCCCCTGGCTGGATGCCTGCTTATCTCCTTAACTTCCTGATGATGATTTCCTCCTTCCCTACAAAACTTGGCCACACTGGCCTCCCTCTTATATCTGAAACGGGCCAAGTGCCTCCCTGTACTTAAAGCCATTGCAGTTGCCATTCCCTAAACCTTTAATGCTTATCCACCTAATTGTTACAAGGTTCATCCTTTGTACTTTTCAAATTGTGTCTTCACAAAGCCCTTCCCAACCATTCTGTATGTCATGAGTCTATTTTAATTATCTGTGCAGAACTTATTATGTCATATTTCTTCTTTACTATTCATTTTATGTTTCCATTTCCCTTCACTAGAATATAAGCTCCATGAAAACAGGGACCTTATCTTATTTGCTACTGTCACCCCGTTGCCAGCAGGCCTGAAATAAAATACAGGTAGGAAGGAAGAAAGGAAAGGTGGAAGGGAAGAAGGTAGAAAGAGAAATTGAATTAAGGACACAGACAATGATTTATTGTCATGGAAGTTTGTGATGTTTTGCTCCGCTAAATAAAATCCAACCACAGGACGAATGTGGAGCAAACGTGTGTGAGAATCCTTTGTTGTCGTGATAAATGGAGTCATATGAAACAGTGAAACCTGTTTTTCCCAGAGTCTTCCCTACCTCGGCTAGTTTTACAAACAAGACAGCTAATGTCAGTAAGTGATGAACTTACTAGTCCCCTCGGCCCCTTCTCCCTTCTCAGAGGACCATCATTCATTTAGTCGTTCAGGCCCAAAACACAGGAATCATCCCTGAGTCCTTTCTTTCCACATCTAACTTATCAGCAATTTTTAAGGCCTTTTTCTTTGACATGGATCCTACCTCTGGTCACCTCGACACTTCCACCACCGCCATAGCCTCCTAGCTGGTTTCCCTGCTTCCTTCTTGGCCCATTAGAGTCACCACTTCCCGCAGTAGCAAATAGAAATCAATTAACCTCACCTCCTTCTGTTTTTAAAATGTTTATTTTTGAGCGAGTGAGAGAGAGACAGAGTACAAACAGGGGAGGGGCAGAGAGAGAGAGAGAGGGAGACACAGAAACTGAAGCAGGCTCCTGGCTCTGAGCTGTCAGCACAGAGCCCGATGCGGGGCTCAAACTCATGATCTGTGAGATCATGACCTGAGTCAAAGTCCAACACTTAATGGACTGAGCCACCCAGGTGCCCCTTAAATATTTATTTTTGAGAAAGAGAGAAAGAAAGAACATGAAGGGGGAGGGGCAGAGGGAGGCGAGGGAGGGGGGCACAAAGGATCCTAAGTAGTCTCTGTGCTGACAGCAGAGAGCCTGATGTGGGACTTGAACTCACAAATGGTGAAATCATGACCTGAACCGAAGTTGGACACTTAACCGACTGAGCCACCCCAGGCGCCCCAAACCTCACCTCTTTATACAAAACCACCAAAGGTTTTCCTATTCCACTTAGATTAATCTAAATGCCTTACCAAGACTAAAATGCTCAGATAATTTGGCCCCGTGATGACTGCCTGACTCATCTCCTAAGCACCCTGCCCCAGGCACAGAGGCCTCCTTGGATTCCTGGAACATGGCCAGTTCATGCCTGCTTTTTAACTGACGTGGGGCTCGTGTGAGGACTTTTGCTCCTGACTTTCACTGGCTCACTCCCTTTACTGATCATATCTCTGCTTAAATGCTGTCTTCCGGGATGTTCGTGGTGATTACAATCTCAGAAGGGTCCACCTGTCAATCTCGGTCTCCTCATTTTGTATTTCTTAGCCTCTCCCTTGGCTTGAAATTATATTATGTAGTCAGTGGATGTATGGCTCCCCTCTGTTGGCTCCACAAAGGCAGGGCTTTGTGATCTAGAACACATAACATCTGCGGCACCCGGCACAGAACCTGACAGAGCTAGAGTGTTCAATTAGTGTTAGCTGAATAAATGAAACTCTAATTTCTCCCTTTCTTTAACTTGCACGTCCAATTCTTATCAGCACATCAGAAGGGTTTTTTTCAATGCCATCTCCAAAATTCTTCAGTTGTCCACTTCTTGCCCATGTCCTTGTGGAGAACCCTAATCTAAGGGCAACGCCATCCCTCACCTGGATGATGGCGGGATCTTCTGTTCTGACTTGGTTTCCACCCCTGCCGCCTTCTCATTCATGCTCTGCAGAGATGGCAATGGAATCCACACTCCACGCGCGGTAACAAAGCCCCGGGCATCCTGCTCACCGTCTTCCCACCTCACCGTGAACCGCTCTTTCGCCCATTCTCGGTACTCTAGACACACTGGCTTTTATTCCTTTTTCTCAAACGTGTTGGATTTGCTTTTTCAATATGTTTAATTTGAGAGACAGAGAGAGAGAATGAATGGGGTAGGGACAGAGAGAGAGGGAGAGAGAGTCCCAAGCAGGCTCTGCGCTGTCGGTGCAGGACTCCACACTGGGCTCACAAACCCTGAGATCATTACTTAAGCGGAAATCAAGAGTCAGACGCTGAACCGACTGAGCCGCCCAGGCACCCCGAACTCTAACACTTTCCCCTCTGCCTGGAACATTCTTCCCCCAGCTCTTTGAATGTCTGACTTCCTCTTACCCTTCAAGTCTCTACATAAATACTCTCTCCAGAGAGATACACACAGACCACTCTTCTAAAAATATATTCCTCCTCTTTCTAAATGCAATATATGCATATATCATATGCAATAGAATAGAGATTAAGGGCGTGGTCTCTAGGGGCACGTGGGTGGCTCAGTGGGTTGAGAATCTGACTTCATTTCGGCTCAGGTCATGATCTCACGGTTCTGTGGTTCCCCAGTTCCAGGGTCCGAGCCCCACATTGGGCTTTGTGCTGACAGTGTGGAACCAACCAGCTTTGAATCCTCTGTCCCCCTCTCACTGCCCATCCCCTGCTCTCTCTCTCTCTCAAAAATAAACATTAAAAAAGATGTGTGGCCTCTACAAACATGGGTTCAAATCCCAGCTCCTACTCCACCACTTACTGAGCAACCTTGGATTAGACACTTAGCATTCTTATGCCTTTATTTTTTTATCCGTAAAATCAACTAATGATAATACCTACCTTTTGGGGTTGTTATAAGAATTTAATGTTAATATGCATAACGCTTACTGAACAGTGCCTAGTTCTCAATGAGTGCTGTTAGCTATTCTATTCTTGTTTGTTTGAAGTCTCCTATCTCCACCATATTGTAAGCTTTTTAGGGCAAAAACCTTATCTTGTCACCATTGAATTCCTAGCGCCAAACATAGTTTCTGGCATTAATGAGTGTTCAGGAAGTATTGGTTAAACTATGAGTTGCAAAACCTACTTAGTAACTTGGAAAAAATCTTCATGATATATTATCAAGTTAAAAAGACAGGTTATAAAACATTATGTATAATAGAATCACAATTTTGTAACATGTGTGCAAGGACAAACACGGTAATAGTGTCTCTGGTTTTTATCTTCTCACTTTGCTTATCTATATTATCTGATATATACAGTTAACCCTTGAACAATGCAGAGGTTAGGGGCACAGATCCTGTGTAATAAAAAATCTTCCACATATAACTTGTGATTCCCTAAAAACTTAACTATTAATAGTTCTGTTGACCAGAAGCTTTACCGATAATATAAACAGTAGATTAAACATATTTTGTATGTGAATTATATACTGTCCTCTTACAATAAAGTAAACTAGAGAAAAGAAAATGTTATTAAGAAAACCAAAAGAGAAAATGCATTTACAGTATTGTATGTATGTTTATTGAAAAATCTGCCTGCAAAGGGTCACGTGGGGCTGGGGCAGGGGAGGTAGCCGTGGGCCTGGCCGGGAGATGGCCGTGCCTATAGTGGCCCCTGGGGTGACCACAGGCAGCAACAACAGCCCGGAGGCAGTGGAGCTGTTTCATCTGCCTGGGGCTGTCCCACCCACCCCTGGCCATCTGCACCTGCAGCAGCAAGTGAGTGCGCCGGCCTTTCTGGGGGAGGAGGGAGTAGGGGGTGGGGACCGGGGACACTGGGAGTGCGAGGCTCCCTGCACTGTGCCATTCCTGCCCTCTAGGTGTTTTCCTCCACTTCAGCCCAGCCTCCTGCCCGTGAGCAGTCAGGAGATGGACCCGACTGCGCCTTGGGCACACGGGATGACCTGCGGCCCAGCCTGGTCCTGGCCTTGGGGGCCATCCATGGTACTTAGAGGGCAGCTGGTACGACCTCTGTGCCAGCTGCCTTGTATTGGGTCTCACAGGGATTGGGGCGGACAGTTGTAAATAAATAAACGCCTTGTGGCTTTTGCTCTCAACGCTTAAAATTATTTTTAAATTCCACATAGTAGACCCACATGCTTCACACCCCTGTTGCTCAAGGAGCGACTGTACTTCTATGTTGCTTTTAAACTGAGAAAAAAAAGTCAAATTATGTTTTAGAGAAGAAGCTTCACAGAACAGTGGGGTTTTTATGACTGTTTTTCCAGGAGGCGTCCACTTGTCTGCAAGGGACTCAGCAAAAAATCTGTGTAAAATAAGGATTCATAATGTAACCAGTGGCAGCAGTTTCATCACAACGGTATCCACCCTAAAATCTAATGGAAACAATTTCACTCGACATAATCAGAAAAACGTAACATTTAAATCAACCCAAATGTGTGGGACTTAAATACAGAAACTATTGTTCTTTTGTTATTGAAGTATAACTGACATCCAATATCCTATTAGTTTCTGGTGCACGTTATAGTGCTTTGGTATTTTTATACATTATGCCACCAAACGCTATTATGATATGACTAACTACATTCCCTATGCTGTATATTACATTCTCATGACTTATTTATTCTATGACTGGGGGTTTCTATACCTCTTAATTCCCTTCATCCATTTTGCCTGCCCCCAATCCCTCCCCCTTAGTTAACCAGCAGTTTGAGAAACTACACTTCTTTATAGAGAAACAAAGGGAGCTTGAATGGAAACATTCCTTATTCTAAAAGGAAAGAGTGCCTATTGTAAAACTCAATTCTCTCTGATTTGTAATGTAGTGGAAGCCCAGTCAAGGTCTTATTTGGCCTTTTCTGAAATTTGACATCTACTCTAAGTGTATGCCGATAAAGAGACAAGATTAGACAATAGTACTTTGCAAAGGAATAATGAGTCAGGCACTGAATATTTTATCATTAAATCTTTCAAAGTTAAGGGGCTCCTAGGTGGCTCAGTTTGTTAAGCATCTGACTTCAGCTCAGGTCACGATCTCATGGTCCATGAGTTCAAGCCCTGCGCTGGGCTCTGGGCTGACGCCTTAGAGCCTGGGGCCTGCTTCGGATTCTGTGTCTTCCTCTCTCTCTGCCCCTCCCCTGCTCACGCTCTGACTCTCTCTCAAAAATAAACAAACATTTTTTTTAAATTTTAAAAAATACATTTCAAAGTTAAAACAGTTTAAGAAGAGTGGCACTAGTAGATGAATTGTTTAAAAAACACCATAAATACACATGTATAAGCATATACATAAGATGTGGCAAAGGAAATATTCAGTCCAGTGTAGATATTTGCAGGGAGGCAAAAATTCCAATTAAATACCACAGATCACTACCTTTTTTGCTGTTTGGGGTAGGGATTAAAGCATGAACCAACTTGACTGAATGCAGTGTTAAGAGTGTGGACTCTGGAATAGACTAGCGTGAAATCCTGCCTCTGTTCTGCGGGAGCTACACAGCTTTAAGTGATGTATTTCCCTCTCTCCCTAAGCCTCAGTTTTTCTCATCTGAAAGATGGGGATAGTAACACCACCCTCACTAGAGGTATTGTGTGGAGTCAGATAAGAGCTCAGAACAGGGCTGGCGTTTGGAAAGCCTCAATAAGTGTTAACTTTTAAAATCAAGCAGTGAAACCCTAAAATATCTAGAAAAAAAAATGTGTGTGTAGATTTATGACAGGGATATTAGGGACATATCTTAAAAAAAAAAAAGGTGCATAAAAACGCTTTCTGTTGTGTGAGTAACACCTTCCTTTTAAATTGCTGTCCACCTACCTGGCTGGCTATTTGTGTTGTGGCCTTATAGCCTTCAATGTTGGTTTTTTGTTCTTTGTTTTTTGGAGTCTGGGGTTTTATTGGTTTGGTTTGTTTTTTCTTTCTAGCAAATCGCTTGGTCTTGGACTTCTGCTAACAGAGGAATCAGAGCAGGGGGCAAATGGGACATCTCGGGAGGCCCGCCCATTCAGTAACATCAGCCTGCTGGGATCCCCTCGTCCCCAAACTCCGACTGTTGCCATCTCCCCAAGCCCCATCTTGTGGTACCCTCTATCCCTCCCTGTACCTTTGTCTCCCTAATCTATTTCTCATTTGCTTGCTCATTTCCTCACTCATTATTCGGCATCCATTTATTCAATCTTTTTTAGTGCTTTCCTTGCGCCAGGCCCTGTATTAGGTGAAGTTCTAGGTGGCAGACGGGGACCTTCCCTGCCCCAGGAACTCCCTTCCTCCTGGACACCACCATGGAGTCAGACATGCAGTTAATGAGTTCCAAACACCCAATCCACTGTCCAGGGCTCTCCTAAGATATGGCCAGAAAACAGTCTATTAAATGAACACTCTCCTCTCTAACCAGAACTTTTAGACCCAGACTGTCACTTGCTGTCTGCCCTGGGACCTACTCCAAATGAGCCCTCAGGCTTCCTTTGGCCCGTATGAAAGACAAATGGAAGTCATATATCTTTCCCAGAGGTTTTTTATCAGACCCACCCGGCCTTCTGGGGATTGGAATTAGAAATTGCCTTGATCACCTTCCCCGGTCAGAGGCAGCCCGCAGCACCTGCCTTGTTAGTTACAGGAAACAGAGAGGCAAAGACTGCCCCCTGCCTATCCCCTAGCACCACTATCCGTAGTATTAAGTTTGATCTGGACAACTCCCCCCAGTGAGGGGGAGGGAAGAGGAGGCAGAAGGGAGGCTTGAAGCGTCCAGCTTCACCTAGAGATTGAAACTGAAACCAGGGGAAGAAGTTGCCCACAAAGCTCTTTTCATCTCTGACACATGCTGGTCGCTAAAAAGTAAGACAGGTTGGTTGGTGCAAGCGTCCTGGGTCCCAGGTAGAGGTTCCGTTTCTCCAAGTTCCTAAAAGAACCGCCAATGCTGGGTCTCTGATGTTTAAATACACACCACAGCCACTTTCACCGTAGTGGTCCCCTCTGTTAAAGACCTTTTCCTACCTCGACAGCAATGTAACATTAATGTTTGTGTGTACCCTTCCATTCTGTGATGAAACGTTAACAGACTGTGTTCTGCGTGTTTGTGTGAGCACACGTGCACAGATGTGGCCGTGTCATGGTGGATTTAAGTGTGAATATGCACCGTAGGTTGGTGCATTTCTCCAGAGCGTTCGCTCGTGTTGGGGGAGGCATGGTTTGCTTGTGTGATTCATGAATTGTATCACTCCTGCCCTGGGAGTGCACGGGTAACGGAAAGCACATCTGAGTGCAGATAAGAATTTAGCGTGAGATGCTGAGGGCGCCTCCTGTGTGTTGTGCACAGCCCGCCTCAGCACCTTTGTCCACCAGGGCTCTGCTGCCGGAATGCCCTTCCCCCCGTCACATTTTTGCCTCCTTCGTTCTTACCACTTTTAAGATGTCGGCTTGGAGCACGTACTGATGGAGCCTTCCCTGTCTCCCGAGACCAGATCGAGCCCGTTTGCCCTTTCACGGCTCCTGCCCCCCACAGCACCTCTCACAGTTTGCACTATATGTAATGAGTATTCTTCCAGTACAGTTTGCACACTCCCTGCCGCCAGACCATAACCTCAGGAAGGCGGAGCACGCCTCTCACATTGAATTTCTAACCTCAACCAGGATGCCGAGCGCAGGGCGAGTCCTCCATCTCTGAGCTGTCAGCTGCAAGAAAGACAACATCCAGGAGGCCCACCAGACCTCTGCAGATTACTTCATGATATTGGTGAGATTAGGGAACCTTAGAACTCAGCCTGAAATCCTGGGGCTCCCTATCGACTCAGGAATCAGCATCAAATCCAGAAAGTAAGAGCCACCTGTGGGATAGTCTTCGGGGGGATAGAAATTAGAAACTGTGCCCACTTCTTGGTCAGGCTGGTGGTGGGGAGGCTCTAAAGAACGGAGCACATGGTGCCAGCTTCTACAAGATGCAAAATCTGGGGGACCTCTGGAAGGACACCAGGAAAGCTACAGGCCTCGGCTCACCCTCCTTTGTTCTCCGTACCTCTGAATCTTTGAACTTCACACTTTTGAGCTACCTCCAAGCCCCGCCCCCACCCATGCAGAGACACCTATTACCAGCTTTCATCCCATATTCTCCCCTTTACCCATAACCCACAAAGAACTGGACTCAGGCAATGGCAGACACTAGAGATTGGATGTAATTGCATCTCAAGATAGGCATGAGCAGAGCGCAGATTGGGGCCCCAAGATGGTACAGTGGCGGGGGTGGTCGGGTCACTCACAGCGCCCCCACCCTGTTTCTGGCTCTGATTCTTCCTCATTGACTCTGGAACAACATTGTTTCCACAGTAAAGGGCATCATAGTGGATTTGGTTCATAGCGCAGCTGCATTCAACAACGGGGGAAAGGGCACAGTGGAAAAGACATGGGCTGAACGACCGGGGCTCCTACGCCTGCCTCAGCTTCTCCACAGCAGCATCCACATCACCCCCAGTGGCTATGAGGGCCTGGAGATTGGCTTCGGGATTCAGGAAGCCCATTGCCCGCAGCTGCTCTAGCTGCACCCGGAAGTGAATCTCGGGCTGCATCTGCTGGGGATTGGCACCAGTTAGAGCTTGCAACACCTGGAGGAAAGGGGAATGGGGCCCCAGCTCCACGGATCCCTGTGCTGAGGGAACCTCAGGAGCCGGGGCTAGAGGGGGGTCCTCAGGCATAAGGGAACCCTCTCTAGGTTCTGTACCCCCTGCCATACTTCCCAGCCCCGCTAGGCAAGGCATGAACCAGAGAAGGAGGCGAGGCGCTTCAGTAGCCAGGATCTGCAGACCCTGCTCAATCTGTAGCAGGGCGTGCATGGTGCGAGGGTTGGCCATGGCTGCCTGAAGGTGCAGCAGCAGGGGCAGCTGCCGGCGCACCTCGTCCTGCAGCTGTGGGACCTGGTTCATGCTGGCGGGCCTCAGAGATCTTGGAAAAGCTACTGGTGGCAGCCAGGCATGCTCGGGGATCCCGTGGGTAGCTGGCAGAGGGGAAGGTGGTGAAGGAACAAATGGGGCCCTGTTGGCAGAACGTCCCAGCCCTAAGACAAGATCGGGCATGTTGGCGCCATGGCCAGTGGAGCCGTTCCCTGTGCCACCTTGGCCTCCATCTTGTCCAGTACTGCCCCCTGGGGGATATCTCAGGAATGATGGGCATGAGGACTTTCCCTTGACGGCTACTGATTCCTTAGGGAGAGACTGGCCTGACACACGTTCCTGGGAGGAGGATGAAGTTGGGGGGACTCGGTTTCCTGGTGGTGGTGGCTCTTGGCTCCGATTTAGGGTGGATACAGTCCCTTGCAGATAGGTTCCCAAGGGCTGCGGGATCTCATGCAATTGCTGAAGATAGTCATAGAGCCCTATATTACCCAGAATGGTGGGAACCCTACTTCTAGTTTCGGATACATCCTGGTCCCCAGGATGCCTGCCTCGCCTGCCAACAGAGCCTCCGTATGTGGAAGCCCATGGGTTGGGGAGAGGGTCACAATTCTCTGTCCTTGAAGGTTGGTTGCTGCTGCTGGTGGCATTTGCAGTAGTGGCAGTGGCAAAGGGATTGCCACCAAACTGCTCCTGTACGGCATTAAGCATCGGGTCCATAATATCCGTGTACATGGTACGCAGCACATTGTAGCCACCAGGGATGCTCTCCAGGTTACTGAGCGCCCGGTCCTGGCTACGCATCATCTCTTGCATCATGGCCGGGTTGCGTAGAAACTCCAGTGTCTGCCGCATGATTTCGGGGTTGTTGAGAATATGCCCAATCTCGGGGTTGTGCTGGATCAGCTGCTGCATGTGGGGGTTATCGAGAACCAGCTGGCGCATCAGGCCTGTGTTGGACAGCAGACCCTGGATGAAAGGGTCGTCAATGATCTGAGCCACGAACTCAGGCACGGAGACATGCTGCCACATCAGTGAGCTTGGCTGGTCGGGGAAACTACCGGAGGTCAGGCCTAGCCCGTTGAGACCTGTGAGAACACCTAAGCTAAAGGCTGGTGGCCCATCTGCCGCGTACATGGGGCTCGGTTGAGGGAATGAGCCAGGGCTGGGGGCTGGGGCAGGGACTGGAGCAGCTGGGCACTCGGTGCCCATGGCGCGACGTTGCATCTTGATGACCAGGTGGACGGTGAGGCCATCTCGCACTCCACACTGTGCCAGTGAGTCAGGATCCTTGAGGATTTTGCCAGCAAAGATTAGGACCAGCTGATCGGGGTGGGCCTTAAAGCGCTGAGATATCTCTTCCTTCAGCTGCTGGATGGTGCAAGTGTCTGTAACTGAGAAATCTTCCTTGTCCTTGGGCGTCTTCACTGTCACCTTGATGAGGTGGGGGTCCGGGATCGGCGCTGGGCTGCCCTGTGGCAGGGCCTCTCCGCTTTTGGCCATGGTGGGCAGCAGGAGGCCCAGGTCTGTGGGGACACAGCTGGGGTGGGGGGTGGGGATGGGGTACCAACATCATCCTCTCAGGCAGTGGTGAAAGTAGGAAAGGTGAGCAGGAAGAGGGCTGGAGCCTTAGGGTAAGAACACAAGAAGGTCTGCATGGAAGGGGCAATGAGATCCTCAGGATGGGATGGTTGTGGAGGATTATGGGTGTGAGAGGTGTTGGGGTCAGGAGAGGAGACCGGATGCCCTGAGAAAGAGGTCTATGGTTGAGGAGTGAAAGGCAAAGGCAGGAAGAAGGGTCCGGGTTGGGGCATACGTACCAATCAGCTGTGGCCCCGTCCTTCCTCTTATACAGGGCTCCAAACCGCCCTCATCTTGCTAACAGCCACCCCTGAAGCCTTCTGGGCCGGAACCTACTCCATCAGGTCACCTCTGTGACCTTAGCACTGACATCACAGCCTCACACAATGGATTCTGGAGACCTCTCCAAGGTACTCTGTATCCCCAGGAATTCCAATGCCCCCCCCTTACCTCTTCTGTTTCCTTTATATTGATTTATTTTTTCATAGTGAGGGCCCTGGGCTGACCCTTTCATCTCAGACCAAGAGTCCTACTTCCACACAACCTCTATGTAGTGTGTGGAGCCTGGTCTCAGATTGGGCAATTAGAAAAGGCTTAGCCCCCTATGTCACTGTTAAGACCAAATTCAACTGCACCCTGAATTGCTCTTCTTCTTGGCATTCTATGTTTCTGTATTCTCTTTGATTCAACACAAACCATGAATTTTTTAATATGTTTCAGAGTATCGACTTTCTGATGGGCAGGTTCTAGAGCATGAGAGAGAGTCCAAAAATGACACGAAATTTTTATTTTACTTCTTAAAAAGATTATTGTTATTCCCTAGAAGAATTCAAACAATGATTGGCTAATTACCGAGATTAAAAAAAAAAAAAGACCAAGGAATAAAGTTGTTAAACAGAAAATTCGGAGTTCAATGCCACATACATTTGAGATGTTTCATACCCAAACGGACATGAAGGGAGAAAGTTCATTATTGTGAGTTGACAGTTATCAAGCACTGACTACTTAGAACCGTACAATTAGTGAGTATAGAAACAGGGTAGAGGTAAAAAGACCAAGGCACGGGCAGTACATATTTTTGAGTCTGGAATATTAGATGTATTCCACAAAGGAAAATGAGTGGAAACAAAACATTAAGTCAGAAAAAGGAGTGAGGGAGAGAAGGAAAAGCAAAGAAGAGTTTCAAAAAGGAGACAGTACACAATGGGGGGTATGGGAGAGGATGGGCGACAGCCATTGAGGAGGGTGCTTGTTGGGATGAGCACTGGGTGTTGTATGGAAACCAATTTGACAATAAATTGTTAAAAAAGAGAGAGAGAGAGTGACCGACGGTGTCAGATGATGCAGTAGGTCAGGAAGATACAGGATGAGAATTGACCTCTGGATGGGACAAAAGGATGGGGGACCGTGATAAGCCTAGGTTTGGAAGAGTGGAGGGGGCAGAGATCTGGCTGGAGGGGGTTTCAAAGTAAGAGGGTTGGAAAGGAAGTGGATTCAATAAGAGTATTACATGTAAGAGAAAGGGTGTGATGGCTGTGTGGACATGTGGGGATAAAGAAATTTTTTTGTTTTTTTTCTTAAACTGAGAATGTTACAGCACGCTTTTATTCTGGTGGATATAAAACAGTGAGGAGGGAGAAATGACTCAGAAGGAAGAGAAGATGATTGCAAGAGTAAGCTGTTGTGTAAATGGATTGGAGAAGTTGGGATCAGTGCCCAAGGGAGAGCTTGATTTGGGTCCACAGACAATTTACGCATTCCAACAGGATGGAGCAGAGAGCGAGCGGGCTGTAAGTGGACGGCCGGATCTCAGCCATGGCAAAAACGGGATCATTTAGAGAAAAGGCTGCAGATACAGTAGGGTTTTGCTGTTGCTAAATTATGAGTTCTAAATGGTAGGGTAGAAAAGTTTGGAGAATTGATGACCGGGTGGAAAATTGGGTCAGATGAGGGATTTTCAGAGCATATTGGGATACGAATCAGAAAGATGACTCAAACAGCTTGGGCCTCTCATGTAACCCGAGGCAAACTGGGTCAGATCGACTGGGTGGAGGCATCTTAACAGGAAAGTAGAAAATCCGTTTCAGCGGTCATGTCTTTCTTGAGACGGATCTTTCTGCGAGTTTGAAGGGGTAGAGTGGGCTTCCGGCAGTAGGTCCGCAGGAGCACTCGGAGTTTGGTGGGCTTCTTCGCTCTCGCCGATGGCGGTGTCACAGCTGGAAGACGGTGGTCTGCGGGGGACCCTTTGCAGACCAGAATCTGAATACGTGTCACCACCCCCACTGCTCCAGCCACCGCCGTCTCGCACCTGCTCCACTGCAAGAGCCGCCGCACTAGCTCTCCCGCTGCCACTTGTACCTCCACCGCGCTCTTTCCACGCTCGGCAGCCGGACGCTGCACTGAAACACCTCCATCACTTGTTCAAAATCCAGCAGTGCCTTTTTGCCGCATGCATAGTAAGATCCAGAGTCCTCACCAGACCTACAAAGCTCTTCCCGATTCCTCTGACGGCCTGTTTGCCCTCCCACTGTTTTGTTCACTCCGCTCCAGCTACATCATCTCCTTGTTATTCTTGAATACATGGAGAATATTCCCACCTCACATTTTTACCCTTAAGTCGCCTTCTCTGCCTGGGAGATGCTTCTCCCATAGGAGAGCGTTCTCGGTTCTCCCAATTCCTTCTGTTTTCTGCTCAACTATTGCCTTTCCAGAGAGGCTTTCCTGGATTGCCATCTATGTAGAAGAGCTTATCCTGCTTTATTTTTCCTCATAGCACGTTAGTCTAAGTAGAGTGCTGTCTTATCCTGCAAAAGTAAACTCCGGACATAAAGGAATCTTATTTGGTTACGGCTATTTCTTCGATGCCTAAAACAATATTTAACTTATTAAAGTACTGAATACTTGCCACAAGTGTTAACCTGCCAATTGGTAGGATACTCTTGGTGAGGCCAGGAGAGGGAGAAATGGGACCTTGACTCACTACCGAGAACTCAAGTTACAAACATGGGATATGCTGAAGGAAATGATATTCTTGGAAGGTGCTATGCCCCCTCACGGCTGGGTTTTGGTCGTGGGAATATGCAGTGAGGGCAAGCAGTTGCATCTCTCGATGCTAAAGACACAATGGTAACAGTCCAGCAAAGTCCTATGATGGTGACAATGACAATTTGTAAGAAATTCCTAAGAGGATAAATACTTACCAAGACCTGGATGAAATGTGGACTTTTCGTACTCTCACCCACGAGGCTGTTCTTCTTCCACCTTCAGACCTGAGCAGTTTGGACTCGAGAAATTGAGGAAGTCTTTATGACTAAATGTCTGTGTCTACCTATAGTATTTTTCCCTTTTTGTAATGTTATTACTGTCTTCCTCTACACAGGGGTCTATGTAGTGTTTTTAGGTATTTGTGTGTTGCTGTACATGCCCAAAGCTGTCGTGCAGCGTGTGGAATGTATGTGCCTTTATAGGTAAATCTTTGGCTACGTGACCTACACCTTGTGTAGGTGTGCACACCTGACTGGGGCTATATATACACGTTCTCGGGCATGAGAGTATGATATCTGTGCTTGTTGTTCTATGTGTGCAACTATGCCTCTCTATCTCTGTATTAATATTTGCATGGTGTGTGTGTGTGTGTGTGTATGTGCGCGCGTGCTCATGTCTGCATCATAAGTGAGACAGGGATATCACACACAGATGGTGGCCTTTCTTGCAAAAGAAACAAAGCCAAACCTCAGATGGGGGCATGTGGGAGTAGCCATTTTATTGACAGATCTTCTACCCATGGCCAACGCTTCCTGGCTGAAAGCACTGGAAGAAGTGGAAGGGGCAGATGATGTAGTCAAATGGGTCAGCTGGCAGGTGACAAGTACAGAAGTAGGTATGGTACTTAGAATCCTTGGGACCTCTTGAGCTTGCGAATAGCAGCACCAGTGTCCCCCTCAGTAGCAATGAGTGCCTGCAGATTGGCATGGTGGTTCCCAAATCCCATGGCCTGGAGAGATTCCATTTGCTGGCTGAAACGAATCTCGGGGGCCTGTGGAAGGTCGGAACGGTCTCCAGCTAAAGACTGTAGCCTCTGCAGGGCTGCTCCGGATTTGTGGCAGCACTCAGGACCTTTGGGTTCAGCCATATCTGGCACATCCCAGGCCCAGGGCACTGTGTCAGGGTAGCAGCAGCTGGGTGAAGGAAGCCACCCCAGGCCCCACAGATAGGGTGCAGCCCACGGTAGAAGAACAGGAGCCTCCGTGGCCAACAGCTGCAGACCCTGCTCAATCTGCAATATTGCTTGTGATGCTTTGGGGTTGGCTAGGGCCAGAAGCATGTCGGGAAGCTGCGTCTGCTGCAGGAATGTGGCCAGCTGCAGCCTACACTGTTCACTCAGCTGGGGCATGCTTAGGAACAACATCATCTGAGCTGCCAAGTAGGGATTGTTCAAAAGCAACTGTGTCATGCTTCCTGTGATCTGGGAGCCAGTCTGATCATCCGACAGCTGGGGGTCTTCCTCTAATTTCTGGTTGGAGCTATTCAGAGAGATGGTGGCATCTTTGTCTTCTGCCTGGGGCTGCTGGGTGAGCTCTATGCTAGGTAAGGCTGGTACACCAACTGGCTGCTGTATGGCATAGTTATGAGTCTGGCCTTCGGTGGAGATAGTGGTGGTACTGGCACTAGAAGTATGGTTCACCCTGTCAGGGGCAACATTGGCCGAGGTGATGGAGGATAAACCACGGGAACTAGTGTAGATGACTCGGGTTGTAGAGAGCTGTGGGAGCTGGTCCCGCCGTTCCTGGGGTTGTGGTGGAGATGGGGGCGAGGACTGAACGGGTTCTAAAACATATCCTTCCAGGAGAGCTATAAAAGGGTTACCCCCAGAGGGATCTTGTGAGCTGTTGAGGATGTGGTCATTGCAATCAGCGTAACTCTGGCCCAGGGCATTGTCCCCACCTGGCATTGTCTCTAAGCCTGGGTATGACTGCGGGTTCAGTGGATGCTCAAGAGTCTGTTCAGGTTGCTGTATCTGCATTAACTCCTGAATCATGGCAAGGTGTCTGGCCAGCTCCAGAGTCTGCCATAGGATCTCAGAATTGTCAAGGAGCTGGGAGACTTCTGGGTTCTGCTGCAACAGCTGTTGTATCTCTGGGTGTTCTGAGATGAACTGTCTCATGAGGCCCGTGGTGTTGGACTGGAGCTGCTGGATGCTAGGATTCTGGAGCATCTGCGCTATGCACTCTGGACTACCCACTTCCAGATCCTGGGTATGCACTTTGGGCGCATCAGGCCCCACAGGGAAGGCTGATTCCACAGGGATGTGACTCGCACCGGCAGGCTGGTGTACCCCATTGCTGTTTCCTTTGGTGTTTCTGTCCCAATGGCAGGGATCTTTGGTCAGCAGGTTCTGGGAGGAATGGGCTAGGGATCTGGACCTGTGTTTGGACTTGATGACCAAATGAATGGTGTGGCCATCTAGAATGCCCCTCTGGCTCAGTGTGTCTTGGTCTTTAAGAAGGCGGCCCATAAAGACCAGCACTAGTTGGTCCATTTGACACTTAAAGTGAGCGGATAGCTTCTCTTTGAACTGCCTCACTGAGGTGTCGTCTGCAATCGTAAAGTCCTCCTGCTTGCCTGCTGTCTTCACTATCACTCGGGTGACACTTGGAGAGATGTTCTTGTCTGTTGGCAAACCTGAAGGACGCCCACTCCAGGCCATCCTGGGTGTTCGAGAGGTGACATGCGGCATGGACCTTAGTGGGAGGGCAGATGGTGAGCAGGTGGAAGCTGGGGCAGAAGGGGTGAGGGCAGACAAATGTTTCTGCTGGCCTTCGTCTCAGGTGTCGTGTTCTCAGGCCAAAGGCTAGTTTCCTTGTTGCCCAAAAAGGCGAGGCTGGGGCCAGGTATTTTGCGATGTTATACCCCCCACCCCAGGTCTCCAGATGTGGCCCAGCTGAGGCCTGTCGTGGCTACTGATCCATACTTAGTACAAGGTGGGCTAAGTAAAGACGTCTCCACCCAGAGATGCCCCTCCCTTTTGCCCCACCCGCAGATACCACAACCTGTTCAGAGAAAGGGATATTGTGATGTCAACTCTAGTCTCACAGCCTCTCTCAGGACTAGCTGGGGAAATAAGACATACTTTTGGGTGTGTGGGGGACACCGAGTCTCCATAATGAAATTAAAAAGGTCATTTTCCAGAAAACAGGGGGCAAAGTTCTTAGGATGGAACTATTGAAAAAGGAAAAAAAAGATCAGATTGCTTATGTGAGATATGTTTCTCTGTGGTGCTGTGTGTGGGTCCCTGTTGGGATGACATGCTTGTTATAATGGAAAGTTGAATTTATTGAAGCCATAGATAAAACTGCATACCTGTAAAAATAGAGTCTTTCCTGTACGAAGGATCTTATCACTTTTGTTAGTGATCTTGAAAAAGTGAGGCATTACCAAAAAATGAAGCAAGAACAAAGTTCACAAGGGGAAGAGGAGGTCATGTTTTCCTCTGGCTCTAGGCTTAGGGATTCTAGACTTAACTGAGAGTGCTCACATATGGAGCACTATCCTCTATCCTAGAAGCAGGAGCGGGGCTCATTGGGGAGGTTCTGTGAGGGCCATTTAAAATTAAAGGTGAGTGAGCCCTCACCTTTAATAAAGTATTCTTACTCATCTATCACTTAGTCTTTTCTACATGTCATTAGCAGAACTTTTAGGAAGATTCGTTTCAATGTCTTAGCCCAGTCAAAGCATTGGGGGGAGAGATGCCTGTACATCAGGAGGTGACAGGGGAGATGCTTCATAGTGAAATTCCTAACAGGGCAACTAGAACAGATTCTCAGCTTTAGAGGATGGTCCTTGATCTTTCTTTGAGTAGCAGATGAATTTTCTGTTAATAGATATGTTAAAATGTATATTTGTGTCTATGTTGATGGAATATTATATATATGTCTGATTGGATGTATATTTGTGAATGTATATATATAGATGGGGAAGTATAAGCATGAGACAGGGTATATAAAGTATTCTGGTATCCTCCATGTGACTGTGAAGACTTTGGGGTCTGAAACCTTGAACTTTCCCTTCCACTGCTTGGGAGGGAGGTGAATCATGCAGATAGATAAGCATCTGAGTTCGTATGCTCTCATCTGTATGCAAAGAAATTACAGATAGTTGCCCGGGAGACTTCCTGTGTCACACCATATGATTCTCTATTGAGAATGTCTAGACCACCTGCTTAGTCCATGTCAGACCCTCTTTATGCTCAGCCATTAGTAGTTGCTCACTTCCTAGAATGGAACTCAAGACTAAGCCCCTCTCTCCCAGTTGCACTCAGAGTGAGATTGATTCAGGACAATGAAACATTGATTTTCACACCAACACACTGCGTTTTTCTCCCCAGCTCTACCCTGCAAGAGGCTGAGGATAAGAAAGGGGGCCTCCACATCCTATTCTAATGACAAGTTGTTCTGGGTCTTCTGGACTGGGACCAGAAGCTCTCAACCTAAGACTTACCATTCTAAGCCTACTTCACAGGATTTTATAACTGTAGGAGCTGAGTTCACAGTTTTCAAAGCACAGAATAGGAGATTTGTTTTACAAATTGGAGTGCAGCACCTACAATTGTAGGATTCTAGTAAAGAGGTGTCTTGTTAGGGTTAGTGTTTGTATCCCAATCAAACTCCAATCAAATCCACTTAGACCATTCCAAAAAAGAACTTTAATGTGATGATTGAGTTATCAGTTATACAGAATTATCAATTATGAAGAATGATCAATCATAAAAATATAATCAACATTTCTCAATCAGTAGTACTGATGGTCATTTGGGGGGTGGGGTCATCCATCTGGAGGGTGAGGAGCAAGACATATGCTTCTCCTAACTCTGCCCCCAGGGTCTCAGGGACTGGAAGCTTTGTAGGTTTTGACAGGCTTTGGTGCAGCAGGAAACCAAGAGAGCTTCTCAGATGGTAGTTTTGATGGACTCTGCTTCAGCCTCTGGAAGCCGAGGTCATAACTGATCAGAAAGCCATCATTGTAGACATAGAGCTTGTGATCCAAGGGGGAGTAGTTGATGCCATGCAGTGTTTCCAGCATCTTATCCAGCAGGATGCTGAGATGGCGCTCCCGCCCAGTGGTGGTATCAAAAGCATAGAAGATCTCTTCTTGGCGGGTGCTCAGTGGGCGTAGGGCATAAAGCACTCCACAGGCCATGAAGGCTCCTGACATGGCTGGCTTGTACTGGCTGGTGTGCCAGGTTTTCTCCACTTCTAAGGTGCTGGTATTGAGGCGACTCACAATCAGGTTTCCCTTGCTCTCCTCAGTGGCATAGAGCACCCACAGCCCCTTCTCATCACCAGCAAAATCTATATCTTTCCAGGACACACCAACATAGGAGAAGCGGTTGTTGTAGGTGGCACTGGGCAATGGGCGTTGTAGCACCAGGGTGTTGGAGGAAAGATTCACCTTGGCAATGTCACGTGTGCCATAGTAGTTAAAGTACATGAAGTTTTTGTACACAGTGTTACCGCTGCCATCACCATAGCCCATCGACCTCTCCTGATAGTTCTTCATTAATACCAGGTCATCATAGGACTTGTACAGCCTGTAGTAGTCAAAGTACCTAGGCCAAGCCCCCACATGAGAATCATCAGTGTTCATGATGCTAATAAGAATGAGCAGGCTAGTGTTCAAATTGATAGCTAGAACTTTGGAATCATACAGAACTGATTGGTAATCTCTCTTCTTCTACTTACAATATACTATGACAAAAAATAACTGTAAAAAATTTAGTAACAGCAATAACATTAATGTCAAATGCAACAATGTCTCATGGACACTGTGCCTGCATTATCTCATTTAATTATAGTGAAAGTACCATAAGGTAGGTTTTGTCCCCACAGATTGGAGACTGGGTCTCAGAAAGACTAAGTAATTTTCTCAAAATCCCTCAGCTCATAACTAAAATCCATTAAAAGAATAATAAAAGATTCTATCTCATTTATTCTTGGGACTGAGCAAAATAATGCAAATAAAACAACTAGTAGAATATTTATCTCGGAGTAAGCAATCAACAAGTGATGGCTACTATTCTTTTCTTCTTTATGGATGCTCTTCTGCACCTAGACTCCACTGCCTTCCACCTGCCCCTGAGACACCAGTGTCCTGTGGCAGGACATACTTATGGAGCTGAGTTTGGAGAGATTTATGCTCATTAAGGTCACTTTGGAAAATCCTTCAAATTATTCCTGAATGAGATGCCTGAGTGGGTCAGTCACGTAAGCGTCCGACTCTTGATCTCAGCTCAGGTCATGATCTCATGGTTCATGAGTTTGAACTCCACATTGGGCTCTGCACTGACAGCTTGGAGCCTGCCTGGGATCCTCTGTCTCCTTCTCTCTTGCCCCTCCCCTGCTTGCACACTCTCTGTCTCTCAAAATAAATAAACAAACTTTTAAAAATAAAAAAAAAAATAAATCATTACTGGATGATGAGTGTTGTCACTGCTTGACATTGGTCAGTAAGTCTTGTTTTAGCCACAGAGATTTGGAGAAGATTTGAAAAGCAAATGTGCTTCATATACTACAAGTGCCTATAGGAATAGGGAGCAATATTATCAGTAACACTAATCTTTCTGAGATGAGCTTCCACTGAGGCTCTTCAATGACAGGTTTAAGCCATGATCATGCTTCCCTGCCTGTGGTGTCCCACTCAGTTGGATCTTTGTCATATTCCTATATAGACTACCTTTAAACACTCTGCCTGTGAGTTGCATCTAACGCCCTAACCAGGCTGCCAGTTTATTTAAGGGCTCATTACTTTACTCATTGATTCAATTGCAAGGCTTTTGTCTAAAAAAAAACAAAGTTTATCAGCACTGACTATGTTGTCCACACTTTTCTGTATAATCTCATACGATATTCTCTCATTTAACTATCCTCACTTTCCAGATGGCTAGAATAGGTCTGAGATGTTTATGCACTTCTCCAAGTTCACTTAGCTTACGTGGCAGTACTCAGATTCAAACTCAACTCTATCTGAGTCCAAGTCCCAAGTATAGTCAAGTTCATCCTTTAAACTTCTTCTGGGAAGAAGCTAGGATTCTGAAACCCAGGTAAAGAATAGTTTGTTCTTGAGATAAGTCAGACTACTGATAGAACCAGTTGGGGTTATGTCGGGATTAGAAATTTCAGACAGCAGGTTTGAAAAGGAGCTCGTGGCCATCTGGGCCATTCTTAATCATGAGAGGAGCTCTAGGAGGGGACCTGTCAGACCTAGGTTAAATTTGTCCAGGGACATACCTAAAAAAAAGAGAGGTAGTTGTGCTGGGGCCGCAGAGAAAGCCAATAGGGTAGGGTAGGAAACATTTGGAATGAACCTGGTTACAAAAGAGAAACCATCCTGAACTCACCTGCCATCTGCAGTCATAGGGGCCACCCAGTAGAGGGAAGAGTCTGTATTGGGTGCTGAGTCTCGGCCCCAGATACCCGCCTTGTGTGAGAGGCCTCTCCAATTGAGTTGCACCACAAAGGGTCTGCTGACCCTCTGGAGGCCTCCATGGGCGCAAGAGCCTAAAGAAGAGAGCAGGCAAGGTAGAAGCTAGGAGTGAAGCACAAAACCCACAGGGAGAGGGCAATGAGAGTATAATAACTGTGTGTGTGTTTCAGCGTGTGTCCGTACACCTGAAGGCATGCACAGGTGTATAAGCAGGCGTGACTTTGCACAAATAGAGGTTAGTGTGTGTGACTGATTTTAGGTGTGTTTATATATATCTGTGTAAACTAGGATGCCTGTATGTAAGAGTATACCTATCTGTGTCTGCATTGCTTAGCGATGCATCGAACAAGAAATGAAAGATTTATTCTACATCAAGACATTCACTGCCCACCCCTCAGTACACCATAACCAACCCTGTATTCCTAAACTGTCGCTGAAGAGAAGAGATCTCCAAAAATTCAGTCTGATGCTCACCAGGGGGCAGAGGTGGACTGGAGTGTCTGGAGGCCTCGTCTCGCTTCTCCATCTCACACTCTCTTAGCTGGCTCTGGAGAATATTCACCTCCTGGCGAAGAGGACAGAAGCCATGCTGGTCTGGGTCAGCCAGAAGCTTGAGTGTGAGGCTGGCATTAGCCACCTATGGGGAACGAGATGCCAAGGATATTGGTCACAGGACTGTTCTTAAGAACTGATGTCAGCCTCCCATATTGTTCAGCTCCATGTCATTTTTTCCTCGGGAATAAGTGATTTTGAAAATCATCAAATTTATGAAATTAAGTAATACAGGAGACTATGGAGGCAGAGGGATTCTCTAATGTATCCATGTACATGGCTCTGGAATTGAGAGAGGAGGCCCTCAGCCTCTCTAACTCCTTCCTTGGCCATGAGCCAGGTCACCAATTCCTGTGCTCTCTCCAGCTGCAGGCACAGCAGATTGTAGGTTAGGACCACCTAAAAGGAAGCAAGGGCAGTGGGATTCCTTGACTTCAGGGCACAGTTCATTTCCAGGATCTGGTTATCTTGACCTTCAGTGGTGCATGCATACTCACTGACCTAGGTACAGAGGCATGGACAGGTTGTTCCCCCAAATCTCAACCACCCATGGCTCTTTTCTTTTATGTGTGTGCTCCTGGTGCCACATAGCTTACAAAATACTCTCTTGGATCTGTCATTTTATTTTGTTCCATTAACAGCCCTTGAGAGGAGTTAAAATGGTGAAGCAGCATGGAGACCCTGAAACGCAGCTAGATCAGCACCAAACCATTTTGAACACCTAGGAAATTGACCTGAGGATTAATGCAACAATGTGCATAACTTGACCCACAGAACTTGACAGGTACACAGTGTGGAGAGATGAACTTCGGGGAGAACAGTCTTGGGGCACTTCAGGTAGAGAGCCATTTTTGCAGAGAGAAGACAGAGAGGAAAAAAGAAAGGGGGAGAGTCCAAGACATTGGGATAGTGCAAGAAAGCCCTCCTTGCAAAAGTAGCTGGAGAGAAAGAGGGTTTCAATACCACCAGGATTCTATAAACAGTGGAGCATGGAGTCTGAAGTTCTGGAGCCCAGGACTGGTGGTGCTCTGATGAGGAAGCAGGGCGAATCCCCAGGAGCAGGCAGCGAGATCTGAGGGGTCTGTGTGCCACAGTGGGAGAAGCAGTTCTGCTTGGAGAGCATTTGGTAGAGGCCATATGGCCTCCCCACAGCAAAGGTCCCAGTGGACCCTGGAAAGCAGCCACATTTGAGGGTATTGGGACAAAGATGCCAGAGTATAGTGAAACCTGGTGCCAGCTGTGTGCTGCGATCATCTCTGAACCTCTGCTGCTGCAGGATCGCATGAACATTTTCTGAGGCAAGCTGGCACTCAGCCATTGCTCGGCAAGACCCTTCCCAGACAATCAGTGGGACCACCTGAAAGGGTTTCTGAAGTATTGGGTTTTGAAACTTCCCCATCTGAAATAAAATTCTGGAGGGAGGTGCCACCTGGCAGGTAGATGGCTTGGACACAGAGAGAGTAGAGACAGGGAGTGAACGTAAGCCTGAGGCAAGGGAGGGATGATTTATCATGGGTCAGTGAGAGCGGGAAATTCCTGTGCCACAGACTAGGGAGCTGGGTGAAGCCATTTCCACCTCCCCCCCCTCCCCCCCCTCCACACACGCAGTGATCCACTCCAGTAAGCTAAGAAGTGCCACCTAGTGGAGAAGGAACCATTACACCAAGCCCCACTCAGCTGTGCCCTCCAAGCTCATCCTCCAGAAGACCAGCACAAGTCAGTCCATCTGCTTAGTGTATGGACTATAGAGAGCTTCATAGTTTAAGTTCTAGAGGAAACTGGATGTAACATAATTCAGGTTTCATTGTGTTCACTGGTTCATATATTCATTTTTTTTGCTTTGCTTAAATTGTTTTCTTTTTTCTTTCTTTTGTTTTTCTTTCTTGGATACAGAAAGACAAAAATTTATTTTTAGTGTTTTACTTTATTTTATTTTTTTATTTAAAAAACTTTTATTGTATTTCATTTTCTTTATTTTATTTTATTCTTTAGATTTTTTTAAATTTTTAAAATTTTTTCTTACCTTTCTTACCTTTTTCTTCTCTCCTTTCCCTTTTTTCTCTATTCAATCAAGCTTCTTTCAACAAACAGACTGAAACACACCTAGGATCTGGTTCCTTTATTTGATATTTTGTTGTGTTTTTAAATTTTTAAATTTTTATTTTTTATTTTATTAATTTTTTCTTCCTCCAAAATGACAAATGAAGGAATTCATACCAAAAGAAAGAACAGGGGCGCCTGGGTGGCTCAGTTGATTAAGCGGCCAACTTCGGCTCAGGTCATGATCTCGCGGTCTGTGAGTTCGAGCCCCGCATCGGGCTCTGTGCTGACAGCTCAGAGCCTGGAGCCTGCTTCACATTCTGTCTCCCTCTCTCTCTCCCCTCCCCCACTCATGCTCTGTCTCTCTCTGTGTCTCAAAAATAAATAAATATTAAAAAAATTTAAAAAAAAAAGAAAGAAAGAAAGAACAGTGAAAACAGCCAGGGACTTAATCAACACAAATATAAGTAAGATGTCTGAACTAGAATTTAGAATCACGATAATAAAAATAGCATCTGGGGTTGAAAAAGCATAGAAGACACCATCGTCCCTTTCTGCAGAGATAAAAGAAATAAAATCTACTCAGGCTGAAATTAAAAATGCTGTAGCTGAGATGCAATCTCAAGTGGATGTCACAATGGCAAGGACGAATAAAACAAAGCAATGAATCAGCGATATAGAAGATAAAATTATGGAGAATAATGAAGCGGAAAAAAAGAGAAACAAAGACAAAATAGCACAACATAAGACTTAGTGAACTCAGTCATCTATTAAGAAAGAATAACATCTGAATCATAGGAGTCCCAGAAGATGAAGAGAGAGAAAAAGGGGGCAGAAGGTTTATGTGAGCAAATTATAGTGGAAAGCTTTCCTAATCTGGGGAAGGACACAGACATCAATATCCAAGAAGCCAGAAAACTCCCATTAGATTCAATAAAAGCCGACCATTAACAAGGCATATAAGAGTCAAATTCATAAAGCACAGGGACAAGGAAAGAATTATAAAAGCAACAAGGGGGAAAAAAGTCCTTAACCTATAAGGGAAGACAGATCAGGTTTACAGCAGACCTATCCATAGAAACTTGTCAGGCCAGAAAGGAGTGGCAGTGTATATCCTAGGTGCTGAAGCAGAAAAACATGCAGCCAAGAATTCTTTGTTCTGCAAAGCTGTCATTCAAGATAGATGGAGAGATAAAGAGTTTTCCAGACAAACAAAAATGAAAGGAATTAGAGACCACTAAACAGTCCTACAAGAAATTTTAATAGAGACTATCTGAGTGGAGAAAAGACAAAACAAAACAAAAAAGACCCAAAGCAACAAAGACTAGAAAGGACCAGAGAACATCACCAGAAACACCAACTCTACACACAACACAATGGCACAAAATTCATATCTTTCAGTACTCACTCTAAATGTCAATGAACTAAATGCTTCAATCAAGAGACATAGGTTATCAGAATGGATAAGAAAACTAAATCCATCTATATGCTGCTTATGAGAGACTCAATTTAGACCTATAGACACCTGCAGATTGAAAGTAAGGGGATGGAGAACCATTTATCATGCTAATGGTCATCAGAAGAAAGCTGGAATAGCCATACTTGTATCCAACAAACTAGATTTTAAAATAAAATCTGTAACAGAGATGAAGAAAGATCACACAACTGTGTAAATATTTATGGCCCTAACGTAGTACACCCAAATATGTAAATCAATTAATTACAAACATAAGGAAACTCATTGATAATAATACCATAATAGTAGGGGACCTCAACACCTCACTTACAGCAATGGACAGATCATGTAAGCAGAAAATCAACTGGGAAACAATGGCTTTGAATGACACATTGGATTAAGTGGACTTAACAAATATATTCAGAATATTTCATCCTAAAGCAGCAGCATACACATTTTTCTCAAGTGCCCATGGAACATTCTCCAGAATAGATCATATACTGTGTCACAAATCAGCCCTCAAGAAGTACAAAAAGATCAAGATCACACTTTGCATATTTTTAGACCACAACGATATGAAACTCAAAATGAACCACAAGGAAAAAACTTGGAAAGACCATGAATACTTAGAGATTAAAGAGCGTCCTATCAAAGAAAGAATGGGTCAACCAAGAAATTAAAGAGGAAATTAAAAAGTACATGGAAGCCAATGAAAATGAAAACATGACAGACCAAAACCTTTAAGATGCAGCAAAACTGGTCATAAGAGGGAAGTATGTAGCAATCCAGTCCTTCCTAAAGAAGAAAGAATGGTCTCAAATACATAACCTAACCTTACATCTAAAGAAGGTGAGAAAAGAACAGCAAAACAGCAGAATAAAGGAAATAATAAAGATTAGAGCAGAAATCAAAGATACTAAAATTTAAAAAAAAAAAAGTAGAACACATAAATGAAGCCAGGAGCTGATTCTTTGAAAGAATTAAGAAAATTGATAAACTTCTATCCAGACTGATCATAAAGAAAAAGGACAGGACCCATATAAATAAAATCACAAATGAAAGAGGAGAGATCACAATCAATGACACAGAAATACAAACATTAATAAGAGAATATTATGAGCAATTATACGCCAATGAATTGGGCAATCTGGAAGCAATAGGCAAATTCCTAGAAACATATTAACTACAAAAACTGAAACAGGAAGAAATAGAAAATTCGAACAGACCCATAACTATTAAGGAAATTGAATCAGTAATCAAAAATCTCCCAACAAACAAGAGTCCAGGGCCTGATGGTTTTCTAGGGGAATTCTACCAAACATTGAAAGAAGAGTTAACACCTATTCTTTTGAAGCTGTTCCAAAAAATAGAAATGGAAGAAAAACTTCCAAACCCATTTTATGAGGCTAGCATTACCTTGATTCCAAAACCAGACAAAGACCCCACAAAAGGAGAACAATAGACCAATTTCCCTGATGAACATGGATGCAAAAATTCTCAACAAGATACTAGCAAACCGAATCCGACAATATGCTAAAAAAAATTTTTCACCACGATAGAGTGGGATTTATTCCTGGGATGCAGGGCTGGTTCAATATCCACGAATCAATCAATGTGATAACCCACATTAATAGAAGAAAGGATAAGAACCACATGATCCTCTCAATAGATGCAGAGAAAGCATTTGATAAAATACAACACACTTTCTTGATAAAAACCCTTAAGAAAGTAGGGATAAAAAGATCATGCCTCAAGATCGTAAAGGCCATATACACAGCTAATACCATCCTCAATGGGGAAAAACTGATAGTTTTCCCCCTAAGGTCAGGAACAAGACAGGGATATCCACTCTCACCACTGTTATTCAACATAGTGTTAGAAGTCCTAGCCTCAGTAATCAGACAACACAAAGGAATAAAAGGCACCCAAATCAGCAAGGAGAAAGTCAAACTTTCACTATTCACAAATGACATAATACGCTATGTGAAAAACCTAAAAGAGTCCACCAAAAAACTGCTAGAACTGATCCATGAATTCAGCAAAGTGGCAGGATATAAAATCAATGCACAGAAATCGGTTGCATTTCTATATACCAATAATGAAGCAGCAGAAAGAGAAGCCAAGGAATCAACCCATTTATAATTGCACCCAGAACCATAAAATACCTAATTAAACTTAACCAAGGAAGTGAAAAATCTATACACTGAAGATTATAGAAAGCTTATGAAAGAAATTGAAGAAGACACAAAAAAAAGCAACTGCCCACATCACATGCTGGACGCCTCATTTCCACTCACTCATCACTCTACTGACAGCCTCAATTCCAAGATCACTGGCCTGGCCCACACGTCTCTCCAGATATTGCCCCTATTTTAGCTTGACTCAAACTCTTTTCTGTCTCCTTTGCACTGGCCATTCCACTTCCTTCTTCTTCTTCTCTAACCTCTTCCCATATCCCACTGCACTTATACCCACGAATTGGCCTGTTAATGTAGGAAAGCACATCCTCCACAAGCCTCTCCATATGGCGATGGCCACTGAGAATCCCAAGGACAATACCTAATTTTTTCCTTCACACTCAGGATTCATCTCAGAGACGAGAGCTATGCTTTCTCCAGCAATTTCTCTACTGCCCCAGCTCATCCTCATGCTGGATCCAGGAGAGAATGTGCTCATGTAACTCCCAGCCTCAGCCCGCCGCTCCGGCACTCACCCTCGAGAACTCCTGATCGTACTTGTCCATGAGCTCCTGGGCTGCACTCTGTAGCTGCTCCAGCCCCTTCAGGGGAATGAGGTCATTGGCCAGGTGAACCACACAATGGCACAGGCCATCCTCACCTATAAAGCCTGTCACCTGTGGCAAAGCAAGGTCATAGGCACTTTAAGCATAATGAAATACGTTGGAGCACAGTGCACTATTTAGGAACATGAAGCAGAAGGGCTGACCCTACTCTGGAGTGTCTGAGAAGAGCTCTCTTTGCACAGCAGATTGTTTGGGACTGTCTGTCTCCTTCTGCCATGAGTTTGAGTGACCCCCTCCCTTGATTTCCCAGAGCTGAAGCACAGTCTCCTTCCAGCTCCTACTGGTGGGACCATCCTCACCCTACCTCATGCACTGTCTGGATCTGGCTGCAGTTCACGGAACTGGGAGTAGACTCTTCTCTGAGGCTCTGTGGAAGAGAGGAAAGCTGATCTGCAAAGAAGTATTCAGGGACTAGCTTTTCAACTGCAGTACCTCTACTCTGGACATTAGTAGATTTCCACAAGTCCACTTTGTCTTGAAGACAGCAGGAACAAAGAGTTCCAAATTGTCAAAGAAGGGGAATGAATATTAACAGCACTATGAGGCACCAAAGTCTGGACTGATATTTAGCATTCACAAGAACATGACAGGGTATGACTTGCATCCTTCATTTTATAGTTGAAAAACCAGAGGTTCTGAGAATGTAAAAAAAGAACCAACTGGAGTTTCCTCACAGATTCTTCAAGAATCAAGATATGTGGCCACTGAACTCTGAATAGTCCCAAACATATCTTCTGTGGCCCTGGGAGTTAATTTGGCTATGTCTTCAGTCTGCAACTCCAGCCCAGTTGGAGGATCATGACGCAAAGGGTGCATGCCTGCAATAGCCCAGGTTGGCCTCCCTT
The DNA here is from genome assembly GCA_030068075.1 of Paguma larvata. Classification (NCBI taxonomy): domain Eukaryota; kingdom Metazoa; phylum Chordata; class Mammalia; order Carnivora; family Viverridae; genus Paguma; species Paguma larvata. The sequence goes on from CM057831.1 coordinate 59,603,652, forward strand.
CACTCCGGCATCCTTCACACAGGAAAAGGGTGGCATATTTCTGCAGGAAGCGAGGCCTCATCAAAGAGCAGGGTGGACAGTTCAGAACTCATCCTGGTTTTCCCTCTCTCACCCTATTGCCTACCCAAGGCCAGCAACAATCAGAGCATATTGGGTATCCCATCCTCCTTTCAGACGTCCCTGGGTCTCTCCACCTTCACTCTCTCTCAGAACCTGGGGCTTCTTGAAACGGATCAGAGTGGTGAGGGAAGCCAGTCCAAAGCCCGGAACCATCTCCCCACCCGCTTGAGATCCCTCCATCCTCTGCCTGTACCTGAGGCTGTCCTGGGAGCACCAGGGGCAGCAGTAGGATGGTTATCAGGAGGGCCAGGGAAGGCTGCATCTTGCATCTGCCGCAGGAGGGGAGCAAGACCTCTGAGTTCCCCTAAGCTTTTATCTCTGGTGCACGTGAATGGTCTCAGCAGGAGACATACACGGGAATTTCAACATATGAAAGGGCTGAGGGTGTGAGGGGGTTGGAAAAGGAGAGGGCGGGGCATGGGAGAGGGCTGTAACACACTTGTGCTTCCAGAGAAGAGCTGGAAGTGACTTTTTTTTACACAAACAAGGTCTTTCCCCTCATGTTCTCGAGCTGAGATCTGTCCTCAATCTGCTGCGCCCTCCTGTCCAAATAGATTAAGGCTAACCTGACACACCGTGGGGGGCTTGGGATGGTCCCTTTCAGGAGGGACTACGGTCTTTCCCTCAACTTGAAGGGAGGAATACTCTAGAGGAAAATGTAACCCTTCCGGCTCCATCTCCAGGAGAGAAGCCATTGACCTAACTAAAGTGGCCTTGGATGAGTGCCAAGCTGTGAACCTGGGGTCTTCTCTGCTCTGTGCCCTCCCTCACACCTAGAAGTCTGTCCCCCTCACTGTTCTGAGCACTCTAAATGTTTCCATCCCACACAACTAGTATTCAAATGTATCTGCTAATTCAAGCTGTGAATGTCAGCAGCCTCCACTCCCTGTCCTTCAAGAAAGCCCCCTCCCGATATCTTCTTGTCAAGCCTCTGGTCCTCTGGGCCTGGTACCTAGGGTACCCTAAAGGAAAGAAAGAGTTGGTTCCTGAGTCATAGCTCAGTATTCCTAGGGCTGGCCACCAGAAATTACCCTTTTCTCTTCCACTATGTCTCTTGAGTACTTCCGAGGCAGTGGTGAGTCTCAAATACCTAAGAGGATGTCAGATTTCCTATGGAGACTGCATTTCCGCCCATTTTTCCATTGAGAAATTTGTAGCCCTTATTATTTCCCTACTTGTCATTGCTCCCCCAATTCAGATATCATAGGCATTCAGCATAAAGGCCATTTGCTAATGCATCTCATCCTTTATAGCCCTTTGCCCAGCACATAATACCTACTAGAGAAAGGCATATGAAGTCTCTACTTTTCCTCCTAGGGAAAGGATGAGAGAGCTTAAGTGAATGGATGACGCCAGGAAGACCTTGGGGTGTCTTGTAATCCTTCATGAGAGACCGTACCTGCATCTTGCTTTAAAGATTTTTACCCTCTGACTCCCTGCTCACAGCCTGGGATCCATTCTCCGTTAGCAACTCTGGCCTGGCCTTGTTGTGGCCATGGGTCCACAGGAGCCACAGAGGTTAGGGAGGTATGAGAGGAATGAGTTGGGAACCCTAAGCTACATGGAGCAGGAAACCTATCCTGAATCACTGTGCAGATGGGTGTTACTAGAGCATTATGGAAGGAGGGATAGAAGGGAGGAAGTATGAAAGAACACAGAGCACAGAGCATGAAGCATGACAACTAGTGCTGGGCATAGTGGCGGTGGCCTATATTCTGCCAATGAAAACTAGTGAGGGGATCCAGCTGGGAGAGCAGACAGGAGAAATAGCTTAGGTGGGCAGCATGGGCTAGTCCACTGTTTTCCCTCCCAGAGCCAGCAGCTTTTCCAAGATTTAGATGTTAGTCCCCAGGGCAGAAACCACATCAATTTCCAGAGCTGTGTGCTCTTTTATTCATTTTGTGCCATTTCCTCAGCCCCTCCTGTCTTCATCCCTTCAGCAAATACGGAGTTCCTGCTTAGTGTCAAGCATGATACCAAAGGCCCCACTCAGAGCAACCTTTCACTAATCTGGCCCTGGCTGGGCAGAGTGATGGGGAAAGATGAGATCTTGATCACCAGGCCGCATCCTGGGCCTCCCTGTTTGCCACAGTCCAGGCCCAGCCTGTTCTATGTGTGTGAGATGCAACTGTGGCAATCAATACAGAGTTAGAAAGAGCAGTAAAAGTGTATAGACACGGTAGACCCCGGCAGGGCGAGAGGCTTTCAGTGCGCATTCTGTCCACGTGATGCGAACAGGGCTGGGATGACCATAGCGCCACCTATCGGTAGATGGTGAAGATGCCTTGTTCAGAGCTCTGCCCAGAGGATTGCTGCAGCACAACTTGGCCATCTGAAGCCACAGGCTGCAGAAAACATGTGCTCATTCACTGCTACGGGAGGTCCTCTCAGGGCCCACACCCCTTATGGCCCCCTGCCCAGCACAACCGAAGCAAGTGCCTGAGCCTCTGAGTGATCTGCTGGGTACTACTCCATAGATCACAGGGTTCAGGGCAGGGGCCACCACCACATACAGGCTAGCCAATAGGATGTGGAGGTGGCTGGGCACCGTGTGGTGGCCGAAAGGGTGGGCCAGGAAAGAGAAGAGGGCGGGTGTGTAGAAGAGAGTGATGATGCTGGTATGGGCCCCACAGGTATGTAAGGCTTTGTGGCGTGCCCCGTGGGATGGCAGGCGAAAGACAGCACGGAGAATGAAGGCATAGGAAGTGGTGATGAGCCCTAAGTCCTGAGCTGGAGACAGCAGTGTGGTGGCTAGTCCATACCAAACGTTGGGGTGCGTGTCACCACCCGCCAGCCGGGCCACACCCATGTGTTCACAGTAGGCATGGGGGAGCTCCCACTGAACACAATAAGGCAGTCTTTGGAGCAGGGCCACTGGGGGTGTCATGACACAGGCACCATGGGTCGCGGCAGCCATCGCCACTATGCCCACCACACGCTATGTCAGCAATGCCCCATAGCACAGAGGCTGACATATGACCACGTAGTGGTCCATGGCCATGGCCAGGAGCACCGAAGACTCAGCAATGAAGGCCACATGGGTAACAAAGACCTGGGCTACACAGGCGGGGAAAGAGATCTCAGCTGACAGGCCCCACAGCACAGCCAGAGATTTGGGTACCGTGGATGTGGCCAGAACCAAGTCAGCAGCTGCCAGAAGCCCCAGCAGCTGGTACGTGGGTGCCCAAAGTGTCTTATCAGCTGCCACCAGCCCGAGCAGAAGGGCATTCCCTGCCAAAGCAGCCATATACAGCAGGCACACAGGCACTGCAAGCCAGGCATGCAGGGTCACCAGTCCTGGTACCCCCAGCAGTATAAAGGGCCTGGGCCCAGAGATGAGCACAGTCCGGTTGAGAACAGGCAGGGAAGGATCCGGTTTCAGCTCTCTGTTCTGCCTGGCTCTGTCCCTGCAGAGTATGAATGAGGCCTGTGAGAAGCAATCACCAGTTCCCCAGAGATTTCAGAGAGGTGGGGGTGAGGGTCCAGGCTTCTGGTGCTAAAGTATTTGCTGAGAGCCCTATGCTGACCTATGGATTCCCTAGCTGTCTGTGGGTTTGCTAATGTTCCCATATCATGAATGAAGGAATCTGGCTTCTGACAGGTCAACAGACCAACTGTAGGACACCCATCTGGTCAATAAAACTGGGATTTGAATCAAAACTCATCTGACTACAGACCACACTCTTCTGATAGTCATCTCTGGGTGGAATGTCTCCTCGACAGCCGAGGCACATGGGAGCATTGGAATATGCTTTTCCTGGTGACCTGTCCCAGAGAAACTTCTTTGTGTTATCCAAGCCTGATCTTGCCAACATTCTCTGTGTCCCCTCTACCTCAGGGAAGCTATAAGTCAGAAGGAAGGATATATGGAATGGCTATTTTTCCCTTCATTCACCCACAGATGTTCAGACAAAGCTCCTCTTCCAAAGTCCTTTTCCAAAAGCCACTTTATTAGCTCACCTACTCTCCCAAACAGTGTATTCCTTCCAGTTTGTCTAGTATTTTGTCCCAGCTGCCAACAGTCTTGACATTCCTGCCTCCAGCTCTATTCATAATAGTTCAAAGTGCCTGGGTTGTGAAAGTTAATTCCTGATTTGACCAGTGTAAACACTCATCCCCTGACTCAGCTTCGTGGCTCTTCTTTCTTCTGTTCTTTGTCCATGGACAGACCCTTTGGGTTCTGAAGAGCTCAGTCTGGAAAAGTTCTGATCACCCAGAAAACACAGAAGAGCATCAAGGTTGGGCTGCTGTGGAAGGGACTGCGGTCAAATACCATAATGACAGTGAAGGTTAAAATGGTGGACGTGGACAAACTTTACTAACCTGGGTTTAGGTGGATAAGGAACAGCCTAGAAAAGGGATGCAAGCTAAAATGTGCTTTCCGTGCTCTGCCTAAAGACTGCAGCTATGTCCATGAACTTGATGAGATGTTGCATTTGGTATTTTAAGCTCTTCCAGGGAGTGAAGGTGCAGGTGAGCAGAGAATACAGTGGCCTGTGTGTGGGAGCGGGGGTGGGGTGGGGGGGTGGGGGGGTGGCTATCAAGCATTTCACGGTCCAGGTGTGCTTTGGGCTTTTCTGCAGCAATGCCTCCTGGGCCTTTTTTTCACCACCTTACATTTTGACTCTTGCAGAGAAGAGTTAGGTAATAAACCAGGATAGACTTTCCCAAATAAAAGTCTCATGGTTTGAAAACCAGAACTTCCTTCTGAAGAATGAGACTTTGCCAAGTCATGGGGTCTGGTCTTGTCACTCTCATGGTGGAGGACAAATGGGCTCCTCTGGACCCTGGGAACATCATTCTCAGACCAACAAGACAGGGCCAACCGTTCCAAGGAAAGAAAGATGTCAACACCCTCAGGGCCTGAGAACGTCTCTCCCAAAACCACAGGGCAAACACGACCTGTACCAGGCAGGGGACCTTTATGAAAGTCCTGAACTCAGGGTGTGGGCCTTATCAATGCACTTCCTTATGGCGAAATTCCAGGGACAACAGCCCCACATCCCACATGCCCACAGTCCACACTTTTGCTCCTTTCGTCTCCTCTCAAAGGCTAAGAGAAAGAGGGGAGGAAGAGGCAGAGACCCTGCTCCCAACCTCCAGCCTCTGCTTTGTATCTGGCCTTCTATAGACACAACTGCGGCTTCTCATCTTTCGCTGCCCGCTCTGCTCTCTGCCCAGACTCACATGGTCTCCAGGTCTCACCCAGCTCAGCGTCCTCTCTGAGTCAGGGGTTCACAAGGGACACGCCGAGGAGGTAGAAGTAGGATCCCCCTCCTCCTGACCTCCAGGCAGCATGATGTCTCTGAGCCACGGGCTGGAGTCCTGGGGCCTCTCCTGTGTGCTGCCCCATGCACTGTATCACCCAATCTTGGGCCCCATTCCGTGATCAGGAAACCAATGCACAGAGGAGCTAAGGTCCTGGGTCTCACTCCCACGCTGAGGTTGTTCCCTCTCTGCCTCCATTCACACATGCGCACTTTTGTAGTTGGCGGGGGTCACTGGGGGCACACAGACCTGCATGCACCCTCTGCAGACTGACACTCGTCTCCCTCCATTGATGCCTCCGCCCCGTGGGCTCCAGGCCAAAGCCCCTGTCCTCCCTCGTCCTTCACTGTCGATCCTTCATAGAGAGTCTCCCTGTCCTCAGAGTGGCTCACGTACTGTGTCCTGCCCAAGGGGCTTGAGGGACAAGGGAACAGAACAGAACAGAACAAAAATTTATTCAATGCGGCTGGCAGCAGTAAGGCAAAGAGAAGGCAGAAGGGAAGAGTTCCAGAACCAAACTCTGGCAACATGCCTTCAGTCCTGGCTTTGTAATAGGATTTGGGCTGAATCAGTTGAGCACTTTGAACCTCCATTTAATCAGAATTCGAGATCCCCATCCTGATTGTGGAGAGAAAGGAGTGAGAGGAAACCTGGCACAAAGGTCCGTTTTTCTAGTTCCTAAGTATTCCCAGGTCGGCGCGGCGGTTCAGATCTAGAGAGCTCTCCGAGGCCATGTTATCTAGGTTCAGTCCTAGCTCTTCCACATACGAGCTGTTGAGATACTCAACTTCTCTATGCCTTTATCTCTTCTACCTAAACTAAGGATAAGAATAAAGGTGGCTCTTTTACAGGAATCTTTTAAGGATAAATAAAATAACATGTCAAGCAGTTCTGGGACTTTTGGGAAGATAGCAGAGTGGGAGGATCCTGAGCTCACCTCATCCCATGGACATGCCAAATAACACTCCCCTCAGTGTTACCAACCCATAAATGACCCAAGGGCCAGCAGAACAGGCTCTCCGCAGATAATTGTAGATAAGAGACCACATCAAAAAGAGTTTTTGATCTAAAGTCTATAAATTGAATTGTGAAATGATGTTTTCGCCTAAAAAGCAATAAAAAATTAAAAAACGAATGCAACAATTCTGCCTGAAACACAGTGAATCCCCAGGGCATGTTAGATAGAATTGTAATTATGTATTACTTTTAGCACTTGTGTTATTCCTGCTCATTCCTGCTGAGTTCCTTTCCTCTGCATTTCTCGTTCTCGATTGCATAACCTGATCAACCATGCACTAATATATGTCACAAAAACGTCAAGATGACATGGGAACTAAACTAAAGAGTATTTAAAACACAGGGGTCCTGAACTTGGAAAAAAAACTATGGCTTAAAGTTAGGTTGAGAGTGTCAGATTAGAACTGACGAGGGGCACGTGGGTGACTCAGTCAGTTAAGCATCCGACTTCACCTCAGGCCATGATCTCACGGTTCCTAAGTTCAAGCCCCACACTGGGTGCTCTGCTGTCACCATGGATCCCTGTTTGGGATCCTCTGTCTACCTCTCTCTCTTCACCTCACCTCCTCTCTCTCTCTCAAAAATAAAAAACAGTAAAAAAAAAAAAAAAAGAACAGATCAGAAAGAGAAAGAACTTCCTTTGCCAATGGAACCAAGAAAAGAAAGTTGAATACAAGACTGCTCCCAGATAAAATGAGACTATGGTGTGACTGTCCTCTAACCCCTGCTCCTGGCCCCTCACCTGCACCTTCCACATTTTTCTGATCCGGGAAGGGTGAGAAGGGGGTGGTGATATCTCAACCGGTTCTGAAACTTAACAGCCACGATGGCCTCTGCCACACGCTCTCCTTTTCACCCCAAAGTCGGCCTCTGAAAAAGAGTCTCATCGACTTCTTTCCATCGGGACAAAGAGGCTGCTCAGACCATCCCATGAGGACTGGCATCTTAGCAGGACCTTCAGTGCTTGGCTCACTAGGGGATAAATCCAGGCAGGGCATAGAGAGGAGACCTTTGCAGGAGCCCCCAGACCCTGCCTAGGCTGTGCCTGATCTTGGCTGGGGAATTCCTGCTGCGGAGGGGTCGGGGCTCTCACGTCTCTGCTGGGGAGGTGGGATTAGAGATGAGGAAGGGCATCCAGCCTCTGCGTACCCAGTGCTGCTTCAGTCCCTGCTGCCCTGCTGGTTTATTCAGGAGTCGGTGCACTGAGGACCCGGGACCTTCCACAGGTGCTCCCGGGGCAAGCTGGGGGAGAGCAGGGATGGGTGGGGAGGACTTATGGGTCTCTTCTCAGGGCCCTCAGGGGGGACATGGACCCCGCGTCCCTGGTGGGAGATTGAGAACCTGCTAGTCACAGCTGTGCACTGCTAATGAGGAATTAGCAGCGGTCTGCAGTCCTGTCTGCTGACTTTCCTGGTCCCAGGTTTCCATGCCTGACGTGCTCAGGACCCAGGAGAGGAAGTGACCCAGCAGGGGGGTCTCTGCAGAACCATTGGACGGGGCACAGCAAACTCGGAGGGAGATGTGTCTCACCATACACAAATAACACACCCACGTGCCACCTAGAGAGGGACAGTCATCGTCACTTGGCATCATTTCTGCCCCATCCCCAGCCCTATAAACAAGCAAGCAGTGTGGTGAGAAGAGCCTGGGCTGTTGAGTCGTGCAGACTGGGAGTGAATAAGGCTCCACTACCACACAGTCTGCAGCAAGTTACTTAAATATTCTGACCCCAATATTTTCCTTTGCACAATGAGGATTCCCGGATCTTCCCAAAGGGGTGATGTGGAGCTGGAGGAGTGTGGAGCCCCTGCAGGCGCCGGAGCTGAGGAGAGTGGACGGACTCCACATTCCTCACGGCCGGGCTTGCAGAGGCCGCTGAGGAACACTGGCCGTGGGACACGCCTGCTGGGCCCACATGGGGTCCTGCCGACCCTCCTGGTAGTCATCCTGCCTTTCACAACCTCGCCCCGCCCTCAAAATGCCCTTCCTTTCACAGGGCAGGACCTGAGAGGATGTGGTAATGACAGATCTTTCACAGTATTTCCTCTACAGTGTGGATTTGTTTGTAGACCGAGTGGGAATGGATTGCTTTCTGTTTACACTGTCACAGAACAAACCCACAGATTATCAAAAAAATTCTGATACCATTGTAAAAGTGTGTGTTAATATTCTAGAACAGTCCAATCACCTCCTCTCATGTCAGCCTTTCCCTTGTGGAGTGAGTGTGGATACATTGTAACAGGAACCGTGAAAGCAGTTGTTGATATAAGGCCGGAGACCGTCAACAGCAAGCCCACTCTGCAAACACGAGGATTTATTCCCAAGAGTCCTAAGTGAGGAATCCACCCGGCCCATGTGTTTGTGGGGGGGGGTACCTGCCCTAGGCTCGCCATGTTACAAGGACAGCGCACCACCACATGTGTAGGAACTAGGTCATGTTATAGAAGCCAACTCACAGAGCAAACAAAGCTTAAAGTAGTTTTCATCAGCACTTGATGAATGCACAGATATTACTACCAAAATAATTATTTTGTTATATGTGTGATTTGAACATAGCAGTGACTTGAAGGAAGAGGTATTCTTTCTAAAGTTACCAACAAACCCAACTAACTCTGAACGGTTATAAAACTATGAAGGATACAAATACCAAGAAAAGTTTTAAGTTTGGTGTGGAAGCATGTTCTGATGCAACAGCGATAGGAATGGGCAGTGCTACCAAGATTACAGAGCTCACATCAAAACAGAATTCAAAAGACCTGCTATAAAAACTAAGTTAGCTTAACTTGGTAATGTGATTAGTGGTATAGCGAGAATCTGGAATTGCATGAAAGGTAATTCATTAAATTCAAGATGATTCTCTTTGCTGTGTAATAGCACAGAAACTGATCAAAAATAAAAAGTAGAGTAATAATTATTATGGAGAAAAGTTCTACCGAGATGTTTGAACAATGGAATGAACTTTTAGGGTTTGTGGAAAGTAGGAAACATTTTTGGTCTCACCTCCTTGAGGATATCAGTGGGGCAGCCAAATTTTCCTGTTTGACTAACTTCGGAATTCTTAGTATGCTTAACACTTACATACCACTAATTTTTCACTAGTGAATGAGTTTTAGAGGTAAATATAGAAGTTAGAAGTTTGGAAGATTAAAGTTTCTACAGAATGTTACGACATATTTCATAAAATAGTAATCTTTGATAAAACGAGCAAAGGGCTGAATATTAGGCACCAGGAAAAAATTCATCGCTGAATAGCATACAATTTAATAGAATGTGTTGAATTTCATTTTCCACTAAACAAAATCCACATCAAGGAAATTCAAGAATCCTGACTCGATTTCTTTCATTGAAGGATCATTTGAATTTAATGTAAATATCTAGCCTGAATTGTTGGAAGTGGTTACTAAAGAAGCATAGAAGGTAAATAATGAAATTTCAACATTGTTTGCCTAAGTTTAAATAAAATATAGAAAAATGTGCTTAAAATAATAAAATGATGTCCTTAAATGATGACCCTTAATTTCATGTCTTCTATCATTGTTAATAGACCTTTTGGAGACAGGTTTCCTGACTACTAACAGTAAAAGAGCAATACCTAAGCAAAGGATACACACACACAAAAATGGCTTAGTCATAAATTATTGCCTCCACGTAGCATTGACAGCAAGCCAAACTGTTAGAAAAATTAACACTAAAAATGCAAGCTCACTTGATACATTAACATTTTAAATATGATGCACATTGCATGACATTGCTTCAAAAGGTATATATAGGCCTTTAATATAAGGTTTTCACTATTCCCATTAATAGCTTTTTGTTTAACTATAATTACAGAATGACAAAATTTCATGATGTATATATATAGAGGTCCTCTATAGTAAACGCATACACACACACTTTCAAGATACAGTACATTTCTGCGGTCTTCCGTTTGTTTCCTAAATTTAGTCCGGTAATCCTTATTATAAAATATTTTATGACTTTGAACACAATAACAGAGATGAGACTTCTGTTTCTATGATTATTTAAAATTGTACTTTTTGGCGAATGTATTTTATTTTACAAAAGCCTTATTCTACCATTTTGGGAATTAAAAAATGTGGTCCTTCCTTATTGATAGTTTGAGAAGGGCCTTTCTTTTTTTTTTTTTTAATGTCTATTTATTTTTGAGGGACATAGAGACAGAGTATGAGCAGGGGACGGGCAGGGAGAGAGGGAGAAACAGAATCTGAAGAAGCAGGCTCCAGGCTCTGAGCCGTCAGCACAGAGCCCGACACAGGGCTCGAACTCACAGATCGTGAGATCATGACTTGAGCTGAAGTCGGTCGCTCAACCAACTGAGCCACCCAGGCGCCCCAAGAAGGGCCTTTCTAGAGGCCTCTCTCTATATGTCCACATACAAGGATGTCCACCTTGGTGATTCAATGGTTTTCTTGAGCAGAAAAATGAGCCAGGTTTGTTGTTTGGTAGATCTTGACTCATTCTGGGTTATGTCCTCCCAAATTTACACTTGAAAATAACATAGTAGGCAGTCAACCTAAGCACACACTCATATCACATTCTTGAATTCGACACTACCAGAAATAATGCTCACATTAGTATATCAATTTGTCTAACTCCCATGACTATTTCTCAATTAGTTTGCAAGAGGAAATAAAGAATGTGTGACGAATTATTAACTTTCAAGTGCCAACAACAGCATGAAGCGATGAGATAGTTCACAAACTCCCTCTCCTGAGATGCCAACCAGCTTCCTACACCCACGGAAGGTGAGTTTCTGAGTCCTCCTATTCTCACTGTGACCTCTCTAAGCAATGCCATCATCACTAGGGATAATTCCTCCATCAAACTAGATTTGAGATTTTCGAAACACATGGTTTCCCACTTAGGCTCAAGCGATCGCCTCTAGCTGTCAGGTCCTGTTCCCCTTATTCTTGTGGTTCAACATCTTTGTATTCTCCTAGACCATCACAGAAATTAACTTTACCAGGAAACTTTCCTTGCCTCATAGGGATGATTGAGCACGCTTCCTCTGTACTTCCCTGACACCCTACCCCACTCACTACAACACATAAGATCAGCTAAGCAAAGCATCTATGTAGGTGATCTCTTCTTCTTCCAGCCTAGAAGCTTTCTGATTGTAAGCAGCAGTGGGTAGTACTTGCTACATATCAGTACTGATAGTTTGTATACATTTTATTTCCTAGACAGGTAGTTTATGAGTGTTACTGAACTGGAATTACGACAGAAAAATCACTGTACATTTACTTGAATAATATAAGTTCAAAATGGCAGATGCAAGACATAAACCCCTCCAACTGCCCCCTTACTTCTAAGACACACATTGTAAATCCATTACTTGTTTTTATAAGGCCTACAGTATTCTTCTGAACGCAATAACTACATTTAGTTGCCATTGGATTAATACCTAAAACATATACACACAACCAGGTCTAGGTTCACTGTGCAAGTGGCTGGCTAAGGTACAGCCCAATGGGGTGGTGGAGTGGATAGGGCTAAAGTCACAAACACCTAAAGAATGGTGACACGTCAAAAGTCTGGAAGAGAGGGTTTAGAGACACATTCATGCATCCTTAAATTTGTAGAATACAGCTAGCTCCAAATTCTGAGGATGGGAAGGCAAAACAGTTCAAGTCCTTACTGCTATGGTTTAAATCCCATATCTAACATAAGGGATGGGGAATCTGCAAAAAGAAAAACATATAGGATAAGGCAATTTATGGGTGAGAAAATTACCTGCTGATATTCACGGGGCTTCTTCCCATGATCCTCTTCCCTGGGGGTTATGACCTGAGCCGAAATGGAGAGGTGGGTGCTCAACCAACTAAGCAACCCAGATGCCCCTATTTATTCTCTTTTAAATCCAACCAGAACACAATTTCATTCATGGTCTGACACTGGAACAGAATGTTTGCAGCCAGTGGCACCACAAAGAGCCATCGGCAGCTGGGCAGCAGATTTGACCTTGCGGGAAGAGAAACACCAGATTTAACCTGTTTTCTCCTCCCATAAACAGTACTGTGGAGGGAGGATTTTAAATGACAGTGATGAGCTCAGATTGAACATACTGCTGAGATTCCCCTTCGAAATGACAATGGTAACGGTGATGAGTGAAACACTAAGCCAACAGCTAACATTAGATTAGTATTTCACAACCCGCAAAGCACAAGACGTACGTTATTTGTTGAATCCTAGTACCGAGCCTATGAGGTAGGAAAGCAGACACTGAGATTCCTCAGAAAGGTCATATACGAACACTAGGACAGTTACCAGAAAAGAGACCATAATTCATAAAAATAAATAAACTCTTCTGGGGAGGAGTCGTAGAAACATAATAACAGATAACTGGGCCAAAGATAGAGGGTGCAGGAGACAGAGCAGGACACAATCCCTTCATTTTCTGGGTTTACTGGGTCCTAAAGCTTTCATGGGAGTGATGCGTACACGTTGGTGAATAACCACAGGTCTGAGCTCCTACCGGGATGAAATGAGTATGTACTTCTAAATTAGCTCAGAACTTATTTGTTTACTTTTCCTTCAATAAGCTTTTAAAAATATCAGCCCTTGGCTAATTCATGTTCTCAGCAGAATGGAAATAATCAGAAGAGAATAAGAGATATCCCTTCTGGTATTTGTGGGCATTTCTAGCAGCTGGCACAGAAAGCAGAATCCGCCTTTAGAAGGATGTGGCTAAATTTAAGACAATGAGCCTTCACCAAAACGAGAAAAACAGGCTCTGATAGCCCTACTCATTTTTTGTTTTTCACGAGGCTGAGGTTATGTCAAGTGGGAAAATCTCTGAACTGGGGTTGGCCGATTCTATTCCTGCTCCACACTGATGACTGCCCTGCTGTGTGCCTTGGAAGAGTCACGTCCCCTCTGCTGGCATCCCTTTCCTCCTCCTAGAGCGAGGTTCAGATGATTCCAGCCCCACAGGACCCGGCCACGCCCCCCCCTCCTTCCGGCTCAGGCAGCCCCCCCTCACTCTGCTCCAGCCACACTGGCCTCTGCTCTGCCCACAGTCAGGTCACACTGTGTCCTGCCCCAGGGTCTTTGCCGTTGCTGTCCTCTCTGCCCCGTCCTCCTCATCCACTCGTAGTGCATCGCTGTGCTCGCTGCATTTTTCTGTCGTTACATCACTCTTTGGAAGTGTAGAACCTGTTCTCTCGTTTCTTGTGTATCAGTCTCCAGAGAATACACGCTCCACAGACACAGGGCTGAATCTTTGTATTATTAACATTCGCTTCCTGGATGCTTAGAGGATGGTTACTCAACAAATAATTCCAAATCAGTGGATAATTAAAAAAAAATTCTTGTGAGGACTCTAGATCTGTTTTTGAACACAACGGTGTTGTCGCTAATCTAATCCTGTGGAACTAGATGCATCTTACCATGGATGCATTACTTTCCTGTCGACTTCCTCTCCTCATCCTCCCTTCACTGCACTGATGTGTCTTGTAATTGGTTCTCTCTTCCAGTCCAGGAAACACACTCTGTAGACAGGATCCTCACAAGTCTTCTGCAAGTGGGCTTAACTGTCTACTTTGCTGTCCAGCGAACTGGCTTGAGGTCTCCTGACACCATCTCTGCAGCTCATTTTCTCAGTGTGTCTCGGAGCCTAGAAGCTCCTGTCTTCTGCCAGCACTGGGGTTAGAATGCAGATGTTGAGAAATACATGCTTCCCTCCTCCCCATTACAGCACTGCGGATAGACCACGCTGTTCCTAGCTCTTGTACTGAAAGATTTTACATGTGTGTCTGCTGGGTGTGGAGGACATATAAAGTGAATGGCAGAAGCACACCATGGACACTAGTGAGCATTTAATATTATCATAAATGTCCTAAATCGATCTACAAATCCCCTCACTAATGAATTATTCGTTGATATTTTCACTTTTAGTTTCACTTCTTCAGTGTCTCTGTCATGTTTAACACACTTTTTTCTATCCACAAAGTCAAATGTCAATTTCCAAATTCGTATTCCTTTGTCCATTTACACTAAGTCAGCTCTCTGTTTTCACCTCTTCTTCCTGATCATATCCTATACAACTTTGTATTACAGAAGCAAACACGTCATCAAGGAATTTTTTTATATATAGAATAATGAATGTCCTTTATAGAGACCACACCATTTTCCTCTTACGTAAAAGCATCTGCAGGCAGTTCTCACTTGAATTAGAATTAGCTTTTTTCTCATTTTTGCTACATTAATTTCCCCTATGCAACGATGTCAACTTTTCCACAGCACATTGGAACATCATTCTGTTGCCTTGGTAGAAACAAGAGTAGGACCTTATCTCGGATCTGCTTGGTCTTCACTCCATAGACAATGGGGTTGAGTGCAGGGGGAATAACAATGTACAGGTTGGCAAACAGGATGTGGAAAGTGCGGGAGACATTGTGTCCAAAGCGATGGGCAAGGATGGAGAAAAAGGCAGGTGTGTAAAACATGAGGATGACACAGACATGGGAACCACACGTCCCAAGGGCCTTGTGGCGGGCATCCTGGGAGGGGAGGCGGAAGACGGCACAGAGGATGAGGCTGTAGGAGACAGCAATGAGAATCACGTCCGAGATGACCGTCATGATGGGGACACAAAAGCCATACCAGATGTTGATGGAGATGTCGGCACAGGCGAGCCGGGCAACACCTATGTGCTCACAGTATGTGTGCGGTATGATGCGTGTCCTGCAGAAAGGCAGGCGTGTGAGCAAGAACACATCTGGCAAGATAATGCAGAAGCTTCGAAAGGAGATGCCCACTGCAATCTTGATGATGGTCTTGGGGGTCAGGATAGTGGTGTACCTCAGAGGGGAGCAGATGGCCACGTAGCGGTCAAATGCCATGGCCATCAAGATGGCCGAATCCAGGACAAAGCTATAGTGGAGGAAGAACATTTGTGTCAGACACCCCGGAAATGTGATTTCTCGAGCCCCGAGCCAAAAGATGCTGAGTGTCCTGGGAACACCAGCTGTGGACAGGACGAGGTCAGTTGTGGCCAGCATGGAGAGAAAGAAAAACATGGGTTCGTGAAGGCTACGCTCCACCACGATGAGGTAGAGAAGGATGCAGTTTCCCACAAGGGCCACAATGTAGATGATACAGAAGGGAATCCCAATCCACACATGGCATTGCTCCAGGCCTGGGATCCCCACCAGAATGAAGGGTCCTGGATTGTAATTGCTCAGGTTGAAAGTGACCATGGTCGAACACGGTGACACAGGCCCCAAGTCCTGAGAATAGAGAGTAGTAGAGAATAGTTAGGGTCATGAGAGTCACTCTTACTTCCAACCACTCATCAGTATTGTTTCCTAAAGATAAGATGATTTATCATGCAAAGTGGGACACCTTTGAAGAGAAAATAGGTCGGTATTAAAACAACTGCAGGTAACTTGCATAAACCAGGATTGTCTCAGATATATAGAGACAATATATAGTCATTCTACCGAACGAGAGTATGTTCATTCTTCTGGCCACTTCCGCTATGTACACGACTCCTCCAGGCAGCCTTCCAGAGTGGCTGTAATCACTCTTCTCATTTTATGGTATGCCACTGATATAAGTTGAAAATTACAGCACATACTTTTTCAAGGTGGAAACAGTTTCTGTGAATTCATAGACATTATTGGTTACTCGATCTGGACAACATCTTACAAGATCTGCTTGCTCTGTCATGTGGAATTTCAGAATTTGTCCCAGGATACTTGCTTGCTCTTTCAAGGATGCCTGATGACTATGGCTCTTAGATCTGTCAGGTCAACACCCCTTTATTGCCATCCAAAAATCTAACCGACCCAGCAAACCAAGCTGAGTTCCTACACTATGCTGGGTAATACGGATAACAAATAAAAATTAGCGAAGTTCCATCTAGTGAAGTTCATAGATCCTTGCTCCTCTCCCTCCACAAAAAAAGTTATTTTCAAGTACCCATTACACTATACAACTGTATAACATCCTAAAATTTTGACTAATAACACGCCTAGTTGAGATTTCTGTCCAAAAGAGGAGTGTTTCCTCAAAAACCCATATCCTGTTGGATAGATACACAGACTCCTCGACATATATTCTCTCAGATACACACACATCTATATTTACGATCTCAAATAGTCCCTGATCTATACTTACATTCTCTCATACATTTCACCATAATAGTTTCACCCACCTATACCCCTACAGGATACATTCTCCCCAACACCTCTCTTTCTGTGTCACACATACTTACATAGACCTTACACACATGCATGCACCACACTAATCATCTACAATGCACACATCATACAACACATGACCAGAAAAACTTAAACAACATATTTCACAACTGAATTCTGGAACTGTTGTTTGTCGTGTAAATTCTCAGAGTTTTTACTTGGAGAGTTGCCCTTTCAAAGACTAGTTTCCTCACCTTCCTTCTCCAGTGGTGTGAGTACATAGGAAGTTACTTACAATCTACACATAGCCAACCATACGGCAAGGCCAAGCACTTCAGGAGCAGCGTTGGGAGAGGAAGATAGTGATGTTCCAACACCTCCGATTCCTGGACTGACAAGGCCAAGCTCACATTCAGCCTCATATTTCAGCTCATTCTTAGGCCCGATTTCAGACTTACTTTTAACACTCTTCTGCTTTTGGTAAAAGAGAAACAAAATACTCTCTTCTTTTCTCTCTGAACTTCCCTTTACTGTAAGTAAAAACACTTTTCTTGGAACAACAGAACCCTCCTCTAAAGCATCTTCTTTATATTAGGTTCTGGGCTCTGAGAACACATCCAGAGTTCAGAAGGTAGTCACAGTCCAGCCCCCATCTGCTGAGTCCCATCTGCTGAGTATTCCCGCTCTCCCACTGAGTGACCTTCATCTGGTTCTCGTACACTGAGGGCACCTAGGACCCACCTGTGACCAACAGGAGAGATCTGATAAGAGGAGAAAATCCCCATCCGTGTGCTGCTCACGTCCTAGAACAACACCCAGCATCAGGTCCCTGAAAACAGCACTTGGAATCCCTGCTCTCCCGGCTCCTGGGACATGGTCCTTTATTCACACCTATGCCAGGAGGGGTCTTCTCTAGTTTTTGTGTGTCGTGCACTCAGACATAACACATGTTCATACAGTCATCCAAAGCATCTACAAACACACACGTGGGCACACATGGGGCAAGTGAACTCTGAGGTTTGTCATTCTAGGGTCGATGAATCCAGAATGTAGGGCAATACATGAAACAGTCTGGTCTGTTCACTAAGTCAACGCCAACAATACAGTGCAGGGCACAGAGATGTTGAAAATACTTTTCCAGATTAAACAAATTAAGAAAGTGAACACTGAAAGGAATTCTTGACGATCTGTGAAACAAATCAATAATGGAAGATGATTGCGGAATTTAAATGTGACCCAGGTAATGAATGATGTAAAGTATTAGTATTCATTTTATTAAGTTTTGTGTGTACGGTAGTATGGTAGATAAGCACATACACACACACAGACACAGATGCTCACAGTATCTCAATAAAATATTGGCACCAAGGATATGCTATGGAGCCAGATGACTGAGCACTTTCATCCCAGCTCCACAATTTACTATCGACTTGAGTGAACATACTTGAACAATAATCCTTAGGTCCCATGTTTTTCAAAAGAGCCTAATATCTCTAATTCTGATTTATTATAAGGACACAAAAGACATACCCCCAAAGCCAGCTCCTGTGCAATGCAGGGCACATAGTAAGCACAGACTGCTGTACTTCTCCTTACAGATCATATTTGATACCATCTGCATTATCCCTCACACTATGACCACACAGTGAAGGGAAAACAGAGACAGACAGATACATATAAAGTAACCAGAGGAGCCTGGGAGCGCGCGCGCACGCGCACACACACACACACAGCACACGTATGCGTCTGCATCCTTATCTCACTTTTTAGGTCAGGACAGTGGGTCCTTGTCACATGTCTGACCCAGAAGTTTGATGAACATCAGTTACCTGGCCATGCTAACCCAGGTGTATAATTGTGCATCCATTCCAGTTTTTTGTGATTCATTTCACAGAGTATCTGTGCAAGTCTCGTGACCATGACCTGGACTTCTAACTGGAAGTCATTCCAGAAAGGAAGCAACAGTCTCAGTGCATGACTCCTGGAAACAGAGCCCTGAGTGTTCACCCATCCCCTCTTTCTGTCCAGACCTGGTCCGGGTCACACCCCTGTAAACATCCAGCACTCACCTATTCGTGGGGATTGGGTCAGACGAGAAGAATAAAGGTCATACTGACACACAGCCTGGAAACTGCACGAAGGGCAGACACACCAAACAAAGAAATACACGGAGGGGTAAGCCTGGGACTGGTGGACAGGTAGATCCCCTGCTCATTTATTATTTCTGGCCAATGTTCAATGGGGAAAGAGGTAAGTAGTTAGGGCCTGAGGGACCCTGCGTCCTATCCCTCTCCAGGGGAGAGTGGAGAGGAATTCCTGTTAACCCTGTCCGTGTCTGGCAGTTCCTACTGCCTACAGTTGCTTATTTTCATGTTTTGCATCACACGTGAGCCCATATGCCTGCAGGACATGGCTGTGCACGTGCCCACCTGCCACATCTCCTCGGGTTCCAGCCCATGCCATTTCTTTCCTGGTAAAGGGCCTGACAATGCACTTAATGTGTGTAAGAAGGTGGTAATATGGTACCTATCTCTTGAGAATACAGTACCTATCTCCTGAGATTGTAGAAGGGTTGACAAACTAGGTAGAACGGTGCTTGTGAAAATGTCTAACACAGCGTGGGCTCACTGAGCCCTTGTTAAACTGATCACATGGCCCACGTCAAGAGGCTCTATTGCCTTCAAAGTGGGGCCCCAGCATCTGCCTTCACAGGCTCTACAGTGGATCTCTGTGCCTCGTTTCCCCCTGGGGGCCCAGCGCATAGGTGGACGTGAGCATTAAAACTGGAAAACAGGAAAGCGGGGTGTCACTGCCTCTACTGGGGCAGGAGGGGAGCAGATCCTGGGCGCTATTTCCTTTGAGGGCCAAAGTCAGTATGCTCCCCTTGGCAATCCAGTGGCTGCCGCTTTGCAATATCTTTGCCTACACATCCCCTGTTTCCTTGAAATCCATCACTTCCCGATCTGCACCCACTCCCCAGCCTAGGCCAGCCCTCAGGGCTCCCAGGATCAGCAAATGTCACTTTACTACTCACGAGGATTGAGGGTTTCTTACAACAATGTGTTGCTGACCCCTCTTAAAGTCCCCTCAAGCTGTTCCTTTCTCTGTCCCATTGTCCAGCTACCTTCCCTTCTTACCTACCTCACTCTCATTGCTTCCCAAGGATCAGCTTGTTTCCTTGTGTCTCCTTCCTGCCCTTCCCTTCTGCACACTGCTCCTCCTACCTTGTATATCTGATCACATCCTCCCTTCATTTCAATTCTGTTCTGTTCTCACCTCTGAGTCCTGGCACCTGCTACTTCCTGTAGATTTATGGGTCTTCATCATTTTCTTTTTTTTTTTAATTTTTTTTTATGTTTTTATTTATTTTTGAGTGCAGGAGAGACAAAGCATGAGTGGGGGAGGGTCAGAGAGAGAGAGGGAGACACAGAATCCGAAGCAGGCTCCAGGCTCTGAGCCATCAGCACAGAGCCCGACGCGGGTCTCGAACTCACAGACTGCGAGATCATGACCTGAGCTGAAGTCGGACACTTAAGCAACTGAGCCACCCAGGCGCCCCTTCTTCATTTTCTTTATCACATTTCCTTAATGGGACTCAACCCCAATTGAAACACTAATACAATTTTTATTCGTAAAACCGATATAAATGGTAAAGTACAATCTTGTGAGAAGACACTCTTAGGGGCTTGGAGGCCCTAAGGTCTGTATAGACCTGACAGGTGCTTATCCCTCAGATCAGCAGCCAGGTCACTGTCCCTGGGATGGCACAGTCAGAGTCTCTGTCTCTATGCCTCACAGATATTGGTCAATTGCCCTGAGTAGTGGACCCCAAATTGCCAATTGTTTGCCTTTGTCTCATCCACAGGCATATTTCCTTCTGGTAGGCCACAGGGTATCAAACTTTCACTTACAATGGCTATCTTTTTAAATCCTGTATCTCAAGACCATTGAAAATAATAGTCAAATGCACAGTAGTGTTTTGTTTGATGTACTAGAAGTGAAAGCTTCTTGGCCAGCATTTGACAGGAAGAGGAAGTATGTTTAAGTCATGAAAATTTACATTTCTTACCTTTGGTGTAATCTGTCCCCTCATGGGGACACCTGCCTTCACATGCTGATTATGTGGAGCAGGGCTGCTGATGGGAAACTCGAATGAGTTTCCTAGGAACACACGGTCCAATCAGAAGGTTATGGAGAACTTGCAGCTTAATGTTGTCATAGCTTGGACTATTAAAAATAGTTTTATTTTCCCAACTAATGATTTCCACTGAACTACGTAGGAGTATGTTCTGGTGCCCCTTCCCACTTAATTTATAATTTACATCTTAAAAAAATTAAATTACACCCTTTCAACCTGCATACTTCCCTAAATATCAGCAACAAACTTATTATATTACACACAAATATTATGGTTCTATTCACAGGATGGAAGAGTGGCACCTGATAGTCAGCTGGCCCTCTGTCTTGGATGCCCTATATGAGTCCTACCAACTATTTCAAAATGGTAGTTTCTACAATTCAATCACCACCATATCTATAGCAATTTGTTTAACTTGAAATCATGTTACTTTGTTAAAAAATGATTTAGTGGTGAAATGAGTAAGGAGGAAATTCCCTTATGCCTGTTTGAATATTTTATACATGTTAGTTTTGGCCCCTATCAATTACCTGAACTGCAATTTCACTATTTTGCACAAAATGAAAGCAGAGGTTTTTCACTTAGCCTTGGCAAAGCTTTTCTATTGGTTTGTTTCTAATTTGTGGTGACATTGCCTTTCCTTCAGGCAGTTGAGGGGTTAAGTTTTTTCTTGGTCAAAGAGGCTGCCCACCTCCTGAGGGTTGAATCATATGTGAAAGAGCAATAGAATGGCCACTGAATCCAGTGAACCCCCACCCCCAAACTATCACGAACCCCCTATAAAAACAATAGATTTAGGAATAATGTTTCACAATACAATTTGGATTTAGTTGCTGCCTTGATTACAATTCTTGTGACTTCCAGGTCTCCTGGGTGGCTCAGATGGTTAAGTGTACAACTCTCGATCTTGGTTCAGTTCATGATCTCATGGTTCATGAGTACAGGTGCCATGTTGGACTCTGCAATAATGGCACCGATCCTGCTTGGAATTCCTGTCTTTCCCTCACCCTGCCTCTCCCCACTTGTGATCCCTCTCTCTCTATCTCTCTCTCTCCAAAATCAATAAACTTTAAAAATATTATAATATTTCTGTGATTTTCTATTGTTCTTAGAATATTACACTCCTTAAAATGATCTGGGTTTTCCAATCTTCTGAAATCTTACCATTTTGTATTCTGTCTATTTACCTCCTCCCCTCAAATTAGATTCCAGTTCCTGTAATGCATGGAGACTTTTCAACTCTGTGTCTTCACATGTGCTACTTCCTTGCCTTTCTGCCTTCCTTTCTTCCTTCTATATTTCCTTCTTTCCTTCTTCTTTCTTTCTTTCTTTCTTTCTTTCTTCGTTCCTTCCTTCCTTCCTTCCTTCCTTCCTTCCTCTTCCTTCCTTCTTCTTTCTTTCTTTCTTTCTTTCTTTCTTTCTTTCTTTCTTTCTTTCTTTCTAAATAAGCATCTTGCAATCTGTTCACCCATAAATGTTTATTTTCTTATTTTTTTCAGATTTATTCAGGTATAAATGGCAAATAAAAATATATATTTAAAGTATACTGAGTGATTATTTCATATATGTATTCATTGTGAAATTTTACCACAATCAAGTTGATTAAGATGTCGTATAGTTAGTGTGTATGTGTGGTGTGTGCTTAGTGAGAACACTTATCTACTTTCTTAGCAAATTTCAAGGTAACAATATAGTATTATTATAAAGTATAGTCATCGTGCCTACCATTAGATCTCTAGAAATTATTCAACTTATAAGTGAAATTTTGGACCTTTTCTCCAACATCTTCTCATGTCCCCCCAACACAGCCCCCAGGAACAATCATTGTACTCTTTGTTTTTATGAGTTTGATTTTTTATTTTTAGATTCCACATATAAATGATCCCACACAGCATCTTTCTCTATCTGGCTCATTTCACTTAGCATATGCACTTCATCCATGTTGTTGCAAATGGCAAGATTTCATCCTTTCTCATGTCTAAATAATATTCTCTTGTATAAAATGTGATGTACATATAACCGCTTATCCAAATGGGGACATAAGTTCTCTCCATATTTTGTCTACTGTGAATAATGCTGCAATGAACTTGGGAGTGCAGATATCTCTTCACAATACAGATTTTGTTTTCTTCCGATATGTGCTCAGAAGTAAGATGGCTGAGTCATAATCATATGATTAAAATTTCCACTTTTAATTTTTTGAGGATCATTCATACCATTTGCCATGATACCGATCACAATTTCCATTCCTGCCAGTGGCATATTGCTTTTTCTCCACTTCCATGCAACATTTGTTATCGTCTTTTTTGATGTTAGCCATCCTAACAACTGTGAGATGATATCAGAGTATGGTTCTGATGTGCATTTCCATGACGATTAGTAATGTTGAGCACATTTTCATGTACCTATTGGCCACTCAAATGTCTTCTTCCTTCTTACACCATACATAAAAATAAACTAAAAATGGATGAAAGACCTAAACTTAAGACAAGGAGCCATCAAAATCCTAGAGGAGCAATCAGGCAACAACCTCTTGACCTCAGCTGCACAACTTCTTACTTGACTTGTTTCCAGAGGCAAGGGAAACAAAAGCTAAAATGAACTACTGGGACCTCATCAAGGTAAAAAGCTCTGCATGGCGAAAGAAACAATCAACAAAACTAAAAGGTAACTGACTGAATGGGAGAAGATATTTGCAAATGATATATCAGATAAAGGGTTAATACCCAAAATCTACAAAGAACTTACCAAACTCGACGCCCCAAATATAAATAATCCAGTGAAGAAATGGGCAAAAGACATGAAAAGACACTTTCCAAGGAAGACATCCAAATGGTTAACATACACATGAAACAGACACATC
This sequence comes from Paguma larvata, assembly GCA_030068075.1. Lineage (NCBI taxonomy): Eukaryota > Metazoa > Chordata > Mammalia > Carnivora > Viverridae > Paguma > Paguma larvata. The sequence goes on from CM057831.1 coordinate 59,627,224, forward strand.
GCTCATCATCAGAAAATACAAATCAAAACCACAATGAGATGCCACCTCACACCAGTCAGAAAGGCTAAAATTAACAACTCAGGCAATGACAGGTGTTGGCGAGGATGCAGAGAAAGAGGAACCCTTTTGCACTGATGGTGGGAATGCAAACTGGTGCAGCCACTCTGGAAAACAGCATGGAGGTTCCTCAAAAAATTAAAAAATAGATCCATCCTACAACCCAGCAATTGCACTACTAGGTATTTATCCCAGGGATACAGGTATGCTATTTGGAAGGGACACACGCACCCCAATGTTTATAGCAGTACTATCAACAATAGTCAAAGTATGGAAAGAGCCCAAATGCCCATCAACTGATGAATGGATAAAGAAGATGTGGTATATACAATGGAGTATTACTCGGCAATCAAAAAGAATGAAATCTTGCCATATGCAACAACACAGATGGAACTAGAGGGTATTATGTTAAGCAAAATTAGTCATAAAAGACAAATATCATGTGTCTTCACTCGTATGAAGAATTTAAGATACAATACAGATAAACATAAGAGAAGGGAAGCAAAATTAGCATAAAAACAGGGAGGGGGACAAAACATAACAGACTCAAATATAGAGAACAAACTTAGGAGTTTGTTCTCTTAGGAGGGGTTGTGGGTGGAGGGATGGGCTAAATGGGCAAAGGGCATTAAGGAAGACACTTGTTGGGAAGAGCACTGGGTGTTATATGTAGGGGATGAATCACTGAATTCTGCTCCTGAAATCATTATTGACTATGTGCTAACTTGGATATAAATTTTAAAAAAGATAATTTAAATAAATAAATAAACAAATAAATAAAAAGTAGTATATCACAGAATGTACTAGTATTCAGCAATTATGAATAAGCTAGACCAAGGCATAAAGATAAAATTTATAAGTCACTATTCAATGAAAAAGCAAGTTGTAGGATATATACATTTTTAAATAAACGTATCATTAATGATAAATTTAATAACATACAAAGCAATATATGTTGTTTATGGATATATAAAGTATGAGTATTACATACTAATTTAGGATAGTAATTACCACTGGGAAGGAAAGAAGGGAATAAGATTGGGGAAGGTTAACATCCTTCGATTATATGTTTTTTTTTTCCCTTAGGCTCAACGGTAGCACATGGGTATTTATTATGCTATTTTCTATATTTCTATATGCTTGAAATTTAAGAAACTAATAAAATCAAGATACTGATAAATTACAAATTTCAAAAAAATGTCTTCTTTGGGGAATAAAAAGTCTCTTAGGGTCTTTTGCCCATTACTTTAATCAGATTATTACTATTTTACCCTTGAGTTGTATGAATTCTTTACGTATTTCAGAAATTAACCCCTTGTCTGATGTATGGTTTGTAAATACTTGCCTTTTCTGTGTTTATATTTCTTTTGCTGAGCAGCATTTTAGTTTGTCATAGTCCGACTTATTTTATTTCTACTTGCTTTACCTGTGCTGTTGGTGTCATTACCAAATAATCGTTGCCAACAACAACGTCAAAGAGCTTTCCTCCCATATTTTCTTGTAGGAGTTTTATGGTTCCAGGTCTTACACTTAAGTCCTTAATCCATTTCAGGTAAAGCTTTGTGAGTGGTATAAGACTAGGGTCTAGTTTTATTCTTTTGCATGTGGATATGCACTTTCCCCACACCATTTCTTGAGTAGACTATCCTTTCCTTGTTGGGATCCTTGTTACCAGTATATTCATGGGTTTATTTCTGGACTCTGTATTCTGTTCCTTTTATCTATATGTCTGTTTTTATGCTGGGTTCATGAAGTTTTGACTGTTATAGCTTTGTAATACAGTTTGAAATCAGAAAATGTGATGCCCCAGCTTCGCGCTTCTTTCTCAACATGACTTGGCTAACAGGTATTTTGCGGTTCCATACTGATTTTAGGCTTATTTTTGCTACTTCTACAAATATGCCATTGGTATTTTTATAAGTATTATATTGAATCTGTGGATTTGGAGGGGGGATATGTACATTTTGTTAATATGAATGCTCCTAATCCAAACATGGGATACCTTTCCATTTACTTGAGTCTTCTTCAATTCCTCTGATTAAAGTCTTACAGTCTTCAGTGTATAGGTCTTTCATCTCCTCTGCCTGAATCATGCTATCCTCCTTCTCCCACCTAACTGGCTTTTTCTCATGATTGCCATCTTTGTAAGAGAAAATATCATTTCTTTCAGGAAGAGCTTTCTGTTCACCTATGTGAATGCTGGTTTCCTCTGATGGTCTGTCTTCAAGAGCACCGTTTTTAAATTTTTGTTCGTTTGTGTGTGTCCTAAAGCCTAACACGACCTGAAGTTACATGTCCATTGGTCTGGTTACACCACTGAGGCTCATTTCCCTCACTAAACTACAAACACCAGGAGTATAACACCCATCCCTGTTTGGGTCAACATAAGAAACAGTATACCTAATACAGTGTTGTAGATTTAAAAACTATTTGTCCAATATTCAGTAAATATTGTTGAATAAATGAATGAACGAATGAATGAATGAAGATTGACTGGAATCTGCCCAGTACTCAGAATGTTCTAGAATATCTGGACTACACTAGACTTAAGGAGATTTGTATTATATTGGCTCCCCACAAAATCTTGAGCCTTTATTAAATGAAAATTTAGGATGTTCTACTGCTCTATATGAAATGAGGGACATAGGAGTCCCATGAAACTATAATTGGTAAGAGTGCGATTAATTAATTTACTGGGAGCCTCTCTCTAAGAGCTCTTTGATGATATCTCTTTCTGTTCTTCATAATAGGAATAGTGGTATTTCTCTGACCCTCTCACTATCTTCTTATTTACATGCAGTGTGAATTATGAAACTAAATCATACTTCTCTCTCACATACATTAGAGCTTAAATCTTCACACATGTGTAATAAGAGAATAGGAACTCACGTAGAAAAAAGTACATTGGCTTATTTCTTATCTTTTTTTAAAAAATCTTCGACTCTGTTTTTTGTTTTGCCTTTACTATCTTTTCAACTTATACTTCATAGCATTTTTATTTATGGTGTTCAAAAAACACCAGATAATTTCAGAAGAAAATATATATGACTGCTGTCACATGTAAAGGAACATACACTCAAACTATCATCTCTGTGTCCACAAAAACATATCTTTCTTATTAAAATTGTATGTTGAGAGTTACTGCATAATGGTGAATCTAAACCCATGTGAATGGAGGCAGGAACGCAGCAGAAGTAGAGAGACCACAAAGAACTCTGGTGTTTCATTCAGAGGAAAGGTGACTTCTGTTGGGACCACTGAGGGGAGGGAGAGGGTGCTCACACTCACTGGTGACTCCAAGACGTTGTTGAGAAAGAAGCGATGAGCATTGACGACATCTTAGATCTGAGAGAAAAGCAGACATCAACTATTCTTAACACTTGACAAACACCAAAAATAATTACTCTTGACTAATTTAGTGACTAAGCGATTCCCTCTGCCCAAATTAGACATACTAGATTTGAAGAGAGAATGAATTATAGAGGGGTGCCTGGGTGGATCAGTAGGATAAGAGTCCGACTTCGCCTCAGGTCCTGATCATGTGGTTCATGAGTTCGAGCCCCGCATTAGGCTCTGTGCTGACAGCTCAGAGCCTTGACAGCTCAGAGCGTGGAGCCTGCTTTGAATTCTGTATCTTCCTCAATCTCTGCTCCTCTCCCACTCATGCTCACTCTCTCTCACTCTCTCAAAATAAAAAAGAAAACATTAAAGGATTTTTTTATTTTAAAAAAGAATGAATCATACACATAAAGATACATATTTAGCATTAGACTACATCTCTTTTGAGATTTGAGAAGGAAGAAGAGACTTGAGTCACCAGTACTTTCAAATGTCCAAGATTCAATCCCCATCTCAGTCTTTTCCTTATAAAACTTTTCCTTCTCATTGGCCAAAGGAAGTTAGCATCATCTTTATATTTATTCTTAGAGGACTCTGACCATCACACCTTATTTTTCTTCCTCAAGATTGAATGAAAAGTGAGCTTTAGGCTCCTCATTGCCTCCTTTTTGTTCACAGTATATAGCTTTACTCTTAATTTAAATTGCATGATTATTTGCCATTCATTTATGTGTGATAAACATTCCTTATGCACCTATTACATGCCATGGTCCATACGTAATATCAAAGTCCAGAACCTCAGAGCTATCACAAGAGAAATTTTGTGATCTTCAGTGATAGGTAAACTACTAAGATATATACACTGGAAAAAAAAATTCTGTTTCCTTAGAAACATATTTATCATGAAAGATAAATGATACTTTTTAATTTTTTTTTTTTACTTTTAGAGACAAAGAGAGAGAGAGAATTAGCAGGCGAGAGGGTGAGTGAGAAAATATCTTAAGCAGGCTCCAAATTCAACACAGAGTATGATTAGTAGGGCTCAATCCCATGACCTGGGATCATGACCTGAGCTAAAATCAAAAGTCCGATGATCAGCCAACAGAGCTACTAAGGTGCCCCAAGAGATATAATTATTTGATTTTTTTCAATGCAGAGTTTTATAATCACCTCATAACAATAACAAGAAATTGGAAAAAATACATATACACTGTTTCCCAACACAGGATTTAGTTTTTTGCAACTGGAGTGAAGGAGTAAAATTCTGGTAAAATAACAGAGTATGCCAAACTACAGCTCTTGTTAATAAAGAATTTTTCATCTGTCCCTTCTATGGACCACTGGCTACAGTTCAGCCTTTAAGCTAATATACGCTAAGAACTTGCCCCTGCCCACCCAGACTTCAGGCAGTCATCACTGGGACCTCTGGGGAAAGAGTAGACGGATGACTTTGTTCCGAATCTGTTTGGTCTTTACTCCATAGACAATAGGATTGAGTGCAGGAGGGATGACAACATAGAGGTTGGCAAAGATGATGTGAAAGGTACGAGGGACATTACGCCCAAAGCGATGGGCAAGAATGGAGAAGAATGCTGGTATATAGAACATGAGGATGACACAGACATGGGACCCACACGTGCCAAGGGCCTTGTGGCGGGCATCCTGGGAGGGAAGGTGGAAGACGGCACAGAGGATGAGGATGTAGGAGGCAGCAATTAGGATGACATCTGAAATCACCGTCATGATGGGGACACAAAAGCCATACCAGATGTTGATGGAGATGTCGGCACAGGCGAGCCGGGCAACACCTATGTGCTCACAGTATGTGTGTGGTATGATGTGTGTCCTGCAAAACGGTAGACGATTTGCAAGGAAAACGCATGGAACTATAACACAGAAACTTCTGAAGGAGATCACCACAATAATTTTGACAATGGTCTTGGGAGTCAAAATAGTGGTGTATCTCAGGGGAGAGCAGATGGCCACGTAGCGGTCAAATGCCATGGCCAGGAATATAGCCGAGTCCAGCACAAAGCTGTAGTGCAGAAAGAACAACTGAGTCAGACAACCAGGAAAACTGATTTTCTGGGGACCAAGCCAGAAGATGGTAAGGGTCTTGGGGACACAAGTGGTAGACAGTATCAGATCTGTCATGGCCAGCATGGAAAGGAAAAAGAACATGGGCGCATGAAGACTATGCTCCACAGCAATGAGGTAGAGAAGGAGACTGTTGCCCACAGTGGCTGCAAGATAGACAAAGCAGAAGGGGAGGCTGATCCAGACGTGGTACTGCTCGAGGCCGGGGATGCCCAGAAGGGTGAAGTCACCTGTGTCGTCACTACTCAGGTTGTACATGGCTGGTGTGGTCCGATGAATAGATTCTGTACCTGAAAAGCAAATTGTGTGTAATGAACCTGAGAAAATTGTATGGTAATTCTTCCTCCTTCTTTCTATCTGTCAAGAAAGAACCTCCTATTACTTGCAAGACCAATGCTTAGGTCTGTAAGAAAATTTCCCCAGACATGATAGTCCTCAATCACTCTGGAACCTTCTTCCTACTGTGTAAAATATTATGGCCATGTTAATAAGTGAATATTTCCTGGGTAGTGTAATTTCTTGCTATAGATGTGAGTATAGAGAAAAAACAATCAAACCACATGCAGAGAAAGAAACTAAGAAAAGTGGGGCACAATGGGAAAATAAGGTGAGAATTAATAATAACAGACTCGTACTAGCAGCCAGGCTTTACAAAGTGTCATCTTAGTCACAAAAATCTTCTGTTCTATCCAGCTCATTATCTTATTATTTTTTGTTATACAATCTAAAACTCTGAGAGATGATCTTATCCAAGATCTCGTCTCTGGTAACCCGCAGAGCTAGCATCATTACAGTCCTCAGTTATATACTCCTTTACTCTGTGATGATACACAGTAGGATGCCAAGGACTGAGAAGAGGCTTGGTTGTAGAGATGACAGTACGGGAAAGCTGAACACCCAAACTGCAGTGTGTCCCGCACTAACCCAACACCGATTGCACTTACTCTCCTGATAGCCCTTAGAATACAGCACCTGGCATTTGCAGACCAGAATGTTCCTGAGACTGATGTTTGGTGCCTCACCGTGGAGAACAATATGGAAATGGATATACAGCTTAGCCTCCGGCACCGTTTTGGGATTTCCTGAGTAAATTGGTTCATGTGTGTTTTTTTGTCCTTAAATATGTACTTATATTATGACATTTTAAGACAATATTTTAAGAGATTAACTTATATGTAAGAATGTTGTAGTTGACCTTTGTCACTTTAGCCCATCTATCATCATTGTTTCCTAGTATAAGAATAAAGAATCTTTATAACGTTTTGAAGGACATAAACTATCCACAATAGCAGTATGATATAAGCAGTGTTATTTGTTTATTTATTTATTTACTTATTTATTTACTTACTTAATTACTTATGAGAGAGAGAGAGAGCTCAAGCAGGGGAGAGAGGTAGGGGAAGAAAGAGAGAATTTTAAGCAGGCTCCAAGCTCAGTGTGGAGCCAATGCAGGGTTCGATCCCATGACCTTGGGATCATGACCCAAGTTGAAACCAAGAGTCAGACACTTAAGTGAATGAGCCACCCAGGCACCCCTAGGTAGCATTATTATACCCTTTTTATAGAGACTAACATAGATGATAAATGGTTTCTTTGAGTAAGACCAAAATCCAGATATCTCAGACTTCAAACTGTGTGTTTTAAACTATTCTATCATACTTATTCCCCAAACTATACATATGTGGTTAAAAAAAAGAAAAGGAAAACAAAACAAAAAACAAATTAAAAAAAAAACAACCAAAAACAAAAATCCTTGAACACATATATTCAAAGAGAGCGATTGAGGGACCTCTAGTGGAAGAAATATAGAATTGCTACATTCACAATCCTGGGTCAAGACAAAAGCAAGCAAGCAACTTCTAGAACCAAACTACTATTTTTGGAAACCTTCACAATACTACGCAAGTCTCAAGTTCTTGACATGAAATCACTTCCATTATCATCTTAAAACCCTATGAGATAGGTAATAATGTTCCCTACAATTTGAAGGTGCAGACACTGCAGCAGGAAGTTAAGTAACCTGCCAAAGGCCAAATGACAAGCAAATGTTAGAGCTCTGAGTAAAACACAGGACATCTTTTCATAGACGCTTTGGCATAAAGGAAATTTTCTATAGAGTATATGGCAAATAGCATGTAAATATATCTGTATAGCAGAGATAGAAAAGTAGGTCACATAAAGAAAACACAGACCAATACCATACGATCTCCCAGACAAATGCTGTGTGTGCAATCTAAAACAACCAACACAACAACATGAAAGCTTGGAACTCGTAGACACACAGAACAGATTGTTGTGAAGAGACAGGGGAGGTAAGTGAAATGAGTAAAGGTGGTCAAATGTACAAATTTTCCAGTTCTTAATGAGATGAGGAATTGGGGTGGAATGACAGCATGGCGACTCTGGTTAATAACACTGTATTGTAGATTTGAAACTTGCTAAGAGAGTACATTGTCATTCTTCCCATCCCAAGTTAAAAATTCACATTCGTGCAGTGATGGATTTCGACTTGACAAGTTATGGTGATCATTTTGCAGCAAGTTTTACATCATTGTCACTCACCTACCTCAACCTTTGCCCCAAAGTTAACATCACTCGGATGCTGTATGTTATTGCTAAAATTGAGGACTTGATTCCAGGGTGGGCTCCTGAAGCACTGTAAGTTAGAGTTGACATGCCTCATATCACACTTGTAGACATGCTACTTGCATCTGCTCACGTATGTGGTTTAGTGATAACCAATTTGGTCTTCAACAACCTTGAGCCGTCCAGGGCATTTTCCTTTTCGCTGCTTTTCATTCAGTATCCCCAGGTCTCTGAATTTCTCTTTTCTAGGTTAAATTCTGATTCATCATATCAAGCCCTCTCTTACAAATATTTTGCGTGCCCTTTCTCACTGAACTTCCATCACCTAAAAACGCAAAACTCAGCTCTTAGATTCACCGACCTGATAAGCACTCTAGGACATGAAGGTAAGATGCTTCTTGACCAGGTATATTTGCATGCCCATAAATTCATCATAACCGATATTCAACTTCACCCCCAACACTGCCCGATGACCCAACAACGTGATCTTGTTCAGCTCAATCTCCCTGGATGATTTTTTTCCCTACTTTTCTCCAAGCACATCCACCAACTCCACTTCTCTCTTTCTTAAGGGAAAATCTTTTATTTTACTTCACAGAGAAATTTGAAACCATTAGTTATGAAATTGTGGAAGACAGTCCTCACATCTACATATATTTATCACACACACACACACACACACACACACATACACACTTTTTCTTCTTCTTTAATTGGAAAAATATCCCTTTCATATCTGACCCAAAATGAACCCATATCTCTCTCATATCTTCCCAATCTTCATTATCATTCATTCTTTTCTTGCTTCTGAGTTCAACCCAACCTTTAAAAATTCTACTTCTTCAACGTCTAAACAACTGAAGTGTGCTCAGATGTTTTCTAGTCTGCATTCCACAGGAACACTTCTATTCTCTCATTCATAGCCAGATATATACTCCTCTCCACCACTTACATTCTCCTCATGCCTTGTTTACCCTTTATCCCGTATCAATCTCCGTTCTGTCCTCACCTTTCCACTCGAGTGGCTTTTACTGAGATCACCTGTGAAGTCCACGTCCCAAACGGTGTCCTTCCCGGACTTCTCAGGAGCCTTTGACACTATTCACTATGCCCTCGACTTCAGAGAACGTCGCATCTCCGACTCAGTGAAGGTGCACAGCGGTGACTTCTCGCTGCCCGCACTGCTCTCTGCCCAGACTCACATGGTCTCCAGGTCTCACCCAGCTCAGCGTCCTCTCTGAGTCATGAGTTCACAGGGACATGCCGAGGAGGTGGAAGTAGGACCCCTCCCCCTCTCCTTAACTCAGGGCAGCACGAGGTCTCTGAGCCACAGGCTGGAGTCCTGGCGCCTCTCCTGTGTGCTGCCCAATGCACTGTATCACCATGTCTTGGGCCCCTATCTGTGATCAGGAAACCAATGCACAGAAAAGCTAAGGTCACATACAGCTGGGACACGGAACAAGGTCTCCTGGATCCCGCTCCAACACTGTTTCCTCTCCCAGAAGCCTTGCCATGTTCCTCACTTGACAGCAATTTCCTTCTGGGCAGGAGAGGCTGCCTCTGCCACTCGCACAGACTCTCCAACTCATCTGGTCCTGGGTCTCACGCCCACGCTGAGGTGTCCTCGGTCTGACTCCATTAACACACGGGCACCTTCGAAGTGGCAGGGGTCACTGGGGGCACACAGACCTGCATGCACCCACTGCAGACTGACACCCATCTCCCTCCATCGATGCCTCCGTCCCATGGGCTCCAGGCCAAAGCCCCTGTCCTCCCTCGTCCTTCACTGTTGATCATTCTCAGAGAGTCTCCCTGTCTTCAGGGTGACTCACATGCTGTGTCCTGCCCAAAGGGCTTGAGGGACAAGTGTTCCCTCCAGAGAAGAGCAGAACAAAAACTTATTCAATGTGGCCGGCAGCAGTAAGACAAAGAGAAGGCAGAAGGGAAGAGTTCCAGAACCAAACTCTGGCAACATGCCTTCAGTCCCGGCTTTGTAAAAGGATTTGGGTTGAATCAACTGAGCTCTTTGAACCTCCATTTAATCAGGATTTGAGATTCCCATCCTGATGGGAGAGGAGAAAAGGGTGAGAAGAAACCCGGAACAATGGTCCGTTTTTCTAGTTCTGGGTATTCCCAGGTCGGCACGGCGGTTCAGATCTAGAGAGCTCTCCGAGGCCATGTTATCTAGGTTCAGTACTCGCGCTTCCACATACGAGCTGTTGAGATACTCAACTTCTCTATGCCTTTATCTCTTTTACAAAAACTAGGGATAAGAATAAAGGTGGCTATTTACTAGGAATCTTTTAAGGGTAAATAAATAACATATAAAGTAGTTCTGCCTTGGAGTGCCTGGGTGGCTCGGTCGGTTGGGTGTCCAACTTAGGCTCAGGTTATGATCTCAAGGTCTGTGAGTTCAAGCTCTGTGTCGGGCTCTGTGCTGACGGCTCAGAGCCTGGAGCCTGCTTCGGATTCTGTGTCTCCCTCTCTCTTCCCTTCCCCTGCTCATGCTCTGTCTCTATGTCTCTCAAAAATAAATAAATGTTAAAAAAAAAAAAGTAGTTCTGCCTGGAGGACAGTGAATCCCCATAACATGTGAAATAGCATGGACATTAATTATTTGCAGGGCTTCTATTATTCCCTGACCACCTCCCACTGAGTTCCTTTCCAGTGGAATCATAGCTCTCAATTTTATAGTCGGACCAACCACTCTTTATATTATCTTAAAAGAAAATGAACAAACCCAAAATGTGAGTTGGAGACTCAAATAAGTGTACTTGAAAGCAGCATGATCCTATGTAGGGAAAAAATAATGGCTGAAAGACAGCTTAAAATACCAGATTAGACAGCATCAACCAAAGAAGGAACGTGCTTTCACGATGGAGCCGAGAAAAGAAAGTTGAAAACAAGACCGCGCCCAGATAAAATGAGGACTATGGTGTGGCTGTCCTCTAACCCCTGCTCCTGGCCCCCCACCTGCACCCTCCACATTTTTCTGACCCAAGGGTGAGAAGGGGGTGGTGATATCTCACCCTGGTTCTGAAAATTAACGGCCACGATGGCCTCTGCCACACGCTCTCCCTTGCACCCCAAAGTCGTTCTCTGAAAAAGAGTCTCATCGACTTCTTTCCATCGGGACAAAGAGGCTGTTCAGACCATCCCATGAGGACTGGCATCTTAGCAGGACCTTCAGTGCCTGGCTCACTAGAGGATAAATCCAGGCAGGGCATAGGGAGGAGACCTTTGCAGGAGCCCCCAGACCCTGCCTAGGCTGTGCCTGATCTTGGCTGGAGAATTCCTGCTGCGGAGGGGTCAGGGGCTCTCACCTCTCTGCTGGGGAGGTGGGATTAGAGATGAGGAAGGGCGTCCAGCCTCCGAGAACCCAGTGCTGCTTCAGTCCCTGCTGCCCTGCTGGCCCATTCAGGAGTCGGTGCCTTGGGGACCTGGGACCCTCCACAGGTGCTCCCAGGGCAAGCTGGGGGAGAGCAGGGATGGGTGGGGAGGATTATGGGTCTCTTCTCGGGGCCCTCAGGGGGACATGGACCCTGTGTCCCTGGTGGGGGATTGAGAACCTGCTAGTCACAGCTGTGCACTGCTAATGAGGAATTAGCAGCGGTCTGCAGTCTTGTCTGCTGACTTTCCTGGTCCCAGGTTTCCATGCCTGACGTGCTCAGGACCCAGGAGAGGAAGTGACCCAGCAGGGGGGTCTCTGCAGAACCATTGGACGGGGCACGGCAAACTCAGAGGGAGACGTGCCTCACCTTACACAAATAACACATGCACGTGCCACCTAGAGAGGGACAGTCATCATCACTTGGCATCGTTTCTGCCCCCCCAGCCCTATAAACAGGCAAGCAGTGTGGTGAGAAGAGCCTGGGCTATTGAGTCGTGCAGACTGGGAGTGAATAAGGCTCCACTACCACACAGTCTGCAGCAAGTTACTTAAATATTCTGACCCCAATATTTTCCTTTGTACAATGAGGATTCCCGGATCTTCCCAAAGGGGTGATGTGGAGCTGGAGGAGTGTGGAGCCCCTGCAGGCGCCGGAGCTGAGGAGAGTGGACGGACTCCACATTCCTCACGGCCGGGCTTGCAGAGGCTGCTGAGGAACACTGGCCTTGGGACACGCCTGCTGGGCCCACATGGGGTCCTGCGGACCCTCCTGGTAGTCATCCTGCCTCTCACAACCTCGCCCCTCCCTCAAAAATGCCCTCCCTTCCACGGGGCAGGGCCTGAGAGGATGTGGTAATGACAGATCTTTCACAGTATTTCCTCTACAGTGTGGATTTGTTTGTAGACCGAGTGCGAATGGATTGCTTTCTGTTTACACTGTCACAGAACAAACCCACAGAATATCAAAAAAATTCTGATACCATTGTAAAAGTGTGTTTTAATATTCTAGAACAGTCCAGTCACCTCCTCTCATGTCCAACCTTTCGCTTGTGGAGTGAGTGTGGATACATTGTAACAGGAACCGTGAAAGCAGTTGTTGATATAAGGGGGAGACCATCAACAGCAAGCCCACTCTGCAAACATGAGGATTTATTCCCAAGAGTCCTAAGTGAGGAATCCACCCAGCCCTTGTGTTTGTGGGGTACCAGGGGGTACCTGGCCTAGGCTGGCCATGTTACAAGGACAGCGCACCACCACATGTGTAGGAACTAGGTCATGTTACAGAAGCCAACTCACAGAGCAAATAAAGCTTAAAGTATTTTTCATCGCCACATAATGAATGCACAGATATTACTACCAAAATAATTATTTTCTTATATATGTGATTTGAACATAGCAGTGACTTGAAGGAAGAGTTATTCTTTCTAAAGTTGCCAACAATCCCAACTAACTCTGAACTGATATAAAACTATGAAGGATACAAATACCAAGAAAGGTTTTAAGTTTGGTGTGGAAGCATGTTCTGATGCAACAGGGATAGGAAGGGATAAACACTGCAGTGCTAACGAGATTGTAAAAAGCTTACATCAGAAGTCTCCTTAAGAAAAACAAGCCAGCTAAACAGAATAATGAGGTTAGCCCTGTGGTAAGAATGGGAAATTATAAAAATGTGTTAACTCCAGATCACTGTTTATCATGTGAAGCTGATAAAAACCAGAAGAACTGCCTGATGTAGAGTGATTGTTTTTCATGGGAAAAGTTCTACTGAGATGTTTAACTATGGGATGAACTTTTAGCCTTTGTGCAAAATATTTTGGTCTGATCTCTTAATGATGGAAAGGGGAAGCCAGATTTTCTTGTTTAATTATCTTTGGAATTCTTAATATGCTTACTACTTTTATGTCACATAGTTTTCAACCGTGGATGAGTTTTTGAGTTAAATTTGGAATTTGAACTTTGGAAGACCAGAATTTCTACAGAATGTGCAAAAATTTATCACTATTTATTACTAATGTAATAGAGCCTGTTGGATTTTATTTCCCCTCAAACAAAATCCACACAGTAGGAAACTGAAGGCCCCAGACTGTTGCTTTCATTGAAAGATCCTCTGAGTTTAGTGTAAATGCATAAGATAAGTTGTTGGAAGTGGCTGATAATGAATCATTGAAAACAAATATTGAGACTATCCAGTATTTAAACTAAAAATTCAAAATAATGTTCTCAAAATGATGAACTTTCTCTAAAACCATTTCTTCTGGTCTCGTTAATAGAACTTTTGGTGACAGGCTTCCCCACGAGCATCAGAAAAGCAAAACGTAAGCACACACAAAACACAAAAAAGCTTTAAGCATAAATTCCTGCCTCCATGTAGCATTGCCGCCCAGCCACTGTGTGTTAGATAAATTAACAAGATGCAATCTGCATCGATACATTAAAAATGTTAACTGCGATACGCAGAGCACGGCACTGCTTCTAAAGTGTTATATAGGCCTTACATCCCAGGCTTTCACTATCTCACTGTTAACTTCTTGTTTACCTGTACTGGCAGAATTGCAAAATTTCATAATGTGATATATGTTCTCTTATGTTATACACCAATATACACACTTCCAAGGAACTGTGCAATTTCTGACAGTCTTTTGTTTCCTGGGTTTATTCTGGTTATACTTATTACATTTTATACCTTTTGAATACAATAATAGACACGAGATTTCTGTGTTCTACCATTATTTACAATTTTTATTTTTCTAGGAATTTATTTTATTTTACAAAAGCCTTAAATTTTTACAACAGTGATAAATTTTTAAAAACCTGATCCTTCCTCTGAAAGGATGGGAAGAGTTTTTCTAGAAGCCTCTTTCTCTTTTTATATTGTATGTGGATACAAGTATATCCACCTTGGTGATTCAATGGGTGTTTTTCAGCAGAAGAAAATTGTTTTGTGGATCCCACAGTCACTCTTGGGTGTGGCTTCTCTAGCTTATGCTTGGAAAGAAAACAGTATGAAGCCAACCGGAATAAACAGCTATATCACATTCTGAATTTGACACTACCAGAAGTAAAGCTCATATTTATTTATCAATTTGTCTGACTCCTATGCCTGCCTCAATTACTTTCCAAGAGGGCCTAAAGAATGTGGCATAAATTGTTAACTTTCAAAGGCCAGCAAGAGCACCGAGCTGAGATAGTTCACTTACCTCATCTCCTGATATTCCAACCAGCTTCGTACATCCATTGAAGACTAGGTTATGAGTCCCCGCTATTTCTCACTGCTCAACCCCTATGACCCCTGTGAGCAATGCCAACATCACTAGAATGATTCCTCTATCAAAGTAACTTGTAGGTTTTTGGAAAACGTGGTTTCCCACCTAGACTCAGGCAATTCCCTCTGGCTGGCAGGTCCTAATTCCCTTATTCATGAGGCTCGAATTTGTGTTCTTCTAGACCTTCGCAGAAATGAACTTTGCCAGGAAGCTTTCCTTAACTCCAAGGAGTGGTTAAGTATGCTTCTTTTGTGTTGCCCTAACAACCTATACCACTCACTGCGACACATATAGCCACTGAGTGAAGCATCTGTAGAGGTGATCTATTCCTTTCAGCAACCTAGCAGCTTTCTGATTGTAAGCAGTGGTGGGTAATACTCGCTAGGTATCAGTGCTGACAGTTTGTACACATTTTGTTTCCAACCATATGTACTTTGTGAATGTTACTGGACTGAAATTATGACAGAAAAAAATCACTGTATATTTATTTTATATCATTTTATTTTTGAAGAATCTCCAATTATTTTTATTATTCATTAGGAGGAATAGAAACATATCAGCTGTTAAACAGCAGGTATATATATTTCATGTCAAATTTTAAAATTTAGCATTCCATGCAGATTTAGCTGGGTGACATAGTTAATAATACATCATTGTTGACTAATTCTATAAATAACCATAATTAACATCGGTATGAAATTATGTTAAACAACAGATTGACTCCTATAGATATACATTTATACCTACTTAAAGGATTATGAAATTCAATGGACATTTGGATTTCTATGTATTTTTTATAAACATAAAATAAGTTGTAAGATAAACTTGTAGTTGAACATCGTATTTAGTAGTATTTTATTTTATCTTATTATTAATTGAGTGTTTGATTGTCAAATTTTATTTATTTATTAATCTATTTATTTATTTATTTAAAAGAGGATCTCTTTTGCACTGCTGGTAGAAATGCAAACTGGTGCAGCCACTCTGGAACACAGTTTGGAGTTTCCTCAAAAATTAAAAATAGAACTACCCTATGACTCAGCAATTGCTCTGCTGGGTATTTACCCAAGGGATACAGGTGCCCTGTTTCAAAGCGGCACATGCACCCCAATGTTTATAGCAACATTAACGACAATAGCCAAAGTATGGAAAGAGCCCAAATGTTCTTTGATAGATAAATAAATAAAGAAGATTGGCATATATATATATATGTATATATATATATACAATATACAATGGAGTATGATATATATATGTGTGTGTATATATGTGTGTATATATATATATATATATATATGCCAATATATATACAATGGAGTATTACTTGGCAATCAAAAAGAATGAAATCTTGCCATTTGCAACTCTGTGGATGGAACTAGAGGGTCTTATTGCTAAGCGAACTTAGCCAGTCAGTGAAAGACAAATATCATATGACTTCACTCATATAAGGAATTTAAGATACAAAATAGATGAACACAAGAGAAAGGAAAGAAAAATAATATAAAAACAGGGAGGGGGACAAAACATAAGAGACTCTTAAATACAGAGAACAAACTGAGGTTAGCTGCAAGGGTTGTGGGTGGGCTAAATGGGTAAAGGACATAGGGAGGACACTTATTGGGATGAGCACTGGGTGTTATATGTAGGGAATAAATATGTGGAATCTACACCTGAAATCATTATAGCACTGTATGCTAACTAGCTTGGATGTAAATTAAAAAATAAAGTACAATAAATGAAAACAAATAGAATCAGGTGTTTTTCTATCTTACTACCTTAATGTCCCCTATACGATGATGTCAGCTTTTCCACAGCATATTGGAACATCCTTCTGTAGCCTTGGTAGCAAACAAAAGTAGGACCTTATCTCGGATCTGCTTGGTCTTCACTCCATAGACAATGGGGTTGAGTGCAGGGGGAATAACAATGTACAGGTTGGCAAACAGGATGTGGAACGTGCGGGAGACATTGTGTCCAAAGCGATGGGCAAGGATGGAGAAAAAGGCAGGCGTATAAAACATGAGGATGACACAGACATGGGAACCACACGTGCCAAGGGCCTTGTGGCGGGCATCCCGGGAGGGGAGGCGGAAGACGGCACAGAGGATGAGGATGTAGGAGACGGCAATGAGAATCACATCCGAGATGACCGTCATGATGGGGACACAAAAGCCATACCAGATGTTGATGGAGATGTCGGCACAGGCGAGCCGGGCAACACCTATGTGCTCACAGTATGTGTGTGGTATGATGTGTGTCCCGCAGAAAGGAAGGCGAGTGAGCAAGAATACAACAGGCAGGATAATGCAGAAGCTTCGAAAAGAGATGCCCACTGCAATCTTGATGATGGTCTTGGGGGTCAGGATAATGGTGTACCTCAGAGGGGAGCAGATGGCCACGTAGCGGTCAAATGCCATGGCCATCAAGATGGCCGAATCCAGGACAAAGCTATAGTGGAGGAAGAACATTTGTGTCAGACACCCCGGAAATGTGATTTCTCGAGCCCCGAGCCAAAAGATGCTGAGTGTCCTGGGAACACCGGCTGTGGACAGGACGAGGTCAGTCGTGGCCAGCATGGAGAGAAAGAAAAACATGGGTTCGTGAAGGCTACGCTCCACCACGATGAGGTAGAGAAGGATGCAGTTTCCCACAAGGGCCACAATGTAGATGATACAGAAGGGAATCCCAATCCACACATGGCATTGCTCCAGGCCTGGGATTCCCACCAGAATGAAGGGTCCTGGGTTGTAATTGCTCAGGTTGAAAGTGACCATGGTCGAACACGGTGACACAGGCCCAGGTCCTGAGAATAGAGGGTAGTAGAGAGTAGTTAGGGTCATGTGAGTCACTCTTACTTCCAACCACTCATCACTATTGTTTCCTAAAGATAAGGATAGGTGGGAGTGGTATGGGCTAAATGCATGATGGGTATTAAGGAAGGTACTTTTTATGATGAGCACTGGGTGTTGTATATATTGATGAATCACTAAATTCTACTCTTGAAATCAATACCTTGCTGTATCTTATTAACTAATATTTAAGTAAATATGAAAAAAAAGTTATATATAGCTGAGCCTCATGCGCCCTTCTTCCTCTAAAAACAAACAAAACATCATTTTTAAGCATCCTATACATTATACAGCTGTATACTATCCTGATACTTTGTCCTTTAGAACACCACTGGTCAAGATTTCTGTCCAAATGATTGTTTCCTTGTGAATGCATACTGTTAGACAAATAGACCCACAGACACTTTCCTCAGATACAAACACACACTAACACTCACCATCAAACCTACTCTGATCTACAAACGTAAACCCTCTCCAACGGTCTATCTGCTTCACAAATACATGCTTATACTATGAACACATGGGCAAACACACTATACTCACACAGGCCTCATGCACACGCCATTCCCACACATGCACACACAAAAGTCTTAATAAAGTATTTTGTGACTGGATTTTGGTCCTGCCACTTGCTTTGGAAATTCCCAGAATACTTACTTAGGGAATTGCTCTTCTAAAAGCTTGGTGCCTATACCTCCTTCCTCGCTGGCAATGTAGTGCATGCAAAGTTATTTACAATCTACACATAACCAACCATACAGCAAGGCCAAGCACTCAGGAGCAGCACTAGGAGAGGAAGATAGAGATGTTCCTACACCTCTGGTTCCTGGACTGACAAGGCCAAGCTCACATAACCTCATGCCAAGCCCCACATTTTAACTCATTCTTAGGCCCAGCTCATCAGACTCCCGACTGCCAGACTAACACTTATTTTCTCCACTCTTCTCCTTTTGGCAAAAAAGAAACAGAATGCTCACTTCTGTTCCTTCTGAGCTTCCCTTATCCATACATAAAAACACTTTCCTTGGAGCAGCAGAAACTCTCCTCTATAACGACTCCATTATATTAGATTCTGGGCTCTGGGAACACAGGCAGTGTTCAGAAAGTGGCCACAGTCCAGCCCCCTTCTGCTGAATATTTTCCTGCTCTCCACCTGAGTGACCTTTATTTGATTCTTATTCTTTTCTCTTTTTTCTCCAGTTTACTTATTTATCTTGAGAGAGATAGAGACAGCATGAGTAGAGGAGGGGCAGAGAGAGAGACACACACACAGAATTCGAAGCAGGTTCCAGGCTCTGAGCTGTCAGCAAAGAGCCCAATGTGAGTCTTGAACCCTCCAACCCATGATATCGTGACCTGAGCGGAAACCTAGAGCTGGACACTCAACCAACTGAGGCACCCATGCATCCCAGCTTCATCTGGTTCTTATGCATGGAAGGCACCTAGGACCCACCTGTCACCAACAGGAGAGATCTGATAAGGTTATTCAGCCTCATGTAAAAATCCCCATCCGTGTGCTGCTCACGTCCTAGAACAACACCCGGCATCAGGTCCCTGAAAACAGCACTTGGAATCTCTGCTCCCCCAGCTCCTGGGACATGGTCCTTTATTCACACCTATGCCAGGAGGGGTCTTCTCTAGTTTTTGTCTGTCGTGCACTCAGACACAACACATGTTCATACAATCATCCAAAGCATCTACAAACACACTTGCACACACGAGGCAAGTGAACTCTGAGGCTTGTCGCTCTAGGGTCGATGAATCTGGAATGTGGGGCGATATATGAAACAGTCTAGTCTGTTCACCAAGTCAATGCCAACAATACAGTGCAGGGCACAGAGATGTTGAAAATACTTTTCTAGTTTAATTAAATTTACGAAATTGAACAACCAAAGCAATTCTTGATTGGATTCTGTTGAAACAAATCAGTAATGGAAGATGATGTATAATTGTGGGAATTTAAATATGACCCAGGGAATGGATGATATAAAGTATTAGTATTCATTGTATTAAATTATTTGTGTATGGTAGTATGGTTTGTAGGCACAAACACACACGCAGATGCCCACAGTATCTCAATAAAATATTGGCATCAAGGTTATGCTATGGAGCCAGATGACTGAGCACTTTCATCCCAGCTCCACAATTTACTATTGACTTCGGTGAACATACTTGAACAATAACTCTTAGGTCCCACATTTTTCAAAAGAGCCTACTATCTCTAACTCATTTATTTTAAAGACAAAAAAGACATACACCCAAAGCCATCCTTTAGTGCAGTGCTGGGCACATAGTAAGCATGGACTGCTGTACTTCTTTTAATAAACCATATTTGATACCACCTGTATCATCCCTCACACTCTGAACCACAGTGAAGAGACAACAGAGACAGACGGATACATATAAAGTAACCAGAGGAGCCAGGGAAAGCACGCGCACGCGCACACACACACACACACACACACACACACACACAAACATCTGCATCCTTATTGCACTTTTTACATGAGGACAGTGGGTCCTTGACACATATCTGACCCAGAAGTTTGATGAACATCAGTTACCTGGCCATGCTAACCCAGGTGTATAATTGTGCATCCATTCCAGTTTTTTGTGGTTCATTTCACAGAGTATCTGTGCAAGTCTCGTGACCATGACCTGGACTTCTAACTGGAAGTCATTCCAGAAAGGAAGCAACAGTCTCAGTGCATGACTCCTGGAAACGGAGCCCTGAGTGTTCACCCATCCCCTTTCTGTCCAGACCTGGTCCGGGTCACACCCCTGTAAACATCCAGCACTCACCTATTCGTGGGGATTGGGTCAGACGAGAAGAATAAAGGTCATACTGACACACAGCTGGAAACTGCACGAAGGGAAGACACACCAAGGAAATACATGGAGGGGTAAGCCCGGGACTGGTGGACAGGTAGACCCCCTGCTCATTTATTATTTCTGGCCAATGTTCAATGGGGAAAAGAGGTAAGTAGTTAGGGCCTGAGGGACCCTGCGTCCTATCCCTCTCCAGGGGAGAGTGGAGAGGAATTCATGTCAACCCTGTCCATGCCTGGCAGTTCCTACTGCCTACAGTTGCTTATTTTCATGTTTTGCATCACACGTGAGCCCATACGCCTGCAGAACATGGCTGTGCACGTGCCCACCTGCCACATGCCTCGGGTTCCAGCCCATGCCATCTCTTCTCTGGTAAAGGGCCTGACAATGCACTTAATGTGTGTAAGAAGGTGGTAATATGGTACCTATCTCTTGAGAATACAGTACCTATCTCTTGAGATTGTAGAAGGGTTGACAAACTAGATAGAACGGTGCTTGTGAAAATGTCTAACACAGCGTGGGCTCACTGAGCCCTTGTTAAACTGATCACATGGCCCACGTCAAGAGGCTCTATTGCCTTCAAAGTGGGGCCCCAGCATCTGCCTTCACAGGCTCTACAGTGGATCTCTGTGCCTCGTTTCCCCCTGGGGTGGACTGAGCATTAAAACTGGAAAACAGGAAAGCGGGGTGTCACTGCTCCTCTAAGGAGCAGATCCTGGGTGCTATTTCCTTTGAGGGCCAAAGTCAGTATGCTCCCCTTGGCAATCCAGTGGCTGCCGCTTTGCCACATCTTTGCCTACACATCCCCTGTTTCCTTGAAATCCATCACTTCCCGATCTGCACCCACTCCCCAGCCTAGGCCAGCCCTCAGGGCTCCCAGGATCAGCAAATGTCACTTTACTACTCACAAGGATTGAGGGTTTCTTACAACAATGTGTTGCTGACCCCTCTTAAAATCCCCTCAAGCCATACCTCACTCTCATTGCTTCCTAAGGATCAGCTTGTTTCCTTGTGCCCCCCTCCTGCCCTTCCCTTCTGCACACTGCTCCTCCTACCTTGTATATCTGATCACATCCTCCCTTCAATTAAATCCCATTCTGTTCTCACCTCTGAGTCCTGGCACCTGCTACTTCCTGTAGTTTTATCAGTCTTCATTGTTTTCTTTATCACGTTTTCCTTAATGGGACTCAACCCCAATCGAAACACTAATACAATTTTTATTCGTAAAACCGATATAAATGGTAAAGTACAATCTTGTGGGAAGACACTCTTAGGGGCTTGGAGGCCCTAAGGTCTGTATAGACCTGACAGGTGCTTATCCCTCAGATCAGCAGCCAGGTCACTGTCCCTGGGATGGCACAGCCAGAGTCTCTGTCTCTATGCCTCACAGATATTGGTCAATAACCCTGAGTAGTGGACCCCAAATTGCCAATTGTTTGCCTTTGTCTCATCCACAGGCATATTTCCTTCTGGTAGGCCACAGGGTATCAAACTTTCACTTACAATGGCTTTCTTTTTAAATCCTGTATCTCAAGACCGTTGAAAATAATAGTCAAATGCACAGCAGTGTTTTGTTTGATGTACTAGAAGTGAAAGCTTCTTGGCCAGCATTTGACAGGAAGAGGAAGTATGTTTAAGTCATGAAAATTTACATTTCTTACCTTTGGTGTAATCCGTCCCCTCATGGGGACACCTGCCTTCACATGCTGATTATGTGGAGCAGAGGTGCTGATGGGAAACTCGAATGAGTTTCCTAGGAACACACGGTCCAATCAGAAGGTTATGGAGAACTTGCAGCTTAATGTTGTCATAGCTTGGACTATTAAAAATAGTTTTATTGTCCCAATAAATGATTTCCACTGGACTAAGTAGGAGTGTGTTCTGGTGCCCCTTCCCACTTAATTTATAATTTACATCTTAAAAAAATTAAATTACACTCTTTCAACCTGCATACTTCCTTAAATATCAGCAACGAACTTATTATATTACACACAAATATTATGGTTCTATTCACAGGATGGAAGAGTGGCACCTGATAGTCAGCTGGCCCTCTGTCTTGGATGCCCTATATGAGTCCTACCAACTATTTCAAAATGGTAGTTTCTACAATTCAATCACCACCATGTCTATAACAATTCATTTAACTCGAAATCCTGTTTCTTTTTTTTAAAAAAATGATCTAATGGTGTAATGAGTAAGGAGGAAATTCCCTTATGCCTGTTTGAATATTTTATACATGTTAGTTTTGGCCCCTACCAATTACTTGAACGGCCATTTCATGATTTTGCACAACATAGAATCAGATTTAGTTCCCTGGAGTCCCCTAAGCCCTGCAGAAAGGTATTTTGTTGGTTTGCATCTAACTGGAGTTGTGAGTGCCTTTCATGCACCCAGTTGAGAGGTGGTTTTTCTTTTCTTTGATGAAGAGACTGCCCATCTGTTATGTTGAAGGTGAAAGTACACCTATGGGTAACAGAGTGACTGCTGAATCCAGTGACCCCCACTACTGACGCCCAAACTATCACAATCTGCTTACAAAAAAACAGTCTTAGGGATAATGTTTTAAAATACAATTTGAACTTTGGCTGCCTTGCCTAAAATTCCTATGGCTTCCTTGTTCTTAGAATATTAAACTCCTTCAAATAATCTAGAGTTTTCCATCTTCTGCCATCTTACTTTTGCTGTTTCTCTACCTAACCCCCACCCCCTTAATAAGGTTTCAGATCCTTCGATGCCTAGCCTCTCTTTAGTTCTGACTTTTTTTTAATGTTTATTTATTTTATGAGAGAGAGAGAGAGACATAGACACAGAGCATGAGCGGTGAAAGGGCCGAGAGAGAGAGAGGGAGACACAGAATCCAGAGCAGGCTCCAGGCTCTGAGCTGTCAGCACAGAGCCCGATGCAGGACTCAAACTCACAGACCGCGAGATCATGACCTGAGCTGAAGTCGGACACTTAACCGACAGCCACTCAGGCACCCCTATGCTGTGTCTTTACGCATACTAATCTCTTTGCCTTTCATTCTTTCTTTATTTAAAAAATAAGCATAGTGGAGTTTATTCTTTCATAAATGTTTGCTTTTCTTTTTTCAGATTTACTCAAATAGAATTGGCATATAAAATTGTATATATTCAAAGTGTACAGGTTGGAAAAGTTGTAGCCCTTGACCCAGCCCATTGTTTTCTCGCCACTAGGGTAATGCTTTGGCTTCTGGGCGCCGCGCCGTGGCCTGTCCCAGGCGTGCTGTGGATGGCCAAAGAGCTCAGATCTCTTGCCACCGCTTCTCCCTGGCCCTAGACAGCATGTGGCAGAGGGAAGCAATGGCAGCAGGTGAAAAGGTAGATGGCAAGATGGCTGCCAGCCTGGATGGTGGGTTGGCTGTGGCACAGGGTATACAAAACTAGGATATGCCAGCAACAGTGAACCACCATTTATCATCCATTCCTGTATTGCTGTTAAGGAGGCAGCAAAAGTGGATGATCAAGCCCAAAGGAGGGTGATGAAAGGTATCGATGACCTAGACTTCTTTATTGATGATGAAGCAATAGAAAACCTACATATGCAACAAAGTGGCCGATTTGCCACGGTATAGTTGGGATTGGGACTTGATGGAAAGGTTTATGGAACAAGTGATCGTTAAATACTTAAGGGCAGAACCAGAAGACCATTAATTTCTTGTGACTAAACCTCCACTGAATACTCCAGAAAACAGGGAATATACTGCTGAAATAATGTTTGAGTCCTTCAGTTTCCCAAACTTGTACATTGCTGTGCAGGCTATTCTTGCCTTAGCTGCATCTTGGACGTCAAGACAAGTAGGTGAACGGACATTGACTGGCACAGTACTAGACAGTGGAGATGGTGTCGCTCATGTCATTCCTGTGGCTGAAGGGTATGTACTTGGCAGCTGCACTAAGCACATTCCAATCACAGGATGAGATATAACATGTTTTATTCAGCAGTTGCTGAGAAGACTGAGAAGTAGAAATCCCTCCAGAGCAATCCTTGGAAACTTCTAAGGCAGTAGAGAAGCACTATCATATGTCTGACCAGATTTAGTAAAAGAATGTAACAAGTACGACACAGATGGATCAAAGTGGATTAAACAACACACTGGAATCAATGCTACCTCAAAGAAAGAATTTTCTATTGATGTTGATTATGAGAGATTCCTGGGACCTGAAATCTTTTTCCTTCCAGAATTCGCTAATACAGAACTACTCGACCTATCTTAGAAGCTGTAGATGAAGTAATTCAGAATTGTCCTATTGATGTCAGACATCCTCTCTATAAGAATATTGTCCTCTCTGGACGTTCAGCCATGTTCAGGGACTTTGGACGTCACTTGTAAAGAGATTTGAAAAGAACCCATAGATTTTAGGCTGAAGTTAGTGAGAAATTGAGTGGTGGCAGATTGAAGCCAAAGCTCATTGATATATGGGTGATTACAAGCCACATACAGGGAGAGGCAGCTTCACAGGAGATCGATGCTGGCTTCTGCGCCTGAGTTTGACCAAGTGCACCTAACCAAAAAGGCTTATGAAGGAAGTGGACACAGCATTTGTCATCACAATCCAGCCTTCGGAGTCATGTTATAAAATTGACTTCATAATTATTAGGGTTAGGGAGGTGGGGTTAGAAATAATCTTTCTGATTACCTATTTTGTCTGGAAGCCTGATGTTGATGTTTTAAACCTGACTTGAAGTGAGAAGACAAAGCATAACAGGAAGCATACAGGATTATTTCAATAGGATATCAACATGTGATTGCAGAGGAGAGCCAAAATGATAGTGTTTGTCTTTAGACTGAATATTTGGATCTTATGTGTAACAAAAAGAAATGGGCTTTAGTTCCTTCTGTGGCCTGATGGTTTGTATATTATTGAATTATTCAAGATTTGATAGGATTTATAGGCATTTAAATACGTAGATAGCTCTATAATGCTTGAGTTGTACAATTCTAAGTGTGCAATGCAAAAGCTTGTTTAAATCTCATACTTTTTATACTTTGAGGAAAAAGAGTCAAAGAAAAATTAGTATTTGAGGAAAAAAGTGACCAAGTAAAGGGTAGACTTTTTAAAAAGCCTCATGAGACTTGGTATACATACACATTCAAGAGATTCCAGTTATCATAAATGGTTTCCATCCCCCTCTGCCTCCTCATGGTTTTCTTTGCAAGTGCTTTTGGAACTAAGAAGCTTGTATTTTGGCTTAACTGATGCCTAAAAGTGCTCTCTCATTACTCAAATTCTTGGTCTAGATGAAAAGTAAAGACAAGACTGTTAGACCAGTACTGCAGTTCTGTAGTGTCATTTCTTATCAAAAAATAAATAATTTTGAGTGTCTGGGTGACTCAGTCAGTTAAGCAACTGACTCTTGATTTTAGCTCAGGTCATGATCTCATTGTTGTCAGGCTCTGTGCTGGGTGTGAAGCCTGCTTAAGATTCTCTCTCTCCCTCTCTTTCTTTCCCTCCCCCACTCATGCTCTTTGTCTCTGTTTCTCTGACAAATGAATGAATGAATGAATATGAACATGAATTTTTAGAATATGAATATATATGTAAATGATCTGATGACCAAAATTGGTCTATTTTTAAAACATTTCTTTTAATGTTGATTTACTTTTGAGAGACAGGGAGAGACAGAACATTAGCAGCGGAGAGTCAGAGACAGACAAGGAGACACAGAATCTGGAGCAGGCTTCAGTCTCTGACCTGTCAGCACAGAGCCCCACATAAGGCTTAAACCCATGAACCACAAGATCATGACCTGAGCCGAAGTCAGACACTTAACCAACTGAGCCACCCAGATGCCCCTCAAATTGGTCTCTTAAAAGCCTAACACCAGTCCAATAAAGACACAAGTTTCTTGAAAAAAAGTATATAATGATATAGTTGACATAGATATACATTATAAAATAATGACTGCTTAACATCCATTGCATAACACAGGTAGTCTTTATGTGCGTGTGTGTGTGTGTTTGTGTTTGTGTGTGGTGGGAATACTTAAGATCTACTCTTTTAGCAAATTTCAAGTACACAATACAGTAGTATAAACTATAGTCATTGTGCTGAACATTATGTCTTCAGAACTCACTCATCTTCTAACTGAAAGTTTGGACACTGTATCCAACATCTCCCCATGTACCCCCCACCTAGCCCCTAGGAACAATCATTCTACTCTTTGTTTTTGAGTTTGTCTTTTGTTTTGTTTTGTTTTGCCTCTACTATCTTTTCTACTTATACTTCACAGCATTCTTATTTATAGTGTTCAAAATACACCAAATAATTTGGGGGAAAAAATGTCACTATTGTCACACTAAAAAAGAATATACATTTGAACTATGTCCAAAAAACATATCTTTTTACTACAATTATGTGTAAGTTATGAGTTACTGTAGAATGGTGAATCTAATCCCACAAGAACACAGTGGGAAAGCAGTAGAAGAAGAGAGACCACATAGAACTCTGGTGTTTCCATTCAGAGGAAGAGTGACTTGTGTTGGGACCACTGAGGGGAGGGAGAAGGTGCTCACACTCACTGGTGACTCCAAGAATTTGTTTAGAAAGAAGGAATGGGCATTGAGGACATCTTAGATCTGGGAGAAATGCAGACATCAATTATCGTTGACACTTGAAAAACACCAAAAATAATTATTCTTTGACGAATTTAGTGGCTGAGTGACTCCCTCTGACCAAATGGATAAATAATAGGTTTGAAGAAGTAATGAATCATATTTAGCATTGGACTACAACTCTTTTGAGATATGAGAAGGAAGAAGAGACTTGGGCCAGATCTTCCAATTGTCCAGGTTTCAATCCCCCAATCTCAAACTGTACATACTTTTCCTTCTCATTGGCCAGAGGAAGTTAGCATCTTCTTTGCATTTATTCATAGAGGGCTCTGACTATCATATCTCATGTGGCTTTCTCAAGACTGAATAGAAAATGAGCTTTAGGTTCCTCATCGCTTTCTTCTTTGTTCACAATAAATGCCTGCACTCTTAATTTAAATTTCATGACTATATTCTATTCATTTTTTTTAACATTCCTTATGCACCTATCACCTACCATGCTCCATTCCTGATGGTGTCTAGAAATGGATTAGAGTAACCAGACTAGAAGTCCCAAATCGCAGAGTCATCATGATAGAAATTCTATGATCTTCAGTGATACATAAACTACTATATTATATAAATCTTTAAAAACTACTAATCCCTCATTTTATTATTTTAATTAACAATTTTAATTGTCTAAAAACAATCATAAGGAATTGCCAAATTTTTGTTTCTAGAAATAAACAAAAATATACATATATACTATTTCCTAGACTCACATTTATTTTTTGGCAACAGAAAGAACTGAGTAGATTCTGCCTGAAAAAACAATGACAGCAAAATCACAGCTCTGATTAATAAGGGATTTTTTTCATCTGTCCCTTTTCTGAATCACTGGCTACGGGTTCAGCCTTTAAGCTAATATATGCTAAGAACTTGCCCCTGCCCACCCAGACTTCAGGCAGTCATCACTGGGACCTCTGGGGAAAGAGCAGATGAATGACTTTGTCCCGAATCTGCTTGGTCTTCACCCCATAGACAATAGGATTGAGTGCAGGGGGGACGACAACATAGAGGTTGGCAAAGATGATGTGAAAGGTACGAGGGACATTACGCCCAAAGCGATGGGCAAGAATGGAGAAGAATGCTGGTATATAGAACATGAGGATGACACAGACATGGGAACCACACGTGCCAAGGGCCTTGTGGCGGGCATCCCGGGAGGGGAGGCGGAAGACGGCACAGAGGATGAGGATGTAGGAGACAGCAATTAGGATGACATCTGAAATCACCGTCATGATGGGGACACAAAAGCCATACCAGATGTTGATGGAGATGTCGGCACAGGCGAGTCGGGCAACACCTATGTGCTCACAGTATGTGTGCGGTATGATGTGTGTCCTGCAGAAGGGTAGACGATTTACAAGGAAAACACATGGAACAAATACACAGAAACTTCTGAAGGAGATCCCACAATAATTTTGACAATGGTCTTGGGAGTCAAAATAGTGGTGTATCGCAGGGGAGAGCAGATGGCCACGTAGCGGTCAAACGCCATGGCCAGGAATATAGCCGAGTCCAGCACAAAGCTGTAGTGCAGAAAGAATAACTGAGTCAGACAACCAGGAAAACTGATTTTCTGGGGACCAAGCCAGAAGACGGTAAGGGTCTTGGGGACACAAGTGGTAGACAGTATCAGATCTGTCATGGCCAGCATTGAAAGGAAAAAAAACATGGGCGCATGAAGACTATGCTCCACAGCAATGAGGTAGAGAAGGAGACTGTTGCCCACGATGGCTGCAAGATAGACAAAGCAGAAGGGGAGGCTGATCCAGACGTGGTACTGCTCGAGGCCGGGGATGCCCAGAAGGGTGAAGTCACCTGTGTCGTCACTACTCAGGTTGTACATGCCTGGTGTGGTCCGACGAATAGATTCTGTATCTGAAAAGCAAATTGCATGTAATGAACCCGAGAAAATTGTATGTTAATTCTTCCTCCACTCTCTCCTTCAGGCCAGCTCTCCTCCTTCTTATCTGCCAAGAACCTTCCATTGCTGGTAACACCAATGCTCATGTCCTCAAGAAAGATGCCCAGACATGATATTCCTGGCACAAATAACTCAGTCACTCTGGAATCTTCTTTAAACTGCACAAAATGCTATTCCCATTTTAATAACTGAGTGTCCCTGAGTCAATGTAACTTCTTGCTATAGATGGGAATATAGAGAAAGACTATCTAACCACACTCAGAGAAATAAAGAATCTAAGGAAAGTGGGGCACAATGGAGAAAGAAAGAGATAATTAACAGTTACAGACTCCTATTAGAGGCTAGGCTTTAGGTAGTATTATCTCACTTAGGACAATGTCCTAAAATATATATTTTTATTCCCCTCATCTCAGCATGAACCCACTGCAAACTGAGACTCATCTCCCTCCATCTGCTGCCTCCACTCTGTGGGTTCTAAGCCAGAGCCCATGTCCTCACTTATCTTTCACTGTTGACCCTTCTCAGAGAGCCTACCTGTCCTCAGAGTGGCTCATGCACTGTGTCCTGCACAAGGGGCTTGAGGGACAAATGTTCCCTACTGGGAAGAGCAGAACGAGGACACATTAAATGCAGCCAGAAGCAGTAAGACAAAAAGAAGGCAAAAGGAAGAGTTCCCGAACTGAACTCCAGCAACACGCGTTCAGTCATGGCTTTGTAATAGGATTTGGGCTGAACTGATTGAGCACTTTGAAACTCCATTCATTCAGAATTTGAGATCCCCATCCTGATTGTGGGGAAGGAGGAGTGAAAGGGAAACCTGACACATTTTATTTTTCTTGTTCCCAAGAACTCCCCATCAGTAAGGCAGTTCAGATCTAGAGCAGGCTCCGAGGACACATTTCTAGGTTCAAACTCTCGTTCTTTCACATAAGAGCTGTGTGACGTGGGATAAGATACTCAATGTCTCTACTCTATCTCATTTTATCTAAATTAGAGATAAGAATAAATGTGGCTATTTTACGGGAATCGTTTAAGGATAAATAAAATAATATGTAAGGCAATTCTGGGACTTTTGGGAAGATAGCAAAGTAGAAGGATCCTGAGCTCACCTCATCCCACGGACATGCCAAATAACACTCTCATCAGTGTTCCCACAAAATGACTCAAAGATCAGCAGAATAGGCCCTCCATAGATAATCATAGAGAAGAGGCCACATCAAAAGAGTTTTTGATCTAAAGTCTATGAATTGAATTGTGAGATGATGTTTTCACCTAAAAAGCAATAAAAAATTTAAAAAATGAATAAAACAATTCTGCCTGAAACAGTCACCCAACAAATCATGGTAGATAGAAGTGTAATTATTTATTATTTTTAGCACTTGTATTATTCCTTGAGCCCATTCCTGTTGAGTTCCTGTCCATGCAATCCGAGTTTCAATTTCATAACCCAATCAACCATGCATTAATATATATAAAAAAACCAAAAAGATGAGATGGTAACTGAACTAACGAGTATTGAAAACACAGGGGTCCTAAACTTGGAAAAAACTATGGCTCAAAGATAGGCTAAAAGTATAAGATTAGAACTGATCGGAAAGAGAAAGAACTTCCTTTGCCAATGGAACCAAGAAAAGGGGTTGAATACAAGACCGTGCCCAGATAAAATGAGGACTATGGTGTGGCTGTCCTCTAACTCCTGCTCCTGGCCCCCACCTGCACCTTCCACATTTTTCTGACCCGGGACAGGTGAGAAGGAGGTGGTGGCACCTCAACCCGGTTCTGAAACTTAACGGCCACGATGGCCTCTGCCACACGCTCTCCCTTGCACGCCAAAGTCGTCCTCTGAAAAAGAGTCTCAACAACTTCTTTCCATCGGGAAAAGAGGCTGCTCAGACCATCTCATGAGGACTTGCATCTTAGCAGGACCTTCAGTGCCTGGCTCACTAGAGGATAAATCCAGGCAGGGCATAGCGGGGAGACCTTTGCAGGAGCCCCCAGACCCTGCCTAGGCTCTGCCTGATCTTGGCTGGGGAATTCCTGCTGTGGAGGGGTCAGGGGCTCTCACCTCTCTGCTGGGGAGGTGGGATTAGAGATGAGGAAGGGCATTCAGCCTCCGCGTACCCAGTGCTGCTTCAGTCCCTGATACCCTGCTGGTCCATTCAGGAGTCGGTGCACTGGGGACCTGGGACCCTCCACAGGTGCTCCCGGGGCAAGCTGGGGGAGAGCAGGGATGGGTGGGGAGGACTTATGGATCTCTTCTTGGGGCCCTCATAGGGACATGGACCCTGCGTCCCTGGTGGGGGATTGAGACCTGCTAGTCACAGCTGTGCACTGCTAATGAGGAATTAGCAGCGATCTGCAGTCCTGTCTGCTGACTTTCCTGGCCCCATGTTTCTATGCCTGACGTGCTCAGGACCCGGGAGAGGAGGGGACCCAGGAGGAGGTCTCTGCAGAACCATTGGACGGGGCACGGCAAACTCAGAGGGAGACGTACCTCATCATACACAAATAACACACCCAAGTGCCACCTAGAGAGGGACAGTCATCATCATTTAGCATCATTTATTCCCCCTCCCCCCGCCCTATAAACAGACAAGCAGTGTGGCGGGGAAAGCCTGGGCTCTTTCAACACTTCCTGACAAATCCAACCTACTCTGAACTGTTATAAAACTATGAGGGATACGATATCAACCATAAACAAAGTTTAGGTTTTACATGTAGAAGTAAGTTCTGATTGAACAAGGATAGGTACAGATAAACACTGCAGTAGCTGACAAGATTATGGAGCTTACATCAGAGCATAAATCAAAACTCTTGGTATAAAAAATAGGTCAGCTAAACTGAATAAGGTGGTGAGCGTTAGAGCAAGAATTGGGAATTGCATGAAAGTTGATGTGCTAAATTCAAGATGATTATGTTCATTGTGTGATTTCCTGGAACCTGATTAAAAAAACGAGAGGAACTGCTTGATGAAGAATGATGGTTATTTGGGGTAGAAGTTCTACTGAGATGTTTGCACTATGGAATGAAGTTCTGGGTTTGTGCAAAATAAGAAATATTTTTGGTCCCATCTCTTAAGGATATGAATAGAACAGGCAGATTTTCTTATTTGACGATCTTAGGTATTCTTACTAAGCTTAATAGTTTCACGCCGCATGTTTTTCACTAGCAGATGAGTTTTAGAGGTGAATATAGAAGTTAGAAGTTTGGAGCATCAGAGTTTCTACAGAATGCTATGACATTTTTCATAAAATAATAATAATCTTCAATATAATGAGTGAAGGACTGTATATTATGCATGTGAAAAAAATTCATCGCTTAAGAGGATACAAATTTAATAGAATATGTTGAGTTTTATTTTCCATTAAACAATATCCACATCGAGGAAATTGAAGAATCCTGACTCCATTTCTTTCATTGAAGGATCATTTGAATTTAATGTAAATATCTAAGATAAATTGGGGAAGTGGCTACTAAAGAAGTATGGAAGGTAAATAATGAAAATAAAACGTCGTTTGCCTAATTCTTAAAAAAAAGAAATAAATGAACTTAAAATAATGAAATGATGTCCTTAGATGCTGGCCCGTAATTTCATGTCCTCTGTCATTGTTATTAGACCTTTCATGTCTTCTATCACTGTGAATAAACCTTCTGCAGACATATTTCCCTAACTAAGGGTAGAAAAGCAACACCTAAGCAAACAATACACACAAAAAAATGGCTTAATCATAAATTGGTGACTACGAGTAACATTGACATCAAGCCAAACTATGTTAGATAAATTAACAAGAAATATACAAGCTCATTTGATACATTAATATTTTTAAATACGATATGCATAGCACGGCATTGTTTCAAAATGTTTATATAGGCTTTTGACACAAGGTTTTCACTATTCCACTCATACCTTTTTCTTTAACCATAATTGTGGAATGTCAAAATTTCATAATGTAATATAACTTCTCTACAGTAAACACTAATATGCACACTTTTAAGAAACAGCGTGTACATTTCTGCATACCTTTGATTTATTTCCTCTATTTATTCTAGCAATACTTATTTTAGTATATTGTATAACCTTCAATAAGGTATGTTCTATGGTTATTTACAATTTTATGTTTCTGGGATTTATTTTATTCCTCAACAGCTTTAATCTATAGTTGCTGGAAATTTTTTAAAAAGTGGTTCTTTCTCATTGACAGTTTGAGAAGAGCTTTTCTCAAGGCCTCTCTCTATATGTCCATATACAAGTATGTCCACATTGGTGTTTTCTTCAGCAAAGAATGAGCCGGGGTGATTGGTGGATCTTGACTCACTTTTGAATGTGCCCTTCCAAGTTTACACTTGAAAATAAAATAGTAGGAAGTCAACCTGAATATATACTCATATCACATTCATGAATTTGGCACTACTAGAAATAGCATTTATATTTGTATATCAACTTGTTTGATTCTTATGCCTATCCTCAGTTACTTTCCAAGAGGACCTAAAGAATGTGTGATAAATTATTAATTTCCAAATGCCAACAACAGCATCAAGCTATGAGATAGTCTGCGAACCCCAGCTACTGATATTCCAACCAGCATCCTACATCCACGGAAGACTAGGTAATGAGTCCCCCTATTCTCACTGCTCAACCCCTCCAACCCTTGTGAGCAATGCCATCGTCACTATGAATGATTCCTCCACCAAACTAGACTTGCAGGTTTTTGAAACATATGGTTTCCCATCTAGGCTCAGGAGATTCCCCTTTGGCTGGTAGGTCCTGTTCCCCTTATTCTTGAGGTTCAATGTCTTTGTGTTCTTCCACGCCATCACAGAAATGAACTTTGCCAGGAAGCTTTCCTTAACTACAAGGAATGACTGAGTTTGCTTCTGTTGTGCTTTACTAACACTGTACACCACTCATTGCAACATGTAAGATTAACTGAGCAAAGTATCTGTAGAGGAGACCTATGCCTTTTACCAACTTAGAACCTCTCTGTAAGTAGTGGTGGGTATTACTTGCTACATATCAGTACTGGCAGTTTGTATGCATTTTATTTCCTATAATAGGTACCTTATTGAATGTTACTATACTGAAACTATGACAGATAAATCATTGTCCACTTATTTTAATAGTATAGGTTCAAAATGGCAGGTGCAAGGCCTAAAATCTGCAACTGTCTCCTAAGACAAACATTGTAAACCCATTCCGTTAATCATTTTTATAAGGTCTACACTATTCTTCCGAATATAATAACTACATCTAGTTGTCATTGACTAAAATAAAACATATGTGCACAATCAGGTCTAGGAACACTGTTCCTAGACCTGATATAAATATCTGGCTCAGGTGGGGGTAAACAGGATAGTAGAGTCAGTAGGGTTAAAATCTAAGAGGCAATCTCAAACACCTAAAGAATGGTGACATGTGGAAAGTCTGGAAGAGAGGGTTTAGAGGCACATTTATGGAAACTTACTCTTTGTAGAATACAGCTCTAAATTCTAAGGATGGGAAGACAAAAGAGTTCAATTCCCCTATTGGTACAGTTTTAATATCTCGTAACTAACATAAAGAAAGAGGAATTTGCAAAAAAGAAAAGATATAGAATAAGGAAATTTATGTATGAGAAAGGTAGCTGCTGGTATTTGTATAATTATTGTCTTTTAAATCAACTGGAACACATAGTTTCATTCATGATCTGACACTGGAACAGAATGTTTGCAGCCAGTGGCACCACAAAGACCCATTGGCAGCTAGGGCAGCAGATTTGACCTTGAGGGAGGAGAAACACCAGGCTTAACCTGTTTTCTCCTCCCATAAACAGTACAGTGATGGGGGGGATTTTATTTATTTATTTTAATTTTTTTGATGTTTATTCATTTTTGAGAAACAGAGCATGAGCAGGGGAGGGGCAGAGAGAGAGGGAGACACAGAATCCAAAGCAGGCTCCAGACTCTGAGCTGTCAGCACAGAGCCTGACATAAGGCTGGAATTCACAGACCGTGAGATCATGACCTGGGCCTAAGTTAGATGCTCAACCAACTGAGCCACCCAGGCGCCCCATAGGGAGGATTTTAAATGACGATGATGAGCTCAGATTTAAACATACTGCTGAGATTCCCCTTCCAGATGAGGATGGCAGTGGTGATGAGTGAAATACTAACCCAACAGCTAACATTACATTAATACTTTCCGGGCTCAAAACACGAGATGTACGTTATTTGTTGAATCTTAATACCGATCCTATGAGATAGGAAAGCAGTCACTGAGATTTCTCAGGAAGAATGTATATGAACACTAGGACATAGAGTTACCGGAAAAGACACCATAATTCATAAAAGTAAATTAACACTTCTAGGGAGGAATGGTAGAAACATAGTAACAGATAACTGGGCCAAAGGTAGAGGGTGGGGCAGGTAAGGGAGACAGTGCAGGAGACTGTCCTTTACTTTATTGGTTTTTCTAGGTCATTATGCATTCGTGGGAGTCATTTGTGCATGTTCATGAATAACCATGGGTTTGAGTTTCTACCAGGATGAAATGAGTATGTACTTTTTAAAAAATATATTTATTTTTGAGAGACTGGTGGCAGGGCAGAGAGAGTGGGACATAAAGGATTCAAAGTGAGCTCTGTGCTGACAGCAGAGAGCCCAACGTGGGGTTCAAACTCATAAACCATGAGATCATCACCTGAGCTGAAGTCAGACACTTAACCAACTAAGCCACCTGAGTATGTACTTTTAAATTATCTCAGTCTATTTATTTACTATTCTCTCAGTAAACTTTAAAAAATACCAGCCCTTGGCTAATCCATGTTCTCAGCAGAATGGAAATAATCAGAAGAGAGTAAGAGATCATCCCTTCTGGTATTTGTGGGCATTTCTAGCAGCTGGCACAGAAAGCAGAATCCGCCTTTAGAAAGATGTGGCTTAATTTAGGCCAATGAGCCTTCACCAAAACGAGAAAAACAGGCTCTGATAGCCCTACTCATTTTTTGTTTTTCACGAGGCTGAGGTTATGTCAAGTGGGAAAATCTCTGAACTGGGGTTGGCCGATTCTATTCCTGCTCCACACTGATGACTGCCCTGCTGTGTGCCTTGGAAGAGTCACGTCCCCTCTGCTGGCATCCCTTTCCTCCTCCTAGAGCGAGGTTCAGATGATTCCAGCCCCACAGGACCCGGCCACGCCCCCCTCCTTCCGGCTCAGGCAGCCCCGCCTCACTCTGCTCCAGCCACACTGGCCTCTGCTCTGCCCACAGTCAGGTCACACTGTGTCCTGCCCCAGGGTCTTTGCCGTTGCTGTCCTCTCTGCCCCGTCCTCCTCGTCCACTCGTAGTGCATCGCTGTGCTCGCTGCATATTTCTATCGGTTACATCACTCTTTGGAAGTGTAGAACCTGTTCTCTCGTTTCTTGTGTATCAGTCTCCAGAGAATATACGCTCCACAGACACAGGGCTGAGTCTTTGTATTATGAACCTTCGTTTCCCGGATGCTTAGAATCACTTTGCAATATAATGGGTACTCAACAAATAATTCGAAATCATCTCCCCCCCCCAAAAAAAAAGATTTAATGTACGAACTCTAGATTTTTTTTTTGAACACAACATACAGTGTTGTCTCCAATCAAATCCTTGTGGAATTAGATACTTTTTTTTTTTAAGTTTTTCTTGGGGTGCCTGAGTGGCTCAGTTGGTTAAGCAGCCAACTTCAAGCTCAGGTCATGATCTCACGGTCTGTGAGTTCGAGCCCCACAGTCGGGCTCTGGGCTGACGGCTCAGAGTCTGGAGCCTGCTTCAGATTCTGTATCTCCCTCTCTCTCTGCCCTTCCCTTGCTCACGCTCTGTCTCTATGTTCTCAAAAATAAAATAAAACCGCTAAAAAAAATTTAAAAAATTAAAAACAAAATAAAAGTTTTTCTTAAATATTTATGTATTTACTTTTGAGAGAGACAGCATGAGAGAGAGAGGGAGCGCTTGAATGGGGTATGAGCAGAGAGGAAACAAGAGAATCTCAAGCGAGTTCTGCACCGTCAGCGCAGAGCCAGATGTAGGGCTCAAACTGAAAAAAGCTGAGATCACTAACTGAGTTGAAGTCAAGAGTCTCACACTTAACCTACTAGCCACCTCCCTGTCCCTGGAATTAAACGTATCTTATCATAGATGCATTACTTTCTTGTAGACTTCCTCTCCTCTCCCCACTCCCCCTTCACTGCACTGATGTGTCTTGTAATTGATTCAGTCTTCCAGTCCAAGAAACACATTCTGTAGTTAAAGGCCTCAATTGGCCAGTGGTGTCAGATGTCTAGTTAATCATCCCAACGAACTGGCTTGAGGTCTCCTGGCACCATCTCTGCAGCTTACTTTCTCAATGTGTCTCAGAGCCTAGATGCTCCTCTCTTCTGCCAGCACTGGAGCTAGAATGCAAATTATTCTAGTACTATTTCTAGTACTGAGAAATGCATGCTTCCCTCCTCCCCATTACAGCACTGCTGGTAGACTGTGCTACATCAATACCCCCTCTACGACGATGTCAGCTTTTCCACAGCACATTGGAACATTATTCTGTAGCCCTGGTAGAAAACAAAAGTAGGACCTTATCTCGAATCTGCTTGGTCTTCACTCCATAGACAATGGGGTTGAGTGCAGGGGGAATAACAATGTACAGGTTGGCAAACAGGATGTGGAAAGTGCGGGAGACATTGTGTCCAAAGCGATGGGCAAGGATGGAGAAAAAGGCAGGCGTATAAGACATGAGGATGACACAGACATGGGAACCACACGTGCCAAGGGCCTTGTGGCGGGCATCCCGGGAGGGGAGGCGGAAGACGGCACAGAGGATGAGGATGTAGGAGACGGCAATGAGAATCACATCTGAAATGACCGTCATGACGGGGACACAAAAGCCATACCAGATGTTGATGGAGATGTCGGCACAGGCGAGCCGGGCAACACCTATGTGCTCACAGTATGTGTGTGGTATGACGCGTGACCCGCAGAAAGGCAGGCGTGTGAGCAAGAATATGACAGGCAGGATAATGCAGAAGCTTCGAAAAGAGATGCCCATGGCAATCTTGATGATGGTCTTGGGGGTCAGGATAGTGGTGTACCTCAGGGGAGAGCAGATGGCCACGTAGCGGTCAAACGCCATGGCCAGGAGTATAGCCGAGTCCAGCATAAAGCTATAGTGCAGAAAGAATAACTGGGTCAGACAACCAGGAAAACTGATTTTCTGGGGACCAAGCCAGAAGACGGTAAGGGTCTTGGGGACACAAGTGGTAGACAGTATCAGATCTGTCATGGCCAGCATGGAAAGGAAAAAGAACATGGGCGCATGAAGACTATGCTCCACAGCAATGAGGTAGAGAAGGACACTGTTGCCCACAGTGGCTGCAAGATAGACAAAGCAGAAGGGGAGGCTGATCCAGACGTGGTACTGCTCGAGGCCGGGGATGCCCAGAAGGGTGAAGTCACCTGTGTCGTCACTACTCAGGTTGTACATGGCTGGTGTGGTCCGATGAATAGATTCTGTATCTGAAAAGCAAATTGCATGTAATGAACCCGAGAAAATTGTATGTTAATTCTTCCTCCACTCTCTCCTTCAGGCCAGCTCTCCTCCTTCTTATCTGCCAAAAAAGAACCTCCCAGTTCTAGTAAGAGCAATACTCATGTCCTGAAAAAGATTGCCCATTAAAAAGAAGAGAAAAGAAGAGGAAAGGAAAGGAAAAAGGAAGAGAAAAGAAATAAAGGAAAGGAAAAGAAAAAAGGAAAGAAAAGAAAAGAAAAGAAAAAAGGAAAGGAAAAGAAAAGAAAGGAAAGGAAAGAGAAGAAAAGAAAAGATTTCCCAGATATGACACTCTTGGTAGTAGTCACTCAGTCTCTCTGGAATCTTCCAACTGCCAAAATTGTAATCCCACGTTAATGACCAAGTGTATATTGGGTCGAAGTAATTTGTTTCTGTATAGACTTGAGTATAGAGAAAAACAATCTAGCCACATGCAGAGAAAGAAAGAAGCTAAGGAAGTGGGGGGCAATTGGGGAAATTGGATAATTAACAATTATAACTCCTATTACATAATAGGAGTCCAGGCTTTATGAAATATTATCTCATTTAGAAACGTCTTTTGAGATATACATTTTTTTCCCCAACAAAAGCAGCTCAATTGTACTGCAAGAAAGCTTAGAAGGAGCAGGGCAAGTGAGGGTCTCTGCAGGAACTCCCATTGCTTTGTAGGACTGCCAGGCCAAGGTCTGTCTGAAAGGCAGGAGAGGATCAGCGTCCTGCCCCATTGGGTCCATTTTGGAACCAGGGGTCCAGGGTCTCCCTACTTGGAGCCCCAGTAGGAAAGAGCCCTTAGTGTTTCTTCCCAGGGGCTCCAGCAGTGTTCACACTGCTCAGAGTTCATGCAAACCTTGTTGAGCAGGTCAATGTCAAGTTCAATTCTTCCCAACTTATTGAGCACCCTACTGACGGCTTTAGAGCAGCCTTCATAGGTCATATCCACAGAGGACTCATGCTTCAACATGACTATGGATATAGTCTGAGATACGTATTTTTACCCATCTATTTTTTTTTATAGAATCTGAAACTGTGAGAGATAATCTTACCTAAGATCTCATTTCTAATAACTGGCAGAGCCAAAATAATTGGGTAGTACTCCTTTACGCTGTGGTGCCACGCCAGGTGATTGCCTCAGGTGACACACTGTAGGATGCCAAGGACTGAGAAGAGGCATGGATTGTAGAGATGACAGTACGGGAAAGCTGAACACCCAAACTGCAGTGTGTCCCGCACTAACCCGACGCTGATTGCACTTACTCTCCTGATAGCCCTTAGACTATAGCACCTGGCATTTGCAGACCAGAATGTTCCTGAGACTGACGTTTGGTGCCTCACCATGGAGAACAATATGGAAATGGATATACAGCTTAGCCTCCAGCCGCATCTTAGGATTTACTGAGGAAATTGTTTCAAGTGTGCTTTTTTTGTCCTTAAATATGTACTTATATTATTACGTTTAAGACAATATTTTAAGAGATTAACTTATATGTAAGAATGTTGTAGTTGACCTTTGTCACTTTAGCCCATCTATCATCATTGTTTCCTAGATTAAGAAAAAAGAATCTTTATAATGTTTTGAATGAAAATAAACTATCCACAATAGCAGTATGATATAAGCAGCGTTATTTATTTATTTATTATTTACTTACTTACTTATGAGAGAGAGAGAGCTCAAGCAGAGGAGAGGGGTAGGGGGAGAGAGAATCTTAAGCAGGCTCCAAGCTCAGTGTGGAGTCCAATGCAGGGTTCGATCTCATGACCTTGGGATCATGACCTGAGCTGAAACCAAGAGTAGGAGTCATCCAGGAGCCCCTAAGTAGTATTATACCTCTTTTATAGAGACTAATATAAATGACAAATGCTTTTACTGAGTAAGACCAAAATTCGGATACCTCTGACTTCAAATTGTGTGTCTTAAACTATTCTATCATACTTCTTCTCCAAACTAACTATACATATGTGGTTAAAAAAGAAAGGGAAAAACAAAAAGAACAAAAGAAAACAAAAAGAACAAAACAACAACAGCAATCTCTTGATGACATGTATTCAAAGAGAGTGATTGAGGGACCTTTAGTGGAAGAAATATAGAATTGCTACATTCTGAATCCCAGGTCAAGATAAAAGCAAGCAAACAACTTGTGTAACAAAACTAATATTTTTGGAAACCTTCACAATACTATGCAGGTCTAAAGTTCTTGACATGAAATCACTTCCATAATTGTCTTAAAATCCTATGATATAGGTAATAATGTTACCTACAGTTTGAAGGTGCAGACACTGCGGACGGAGAAGTCAAGTAACCTGCCAAAGGCCACATGACAAGCAAATATAAGAGCTCCAAATAAAACCTAAGAAGTCTTTACATAAACTGTCATGTGATAAAATTCTCTGTAGAGTATATGGCAAATGGCACATGTGTGATATCTGTACAGCAGAAGACATAAAATTAAGTCACATAAAGAAAACACAGACAAATATCGTATGATCTCAAAGACAACTGCTGTGTTTGCAAACTAAAACAACAAACTCAACAACAACACAAAAGCATGGAACTCATAGACACAGAGAACAGATCGGTGACTGACAGAGTCGGGTGTAGGAGGTGAGTAAAATGGGTAAAGGTGGTCAAATGTACAAACTTCTAGTAATAAAATAAGTGAGTCCTGGGGATGGAATGTGCACCATGGTGATTCAGGTTAATAATAATGTAGTATGCACGCAGATGAACATAAGGGAAGGGAAGCAAAAATAATACGAAAACAGGGAAGGGGGCAAAATATAAGAGACTCTTAAAGTACTGAGAACAAAATGAGGGTTGCTGGAGGGGTTTTGGGTGGGGGGATGGGCCAAATGGGCAAGGGGCATTAAGGAAGACACTTGTTGGCATGAGCACTGGGTGTTATATGTAGGAGATGAATCACTGGATTCTCCTCCTGAAATCATTATTGCACTATATGTTAACTTGGATGTAAATTTATATCAAACAAACAAACAAATGTATTGTGTACTTGAAACTTGCTAAGAGAATAGATCTTCAAAATTCTCATCACAAGAAAAAAAATTTGCAACTATGTGTGGTAACGTGTGTAACTAGGTGTATTGTGGTGATCATTATGCACCAAGTTTAACATCCTTGCCACTCATCTACACCAAACTTCTCCCTCACTGTAGCATAACATCACCTCAGACAATTTCATCTTCGTGCTGTGAAGTCAGGTGTCCAATTCCAGGAGTGTATCTTGAAGTACTAGAACTTAAACTTGAGCTGCCTCATAAATCGCACGTGTAGACACGCTACTTGTATCTGCTCACGTATGTGGTTCAGTGATAGCCAATTGTTCTTCAACAACCTTGAGTCCTTCAAGGTATTGATGTTTTCAGTACTTTTCATTCATTATCCTGGTGTCTCTGCATTCCTGTTTTCTAGGTTCAATTCTAATTCATCATGTCAAGCACTCTCTTACACATGTTTTGCTTGCCCTTGATCCATTGACTTTCCATCACGCGTGTATGCAAAACTCAATTCCTAGATTCACCAATCTGATAAGTCCTTCAGATCACGATGGAAAGGCCCTTAACTAGACATGTTTGTGTTCCCACAATTTCATGACCGTCAACCTTAAACCTCACCCCAACACTGCCCGATGGCACTGCAACATGATCTTGTTCAGCTCAATTTCCCTGGACGACTTTTTTCCTACTTTTCTCCAAGCACATCCGCCAACTCCAACTGCCTCTTTCTCAACAGGTAATCTTTCACTTTACTTCACAGACAAATTCAAAGACCTCGTATGTGAAATCATGTAAGACAGCCTCACATCTGTGCGCATGTGTGTGTGTGTGTGTGTGTGTGTGTGTGTGTATGCCTGTCTGTGTGTGTGTTTGCCTTTGTCTTCAACCTAGCCTTTCAAAAAGTTTACTCCTTCCACCTTCAAACAATTAAAATGTGCTCAAGTATTTTCTGGTCTAAATTACACAGAAACGATTATCTTCACCCATTCATAGCTAGAAAGGTCCTTGTCTACACCGCTTACATTCTTCTCATCTCCTGCTTACCCTTTAACCTATGTTAGTCATAGTTCTGTCCTCACCTTTCCACCAAAGCAGTTTTGTTAAGATTACCAATGAAATCCACGTCCCACACTGAGTCCTCGCGGGACTTAGCAGAAGCATTTGGCACTATTCTCTACCCCCTCAATCTTGAAACATTCTCTTAATGTTTTATTACAACACTTTGAGTTTTTTCTTCAACTGTGCTGGCATGTCATCTCGTTCTTTGCCTGTTCTTCCTATTTTGTGTATCTTAAGTCTTGGGGTTCCTCAAGGCTCGGCTGGAAGCCCCCTTTTTGTCTCTTTACACTTTTCCTGATCTGTATCATCCACTCCCAAGATCCCAATTAATAGCTATACATGACACCTACCCATTCTTTGCCTCTCATTTACGTCTTACAAGACACGTATGCTCAATTCCATTCTGGATATCCTCTT
This sequence comes from Paguma larvata, assembly GCA_030068075.1. Lineage (NCBI taxonomy): Eukaryota > Metazoa > Chordata > Mammalia > Carnivora > Viverridae > Paguma > Paguma larvata. The sequence continues at coordinate 59,670,209 of CM057831.1, forward strand.
TTGGATATCTCACAGCACTCAAATTTAATTCTCAAAAATGAAAATGAAAACCCATCATATTTCTTCACAAACCTGATGCCCCCTACTGTGTCTAATATTTCACAAAATACCAATGTCACCCACTAAAGGGCCTGAAACAAAAATCTGAATTTCACCATGTATACCTTTCTCTTTTTAAACCCCCATTTGCAATCAGTTATACTTTCCAAACTTTTTGGAATCAAAATTAAAGGTCTTTAACATAGCTAACAAGGTCTCCGCAGTCTGGTCTTGTTACCTCTTCAGTCTTCCTGTTACACTCCAGGAATGTTTGCCAGAAAAAAGAAGTCCTTCTTTTTCTAAAAATATGCATGTTGAAACAATTTCCATTTAAGAGATATGGTAAGTTGCTCCACCACTTTATTTCCAGGGTTCCAACTATAGTATTTATGTCTTTCCTTGAATTTTGACTTAAGTATCTGCTGAGACTCAAACTTATTCTCTGTAGATGAACAGAAGTAAGGCCAGAGATATTGGAAAGCCATGTGATTAAGACAAACGAGACCACCGCTCCCCCTACAGGCGAGCTATCATACTGCAAGGTATTCAGAGAGGTACCCAGGCAGTGAGCTGTCATGCATTAATTGCACTTCTCTGAGCAATGGTCATTGTAAATAAATAAAAGTCCAAACAGATAACATGTGCTATTGTAAATATAGATGAGCTAACACATGTTCTCTCAGTCCCAAAGTCTCCAGACTATAAGACTATACACATATTTCCTCCTCGACTTTAGAACAAGCATCCTCACCCCTCTTCCTATCTCCAAGCAAGGCTAGGTTCTACTTATCATTCAGGTCTCTAAGCCCCCTTTCATTCAACTTAAATATTACTTCCCTGGGTATAGTCTTCCTGATCTCTCTATGTTAGAAAATTTTGTTTCCAAACTGTATCCCTTCTTTTCTGAAATTCATCATGCTTGCAACCGCTTGTTTGCTATTTATTTTCTCTCCTACACTGTAGTCTCTGCAAAGGCAAAGATCATGCCAAATTTGTTCCTTCTGCTTTTGTTGTTATTGTTATTTCAAAAATACTTTCAATATCTGCATAATGGTGGCACTTAAAAAGTGCTCGGTCAATATTTCTGGAACTGAACATTGCTGTTGAGTCGAGACAAAAAAAATATTCTCTGGAAATACACTTGAAATCATTAAATATCTGTTCTTGAATAAATAAAGGAAAATAAACCTATGCAAACTGCTGGCCAATAATATTCCAAACCAGGAGAATGTTAAAGGCATTTCCACTAAACATCTAAAGATCATGGTTATCATAACAGTTGTATTAACATGGTTCAAGAAGTTTTACCCAGAGAAACAAGGCTACTTACTTTTTTGCCCACCCCCTTTGTCTCATCTGAGGTAAAAACTCTTCCAGAAAGCTTTTTCTTAACCACAATACTGAGTCCTCTTAATCACACACACAGAGCGGGTGTGTAAAGACATTTTCATAATCATAATTTCATATCAAAATTTTTAACGTTTATTTACTTTTGAGAGAGAGACAGAGCATGAGTAGGGAAGAGCAGAGAGAGAGAGGGAGACACAGAATCTGAAGCAGGCTCCAGGCTCTGAGCCATCAGCACAGAGCCCAACGCAGGGCTCGACTCACAGACCACGAGATCATGACCTGAGCACAAATCGGACATTCAACTGATTGAGCCAGCCAGGCGCCCCAAATAACTTTATTTCTGATTCTAGTTTAGTTTCTATAAACTTATTATTTATTAAATAAATAAATAATGTTTAAATCATTGCACACAAGCTCCTATTTGATATGGGACCTTGGTACTTTTTCAGCTACAGCTCTCCCTACCCGACGTCTGTTTTTCCTTCTATTTATTTATGTTCCTTTAAAGTACAGTTTAATTAATAAGTGGCTAAAATAATAAATGAATGAATGAAGAATAACACACACATACACACACACACACACACACACACACACACACACAAGAAATTCAGGGCAAAGTTTACACAAAGTCACATCATTGCTACTTCTTAAGAACCCAGATTTTAGAGTCAAGTATCAGATTTGCATTTGATCTGTTCCTGTTTTTCCATTACACCAAACAAGTCATTTGGTGTCTCTAAAGTGCCTGTTTCCTCACAGAATTTTTGTGGCCATTACATGAGAAAAGTCTTCAGCTCAGTGTTAACCTATCAATAAAGAGTGACTATTATATAAGGTCATTATTATTACAAGCACCTGAAAATACACACAGATGCCAGAAACCCACACCGTAACAGAAAATTTCAAATCACACAGAAAACAGAGTTGGAGTCTGCTCTTCCAGATCCAAGCTCTCAGCCATGTGGTCGTGGCTGTTGGGCTGTGTCCTGAAGACCGCTCCAGTCCTACTTGCTCCCTCTGCCCCATTTGTCCACCCTCATGCCAACCCCTGAGACTGTTTAAATCTGGCACCCAAGCATGCAGACTTGCATTTCATGGGGAAAACTGGATTGAGTCCTCCCCTGTCTTTTGCTAGCATCTCCTTGCCCCTCCTCTTGGGGCCCCTGTACATCCTTCAGGTAGCTGTTCCAGGATCCAAACCTGAGCTCTGCCCTTGCCTTCCCCAACACTCACCAAACCCAGATCCTTGGTGAGGACCAAGGGTGCACAGAAATGCACCTTCAAGCAACCAGTCCTCTTATTCCTCTTCCTGGACTTTAGAGGGTGCACTGAAAACTTGTGGGCCCCTGAGAGACCACAGCCACACACCCAATCAGTGAGCTGTGGACTGCACAGGAAGCACTTCCCAGGGGTCTAGCACCTGAGACTCTGAGGTCCTGAAGGCTGGGGTGGTCTGAGTCCCTGCAGACTCCTGTCTTCTAGGACAGGCAGTATCCTGAGCCAGCAGAGTCCTCTGGGGCTTGCAGAATGGCAAGCCACTCTCCACCACTGTGTGTGGGGCGGGGGGGAGGGGGCAGAGAGAGAGAGGGAGAGAGAGAGGGAGAGGACTTGCATGTCTCTGTGAGTTACTGTGTTTACGTTATAAGCATTCAGTCAATTGTTTAAGTATATGTAACGGTTATTTTAGTATGAAAATGCAAATATACCTTTTCTTATTTTTGATTGAAGCCTAAAAAGTGACTGCCTTCGTTATCACGGATCAGTCCTATCGATCAAACGCTTGAACTGTCATGTAAAACTCCTCACACACATGCTGACCAGCCCTAACAACTGACACTTTAGGGGCGCCTGGGTGGCTCAGTCGGTTAAGCAGCCGACTTCAGTGCAGGTCATGATCGCACGGTCTGTGAGTTCGAGCCCTGCGTCGGGCTCTGTGCTGCCGGCTCGGGGCCTGGAGCCTGTTTTGGATTCTGTATCTCCCTCTCTTTCTCTGCCCTTCCCCTGCTCACGCTCTGTCTCTATGTCTCTCAAAAATAAATTAAAAAAATTTTTAAAAAAAGCTTTAAAATATTTTTAGAACCACGTTCCTCCTTCGTCACTACTCTTCCGTCCCTTGTTGCCTCTGTGACTGGACCCTCCTCATTGATCTAAAGATCTCAGTTCTACCCCACCAATTCATCCTCTTCTCTCAAGCCATAATAATCTTTCTAAAATATAAATATGACCACCATTTCTGCCAAGCTGATAAACCTTTAGTGTAAAAGAAATCTCCATTAGCATCACATACAAGATCTAGCGATTTCAAGTCCTTGACTTCCTCTGCAGTGACACCTCCTGCCACTCATCCCTCAAACACCCTAAATTCCATACTAATCTATTTGGAGTTCCAAATATATGCTAAAATTTTGCAAGCATCAAACCTTTGCTTATGGCAGTCCTTCTTTCTAGAATATCCTTCCTGTTTTGGGACACCTGGGTGGCTCAGTTGTTTAAGCATCTGACTCTGGCTCAGGTCATGATCTCGCCAGTTCCTGGGTTCGAGCCCCACATCAGGCTCTGTGCTGACAACTCAGAGCCTGAGGCCTGCTTCATATTCTCTCTCTCTCTTTCTCTGCCCCTCCCCTGCTTATGCTCTGTCTCTCTGTCTCTCTCTCTCTCAAAAATAAATAAACATAAAAAAATTAAAGATAAATAGTATACCCTTCCTATTCTTTTCTGTCTGACTCAGGTTAAAACTTAGCATCACCCATTTGGAAAATCATCCCTCACCTCAGCATGCTCCCCCGACTTGACGCCTGCCTTAGCACTAATCGCACTATGTTACAATTATCTGTTTAGCTCTTTGTTTCTGCTTCTAGAAGGAAAATTTCTGGATAAGGATCTAATTCCTGATGTTCACCATCAGATTTCTATGGTTGTTCACAAAGTCGGCATTCAACTAAGTTCTCAATTATTAGTAGTGAAAGCAATATAATTAGCTTCTATATTTATAACATTTATTTTATAGCATTTTATACATTGAAGTTACTATTATAATACCAACTAGAAACTAACTTTACATTTCTCAGTGCATCTGGGAAAGGCCTGAAATGTATGCCTGTATTTTTACAAATGTCCCCACTCCCTAATTAGCCACCTCTTCACAAACTCTTCATGGTCGCTGCCTTCCTAAAGTTATAGCATAATATAGAGAAGACAAGAGATAGGACTAATTGCTGAATCTTAAGAAACACTTTATTAGTTTACAGAGATATCAAAAACTCAGATTAAAGTAGAGTATTTTCGCAGAAGTGTACATTAAATGAAAACCTCTCTTTTATTGTAACATTTCTATGTCTTCTTTCAGTTCAAACCCCTACCTTATCCCATTTTCTTTTTCAGAAAAATTTATGTCCTATGGCAAGTATGATTAGTAGAGAGGAAATAAAGAATTGTGGCATCTAATTGCTATCTTTGATTTACTTTTGTCCTTAGGGAAAGGCTTGTCATGTTTTCTGTAAATGCCTCACTTATTCCTAGAGCGTATTTTGGGAAACAGTTGTTATTCTGAGTAGAATCAATGGTGTCAGAGACAGTATGGGTATCATGATTTATATGTGGAGCATGGGGCATTTTAATGCTGATATCCCGGTGTGCATAGGGGCCCCCAAGGTCAGATGACAAAGCATCACAAAGACAAAGAATTCAGGTTAGAAATATAAACAAGAATGGTGGTTTCAAAATACATTCAGAGGGGCGCCTGGGCAGCTCGGTCAGTTAAGTGGTTAAGTGTCTGACTCTTGATCTCCGCTCAGGTCATGATCTCATGGTTTGTAAGTTGGAGCCATACATCGGGCTCTGCACTGACAGCACGAAGCCTGCTTGGGATTATCTCTTTCCCTCTCTCTCTGCCCCTTCCCCCCCTCCCCCCGCCAAATAAATAACTAAACTTAAAAAAAAAGTATGTTCACAAATTTTATGACTTCTCTCTTCAAAGGATAGAGCTTAATTACCCTCCAATTGAGTATGGGCTGGACTTAGTGATTCATCTCTAACAAATGGCATATGGTGGATGCGTGCCTTCTGAGAGTAGGCTGTGGAAGACACTGAAGATTCCTTTTTTGCTATCTCTCCTGAATTGCCCACTCTGGGAGAAGTCAGCCTTCCAGACGTGAGGGCGCTTGTGTGAGGAGGAGCTGAGCCATTTCTGCTAACAAACAGCGCTCCCTAGTGATCCTCTTGGAAGTAGCTCCTCGGCCCTGCCAAGCCTTCTGATGTCTGCAACCCCAGCAACATTTGGACTGCAACCAGTAAGAGATCCAAGACAGAATCTTCTAGGCAGGCCGCTCCTGAGTTCTTGATATACAGAGACTGTGATAATCAATGTTTATTGTTAACTTTTGAAGTAACTTCTTACCCAGTATAGATAACTGATATGAAAAGGAACACAGGTTATCCTGTGTAGTGCTACCTACGGATAAAGAATTGAATGTCAGAACATCATAACTGCTGTTATTCACCACTGAGCTACTTAAAGATAATTCACTATACTTCTATTTAAATCGCCCCCTTTGAAACTTTCCTCAACAGGGGAGGTCATCAGTACGCAGGAGATATAGTAAGCATCAGGCATGATATCGGTAAAAGATTTCAAGATCACTTTTTTCACACAACAAACATTTATTATGATAAGAATAATATGGCAGGCTCAGGAAACCAGGCATTATGCTACACCCTGGATATTCAGAAATAAATATCAGTATTTCACTTGAGGATATGATCTACCAAGGTCAACAACAGGCTTGTAAAAATGAAATTTCAATACAGAATGAGACTCGTAGGAAACCCAAAGATGTGCATGGAAACTACACGGAGGAGTAATACCACAGCTCAGGGATCAGGAAAGATCTTGAAGAACAAGTGAACTTAATATGAGTCCTGAGGATGGAAGAAGGTTAAAGGAAGACAGAAAAAAAGACACTTCCGGCCAAGAAAGCAGCATGTGCTAAAGATTAGAGGTGTGGGGAATACGATGTGCTCTGGGACATCCATGTCACTCAGCAGACCCGGGGACATTCTGGGTTGTGTGTGTTACTTAGCAGACTCGGGTACATTTACTAAAGTGCTGAGGAATGAAACTAGCCGGGGCGGCCAGGCAACCAATCAGGCATGCATACAGTCATCCAGTGCAGATACAACGAGCCTCTGCTAGGAGCAAGGCACTCTGCTAGCCACCAGGAGATGCAATACCTCTCCTCACGGAGTATTCGATCCATTGAGGAAAAATATATTCTTCAAAGAATCAACAGATTATATGTGTAAAAATAATCACTACCTTTGATAATTGTTATGAAAATCTGTAGGATGTTATAAGTCGATTAATAGAGGTATCTGGTCAGACCTGGGGAAGATGAGAAAAAATTCTGTAAGAAAAGTATTTTAAAGAGGATGTCAATATGAACTAAAAGCTAATAAAATAGATAATATTTATGTACAATTCCAGCAGGCCTACTGGATGAATTAAGAAGTGTATTTAAACATCCAGACTCCAGTGTCCTCATATGTGCATGGAGATCTTCCCAGCTCACAAGGTTTGAAAAGCGATTTGTGATGCTGTATGTAAGGCACTTTGCACATTGTTTGGGACATTACATGACAATCACTTTTAAATTTTTTATTTTATTCTAGTAACTGTGTAACAGAGGCTGTAGATCCAGATATGGCCAAGGCATTTGGGTTTTTGTTACTGTCCTCAGGGAGATCAGATTCATGGGGAAGCAGGAAATTCCAGGATAGAGCGATGAGATAATATGACCTTAAAAGGCACAGGGAGCTGTGAGCATACAGAGGAGGGTGTTGATATAATTCAAGGAGAAAGCAAGATGGTGACGAATTTTATGTTAGAGTCGTGTTTTAAAGGAAAAACAGGCAAATCATGGGATTAAAAACATGCTAGTCAGAGAGAACATTGTTTCAAATGTGCAGCGGCAAATGAGAACATGGTGGGAGTGGAGACACAGCTGGATGTGGCCGAGGCTTAGAGGGAACAGGGAGATCACAAGAGTTTGGAGAGGGCAGCAGGAGCTTGCCCCTTGTGTTCCAGAACTTGGATCTTATCCTCAAGGCTACGGGATAAAGGGGCTCATGGAAGGTTTTGCTTGGGAGATGACAGAATAAAATCGGTATATTGGAAAGTGCCCTGTGGCTGTCACACGGACTTGTTGGAGGAAGGGAGTAAGATGCTCTTGGAATGAGGCTTTAGAGGCAGCAAACTTAGTCTGAGAACTTTCACTGGGGTCAAGGCAGAGATGAGACGCTAGGCAGGCTGAGAGGACACAAGAATGAATTAAATAATGCCGCCTCCAGAGCTGGGACTTGGGTGAGGCTAGGGAAGTGCCGAGGATGCAAATTTTAAGGCTGAATTCATTCTCAAGGTCTTAAGTGCTCTTTTAAATTTTCCGCCCCAGGACTTCTATGGGGCTCAAGGTATTCTTGCCAGCTCAGCAGGAAAAGAAAGGTATTTTCTTGACCCATTTGTGCCTGTCTGCAGTTTAAGGGGAGGCAGGGCCAGCAACCAAGTCCCAGCGGTCACTCCCTTGGGATTTTCCCAGAGCCATATATGATCCTAGGCTCATTCTGCCTTTTACGCAGTGGGAGTCTCACTTCTGTTGAGGGAATGGATGGAGGTGACCAAGCGAAGTGGTGCAGCTAACAAGTAGACCATTTCCTGTGAACCTGGACGCAGACACGAGACACGTAGAGTTACTGTAATCACTTACATTCCAAGAAGCCATTCCTGTGTCTGTGGACTGGCCACGTGAGCCGGAGGTAAAAGAAGTAAGTATTTTAGAGTGTACTTTTTTGACTACCCTTCCCCATGATCTTCATTCTCTGGATCTGCATTCCCCCGCTCTGCTCTCCTTGCAGCAAACTTCTCCCTACCTCTAGGCTCAGCCTCCTCTTGCTCTTTCCAAGAATAATCATCACACCTGTACCTTGCTCTCCGAGCCTCCCACAGCGATATTTTAGATGATCTCCTTCTAGTTTGCTGCTCGCAGGAGAGCTCACGATGAGGACACCAGCAGTCCTCCCTGGAAGGAGACAGACTCTTAATAGGGTCTATCTGAAGAGAGTGCTCTGATCTTTTAACCCTAGGTGGGACTCCAGATCTGAGCTGTGCCTGCGTGAGTAGTCTGGGGAAAGGGAGCTCTTGAGAGACCAGGGAAGTTATATATTCTATGGTTGCTCCTCAAATCTTATCCTCTGTGGGTGGTTCTAAACCCTGACTTTGACTTATTGGTTGACTGTCTATGAAGTCCGGGCTCACGCCCACAGCTTCTTCCATTTTAAAAGCATGAGACACTATATGAGACATGTTATTTTGTTCAGCAAGTCAATCTTTGCAGGTAAGGAGAAGGGTCTGGTTTTTAACATTAAATAATATTAGGAAGAGATCTTACTATGAAGTGAAGAACAAGTGTATTAAGTATCGTTCTATACACACCTCTTTGCTTTGGTAAATGTAATTCCCTGTTCTTTGCCATGCCAATTTATGGCGCCAATGAATATTTCAAGTGATGGTAATCAATACCAGACTTACCAGTTAATTTTAAATAGTCCAAAGGCAACTATAGATGGGTCATTGGCCTGAAGCTAGCCTAACAGAATGTTAGATTACTGTGGATTAGAAATGATATTGGGAAAACTCCTCTAAAGGGGGAAGATACAGGGGTGTCTGGGTGGCTCAGTCAGTTAAGCTTCCTACTTTGGCTCAGGTCATGATCTCACAGTTTGTGAGTTCGAGCCCTACATCATGCCCTGTGCTGACAGCTCAGATCCTGGAGCCTGCTTCAGATTCTATCTTCCTCTGTCTCTGCACCCTCTCCTTCTCTTTCTGTCTCTCTCTCTCAAAAATAAATAAACGTTTAAAAATTTTTAAAAGATTGAAGATATAAATCAAATAACTTTTAATGAAAGCTTGCACATTTTAGTGCTCTCTTTAATATCAAAAAACAACTTCATCAAATTCTTGTCATATATTTTACAATAGTAAAATAATATATTTTTCCATATAATGAAAAAGAGAAACTATCAATGCAAAACAAAAATAAAATAAAATCACCTATTAGTTTACTACGCAGATATAACAATAATTATTTCCATATTTTATCCATCAGAAATCCTTTCTTTGCAATATATATTTTATATACCATTGATATTGTTCAACATGACATTAAGCACGACCATTTTGTAAGCTTTTTTTCAATTTAATAACAAGTGGCAAATATTAAGTGTCATTTGTTTTTAAATAAAACTAATTAAGCTATCTTTGCGTATAAGCTGATCTTTCCTGATACAGAATAAGAAGGTTTTTCCTTGTTAAAAAGAAAATTAATTCTGTTTTTTAATGAAGATTAACTTTCTTTTTAATGAAGATTTTAGGCTATTCAAAATGAAGGCAAGATTGGACATTTTACTTTGACTTTCTTTAAGGAGTATGGCATATTCCATTGGCTCTTCCCTTTTCAGTGATGAAATTCATTTAGCACGAGGTGGAGGGTTGCTCAAAAATCTCTGGGAAGAGGGATTTGAGGAAAGTCAACTGCATTATGATCCCTGAAGGATAGAATTTTCTTGTTTACTAATTTTATTCAAATTCAGTGCTTGCACCCATACAAAAGAACACTTAAAGGAATTAAAAACCAACAAAGTAAGAAATGATTAAATCTATCTTTAAAGGAGTTTAAATAAGAAGGTTGATAGTGGCATCCAGTTACTTCTATGATTTCTATTTTTAACTTCCTCAAGTTACTTATTTCTGATCATGTTTCTCTAAAGTGATAAAGGCGGGATGTATATCAACAAAGAAAACTCTGAGACAGAAACAATGTTTTTGAATAACCTAGGTGAGAGTCTCATCCTGAGTTTCAGAGAAGTACTCACCCTAAGCCATCACCACCCATTCTCAGGTGGCAGCATCCCCACCTGTCATGATGGCGGCTCATAATTTAATACAATCTTTCGCTGTTGAAACTTCAAAACAAAGGATATCTGTAATCAATAGTTAATAATTTATCTAACAAACCCAAAACCCCTATACTGCCACCGTGGTTCTATAAACTATACCCTGATATGCAGAATTTCTATTTTATAGGCTTTGAACTCCTTTTCCTTTTTATGAACATATAGCTCTCTCTATACATATTGTAGGTCATTAATAGATGTTTAATTGATCAATAGATCAACAGTTGATTAAGTAAATTTGTGTGACAGATAACAGCAGGATTGTTGTTTAACTAGTTCGATCAGAAAAAATTCTCGTTTTTATTGGGTTTTTAACATTCTTTACAAAAATTTTTAATCTTCTTCCATTTCTTAAAATGTTTAGTCAGAGAATACAGATTATTATTACAAGTTTTAAAATTTTGTATGACCATCATTTATGACAGTTGTGTGAGAAAACAGTACCATGCTCGAGATTTTCCTCAGAAGCATCTTTATGAAATTCTTTGATCCCACTTTGAGTTTTTAGAATCTTTCTCCTCAGTGTAGAATACTATACACACAATTAGGTCTGCGTAGGACAGAACTTACTAACGGAGATTTTACATAGTACATGTCTGAGCCCATTGACTAATAAATATATGCTAGCTGATTGTGATGGATTACCTCTCAAACTTTCGTTCTCCTTACAGACGAATGGCAAAGGTTCCATACCATAACTCAGGCATGGGCGATCCCAACGGCTCCACTGTCAATTATGACATGTTTGTCCTCATCGGCATCCCTGGCCTGAAGGAGCTGCATGTGTGGATCTCCATCCCCTTCTGCCTGATGTACCTGGTGGCCGTGTTAGGAAACGTTATCCTGATCTGTGTGGTGGCAGTGGAGCACAGTCTTCACGAACCCATGTACCTCTTCCTCTCCATGCTGGCTTTTTGGGATCTGATCCTATCCACATCCACAGTACCCAAGGCCCTGAGCATCTTCTGGTTTGATGACGTGGACATCTCTTTTGGTGGTTGTATAACCCAGCTCTTCTTTATGCATTTTGCCTTCGTAGTGGAATCAGGCATTCTCTTGGCCATGGCTTCTGATCGCTATGTGGCCATCTGCTACCCACTGAGATACACTACCATTCTTAGCCATGGTGTCATCGGCAAAATAGGGGGTGTCGTAGTGCTCAGGAGTTTTGCAACTGTTTTCCCCATTATCTTCCTAGTGAAGCGTCTGCCCTTCTGCCGGACAAACATCATTGCCCACACGTTCTGTGAACACATGGGGCTGGCAAAGTTGGCTTGCGCCGATATCACCATCAACATTTGGTATGGAATCTCTGTGCCGTTACTCAGTGTTATGCTAGATATGGTGACAATAGTCGTCTCCTATGGGCTCATTCTCCAGGCAGTCTTCAGGCTGCCATCCCATGATGCACGGATGAAAACACTCAGCACCTGTGGTTCCCACGTCTGTGTCATCCTCATGTTCTACCTTCCAGGGATTTTCACCGTCATTGCTCAGCGCTTCGGCCGAAAAATCCCCAAGCATGTCCACATCCTGTTGGCCAATCTCTATGTTCTCGTTCCCCCCATGATGAACCCAATTATCTATGGAGTAAAGACCAAACAGATTCGCGAACGAGTGACCCTTGTGTTTTCTTCAAAAAGGAAGTGTTGCTAAGGATGACTGGCTCTCAAAGTTTTTTAGAGGCAAGGGGGAAGGATACTATTAAAAAAGAGGACAGATAAGTTGTCATTTACGATAGTCTCTACTTGCTATGGAATTAGGTTTTTTTTCATTCAACAAGGATGACCCAAATTGTATGAGTCCCTTATTTCAAAGGTAAATGGGTTCTTGAAAACCTGCATATTCATAGGCATAAAACTACTATGTTAAACATCTATAGGGTTCTTCGCTATTTAATAGTAATATTTCTATATTTGATTCATAGAACACATCTTTAAGTGTCCTCCCAATAGCTATATTAAATACAAATTAGAGTAAACAGGGGTGCCTGGGTCACTCAATTGGTTAAGCATCTGACTTTGGCTCAGATCATGATCTCACAGTGATTCCTGAGTTCAAGCCCCACATTGGGCTCTGTGCTGTCAGTGCAGAGCCTGCTTCAGATCCTCTGTCTCCCTTCTTCTCTGCCCTTCCCCACTCTCATTCTCTCACTCTCTAAAAAATAAACATTAAAAAAATTAAATTAGAGTGAACACCAAAACTGTACGTAAATAAGAGAAATGTGGAGGTCCCCCCTTCTATATCATTTTGTTCACAAGAGAACACTTTCACAGTCTCATAACACAAATGGGAATATTTGTTGACAGTGGATACCATAATCCACAACAAAGGAAGTATTTACTGCTGTGAGTGTGTGATTTGGGAGGGGAAAAAAAAGGACAAGACAATCAAGTGTTCGGAAGCAGGAACTGCCTTGGATGCTGGGTGTCCTGCGCAACCCTTCTAATCTAATCTGCGCTTGAGCAACCCTCTTTTTAGACTCCTTAACATCTCTCTCACAGGGCTGTGGTATGAAGAGCCGAAGAGAAATTGGATGCTAGAGCACTTTGGAAATTATAAAATGCTACACAAATGTGTTGTGTCCCTGTCGTTAGTGGCATTACGTTCCCTGGTTTAAGCTTCCACCTTGCTTATGGTCCAAGGTTAAAAACAAAACAAAACAAAACCCCATCCTTTGTCTACAGCCAAGTCCTTCTATCTCCTGCCTCCCTTCTTTTCCCAGCAGGGTGAATCTAGCCGCAGGGAGGGGTCCTCTCAAGGCTTTTCCCTATCAAAGGTGCACCACCCACTTCTGATGGGGGGTGGCGACAGACACTATTCAGCTCCTCAGGCTGCAGGGGCGCCTACTCCAGGCAGTGTGGGCTGGCTTTGCACTTCCTTTGGAAGCCCCTATAGGAATTTTCAAGGAAATTCTACCTTGCTCCATAACCACAGAACTTCCTTCTCGGCTGTCTGCTCAGATTCCTGGCATATTGAGGGTATAGAGAAAATATTTTTGTTTTTCCTGAGTTGGGTTTTCTTAAGAACTTTTGCCAAAATCTTCACCTCCGGGGCTAAGAGCAGGTCTTGGGAAGTTAATTTATGACAGTGTGATAACTACAGATAGTGAGAAAACTCCAGAGAGATTTAGCTAATTCCAGAAGTACAAAGACATGGCTGGATTTAGAGCTGAAGATAAGTGTCTCATCTTTTCCCTGGAGAGATGTATTCCTCATCAGTCTCCCAGGAAACTTTCCTCCAAAAGAGAGGGAAGACAAGGGGAGGAAAAATAGTCTCTCTGGCTTCTACAAACAGAGAAAATACATTTTCCTTTAATCTTCGATTTTGCACATATAGGACATTTGTATGCATAGGACATGTGCCCTAGCGTTCATCGTAAAGTCCTAGTGGTAAGAATCAGATGTGGGGAACCACAGTTATTTGGTTTTTAAGTGAATAATGATCACGTGCCCCTGATTGAGAACACTTTGCACGTCCATTCAGGACAAGGCTGATAACATGAGTATCTAAAAGGCAACACATGCTTGGAGCACCTGGGTGGCTCAGTCGGTTAAGCATCCGACTTTGGCTCAGGTCATGATCTCACACTTCGTGGGTTCAAGCCCCACATCGGGCTCTGTGCTGACAGCTCAGAGCCTGGAGCCTGCTTCAGAGTCTGTGTCTCTGTCTCTCTCTGTCCCTCCTCCGCTTGTACTCTGTCTCTGTCTCTGTCTCTCTCTCGAAAATAAATAAACATGAAAAAAATGGTCTTCTACTTCCATAACACTCAATCCTGTAAGTCTCGGGTGACTGCCGTCCCTGTGCCAATCCCTGTCTCTCCTCCCACTCTCTTCCTTATAAGCCACATAAATCCATATACCTAAAAGAGCATCTCTCAACCACAGCAAAATAATGTGTCATCCCCCCTCCCAACACTACCAAGCTTAGGAATATGAAGGGTCTTGGGTGGGAAAATGACCAAATAAAAATCAGAGTTCAGAAGAAAAAAGCCCCAAAGTGGCTGAAGTTCAAGTGGACCCTTACAAGGTCTGCAGTCATGGCCTGAGCCACATTCAGACCTGTGGGCTGGGCTTTAAGAGGACTGTAGCCAATGATGTGCTGGTGAGTGTGCAGCAATTGTCTTTGGAGGATTCGGTTTGTATATTTGCTGATTCCTGATGTGTAGATACTCCCGCTATAGCTGATTTCGAACTGCCCAAATGATCCTGACTTGCTTGCAAAATTCCTGATCATTTAACACTTGGCTCCCACAGATCCGTTCAAACAGCCTTCAGCGCACCACTAACTGCAGCTCTCTTAGGCCTGACACACTGCGACTAGAATGCCCTGGAAAATTGCAGCTTTGGTTTAACTCAAAAAGACATGAAAGAGTGAGGTCTCTGGACTAGAGAAATCCCACTTTAATGGGAGCTGAGACTGTGAGTGAGTAAGAGCAAATACTTTGAAATCAGACTGACTGATTAGCTTTATGCTCATCATATATGATATATATGATACTGAGCATATTTTTTAACTTTTTTAGTAAGGTAAGATTGACAACATCGCATAAAATTCACCATCTTAACCCTTTGCAGGGTGTGACTTTTAGTGCATTTACAATGTTGTGCAATCATCACCACGATCTACTTCCAGAACATTTTCATCCCCCTGAAAGGAAACCACGTTCTCACTAAGCAGTTACTCTTTATTTCTCCTTCCCCCATTCACCTTGCCGCTACTGGTTGACTTTCTGTCTACGGATTTGGCTCTTCTGGACTTTTGATATAAATGGAATCACACGACACAGAAATAGCCTTCCGTGTGTGGCTACTTTCACTTAGCATAGTGTTTTCCAGGTTCATCTGTGTTATATTATGTATCAGAATGTCATTCCTTTTTATGGCTGATAAAGACCCCGTTGTTTAGATTGAATATATTTGTTTTATCCATTCATCAGTTGATATACATTTGAAATGAGATTTCTATTTTGGGGGTTATTATAAATAATGGTACTATAACATTTATTTACAAGTTTTAGGTTAAACATCTGTTTTCAATTCTTTCTGGTATATATCTAAGAGTCGGACAGGGTCGTTTGATGATTCTACATTTATCCTTTTGAGGAACTGCCAATCTCTATTCACAGAGGCTGCGCCATTTTACATTCTCACTAGCAGTGCATTAGGCTTCCGATTTCTCCACATCCTCACCAACACGTTATTTCCCATTTTTAAAAAATTGCAATTTTCCTGGTGGGAGTGAAATAGGACAATAAGAAGGGATCGAAACACTATTTCCTTTCACTCCCTTTCCTACCCAAGTGCAAGCGTAGCTTCAGATTCCAGAGGAAATAGCATGTGTGAAAGTGCAGAAGGGAAGAGAACATAGTTTGAAAAAGCATAAGACATAAAGGGGGACTGTAGCATAAGGGGCACATGAGGGGAAGGGGAGAGAAGGGGAGAAGTGGGTCAGTGAACACTGGCTAGCACCAGCAATGCTGGAAAAGGCTTTGAAGATGCATTAGGGCATCTGAGTTTTCTTCCAAGCAAAATGCGTAACTCAAATGATTTTTTTTTTTTTGAGAAAGAGCATGTGCATGCACACGAGAGCATGAGTGAAGGAGTGTGGGGGTGAGAGAGTGAGAGGGAGGGAAGAGCGAGGGAGAGAATCCCAAGCAGACTCTGCGCTGATGCAGGGCTTGTTCCCACGAACCATGAGATCATGACCTAAGCTGAAACCAAGAGTTGATCACTTAACCGAATGAGTCACCCAGTCATGCCACTTGCATGATTTCAAGTAGAGGATTGACATGATCTAATTGGGGTTTAGTAAGAACGTTCTAGTTTCTGAGTAAAAAATGGATGGGAGAGAAAATACTTTGGAGTTAGCAAATTCCAAATGAGGCCGTTGAAAAGATCCAGGACGCACACAGAGAAGGAGGTGATCGCACTTTAATGTGAAACACATGAATGAACTTAAAGGATATTCAGAGGACATAATCAATAACAAATGAATTTTGGTGCATGTTTATTGTGAAGTTTCAATTGGATAACCAGGAAGCGTTACCAAATACGGACTCGGCTATGTGGGATAGAGAAAGAATTGGGAGTGGAGCTTTAGATGTGGGAATTTTCAGCATCCAGATAGCTACTGAATTTATGAGCTTATTGCATGGTAAACAAGCCTACGAATAAAGTACTATTTTTTTCTTTTCTTTTCTTTTTTAAATTTGTTTAAACAGGACATTGAAACAGGATAAAAGGATCAAAGGAAGTGTAAACCTACTTGCATTTATGTTTTTGACTGTAGAAAATTAGAATACTTCCATCTGATGTCTGCCATTTTCTAGGGTCTTGAAAAATCCTTACTGTTCTTCCTATAATTCTACCCATGATTTTCTCCAACAGAATTAAGGTTTTGAAATTCATGGGAGATCAATCCATTTTGGAGGGCTTCCTGCTACTGATTTCCATAAGAAATTCTATTAAATCAATATGATTACTGTAAGGTTACGAGTCGCTGATGAATAAAAGTAAGACTGCCAAGGCAAAGTGAGGTCTGAGAGTACACTTTATTGCAAGCACCCTCCGGCGAGGGTCCGCGACTCGAAAGAGAGGAGTCGGGGAAGTCGCGCCCGAGATTAGGGGTTAGGGGTTTTTAATGGGTTTGGGGAGGAGATTTCGAAACTGGTGACGAGTTAAAGTCCTATTGGTCTACTGGAATGACGTGTCCGCCTCCCAGTGCTGTGGTGGGAACTTCGGCCATCTTGGGTCGGTTTCCATTGTGTGGAGCCTTCCCTCTGCCCTAACCCAACAATTACTTGCCTTTTCATAACTTTTTCTCTCCATGTTCTCAGCTCAGGGTCACTTCATCCCTTTAAGAAAGAGTAGGAGGATGACCTTGTCCCTGATCTGCTTGGTTTTTACACCGTAAATGATGGGATTCAGTGCAGGAGGGATTGCCACATAGAGATTGGCAAACATGATGTGAAAGGTGCGAGAGATATTGTGTCCGAAGCGATGAGTGAGGGCAGAGAACATGGCTGGTGTGTAGAATATGAGAATGACACAGACATGGGAACCACAGGTGCTGAGGGCTTTCTGGCGGGCATCTCTGGATGGCAGATGGAAAACAGCATGAAGGATGAAAGCATAGGAAATACCAATGAGGACCAGGTCTGAGATAATAGTCATCATAGGCACAGCAAAACCATACCAGATGTTGATGGAGATGTCAGCACAGGCGAGTCGGGCCACCCCTATATGTTCACAGTATGTGTGAGGGATGATATGTGTCTTGCAGAAGGGCAAACGCTTCACCAGGAAAACAACAGGCAAAATGACACCAAAGCTCCGGCCTACAATGCCCACCATGATCTTGACAATTGTCCCAGGTGTCAAAACGCTTGTATATCTCAAAGGGCAGCAAATGGCCATGTAACGATCAAATGCCATGCCCAACAAAATGGCAGAGTCCAGAAAAAAGCTGAAGTGAAGAAAGAACAACTGGGTAAGGCAGGCGGGAAAAGTGATCTTCTGAGCTTTCAACCATAATATGCCAAGTGTTTTGGGGACACACGTGGTGCACAATACGAGGTCTGTAGAGGCCAACATGGAGAGAAAGAAGAACATGGGTTCATGGAGGCTGCGGTCCATAGTGATGAGGTAAAGAAGGATGCCATTACCAGCAAGGGCCACCAAGTAGATAGCGAAGAAAGGAATCCCAATCCAGATGTGCAATCGCTCCAGCCCTGGGATCCCCACCAAAATGAAAGCGCCTGGATTGAAACTTGTCAGATTCAATGTGGCCATCATGGTAATTGTAATTCCTTGAAGACAAAATGCAATATTTTTTTCTCTAGAACTGAATAGCCATTAATTCCCTTTAAGTCTTTTCCAGAACTAATCCTGTCGCATAACAAACACTAACCACATATGACCTACTTCTTGTCACAATCTCTGCAGCATTTACCAAAGGCTGCCAAGAGACGTCAATTAAACCAATAATTCCCTATCTACAGACATTATCATAGTGGTATTGTTACTGTATTGGGACTACGTCCCACCAGATCCATGACCTGGGATCATTACTGGCCCCTTGTTGGCAACTAAAGTTCCAAGTTCAGTCTGAGATTTCTCAAAGATGTAAGTATTGAACATCCTACCTGGCATAAGTCTCAGTCATATCTTACTGAGGCATCCATTCAAAGAGATAACAGGGGTCAGGTGCGAGTTGGCAAATCTGCATTCCTTATTGCCAGTGCATCATTAGGACCCTGGCGAGCCAGTCTCCTACTGCCTATTTGCCCCACTTCTTCGGTACCTGGAGGAAAATTTCCACCTAAATATTCTTCTGTCAATTCATCAACAATTTTCCACAACTCATTATTTTTTCATCTGCCAACTTCCTGACCAGACACCTCACTTCGTCATCACATCATTCTCCCACCACTGGAGCATGGTGACCTGAGGGTGGATTGGGGCTCTTCTTTCTCCTTCAGTCCCTACGTCTATCTGCCAGCTCTTCTGATCCTCTTCGAAATCCCTGCTTGATCCGCCTACTCCACTTCTTCTCCACTTCCTCACCTGCTCGAATCATTAGTCACTAATTGGAGTCATGCAATAAGACTTCCCATTCTTTCAGTATCTTGCAAGCCTTTTTCTTTATCTCATGCCGCCAGATTGCTCTCTTAAAATATGAAATTCTTAAGACACTTGCAACCTTGTTTAAAAATTTGTAATTGCCCCCATTACACCTATAGAATATATATTTTATCTCCTGCTTGGGAGTCAATAGTTTCCTTACATATTTTAGTTGTACCTATGTGAATGTGTCTCTCATTCCTCCCTACAAGACATCCATATAGTCCTCCATAGATTCCTCCATCATTCCTATATCTCATTGCTTGGATTTTTGGCTTTTCCATCAGTGTAATATTGCCTTCTCTCAACAAGTGTAAATTCTATTCATTGCTCCTGTCCAGGAAACCTTCTCCAGTAATCCTAAAACATGCAGTCCATGCCCCTGCTTATAAACTCACAGCTCTTAATCATTTTACCAAACAAACGATCACATGGCTATATTGAATTTTACATGATTGTCCTGGATTCTCTTTCCTAGATATGGGAGCATCCTCTGCTAGTCATTGGGAATTCCTCTCGAGGACAGATTTTCTGTTCTCATGTGTCTCTTCCAGAGTAAAAGAAGGCAAGATTTCACATAGAAAAACCATTCATACAATGTCAGGAGTAAAATTGTTATTTCGATGTTTACTTATTTTTCTCACTATGTCCTGTTCGGGCCAGAAAATATTGAATATATATATTGAATATATATATATATATCTGTGTGTACACACACACACACACACACACACACACATATCCTTGGCTTATTTTTGCTTCCGCCATCTTCAAAGACAATAAAAGTGGATTGAGGGGCGCCTGGGTGGCTCAGTAGGTTAAGTGTCCGACTTCGGCTCAGGTCATGATCTGACAGTCTGTGAGTTCGAGCCCCGCATCGGGCTCTTTGCTGACAGCTCAGAGCCTGGAGCCTGCTTCGGATTCTGTGTCTCCCTCTCTCTCTCTGACCCTCCCCCACTCATGCTTTGTCTCTCCTGCTCTCAAAAATAAATAAAAACATTAAAAAAATATTAAAAAAAAAGTGGATTGAGTGTTTCTCAAATCTCATTATTCTAACCTCTGCAGTCATAACTCTCTCTCTGACTCTGAACTTCTCTGTCTCCTTCTACTTATAAGACCATTGCAATTACATCAGAATCACTCAGATAATCCATTATAATATCCCTATTTTAAAGTCAAGTGATTAGCCACCATAAATCTCTTTTGACATATAAATAACTTACGAGCAGGTTCTAGGCATTAGGGTATGCAGATCTTTGCAGGCCATTCATTAATCCAGCTACCATAACCTTTTCCTGGATCTTCCCCATCTGCCTCCCCAAAACAACTACCACCATTACCACATTCAGATAATACTCACGGACACCTTATTCTGATGTTAGAAAACCAATAAAGGGCTTAAAAAGGATAGGTCCAAGATGAGAACAGAAAGGTGCAGGAGGTAACACCATTGGGGAGGACATATATAAAAAAAAGAAGTGTAGATGAAAGGTGAGGCATGGGAAAGAAGAAATGTAATTCCGGCCAGGAAAGTCAGACGCACTGGCACAGCAGAACTTTTTATTTCTCATTGTTTTTCTCAGGGGATGGAAAGACTTTTCAAAGCGAGGGCTCTGAAATCTAGGGGGACTCCAGGGACTCCAGTCTACAGTCGATTAGTATTAGTATGTGAATGTTTACATTAATGTTTTCCTGGTCTAGAAATGACATTGTACATAAACATGCTTTGATTCAGGGTTTTGGACAGAGGGGAGAAACCAGAAAGTGCTAGAATTCCTGTGTAGACTAGTCATTTACAGACACTCAAAAAATAATTTTTGAAAGAAAAAACAAATTAAAGTAGCTAGGCTCCCGGTTCTGACTTGGGAGAATGGTGTGATGGTAACCCTCTAAATTCTGGATCTCAGATGTTGATGTGAATGTTTGGAGAAAAGACAGTGGGCTGGTTAGGGATGTGGATAAGTTCTGATGATATGGTTGTAAGATACCAACATCACCTTTCAGCTCATTGAATGGGGCTTTCTGGTTTCTAGTTGTAACTGCACTGACGTACTTTTTAGACTGAGGAAACTGACTTCTGAGCAGGAGGAGTTAAACTTTGGCATAAACCACTCCCTTAGGTCATCGCGGATTATCCATGTTTATCACAGGGCTGGAGATGTATCATTTACCTTCAGATGCTCATGGCAGAAACCTTAAAGTTCTTCTTGAAACCACTTTTTCTCTCATGTCCTTGTTTTCTTTCATTCTATCGATTCTGTTAAGTGTATTGCTAAAAAGAACTACTTCAAGTCTTTGTGTCTTAAGCACCTTTCACACTTGAATTATCTTGTGTAACAGAATAAGAAATATATAAGGAAAAGCAAGCTTTGCTTACTACAGAAAGAACTGAAGATATGTTGTAATTTCGTGGTGCTAACGAAGCTTTCCATTTCACCAAATCAGATAAAAATAACAAGTTAAGAACATCTCCAGGGAAAATAGACCAGCTATTAAAGGTTGTATGCTGACCTGATTGGTGTATCAATTGTGGCACAGAAGAATGGGTAAAGTAACCTCCGCTTCCCTAAAAATATATTCTTTTGACTCTGATGTGTCTTTGAGTTCTTGCAGATCTTTTAGCAACTTACATGAAATTGACTTTCTCTCATCTCAACCAGTCACAGTGGAAATTCTGTAGCGAAAAAATCAAATTGAGCACACAAGGATGCCAACCCCTTTCATTCCAACAATATATAAAAAGAAATTTAACATTTTAAAATAAAAACACATGGTATATATAAAAACTCCATTTTTAAAAATCAAAGTAAAATAGTAACACATTGAAACGCTTTAAAACTAAACTGCTATATCCAAGAAGAGCCTAAAGAGACTTGACAACTCAATATAATGAGGTTTCTTCGACACCATTCTGGCACAGAAAAAGGATATCAATTAAATCTAGACAAATCTACTACGGCTCCTTGTACTAAGTTGTCCTGTCTCTGACCCAGGATTCCCGTGTCTTCTACCAGCCACCATGAAATGGATAACTTGTTAGTTTGCAAGTAGACGTAAATTTCATACTCCTCACAGTTCTTGACATAGACAATTTGGGAATATAAAATAAATATACTCTGAGCGAAAAACCAGGTAAACAAAGTATCCCTAAGAAACAATGACTCAGAGACATAGAACTATCTTTACTATTGTCTGTCCTCTTTATTAAGCCATCACGATTATAATTCTTTGGAACAAACAAATGTAATTATAAAATGACTTGTTGAAAATGGGACAAATATATACCATTCCAGAATGCTATATCACAATAAGTAGTGTTAAGTTACAGCTCTTTCTTTTTTTTTTTTTTAATGTTTAAAAATGTTTACTTATTTATTTTGAGAGAGAAAGAGCAGGGGAGGGGCAGAGAGGGAGAGAGGGAGAGAATCCCATGCAGGCTCCACACTGTCCCCGCAAGTCTGATACGGGGCTGGAACTCACAAACCCTGAGATAATGACCTGAGCCAAAACCAAGAGTCTGACCCTTAAATGACTGAGCCACCCAGGTGCCCCTTGAGTTACAACTCTTTCTGACAAACATGACTTACTTCCTGAACTTACAAAACGTGTGGTAAATGCCTAAAAGATGTTTATTATTATTGGCTCTTAAACATAATACAGTATATGTATGTATATACGGGATACATATAAACATATATGTACATATATGTATATACAGGCTCTTGCCACTTTTATTCAACAATGTACTGGAAGTCTTAGCCAAGGAAATTAGGCAAGAATAAAAAATAAAAGGCATTTAGACTGGAAGAGAGTAAGTAAAACTAGCTCAGTTTATAGATGACATGACCTTGATGAGTTCAGCAAGGTTGCAGATCAGTATACAATATTTAAGATCAATATAAAAAAGCTGCTTATATTTCTATTCATTTGTAATGAACAATCTAATAACAAATTTGAAAAATGATTCAGCTTATGAGAACATTACAAAGAATAGGAGCACCTGAGTGGCTCAGTTGGTTAGCCATCCAACTTTGGCTCAGGTCATGATCTCATGATTCGTGAGTTCGAGCCCCATGTCGGGCTCTGTGCTGATAGCTAAGAGCCTAGCCTGCTTCGGATTCTGTGTCTCCCTCTCTGTGCCCCTCCTTGCTAATGCTCTCTCTATCTCTCTCAAAAATAAATAAACGTTAAAAAAAGAACATTACAAAGAATAAATACTAGGAAGATGTTTAAGCAGTGTAAACCTTATACTCTGAAAAATAGAAAATATCGTTGAAAAAAATTAAAGGAGATCTAAATAAATGGGAAATTTTCCCATGTTCATGGATGGAAAACTCAACATTGTGAAGATGACAATACTTCCTAAACTGATCTGAAGAATCAACTCAATCCCTACCAGAATCACAGCAGAATTCTTCATGGAAATTAAAGTAGAGGCACCTGGGTGGCTCAGTCGGCTGGGCGTCTGACCCTGGCTCAGGTCATGATCTCACGGTTCGTGGGTTTGAGCCCCACATCGGGCTCCTTGCTGGCGGTGCATAGCCTGCTTGGGATTCTCTCTCTCCTTCTCTTTCTGTCCATCCCCAGCTTGTGCTTTCTCTCTCCTCAAAATAAATAAATAAACAGAAAAAGAAAATGAACAAACTGATTCTAAAGTTCATATGGAGTCACAAGGGATGTGGAAGAGACAAATCAATTCTAAAAGAGTAAACCAGGAGGACTTACACTTCCTGATTTTAAAACTTAGTATCAAGCCAGAGTACTCAGCAAAGTGTGGTGCTAGCACAAGAATAGGCATTTCAATCAATGGAAGCGTCTAAAGTTCCTTCACATTCACTGTCTCGGCACTCAAAAAAATCATAAACACACACGGACACACACATGTGGGCACACTACATTCATGTCAGTCCCAACTTCAATTTGACACTTTGTGAAGCCTCCCCTAACTTTACCAGGCAGAATTCATTCTTCCGGCCTCTAGATTCCATAGCACTTTGTACCCACCACGTTATTGTATTACTTGTACCCGCCCATGGTAAGAGGACACGATTCCCCTACCAAAAAAGGGATCGATCTTGTCAAATTTTTGAATGAGCAAGACTAGGGACAATAATTCCTATATATCCTTTGCTTCAGGATGATATATGAATGCAACAGAATTTTAGGGGCAGGGAAGGAGTAAAAAGAGAGCATGAAGGTTAAAAAGAAGCAGAGATTTGAAGACAATCAGTAGGCAGATAATGAATGAAAGGAGCCCAAGAGGGAAATGTCTTAGAGAAGACAAAATGATGAGAGGAAGAAAAAAGAGAGACGGGGTTTGAAGGCATGGAAGAGAACTAGTACTGAAGCGGGAAATGCAAAAACAAGTTCAAAGGAAACTCTCATGCTAAGAGCCTCCGAGCTGGTGCTGACCACCACTGCCCACCCCCTAAGATGCTCAGAGTGTCTACCGAGAGATTTCTTCTCTCTGGCTCGATGCCAGAGCCTATCCTTGCCTGTCTTAGATCCTTGTATTGAACAGAAGCATATTGGCCCAAATGGCAGGGGAGGGATTTGAAACTGAGGGAGAAGAGGGGACACCAAGGGAGGAGAATCCTCATTCCCAAAGGAGAAGAGGAAATAAACACCATATGGAGCAAGACCCGAGATTCGACTCTATATATGGAGGACGCCTGGGCTGTGCATGAAACGTTGAATTGAGAAACTGTGATTCTGAGAAAGAGGCCTCAAGGAGGTAAGACTGGGTCACACATTTTCAGGATGGAGAGGAGGCGATTAATATGGAGGAATGGATGGGAAATGGGTACGAGACAAGTAGACAGCTTCGCAGCAACGATCATGGAGAGATGATGGGTGAAGGGGAAGAATGGGCTAGGTCATTGGAGCGAATTTTGTTCTCTGGAGGAGTGACGAGGGGAAGAGCAGTTTGAAGGGTCACTTTACAGGTGAGGACGTGAGACTGATGAGCAAATGATCCTTGGCTCGGGTTGTAAGGAGGATGCAAGAATCATAAATGGCACACAGCTCTATCCTCAGACATGGAGAAACAACGGGGGAAATGTTATTTTACTGCGGTTCTGCGGGGGAGCATTTATAAAGGATAACATTCCTGAATGGAGCAGTCAGGTAAAGGATTCAAAAACAAGTGGGGATAGGAATTCACTGGAATAGAAGGGACCCTTGTTTCGGGCATTTCTCCAAAGCAGAGAGAAGCAAGAACGAGAGGGCAAGAGAACTGGGAATACAAGTAATGGGGGGGCCGGGTCTGAAAACAGGGGCTGCCAAAGAGAAAACTTTAAGTGGCGTTCTTGGCATGCTGCCCAGCGTGGGCATCCGGGAAGATCAAGGGTGCCTGAACTGGAGAGAAAACACAAGTTCCGGTGGATTAGCGATAGGGAGGTACTGGGAACAAAGGCTGCCTTGGAGAACTGAAGCTGGAGAAGAAAAGTTTGCACAGAGGCTGATGTGACCCACAGAGGCGGAAGCAGGTAGCGGAGGGTGCGCGTGGTGATGACGCTGTGGGAAGAACGAGTGCAAAAGGCACAGGCTAGGGACAAGAGGCTGCGAGGACAGAGGATCTGGGATTACAAACCCACGATTTTTATGGCATGGGTGTGTGTCCCTGACAGTGTGAACTTACACGGCCGTGGGAGTGGATCTGCCTATTCTCTCATTTTTGTTAACATTCGCTACATGTCAACTCTCTCCCAGACACCAGGGACTAAGATGCAGCCCTGACCCTGAAGGAGCTCACAATATATCAGGGCTGAAAATATTTCAATGCGATAAGTGGTAACTAGCAGGCGAACATAGGTTGCACAGAGGAAGCACATAGGCCAGTCTGGATGGATGAGCAAAGTCTTCCCGAAACGAGAAATATAAACTGGGTAAATAAAAGTGAGGATGGAGGTAGAGGAAGCAAAATGTGCCTTCAGATGGAAGCATTTGATCCAGCATTAGCAGAGCAAGTGGGCAACATATTTGAGAGACTCATTCAGGCGGAGGGAAATTAATATCTGTAGTCAAGGGAGTACCAGGCTCAAAATTATCTTTAGGAGGCAGAGCTTATGTACGGAGTCTGGTTTAGGACTGGAAGGACTGCAGACTAGTTGCGGGGAGGATGTGCATAAGTGGATCTGAAGCCTGGAAAACAGTATAGACGGCAGATACAGATTTGGGAGGTACCAGCACAGGTGGGCTAAATGAAGCTAAGGCAACGGACCAGATTGGCCAGGGCAAGGGGGCAGTAAGGTTAGAGACACCTGAGAGCAAATACCACTAGTAAACCATCCTGCTGGGAGAGATCACCCTTAATGTGGACTGGAAAGGGAGACCAGGAGACTGGAGAAGAACCAGTGGAGGGTAGAGATAGCAAAGCCTAAAGAGATGTGTATGGAAGGACTGACTTTGAATGTTTACTTATTTTTGAGAGACAGAGAGAGACAGAGCCTGAGTAGGGGAGGGGCAGAGAGAGAGGGAGACACAGAATCCAAGCAGGCTGTAGGCTCTGAGTTGTCAGCATAGAGCCCGACGCGGGGCTCGAACTCGTGAACTGCTGCGTCTTATTCACTGGTGTCTGGGATAGAGTTGACATGTAGTGAATGCTAACAAAAGTAAGAGAATAGGGAGGTTTCCACTCGCACTCACACCTGAGCCAAAGTCACACACTTAACCGATTGACCACCCAGCCGCCCCTGGAGGGACTGACTTTGAAGGAAGAAAGACAGAACAGTGAGTAGTGGGACAGATTAGTAGAATAAGATACTTTTATGACAGCTGTTGTTATTTTTGTTTGTTTGTTTTCAAGGTTATAAAGATTTGAATATTTATAAGTACAACAGATCCAAGAAGAAAGATCCGAGAATTTAGGAGAAACTGAAGATACAGAAGAGAGGGGATAACTGGCAGAACAAAGTCCCTGAGGAGGTAGGAAAGAGGGGATTCGCAGAATAGATGGGGAAATTATTCTTTTAGACATACATACATACTTACATATGCACAGGTGCAATGCGTGTGTCTTCATCCAGCTGGTTTTAAAAATAATTTAAGATCACACACACAAAAGGTAACTATGAGAGGTGATGGACAGTAAGTTAGTTAACTTGATGATGGCAAAAATTTCACAACGTACGTGTATTCTAAATCACCACATTGTACACCTTAAATATATACAATTTTTTATTTGCCTATTATTCAAATATATTAAATTTTTTTAAAAAACTATAATTTTGAGAAAACTGAGATCTTAACAATCATTTGAGTCCTCTTACCTGTATACATGGTGTACATCTCCTTTTTATGTTCTAAAAAAAATCTCAGCAGTATTTCGCAGCTCTCAGTGTAGAGGCTTTGCAAATTATTGGCTCAGTTACATTTATTTTTAAGCATGTGATCTGTTAACACACATTTTGTATGCTTTTATGTTTATATTGCAATGGAACTTTCAAAATTAAATTTTCCAGTTGTTTGCTGCCAGTAGAGAAAATCACAATTGATTTATGTTGTCTCTAAATAAATCAGAAAAGTAACTTGAAGGGGCTTTTTTTATACCTAGGTAAAGTAAAATATATTCCAGCTCTAACAAAGGAATCATTGAAGTACAGGGAAATCAGTCATACCACTTTCTCTAGAATTGGAGGAAATGAGAGGAGAATGGGCACGGAGATAAGTCTACAAGAGTGGAATAATTATATGAGGAGTTGGCTTCCGACAAAGTCGAGGTCTGGGTTACACAGAAGGAAAGTCCAATTGATAGAAGAATAGGAATTTGAGCAGTGGTAAAAGTTGTACGTTCATTGTGAGAACAATTGGATAGACTGAGGGATCAAGTGGCCTAATTCATAGTAAAGACTGTTTGTATGGCCGTGTCATTTTCTCCACATCCTGATCATGTGAGCTGAGAATCACACTGGTTAGATGTAGCGGAAGTCTGAGTATTTCCAGGGAGAATGCAGCAGAAACCAGTGGGAACTGAGAAGCTACTGATCCCGGCAGAAGGGATGGGCATCTGGACTAGATACGGAAGAAAGGGGAAAAGGTCTTCTATCAGTGGCTCAAAAACTTTAGCTTGAGTCAGAGTCATCAGGTGGCCCTCACTGGGCTGCCTCGAAGCCCAGGTTCTGATTCACGAGATTTGTGGTAGGGCTCAAGAATCTGCAAGGTCGCTGATGATGCTGATCTGAGGACCTCACTTCTGAAGCATGGCTCCACACCTTTCTTCCTGTTCCTGGTGACCGCATCACACTTCGGAGCCAGATGGCTGACTCGGGAGGCACTTCGCAGTTTAATAAGGCTTCCAAGGACAAAATCTCATGTGATATGCCAATAGGACAGCAAGCCCGCTCGTTTAAAAGATTAAAAAAATTGTGTCTTAGAAAAGACTGTGAGGTGTCCGAAATTACCCAGTGTAATTGACAGAGCAGACCTCCGACCCACGTAATGTCTAGTGTTCTTTCTAAATGCCGCAGCTGCCTTCGCTGCCTCCGTACTTGTCAGGGCATCAGTGATGGGGGGAAAGAGATGTAGTGTCTGCCGGGCCCACTGCCCCCAGTCCTACTCTTCCACGTGGTCTTTTAAGAAGAGGTAACTGTTCCTTGGTGTGGGACTGTAGCCCTTCTGTGCAGAGCCTGGGCCTTTTGCAGATTTCATTACTGTTCACATACTTGGAGAGATTGTAGAGGTTGTTTTTGGTGTTCTAGCTAGTCCTGTTCTTTTCAGAACCTGTGGCACTGTACTGAATCTGGCGAGGCATCCATGCCCTGCAAAGCTCTTAGAACTATGTCGAAACCCTCTGAATAAGAACACAGAGCCTTTCTGTGGGCAGGGCCAATAACCGTGCACATTGTGCCGAGCCCACGTGTAACTGTCTACAGAGAATATGCCTGTGCCGACCCCAGAGGGGTTGTAGGACCTGACTGTACAGACCTTGCGGTTGTTTACAAGATTTTCCTTTCACTCTGTTCCTGTATACAAAGTCTGAAGCTATGTTTCCCCTCTGGCACAGGCGAGGGCTCCGAAGAAAATCATGGCCCTTTCATCGGCCAGTGGCACGGCTGCCGGGAACGACTCCGACACCCGTGCGGCAGGCTGCCTCCTGGTCGGCATCCCTGGGCTGGAGCACCTGCACATCTGGCTCTCCATCCCCTTCTGCGCCATGTACGTAGCCGCCCTGGCAGGCAACGGCATTTTAATTTGCATCATCCTCTCGCAGCCAAGCCTGCACGAGCCTATGTACGTGTTCCTGTCCATGCTGGCCAGTGCGGACATCTTGCTCTCCACTACCACGGTGCCCAAAGCATTGGCCAACTTCTGGCTAGGTGCCAGCCACATTTCCTTTGACGGCTGCCTCACCCAAATGTTCTTCATCCACTTCCTCTTCATGGCCGACTCTGCGGTCCTGCTGGCCATGGCCTTTGACCGCTTCGTGGCCATCTGCTCCCCTCTGCGATACGCCACGGTCCTCACGAGCACCGTGATCGGGAAGATCGCCGCTGCCACCCTGACCCGCAGCTTCCTCATCATGTTTCCATCCATCTTTCTTCTCAAGCGCCTGCACTATTGCCGGGTCAACATCATTGCCCACACTTTTTGTGAGCATATGGGCATTGCCCGTCTGTCTTGTTCTGATATCTCCATCAATGTCTGGTATGGGCTGGCAGCTGCCCTACTCTCCACAGGCCTGGACATCGTCCTTATCACAGTTTCCTACGTTCGCATCCTCCGAGCTGTCTTCCGCCTCCCTTCTCAAACTGCCCGCGCCAAGGCCCTGAGCACGTGCGGCTCCCACGTCTGTGTCATCCTACTCTTCTACATCCCTGCCCTTTTCTCTGTCTTCGCCTACAGGTTCGGCGGGAGACGCATCCCACGCTATGTCCATATCCTCCTGGCCAACCTCTATGCGGTCATCCCGCCTATGCTCAATCCCATTATCTATGGAGCGAGGACCAAGCAGATTTGGGAAGGGGCTAAACAGACGTTTTCGCATCTTGCCAAGGTATCTAAATAAATGTTCTCAACTTGACCTCAACGTAATCCCTTTCTGTACCTATTAATTGACTCTATGTTTACCCTAACCTCGTCTCTACATCTTCTAATTATCGCCGTGCTATTATCATCTATGTCCCCATTAATATACATACATGCTCTACTCAAACGACCTTTGAGTTCTTTTCTTAGAAATCTTCACAGTCACAGCCATCCCACCTTCTTCCACCTATTATTCAATACCTTCTGATCCCCCACCGTCTCAAGAAAAATTAATTAGGGTAAAAGTGATAAGTTATCTGGAATTTCCCATCCAAATAGGACTTTTCTCAGTATCCACTTGCATTTTCCCCTTAATGTGTGTATGAGAAATACGTATTATATATTATGTAATATATATTTTATAATACATACAAAATATATAAATATATATTATATAGTATATATATTGTAAAAGTGCTTGGTATATAATAAATACTTTACAAATGATAGCTTTATTTGTATTGTTGCTTTAAATATTATTAATTGATAGCTCATTCAACTCAATTAATAGCTCATTACCTCATAATTAATAAAAAGTTGTCCTGAGACCCAAGCAGATTGCATAATCATACATGAATTTTATTTCTACATAGAGAAAAAGGAAAGAGAAAACAAGTTTTTTTAAAAATTAATCTAATTTTTATAATAACTGATTTCAACCAAATATAATGTTTAAATGTCAAAATTGAATGCTTTCAGACATTGTTGTGAATGTTGCTTTAATTATACCTGTACAGGGGCACCTGGGTGGCTCAGTCAGTTGAGCGTACAACTCTTGATTTCGGCTCAGGTCCCAGGGTTGTGGGATTAAGTCCTGCATAAAGCTCTACACGGAGCCTGCTCGAGATTCTCTCTCCTCCCATCCTCTCTCCTACTTGTGAGCATGCTCCCATTCTCTCTCTCTCTCTCTCAAATAAAAATAAAAATAAATAAGTACACCTACTACAAAACGCATATACTTTATCACTGCTTTGCAGATACACCAAGTTCATCTCCTCCTTAGGAGGACCTGCTACCTGTCAACCTGTTACCTGAAACACCCTCTTCCTGTATCCTTTTTATTTTTTGAAAGCGCACCTATGCAGGCACAAGTAGGGGAAAGGCATAAGGAGAGGGAGGGAGAGAATCTTCAGCAGGCTCCATGCTCAGTGCACAGCCCCACACAGGTCTCGATCCCATGACTATGGGATCATGACCTAAGGCCGAAATCAAGAGTCAAAAGCTTAATCAACTGGGCCACTCAGGTGACCCACCCTCTTCTTATATCTTTACATGATTAACTCTCTCCTTCCATTCAGTTTTCTGTTTCTATGTCTCTTCCACAGAGCCATCACTATGATCCTCCAATAAAAAATGCCTCCCCCTTTTTTTTTTCATGGAAAAATCAAAACCAAAAACCAAAAAAACCACTATAAGCAAAATCAAAAGTAAAAGTCAAACTGGGAAGAAGTATTTTCAAATTCTATTACAGATGAATGGTTAATTTTTCCTAATACACAGGAGTCCATAAAATGTGGGGGGAAGATGATCAAGAGTCTGATGAAAGAGGACAAAATCAATTGGAATATTCTTAACTATTAAGAAGAGAAAATGAAATTAAGACTATACCGTAATTACCATTGCTCACCTATCAGATGATTGGCAATAATGAAAAGGATCAACATCATGTTGGCGAACAATAAGAAAACAAGCGCTTTCATACGTTGCTCACAGAAATAAAATACGACAGAATTTTTGTGGAATTTGGAAATACCTCAACAAAATTCCCCTGCATTTATCCTTTGATCCAGCAACCACAAAGGAAATTGCCTTCCAGACACATCTTTGCAGATACAAAACGACATGTGCACAAGGTTAGTAATGATGGCAAAGTTTTTATAATACTAAAGTATTTGAAAAACTTAAATGGAGTCTGAATCCCTGGGCCCCAATTCCATTCCCTTCAGCTTACTAGGAGTGGAAATTTCCCCAAGTCCCACAAAGGCTTTAAAGCCACACTGACTTGACTTAGAGAAAGTCACCATATGTAGTACATACCAGCTGTTTGTCACTTGGCAATTTGGAAACTCTTTAAACTTCTTTCCCATCTCTGTACAAAAAGTAGCAACACCCACTTCAGAGTTGTTTTGATTATTAAAGAGATTAGCCTGACATAACAAAATAAATGGTGTTTTATTGGATAATTTATTGCTACCAAATTTGTCATTATTATAAATTTTTAATGTTTATTTTTAGAGAGAGAGAAAGAGAGTGGAGGAAGGGTAGAGAGAGAAGAACAGAAGTCCAAAGTGGGCTCTGGGCTGACAACACCTGGGTGGCTCAGTTGGTTAAGTGTCCAACTTCAGCTTAGGTCTTGAAATATTAAGAATCATGATAAGAGAATTATGGAGAGAGAGACAGAGACAGAGACAAAGAGCCAGGAACAAGACCAAGAAAGTAAAGAGAATATTCCAAGAAGTTGAGTTTTTCTGATAGCTGACTATACATCCCAGATTGTCCAGCGAAGGATTTCAAAATTTGGCGAGGAGTGATATATGCAGTCAAAACTGGGGACATCTAGGGCCTTATGGAGATGAGAGTCTGAACAATGACCTTGAATCATGAGCTTCTAGTATGTGACAAAACAGGGATAAAATGCATAGTGACATTGGGTATAGTGGTCTGAAAGCAGTGGGTGGTGGTGAGCATCCTGACGAGGGAGGTGTGATGGAGAACTCATTGTGTCTGCTCAGTGGGGGAAGGGGTGGCTTTCTCTGAAGCAGAGTGTCGCTCTCTTGATTCTGCGGCATCAATCCAACACTACACCCCTTTTGGACAAGATGGACTTCACCTATTCTCCATAAGCCAGTCGCTTTCTCCCAGGCTCCTTTCTGTCTCAAAGGCACAATGATGGACTCCAGGACTAACTAGGTGCTCACAAAAATATTGGGATCCTAAAAACAATATGGATTTCTTGATTCCATGATATGGGGGAAGGGTAAGCTGTAAAACCAAAATTAATCAATACTTAAGTATTAACCATACTGTTATGCTTCTATTCAATTCTACTAGTTAATTATTTTGAATATATGGGATGTGGGCTTGTTTTTCTTTTGTTTTAAATCATGGAAGAAAAACAAGCATTCCTGAGGCCAAGGCCTCAATATCGCCATCTACTGGCCCCCGGTAATATCCAAGCCCTTTATATTTGTTGCTCTTCAAGATCCTATCACAGTTCTTCCTTGCTTGGGACACACATTCCTTCCTCATTCAAATTTCTGATTGGTGTTGCAGCATTCCTGGCAAAACCACAGAATGAGGATGACAGGATGTACTTTGAATTCCTCCCTACAGCCGGCTTTTCCAGCTCCTCCCATCCCTTCAAGATACTGCCCCATTCCACTCTTCCCCCTTTCCCTCCCCCCCACCCCAGAACTTTCCCTAGCTTCCTGTCCTGATCTGTATATGCAGGTATAGGTGAGTGAAGCCACGTGTCCTTCAACCTTCCTACAGAGAGTTTCACCTCCTCTGCCAGACTTAAGCAGTGGGCTGGTGTTGAGTGGAGAATTGTACGAATTTTGCCGGTTTAAAGTGTGACCCAAGCTTGGTGACAGAGCACAGAAAAGCTGATCTTGGGCCATGAAGTGGTTGTGTAAAGGCTATTGTCTGGCAAACCCTGATACAGAAAGCTACATGGAATGGGAGAGGCAGGCTTGAAGCCCTGAATAAAGGGACAGAGCCACCAGATAAGAGATATTGAAAGGCAACAATCCACATTTCTCTTTCTTTCTCTGCTCCAGGAAATAAGTCCAGTTTCTTCCTTCCTTCCTTCCCTCCTCGCTCTCTCCCTCCTTCCTACTTTCCTTCCTCTCCTGCTTACTTCCTTCTTTTTCTTTCTTTCAATATAAACAGGAGCCTTACTGAAGTATAATTCACATACCACACAATTCACTTATTTTGAGTATATAATTCAGTATCTCTTATTGTATTCATAAAGCTGTGCCACTATCACCACAACCGATTCTAGAACATCCCCATTTCCCGCCCCCCCTCCCAACAAAACCAGTGGCCCTTTTTCTTCCATCCCACCCCCCAGCCCTAGGCAACCACCAAACTACTTTCTCTCTTTATAGATTTATCAGTTCTGGACTTTTCACATAAATGGAATCATACAATATGTGATCCTTTCTGACTGGCTTCTTTCCCTTAGCATACTGTTTCCCACGTTCACCCACGTTGTTGCATATATCAGGACTTCATGCCTTTGGATGGTTGAATAATATGCCATTGTATGAATATACTACATTTGTAATATTTGTTCATTGATTTATAAATTAATGGGTGTTTGGGTTGTTCCTGTGTTTTGGCTGTTATGAATAACACTGCTATCAACATTCGGATACAAGTGTTTATGTGGGATTATGGTTTCATTTATCTTAGGTATATACCTAAAAGAATTATTAAGTCATATGGTAACGACATTTATCCTTTTGAGGAACTTCCAAGCTGCTTTCCAAGTGACTGTGCCATATTACATTTCCTCTTGCATTGTATGATGGTCCCGATTTCTTCACAGAATCAACAAAACTGTTATTATTTGTCTTTCCAATTCTAGCCCTCTAAGTGATGTGAAACGGCATCTTATCGTGGTTTTGAATTATATGTCCCTAATGGCGGTAAGCCTTGTTTCTTATGAGTTTCCAACTAGCATTCATTTATACTCCTGGGAATGGGACTACGATGTTAGAAAGATTAATGAATAAAATATGTTAAAGTAAATCCAATTCATTTAGGATAGTAGATATCTTTTATACTTAAACTTCTGTTCTATTTTTCTTAGAGTTCATGCTTCAGTCCTCATCTCTTAAACAAGATTATAATCTCTTGTCCATTTTATTTCCCTGTGTGGTCATGAATATTGAATAATGGCTTGAAAGTATTTGGTGAGATTAAATGTACTATTCACACATGGAGGAAGAAAATGATACGAGAGTTTGCTCACAAAAACGGCCTTTCCAGCTAGATCAGACCAGATATTTGTACAGAAAAAAGAGTATTCAGGGCATACTCAGTGTGGGGTAGACCTGCAGTGGCGAAATCGCCATATTTCTGTGCTTGTTCCAAGTAAATGTCTAGGTCTCTGCTTGAGATGTTAAGGGACTACAGGAGAGGTCGTGGTTGGTTGCTGAAGAAAGAAGATAGCTCTTGCTCCCAGCCTCTTCCCTACCTAAAAAGAGATATCCCTTTCTTCACTATCCCCTTATTGTCAGACACAGAGATAACTGATAGAGTCTACTTAGAAAACTAAGTCTGTCTTAGTTTTGCTTCTTAAAGTCTCTGGATACAAGTGTAAACATCTTGCTGACATGGAATGTGGCTCTCGGTGTTCCACAGTTGCCTTGGGTTTTTCCCGTAGTCCAGAGGAACATAGAATCTTCGCCTTCTGAACTGAAGTCAAAGCTTCATAGAGGACAAATTTTCCTGCTATTCAAGTGAGTATGGAAAGAGCTAAACACAGTCAGAGAAGGATCATTTAACTCGAGTGATCTCAACTCCACAAGAGAGACTTTTACGGTGGGCATGGAAACTAAGCATGGAAACACTCTAGAAATTCCACCATCTAGGGTATAGGTATTGTATGGTCTGAGGGCAAGACAGGTTCTTCCCTCCACAGCAATGGAAAGCACAAGTTATAATGCTGCATGTCTCAGAATTTGAAGAAGCAAACGAGTACCCCCAATGATGAGATCAGTAGGAAGAGTATGGCTCGACCGATAACCAAGTCTGAGGCAATAAAAATAATGTAAGGACACAGGAATATGGGAGAATTACTAGCCCTGAGACAGGGTTACATTCCCCCATTGATGTTGAGATCTTGCCAAATTCTCCTACCATAGGCATCTGTCCATTCCTGCTGATCATGACTCCTTAATACCCAAATCAGGGACCCAATCTGCTAACTGCTCAATATCCCGTCTTCTTTTCCCTGTGATTCTCACAAGGCCTCATACCACACTTCACAAGACGAAGTGACTAACAGTCTCTACCCCAACCCCATCCATGTATTCCTTTCTAGGACACTTTGCACCTCTTCCTGTGAGAGAAAAGAAAGATCAGTTAAGTTCAGAAATCACAGAACATACTCTGTTAATACTGAGATTAGAAAAGCAAGACCCAGGCAAATATTCTAGAAACCCAATAGGGGACATGAAAAATGCACAAATGAGATCTCTAGTGTCTAGAGCCTGAGATACTTCTGGGAGGCAAAGAGGAGTCTATCTTCCTTTCTTTAGATGATCCCTGAAAAGGAAGTCATGCCCTTCTTCCCTTCCTCCCTCCTTCCTTTCTACCTTCCTTCCACAAGCCAACTCTGAATAATTAATATGTACTGTATATTGTTTGACACCTTAGATATTATACACATAAGAATACAGAAATGATCCCTTGTTTTAGAATTCAGTGTATTTTTCTTCAGCCCCTTGTTTCCTATCATTCATATATACGCCTCAGAGATCTCAGTGAATCCTCTGACTTTAACCCCCATATATTATATTGGTTCACAAGTCTATATACTAAGTCTACTGGCTAGATTCTTGGAAATTAGAACGTATTAATCTCAACTGAATAATATCAAGGTAATGCAACTTGATTTAAAGCAACAACAAACATGCATTTTTTTTTTCCAGCAAATTGTTTAATTTCATCATTCCCTGCCTTGGTGTAGAGCCTCACCATCCTCCCAAACACATAATGTAAAAATCTGCCTCAGATTCCTCCTTCTCCTCCTTCCTATATGTTGCTGTCACAAAGCTTAACCTTTCCAGCTCAGCAGCTTGTATTATCAGTTCTTTCATATTCTCAATATATTGGCTTGATTTAGTTTCATCTGGACTATTTCAATCATCTGTGAGTTGACCTCCCTGGCCTCAGCATTGTGTACGTCCTAACTGCCACCTACCCAGACAGACACCCAAAAGATCTACCCAAAATAATTGCACTTTCCGCTGCCTATAAGATAATAAAAATCCAACCCCATAGAAGATATTTATTGAATGGAAAATAAAGTAGCAGACACATTACAGGACAACACCTATTCAGTACCTA
Organism: Paguma larvata; assembly: GCA_030068075.1. NCBI lineage: Eukaryota > Metazoa > Chordata > Mammalia > Carnivora > Viverridae > Paguma > Paguma larvata. The sequence goes on from CM057831.1 coordinate 59,707,336, forward strand.
ATATGCCAGTTAACTTTAGGCAAACATATGTAAGTTGAGTTTCTCAGTTTCTTTATAAAGCGGATTTCTATCTTTCACTATCTTTTCTGTGATAAGCTGAATTTCAGGACACAGTTTTTACTGAGTCTTTAAAGGCCTGTGAAGAGTGAGGGTGGTGGATTGGGCTTGCATGAAGTAGGGTTTCAACACTGCAAGGAAATAAGAGTCAAGGAAGTATGAGATATCAAGAAAAACTTGGTAAGAGAACTTGAACTGATTTGAAAGATAAAAGACATCTTAAAAACAGCAAAACAGTGCGATGGTTGACTTGGAATTTTGGAGTGGCTAATCTCAGGAGAAATACAAGTCACAGAAGAAATGCAAGTTGTGTTGAATGGAATCAACTATCTACTATTTGATTTTTTGTTGTATTGATTTATCCTCCTGTTTTAAAAAGCCTTTGATGAAATGAGTTTTGAGCTAATTTCTGTGCTAGATACTATCCTTCCTTGCATCTTTCCTAGACCTCAGACTTCTCTTTTAAAAAGTTTTTTAGGGGTGCCTGGGCGGCTCACTCTGTTAAGCGTCAGACACTTAGTTTTGGCTCAGGTCATGATCTCAGGGTTCACGGGTTCAGCCCCATGTCTGGGTCTGTGCTGACAGCTCAGAGCCTGGAGTCGGTTTCATGGATTCTGTCTTCCTCTCTCTCTGCCCCTCCCTTGCTCGTAGTCTGTCTCTCTCAAAAATAAAAAAAACATTAAAAATTCTTTTTTTTATTCTTGGGTGGCTCAGACAGTTAAGTGTCTGTCTTCTGCTCAAGTCACAATCTCATAGTTCATGGATTAGGGCCCCACATTGGGCTCTGCGCTGATGGTGTAGAGCCTGCTTGCGATTCTCTCTCCCCTCTCTCTGTCCCTCCCCCTCTTGCGGTGTGCTCTCTCTCTTTCTCCCAAAATAAATAAACTTAAAAATTTTTTTTGATTATTGAAGTATAGTTAACATACAGCATCATATTAGTTTGAGACGTACAGCATAGTGACTCGACAATTTTATACAGACTCAGTGCTCACCACAGTTAAATGTAGTCACCATCTGTCATCATGCCGAGTTATTACATATTATTGACCATATTCCCTATACTGTACTCTTTCATTTCTTTTTTTTAATTTTTTTTAATGTTTATTTTCGAGAGAGAGGGAGAGAGAGAGAGAGACAGAGCATGAGCAGGGGAGGGGCACAGACAGAGAGGGAGACACAGAATCTGAAACAGGCTCTAGGCTCTGAGTTGTCAGCACCGAACCCGACGCGGGGCTCGAACTCGGGAACAGTGAGATCATGACCTGAGCCACCCAGGTGCCCCTCATTTCTGACATTTATTTAATAATTGGAAGTATGTAGGGGCGCCTGGGTGGCTCAGTTGGCTAAGCGGCCGACTTCGGCTCAGGTCATGATCTCACAGTCTGTGAGTTCGATCCCCGTGTAGGGCTCTGTGCTGACGGCTCGGAGCCTGGAGCCTGCTTCAGATTCTGTATCTCCCTCCCTCTCTGCCCTTCCCCTGCTCATGCTCTGTCTCTATGTCTCTCAAAAATAAATAAACATTAAAAAAATAAATAAATAAATAATTGGAAGTATGTATACTTCTTAATTCCCTTTATCTCTTTTGTACCACCCAGGCCTTCTTTAACATCAAGGCTCCCTTGAGCTTTCTCCTTGGCCCTTTGCTCTGCTTCCTGAGGGTGCTTTCCCTGGAAAGATGTTCTTTCAGTGTGCTCCCTCAAATATCACTTCACATTTCTCTTCTACTGACTTGTATTCTTCATCTCCTCACTCACCTCTTCTTCTTCAAGCCCTTCATTAAGATGGGAGAGTAAGAAATCTGAATATACACCTAGAGTTACTTGTCCTTAATGCCCACTTACACATGGAGAGAAAACCAGTTCTTTCCCAGATCCTGTCTCTTTCATCTACTCAATAGCATCTGGTTAAGCTTGCTTTCCTCGGTACTAAAGCAATAGCTCGAGATTTACTCTCCCTGGATTTAGGCGTCGGTGACCTCCAGACCTCTTTACCCTGCTCACTGCTGCCAGGTGATCTTTTCTGACGCGACATTTATAAATACGGAACATGTCATTCCCTACCTGCCCCTACCATCACACACACGCGCGCGCATGCGCGCACGCACACCACACACACCTTATTAAAACTCTTTAGTGGTTTGCCAATAATGTTAAGATAATTCGGTGGAGAAAGAATATGCTTCCGGGACAATCAGATATCTACATGCCAAAGAATAAAATTGGACCTCTATCTCACAATAAAAATTAACTCAAAATGATTATAAACAAATGTAAGAGCTAAGTTATAAAAATTTTAAATTTTTAAAATGTTTTTTTATCTTATATTTGAGAGAGAGAGACAGACAGACAGGCAGAGTGCAAGCAGGGGAGAGGCAGAGAGATGGAAACAGAATTGGAAGCAGGCTCCAGGCTGAGCTGTCAGCAGAGTCCGATGTAGGGCTCCAAATCACTAGCAGTGACATCATGACCTGAGCCAAAGTTGGATGCTTAACCGACTGAGCCACTCAGGGGCCCCTAAATTATTAAAATTTAAAAAAATATACAGGAGTAATTCTTCATGACCTTGAATTAGGTAATGCCTTCATAGATATGACAACAAAAGTATAAGTGACAAAAAAAGGGGTTTCATCAAAATTCAAAACTTGTTCTTCTAAAGAATACAATCAAGAAAACGAAGAGACAACCCTTAACATGGGAAATAATACTTACAAATCATAGAATTCATAAGGGACTTGTATCTAGAATATACAAAGAACTCTTACTCAATAATAAAATGACAACCCATTTTAAAAAATTGGCAAAGGATCTGAATAGACACTTCTCCAAAGAAGATACGCATATAGTAGTAAAGTGTATGAAAATAATGCTTAACACCATTAGTCCTTAGGGAAATGTAAATTAAAATGCCAATGAGATACCACTGCACACCCACTAAGATGACTATAAAAGACTAAGATGAGTATAAGAAATACTGGCAAAGATTTGGAGAATTTAGAACCTCTTATACTGCTGGTGGGAATGTAAAATGCCGTTGAAAAGCAATATGGAAGGTTCTCAAAACAGTAAATGCATGATCTGGCAATTCTATTCTTAGGTATATATCCAAGAAAACCGAAAGGTCTATGTTAAAAAAAAATTGTACAACAAAATTCATAGTCACATTATTCATGAAAGCCAAAAAGGAGAAACAATCTAAAATGTCTAAGAACTGGGACCCCTGAGTGTCTCAATTGATTAAGCCACAGACTCTAGATTTCAGCTCAGGTTATGATTTGGTTGCTCCTGAGTTTGAGACTGGGGTTGGGCTCTGAGCCGGCTTGGATTCTTTCTCCCTCTCTCTGTGCCCCTTCCCCGTTCACCCTCTGTCTCTCTCTCTCAAAAAATAAATGGACTAAAAAAAAAAAACAAATTAAACACTGAAGAATGGATAAAAAAAATGCGGAAAATTCATACCATGGAATACTATTCAGCCCTCAAAGGAATAAAGCACTCATACACGGTACAATATGAATGAACATTAAAAGTAGTATGCTAATATAAAAAGAATTATCCACCACGATCAAGTAGGATTCATCCCTGGGTTGCAGGGATGGTTCAACATTCGTAAATCAATCAACGTGATACATCACATTAACAAAAGAAAAGATAAGAACCATATGATCCTGTCGATTGATGCAGAAAAAGCATTTGACAAAATACAGCATCCTTTCTTAATAAAAACTCTCGAAAAAGTCGGGATAGAAGGAACATACTTAAACATCATAAAAGCCATTTATGAAAAGCCCACAGCTCATATCATCCTCAATGGGGAAAACCTGAGAGCCTTCCCCCTGAGATCAGGAACACGACAGGGATGTCCACTCTCACCACTGCTATTTAACATAGTGTTGGAGGTCCTAGCATCAGCAATCAGACAAGAAAGCAAAATAAAAGGCATCAGGATAGGCAAGGACGAAGTCAAACTTTCACTTTTTGCAGACGACATGATACTTTACATGGAAAACCCAAAAGAATCCACCGAAAGCCTACTAGAACTGATCCATGAATTTGGCAAAGTTGCAGGATACAAAATCAACGTACAGAAATCGGTTGCTTTCCTTTACACCAATAATGAAGCAATAGAAAGAGAAATAAAGAAGCGAATCCCATTCACCATTGCACCAAAAACCATCAAATACCTAGGAATAAACCTAACCAAAGATGTAAAAGACCTTTACGTGGAAAACTATAAAAAACTTATGAAGGAAATTGAGGAAGACACAAGGAAATGGAAAAACATCCCATGCTCATGGATTGGAAGAATAAATATCGTCAAAATGGCAATACTACCCAAAGCAATCTACACATTCAATGCAATCCCAATCAAAATTGCACCAGCATACTTCTCAAAGCTAGAGCAAACAATCCTAAAATTTGTATGGAACCACAAAAGACCCCGAATAGCGAAAGTAATTCTGAAGAATAAAACCAAAGCGGGAGGCATCACAATCCCAGATTTTAACCTCTACTACAAAGCGGTAGTCATCAAGACAGCATGGTATTGGCACAAGAACAGACACATAGACCAATGGAATAGAATAGAGAACCCAGAGATGGACCCACAAACATATGGCCATCTAATCTTTGACAAAGCAGGAAAGAGTATCCAATGGAAAAAAGACAGCCTCTTTAACAAATGGTGCTGGGAGAACTGGACAGCAACATGCAGAAGAATGAAACTAGACCACTTCCTTACACCACTCACAAAAATAAACTCTAAATGGATGAAGGATCTGAATGTGAGACAGGAAACCATCAAAATCCTAGAGGAGAAAGCAGGAAAAAACCTCTTTGACCTGAGCCGCAGCAATTTTCTATGTGACACATCTCCAGAGGCGAGGGAATTGAAAGCAAAAATGAACTATTGGGACCTCATCAAGATAAAAAGCTTCTGCACGGCAAAGGAAACAACCAACAAAACTAATAGACAACCGACGGAATGGGAAAGGATAATCGCAAATGACATATCAGATAAAGGACTAGTATCTAAAATCTATAAAGAACTCACCAAACTCCACACCCGAAAAACAAATAATCCAGTGAAAAAGTGGACGGAAGATATGAATAGACACTTCTCCAAAGAGGACATTCAGATGGCCAACAGACACATGAAACGATGCTCAAAGTCACTCATCATCAGGGAAACACAAATCAAAACCACACTGAGATACCACCTTACACCGGTTCGAGTGGCTAAAATGAATAAATCAGGAAACTATAGATGCTGGCGAGGATGTGGAGAAGCAGGCACCCTCCTACACTGTTGGTGGGAATGCAAACTGGTACAGCCGCTCTGGAAAACGGTGTGGAGGTTCCTCAAAAAAATGAAAATAGAGCTACCGTATGACCCAGCAATAGCACTGCTAGGAATCTACCCAAGAGACACAGGAATGCTGATGCATAGGGGTACGTGTACCCCAATGTTCATAGCAGCACTTTCGACAATAGCCAAATCGTGGAAGCAAACCAAGTGCCCATCAACTGACGAATGGATAAAGAAGTTGTGGCACATATATACAATGGACTACTACATGACAATGAGAAAAAATGAAATCTGGCCATGTGTAGCAACATGGATGGAACTGGAGGGTATTATGTTAAGTGAAATAAGTCAGTCAGAAAAAGACAGATACCATATGTTTCCACGAATAGGTGGACTTTGTGAGACTAAGCAAAAACCAGGGGGAGGGGAAGAGGGGAAAGGAAAAAAAGACACAGAGAGGGAGGGAGATAAAACATAAGAGACTCTCAAAGACTGAGAACAATCTGAGGGTGAGGGAAGTGAGGGAGGTGAGGGAGGGGGGAGAGAGGGTGACGGATATTAAAGAGGGCACGTGTTGGGATGAACACTGGGTGTTATATGTAAACCAATTTGAAAATAAACTATTATAATGAAAAAAAAAAAAAAAAAAAAAAAAAAAAAAAAAAAAGTAGTATGCTAAGCGAAAAAAGCCATGTTGCCAAACCCTCTGTCCTGACTTCTACCAGGACACCCTCCTGCTTGTAGGCCCCTGTCCCCCAACCCTCTTTCCCAAACCGGGTCAGGCTCATCTCCTCAGTTCTCCTGGGGCAAAAAGTTTACCCTTCCTTTTCTTCTTAAGAATTGCCCTTCCATTGATACCTTATAGTTACAACTTTCAGACCTCTAAGCTTTGCATGTATTTACAAGGACCTAAAAACACGTATCTACCGTCTCTCATAGGGTACATAGGTCACATAGGTTAAAACTGCAGATACAATTTTTAAGTTAATAAATTTTAATGATGTCTTTGCAAAACATACCATTACGGTGCGAGGCGGTTATCTTTTCCAACCCGAATGTTTGGATTTTTCATTCAGACGATTTCATTCATAGAGCGTACGGGCGTATTATCAGCGTTACTCAACACTGACATGAGGTCCGAGAACTCCGGGAAAGTGAAGACGATGCACAAGTGTCCTCTCTGGCGCTCAGGTGTTCTCCAAGACCTCAGTCCTGCGGCCTCCAGGTGTGCGGAACAGCGCCCCCGCTGGCAGGTGGGGCCCGCGCCACCACACCCCTGAAGTGCGGGCCCCGCGCCGCCGGACCAGCCGGCCCTATCAGCAACCTTTAGCCCCCGCCTCGCCCCGCCTCTGGGCCCGGAGTCTCCGGGCAGGGGTGGAGGCTGCCGCGCCTGCGAGTCCTCGGCTCCGATCCGGGTCCCCGCGTCCAGGTTAGTGAGCAAGTCCGTTTTCTGGCCAGCCACCGCTGTCCCCGCTGACGCCCGGAGTCCCGCCCGCCCTGCAGGTTGGGGTGCGGGGAGACGTCGCGGCGGGGACCAGAGCGAGGGCGACCTCTGCGGTTTCAAGTCGACTCAAGTTTGTCAAGAGAGCGCGGAGGGCCCGGCGACCCCTGGCTTGGGAGCCGGGAGCGGTCTGTGGAAAGGGTGGTGTTAAGGGGCGGCGGGATGCGGGGAAGTGGGGGTGCGGCCCTGGAAGTTTGGGGTTCGAGAATGGGCCAAACCGTGGGACTGGCGTGGATCCCGAGGTCAGCACCCCCTCCCCCGTCTCGGCCCCTCTGCCCCAGGAAGTGACACCGCTCATCCTCCACCCGGGAGGCCTTGACCTCTCGCCAGGGGGCTGAGGGGAGAGCCTTCCGCCCTCGCCAGATCTGCGGGTCCGTTCGGAGGCGGGGCTGGCCCTGGAGCCCTGCCTTTCAAGGAAAGGAGCCGGCCCCGCGACCTCTGGCCCTCACAGTCTTCTTAAAAGTACTTGGAGAGTTTTGACCACCCGGGGCTGGTCACAGCCGGATCCTCTCTGGCTTCTCATTTTCTCGACTTGCTGGCCACCGGGAGATGTCTGCCTTTCTGTGAGGCGCCACGTACTGTCACTTCTGGCCGAGGTGAGGGGGCAGTAGAAGACATGAAGTCCCTCCCTTTTCGAGCTCATGATACAGATGAGTTTCTTGTTATTTCTTTTTCATCCTCACGGCAACTCAGTGAATTCAGATTAGTGACAGCGTTAATTAGTTGGCCAATAGAGGCAGAAATGTGTACTTGAGAACCCCCTGTGTCCAAATTTGGCCTCTGACCCCGACGTCTTTGAGCTGACGTTTCTCCCATCTGTAAAATGGATAAAAGAATTTGTACCCTAGAGTTTTGGTGAGGATTAAGTGAGGGTTTAAACACATAGGCGACTGCAAATAGTAAATTATTAAGTCATTATTCTTGACAAACTCAATGCCAAGCTTTTAAAATCCACAATTAAAACGATTTTTTTTTTTGCAAGAATAGAGTGGGGAACACAATATGTTAAAATGCACTGTAATGAAGAATATGGCTAACAGCTAAACAAGTTAAAATTTAACAAGAGTTTTAAAAATTTGGGATTTCAAGTGGAATTCACAAATGCAAAAGGAAAATAAGGATTTATGAACTATTCTTAAGAAAAAAACCCTCAGTTAATGGATTATCTAAAACTCAGGGAGAAGAAGAAAACCTGTGCAGGACAGTATTTTAAGAATTTGCAAACTTATTACAAGTTTCTGAAATGCATGGGATAGAGATTCTTTCGAAGTAAATTGAAAAAAATTGAAGCTGATTATATTCCAATTCAAATATTTATCAAGTGCCATCTTTTAGATAATCCATTCCAGATAATAGGTTAAAATAGAATATAACCCTACATAAAGGTTAAAAAAAAATACTGTTATTCCCTAGGCATGAGAAACCAAACTCACTTAAGAATGTGGTTTCCACCCGACTAGGTTTTTACTGCATTTTTCAGTAGGCCTCCCAACTGAGGGGGGGGCAGCCCTGCCCATCTTATTTCTAACTCATTCTGAGCCCCCAGTAGGCGCTAACCTTTAGTATTCCCTGCTCAGTCACTGACTTTTTTTTCTGAAACCATTTGATACTTAATTGCGAGTTCCTTTCTGTCGGATGTTTCCAATCTAAATATCAGCCCATTCTCAGACTTCCTCTCCCCCACCCCTTTCTAGCTATTTTGCTCCCTGCTTGCATCTGCCTGCGGAGGAAGCGCCCTTATCTAAAACAGTGCTTCTGAGGCCTTCCTGTGTATAGGCATCACCTGGAGATCTTTATTGACTTGCAGAAGCTGAATTGGCCAGGGTGAGGCTGCGATTCTGCATAAAGAGCTCCCTCCACTGGATGCCAATGCTGATAGTTAGCGACCACCTGACCGTCTTTTTCAGGCATCTGCTTCTGATTTAATAGTTCCACTTGGTCTTGAATTTGGCCTCATTCATTTGCAAATTTGATCCGCTGACTGCACTCACAAAGCCAGGCTGTCATTGCTACCCAGCTACACTGCTCTTGAGACAGGCCTCTGAGGGAGACTGAGTTGACCTGCTCTGTCCCCTCTGGGCTGTGCTCTGCTGTGTGCGGTCAAAGGCCTGCGGGGCAAGGGTCACTCAAACATGCTAGCTCTGTGCTCCCCTCCTTCACGATTTTTTCCTTTCTGCAGCCTCAACTTTACACCCTTTGACAAGTGACATCAACTCTTACATCGGCTTTTCTGTTCAAAAATCTTTCTCTGTCTTGAATATCTATAGTACTGCATTAGATGAACAAGAAGTATAGAAATATAATGGTACCACATATATAATTGAAAATTTTCTGGTGGTCTCATTAAAAAGAAAATGGACCTTTTAATATATTTCATTTAACTCATGTCAATAATATTAAAATATTAGGATGAGTAATCAATATAAAAACTGTAAATGTTGTGTTTTAGATTATTTTTTCTAACGAAATCTTTGAAATCTGGTGTGTATTTTATATTTAAAACATCTCATTTAAAAAAAAATTTTTTAACATTTATTTATTTTAGAGAGAGAGAGCACAAGCAGGGGAGAGGCAGAGAGAGGAGACACAGAATCAGAAGCAGGCTCCAGGCTCTGAGCTGTCAGCACAAAGCCCAATGCGGGGCTTGAACTCCGGAACTGAGAGATCATGACCTGAGCCGAAGTTGGATACTTAACAACTGAGCCACCCAGTCACCCCTAAAACATCTCATTTTTGACTAGCCACACTTCAAGTGGCTACCATATTTGACAGCTCAGTTCTAATTTATGCTTAGAAGACCAGAAAGCCAAGCCTTCAATTTTTCTCAATACATTTCTTCTTTGTTCTGTTCTTGTCAGTTCTAATGACTTATAATTTACATCTATTAAATTAGTCAACTTTAAGCATACAGTTCTATGAGCTTTGATATGTAGACAGTTGGTAACCATCGACATAATCCTATATAAAGGACATTTCCATCACCCCCAAAAGTTCCTTGTGTCCTGTTGCAATTAATCCCCTCCTTACAGCCTGGGTGTTGGCATCCATTAGTCGGTTTTCAACTAGTATACTGTAGTTTTGTTTTTTCTAGGATTTCATATAAATGGAATCATACAGAAACTTACCTCTGGTATCTAGGTTCTTTCCTTTGTGTAATGCTTTGGAGATACATCTTGTTGTTAAGTATCTGTTCCATTTTATTGTTCGGTTATATGCCATTGTATGGATAGACCACAGTTTGTTCTTTTACCAGTTAGTGGCTTTATGGATTATTTCCATATTGCATTACGTTGTTTTTATGAGCCAGCAATGCCCCGTGGACCTATCCTGTACTTGAAGGTCACCACTGGGACCCCAGGGCTAGTGAGCTTTTAACTAAGCAGTGCATTTGTGAGCTGGCTCTTTCATGTCCCAGACAAGGCTCTAGCTGGGCAAGCAGACAAATGGCTTCTAAGGAAAGTGATTAAATGCCGGAATACACACACACTCACTCTGTACATACATACATACATAAGAAAGATGTCTTTTAAAAGTTCCTGTTGTGACTTAAGACGATAGTAACATAATTTAACAACTGAAAACTTCTAATAATGAGAATAAAATAGTGTTTTTCAATGAGAAGGACATCTATCTTAATTCAGCACAGACAAAAAATCGAGTAAATTCTAGCATTCTAGTTGTCTGGAGAAGCTTCTAGCTTTCTTAACTGACCCTTGCTTGTCCCAGGCACACAGAGACAACTGGCTCAGGTTGAGCTTTCTCATGTTGTCTTAAATGCCATCTCATTAAATCTTGTTATGAAGTGAAATAGTGGATTTTCCTCGTAGGTCCAAAAGAAGTAAGAAGATTCGAAAAGCAGTAAGAAAGTGATTCATGAGTTCTCGTAACAGATACTTACTTACGGCTACCCATCTACCAGACTTTTCTCTGTCCCCGGTAAGAATATCCAGAGACCCTCTCCCTCATGGTGAGAGGTGAAAGTACCTGAAGATCAGAGAGCAGTCCCAGCTTAGCTGTAGCCATAACTAATTTTCCAGACTGTTCTATGCATTGGTTCAAACAGTTATCACCACTGTACTCCTAAGGGAGGAGTGATTCAGCAGTGCACAAAAGATGAAGCCACATCTCAGATCAGGAATTATTCCAGTGTTCCAAAACCAGACACTGATAAATTCAGGATTTAGATCTGAGTCCATGTTACTCTAGTACCGGTGCCTTCTCTTCTGCCCTAGACTGCAGGGAAAAGGGACTGCATCGCCTGAGTCCGCGAGATGCGATGCCAGGAATGAAGCAGAGTTGGGCTGGGGAAGGAGCCTACAGATAATTTAGGAAGAGTTGTTGGATGCTTTTTTTTTTAATGTTTATTTATTTGAGAGAGAGAGAGAGAGCATGAGCAGGGGTGGGGCAGAGAGAGAGGGAGACACAGAATCCAAAGCAGGCTCCAGGCTCTAAGCTGTCAGCACAGAGCCTGACGCGGGGCTCAAACTCATGAACTGTGAGATCATGACCTAAGCTGAAGTGGACACTTAACCGACTGAGCCACCCTGGTGCCCCTGTTGGATGCTTTTAAATGCTAGAAGAACTGAGCTTCCATCCTGAATCAGTGCAGCTAAAAAGTGAGACCAGCGCCTGTCAGGATCTGGACAGAAACAAGATGAGCCACTTCATGACCGGAGCGCCCTTGCGGGGGATGCAGGTAGCATGAAGAAAACATTCTCTCCCTTTAAGAACCAAACAGGTCACTGATTAATAACCCAAGCTTTGAAGCTGCATCAAACTGGATCCTAATCTTTACTTTGTCACTTACTTACTCTGAGACTTTTGGTAGTTAAACACCTTTTTAAGAAATTCACTTTTGGGCGCCTGGGTGGCTCAGTCGGTTAAGCAGCCGACTTGAGCTTAGGTCATGATCTCATGGTCTGTGAGTTCGAACCCTGCATCGGGCTCTGTGCTGATGCCTCAGAGCCTGGAGCCTGCTTCAGATTCTGTGTCTCCCTCTCTCTCTGCCCTTCCCCTGCTCACGCTCTGTCTCTATGTCTCTCAAAAATAAATAAACGTTAAAAAAAATTCACTTTTCACATTCAGAAAATAGGCATTATTAAACTTCCCTGATAGAATTATTGGGGAGATTGCTTACACAATGTCTGTAAAGAGTTCAGTCATTGCCTAGCACATAGAAGTGATCAGAAAATGGTATTGATGATTATTTCCTTCATACATACTTCATATACAGTGGTCTGCATTAATCATGGTTATCTATCTTTGTGTCTTCAGGAGTGGATTTGTTTCCTGCTGGGAGTCTAAATAGTTTATGCCCTTGGGGAGTATTTGTTTCGTTCATCATTATCTCCCCACAGCGGCTATAGAACCTTGTTTGACTCTCCGGTCCTCTGCCATCACATGCCTTGTGTACAAGCTGAGAGGCGGGGAGAGCTCTACATCAGAGGTTGTGGGTAAGCCCCCTCCTCTTCTTTTTTGCTCTCATGCACTTTGTTTACTGAGATTTAATTCTCATATCATGAATTTCATCCTTTAAAGGTAAACAGTGTTTTTTGGTACAGTCACAAATATGTTCAAGCAGCACCACTGTCTAATTCCAGAATTTTCATCACCCCGTAAAGAAACCCCAAACCTAGGAGCAGTCACTCCCCATTCTGTCTCCCTCAGCAACTAATCTATTTTCCGTGTCTGAGATTCGCCTACTCCGGACATTTCATGTAATTCTATAATATGTGATCCTTCGAGTCTGGCTTCGTTCACTTGGCCTGATGTCGTCAAGGTCATTCACGTTGAATCATGTATCAGTACTTCATTCCTGCCTTCCTCCCACTTTCACACACTTCTATCCCATTCGCGATTCAAAACTTCCCTGAAATGCTCTAAGACCTCTTTTTCCCTTCATATGTCTTCCTCAGGTCTTTCTCTGGGCACTGTTCCTATACTAGAAGGGCGTGTGGCCTCAACGGCCCCACCTTTCCCCTCTCCTCTCCTAACACATGGGCCCCTTAAGGCTCCTGTCAAAATTTATGACAGGCCCTGGTGAAACTCCTTCATCAAGCAGGACCTTTCTCATTTCCACATCCCTAAAGCACCGGGTCCGTGCCTGAATTTTACCACCTTTACCACCGAAGTCCTGAGGTTGAGGACAGAGTCTTGAACTAGGACTATGACATGTTAGGTTCTGCCAACTCTGTGGCTTACAAGCTGTTTGATTGTATAATGTCACTTAATGTCTGTCTCTATTGTTTTATCGAAGAGCCAAAAATACTCTTATTTATTCAGAGTTTTTCTGTGAGGGATAAAGAAATCAGAGGAATGTGATTTCTTAATCGCAACGAGGTATAAAAGTGTTATAGAAATATCACCTCACATTATGGTGGTCATTGCTGGTGTTTTGGTTTTCCTGGGAAGGCAACCATGAGAGATGAAAGGGCCTGTGTGAAACAGAGCTGTTAGAAAGTGAAAATGTCTTCGTAGTAATTGGATCTCACAGGAAAGCTCATGGGAAAGGAGGATCTGGATTTTTATTCGTCAGAAGTGGAGGACCTTACACTTGAAACCAATATTACCCTGTATGTTAACTCTACTGGAATTAAAATTTAAAACTAAAGTTGAGGATCCGTGTGTAGGCACTGCTATTTCTGAGGTACAGTAATGAACAAAAACAGTCTCTGATCTCTACAACTTAAATTCTAGTGGGAGGATTCAGGCAATTAAAGATGTACATTTAGGTGATAAAAAGCACAGTGAAGCAGGTTAGCATACGGAGAGTGATTTTTACGGGTGGCCATGCTTCAGTTGGGCTAGACAGCCAACTTTTACAATATGAGAGCTTGAAAGGAGAGTGTGGAATGGAGTCCCTGAGTCAGGTGGATATTAGGGTGAAGGATCTTTCTTGAAGCCGTAACCGTGAGTGCAAACATCCTGAGGCAGCTGCGTGTTTTGGTGCTTTTAGCACTGAGGGTGTGTTTGGTGGATGAGAAAAGATCAAACAGATGGCGGCTCACACAAGGCCCCTTGTTGTGGGCCACAGTTGGTCCCTCCATCCAGCAGGAATAAAGAGAAATCCTAATTCTTGCTCTACTGAGAACACAAACTGACGTCTAGGATGAGCTGGGATAAATAACATGTTTGAAGCCAGAATAAGAAGCCCTTGTTGCCCCAGGTATCTGATCTTTGTTTCTATTTGAGAGAGAAACAGAGCATGAGTGGGTAAGGAGCAGAGAGAGAGGGAGACACAGAATCCGAAGCGGGCTCCGGGCTCCGAGCTGTCAGCACAGAGCCCGTCGCGGGGCTCGAACTCGTGAACTACGAGATCATGGCCTGAGCTGAAGTCGAACACTTCACTGACTGAGCCATCCAGTATCCACCCTCATTTCTTACTCTGACCCTTTTTTGTTTGCCCGTCTACACAGGCTCTGTAAGCAGGAAGTGCCTTAGAAACCCCGGCTGGGCAGGCAGGAGCCAGGAGAGTGGCTACGATGACCTCGGCCGTCCTGGTGGACATACGAGAGGAGGTGACCTGCCCCATCTGCCTGGAGCTCCTGACAGAGCCCCTGAGCATAGACTGCGGCCACAGCTTCTGCCAGGCCTGCATCACGGAGAACAGCACGGAATGGGTGATGGGCCAAGAAGGGGAAAGCAGCTGCCCTGTATGCCAGACCAGCTACCGGCCTGGGGACCTGCGGCCGAATCGGCAGCTGGCCAACATAGCAGAGAGACTCAGAGAGGTGGCGTTGGGCCAGATGCAGCTGAAGGCGAGTCTCTGTGCACAGCATGGAGAGAAACTCCAGCTCTTCTGTAAGGAAGATGGGAAGCTCATTTGCTGGCTCTGCGAGCGGTCTCAGGAGCACCGCGGGCACCACACGGTCCTCATGGAGGAGGTTGCCCACGAGTACCAGGTGGGAGCCCACAGGGAGGGAGGGCAGGGAGGAGCAGGGGGTCTTGGCTGGAGATGGTAACTTTTCTTCATGCTGCAACCTAATTTCTTTGCAGTTTTCCCGTTTACCTAGAGAATGGACCTAGAAAGGCCCCCACTGCCCAAGGGTAGAGACTTTATCTCTTTCTTGCTGCTCAAGACCTGCTCTGCATGTGAGCAGAGGATGCCGCGGGGGGCGGGGGCAACTAGGGGACTTGGAGGATCGAGTGTGGGGAACATGGTGGCAATGAGAGGAAAGTCCTTCGTGGGCAGGTTCTTTCCCTGGGAGGAGAGACAATTTTCCCTGTGCATAAAAGATCCTCAGGCCTTCCCAGTTCTTCAGCCCCAGCAGGATGGGCGTCTGAGGTCAGCATAATCTCTTCCCCATTCAGTCTCTTCTGGGCACTGAGACACGTTAACACTTGACCCTGCTTGACCTGATGTTTCTTTAAGGAGAAGTTCCAGGCGTCCCTGAGGAAGCTGAGGCAAGAGCAGCAGGAAGCCGAGAGACTCAAAGCTGTTATCATAGGCAAGAAGACATCCTGGAAGGTAAGACAGATTGTTCCTGCAGCTGTCCCAGGACAGGAATCGGGGCAGGGCATGGGAACCGAGGGCAAAGGAGCCACGGGTCCTGTCTGTTCCCTCATTTGACTGGAAGAGCTTCGCCTTGCCCTATCCTTCACTGCGACCCTTCCAAACAAGGGTCTGGTTCTTGCCGTGGAGACAGGGAAGGAGGAATTAGAGAAAGAATACATCAGAAAGGAATTTAGGTTTTTGAAAAAGTTTTTGAAGACAGGAGAGGAAAGGCCATTGGCAGCCCCCAATTCCTGATTCCAGACCTTGTTCTGTGATTTTAAGCTCTGAAAGTTGCTGGAAAGAAAGGTCTCACACAGGCCAGTCATTCGCACCTTGGTACTCAGAATTGGAAGGAGAGGCCAATGCAGACTCACAGGAGTCTGCTTGGAATCCAGCCCTCACCCAGGAGCCACAGTCTCTATCTAGGAGGCGTAGATAAGACGGCCCGGAGCTCATGGTCTGGGAAGAGCTGAAGAGAGATGGAAGGGAAGAACAGGTTCTACAGGACTTCCTCCCCCATTTACTCCTCTCCCGGTGAGACCTGGCCCTGAGGGCAGTGCTGAGCCTGACACCACCCCGGCCCCCAGTCCAGAGGGGAGACCCTCCGCTCGGCAGACTAGCGGCCTCTTTCTCTTGCATGTTCCTGAAGATTTTCTCTTGCATGTTCCTGAAGAATCAGATGGGACCTGAGAGACACAGGATCCAAACAGAGTTTAACAAGTTGAGAAGCATCCTGGACAAAGAAGAGCAGCGACAGTTGAAAAAGCTGGAGGAGGAAGAGAGGAAGGGGCTGACCGTCTTAGAGGAGGCCGAGGATGAGCTGGACCAGCAGAGCCAGTCACTGAGGGAGCTCATCTCCGACCTGGAGCTTCGGTGTCAGGGGTCGGCAATGGAGCTGCTGCAGGTGAGGCTCGTGAAGGAGCCCTGATCTGAGGGTCCAGGCAAAGGGAGACTAACCGTCCTTCCCTTCTTACACGGGACTGATGCGGGGGTGGGGAAGAAAACAATTCGTTTGGCCCACTCGGGCCTCTTACCTGTTAACTGTGCAGAGGTCATGGGTAAAGCATAGAATAATTAAAGTACAAATGCTAGGGGAATGTCTCGTTTTTATTTATTATATATAAACTGTGGTCTGAAACTATTCGATACAGTGGAGAAGGTCGGTCATATCCATGGTGTTCTATCGCAGCACTTCTGAACCTCCGCACTGTTGATATTTTGAGCTGGGAATTCTTTGCTGGGAGGGGCTGCTCTATACATTGTAGCATGTTTCGCAGCTTCCCTGGCTCCCACCCACTAGATGCCGGTAGCTCCACCCCCACCCCCAGCCCCCACCCCCGTCCACTCTGACAACCAGAAATCCTCCAGATATTGCCAAATATCCTTTGTGGAGAATATAATCCCTCTTCTCCTGCTGAGAAGCAGTAGGTATTCGGCACCTGTTGTCTCTGACGCTGAGTTGGGATTCATCAGGTACTTTTCACCCAGCTTAGTCCCTGGCAAACACATACAAAGCTCAAGTACTTAGAGATTCTGTGTAATCACCAACCCTTCTTTGCTTTGCTGTCTTCTTAGGGCAGAATCATTTAACGTGTTGTAATAGAAGTTTGAACAGGTCTTTTTAAGGCACAAAGAAGACTGGACTCGGAGGGTGTGTGTGTGTGTGTTTGTGTGTTGGGAGGGTGCAAGGTGTCAAATCTGGAGAGGTTTGATGCAGGAGCTTGAATGGAAGTTGAAATCTGAGCAAGTATTTTCTATACAGAGTGAATAGTGTGCCTATGAAGTGGAGACAGGATGTACTTTGTAACCTTCTGGAACCTTCGGCCTATTCCTTACTTTCTGTTTGCCTTCTTGCTTTCCTCTTCTACCTTTGGTGGTGGAATAATCATTGCTTATTCTTGAGCTCTAGTATTGGGGTCATGGGGTAGGTACATTCTACCTATCGGAGCTTTTCTGCTGCATTGCTCCTGGTTTCTCATCTTCATTTTATTCTTCTTGCCCTTTTTCTTCATATTTGATATTGGGTTACCTTGATGCTTCTCCCTGCTCCGTACGTGCAAAGGGATCACCAGTGTATGTCACTCACCCAGGCACCTGTGTACACTCTCACACCCATTAGTATGATTTGCCCAGGAGGCATCTTTACTTGAGTGCTGTCTCACAGTTTTTCTAGAGCTTGCCCAGCACAAACACATTCCTCTTCTCTTTTCCGTATCTGTGGGACATTGTTGCACAGTAAGATTTGATAGCCAGTGCAAGCCTGCAGCTTTCAAGTTTCAAAACATGACCCCTGAGAATAACACTAACGTAAGAGAAAGAGCCATGAAGTGGTACCCTGCTTTGGCCATTTGGGTTCCTCAGTATAGCCATGCCTTAAGGCTTACACAGTCCTGGGTATTTGGTGTAAGTTACATATCCACCACTCTACTGCTTCCCATATATAGGCCAGTTTGAATTGTGTTTCTGTCAAATGCAACCAAAGATAACCCCAGCACAGAGAAAACAGACCAAACCATTGGCCTTTTCTTTAGTCATCATAGTAATGAGGCAGAAGTTACCAAGACCAAGTGGGAGGCTATGAGGCAATTCTGCTCAAGTGAGGCAGGAAGTGGCAATGATGACAGTAAAGACCAGGTGGCTAAAAGAAGTTATGAGTATGATAGGGCATCTGGGTGGGTCAGTCAGTTAAGCGTCCAACTTTGGCTCAGGTCATGATGATCTCAACATTTGTGAGTTCGAGCCCCACGTCAGGCTCCTTTCTGACAGCTAGCTCAGAGCTTGGAGCCTGTATTTGGATTCTGTGTTTCCCTCTCTCTGTCCCTCCTCAAAAATAGATAAAACATTGAAAAAAATTAAAAAAACAAAAGAAGTTATGAGTATGAAATGGATGGGCTTGGTCTAAGATGGGACATCAGGGTGAATGTAAGGTAGTTTTGGGGATGATACTTTGTCTAAATTTGGTTGCTGGTAACACTGAGGAAGATGGAAGATTAAGAGACCTCATAGTTGCAGAAAAAGTAAGTTTTCCTTGAAATATTTTGAGTTTGTGGTGTCTGTGGCTCATCCACTGGTGTAGATGAGAGAGATCTGAGTAGAAGTACTGATCTGGGAATCATCAACACGTGTGTGTCGAAATCGGGAAAACTGAATGAAGTCAGCGAGGGTAGCATAGAGGGTTAGAAGAGGCAAAGTTTGAGAAATAACCACAGTTAAGGCTCTTGTATCCTTAGCAACTAGAATGTAAGCATCTCAAGGACAGAAATTATGACTTAATCATGTAAGATTCTCTAGTGCTCATAGATGACGTGCATATGTAACATCACACACACACACACACACACACACACACACACACACACACACACTATTGTCAAATAAAGATACTGTTGGATGAGTTGAATCATTTCCCAACATCCCTACATAGGGTCTCAGGGACGGTCTACTTTGAGTCCTTATCTCCACTTTGTGGCCTCCATATTGGGTCCATCTTTATTTCCGTGATATCTTCGGGTGGTGGGGATGAGGTAAGGAATATGGATGAGGCTGTGTTAGAGGACAAGGCCTATTACTCCTTGACTTAACATTTCTCTTTCCTTCCTAGGATGTGAGTGATGTCATGAAAAGGTATGTGTAGGAGAACACAGGATGGTTCCCTGGGATTGACCAAAGATTCCTATACCCATAGAGTTATCACGTGGTCAGTGGAAAAGGAACAAAGAAAAATCACAGGGCAGGGAAGATTTAGGACTAGGATGTCCCGAGTTGCTCATCATGAGAATTTTTGGGTTCCCCAAAATAAAGGGAATGATCCGGTTTCTATGGTAGGAGAATTTGAGTGATGGGGAGAATGGGTGGGTGTCACAAATTGGGGACAGTAGTTCCTAAGAATAAAAGGTTGTAATATCATTAACTCCCTAGTATCCTATGATAGAACCTCTTTGCCACAAAATTCTACCTGCTTCCGGCCCTGATTTCAGTAGTTTATAGCTACCTCAAACTACACAGGGGATTTTCTTTGTCTATGTCTTTTATCAGAGGGAAATTTCCCATCTGTGTTCCCAAGGTCTGAGAATCAGCTCTTGGGGCATCTGTCTTCTATTTCCCTTTCTCCCTTGGCTTTAGAACAGTCCTGCCTTGCTACCTATTTCTCCTCAGATTTCTGTTTTTCTCAATTCCAATAAAAACAGACATGAGGTCTTGAAGAGTTGTTTTAGACCTGAAACAAAACCTGTTTTCTTCTCTATCACATACTCTAGAATTTCATCCATCAACATCTAAGGTTGTCCACACACCTGGCACCTTTATGCTCCTCACAGACACATGAAATATGGAGGCTGTCCTTTCTGAAGTCTCCACTCTTGGTTTGGAGATGTCTCCTTTCTCCAACTAGAAATATATTCCCAGAGACAGGCCTCCTTCTGAAGGCCTTTCTCCCAAGGCCTCTGGGAGACCCTGAGGACTAAACTCACTCTTCAGAGGAAGCCCTTTCTTCAATACTCTCAGAGCCCTGGCAGCAGGTTTCTGGCATTCTCCCTTCAACACAGCGCCTTGCAGTAGACCCTTTAAGATGGCACTGACCTTGTAAGCATTTTGTATCTTTTTTAGAGATAGCAAAGGATTTTGCAGTCACTATTTAATTTTATATAATCTTAGGATGTTGAGACAGAAGGGAAAATGATTGTATTTTACAAAAACAAAACAAATCAACCAAAATGAGTCTTTGAAGGGTTAGATCATATCATAGTTTATACAGATGCTGAGAAGCGAGTTTCTAGTCCAGGTGCTAGAGCTCTTCACTGAGTTATGCTAACTTTCTTCAGGGAAGAATGTCACAGTTCTCCCAGGGACCTGGGAGATGAGGGAGATGGGTGTTGGAAGAACCCAAGGTCAGCAGTGTAGGAGATTCATGAGATCTCTTCTCTCTAGAAGTGAGTTCTGGACCCTGAAGAAGCCAGAAGCTCTGCCTACCAAGCTGAAGAGTATGTTTCGAGTCCCAGATCTGAAAAGGATGCTGCGAGTGTTTAGAGGTGAGGAGATTCAGGGGACAGCTTTCGGATGTGGGATTATTGTAGCCCAAGCAATAAATAAAATAGAGTATAGAGTTGATATTTGGGAATAGTGGTGCAGAGAGAGGACAGAGAGGGAGGGACATAGCATGATGCAAAAGATACAGTTCATATTTAAGGGGGAATGAGATGGCCAACTCGCATCCTTACAGAAGTCCCTGCGTCCCCCGTCAATCCATGCTGGGGAGACAGCAGACCTGAGACTGTCAGTTCTGTGCAACATGAATGACTCTGTTTATCATTACAGAACTGACCGATGTCCAGAGCTACTGGGGTAAGTAGCCACCATGGCGTTTTTGAGCGACATGTCCTTATTCTCTTTCGCATGCTACCCCCCCCACCACCACCCTGACATGCCCACACACTCTGAGGCACGAAGCATTAATACCATCCCTCCATTGCCCCATGTAGTCCAAATCCTCCACTTCTGTGTTTCTTCCTCTCAGTGTCTTAAGACCCACATACCCATCCTTCTCTGCTCATATTGTGTCTTTTCCCACAGTGGACGTGACGCTGAATCCACACACGGCTAACTTAAATCTTGTCATGTCTAAAAACCGGAGACAGGTGAGATTTGTGGGTGCCACGCTGCCTGGGTCTTACCTGGAAGAGCATTATGACTGTGGTATCCTGGGCTCCCAACACTTCTCTTCCGGGAAACATTACTGGGAGGTAGATGTGGCCAAGAAGACTGACTGGATCCTGGGGGTGTGCAGTAATTCAACAGGACCCACGTACTGCTTCAACCAGTTTACAAATAATCGAAATGTTTACTCCAGATATCAACCTCAGAGTGGATACTGGGTGATTGGGCTACATCATAAACATGAGTATAGAGCCTACGAGGAATCTTCCACTTCTCTGCTCCTCTCCATGATGGTGCCCCCTCGCCGGGTGGGGATTTTCTTAGACTATGAGGCTGGCACTGTCTCCTTTTATAATGTCACCAACCATGGCTTTCCCATCTACACCTTCTCTAAATATTACTTTCCTAGCACCCTTTCTCCATATTTTAATCCCTGCAACTGTGTGGTCCCAATGACCCTGCGTCGCCCAAGCTCTTAACATTCTGCCATCTCGTCTCATACCTGAGAGGTACCCTCCACTCTGAGGTCCATCTGTACCTTAATCTCTCTTTTCTGAACTTCCGTATTCCTGCATTCTCTCACGCCTTTCACTTTGAACATTTACTCGATGCTAGAATATACCCAGAGGTGGTAGTGAACATCCCTGACTAATTAATTACAGATCTTTGGATGGGTGGGGGGTAGCTTTCAACATGTTACCATTAAGTATGATATTTGATGGGGTTCTTTTTGTTGTTGTTGATTCATGGGATCAAATGTTTAGGAAGTTATTTTCTAATTGGTATAATTTTTTATTCTGAATGGAAAATTGAATTTCAGCACACTGTCTATAATTATGGAGATTTCCTGTGTCATTTTTATTCTGTTATTGGAGTACATTGATTTGTTTCCATTTTTAAGTGCAACACAAAGTCCTGAAATAAATCACTATTATTTTCCATATGCAATACTGGATTTGTCTTTGCTAATACATTGTTTAGGTCTCATTCCCATCTCTGTTTATGAAAGAAATTGACCTGTAATGTTATGTTCTTATAACATCGTTGTCAGGTTTTATAAAATGCAATAAACGAACAAAGAAATTACCGTATTTTTGTGTAAGTATACATAGGATTGAGTGCTAAAACCATTATAATGGTAATTTAGATGGCTTTAAATTCAAAGAAAGAAATTTTAGCTTCACTTTTTACTACAATCTTCATGGATTTAAAAATTTAAGGGTAGTAGTTGAAAATTTAAAACAAATCTCCCAAATTCATTGAAGTAGAAAAAGGAGAGAAGAAAATGATGAATCCAAAATAGATTTTTCTCCCAGAATGGAAGGAAAACATACAGAGAAAATAATATAAAGCATTTTAAGGAAGAGAATGATTTTTTCCAGCTTTACCCCCTTTTTAAAAAAAAATGTTTATTTTTGAGAGAGATAAAGACAGAGTACAAGCAGGGGAGGGGAAGAGAGAGACAGAAATATAGAATCCCAAGCAGGCTCCAGGCTGTGAGCCATCAGCACAGAGCCCGATGCGGGGCTCAAACTCACAAACCACGAGATCATGACCTGAGCCAAAGTTGGACGCTTAACCGACTGAGCCACCTAGGTGCCCCCCCTTTATACTCAAATGTGAACAGCTTTGTGAATGAGAGCTGCTGTGACTTTGGCAGAGGTGCCATATGCTTTTGAGCAAACCATAAAAGAAATTATGAGGTGGATGTGAGAGTGGAAACAATTCTCAAGGAGTTAGCTAGAGCTGCCGTCCAATATGGTGGCCAAGAGCTACCAGTGGCTTTTGAGCACTTCAAGTGTGACTAGTCTGAATTGAAATGTGCTGTACATGTAAAATGCACACCTGATTTTGAATATTTCATTTATTTTTTATATTTATTTATTTATTTATTTATTTATTTATTTATTTATTTATTTAGAGAGCAGGTGAGAGTCAGAAAGAGAATCCTAAGCACATGGGACTCAATTTCACAAATCATGAGATCATGACCTGAGCTGAAATCAAGAGTCAGACGCTTAATTGGCTGAGGCACCATGCGTCCCAAAGACTTAGTTTTAAATAAATGTAAATTACCTTATAACTTTTCTATTGTAGATTGCAATGATAATAGTTTGCATATACTGGAGTAAATAAATATATATTAACTGCATGGGTTTCATTTTGCTTTTTTGCTGTAGATACTAGAAAATTTAAAGTTACATATGTGGCTCACATTGCCTTTCTATTGGACAGCTCTTATTGTAATGCAATTTCTATCCCTATGGGATACACAGACCCCCTGTCCTTCTGAGACACTTTTGTAGAAGAAGGTAATGGCAAAGAAGATTTCAATATATCTAGCAATTTAAATGTGGAGATCATAGAAAGAGATCATGGCCAGAGATTATGACTGCCTAGTCTGGTCCCTGTCTTTAGCCATCAGTCTGTTGGACGTTTGCAGTTCCTTCATGGTTTGAGGAAATCCTAACTAGGTCATCCTCAGGCTCAGCTTTGGTGTCTGTAGGGAGATGAAGTACAGGTTACAATAAGAGCCCAATAATGGTTTGCCCTAGGGCAGGGTTTTATTTAAGAGATGAAATTTGTGGGATACCAGAGGCCACATGCACGCTCTTCATCCTGATTTGCATTCCAATTGGAAGAAATGGGAAATGAGATAGAGCCAGCAAATGGTTGTCCACAGAGCTGGTGGGCATTCAAGGATGAGAAATGATAAAAGAGAATCTGCCTGAGTAATTGCTCCCTTCTCAGTTTCCCGTGTAATAAATTTCAGGGAAAAGAAGTTAGCCCAGCTGTCCTCTGCCAGCCAAGTGTTCCGTGAATGACCTCAGACAATAAGGAAACACATAGTGCTAGCTGGTAGTGATTGTGTAGGTGAGGTCTGGGGAAGGTGGTCCTATTTGAGATTTGGAGAAATGAGTTTGCAGCCCTGACTCCTGGGGGAATCTGGGCAGAGGCCTACTGGCCTTGACATTTTGGGCATAACAGGACCAACCTGCTATGAAAAGTAAATCCAAAAATGTAATTTAGGATCAAATACTAAAGAAATGTATTTCTTGTAAAAATCAAACACGAGTGTAATTAGTGCTCTGTGGCACTGTTCCATGTGAGTTTCATGCACCAAGCTTTCTTTCACCCGAGTCTCTGCCATCCCCAAGGACAGTATTGTCATAAGCATCAAGCCAGCAGAAGGGTAAAAAAAAACCTGGGGAGGCAATTTGGTTCAATTCTTCAGTTATATACAGGATTCATAATTTCTACTCATTTCCATTGCTGAGAATAGCCATCTGGCCATACCTAACTGCAAGGAAAATTGCAAAAAATGTCTAGCCAATGCAATCATGTGCAAACAAATTTCAAGGGAAGGAAAACGCAGATTTTTTGAAGACCTAGTGGTCTGTTAGACAGGACACTCAGGAGTGCCTGGAACCTTAGGCAGTTCTTCCTCATTACAAAAGACTCAGGACCTTAGCTTTTTTCTGGAACCATGTAAATTTATTCCATCCTGTAGCCTAAAATTCATAAAGAAAAGGGCTTCTTGCTGTCATACACATAGGCATGGGCTAAGTAACAACCATCTTTTAAAATTAAAGGCCAAACTATGATCAAATGCTAATATAATTATAAGTTAAAATATGACAAGAAGAATGGAACTGGTAGAGAGTGTTGTCAGGATTTTCAGGAGGTTGGGGGACAACCAGATCTGGAATGTATACTCTGATCTGATTGGATGGACTCCTGAACAGATTGTCAATGGGTTCTGTTTTGTCTCATCTTATCACTGCCAGGAAGACCTCTACAGAGACTGAAGTACTAAAGAGAGCTGAGCTGAGGAGGTTGAACCTATGGACATATATAAAGACATGAAATATTCAAAAAGAACTAGAGGAAAAACTATGAATGGACAAAGTAACTTACTTAAATAAGAACTAGATGTTCAGAGGTGCCTGTGTGGCTCAGTTGGTTAAGCTTCCAATTTCAGCTCAGGTCATGATCCCACGGTTTGAGAGTTTGAGCCTAACATAAGAGCTCTCTGCTGATAGTACAGAGCCTGCTTCCAACGCTCTGTCTCCCTCGGTCTCTCTCTGCCTCTCCCCAACTCGTGTGTGCACTCACTCAAGAAAAAAAAGAGATGTTCATTTAGTTACTGAACAATGAAGTTAAAGGAAGAAATAGATGTTAAATAATTACACGGAGCTGAATATCAATAAACTACTGAGATGGTTACTGAAAGAAAATAAGAGGTCAAGCTTCCTCTGCCTTCCTTTAAGTTACTATGATAATTCCATACCACAAGAAGAAGTAGAAGCTCTATTCGCCAATAATAATAAAACGGTTGATAGGAAGACAACGTTACAACATTAGTAAAGTTACCATTATAGAAGAAAATATCAAGAGATGATCTTGAACTAAAAATGTAATAGCAAGTTTTGTTGATAAATCCTGCCAAAGAAAAGCTATCCCCAGACGACTTAAATATTATGGTCATTGGCTTTCTCCTGTTGTCTTGGATCAATGTACTTCTCTAACAAAGTTAGTGTCAGTTTCTAAATATAGTAATTGTGATAATTGTTCTATGCCCATTACTATAGGACATTTGCACATTGGCCTGCTAATGTTTTCAAAGCCAAAATGAGTCATACAGAAAAAAACAATAAGATTGCCAGAGTATTTGGAGGAAACCATACAATAACAAGGGCTAGAGAGACCTGAGTCATTAAGTAATCTTTAATAACCATTGAAGAGGTTCTAAATTTTGTCAATGGACTAAGGAATTAACAAAAGAGTCCATTGAATAGAGAACAAATTAGGACCAGTTATACTGCATGTTTGAAGATTAGTTGATATCACAAAATAAAAGGGGTTGGTATGTGTCTGACTGTTTTGTTGCTGCTGTTATTGTTATTCCTATCAATAAAGCCAATTTGTCTTCCTATACAATGTAAGTTTACAGTCTTACTCCAGGGTTACTTGGAGTCTCTCGTTTGTTGTTATAATCTACTACATAAATGTCTAATAGACTTCCTTTTTCTATATTTCATTTTATAATGGCATTCCAATAGTAGCACTACTGGGTTACACTCCATGCAGCATATCAACAATACCCACCTTCTCTAATATATTTTGTGCTTAATTTTAGTGGCTTCTAGAGCAACAAGGGCATCTGTGCTACAACAGAATGTTCAGATGGCTCTGTCTTTAGGATCATGGAATAAATCCAAATCCCTGTGACTTCCATGTTAAAGACACATTGAAAGATGAAGATGGTGATTGGAATTTGTGGCAATGGCCATGCATTGACAGCACAAAGATCTTTGAGCTTTTGGATCTGCTAAGGAGCATATATAGTCTTTGAAAATTATACTTTATTAATGGCCACTGAATATTTGATTCATGATCTGTCAATCACAATATCTAGAGAGTATCCTCTTTTAGTTTGGACCAACAATGGATATTCGAAGACAAGTCAGGGAACCACTTGAAATTTAAATGGTATGTACAGGGGTGCCTGGGTGGCTCAGTCGGTTTGGCGGCCGACTTCAGCTCAGGTCATGATCTCACGTCTGTGAGTTCAAGCCCACGTCGGGCTCTGTGCTGACAGCTCATCAGAGCCTGGAGCCTGCTTCAGATTCTGTATCTCCCTCTCTCTCTGCCCTTCCCCTGCTCACGCTCTGTCTCTATGTCTCTCAAAAATAAATAAACGTTAAAAAAAATTAAATAAATAAATAAAATAAATGGTATGTACAAAAGAGTCAAAAGGAATTCATAATATTCAAAATATAGGAAAAGACTTCAATAACTACCTACCTAAAAATGATACTAAGAAATATGAATGTTGAATTGTAGTTTGTGTTGACTAAGATAATGATGAAAAGTTTAAGTTGAAAGCTTATGTTGGGAAAGAAAGTAAAATATTTCCATATGCATATTTTGACAACACGGTCAGGGATGTCACTGTAGCTATAAAGCAAAAGAAGTGAGAAAATCAGCCTAGTATGATGAACTGTATATATTGCATATGGCCATTGATTAGGGTGTTATAAAACAATGGAGACGAACGTATGGTTATTTTGACTCTTGGGCCTTGGTTATGGATAACGTTGAATAGGTTGGACTCTGGGGAAAATAAAACAGCTTTCATCTCTGTGTGGTGGTGGCAGTGTAAATTCGAGCAATTGAAAAAAAAGATGGTAGCCAAAGCATATTTGCCCAGAGTATAAATTCAGGATCTTGGATTTAATCTCTGAGTACATGGTCAGCCATGATGAGTTAAGGAACCGGAAAACATTAATTGGATATATTAATCTAGCAGCCAAGTTGAGGATAGACTGGCAGGGGGAAAAATAACAAAGACTGGAATATCTGGACACTGAAGTGTTTACCCTAGTAATATAAACTGATGTATTGAAGGATTACTAACCCAGTGAAATAGATAGGATCTGGAAGGTGATCCTTTGTATCTCAGTGATAGGCACTGATTTAAAAATACTGCCTATTGTATTGGCTTCTAGCAGTCCAAGGCAGTAGATATTGTCATCACCAGTTTTCCAAAATAGCACTTGGAGGTTCAAGAATATTGTCACAGCTCTGAAGAATATAGCTAGGAATTAAAGACTTTTTGTAATTTACTACACATTCTTTCATCTTCTGTGAATGAATTAAGGGGCAAAGGACCTTTCGGAACTGAATGAAATTGAGAAGGTTTTTCTAACTGTGATTAGGGGGTCAGGGAAAGAGCAGGACAAAGGCATTCCCTGGGCAGGTAGGTATGTCCTATCCTTTTTGCTACAGAATGAAGAGTAGGGGTAATACAACATGGGTTTGGAAATTATTTGTCTGAAACCCCACCAATATTATCCAGGCCGCACTCCAGGGTTTCACTTCCATACCCTCTCTGACTCTGCGTCGAATCTGACATCCCCATCTCCACTCTCAGGAGAGGAGCTTGGTGCTGAACTCAGATAGTGAGAAGTTCAGGGATCCGAGCTATGGTGAAGTTCACAGGTAAACAACCATCATCATCTCTGCATTAACTCAGTGTCTTACTCAAATGTCAGCACACAGTGAGTATGGGTAAACATAGTCACCTCCCTCTCTGGGTTCTACTCTCCTCATCTCTGCATTTTATTTCTGCAGTAGAAAAACCCCCTCCTGTTTTTGTTCCTGTATAATTCTTAGGAATAGTGAAACCACTGAAAATAAATCACGTGAAATAAGTGCCAGTAGAGGCTTGTGAGGACCTGCCTGCTGAAGGCAGCTACCACCAGGTCATTCTGTGGCCGCACAACCACCTGAGGAAAGCTATCCTATTGGAGAATATGGAAGGACTAAAAATAGACATGATAATACTACTGAGGTTGGTGGCCAATTGTTCATGCAACACTCATGAAAAAATAGCAGGGAAAGGAGATGAATCTGAAGCAGAGTAAGAGCCTGAAGAGCTTACAAATAGTAGTATTCACTGGATACTTTGGGAGGAGCAAAAAGAATTCTTCTACTGTGAGGAAGAATATAGAGGCTCAGGCACAGGAATTGGGGTCTGGTGTACATGCGAAGTCGCATATACTAGAGTGGCTGATTGTTCAGCTCAAGGTGACTGAAGATAATTTCTCAAATGCCTCCTGAATCCTCCAGTCGCCTTCATCCAGGTACTCCCACAAATCTAGACAATTCGCCTCTAGCTCCCTGTTTTGTCTTTCTGAGAAAAAGACGTGTTTTCAGGGCAGTTCTTATCATTTCATTTGCTCAGTATGTCAGGAATGTGCTTACTGATAACATCTTCCCATAAACCATTTTCCCCCCTTGTTTTCACAAAGAGTTTGATCAACAAGAAGCCCTTTCTCAGATAGGAGCATATCTGAATACTTGGCCATGTTCCTCCAATTAATAGTGAATTTCGTGATGGCTCATTATTATCTTTTTTCTTTATGTGTTTCCAGACCCCAGTATGCTGAAGCACAGTGTGAGTCTTCAAAATGCTTAACAAAATAACCAAATGGCAAATATTGGATGAGTGTAATGAAGGATCAGGGCAAGGAAATAATAAATAAGCCCTTTAAATCCTTGGATGTTTATAATAACCAGGATCAGAGGCCAAGGTAGAACCTCATTGGAGGGGCTCAGGGATCTTTGGCACACTGAGAGCTAACGAGGGTCCTCGTGCCCAGAATATTCATACTGCCTTCCAGACAATACTTTCCACTCTACTTGGACAGCCCTTATTTGTGAATCTGATGTAGTGGTATGCTGGTAAACTAGCTCACCAATAAACAAATAGAAAAATAAAAAATAAATAAACAAATACATTAAAAAAATAGAAAGAAAGCCCCAATTTGTAGTATTTGCCAATTTTCATGGCGCATATTCTTCTACTATGACCGATCACATTATCAATGTAATGTCACAGAATGCTGAGTTTGAAAGACCTGCACACAGCGGACTCTGCTAGCCAGTGACGGTGGCGCTAACATACAACTGCTCTAGTCTTTCCAGCTCTGTCAGCTTCACTGTAGAGAACAGTCCTAATATTGTTAACCACCTACCTAAGATCCAATAACATATAGTCTGGCTAGGGCCTTCCACACCGAAATTATACCCCACAGAAATAAAATATCACCCATTTGCCTCAAATGGAGTTCCTGTGGGTTAGGATGGCATGAATCACAACAGGAATATCAGAGTGATGGGTGAGTTTTATATTTGCCTGAAGATCCCAAGGACAGCTATTACCCCAGAGAACCCAGAAGCAGAGCCGCCTTTTTAATATCTCTCCCTCTGACCCACATACACGGGTCAGATATTTATAGCTTTCCAAGCCTGCACATCCCCTCCTCCCCAATATCATCCCCAAATTAGGTTTGCACATGTGTTATTTCCAATAAATGCATTGTTAGCATTAGCAGACCAAGTAGTCTTGTTTCCATTTGAATGCGAATTAGTAAAGATTAATCCCGTTTTAAATCAGCACAAATAATTTGAAAATCAATATATGTTTAAAACACTGTAAAAAATATATTCCTTCATAATTTAGAAAAACTTGAATTTAAACACAGACCTTATTAAGAAAGTCATTTTGGGGTGCCTGAGTGGCTCAGTTGGTTAAGCATCCAATCTCAGCTCAGGTCATGATCTTGCACTTTGTGAGTTTGAGCTTCATGTCGGGCTCTTTGCTGACAACTCAGAGCCTAGAGCCTGATTTGGATTCTGTGTCTCCTTCTCTCTCTGCCCCTCCCCTGCTCTCTCTCTCTCTCAAAAATAAATAAAAATGAGAAAAAAAGAAAATCATTTAAACTTTGGCATTTTTGATAATGTTTTAATATTTATGTGAGAATATTCACATTTTTTCTTAATCTATATACACTACCTTTGTGAGTCAGCATTACTAGGATGGCTGCTATTAAAACAAAACAAAACAAAACAAAAAAACAACAAAAGTAACTCCACAAGAAATTTTAAGTGTCAGACGAAATGTAAGTCTTGTGCACTGCTGATAGGTGCAGGTGTTAAGGAAAACAGTATGGTGGTTCTTTAAAAAAAATTAATAATAGAATTACCATATGATCCAGCAAATCCACTCTGGGCATATATCCAAAAGAGTTAAAAGTAGGGTCTCAAAGAGATAGTTGTATTCACAGCAGCATTATGATAATGGGCAAAAGGTGGAAGCAACTTAAGTGGTAACCAAGGGATGAATGGATAAATGTGATGTGGTCATGATATTGTGATTATTAGAAAGATACATACATTTGGTCATCCAGACAATCAAGATATATTCCTCATATGTATTTGGTCTTCTTCCAAGATGCCTGGCTCACAGCTCCTAAAACCCTTGGAATTTCCTGTGGTTAAGTGCAATAAAGGTGTCTTTATTTATGTAAATGAAGGTGACTTTTGGACACCACCCAAGAGGCTGATTGCCAGGAGAACCAACTTGTGATTAGAGGGTTGGAACTTTCAGTTCCACCCCCTGACATCCTGAGGGGCTGGAGGTTGAATAGGCCAATAGCTGATGATTTAATCAGTCATGACTGTGAATGAAGCCTCTATAAAACCGCCAAAGGATTGGGCCCTTTGAGCTTGGTGAACATGGGGAGATTGGGCCAAAGTAGTGTGCTCAGAGAGCTTGGAATTTCCTTGCCCTTTCTCCATACCTCACCCTACGCATCTCTTCCATGAGGATGCTGATTTGATCCTTCAGCTGACAAATGTAAGTAGTGTTTCCTTGAGTTCTGTGAGCCTCCCTAGCAAATTAAAAGAACCGAAGGATGAGGTTGTGGTTGTGCAAGTCAGAAGCCTAGGTAACTGCCTGGGGCTTGCACCTGGCGTCTGAGATGGGGGTAGGGGTAGTCTTGTAGGACTGAACACAGAATCTGCGGAATCTGATGCTACCTCTGGGAAAGTCATGTCAGAATTAAGTTAAATTCTTGGACAGTCTAGTGGTTGCCTAGGATTGCTTTGTGTTCTGTGAAGGACCTTCCCCATGGAATTGGTTCTGAGAACCCTTACAAGAGTGGTAGATACATATAATAGATCATTCAGCCTTCAAAAGAAAGGAAATCCTGACACATGCTACAAAATGGATGAATCCTGAGGACATTTTGACAAATAAAATAAGCCAGTCACAAGACAAATAGTGTATGATCCCACTTATATGAGATATTTAGAGTAGTCAAACCAATAGAGACAAAAAAAATTATGTTTGCCAGTAGCTGGAGGGAAGAGGGGGGATGAGTCATTGTTTCGTGACTATAGAGTTCCAGTTTTACAAGATGGAAAGTTCTGGAGATAGATCGCACAACAATATGAACATGCTAATACTATGGAACAGTACACTTAAAAATAATCAAGATGGTAAATTTCGTTATATATATTTACCATAATAAAACATTATTAAAAATTTAAAAACAACAATTAAGAAAAGGTTAGGTAAAATATGATTCTATCATAAATTGACATATTTTGCATCCAGAAAATAGTATGTTTGAAATATAATAACTATTATAAATCTCTATAAAAGATTTAGTTTGGTTATGAGTGTAAAAATATATATCTATATCTATATATATATATATGAGCAAAGAAAAAATAAATTAAACCGCAGTAGCAACAGTTGCCCTTTCTATGCATTTCATTACTATTATTTTAAAGTGAAAATTTCAGCGGGTGCCTGGGTGGCTCAGTGGGTTAAGCGTTTGACTCTTGGTTTTGGCTCAGGTCATGATCTCATGTCTTGGGAGTCTGAGCCCCACCTCAGGCTCTGTGCTGAGAGTGCAGGGTCTGCTTTGTTTTCTCTCTCTCCTTCTTTCTCTACCCCTTCCCCACTCACTCTGTCTCTGTAGAAATGAATAAATAAACTTAAAAAAATTAAAGTAAAAATTTCATGGTTTTATAGGATTTAAAAAGAAAAATCAGTCAAAGAAACAGGATATTCCTGGCAGAAAAAGTCAATGAGAATAAGGATGCAGAAGTAGTAGAAGCACATGACATGATGAGGGAGGGTGAAGGATGAATCATGCACTATGTCTGAGGAGCAGTTATGAAAAATGAAATGGGAGATATTGCTGGAAATGTAGCCTGTAGCAAAATGCCTCACTGCCTGAGGTACCAGGTTGAGGTGGGAATTCTTGATAAATTCCTCTGTGAATTGAATAGTGAGAGGCTCCCAAATCCCATTCCCTGGCATCATCCAACACCAAGCAAACATTCTGAAACTGTACTAAACTGTCCCTGATTGGGGAATCACCGGATTTCAGAGTATCCAAGAGCCTTAAATGACGCCCAGCAACTGAAGTCACGTATTTCTATCACTCAAAATTTATTCATTCAATCATATTTCATTTGATAAATATTTATCATGTGCCTACAGTATGCCAAGAACAGTTCAGGTTTATGCTATAAAGAAGCAACTAGGGGCACCTGGGTGGCTCAGTTGGTTGAGCATCCAACTCTTGGTTTCGGCTCAGATCATAATCTCAGAGTTCTGATTCGAGTCTCTGACTCCCTCTCTCTCTGCCCCTCTCTGACTTGTGCTCTCTCTCTCTCAAAAATAAACATTAAAAACATTTTTTTTTTAAGGTAACTAAAGCAGTACCCTTACCTTTATGTTTGTCAGCTGGTATGCCTCTCTTGTCTTCCGTGTTATCTCTTGCCACATGGTCTCTTATTCAATTGGGTATCCTAAGCTTTTAAAATGGCTGACAGCCTCCAAGAGGGCAAAATGGAAGTTGCGAGGTCCGAATGCCTTGGAATGCACACATTATTTCAACCCTCTTTTATTGGCTAAAACAAGTCAAAAGGCCATCCCAGATTTGATGGGCTAGGGAATAGACTGCACCTCATGATGGGGGGAGAGGTGGATTGGCTTGTGTGTGCAGCAGAGGAAAGAATTATTGGCAGCCTTGATAAACTATCAGAATGACAAATGTTCAGAAGTTTGACAACAGACTCTGCTGACAAGATTATGAGAAAAAAGTCACTCTCCTACATTGCTGGTGGCAAGGAGAGATGGTACAACCACAATGAGGGGATCTTTAATATCTAACAAATCTGTAAACACATTTATCTTTTGACCATGATAGTTGGACTTCTATTAATTAACCATAAGATTTATCAATAGAATTTTCCAACTAAAGATGTAGAGAAAAAGAAGAAAAAAAATTAAGAGCCCCTCAAGTACTAGGGGAACAATGTCAGAATGTCTAACTTGTGTAGTTGGGATCCCAAAATGAGATGAGAGACTGAGGTAGAAAATAATATTGGAAATAATAATTACTGAAATTCTCCAAATTACGTGAAAGTCATAAATTTACAGATTACAAAAGCTCAGTGAACCTCAAAGAGAACACAAATAAATAAAGCTATGTCTGGGTACATCACAATCACACTAAAGAGATGAAGTAAGAAATCTTAAAAGCAGCCAAAGGGAGCAGGGAAATAAAATACAAATGTCTAAGGTAATTAAGACTCACACCTCTTCCACTCTTAAGCATGTTGACAGTTTATAAATGCTCTTATACTCTTGGGGAATACTTAAACATCGTTATTCATGATTCTAAAGCTTGCAACTTATCAAAATCTAGGAGATGAATATAACTTCAACCTAAGTCTTTTTATGAGGAAAAAGGCTTTACAAATAGAAATCACTGGTACATATTACAAGTATTTAACATTCCCTTTGAAAATGAGTTAACATTCATTAAATAGGCCTCTAGCAAGTGGATATTAGGCAGAAAAAGTCTTTCCTATCAGAGAGAAGCGAGAATGGGATCAGGAGGAAGGGAGGGAGATGGGAAATGGTTTTAGAGACCCAGCCCATTTGGGAAGAAGGGGAGGCTGGTGGAGACCCGCTCTGTCCCTGGAGCCCTGGTATAAGTGCTTCCTCCAGGGCTCCACAAGAGAGGATAAACAGCCCAACTCCTGACCCACAGGCCAAGTTTTATTATGGATCTCATGTCCTCTGTTCCTAGGGACTCAGAATAAGGCTGGTGAGTGAATAGACATCTGGGGGTGGGGAGGTTCCCAGATCAAGGTAAGGACTGGGCAGATGTTCTGTCTCTGACAGATTGGGCAAGTGATTCATAGTCTCTGAGTCCCTCTTTAGGTGTTCTGTCCCCAACAGTAGCCTTAGAGACTACTGATACGGGAGGACAAAGAGTGGTAAAGACCAGAGCCACAAATCTGATTGGTTCTAGCAGATGTGGAAAGTGAGGTCTGGGAGGGGAGCTGAGAATGTACGCGCCAGATGGAAGTTCCTGAAGGGTGAAATCAGAAGTAATCCAGTCAGTGGTGGGTGCCCTCAGTTCCACTAGAGATGAGAAAACAGAAAACACATTTGCTTAGACTACAGACCCCTCCTGGAAAACCAAGAAAGGAGCCTCGAGAATGGTAGCAAACTGGTCACCTGTCCCGAGCCAGATGTTGGAGGAAATTTTGGGAAAGGGGCCAGGGCATCTCGGCAGGTGTGAAAACTAGGTGCCAATTTTCCTCACCAAAAGAGGGAGCTGGAGCAGAAGAAATAATGTTAATGAGCATAAGCTTTATCTTAGCCCTTGAGCTAGATATTTTAAGATACTCCTTCATCTAATTTCCTCAGAAACCCTAGAAGAGGGCATTTTATTACTGGCTCCATTTCTTCTTCATTCTGGTGAAAACGGGATTAGACATGGCTGTCTTCTCAGGAGGTGCCCACTGAGCCCATTACACCTGGAACATTTTACTGGTCCCATCTGCTTACCTATTCGCCATTCTCTCCATCTATAACCCCAGTTAGGATTCAAGCACAGGGCATGATGCCGGAAAAACAGCCCATGCTCAAAATAAGCTTGCTGAAAGATTAAGCTAATGAATGAAGGAAAGTATACTAGGAAGCAAACGGTAAAATTACACGTTAGCTTCTATCGGAAGAATCTTAGAAATATCAAGTACTGCACTCCCCTTCCCCAGAAACAATGCCTTTCTTTTTCCACCTTCGGTCATTTCTTGGCTTAGCTCCCCAAGGTATGAACACAAGATACACAGGCCCTGTTACCTCTTAAAGTTCTCTTGATCCTCTTTGCAAGGGAGCAACCTGTATGTAATGAAGTCAGAGAAATTTCAAGCTCATTTCTATCAATTATTGATTGGGAAATGTGACAAGAGTTTTATATTCTCTGAGTCCCTGTTTAGGTGTGAAATGGAGACAATATCCACTCCCTAGAGCGGATGTCTGCTCCCTGCATGAAGAGTATGCAAAATACCTCATGCAACGTGCATACTGCAATCCCTGGCATAAAACAATGCCTAATAAAAGTTTAACTCCTCTGTGGCTGTATTACATTCAGATCCATTCTATTCCTGGAACACAACTTACCTTTTAGCATCCAATCTCTTCAACTATTCTAATAAACCTTCGCAGGTAATCATTCTACACTAATAGCTTTAGGACCTCTGATTGCTGCGTCCTGTGTAAAGGGTGAGGTCTAAGTATGAAGCCGTGATCAGGTTCTTCACTGCCGGTGCAGGTCCCTGTACACCTGTCACCCTAAGCAGGAAGTGTTTCATGAACATACTATGCATTGATTGGTATGTTCACCTTTTTTTATGCTGCCTCTTTTCTACTAAATTAGTCAGTTTCAAGTATCTTTTTACATTCTTCCCAGTCATGAATAATGAGTTTCTCTGTTTATGCATAATCCTCTGTTTGAAAGTGAAATACATGCAGTCACATCTCTGACTTTGATTAGAGATAAGTATAACTGACTGTCACTCATTGTGGTGCAGACCGTATCCTTCCTCCTTACATATTTCCTATTTGCATGTTCTGAGATGATGAAGAGTGTGAGTTGTGACAAAAGCCCTAATATTCACAAGGAATATTAGAATAATTCTTTCATCTCTTTGTGAACAGAAAGTGAGATCCCAGGTCATCTGCTCCAACCATGACAACCTTAAACCACACTGCTGTTAGCCACACAATCTTCCGTTTGCTGGGCATCCCCGGGCTAGAGGACCAGCACGGGTGGATTTCCATCCCCTTCTTCATTTCCTATGTCATCTCCCTGCTTGGGAACAGCCTGCTCATCTGCATTATCCTCACAAAGCGCAGCCTCCATGAACCCATGTACCTCTTCCTGTGCATGCTGGCCGGAGCCGACGTTGTCCTCTCCACGTGCACAGTACCTCAGGCCTTGGCCATCTTCTGGTTCCGTGCCGGGGAGATCTCCCTGGATCGCTGCATCATTCAGTTCTTCATCATCCACTGCACTTTCATGTCTGAGTCAGGGATCTTGCTGGTGATGGCGTTTGACCGCTACGTTGCCATATGCTACCCGCTGAGATACACCACTATCCTTACACACGCACTCATTGGGAAAATCGGTGTGATTGTCTTCTTGAGAAGTTTTTGTACCCTTTTCCCCATAGTATTTCTTTTGAAAAGATTGACTTTCTGCCAAAATAATATTATTCCACACACCTACTGTGAACACATTGGTTTGGCCAAATATGCTTGT
Organism: Paguma larvata; assembly: GCA_030068075.1. Taxonomy (NCBI): domain Eukaryota; kingdom Metazoa; phylum Chordata; class Mammalia; order Carnivora; family Viverridae; genus Paguma; species Paguma larvata. Next base: position 59,744,330 of record CM057831.1, read on the forward strand.
AATGACATTCACGTGAACATCTGGTATGGATTTTCCATCCTAATGTTAACAGTAGTTTTAGATGTTGTGCTAATTTTTGTTTCTTATGTGCTGATTCTCCATGCCGTCTTCCGCATCCCTTCCCGAGATGCTCGCCACAAAGCTCTCAACACCTGTGGCTCCCATGTCTCTGTCATTGTCCTCTTCTATGGGCCTGGGATCTTCACAATCCTTACTCAGCGGTTTGGACGCCACATTCCGCCTCATACCCACATCTTGTTGGCTAACGTCTGCATGCTTGCCCCACCTATGCTGAATCCCATCATTTATGGGATTAAGACCAAGCAAATCAGAGAGCAGGTGGTTCACATGTTGTTTACAAAGCAGAAATCACTTTGGTTTAAGAAGTGAGTTTTCGGAATCTCTAGCCATATGCAAAGTTATCTATGGAGGTGGTGGGCGGGAGAGATCAGCTGAAACACCAGGAAAAAGCTCAGTGAGTTCTGTCTCTGGAGCAAGATCACCAGGGAGGTTGGAGGATTCACTCCTTCATTGTCAAAACAATTGAGCACAGCACCATATTGGACTGAGCAAGCTCACTCCTGCAAAGACCCTGGGACAGGATGCATTGATTTTCAGAAGTCATATGTCCTTAATGACTCTAGCATGACCGTTAGAAATGGATGAAGTGAGAGCAGTGCTCTGTCCTCGGATTTTGTCCAGCTGTTCCTCACTGGGTTTCTCAAGCTCTGAGACATCTCGTGATGTTCCTAGACGATCACATACATGCCTTTACCCCTTAATGCCCTTCGTTCTGGCTAATGACAGCCTTAGAATCAGTGATCCCTATGTTTTGCAGTTGTTCCTAATACATTTTGATTTATATCCGATCAACATGCATGTCTGTAATAAGAGAATGTGAATGAGTTGTGCTTTGTATTTGGCAGAAAAACCCCTGAGGAGACTGAGGGCATGAGACTGGTCCCTCCCATGGATTCTGAGGGGTGGTGTGTGCTGGGAACGGGAATCCTCCAACCTCAATGTCAGGCCATGCTCTTGAATGATCCCCTCCTCAGCAGGGCATTTGAGGCCTTTAATGACCTGATTCCTGACCTCCTTTACAGCAGCACTGTCATGTCACCTTCGAGCGACCCAATCATCAAACACACTGGGACGTTAATGGCTCACCTTCCCCAGATCATGCCACACTCCCCTTGTCCCTGCTCTGCCGTGGGATAACCTCCATCAGCTTGTGGAAAACTCCTACTCCTCCTTCTATGCCCACTTCTCATCTCACCTCCTCTGTGACACTTCCTCCAACCACAGCTCCTGCCCAGGGTGCTCTATAGTTGATACTTCCTTCTTGAGCAAGATAGTGTTGTCCATGTTTCATTTTTAAATATTATCTTTTTAAAAACTATGTTTCTTGTAGAAAATATTAGAAATTATGAAAAAAGACAAACATGAAATAGAACTCATAAACCTATAAACTTACAGCCCCCCAAAATTTTATTGTTACTATTTTGTCTTTTGTGGCTATCTATCTATACCTATGTACTTCTATATCTGGCATCTACTCCTGTAGCTGAGTCCGTGTCTGTATTTTATCTCCATCTGTAACTACAGCTTGATCTACTCCTTTATCTACCTGGAAAATATTATATGATCCATATACAGAATATTGATCGTACTATATATATTTCTTTCCACTATGTATAATTGGTTTTCTGGTAGTACTCATTGGCATTGTTTCTAATACATATGCATTTATACCATCAATTACTATGTCTATGAAGTAGTTTACTAGTTTACGAAGCATTATTCTTTTAAGCCCTTTTTGCATGGCATTATGACTATATATTTACAAATTTAAGGCTCAATTTGATTTGCTGCTTAAGTACACAGACCAGATATGTTTAGATAAATTATTTGTAAGTAACAGTAAAACCTTTGATTGTGAGTAACTTGTACTATGAGTGTTCTGCAAGACGAGTAAACATTTCTCATAAATTTTAACTTGATAAATGAGCAGGGTCTTGCAAAATGAGGAGTACGTGGTGCCCAACGTCACATGATCACAACTGAGCCAAGTGTTCTTGAAATTTGCTTCGATGTACAAGTGCTTTGGATTACAAGCATGTTTCCAGAACGAATTCTGCTCACAAACCAAAGTTTTACATATTGTCTTTTAATGTAAGATGCAAATACTCTGTGTAAGACAACTGGAAAACAACAAAAATATAAAGAAAATCCCTAGACAGGAGGAAACCACTGGTAACAATTGGTATATTGCTTTACCTTCGTTGTTCTTTGCATATATATTTTCATACATTTTAAATATTATTGGACATTTGGAGTTTTCCGTTTTTAACTATATAAACAAGACTTCCCTGAACATAAATCTTACTCTGGTACTTCAATTTTTATTTTAAAGATGGAGTCCTAGAAATGCTATTGCAGATTTTATAGACTTTTTTATGGACCTTATAAAAATGTACTCAGAAAGGATGAGTAATTTATCTCTCTGCACTAATAATGGAGTTGCATAGTTTTCTTAAAAATTTTTTGCCATTTTAAAGGGAGAAAAATATTATACTGCAATTTTTACTTATATTTTTAATTAATATTGAGGCTACATATATTTTAGAGGACCATATTTCATCTTACAAAGTAATAATAACTATCATTTGCTGAGTACTTACGTTACAGTCCCCATGCTAAACATTTTATGTACATTACCTCACAACATCTTCACTTGCACTTCGTAAAATAGGTATTATAGACGAGGAAACGGAAACCCTACCAAGGAAAATGTCAGAAGCAAAGACAAATCCATTTCATTTGTCAGGTTTGTGCTTCTTTTTTTTTAAATTTTTTAAGGTTTATTTATTTTTTGAGAGAGAGAGAGAGAGAGAGAGACAGAACGCAAGTAAGGGAGGGGCAGGGAGAGACGGAGACACAGAATCTGAAGCAGGCTCCAGACTCTGAGCTGTCAGCACACAGGCCAACGCGGGGCTTAATCTCACAAACCGCGAGATCATGACCTGAGCCGACATTGGATGCTTAACCAACTGAGCCACCCAGGCGCTCCCAGGTTTGGGCTTTTGACTACTAAATTGCCCAGATGATTTTAGTTATTTTGGTTTGTCCATTTAACTCTGGAAAACTCTGTGTTGTCCTGATCTCTTTTCATTATTTTTTAAATGTATTACAGTACTATATGTTTTCACTCTCATTCGTCTGGATAAATTTTTATTTTTCTTGTTTTTAGAAACATATTTAGATACGTTAATAGCTGTATGTTTGTCTTTCCTGTCTGGTCCCATTGCTTAATCATAGAAACTTCACCGTAAGCTAGGATTATTCACATTTGTTTCCTATTTTCTCATTTCTAAATTAGGATTTTTTTATAAATGTTATAAAGTTCTTATGAGGATTAAATGGGTTACTATATGTAATATGCTTAGAATGTTATCAAACATATAGTGCTATGTATATTCGCTATTATAATTATGGCTTTTTATTTTCATCTGTCTTAAGTACCTTTCACATTTAACAACTGCAACACATCTTTTATTTTTTCATCATTTTTAAAAATTATTTAATTAATTAATTTAATTAGAGAGAGAGAGAGTGCATGAAAGCAGAGGAGAGGGACAGAGAGAGAGAGAATACCAAGCAAACTCCATGCTCAGCACACACAACCCTGGAATCATGACCTGAGCTGAAATCAAGAATTGAACACTTAACCAACTGAGCCACCCAGGCGCCCCTACAAAACATCTTTTAATTTTGAAATAATTGGGGGCATGTGGGTGGCTCAGTCGATTGGGCATCTGTCTTTGGTTCAGGTCATGACCTTGTGGTTCGTGGGTTTGGGCCCCAGGACAGGCTCTGTGCTGACAGCTCAGAGTCTGGAGACTGCTTTGGAGTCTGGGCCTCCCTCACTCTCTGCCCCTCTCTCACTCACACTCTGTCTCTCTTTTTCTCAAAACAAGCATTTAAAAAAATAATAAAAAATAATTATATATTAGCAGGAAGTTGCAAAATAACTATGTGCTGGGAGTTCATGTTTATCTTTCAGCTTGTTTTCCCTGATAACAAACACCCTGTGTAACTATAATACAATGTCGAAATTGTAAGGGTGACATTGGTACAAACCACAGAACTTACTAGACTTTTTCAGTTTTACATGTACTCTTTGTATGTGTGCTTGTGCATAGTTCTGTGTGTGTGTGTGTGCGTAGTTCTAAATAATTCTATGACATTAGATTCACAGAACGCCCACCATAGTTAAGATACAGAATTGTTCATCACCACTTATGATATCTTTCATCCACATCCCTCTCCCTCCATACCTCACCCCTGGCAACCACTAACTGGTCCTTCGTCTTTAAAATTTTGTTATGAATGATACATAAACGGAATCCTACAGCCCACAACATTTAGAGACTGGGTTTATTTCACGCACATAATTCGCTTGGGACTCATCCACATAGCTGTGTGTATCCATAGTTTATTTCTTTTTATTGTTGTGTAGAAGTCCGTGATATTCTACCATGGATATCCAAAAGATGTACCATGGCATTTTTAAACATTCGTATGTTAAATGACAGTTTCAGTTGTTTAGGTTTGGAGCTATGAATAAAGCTGCTATGAACACTCGTGCATAGGTGTTTGTGTAAATGTAAGTTTTCATTTCTCTGCGATTAATGCTCAAGTGTGTAATTCTGGGTTGCATGCTAAGCGCACATTTAATTTTATAAGAAACCACAAGTCTGTTTTCCTGAGTGGCTCTACCAGTACGCATGAGTGATCCAGTTTCCCTGTACACTCACCAACATTTGGTGTCCTGTTTTTTTTTTGTCACTATTTTTCATTTCAGTCATTCTGATAGCTATGCCATTGTGGTTTTCATTTGCATTTCTCTAACTGTTACTCATGTGCATTTCCCATGTTTGTCACATTTCTCCTCAACAAAATATCAGCTTGTGTAATTTGCCTGTTTCCTAATTGAATTCTTTGTGTTTTTACTGTTAAGTTTTAAGGGTTCTTTATATATTGTCAACACTTTGTCAGATGTGTGATTTGCAAATAAAATTTCCCAGTCCGTAGCTTGTCATTTCATTCTCTTAATGGGACTTTTTCTCAGAGTAAAAAGTTTTATTTTTAAAACTTTTTGAAGTTTTTAAGTTGATAACTCCAGTTTATTGATTTTTCCTTTTATGGGTTGTGCTGTTGGTGTCATCTTAAAGCTCCAGATTTTGGAGCAATTTTCTTCTGTTTCTTCTAAATGTTTTATGAGTGTTCATTGTATATTTAAGGCTATGATCAATTTTGAGTTAAACTTTCTTTTTTTCCCTTCTTCCTTCTTCTCTCCCTCCCTCCCTTTCTCTCTCCATTTTTCTTTCTTTCTTTCTTTCTTTCTTTCTTTCTTTCTTTCTTTCTTTCTTCCTTCTTTCTTTCCTTCTTTCTTTCCTTCTTTCTTTCCTTCTTTCTTTCCTTCTTTCTTTCCTTCCTTCTTCCTTCCTTCTTTCTTCTTCCTTCTTCTTCTTCCTTCTTTCTTCTTCTTTCCTTTCTTTCTTTCTTTCTTCTTCTTCCTTCCTTCCTTCCTTCCTTCCTTCCTTCCTCTCACTCTTTCTTTCCCTCTTTGTCTCTTTGTCTCTTTCTCCCTTCCTCCCTCCCTCCCCTCCCCTTTCTAGGTGTAGCATTAAAACAAAATCGTCCTATTTGGCGTTTTCTCAGCTTCTTAGATCTCTGATTTGATATTTACTAGGGTTTTTTTTTTTTTTTTTTTGAAAATTCTTGGGCATTTTTACCTCGAGTATTTTTTGTGATTCTGCTTCATTCTTTTTTTTTTTTCTCCTAGTATTCCAATTGTACATATATTACATATTAGGAAATTGCCCCACAATTCTTTGGATATTTTCTCCCCCCCCCCCACTTTCATTCCTTTTTCTCTTGCATTTCATTTTATTATGGGGAATTCTTTAGACATATTTCATAATGGTTCTATCACCTTCCCTTTGCCAGTGAAAAGACAGGATTCTTTTTTTTCCCCTTGGCTCTTCATTAGTGGACTTGATTTGGTTTTCTTGGAAATAAATTCCAGGACTGTGTGAGGCGGTCCCCTAACTTGGTTTCCCCCAGGAATTTCTCACTCTCAAGCTATCCAGGTTGACCTCCAGCAATTCATTAAAATTACCATTTTAGGGGTGCCTGGGGGGCTCAGTCGGTAAGTGTCCGACTCTCAGTTTCGGCTCAGGTCATGACCTCACGGTTTCAAGTTGGAGCCCTATGTTGGGCTCTTGGGCTGACCCTCTATCTCTGCTCCTCCCCCACTCATGCTGTCTCTAAATAAATAAATAACAAATAAATAATAAATAAATAAACTAAAAAAATTAATAAAAAATAAAATTACCATTTTAATGCACCTATGAGTTCATGACTCATGCAAGTTCTCTGGGTTAGGAGATGGAAGCTGCTATTGTCTGCATTTACCTATCATCTGACTCTAGATTCGAGGGTGGTGGTTTATCCTATGGCCTCAGTTCTCTGTGGCACCCAAGAAAACACATTGATGTTATTTGTTCAGCTTTTTCGTTTCTTTTCTTTCTCTCTCTCTCTCTTTCTTTCTTTTTTAGTATATTTGACACAATATTACATTAGTTCAGGTATACAGCATAGTGATTCAACTTCTCTATATGGCATATGCTATGCTCACAAGTGTAGCTACTATCTGTCATCTACAAAGTTATTACGATATATATCATTGACTATATTCCCTGGGATGTGCCTTTTATTCCTGTGACTTATTCATTCAACATCTAGAGAACTGTGTCTCTCCCTCCCCTTCACCATCCCCCCTCTCTTTCTCTCTGGTAACCATCAGTTTGTTCTATTTATAGGTCTGATTCTGCTTCTTGTTTGTTTGTTCATTTGTTTTGTTTTATTTTGCTTTTTTAGATTCCACATGTGAATGAAATCATGGTATTTGTCTTCCTCCTGTGACTTACTTCACTTAGCATAACACCCTCTAGGTCCATCCATGTTGTTGCAAATGGCATTTTCTTACTCATTTACCCTATTGATGAATACTTAGTTTGCTTCGATATCTTGGCTATTGTAAATAATGCTACAATAAACATAGGGATACTCATATTTTTTGAATTAGTGTTTTCATATTCTTTGGGTAAATACATGGTAGTTTATTGTGTCATATGGTAGTTCTAGTTTTATTATTATTTTTTTAAGTCGGCTTCACGGTCAGTGCAGAACCCAATGTGGGGCTTGAACTCACAACCCTGAGATCAAGAGTTGGATGCTTAACCGACTGAATCCCCCAGGCACCCCCGAGTTTCTAATTTTTTGAGGAACCGCTTATCCTGTTTTCCACAGTGGCTGCACCAGCTTGCATTTCCAACAACAGTGCAGGAAGGTTTCTTTTTCTCCACATCCTCACCAGCACTTGTTATTTCTTGTCTTCTGGATTTTAGTCATTCTGTTCAGCTTTTTTCTTACTGTGAAGTTGGAAGTAAAAGCTTTTAAATTCTTTACATGTTCGAACTAAAACCGCAAGTGTCTGCTATTATTTTCTAATTCTCAGTAATTACGTTTCACTAGAAATTTTTTTCTTTCTTTGCCCAGCTAAGGCTCCATTTTTCAGTTTGCTTGTTCACGTTAGACTTACAGTGACAGAGGAAGACTCCAGAGTGCTGGGACGGACGGACGGGGGTCCTCAGCAGTGGTGTAAGTGGGTCAGTGTTTCTCTCCTGGCGAGCCTCACTCTTTCCTGTCAGGAATGAAGAAAGGCCTGTTCCGAGTCTCTTCAGTGACAGAGAAGGTCAGATGGTGTTGCCATACTTGGTCATATCCCCAGGTGTTTGACATTTACATCGACAACTATCCCTTATCAACTCCCAAAATGAGACAAATAGAATTAATGGGCCATTTGGTCAAACAGTTTCTGCTCTGGTCCCTTCTTTGCCTGGGACTTTTCAACCCCTCCATTTCCTGGTGACCTTTGGTGAGGGAAGGATATCAAATCAGACATATCCAGTCTTTCTGGGTGTGGACATGCACCGTCACCTCCAGCACTCATCCAAGGCAACTGGCAGAAATCAGCTTTTGTCTGTTTCCTTTATACCCCTGCGTATCAGTCATCTTATTGCTACAATGAGGCTCTGGCTCACTAGGAACATCCTACAGTCTCTTGAATTATTGGCAGATAACTCTCCAGGGATATTCAGGTCTTTCATTCTCTGAAATGCTTAGTCCCCCAGTTCAAGATGAGAAAGTGGTTACAGAGGAAAAAAAAAAAAAAAGACTTGCTTAGGAAACCCGAACAAAGAGATCTCCAGGCCAAGGGCCATGATTTTTTCACAGAGCTTCCTGGCCCAAGAAATGGCACCCTCTGCTGACAAGACCATGAAGCCTGTGAGCTGCTTCTAAAAGTTCCATTTTCAAGAAAAGACCAGAGAAAGATCTGAATTCAAAATACAAAATCCAGCGGGTGCCAAGTGTGGATTCTCACCATCCAGGAACCAGTTCTAGGGCTTTCTCTTTCCCATCACCTCTGAAAGTATAAAAGATGGTAAGACGGCCATCTTTTATTTCTGGGGACTTAGGACTATGCTGGGTCATAATTAGGGATGTGGTGAACATTCCACCATGGAATGTTCAGGTGGGCTCAGGAGAATCTCAGGGCGTAAGGAAACTTGAATCTGCAGGACTGTCCATGGACAAGGAGCAAGCGGCAGTATCTAGAGCCATCACCAAATGGCGATCAGAACTTTTTCAACCCTGGGAACCCGAGATGCTCACTGGAATAAACATAGCACCTGCACTCAATGTGTGAGATTCTAGTGATCTTCCATTTCATTTTTGGATGAGGCTGGGCAATCTCTGGATGCTGACTCCACCCCAGATCTATTTGGTTTTCGCTAATCTCAGCCCCTTCAACTTTTCTCCCTCTGCAGTGCCTCCCCCTGGCTGTGCCACCCAGTGCAGGTGACTCATCTAGTCCCCCTTGGGGAGGAAGGAGGAATTGTTTTTCTCCTCAGGGTTGCTTTGGAACCAAGACCCTACTGGTAAGGTACTATCTCCTAAATGCTTTAAGTTATTCTTGAGAATATTGGAGACTTAAGAACCATGGTCATAATTGCGTTCAAGTTGTTTGGTTAGGGGTGGGGGGACACCTCACGGTACATAAATAAGTGTGAATTGTCTTCTACCAGAAATACTATTATTCCAAATGGTCCTCTTGAACACACTCAGACAATTTTAGAATATTTATATTTAACGTGGGATATGAGGACCTTTTTTTTAATGTTTATTTTTTTTAGATTTTTTTTAATGTTTATTTATTTTTGAGAGACAGAGTATGAATGGGGGAGGGGCAGAGATACAATGTTTTTCAAGTATCCATTATAACCTATGATATGATTCGATTAGTCTTGTAAGTTTTTTTCCATTGGAAAATGGATTTTTTTATGCATCTATTACCTAAACTTTTTCCAGCATTCTTTTTTCTTTTTTTTTTTAATGTTTATTTATTTATTTTTGAGAGAGAGAGGGAGGGAGGGAGGGCACAAGTGGGGGAGGGACAGAAAAGAGGGGAAGACACAAATTCAAAGCAGGCTCCAGGCTCTGAGCTGTCAGCACAGAGCCTGACACGGAGCTCAAACTTAGGAACTGCAAGACCCTGACCTGAGCTAAAGTCGGACACTTAACCAACTGAGCCACCCAGGCACCCCTGTTTATTTATTTTTTAGAGAGAGATTGAGACAGTGCGAGCAGGGGAGGGGCAGAGACAGTCTCTCTAGACAGAATCTGAAGCCGACAGCTCAGAGCCTGACGCGGCTCTGGAACTCACAAACCTGAGCTGAAGTAGGACTCTTAATGGACTGAGCCACCCAGGCGCCCCTGAGTACCTTTCTATTGTGGTGTAGGAAAGCTAAAGCAAACAGATCACACTTTGCAGGTGGTATCTGTGGCCCCTCGCATATTCTCAGAGACCACAGATTTTACCTTCCTTCAGTGAATGTGCCACTTGGCACTGATGAATACGAACGTTCTGAAATGTGTCCTCCTCTGACCTATGGGCTGGAGCTGCATCCGTAGAGCTGGGTGTGGGAGTCTGCGAGTGTGCACTGCACTCTGCTGGTTGGTATCAGCAGTGTCCTATCTCCTGCCCCTTCCCTTCTGAGTCCTCTCAAAGGACCACTGGCTGGTACCACAAATGGAGGCAAATGCAGCAGCACACAGTCTTCTGTAAAGCTGGGCCAAAGATTCCAGTTTACGAGGTTTTTTTTAATGTTTATTTTTGAGAGAGAGAGACAGAGCACGAGTCGGAGAAGGGGAGAGAAAGGTGGAGACACAGAAACTGAAGCAGGCTCCAGGCTCTGAGCTGTCAGCACAGAGCCCCACGTGGGGCTTGAACTCACGGACTGCGAGATTATGACCTGAGCTGAAGTCCGCCGCTTAACCAACTGAATCACCCAGGCACCCCAAGGGTTCCAGGTTTAGAGAACTGTCCCAGCCCCTTCCTGTCTCCAAACCGCCATCTTCCCTCATCCAGGGAAATTTGCTTTTGGAAAGAGTCTATTAGCATATAAAATATACAAAACTAAATTTCAGTAGAAAGAATTAGGCGATCATTTTATACAAACCAACAAGGCAAAACGGAGCACAAACTAATGAAATTGTGGATGAAAGTAGTTTGTTACAGATAATTAAAAATAGTAAAAAAAAAAAATACAACACAATTCTATACTAATAAGCTTTAGAATTCTGTGAAAAATAAAAATGTCTAATATTTAAAAAAATTGAAAAGCTTTATAAGAAAATAAAAATTACGAGATGTACCCAACTATCCTCCACGTGCATTGGGCCTTATGTATGCTGGCATTTGTGGAGACCCAGGCTTCTGAGTTCCTTCTGCAAGTGCAAGCTCGCAGAGCAGGGAGCCCTGCTGGGCCCTGGCACAGGGGCTGGGGACAGTGGATACTGTGGGCACCATGAGAAGGAAGTCAGGGGTCTGGGCAAGCTGACACTTTACCCCTGCCCTGGGATCTAGGGGGCGGCTGTCATCCTCCCAGTTCTCTCCCTGCCTGTGGAAATGAGTCTTGATGATGTGACGCTTGTCCACGTCTCGTGGCCTCTCTTCTGCTTACCTAGAGCTCCAAGTACAGTCCCATGAAACTATTTGCAGATTCCCAAACACCGAACTTGCTTGTCCTTCCATCCAAGGTGGGCGTGGGGATGGGTTAAACAGATGATGGGGATTAAGGAGTGCACTTGTCATGAGGAGCACTGGATGACATATGGTATTGTTGAGTCACTATATTGTACATCTGAAACTAATATTACACTGTATGTTAACTAACTGGAATTAAAATAAAAATTAAAAAGTCAAAAAAATAGTCACCCTGGAAACGTAATTTTCTTTGATCATCAATGTTGTTGAGGTATGTGTTATGGGTAAAATACACACCCTTTTAGAGTATGCAGTTTGATTAGTTTTGACAAAGTTTTACACCTGTACAACTACTACACAAATAGACTTTAGAGAAATTCTAATATTCCAAAAATCTCTTCTGGTCCTTTGTAGCCAACTCTTCCAGAACCCTCCATCCCTCGTCTGGCCAACTCCCATCTATTTCCTAGGAAGTGGTGGTGTGCTCTTTGGGGGCTAATGGAACATGGGACCCGAGGGGATAATTCAGAGAGGAAGGGCAAATGGAGAGCCTGTGCACAGCCATGAAAGTGGTAGGAGACCCTCGGTGCCTGGCCCAGGAAGCAGAGAGGGTTAAAACAGAGTCTCAGCCTCACAGTGTGAGCATTTTGGACTGGGTGTGTCTTGGCCGTGGGAACTGTCCTGGGCGTCGCAGAGTGGTTAACGGCGCCTCTGGCCTCTGCCCACTAGATGGCAGTAGCACCCCCCCAGGTATGACAACCAAATTTGTCCGAGTTTGCCAAATGTCTCTTGGGGCAAACCCTCCCTCCCCCACTCAGGAACCACTGAGTTAAAACACTTCATGCACAGTGGCCCTACAGGACTGTAGTCCCTTGGGCCCAGAAGCTCCTTCCCCTTCCCTCTGCCCGCCGTCCCTGAGGTTTCACTTTCACTTCCCAGCCTGCCGGTCAGGAGCTGCCTCGTGCAGGCCCAGCGCCTGTTCCCTGTTCGTCTGTTCAGTAAATGCTGACCACGCCTGCCCTGGCTTTTCTTCGCCACTAAAACCAGGAGTCAAGATTTCTCTGCTGGGGCCTCAAGGTGCGTGGGGAGGTTTGGGGGTGGGGCGCAGAGGGTGGGAGACGCCAGAAGGAAGGTACTACGCAAAGGTGTGTGACTTCAGTGTGTGGCTCGGATTTGCTCTGAAGGGAAGAAAACCCAGTCTGCAGGCTTCCTGCTCTGAGGGCAGGTAAAGGGAAGCCAAGATTATGGCGACAGATGGCCTGGAGAGAAAGGAGTGCCCAAGAGGTGGAGGGCATTGTTTCTCGCCTGGAGGGGCCCTTCTTTCTCTGGGCTGCGTCCATCTTCATCCTTTTCCTGTTTTATAGTTTTAATTATATACCTTGCTGAGGAGAACTGGAATCCTTTCAGTGTCTGCCCACCACTATCTCCTTGTTCTCTGCCCACCACTACCTCCTTGAAGAAGAGCTGGCGAAAGAGGCCCCTGTTTCCCAAGTGTGTCAATACCCAAACTTCTAGAGCGAGCGGGGCAGGAGACAGAATGGAGTTTAGGGACATGGCTGGGATGATATTGAAGAGGAGGATTCACTCGCTCCTCTCCCGAGAACCAGCCGCGGGGTGCTCTGTAGCCTTCCTGACATCTCCTCAGCTGCCGGCCTGCCACCGGCCTCTGTGGCCCCCTTTTATCCTGCATCCTTTGAAGTTCAGTCTCAGGAGTCTCCTGACGCTTCCCTGAAGAGCCGTGCGTACACTTCCTTCCAGCAGTCCACTGACCCGGCCTCCCTACCTGCCCGAGAGCTCTTTCTTCCTCATTCTTCTTCTGGAGACACACCTTTCCATGGTTACCTCAATTCTCGCTATTTTTCTTTGCTCAGAGCTAATTAACAGAAGCTGATGAGTGCTCAGAAAAGGAGCCAGAGATCCAATGATCTTCCTAAGAAATGTGCTCCATGACTGCTAGTGACTGGGTCCCGTCTTGAGCTCACCTGTGAGCAATTTTCACCTTGATGGATTTGTCATGTATCTTCTGACACGTGCCCATTCTGTCCTGTATTCCCACTCTCCAGAGTGACGGCGATGGTCTTCCCGGGAGCCTACGCTTTACTCCTGTAGAGGGTCCATTTCTGCCCAGACACTGATTGTCTTCCCAGGGTCCAAAACAAGGCCCAACCCGTGGGATGAAATAGATTTATTTATTTATTCATTTAAACAATTAATTCATAGGAACTAAAGCTGCTGTTGTAATAAAAAAAAAGTGCAATCAAAATGCATTCAACATGCAGTAAATGGTAAATATATATAATAACTTACAGGCTAGCTGGGAGAGATTATAAACAAACAAATAACTGATACACACGCAAGAAGGTGACTAATATTACTGGGGAACAGTTTTTAAGTGTCGAATGTAGTGACCTGGTAAAGGCCTTGCAAATTTAAGTCGTTTTCATAAAGGCCTCTTTGTGAGGAGATATTTGAGTAGAATCTTAAGAATGTGAGGGATTTAAAGGCTTTAGCATGGATTTCCTCCTGAGATTGAAAGGAGGCCAGCGTGGACTGGGGTGGAGTGTGCAGGGGGAAGAGAGGAGGTGGCTGCGGGGAAGAGGCAGGGGGAGGAGGTGTCTGATGTGGCCTTACCCAGAGCATAATGATGACCCGCTGATGCTGGACGACACGCATTTGAACAGAAGGGTGACAAGACTGGTGTCTGCTTTGAGTGTCTGTTACTGACACTCTAGTCAGTTACATGAGAGCGGCAATGGCAGCACACTGAAGAAGGGCATGCAATGATAGTTTCAGGGAGAGCATTTTCCCAGAACCCAGGCAGGAGACACAGGTGGCTCCTTCCAGGATGGTGGCCGTGGAAATGGTTGGAACTTACTTACAGAAAACAATCTTAGCAACTTCCTTTTTTAATTTTATTTTTGTTAATGTTTATTTTATTTGAGAGAGAGAGTGTGTGTGTGTGAGCAGGAGAGGGGTGGAGAGAGAGAGAGACACAAAATAAGAATGAGAAATGAGGAAGTTCTGTGTGTGTGTGTGTGTGTGTGTGTGTGTGTGTGTGTGTGTTCCTGTGTTCTAGGCACTAGGGATATGGCAGTGAACAAAAGCAAAGTGTTGGATCTATGTGCAGATGACATTTTAGGAGCAGGATATTTAAGGAAAAGATGCTATATATTATGTACTGATAATAAGAAAAAGATGGCAAATGTACAACAGATAATCTATGTTGGTAATTGTGCCGAAGGTAAAGTAATCGTATTAGGTCCTTCTGATGAGATGCTATTTCAAGAGGGTGTTGAATGAAGCATTAAGAGGAAGCCATGCAAATATCAAGAGGAGGTCGGTTCCAGGCTGAGAGAAGAGCAAATGCGGAACCCTGAAGCATCAGCAGCTTACCCAGGCCACAGAATTTCATTTCCGCTTTAATTTTTCCCTTCTTTTTTGTCCTAATATCTGCACAATTAGAATCTTTTTTATTCATGCCATTCTTACCTCATCCCCTTTGAATCTGCCCCACCATCCAGGAGTTTTTTAAGCAAGAAGAGCCTCAGGAGTAAGGACAGGAATAAGCCAGGGGAGACGTATGATGGCTTTAAAAATCTTGAACACACGGGACGAGGTGTCCTGTCCCATCTGCCTGGAGCTTTTGACAGAATCCCTGAGTCTAGACTGTGGCCACAGCTTCTGTAAAGCCTGCATCACTGCGAATGCCAAGGAGGCAGAGATCAGCCTCGAAGGGGAAAGCAGCTGTCCTGTATGTGGTGTAAGGTACTCCCCTGGAAACCTATGGCCTAACCAGCATCTGGTTGACATAGTGGAGAAAATCAGAGAGGTCAAGTTGGGCCCAGAGGAGGAGCCGAAGAGAGACCTCTGTGAGCGCCATGAAGAGAAACTCCTGCTCTTCTGTACGGAAGACAGGAAGGTCATTTGCTGGCTTTGTGAGCGGTCTCAGGAGCACCGCGGTCACCACACATTCCTCGTGGAGGAAGCAGTCAAGGAATGTCAGGTAGGCCCCAGGATGGAGGGAGAGAGGATAGCAATGGTGCTTCCTGGGAAATGTCACCCTTCCATCCTTCTTTACTCAGTTTAGCACCCTGGAATTAAGTCCTGTAATCTCTTTCCATGTATATCTCTTACACTGCACTCAGCTTCCAAAGCTTGAAGGACATTTCTGTGTATTCCTTACACTTACATAAAAAATAAGCCTACAGTCTAGAGCCTAGACCCTTGGCCACGAGTGAGAGCTTTCCCTTTTTTCCCTCTTGTTATATGGATGGGGAACTCCTTTCACAAGCTTGGCTCTCACTGTTCCCTCAGCAGGATGGTTGCTGTTCAACACTGCGGATTGGATGTAGAAACTGTCAGTAAGAATGTAGGATTTTTCTAGTCCCAGCACAGTTGATCTGTTATGAAAAGAGAGTACTCGGCTACTCGTAGTGAGGAATGGTGACTTCTGTCAGCCAGGATCGAAGGATGTAGTCTCAGCTTTTCTACCATATCATACATTCTAATCACAATCTCTGTAACCTGGGCTCCTCTGAGATAAGCCTGATTTCTCCCCATTTATTCTTTGCCGAGAAAACTCATAGATTGACTTTGATGTGACTCTTTTCTCATAGGAGAATCTCCAGGCTGCTCTGGAGAGGTTGAGGAAGGAGCAGCAGAAAGCTAAGCTGCTGGAAACTAGCATCGGACTAGAGAGAACTTGCTGGAAGGTATGAAAAGACTCTTTCTGATGGGTTTTTGACAAAAGAATCTTCTTGGCAGGACCTTCAGTCCAAATCACAAGGGAGACCCTTCCTCTTTGTTCCCTGACACAAAATGCATCCAGAAAGCCATTCGATTAGTTCTCCTTTTTGTCCTGTCTCTGTTGCAATTGAGGGCTGGAGAGTGGACATGTTACAGGTACACATGGGTATTTGGAATTGAGCATAAAGACAGACTCTTTGGCAAAGAAGGGTGGGGAATTCTGTCTTCAATTCCTCTTTTCCAATGAGGCTCTGACACTTCCAGTGGAAGACACTGGGCAAAGGACCAAGATTTTCCTCAAGGTTCAAACTGGGGGCCTCGTAATTCAGGGAGGCGTGAGCGTCCAGTACAGCCATTTATAACCTAAACTTCATTTAGTTTTTTGGGCGGTTTTGTTTGTTTGTTTGTTTTTAAGTAGGCTTCATGCTTGGCGTGAAGCCCAAAGTGGGGCTTGAACTCACGACCCTGAGATCAAGGCCTGAACTCAGATCAAGAGTCAGACACTTAACCGAGTGAGTTGCCCAGGCATCCTTAAACCTCATTTAGGTTTTACATTTCATCCCAGGGTTGGCCTAGAGAAGACAGTCTGAGGCCTGTTTTAGTATGTACTAAAGGGAAAATAGTAGGAAAAATACCCAGCTTTCTCAAAAAATTGCCCCTGTGCCTTTATTTCCCTATTGGTTAGAACTCAATGAAAAAACATTTCTTTTACTGGCCCCTAATCCCTCCCACAGTAGGCTTTCAGGCGAAGAGACTCTTTACCTCTCTTGTTTGTCCAACCTTGTAGTTCCAGATACTTAATGAGAAACAAAGGATACAAACAGAATTTAATCAGCTTAGAAGCATCCTGGACAGTGAAGAGCAGAGAGAACTGCAAAAACTGGAAGAAGAGGAGAAAAGAATCCTGGATAACTTGGCTGAGGCTAGGGCCGATCTGGCTCAGCAGCACCAGTTGGTGAAAGAGCTCATCTCAGATCTGGAACGTCGCAGTGAATGGCCAACAGTGGACCTGCTGCAGGTAAGAAGAATCCCTCAGTCTGGAATTCTTCAAACACAAGTCTAAGTTACCTTCTTTTCTGTGTCCTTAGGCTCTAATCCTGGTGTTGACACTCAGAGGTCCCTTTGGCCTTCTGGAGCCCTTCTCCATTGGAGATAGCATGGGCAGGTGAATATAAGCATTCCAGGGGAGTGTCCCACTTTATGTTTTTATGAAGCGAGGGAATACATTTGACCTTGGAGAGAAGATCTCTGGTATCCAGTGATATTCTCTCAGCCCCTACTATCTTCGATCTAGTGTTGGTCATTTGTCAAGTTCTTTTTGTTCATCTTAGCCACAGGCAAATACATACATTTTCAGGTTTAAATAATGTATCCCTTTTTAAATTAAAAAATGTGTATTTATGATCACAAACTTCTCTAGTTAGAATTTTTTTTAACATGAAGAGATAGAACACCGGCCCTTTACTCATGAGGATCGGCACATATATGCATAGAGGGTGTCATACTTGAATAGGGTGAGTCTGTTGTGCAAGTGTGTCTGTGAGTGTGTCTGTGCCATGAAAGGTTGCTGGTGTCAGGGGAGAATGCTGGTGCAAATCTTTATTCTTATTGTTTTATTAGAAAATTTTTTTAATGCTTATTTACTTTCGAGAGAGAGAAACAGTGTGAGCAGGAGAGGGGCAGAGAGAGAGAGAGGGAGACACAGAATCTGAAGCAGGCTCCAGGTTCTGAACTGTCAGCACAGAGCCCAACACCGGGCTCGAACTCGTGAGCGGTGAGTTAATGACCTGAGCTGAAGTCGGACACTTAACTGACTGAGTCACCCAGGTGCCTCACTTTTTTTTTTAATTAAAAATAAAAGTATTTATTTATTTTGAGAGAGACAGAGAGAGCACAAGCAGGGGAGGGGCAGAGAGAGAGGAGAGAAAGAATCTGAAGCAGTCGCTGTGCTGTCAGCTCAGAGCCTGACGTGGAGCACGAAACCACTAGAGATCATGACCTGAGCCGAAATCAAGAGTCTGACACTTAATGGACTGAACCACCCAGGCGCCCCCTGGTGAAGCTCTATAGAGACTTGAGGGAACAATTCAAACTAATGTTAAAATTTAGACAGTTGTTTTTTTTTTTTTTGAAGCATTACTAGTGTAAGTATGATCCTGAGCATGAAGTATGATGGTCACTCAGGGAATTCCAGACATTTCATATTTTTTGCTTGACTTCCTGTGTATCTTCTTGCCTTTCTTTGCTGGATTTCCAAACATTTCTTTTGTTTTATTCTTGATATCAAGCAGAAGGATAAATGATTTTCATATGTTGGCTGGTTTCCTTTGTCCTGATGCCTGCATCTCAGCTTTTTTTGTATCGAATCACCTAGAGTGCTATAAAAAACCCTAGCTCCTCAGGCCCATTGTAGTAAGATAGCTTTTGCACTTTTATTTTTACCAGGTTCTCTAAGTGATTATAAACCAAATGAATTTTGGTAAAAACTGCAACAGGTCTTTTCAATAAATTGGGCTGGGAAAATAGAATATCCCCATGTGAAAAAATGAAGTTCGCCTTCTAGTCACACCATATCCAAAACTTAAAGCAGATCAAAAATCTAAAGGTAAGGGCAAAAATTATAAGACTCTTAGAAGAAAACATAGGTATAAATCTTTGTGACTTTGCACTAGGGAATAGCTTCACAGATATGGCACCCAAAATAAAAGCAACCAAGATAAAATAAATTGGAGTTCATCAAAATTAAAACTGTTGTGCTTTAAAGGACACCATGTAGAAGTGAAAAACATCTCACAGAATGGGAGAAAATATTTTCAAATCATAGATCTGATAAGGTCTAGTGTTCGTGATATATAAAAAAACCTCTAACAACTCAACAATAAAAAGACAACCCAATTTGAAACTGGATAAAGGGCTTCAATAGATATTTCTCCAAGGAAGATATATAAATAGCCAATAAGCATATGAAAATATGATCGAATCATTGGCCATCAGGGAAATGTAAAATCAAAACTATAACGATATACCACCAAAAAAATAGATAATGCCAAGGTTTAACAAAGATGTGGAGAAATTGAAACTTTTATACATTGTTAGTGAAGATGTAAAATAGTGAAGTTGCTTTGGAAAACTACTTCGCAGCTCCTCAAAAAGTTTTAAAGATAGAGTTTCCATATGGCTCAGCAGTTCCATTCCTAGGTACATTACCTAAGAAATGAAACCATATATCCACACCTGAACCTGTATACAAATGTTCATGGCAGCATTGTTCATAATAGCTCAAAAGTGAAAACAACCCAATTGTCCATTAAGTGAAGAATGCACAAGCAAAATGTGTCATATCCAAACAATGGAATTATTTGGCTCTAAAAAGAAATTAAGCACTAATGGATGCTGCCACATGGATGAACCTTGAAAACATAAATAAGAGAAGGCAGACACAAAAGTCCCCTATTGTAGGATTCTGTTTATATGAAGTCTCTAATTGACAAGTCCATAGACATAAAAATTAGATTAGTAGTTACCAGGGGCTCTGGAGAGGAGGCAGTATGAAATGATCGCTACTGAGGGTATGGTTTCTTTTTGCAATAATGAAAAGGTTCCGGAATTAAATAGTGATGATGGCAAATATACATTATAAATGTACTAAACCCTACTAAATTATGCACTCGAAAAGGTGAATTTTATGGTATTTTAATTATTTGGTTTTATCTGAGTAAAATCACAAGCTTTGTAGGCTTATTCCTTTTCCCTTGTTTATAATTCATCCACAAACTCTTCAACTGCCAGCTTCATGAAAAACTATTGTGTTTATGTTACTTGTCCAGACAACTGTTCCACTTAAGCCAGCTTAAGTTAGTATCTGTTTACTTGTAATAAAAACAATACTCGGTAGATAAATATTATCAATTTTGTGGGATTAGCATCCCATATTTAGATAACATCTTCAAAGAATGACACATGGCTCAACCAAAGAACTTACTCTTTTACTAGATTAGGGAGTTTGGGTGGTTTTTTTTTTTTTTTCCAAAATGCTATTGATTGTGGTGCTGTCCCTTCGTAACCCTGTCTCCTGAAAGTTCTTATAACAGCTCTCCTTTTATCTGGATCTTCATTGTAGTTATTGGGGTGGGTCATTTATTCATATGTCTATTGTTTGCTGGAGGGGCTGTTGTTTGCACGAGGGATACATTCAACACTGACTGGGAAGAATGAGCGAACAGACATGCTGAACTTGAAAATGGATGAAAAATTAGATGAGGTTTTAGGTTCTTTCCCTTAGGAAAGAAGGCACTTTTGTTCTTAATGCTTTTGTCACAGTTATTATGTTGGGTCATTTTCATTTTAGAAATTTTGTAGTATTACACACGTATGAATGATGATAGGCAGTTGAATGATGGAGTGAAGATGGCACCTATTATTTTCTCTGTTTAGTATCCATTCCCCCTTTTTCTTGTAACAACACCTGGGATTTCTCTCCGATGAAACACCAGCAAGTCTGTTTTTATACATCTACTTCTTTGGGACTGGGAAAATAAGCATTATCAAGGATGGCTGGGTTAATCTTATGTAAATTAACTTTTCTAATTCCTATATTCCCACAAACTATGCAGTTGGGCACGTGACCCAATTTTGGTCTGTGGCTCGGGGCATCAAAATGTAGTGTCTCAGTGAAGAACGTTGTTCTTTTGCATGGGAATTATATCAGTGAAAATAATTTAAACCAGGAGATTTTCTTTTTTTTTTTTAGTGTTTATTTAATTTTGAGAGAGAAAGAGAGAGACAGAATTGCCAGAGTCCAGGTCCGGCTGAGTCCAGGGGGTCCCCAAAGGATGGACGGTTAGGAGAAAGGAACAAGAGAGGCACGAGATGTGGTCTGATCACCAAGCAGGTATCTCTGGCTAGTCTGGCATCTCTCTCTGCCCTGCTGGTCTCAGTGTCTTTATTTAAAAGTAGTGAGTGACTTTATAGCAATGAGTGAAATCCCATCAGTAAGCATAGTTTGAACAATAATGTGTTTTTAATAGTAAAGTGGCAATTTCCTCAATCTTGCAAGTTGTTTTCAAGTTAATTAGCATATAAATATAAGGCTGGGGGAGAGGACAGGAAGTTACCTAGGACTGCCTATGTTAATTATCTATAAACAGGCCAGGAGTCATTCCGCCTATTCTTCCAACTACAATGGGGGAGGTGCAAGGACAGAATTCCCAATACTTGTCCTTTGCTTGTGAATGAGTGAATTTACATAAGAGGAGCCCAACGATTACGCAAATCACACCAATATTCAGCCGTCTCATAACAGCTATCAATTTGTGCAACCCATCCCCAAGATGCAACTTTAAGGTTACTTCTGGCCAGGCTACTCTCATTCAGATGTAATCCATCAAAGCATCGTGCTCCAGGTCCTTCCTTTTTATCTAAATGCCATAAAATAAAAGAGTATTACATTCCTTGGGGCCAAGGAGAGTAGCTCAAGAAATCCAAGCCTGAAAAATTATTTAGGAGGTAAGACTAGGCTCCATTTTGGCTGGCAGGAACTTTGCTTCAACCACCTTTTCCATACAGGGAGGGGTCTCAACCTGTGAGCCCAAAATGGCTCCCAACACAGAATGTGAGTGCTGGAGGGGCAGAGAGAAGGAGACACAGACGCCAAAGCAAGTTCCAGGCTCTGAACTGTTAGCACAGCTAGAACCCATGTCGTGGGGGCTTGAATCCATGAGCCATGAGATCATGACCTGGGCCAAAGCAGGACATTCAACCGACTGAGCCACCCATGTGCCCCATAAACCAGGAGATTTTCAAGTTGCTATCAAGTAAAGTCTGATAATAAAGTCCACGCACAGAGAAGAAAAGAGAATTATGAGACACAGAGAGGCTAGATACATGATAGCATTTGAGCTTCGAGATCCATCTGTGACTGAAATAGTACCTCTCTGGCCACATCTTTTTTGGGGGTACAGGGGGGCAGTTTAAGGCAATGTTAGTTGGCTTCTTTATCATGTACAACCAAACTATACTAATACAGAGAAGCAAAACTATTCCTTTGGTTTGGTTGTAAACCCAGCTGGTGGCATTTAAGGGTAAGGCCACATATATTGGTATCTATTGTTGAAAACGAGTCCATAGTGGTGGTGATGTGGAAATGCAGATTAGCTGAAAGAAGTTAAGGATGTGGAATGAATTGGCTTGGTACAGTGTTTTAGTGTTTGGGACAGGGGCTGAGTGAATATTGGTACCATATTTGACAAGTGGACATAAGAGAGAAAAGAATTAGTTGGTGAATAGTAGGTTATATTTTAGATATTCTGAGATTCTAGTTCCTGTTTCTTCACTGTGTAATGTATTATGCTGTATACATGATTATAGACAATAGGCCATGATTAGATTATGTAAAGTTTGGGATCAGCAGCATCTGCACGTGAGCTGAAATTTAAGAAGTGGAAGAGGTTACATATAGACAGGATATGGAGTAGAGCTTTGTTACATATAAACCATGTATTCTGCAGATGGAGATAGTTTTACTTCTTTCCAATATAAATGCTTTTTATTTCTTTTTATTGGCTAATTGCCTTGACTAGAACCTCTAGTACCACAGTATTTTTTTTTTTAACTATTTAAAAAAATTTTTTTAATTTGTTTTGACAGAGAGTAGGGGGAGGGGCAGAGAGAGAATCCCATGCCATCAGCATAGAGCCTGATGTAGGGTTCAGTCCCATGAACCGTGAGATCCTGAGTTGAGCTGAAGTCAAGAATCAGACGCTCAGCCGACTGAGCCACCCAGGAGTCCCTCTAGTACCACTTTAAGTGGAAGTAGTAAGAGTAGGCATTCTTGCATTGTACCTAATTTCAGGGGGAGAAGCATTCAGTTCTTTTTCATTAAGTATGAGTTTTTCATAGACCCCCTTTATCAGGCTGAGGAAGTTCCCCCACTATTTCTAGTGGGCTGTTCTTCTTCTTCTTTTTTTTTTTTTCCATGAAGGGATGTTGGATTTTTGTCAAACGTTATTTTCCTTGTGTCTGTTCAAATCACCTATTCAAATCTATTCCTTGTGGTTTTTACTTTTATTCTATTAATAAATTACATTAATTGTTTTTCTTATGTGAAACCAACTTTGCATTTCTGGTCCTACTTGACCATGGTGTATATATAATCTTCCATATTTGCTGGACTCCGTTTTTTAGTATTTTGTTGAAGTTTGCATCTATACTCATAAGAAATACTGGCCTGGAGTTCACTTTTGTTCTGATGTTTGTCTCATTATAGTATCAGAGTAGTACTGGCCTCATAGAATGAGTTGAGAATTGTTCCCTCCTTTTCTATTTTTTTGGAAGAATTTTTGAAGTATTTTTATTATTGTTTCTTCTTTAAACCTTTAGCAGAATTCACCATTGAAACCATCTGGGCCTGACTTCTTTGCAGGAAATTCTTGATTTCCAGTCTAATCACTACGTGTTTTAGGTCTATTCAGATTTTCTATTTCTTCTTGAATCTTTATTGGTAGTTTCTGTGTTTTTAGGAATTTGTCTATTTCATCTAGATTATCTAAGTTGTTGATGTACAGTTGTTACTGGCCTTTATATTAATTAATTTTTGTAAAAGTAAGTAGTAATGTCTTCCCTTTCATTCATAAAATCTTGATTTTAATAATTTCTCCAAGGTGTGTCTGCATAAAAACTTGTCAATTTTGTTGATATTTTTAAATAGTTCACATTTGATTTCTCTGATTTTCTCTAGTGTTTTTCTATTCTTTCTCACATTAATCCTGCTTTAGTCTTTATACTCCTTGACTCATGTTTTCTCTCTTCTTCCTAGGACATGAGTGGAATCATGAAATGGTGCGTATGGGTGACCAGAAGTGGTACTTTTGTGTTGTGAAGAAAGGTTTGTAGCTATAAGAGTGATCTGGTGGTCAATCAGAATGAAAAATCTTCCAAATCAGAGAAATTTGGATGTAGTATTATTTTAAATTGCTGGTCACAGACAAGGATTTAAGTGTTCCTTATCTATTGAGAATAGATGAGATTCTATGCTAGTGAATTCAGTGGCTGGAGTTCACAGAGGCAGGGCCAGTAAGGGTAATAAGGGTCAGGGATTTCACTATCAGAGTCCTGTGACTTCACTTTGTCCTTGCTCTTCTTCCTGTATTCCACAGGTGCTGGTCCTATCACATGGAGGGCTTCATCAAGCTCTAAAATAGGTTATAAGGGCAGTTCCTTTATAGTTACTTTACTTACATGGGAATATAAAAGATTAGGTCATTTGGGGCACCTGGGTGGCTCAGTTGGTGAAGTGTCCGACTTTGGCACAGGTCATGATCTCACAGTTTGTGGATTTGAGCCCTGTGTCAGGCTCTGTGCTGACAGCTTGGAGCCTTGAGCCTGCTTTGGATTCCGTGTCTCCCTCTCTCTCTGCACCTCCCCTGCTCATGCTCTGTCTGTCTCTCTCTCAAAAATAAATAAACATTAAAAAATTAAAAAAAAAAAGATCAGGTTATTTTGCAAGGTTCTCTTTAGATTTCCAAAAACAAATATGGGCCTCAGGGTTAGTGACTTTGACCTCAGTGATATAATTAATTTTAGAAACTTATATGGAAAAGTGTATTTCTTGTGGCTTAAGTTACCAACACACCTGACAGCATAAAATGCCTTATGAACACAGGAAATACTACATTTGTAGTTCGGTGGTCATAACTTCTCCTTTGCCAAGTGTTTTTAACTTTTTTCCAGAACACTTGAAATCTCCAATGTTATTTGTGGGTCATACCACTGGGGTTCGGGCTTCGGACTAGGGCACAAGTTCACAGGCTCTCAAAGAAACCTGTGGCTCTCACATCATAGGTAGGATCCTCAGCCTCACCACTGATCTATCTGCCTGGGAGGACACATCTGTGGCCTCTCCATGAAAGACCCACCTTGATGACTTTCCCACATAGTGCCTTTTTTAGAGGTATCTAAGGGTTTTTCTATACATTATTTCATCGAATTTTCGATTATGTCCATGAGATATCAAGAAAAGTGTTAATTATTCCATTTTTAGAAGAAGAAACTGTTTCTTTGAGGCGAGACCTCCCAAGGTCACACAGATGGCAAACAGGAAGGGAGACATGAGCACATTTCTTTTGGCTCCAGCACCAGGATACTCCCTTCTCCCCAGGTCAGGCTTCTGAGGGAGGAGGGTTCAAGTGTATCAGCAGCATGGAAGGAGCGAGGAAGGCAGTTGTATTGTTAGGATACAAGGTAAGAGATGTAGGAGCAACATTTTTTGTCATGCCTAGGAGTGAGATCTGGACACTAAGGGAGCCAAAAACTGTTTCAAAAAGACTGAAGAGTTCATTCCGGGCTCCAGATCTGAGGGCAATGCTGCGCACGCACAGAGGTGAGGAGAGTCAGGACAAGAGGGTGGGTGTGGGAGCCCTGGTCAGGGACTCACCTGGGGAGCTGGTATAGTTTCAAAGAGAGGATAGGCAGGAGGAGCGTATTCAGAGAAGGAGGGATATTGCTGAGGGAGATGTGGTTATATCTAAGGGGGAATAGCTAGGTGTCTAGTTCATCATCTCATTTACCAGTTGATAGTCTCCCAGGGCTCCCCTCTGCTGGCCCTACTCTGGAGAAGAGATAGGTATTGGTGCTTAATCATTTGCTTCTAATCAACATCATTGAATCTCTTATCATTTCAGAGTTAACACATGTCCGGTGCTACTGGGGTAAGAAGAAGTTACTGGTTCTTCAAATCCCTGTGTTCTGATCCCCTTTCAGAAATTTGTGATTCCAGGGCACCTGGGTGACTCAGTCAGTTAAGCGTCCAACTCTTAATCTCACTTAGGTCTTGATCTCAGGGTAATGAGTTCAAGTCCCATGTTAGGCTCTGTGCTGGGTGTGAAACTTACTTAAAATTTTTTTTTTGATTTCAGAGATCTCATGATTTTAGCCCCATATGTTTATATACATTATATAATGTATATATTCTGACATATATATATTCTCTACATATATGTATTTATTTGTCTATATCCTTTACATATGAAATACATTTCTCCAGTGTTTTACCCTTTCCCTGATCCATGATACAAGCTCTACCTGGTCACTTCCCATGGTCCTTCTACACTAGATAAGCCTATCCCATATATCTCACCTGATCTTATAATTTTTTTTTCCCCCTACAGTGGACATCACACTGAATCCAATCAACCTAAATTTAAACCTTGTCCTTTCAGAAGATCAGAGACGAGTAATGTCTGTGCCAATTTGGCCTGTTAAATATTATAATTATGGTATCTTGAGCTCCCAATATTTCTCCTCAGGGAAACACTACTGGGAAATAGACGTGTCCAAGAAAACTGCTTGGATCCTAGGGGTGTACTGTAAACCATGTTCCCGTAATATAAAGTTTGGTGTTAGACGAGGCACAGATCATCAAAATGTTTTCTCCAGATACAAACCTCAATTTGGCTACTGGGTTATTGGGTTACAGAATAAATTTGAGTATAAGGCCTTTGAGGAGACTTCTACATCTGATCCCAAGGTCTTGACTCTTTCCATGGCTGTTCCTCCCTGTCGTATTGGGGTTTTCCTAGACTATGAAGCAGGCATTGTCTCATTTTTCAATGTCACAAACCACGGATCGCTCATCTACAAATTTTCTAAATGTTGCTTTTCTCAGACTGCTTATCCATATTTCAATCCTTTGAACTGTCCAGGCCCCATCACGCTGTGCCCACCGAACTCCTGAACTTTCTTAGTCTGTCACCCACTTCTGTGTAGCACCCCTTGTCCTGGGCTCATCTACATCTGAGCTTACCCACAGCTTTCTGAACACTTCTTCCTTCCTTTCTCCTTCTTTTATTTTAGAATGTATTTGTGCAGTGCTTTTCTGCATGTATTAAAATGAACGTGCACTTTTTACCCTTTCGTTTCTCATTTAATTCAACTGCCTTCATAGTTTTGTTTTCGGTGTATTTTAGTAGTTGGTCTGTGGTTTAAGCCCATGTCGGTACCTTGATTTTTTTTTCCCACAGATTATTGAGGCTCTGTTCATTATTTTCATATTGGATAATTTGCATTAATCTACTTTTAAGTTCACTTAGTCTTTCTTTTGTGATCCTGAATCACAAAATCTTAAGCCAGTCCTAGATTATTTTTTGAGTGATTGTAGCTTTTAGTTTTAGTTTTTCAATTAACAAAACTATTTTTATTTGTCTTTGACATTTCCTATTTGCTCATTATTATAAGCCTATCTTCTTTCATAACCTTAGCCTCAGATTTGATGGCTACTGGGAAGTCCTTGTCTTTTTTTTTTTTTGTTCTAAATCCTTGTAAATATGACATCTGGATTATCTTGGAGTTGATCTCCATTGATTGCTTTTGCTCTTGAGTATGGGCCATGTTTTTCTATTTTCTTTGTATGTAAAACAATTTTAACATGTATCTAAATCTCCCCAGGGGAATTGTGAATGAGGTGTAAACACTCTGGATTCTGTTAATTTTTCTGAAGAATATTTTTTTTCATCAGGCAGTTAACCTGGTTGAACTCAAATCCTAAACTCTCCCCTGCATTCTGCAGCAGGTGAAATCTCTGGTCAGTTCCTGTAGTTCTGTTTGGGCTACTCGGTATCTGTCTCAAAACACGTGCAGTTTTGATTGTTGCTCAGTGTATATGTACAATTTAGGATTCCCTTCTCTGGATCTCTCTTTTACGGACATTCTTTCCTTTACCATTTTTCAGCTTCAGGGATAGCCCCAAATCATTCTCCTTGATCTTCAAGCTAATAAGTCTGTATGTTGCTGCATTTTAACTGTCCTACTCATTACCAATTGAGATTTGCTTTCAAATAAAAAGCCACGAAACTGGGAAACTCCTCCAATAGTATTCCCTTCTTCCCTTTGTTGATTACACTGTAGATTCTAAGTGTTTTGTCCCTCTCTAGTGCCTTCATGGTTTTTGTTTTGTTTTTACAATTGTTCAAGGTTCATAGTGTTGATGTATCGGTAACGGGTGCTGTTTTGTTAGAATAAATACCTCTATTTGTGGAAACAAAACAAGTTTTGCTTGCCCTGGATCTCCTAAGCTCTAAGTTCAATTGTTGAATTTTAGTATTTTGTGTTCTTTTTTGTTATACAAACTGCCAGATTTTGTTCAAAGTGGTTATAGCATTTTGCATTCCCACATATTTCAGAAAGGGAAGAATGATGGGATGGATGGGATGGAGTAGGGTGGTTAATGCAGACATAGGAAGGATAGATGTGTTTTTAGGTATATTCGGTTAAAACCAGAGGAGATTGGAGAGCTCAGAGTCTTGCTGTGTGATGAGCACGGCATAGTGGGATTGATTGCAGTGTTCGAAAGAAATGAGCTTCCTTACCCAAAGACATCTTCTCTGTACAGTACGTCTTCCTTTGCCAATCCTTCCACAGATCCAATATCCGTGGTTTTACTCCTCTTCCTCTGAATCTCTGAAATGACCTCACGTCCATGGTCAGTATCTTGGGACTCTCTTATGAAACATTAGCTTTGCAGCTGAGAGAAATCAGTGGGGAAATCAGGTCCTGTCAAGATACCCAAAAACTTGGGAATGCAGAACACCTGAATTTACTATGCTTCTCTCATCATGCATATTTTCTCATCAGAGCAGAGTATGTGGGTATGTTCCACATTCCAACTTATTATCTTCTGAGTCACCGGGAAAAAGAAATCTTTCTTAGGGCTCTGTATTTCCCCTCTAGTCATTACATTTCCTGCTTGAAGAGGAATCTAAGGAAATCCTCCCCCTTTGACCCATGGATTTTTAAGACATTTGAGAAAATCTTAGGGTAAATAAAGCAAGAGTTAATGTGGTTAAAGTGTGTCAGTGGAGACGGATAAAACACCGATCCAAGTAAACGATAGGAAGAAATGGTTTGAGCTATGAAAAATTGATTAAACTTTGTCAAATGTGGAAACAACCCCAGAGTCCATCAATGGATGAATGGATAAAGAAGATGTAAGATATCTATGCAACAGAATACTACTCAGCCATAAAACAGAATGAAATCTTGCCATTCAACAACACAGATGGGCCTGAGGGTGTAATGCTAAGTGAATTTAGACAGAGAAAGACAAATACCGTATGATTTCACTTATGTGTAATCTAAAAAACAAAACAAGCAAATAAAACAAAATTCATAGATACAGAGATCAGATTGGTGGTTGCTAGAGGTGGGAGTTTGGGGGTGTGCGAACGGGCGAAAGGAATCAAGAGGTAAAGACTTCAGTTATAAAATAACTCATGGGATGTAACATACAGTCTGATGATTATAGCAAATAAAACTGTGTTGCAAATCTGAAAGTTACTACATAAGTACATCTTAAAAGTTCTCATCACAGGAAAAATTTTTTTCCTAATTTCCTATGGTGATATATAGGAACTTGATTTATTGTGAACATTTCACAACATGTACAAATGTTGAATCATTATGTACACCTAAACTAATATAATGTATGTCAATTATACTGCAATAAAGAAATGGTCAAAGGGGAACCCCATATATGTTACTGATACCAGAAACAATAACTGAATTGTATGATGTGATAGCAACTGTGTTCATAGCAAGAACAGTGGACTAGAAGCATGATTTACCATCAAGGTGTTCCATTCAATTAAAAATGTTTTTACAATTATATATCTGTGTGTCTGTCGACTCTTTATATGAAATGACTTCTAATAGATCTGAGGCAATAAGCAACAAAATAGAGAAAGTCCCTACCTGACCTCATGATACTTGAAATTGGGGGCACAGTGTGAGGTGGGGGTGGATATTGCCACTGATAATATCAGTAATAATACTAGGTTTCCTACTGCATTTCTCCCTGTTGCCTTGCACTTCTGCATTTTCAATTAAAAAAGTTTTTTTTAATATTTACTTATTTTTGATAGAAAGAGAGACAGAGCACAAGCAGTGGAGGGGCAGAGAGAGAGAGAGGGAGGCACAGAATCTGAAGCAGGCTTCAGGCTCTGAGCTGTCAGCACAGACTCGAACTCGAACTCACGGACCGTGAGATCATGCTCTGAGCAGTCTGATGCTTAACCGACTGAGCCATTCAGACGCCCCTAATTTTTTTAATGTTTATTTATTTTCGAGGGACAGACAGAGACAGAGCACAAGTGGGGAAAGGGCACAGAAAGAGGGAGACACAGAATCCGAAGCAGGTTCTAGGCTCTGAGCTGTCAGCACAGCCCAATGTCTTGCTCAAACCCATGAACCATGAGATCATGATCAGAGCCAAAGTCGGGTGCTTAATGGACTGAGCCACCCAGGTGCCCCTGCATATTCATTTTCTATTTCAAGGTATAGTGACTTGAGTCCTCACCTCCAGGAGTAACCTTTGTTTCAGTGAGGACTTCCAGAGAAATTCGAGCAAAGGAAGCCCTAGAAAGAGCTTATGGCATCTCCATGGGCCACGGCCCACTGAGCACAGCAGAGGAGAGAGCTAGGCCTGGCTGTGCTCAGGGATGAAAAAGATACTTGAGGAAGACAGTAGGGGAAAGTCAGAAAGTTCTTTGAAGCTTAACAGTTTAACGCCTGTCAGTATTGATCATGGAGGATTTCTGCAGGACTCTCCACATATATTCCTAGCACCCTGTCCCGGATTTGGGAACCTTAATGGTGTGACAGTCAGTCGCTTTGCAGCTTCTTTGGTGTTTTCTAGTCTTACAAGTTGTCCAAATTCAAACTCCCGGATCGACTGCAGTTCACACACACACACAGTCACTAACTTTGCTCATCCTTTTCCTTGGCCCATTTCTGTCTCCCCGAAACTGAGCTCAGCTCAGGGATCAGCCAGAGGGGCACATGGGAAGGATTTCCGTAAGGGGCATCTTGCCAATAAGATAAAATGGGATGCTTGCTTGCTGTTAATAATATGACACGACATCAGAAGAAGGGGCATGTTAACAAGATCCTAAGACCCATGAGAAAAGAGAGAGTAGGAAAGCTGGTTTTAACTCCCTCTCTTCCGGTGAATGACAGCTGCACTTCAGACTCCAGACTGATGCATGCACTGCGGATCCCACTCAAAACAACCCCCACCTTTTTTTTTTTTTTTTTAACAGTGACTTCCTCTAATCTGACCAAGCCTTTCCGGATTAAAGTCGACTTTTTAAACATTATCAGGGGCGCCTGGGTGTTTCAGTTGGTTTAACGTCTGACTTTGGCTCAAGTCATGATCTCAGGGCTCATGAGTTTGAGATCCGCATCGGGCTCTGTGCTGACAGCTGAGCCTGCAGCCTGCTTTGGATTCTGTGTGTGTCTCTCTCTCTGCCCCTTCCCCACTTGCACTCTCTCTTTCTCCTTCAAAAATAAATAAACATCAAAAAAAATTAAAAACATTATTACAACATCCTCCTGGTAGTTGGCTCTCCTACATCCCTGTTTGACATGCATCCTTTGAAACCGCATAGCTCACCTCATTATCATTGTCATCACACTCCACCTGTGCCGCTTGACACAGAATTTTAGAATTGTTACAGGGTTCTCCAGAGGAATAGAACCAATATAAAGGAGATTTATTATGAGGAATCGGCTCACGATTATGGGGGCTGAGAAGTTCCAGGATCTGGTGTCTGCAAAGCGGAGACCCAGGAAAGCTGGTGGTATAATTCAGTTGGAGACCGAAGTCTTGAGAACTGGGGTAAGTAATGGTGTAATTCCAGTCCAACGACAGGAGAAGACCTATACTCCAGCTCAAGCAGGCAGGCAGGAAACAAAAGGGATGAATCCCTTTTTCTTCTCAGGCCCCCAACAAATTGAATGATGCCCAACAACACTGGGGAAGACAACCTAACTGAGTCTACAGATTCGGATGCTAATCTCGTCTAGAAACAACTACTTCCCAGACCCAGAAATGTTTAATCTGGGCACTTCATGGCCAGTCAAGTTGACACATAACATTAACCTTCACAATGATCTTCCCGTTTCGTTTTTCTTATACTAGGATTATAGAGATTATACGCTGAATAGTACTAGGCGCGTTGCCCAACATGCCCCTTCCAACAGCTCCATCTTCCCAGCCTCTTTAGAAAAACTGTCATTTTTGGGTCGTATTGAATCCAAATTCTGAAGGTCAGCTTCACTGCGCTACCACTCTGTGACAGCCCCTGAGGTAATTCCAGATTTGCAGAGTCCTGCCCTCTCACACGCCACTGAAGACACACACCGGCCGGATTCAGGGACCCCAGCAGGTGGATACCCAACAGTGGAGAGCCTGCCCATGTGGCTCCCCGGGCCAGCCTCCAGTGTGGGTCCTCCTTGTGGGAAAGAAGGAATTTTATTCCCTCCTCATGACGGCTCATTTGTAGAGGGGAAAGGCATGGCGGAGGTTGTGTGTGAAATTACACTGCTCAGGTAAGCCTCCTTCTTCGAAGGACGGGTTACCTTGATGAGGCTGGGGGAGCAGCCTGCAAGGGGAGCGCAACCCCAGGCCCATCCGGCCTCGGGGCCGGCTGGAAAGCCGTGTCGTTCCCCCAGCGGGCTGGGGGTGGCGTCCTAAACGGAGGCCTCCCATTGGTCGGGGGCGTCTCTCCGCCTTCCCCAAGAATTTCGGTTTCACTTTACTCCTCCAAGTCTCCGCGGAGATGAGCGCCTGATCTGGGGAGGGAAGAATCCTGCCCGCGTCTGCCTCCACTCTTCTCCAGGAAGGCACGACTTCTCCCCTGCGTCGGAAGAGGTGGGGGAGAAGAACTGAATTTTGGGGTGAGTTTAACTTGTGGTCTCGCGGCTGCTGTGAAGGGCGGGGCGACGCCCAGCTTGCAGGTTTCCTGCTGAGAGTGCGGGTGGGGGTGCACGTGGGGGTGCAAGTGGCGGTGGGGGCGGGGAGCGGGAAGGGCGGAGAAGGCCGGCTGGGGGAGGGGCAGTCCTCAAAGAAGCGACATGTGGAGACTGGAAGGGCTTTGTTCTTTCAAGGGTGGGACCTTCATCTCAGGGCTGAGTCTACCCTGGAGATTCTCCTTCCGATTCTATAAATGTGAATTGCACCTTGCTGAGGACAAGCCAGAATCCTCCATTTTTCAGAGGTAGAAAGTTCCTTCTCTCCACAGCAAGAGCGAAGGCAGAAGGATCTTTGAATCCTAACATTTTAACGCCTGTCACCTAACAATATAGTATGACTGCATGACTCTAGCTAAATTCTCATCACCTTTGCCTGTCCGTGCCTAGGAGCTTGGTGGGGTGATAACTTGCAAGCCCTGCAGCCTTCATCTATTAACTCGTCTAGAAGGTCCTTGAGAATCACTAACCTGGCTCATTACTCTCCCTGGGCCATATCTGCCTCCCGGAAACAGGTTGCCTGAGAGATCAGGAGCAAGGGGGGGGGGCATTTTCCAGATGTGGTGTCTTCTCTAACTTTTAATAAACAAAATGAGTTTGATTGGTGTTAATGATGAAAAAGGTGTCAGAAGAAGTAGTATGTTGACCAAATCCTGAGACTCAGGAGGGAAGGAAGGCAGTTTATAGCAGGGGAACTTCTGTTTGCTCCACCCACTTCCGGTAGGAGGTCCGCCTCCGGTCCCCCTTACTCAAGTGTGTGGAGGACACTAGTCAGATCTCTTTCTTACCCTGCTTTCCCTTCATGTGACTAAAGATCGCTTTATCAAAGTTGACTTTGGAGATTATTACCTCCGCTACATATTCCTTGGCCCCTCTCAGCCGCTGGTCAGTGACTGGCACCTGTCTTCTGAACTCAAACAGTACACCCCGTACTCTATCATGGCACTGACCCACAGGGTTTTAGAACTGATGTGTTTACTTTTCTGCTTCCCTTTTCATTTTGCTAGTTTTATAAGCAGTTTATATCAAACAGTTTAGATGACTACCTGGCAAACGAGACATAGCCCAATTTCCTTTTCCCATTCTGTTTAGGAAACGTGACTCTTTTCCCAAAGAACGTCAGTAATTCGTGGCTTCATCGTACTTAGAGAAACAGTTTGATTTCGCCAC
Source organism: Paguma larvata (assembly GCA_030068075.1). Classification (NCBI taxonomy): domain Eukaryota; kingdom Metazoa; phylum Chordata; class Mammalia; order Carnivora; family Viverridae; genus Paguma; species Paguma larvata. The sequence continues at coordinate 59,778,219 of CM057831.1, forward strand.
AAAGAATTAAATTCTGTGTATATCTTTATTGTTTGGACTTCTACATAGTTACTGTCTTTTTATGTCGTTTTTGCTTGTCCTTAGCTGTCACCTCCAGAACATTTTGAGTTTGTATTCTCTTGAGCTCAGATGTACGGAGAAGACCCATGAGTAGGGTCCTGACTCCCGTGGCAGCCAGCTGACCTGGGAGTTCTATCAGGCAGATACCGTTCATGCCCCCATATCTATCTCCCAGACTGCCGTGGAGCCCTTGGGCCGCTGCTTAAGTAGCGGTGGGCTCATTATCCTCCTTGCATGGCAACTCCAGTCCCCTGCCCATTCCTCCTTCTGTGTCAGTGGTGACAGCAGCTGCTTTGTCATCAGCTCCATCTAGCCCCACTGGGAAAATAAACCCCACGGCCCCACAGCAGAATGCGCGCCCTGCTGCTCCCTCCTGGAGAAGGCTCCTGATGCTTCTCTGTATTGGCTGGATCTTGATGGGATGAGAAGTATTTGGAGGCCTCACCCGATATTCATAACATAGCTTGGATAGATACTATCATGTAATATGGGTAGATTTTATCATATAAAAAGCACATATTACATAATGGCCACCTCTGATAAAATATCTACCTCTAACTCTGATCTTGCTATTCATCAGAGCCTCATCTGCCCTATGGTCTCTCCAGCCGGGGGCTTACTTCATATGGTCTTTGAACTATTTTTAGTATCTGTGCCACTAGCTGGATTATATTTGCAGTCATGTCAGCCTTATTCTCATCAGGCACCCTTTATGCATGATGAACGTGGCATGAGTGAGCAGTTTTAGTAGATTTAAGTTTATCTCCAGGCTGCCTTTATAGCGTTTCCCGCCCTTGTGTGGAGCAAAGGGAAGCCTTATTGGTTGTCTCGTACTAGAGATCTTTCTTTTGCCATCAAACCTTGGCAACCATCAAAACCTTAATCTATACTGAGATCTTCTCTTGCTTTGTTTTTTGCCACATACTCCAATTTGCCTGGAGCTCCTGACAGAACCCCTGAATCTAGACTGCGGCCACAGGGCCATATTGAGTTCAGGTCAGAGAATGGGGTGTCATTGCGCTACCACCATGTGACACCCACCAGCAGTAGTTGTGGTGACTGACCACCGGCAGTAGTTTCCACTTTGGATCACCGTTTCCATCCACGCAACCTGATAAGACATGAACTGCCAGGTTCATTTAGCTCAGCTGGGGTTAGAGGACAGGAGACAGCATGCTGGCATGGCTGCTGCAGGTGAGCCATCAGTGATGGTCCTTACAGTGATACAGGAGGTGTTTTATCCCCGGCATCTCGGCTTCTTAAGAAACCAGACTAGGTGGATGAGGGTGAACCCGCCATACATAAGCTAGTGCTACAAAGGGCCGATTACCTGGTGAAATCCCATGAGTACAGCTTCCAGGGGCCTAAACAAGACCTATCTGGCCGTAAGAGTCACAATCCCCTTATGAAAAGTGAGTCTCTGCTTACCAACCAGCATTTAAGGTCTGTATGAAGTCTTCCTAGTCCAAACGCACTTTACACATCAAACCATTTTTACTGTCAACATTGTGGCCTTGCAAGGCAACTGACCTTCCACTTTATTGTAGCCCGGTAGGTTTCCCAAGGAAACAAACAAGAAACTACCTACTAGAAGAGTGAGCCAGTGTTACCTTTACCAGAAGAAAGATCCCAAGCCTGATGTTAACCCTTTGCTCTCAACTCCCAGCCCTATCCTTTTACCTCACCGTCTCTCTCACGCTTATCTGCTGCCCTCCATTTCCTTCATCGCCTTGTCCCTCGAGCAGTCATCGTCCTTCTCTGAGCAGCTGTGGGCGCATCCTAACTGACCTTTCCGTTCCACACCGGATCCACCTACTCTGTCATAGCCCAAGTGCAGAGCTAATTATGTCCCCACTCTTCTCTGATGAGGAAAACTTGATAATTTCTCCCTGCTCTTGGAGAAGATTCCCTAAATGTTGCAAATTTAGGGAATGTCCTATTTGATGGTTACCGAAGGCTCATGCAATTTTTAATGTTTATTTATTTTTGAGAGAGAGAGAAACAGAGCGTGAGCAGGTGAGGGGCAGAGAGAGAGGAAGACACAGAATCCCAAGCAGGCTCCGGGCTCTGAGCTGTCAGCACAGAGCCCGACGCAGGGCTCGAACTCATGAACTGTGAGATCGTGACCGGGCGCTTAACCGACTGAGCCACTCAGGTGCCCCGTAAAACTCATACAAGGTGACATGTCTTCTGTGACCAGATCACTTCCTCTACCCAGTACATTGTGTCCTCTGTCTCATCCCATCTTTTATTCATTTTCTTCAGCATTCAGTTCAGCCCTTCCATTTTCAAGTTGGAATTTTGGATAACCCTTTATTTACCCCATTATTTGTTTTCCCAACAGCATGTATGTCTCTCTAGTAGTGTTTTCCACATCTTGCATGCGCAGCGTGTGTGTGTGTGTGTGTGTGTGTGTGTGTGTGGCCTATCATTTAATTTACTATTTCTTTCCAGGTGAGTGCCAAGGGCATAGTGGTTTAAACCCACTGTTTTTTTAAATTTTAATTCCATTATAGTTAACATATAGTGTTATGTTAGTGTTAGGTGTACAATATAGTGATTCAACACTTCATACGACACAGTGCCCTTTACAGCAAGTGCACTCCGTAATTCTCTTTGCCTATTTAGCCCATCCCCCACCCACCTCCCCTCTGGTAACTGTCAGTTTGTTCTCTATAGTTAAGAGTCTGTTTCTTGATTTCTTTTCTCTCTCTCTTCTCTTGCTCATTTGGGTTTAAACCCTCTGTTTAGACTCATTTTGGTGTTTATGGGTACTAGTCAAGTTGCTAGCATTTAATTCATCATTAATGGTAATTAATTGAATAGTCTTGCCCAATATTTTGAGACTTCTTTCTCAAGACTGACATTTCGACTGTTTCTATTTTTTTCAGGTATCTGACTTATATGATCCTATGAGTGTATACCATCTTCCTCCCCACTGACCACATATACGCCTTTAGGCTCCTGTTAACATCCTTGGCATGTTTCCTGGCCAGGCTGAAATCTCACTAGTTACAAACACTAGACTTCTCAGAACCTCTCAGCTGGTCTGGATTGCTTCATTCCCACACCTTCCATTGTTCTTGGTGTTAATTGGGTCCCCTAGAAGTTACCTTTGTTTGCCTTTGATTAGCTCAGTGGGGTAGAAGACAGACCTCTATAGGACGACTTTGAATACGTTAAGTGGATCCCAACTCTCTATTGGAGATAAATGATCTTTGTAAGTCACTTACTATGTCTGCACACCATACGTGTTCAGACTGATGAAGGGTTTGCTCTTACCATGTACACAAAGACATTGTTGTATATTATGTCGCGATAATAGAATCAATGCACACCTATAGCAAGTGATGGCAGTGGTTACACCGCAAGTAAGTTAGAGCAGGATGTTTTGATCATAGAGCAAGTGAGTTGAGAGTTTACCGAAGTATAAGAGTGAGTCGTACTGACGTCAGGGGCAGCATCCATGCTGAGGAAGAACAGGTATAAAGAGCCAAAGGCATATGTGAATGGGTGCTTTTTCCAGTGAGAGTGTGTTTTGGGGTCGGCAAAGGAAAAGCAGGAGAGATGGTAAGTCACACAAGGGTCTTGGTAGAAGAGGCCTTAGGTCATCTTTTTGTTTAGTAAAAGGAAAGGAAAATAACAGTCGTTGCAGATAAAGATGGGATTTGTCATCTCACATGAACCAGCAGTAGTAATGCATTTGAAATTAAGAAAAGTCCTTGTTACTAGGTCCCCAAGCTCCTTTCCTTGTTTCTCCACCTTTTCTTTCTTGTCCTTCAGTATTATGATTTTGGCCTGTCCTTGATTTCTACGCAGTTAGTATAATTTTATTCCTACCTTTTTCTTCTGCCTCCTTCTAACCTTCCCAATCGTGCAGGGATCTGTGAGCAAGAAGAGCCACCGAAGTCAGGACAGGGAGCAGCTGCCATGGCTTTTGAACTCCTGAGATGCTTACAGGAGGAAGTGACCTGCCCCATCTGCCTGGAGCTCCTGACAGAACCCCTGAGCCTCGACTGTGGCCACAGCTTCTGCCAGGCCTGCATCACCACAAAGACCAAGGAGTCCATGATAAGCCAGGGAGGAGAGAGCAGTTGCCCTGTGTGCCGAATGAGTTACCGTGCTGGGGAGCTAAGGCCTAACTGGCATGTGGCCAACGTAGTGGAGCGGCTCAGAGGGGTCAGGGTGAGCCCCGAGGAGGAGCAGAAGATAAATCTCTGTGAGCGCCATAAAGAGAAACTCTTGCTCTTCTGTAAGAAGGATGGGAAGGTCATTTGCTGGCTTTGTGAGCGGTCTCAGGAGCACCGCGGTCACCACACGGTCCTCATGGAGGAGATTGCCCAGGAGTACCAGGTAAGAGACCGGGATGGAGGAAATAACAGGGCAGAAAACGGTACTTGAATGCGGTACTCGCCTTCAGCTTTAATTTCCTTGTCACCAGAGACCCGAGTCCTGTGCCCGAGCCTGTGATGTCTTGTCTTTCTATTCTCACCCTCCAAGGCCTGAAGGACAGTTTTTTTGTTTGTTTGTTTTTGTTTTTTGCCTGAAGAACATTTTTGGCCGTTCCATTCAATTACAACTTTTTGTAAACCTACAGCACAGGTTTAGTCAAATGCAGATACATTTGTACCTTGTGCCAAATGGGTGGAGGTTTCGTGCCCAAGAGATGCTCTCATTACCCCGTTGATCAGGAGGGTAGATTGAGACATAATCTCTTTCCCGGCTGCAGGATGCAGCTTGTTCTTCTGGTACAAAGCGAATTGGTCCTCTTTTGACAAGGGGATGGTGATGTCCATCGCCCGAGTCTTAAAGAACCCATTCATCACCTCAAGTTTTCTTCAAAGTCATGGATTCTAATTGCTGTTTTCACTGGTTCTGTAAACTCTAGTCTCTTTGGAGATCTGCCTGATTTCCACCCCTCCTGCCCCATTTCTCCTCTATGCTGATGCTGAGAAATCTCATAGCTTGACTGTGGTGTGACTCCTGTCTCACAGAAGAAGCTCCAGGGAGCTCTGTCGAAGCTGAGGAAGGACCAGAAGGAAACTAGGATGTTCGAAGCTGATATCAAAGAAGAGAGAACTTCCTGGAAGGTAGGAGGAGATACTTCCTGAGGGGAGTTTGACAAAAATCTAGCCAGGACCGTGGTTGTTAGTCACAAAGAGCTTTCTTCCTTTTTGTTCCCTGATAGCTGATGTGTCCAAATGTCATTTGATTGGTCCTCTTCTTTATCCTTTGCCTGATAAGGGTTGGGGCTGAAAAGTGAACCTGTTATAAGTGAACACAGATGTTTAGAAGGAAGTATTCGCTTAGAAGATGGCTAGTGAATTCCGTGTTACATTCCTGTTGTGGTTTTGAGTCTTTGAGCTTTCTAGGGGAAGACAATTTAGCAACGACTCATGGTTCTGTCCGCATTGTTCAACTTTCAGCTGAGGGCGAGGGATGGGGCTCAAGAATAATATGAGGAGACTTGGTTGTCCTGGACAGCTGAGTGAAAGCTGAGCCACACCCAGGGAGCTCATTTGGGCTCAGGCTTGGCCTCAGTAATGCGAACTTGAGGCCGTTATTTTGGAATATGATGGAGAAAAGATGATAGTCCCAGGTTTCTATTTCATTTCCCTGTGAGAACTTTCCAAAGAAAGTAGTTCTCTCTCTGGCTCCTAGTCCCTGCGTGATAGCCCAGTACCTCTCTCTCTCTCTCTCATTCCTGAAGAAACAAATGCAAACTGAGAGACAAAGCATCCAGGCACAGTTTAAAAAGCTGAAGGACATCTTGGAGTGTGAGGAGCTGAGGGAGCTGCAGGATTTGGAAGACGAGGAGAAGGAGGTCCTTGATAGACTGGCTGCAGCTGAGGAAAAACTGGCCCAGCAGAGCCAGCTGGCGACAGACCTCATCTCGGATCTGGAACGTCGGCTGCAGGGGTCAACAATGGACATGCTGCAGGTAAGACTCGGGAGGAAACGCCAGCATCTGAGATTTGGGAAAAATGAAGACCAAGTTTCCTTCCCTCTCATGTTGCTTTGCTCTTCCTGGAGGTGACTCTAAGGTTCTTTGGCCTTGCAGGAGTACCCCTTTCCTGCATTTATTTCCTGTTATTTATAGGGATAAATAACAAGGAACAGTCGCGTATTTATTTATCAAGGGCAGTGCAGGGAGAATTTGCATTGTATCCAGGGATAGTGTGTGGGCCTCTGTTGTCTGTGATCTGGTGCTCAGGACTTATCTGGTACTCCCTCCTGATTCCGTGTGGTCACAGACAATGACGTCCTAAAACCTTTTTTTCCCCCTCATAGAATGAACTAAGATTTTTTTCTCCCTCCTTTTCTATTTTCTGAAAACCCAACAAACAAGAAATAAAGTGTGAAGGACTAGTATTACTTATTCTTAAAATAGTCAATAGAATTCACCAGTGAAGCTGTCTCACTCTAGGCTCTTCTTTTTTGAAAGGTTTAAAATAATATTTAAAAATATGTATTAGGTTTATTTACATTTTTTACAGTTCTTAAGTCAGTTTTTGTAATATATGTCTTTGTAGGGCTCAGTCCACTCTAAGTTGCCTGGTCTGTAGACATAAAGGTAGCCATAATAATCCTTTATAATACCTTTAGATTCTACAACACACACATCAGTATTCCTGATTTGGGTGGTGTGCTTTTTTCTTGTTTTTTTCCTGGCTAGTTTAGTTGTCTTTGGTCAATTTTATTGATTTTATTCAAGAAAAAAATTATTATTTCATTGACTTTATTTTTTTAACCTTTCTGTGTCATTCGTGTCTGCTTTTATCTTTATTATTTCCCTTGTGTGTGTGTGTGTGTATGCACGCTTGAATGGGAGTATGTGTGTGTTGGGTTTAGTCATTCTTTTTCTAGTTTCTTAAAGTAGAAACTTCGATTACTTATTTGAGACCATCTTTTCTGATATAGTATTTAATGATATAAATGCATTGCTTTAGGGGCACCTGGGTGGCTCAGTCGGTTAAGCATCAAATTCCACTCAGGCCATGATCTCTGGTGAGTTCAAGCCCTGCATCGGGCTGTCTGCTGTCAGCACAGAGCCCGCTTCTGATCCTCTGTCTCTCTCTCTGCCCCTCCCCTGCATGTGCTCTCTCTCTGTTTCAAAAATAAATAAACATTTTTTTAAATGCATTGCTTTAGGTATATTCCATATATTTTGATTGCTTAGTTATTTTCCTTCAGTTCAACTTATTTTCAAATTTCCTTTGTGATTTTTTTTTTTATTAACCCTTGGGATATTTGAAAGTGTGCTGTTAATTTTTTGATTTTTTAAAGTTTTTATTTAAATTCCAGTTAGTTAATATACCGTGTTACATTAGTTTGAGGTGTACAGTATAGCGATTCAACATTTCCGTACATTGCCAGGGGCTTATCCTTAACCCCTGTCACCTATCCCACCCATCCCCTCCCTCCTCAATGTGTTCTCTATAGTCAAGAGTCTGTTTCTTGATTTGTCTCTCCCTTTTTTCCCTTCTTCTCCTTTTTTTTGTTTTCTAAATTCCATGGATGAGTGAAAATGTACATTGTCTTTCTATGACCAACTTACTTTGTTTAGCATAATACTCTCTAGCTCCATCCACGTTGTTGCAAATGACAAGATTTCATTTTTTATGGCTCAGTAATATTCCATTATATATAGATACCATATCTTTATCCATTCATCAGTCGATGGACACTTGTGCTATTACAGTAATTTGGCTATTATGCATTAGGGTGCATATATCCCTTTGAATTGGTATTTTTGTATTCTTTGGGTAAATGCCTAGAAAGTTTGCTGTTTAATTTAATGATACTTGATTTCTCACTTTTTCTTTTGCTGCGGATTTCCAATTTAATTTGTTTGCAATCAAACATATTTTATTATTTCAGTATTTAAATGTATCGATACTTGTTTTGTGGCCTAAAATAGTGTATGTCTAGAAAATTTTTCTATGTGAATTTGAGAAGAATGTGTATTCTGCATGTATTAGATATAATAGTCTATAGATGTCAGTTAGGTCAAGTTGGTTGATAGTATCATCTATGTCTTCTGTATCTACAGATTTTCATACAAGCTATTCTATCAGTTATTGAGAGTGAGCTATCAAAATCTACAACTACTAAGTTGTCTATTTTTGTTGAGTCCTTTCAATTTTGCTTTGTATATTTTGAAGCCCTGCTGTTGGGTACATATACATTTATAATTGTTAAATCCTTTCTTGATATACTGAACCTTTTATCATTCTGAAACTTCTCTCTCAGCCTCTCATAGTATTTATTGTCTAAAGTCCATTTTGTCTAATATTAATATAGATACTTGAGCTATCTTATGATTACTGCTTGCATCGTATATATTTTTCTTTCTTATTACTGTGTTTGTGTCTTTGGATCCAAAATATGTCTCTTGTAGATAGCAATAGTTAATTCTTGCTTTTTATCTAGTACAATAATCATTGCCTTTTAAAAAAATTTTTTAATGTTTATTTTTGAGAGAGAGAGAGACAGAGTGCGAGTGGAGTAGGCGCAGAGAGAGAGGGAGACACAGAAGCGAAGTATGAGGTAAAGGAAATCAGATATATTGGTAGATATTTGTTCTAAAAAATAAAGCAATATCTGTGATGATAAAGCAAATCAGATGGCTAAAAACTGTTAAGAAAGTGGACTAAACTGAACTCATATTATGCTGTATGTTAACCAACTGGAATTGTAAATAAAAACTTGAGGTGTCTTGGTGGCCTGTTGGTTAAGTGTCTAACTCTTGATTTCGGATCAGGTCATGCTCTCACAGTTTGTGAGATTGAGCCCCTAGTCGGACTCTGCACGGACAACATGGAGCCTGCTTGGGATTCTCTCCCTGTCTCTCTGCTCTTCCCCTGTAGTCTCTCTCTCTCTCAAAAACACTAAAAAAATTTAAAAATAAATAAATAAAAAATTAAAAAAGAATATGGGCTGAATTTCTTGGTGGAGACTGAAGGTACAGGTAAATATTGTAATGTTTAGGACAGTGACCAGATATTGTTACACTTATGACCAATGGAGTATAAGAGAGGAGACAATTTGGTTGGTGGATGGTTAGTTATGTATTAGACATCCTAACCTACTAGTTTCTGTGGCCTGTTAATTACTGAAATCATATAACCTGCATTTAAGAGACAGAACTGAGTAAAAATAGAGAATTGGAAAGCAAGTGGACATATGTGTGTGTTGAACTTAAGAGAGTGGACAAGGTCACTTACAAGATAGTGTGGAAGGAGAAGAGAGAGACTTGAAAAATGCCTGCCTTCATATATTGCTTGTATCCTCAGGAAAGCCATATAAACTTGAGAGATATTATGAGTATTGACTCATCTTTGATTCTCCAAAGCCTGTCCTGATGTTTGGCAAATAATAGCAAATCCCTTTCTGTTTCTATTGAATAAATGAAAGAGCCATGCATTATTCACATCATCTCATGCACTTTGGGAAAAAATTACGGAGCTGTTGTTTTCCTGGTAAATATGTCTCCTCTCCAGATACTAGAAGCTTCCTGCTTTACTTCCACAAGGCTCAAAGCTGTTTCTACCTTTTAGGAAATCTGACAACGTCACATGAGTCTTCTGGAATGTTATCCTGGGTCTTATTTTTACTTATTTGCTCTCACATTGGGCCCATCTTTATTCCCACCATAGGGGGTTTGGTGGGGACGTGATGTAAGTGGGGAGGGCCTATTACCTCGTGACTCATGTTTTCCCTTTTCTCCCTAGGATGTGAATGACCTCATGGAAAGGTATGTACGGGGGATCAGAGATGCTGAAAGAGTTAGTTTAAAGGCATTAGAGTTCTGTGGTGATCAATTAGAATAAAACCATTCCCAGGGCAGGACAATTGGGATGTGTAGTTTTATGTGAAATTTCTGTTTACAAATTGTGGTCTGAGTGTTCTGTAACTGTTGAGAATGGACCAGGCTCTGTGGTAGAGAATTTGGGTGGTGGGAAGTCATGCAGTTTGGGTCAGTAGCAGTATTGAGGATAAGGTGTGGCAGGCCCTTGTGACTTGATAGCTTTTATTCACTTTGCATGCCCATATCTAACTCAGGTTCTCATATTTCTTAGGTGCTTGGCTTATCCTGGGAAATCATGTTTTCTTTATCTGCCAAGCACCCAGAGTTGGAGACCGCTCCCTTATATTTAAATTTCTGCCCTGGGAATAGAAGAGACCTTCTACGTGGCCCTGTTTAGATTTCCAAAACCAGACTTGAATCTCAAGGAGTATTTTGGCGCTAGTACAAACACAAGTGATCCATCTTGGTCACATACACTAGAAGATAGACTGGAAAGGTGGCATCCTTGTGTCTAAAGTTTGCACACTTACCGAACAGCATCGAGCTTTTCCCTAACACATGAAATTCAGGCTATCACTAGTTTGGTGCTCGTGTCTTCTGTTCCAAGTGTTGGCAAACTTTTCCAGAAAACCTGAAAGCTCAGATATTATTCTGAGGGCTTTCCTACTGGGAAGCAGAGTTTAAAGATCTTGGTCTTCCCCAGACAGTATTCCCACACCTGATTTGTCCCAAACACCCAGGAACCAAGTTCTGCAACCGCACTTTCTGGTCATCTGCCTTGGGAACCCACATCCATGCAGTGACTTTTCCATGAATTATGTTTTTTTTAAGGTACCAAAGTTTTGTTTTGTTGTATCCATTATTTCATATAATTTCATACCATTTCTGGGATTCAGAGAGGGAGAGGCTCATGATTTAATTTTGGAAACTGTGCCTCCGAGAGGTCAAGACCTTCCTAAGGTCACACAGAAGGCAGCTGAGAGGATAGGTGTGAACACTTTTCCCTGGCTCCAAGATCAGAAGTGTACTGTTCTTAGGGCCTTCAGGGCTCAAACGCTCCAATGGGGGGAAGATAGAAAGTCGTCATTCTGGAGGGACAAAAAGTCAGAAACGTGGGGTTCAATTTTTGTCACCCCTAGGAGTAAGGCTTTGCGTCCAAAGAAACCGGAAAGTTTTCTCGAACGAAGGGACACGTTCCGAGCTCCTGATCTGCAAGGGATAATACAAGCATTTCAAAAAGGTGAGGAGTGTTAGGGCAAGTGGGTGGCTGGGGGAGTCTTGTGATGGCAGGGGCTACATGGGGAAAAGGGCACAATTTCTGGGTATGGAGAGGAAGACAAAGGAGACTGGATGTCATGCGCTGATGATATGGTCAGATTTCACGGGGAGTGGCAAGGTGTCTGTTTCATACTCTGCTTCACCAGTTTACCAGTTCACTACCTCATCCTCCCCAGTCTTTCCCCTGATCTTCAGGGGAGAGAGATTTCAGGGTTGACTCCCTTCCTTATGTTGACTAGGGTTTTGTTTTGTTTTGTTTTGTTTTTATTTGAGAGCTGACACATGTGTAGCACTAGCGACTTAAAGAGAAATCAGTGTGTCATCAAACCACCTTGCTCTCCTCACCTTTCAGAATTTTTCATTCCCAGTAGGTCTCCTGTTCCAAGACCCATATTTTCCCCTCTTACACACACACACATATTCTACTTCTTCAGAATTATGCTTCTTCCCCGGGACAGATTTTTCATAGTTCCCACTCCAGTTATTCCCAAGGTCGGATCCCTCTCACAGTGTCACAAATAGATCTGTGTCATGTCCCTCACTCAACCCTGTACTTTTTCTGCAGCTCACGGGATTCCACACCGACTCCAAATTACACCATATTCTTTCGTTTCTATGAAATGAAGACAAGTGAGATATGTATGCTGTTGGAAGTCAAATAATACAGGCAACAGGGATTATAGTGTCCCGGGTTGTTGGGAGCCATTTTAGGCTCACAATAATTTTTCAGGCTTGGATTTCTTGAGCTACTCTCCTTGGCCCCAAGGAATGTAATGTTCTTTTGTTTAATGGCATTTAGATAAAGGGGAAGGACCTGGAGCAAGAGGCTTTGATGGATTTACATCTGAATGAGAGTAGCCTGGCCAGAAGTAACCTTAAAGTTGCATCTTGGGGATGGGTTGCACCTCCCCCATTGTAGTTGGAAGTATAGCCCTCAAAGCAATGCCCTGATTTCTCCTGTTTACAGATAATTAACATTAAGGCCTTAAGGAAACACCCTATTCTCTCCCCCACCCTAAATTTATATCTTAATTATCCTGAAACCAACATACAGGATTAAGGAAGTTGCCGCCTTGCTGGTAAAAACGGATTATTGTCAAAGAGATCAAGCTATGGAATGTCACTCATTGATGTAATGTCACTCACTACCTTTTAAATAAAGACACTGAGACCAGCAGGGCGGAGATGCCAGAATTGCCAGGGCTGCCTGCTTGGTCATCAGACTACATCTCACTCATGGCTCTCTCACTTCATCCTTCGGGGACCTCTAGATTCGCCGGAACTGGACCCTGGCACCGGGTTCCCTGGGTATCAGATCGGGGAAGCATCACTGGAGTTTGATCTTAGGGGTATATGATGGACCGTGCCCAGAATTCAATACGAAATTTCATGTTAGACATACTTAAAATTATCAACATGTTTACTCTAGGTATCAACCTAATATAGCTACTGCGTTAAAGGGTTATGGAATCCACTTGAATATAATGCTTTTGAGGAGTCCTCCTTCTCTGACCGCTTCATCTTAATCCTGGCTTTGCCTGTTCCTCTCCATTGTGTTGGAGTTTCCCTAGACTACAAGGCTGGTACCTTCTCAACCCATAGGTTTCTCATCTATAAATTCTCTTCATGTTCCATTTCTCAGAAAGCTTTTCTGTATTTCAACTCTAGGAAGTGTACTGACCCCGTGACTCTGTGCTCACCAAGTTCGTGATCTTTCTTACACCCCTACTTGTTTCTTTGTAGCTCTGCTCGCCTTGGGTACACCCACTGCATTGACCTTATCTCACCATGTTTCCCTCGCTGCCTCCCTTTTCTCCACTTGAACACCTTCATTCGTAGGCAGGGTGTACAATTTGCCTTGAATAATGTTTTTCCCAGTATCATGTTGGTATTACTAAAGAATCTCTATTCATAATTTTCCATACTCCCAAGGGGAAAAAATGGCTGATGCCTCATAAAGAAAGATCATTATTGAAGGAACAACTCTGCAAATTGTTACAATCCTATTTCCTCTATCACTGACTGAAAACATGAAGAAACGACTGAATCCTTAGTGGTGTGTCAGTGTACTCATGATGCCCCTTACTCATCAAGGAGTTAAGGAGAAAATGAGAAAATACCATAAATAATAAGAGTGAAAGTTTATGTTCAGCGTGTCTGGGTTCCTGTCCTCTTTCTCCACACACAGCAAGTGCAACCTTGAATAACATACATTAATGCTGTGTTAATTTTCTTAAAATAAGCTTGGTATAAAAACTGCACCGTACTTAGGATCATTGTGAGAAAATAAATGTCAATAAAATAGAGCATCTGGGGGAGTCTGGGTGGCTCAGTCAGTGAAGCATCTGACTTCGGCTCAGGTCATGATGTTGCAGTTCGTGGGTTTGAGCCCTTCGTTGGGCTCTGTGCTGACAGCTCAGAGCCTGGATGGAGCCTGCTTCGGATTCCGTGTGCCCTCTCTCTGCCCCTCCCCGACTCGTGCTCTGTCTCTCCCTCTATCAAAAATAAAATAAAAAATAAAAAATAAATAGATAAAACATTAAAAAATAAAAATAAAGCATCTAAGTGTCTCAATTTATTAATGAATATTATAAATAATTGCTCTACCAATTCCTAAAAAAATATAAGCTGTGTCAGTGTCTCATGAAATTCTGTGGAATCCAGTTTTCTCATTTGAAAAAAAAAAATGTACCTGATGTAGAATTGTGAAAATTAACCAACAGAATGTTTTCTAGCATGCAAGCAGGATCCAATAAGGTGCCTATTCATTTTTTGGCTCCCTCTCACTGTGACCAAAATAAATGATTTTAAGAATACATATAGCTTACTTTCAACATTAGTACCTTCATTTTGTTTTAGGAAATAAAATAACTTCATTAAAGAATTACAATTTTCTTTAAATTTTAGCTAATTATAAAATTAATTTTTTTGTATAGCTACCTCATCATTTCTTTCTTTCTTTTTTTTTTAATCTGCAGTAATTCTACTTCATTGAAGTTAAATATCCATTTGGGATGTTTGCCCAACTTTAAAAGTTATTCACAGTTGTTGGGCTAGGGCAGAGCGAAGGTTCCATAAAATGGAAACCGACCCAAAATGGCCAAAGTTCCCGTCACAGCACTGGGAGGCAGACACGTCACCTCCAGGAAACCGACCCAAGATGGCCGAAGTTCCCGCCACAGCCCTGGGAGGCGGACACGTCATTCCAGTAGACCAATAGGACTTTAAGAACTTGTCACCAGTTTCGAAATCTCCCCAAACCCATTAAAAGCCCTTAACCTCCGACCTCAGGCGTGACTTCCCGACTCCTCTTTCCAGGACTCCTCTTTCCAGGACTCCTCTTTCCAGTCGCGGAACCTCGCCTGAGGGTGTACTCTCAGACCACATCCATCAGCGACTCATAACCTTACAACAGTGATACAGTACGAGAAGTACAAGCATGAGATTTCCCAGCAGTGGTGTGAGTGAGTGTTCTGCTTGCCTAGTCAGCTTTGCTTTTGCAGTGACTTGAAAGATCTCAGGAAGGAGGAGTTTAATCCTGCTCTCCTCCTTCCGTGAGATAGGAGGGGAGTCATCTCTGCAGTGGATGTTCATTTGAGGCTTGGTGGGGTCCCCGTGTCTTTTAGCATTTTTATTCCCAACTCTTTCTTAACTATGTTCAGAGCTAGGGAGAAGGAAAGTGGGCTGTTTGGTTAAACAGTATCTGCTCTCATTCCTGCTTGTCCACAATATCCCCATCTGCCTCATCTTTGGATGACCTTTGAAAACAAGGGATGATTCCAAGGTGAATATTTCTAGAACCTGTGTGTGCGCACGTGCGCATGTCTAGGCACTCATCCATGGAAACTGGAGGAAAATGAACATTCTAAATGTTCCCCTTGACCTGTTTTCCTGTCACCCTCTTGCTACAATGAATAATCTGGGGAATATAAAAATGTCTTCTAGAAGTAGCAGCAAACATCTTAGATAGGATCATAATAACTAAAGAATGTGCAAAATTATGAAATTATAAGTGCCCAAAGTGTATGAGGCAATGCTCCTTTTGACAGCCACATCTAGGTCACTAGTGTAGTCAGGGACAGCAGATGATATCTGTCTACTCTGCTTCAGGAGAGAAAGGGAAATGAGGAGACTTCATGATCTTAAAGCTAGAAGGATCTAGGAAAGCCAGTCCAATTGGCTTATCTTACTCCTCACACTTGTAAATATACAGTATGTTTGTTCCTCTAGAGAAATTCTCAGTGCTCGCTGATGTGGAAATGTGTTGGGGTTCAGAGCCCAAGGTCAAAGAAGAATTCTTGAGATGTCTTCGGTGCAAAAAGGTGGTTTTTTTAAAGCACAGGGACCAAACCTGTGAGCAGAAAGAGCTGCCCTGGGGTTGTGAAGAGGGACTGATTATATGCTTGGGAGCTGGGGGAGGTAAAGTCAAGGGGAAGTTTCCAAAAGGACTTTCATATGCTCAAGAAGACTCAGGATCCTGGAGGCCTGTCTACTGTCAAGCTCAGGGTGTTTTTCCCTCTAGCAAAGCATTAGCCTTAAGGCAGTAGGGAATTTCTGGAGGAATGTCCTCCTCTGTCTGTCTCAAGTGTTTGTTGATGGGCTGCAGGTTATCAGGAGATTTAATTTTATCTATGTACCTTTTTTGTGTTTGTTTCCCACATCACTCTCTTTACCTGTATAAAGGAGGCTTGATGACTGGGCCCCTGCCCGGTTCTGCAATCTCTCCTCTTCACTCCGCTCCCTTGAGCCTAGTGCCCAGTTCTCTGGAAAAACCGACAGATTCTGATACTCGTGTTTCTGTCTGGGCCCTACCTGCCACTTGGAAGCAAAGCTCATCTGAGGGTACAAAAACGAAGGAATACTTGTACCCTACAGACGAATTTGCAAAATTGTTAACTTTTTTTTTTTTCAGTAAAAGATAACTGTAGCTTCACATACAGGTGTGAGAAATAATAGAGACACGCCTTACACACTTTTCTCAATTTCCCCCGTTTTTCAGATCCCTAACACTACTGAGAAGACTATTCCAGGTCTGCTTTTGAAACACATGCACACACATCTCATAGGCCTACTTGTTTTCAACTTTTTAACAGCTTTGAGATACTGAGATATTATTGACATAAACCTTGTAAATATTTAAGCTGTACAACTTGATATTTGAATACATGTATATGTTGTGAAATGATTACAACAAGCAAGCTAATAAACCTATTCATCACCTCTACATAGTTACCTGTGTGTGTGTGCACGCGCACGTGTTTCCCCATTTCCTCCTGCCCCCAGCCCTGACAACCACCAGCCTAATGTCTACTTCCTACTGTAACATGTAAGTGAGATCACGCACTATTTCTCTTTCTATATCACAGGTGGACTTTTACTATAATTCTGTTGTTGCCACGTACTGACCCTTATCAAATAAACTAAATTTTAAGAGATACTCTTTCTCATTTACGTAAAAAAAGTAATGAAAACTGCCTGATGAGTTGTTGTGAAAATTAGTAGAATATTTTTAATGATTGCTGCTGTCTCCTAACAGAGCGATCTAGAATGATGTCTGTTATTTTTCTGGTTCCCTTTGATGAGAGAGCATGGGGCAGGCTGAGGACAAAGTGCAAGCTGGCATACCTGCTCCCAGCAAGGTGGGATGTGTGTGATACTCCTCAGGCACTCCGGGCTGCCCAGGAACAAAGGAAAGGAAAGAAAACAAATGGCCAACTGATAGAGATCACTGTCCTATAGGACATGGGTCTCCATCAGTTTACAAATATCATAGTAAATTACAAGAAAAAGGCAATCTTATCAATAGCTTAATCTCCAGAAACCTGTAGCCCCACATCACCCCTTTATAGTCATGGAGAAGAAGGAAATGAGGTAAAATTAAATTTCCTCATAACCCGCAGCCCACTGACAAACACTTGAGGCAAATACCAAGTCTAACGGTTCTCCAGGAATGCCCTACCATCCTAATGTTAATGCCTTACTAGAGGGAAAACAACCTTAGCTTGACTTTAGCAAGGCCTTGGGGATCTTAGGAGTCCTCTTTAGCATATCAGAGTCCCTCTGGGGGCCTCCCTTTTGCCTTTACTTCCCCAAATCCATCGTATAAAGGCAGCCATTCTTCACAACCCCAGAGCAACTCTTTCTGCCCAAGGGACCTGTCCCGTGTTTTAATAAAATCACCATTTTGCACCAAAGATGTCTTCAAGAAATCTTTCTTGGTCTTTGGCTCTGGATCCCCCCCCCACCTCACTCCAAAACCTCATCACCTTTACTTGTGACTTTGGAATAATTACATATTAGTTTACTTTCGAAATTATTACCTTAGCTTTTAACTAGCATTACTTGCTTAAATAACTAAAGATTTTCTTAAAGAATCTTACCTAATTGTAAAATATATTAGCGCTATAAGCGTTTTTTGTTTCTTATCACTTTCATAGCTGCCTGGTCTTATTTTATAATTATTAATAGCCTCTTTAACTGAATATACTAATGAAAAGTTAATATCCTCTCCTATTTCTGCAGTCATTCTATTTCATCGGAAATCCCTTTCCGTGTTTACCTGGCTTTACTCAATTATTATTCATGGAAATATGAGAAGAGTCCAGAGTACTTTGTGGGATTTCCCAACAATGTCCTAGGCCAAACTTTCCTTTCTCCTGGTTTGCCTCCTTCTTCCCAGTGAGCTCATAGACTATGGGCAGTCCTCAGGAACGAAGAAAAGTCACTCTTCCCTTCTGAGAAAGAAGGGAGGAGAATTGTTTCTGTAGTGGATGGTTATGCGGAGCTTGGTGAGATCGCCCTGTCCACTCCTCTAAAAATACAAACCGATCAACCCCTTTGAGTGAATACTATAAGTTGACTTACTGGCTTTTAGGGTTAAAGTATATTTTGTGTCATAGCAAACTGCCAGATGTTTTTCAAAATGGTTGTCCCATTTTTTCATTCTCACAGGTCCGAAAGGAGAAGAGGGGTGGTATGGAGTGTGGTGGTGAAGGCAGGGACTTACAGTAGATGTGACTTTGGTGTGGTCTATTTTTGCTCTGTATATCTTCCTGACTATTGGAGGGGAGTGCAGGGCTGCGTGTGTGTGTGTGTGTGTGTTTACGAGGTGTGAACAGGGGCAGGGTAGAGGTGAGTCAATTGTGAGGACAGAAGGAGATGAGTTCCTTTATCCAAGGGCCTCTTGTCTCTCTAATACTTCCTCCTTCCTCTTGCCTCCCACAAGTCCCATATCTATCCTTTTATTCCCTGTGAATCTCTGATCTGATCCCACATCCTGGGCCCCAGATGACTAATGTCCCCTAGACTCTGTGTGGGAAATGTGCATGAAGTACAAGAGCTTCTGGAATGTGAAGAAAGTGATGTTTCGCAATAGGGGGTCTCAAAGCTGACTTTTAAATCAGGATCTCTTCTCGTCAGCTTTCAAGAACTCCCTTTCTTCCAAAACACAGAGCCCAGTACCCATGAAGCATTTCTGAGTAAGTTTTGATGGGGCAGCTTTGGGCTATAAAACCATGGATCAATCTGTCCTTTGAAAATTACAGTGAATAGAGATTCTGATGTTTTTGAGCTTGTCTGAGAAGAGATAATAAAAAAATTATCTGGAGGGGTGCCTGGGTGGCTCAGTCAGTTAAGCGTCCGACTTTGGCTCAGGTCACGAGCTCACAGTTCATGGGTTTGAGCCCCGCATTGGGGTCGATGCTGACAGCTCAGAGCCTGGAGCCCGCTTCAGATTCTGTGTCTCCCTCTCTCTCTGTCCCACCCCGATTCACTCTCTGTCTCTCTCTCTCAAAAATAAAGAAACATTAAAAAAAAATTATCTGGAAGATGTGGGAGGGAATCAGAGGCTCAAGAGAGGGCGGGAGGGTGGCAGGATGGCACTGATGTCCTGGGAACATCCCCTGAGACATCAGAGTTAAGATGGGAGAAACCAGTGAAGAAATCTGAGCGTGCCGGGTACAAGGACACATGGGCTGGGAGGGAACCTGAATGAGCCGTGGTCCTTCTACCACTCACAGAGTCTGCGTCTGATGCTAACCACATTGCTGTGATCTACATTCCAGTTTACTGTGCTCCCAAGGACCAGAGAATAATAAATCCTCCTTAGGGCTCTGTGCCTCCCTCCAATTCCCATACCTCCTGTTGCAGAGGGATGTAAACGAAAGAGCTCTCACTCTGGGCGAATTTAATTGTTTTCAGTCTGAAAAAAACCCACAAGCCACAGGAAGTAATGTGGTTTAGGCGTGCTGGTACAAAAAGATTAAACAACAGGCATTGAGATAAGTATCTGAGTACACCTTAGGAACAAAACAGAGAAGATGAGAAAAATTGTTGGTTACCGTTTTTTCAAAGGAATTTATAGAATTGTTAATAGCAGAACTTCACACGCAGCACAGCAGTTATGTTAACTGAGAGAGCAACAAACAAAAACATGAGTCTCCTTAGGAGGCACAATGCAACTAAAATGGGATCTATAGTGGTAGAACTACGTGTCTTTCTATTTAATTGTCACTCCTTATATGCAACACTTTGTAACAGATCTGAGACAAGAAGGAACAACATAGAAAGTTTCCTTCCTGTCTTCACTGAACTTGTTGTTTGCTGCAGGGCTGCATGAGGAGGGATACTCAATGATTGTATCATATGATCAAAAGGTGATAAAAAATGCTAGCTCTCAGAATGTAATGTGTACAAAATTTAGATGATTATTATTGTCCTTGAGAAGCATCACAAAATATTCATTACTAGCAAAAAACTTACTTCATACCCAAGGAAGTGCAACTGTCAGTATGGCTTAGTGATTATACTTATAAGATTTTCAGTTCCTGCCTCACACATAAAAGTTATTCAAAGAGTTTACTTATTCTTTAAATTTTTTTTGATGTTTATTTATTTTTGAGAGAGAAACAGAGCATGAGTGGGGGGAGGAGCAGACAGAGAGGGAGACACAGAATCTGAAGCAGGCTCCAGGCTCTGAGCTGTCAGCAGAGCCCGATGCGGGGCTCGAACTCATGGACCATGAGATCATGACCTTAGCTGAAGTTGGACGCTTAACCGACTGTGGCACCCAGGTGCCCCTGATTCAAAGAGTTTAAAAGCCATGGTTAGCTTACTTTTCGGTGGGTTAAGGGCAATAACAAAGTATCTGTGCCTTAGTTCACTAAATCGGCTTCTCAGTCAGGCTCCATGCCTCATGTCATACAACGTGTGAAGTTTGCTGTGGTCTCTGGTTTGCCAGTTGGGGACCCATGATGGAGCTTCCTCCCACCATCATGCGCCTGCCCCATGAAGAACATGTAATCTGAACAAGAACAAAATAGACAACAAGGCACACAGGTGTGTGTAGAAAGCATAAAATGTTTCAGATCTGCCTTTGACTGATAGTGAGAAAAGGACCAAATTTTTCCCAAAGGAGGTGGGGGAAAGTGGAAAAATTATGGTGGTGTGTTACTCAGTAAAAAATTATACCTGAGGGGCGCCTGGGTGGCTCAGTCTGTTAAGCGACCGACTTTGGCTCAGGGCATGATCTTACAGTTCGTGAGTTGGAGCCTTGTGTTAGGCCCTGAGCTGACAGCTCCGACCCTGGAGCCTGCTTCGGAGTTTGTGTTTCCCTCTCTCTCTTCTCCTTCCCTGCTTGTGCTCTCTGTCTCTCCTTCAAAAATAAATAAATAAACATTAAAAAAAGATTATACTTGAGGGTTTGTTTGGAGGTCCTAGCAGGAGAGAGCAGATACTCGTGTACCCTTGACCAAAGAACGGTCTTAGTCTATTATCAGGGAAGGGCATCCTCTTCCACCGAGCTCGAAGCTGCAGCTTCGGGAGGGTCGTGCATGGAGCAGTGAGGGAGGAAGGGGACAGCTGCCTAGCCAGCCAGATGAGCCGAATCAATTCTGGCGATCAATGGGGTGAGAGATGCCACAGCCAGGTCGCCCTCACATCCAAGATTACACTTGCAGAGCACATCTATTAACTTCCACGTTCTCTCCCGCTTCCTGGTTTTTGGGGAACAAGGCACTGTCTCAGCTCTACCAAGGTTAATTTCTGGAAGCCTTCCTTTTCTGGCCTGCCTGGATAAGAAGCAGAAACTGGGAGAACCCTAAGATCCGATGACATTTTGGAAAGATTTTCTCCATAGGCTCACCCTGAAGAAACTTTTAAACTTTGTTTTTACCGTTTACAATGACGGCTGCTAATGCTCGCTAGGTCTGCTCATATTTACTGAGCTTTATAACCTATTATCTTTCCCATCGCCCTCTGCATTACAAAAGCTCAGGTGCCATGCCTTTTTGGATGTTATTTCATCCTTTGTGACTTGCTTAGGGCCTGAATATAAGATGAGCTCAACAAATAATTATAGCATTGAATTGATATGCTGAGTATCAGGCTGCATCACTGTAATGCACATCTTTTTTCTTACTCAGATATTGCTGGAGTAAGCTGGAGGAGGAATAAGAGTGTCGTGTTGGTGCCTCGCTGGTGCAGGTCCTAGGACACACCACCCTTCCCTGGTCTCCTACACGATGCCCTCCCACTGTTACTGTCTTATAAGTTTCTGTTCTGCTTCCTTTGTTTCATTTCCCCTTCTAAGATTTTAACTTTCATTTCTCACCTGGAGGGAAACTCCCTCCTTGAGACCAGTTTCTTGGCTTGGTGAGTGAATCACAGACCATACCTGCCTCTGATCTCTACTGAGTCAAGACTTCTCCACTTCAGCCCGAAGGTGCGTTGGGCCGTTTGTGAAGGCAAAGGGCAGGAAGTTTGGGAAGAATAGATTGAATGTGCTTGGGTGAATTTAATTTGTGGTTCTGAAGCTGCTCTGAATTCACCAAAGAGCCAGCTTGTAGGTTTTCTGCAGAAGAGAGGTTCATTGAGTCTAGGGGAGGCAGGACCACTAAGGAAGGGAGTTTTGAGAATGCAAAGAACCTTGTTTGTTTCTTGGAAGGATCACTGCTTCTCCAGGCTGAATTACTCTTATCTTCTTTCTATTCTGTAGTATTGACTTTTTTTTTTTTTTTCTACCTGGCCAACGTGAGCCAGAATAACTTTTTTTTTTTTTTTCCAGAAACAGAAAATCCCTTCCTCCTTTCCTCCAGGGAAACCTGTGAGATGCTGCCCTGTTTTCCCTCTTCAGGAAAGCCCAACCTCCTGGAGAGAGCCAGCAGAGATGACAGCCCTTGTCTGGACTTGTGGGAGGGAAAGGGATCTAGAGGCTGTGCCAGGGATAAGAATCTCTTGAAACCCACCCTTTTATTCTTCTTGTCCTCATAACTTCTGGGATGTTGTCTGCAACATTCCTGATAAATCACCAGATTTTTGGCCAGCCGGATGAGACAGACTGGACGATCAATCTGCTGCTCACCTCTGCAGCTCCCCGGTGGTCGCTTGTCTCCCTGGGGTTCCAGCCGCAGGGAACTTGTTCTCTTCTGAGTGCGGACGGCTTACTCTCACCTCAGCAGCATGCCATGACTCTCTGGAGTCCTCTCCTGCTTTAGAACTTGTCCTCTGTTGGGGCCCCTGGGTGACTCAGTCCGTTAAGCATCAGACTTCAGCTCAGGTCATGATCTCACGGTTCATGGATTCAAGCCCCACATCGGGCTCTGTGCTGACAGCTCAGAGCTTGGACCCTGCTTCAGATTCTGTGTCTCCCTCTCTTTCTACCCCTTCCCTGCTTGCTCTCTGTCTCTCTCTCAAAAAAAATAAACATTAAAACAATTTAAAAAGAAAAGAACTTGTTTTCTGTCCTCATAGACACACCTTTCCATTGCTTTTTAGCTCAACTCCTAATTCTCTTGTTCCTGCTCAGAGCTAAGGAAAGGGGTTGGTAATTTTTCAGAAAGAACTCCATCTTAATCTCACCTCTGAACACGTTGTACATAATATTTTGACGTGCATTTTCCTTTCCTATCACTTTTCAGAAGTCGTTGTTCTATGTCTTATGTCTAGACAAAGTTCATATCTGGTGTATACTAACCACTTACTCAGAGGGCTAACACAGGGTCCAGTAGATGAGAGAAAATGGGTTTAAATTTTTAAAAAATATTTTTGATTAAATTCATAAGAGCAAAAGCATATAGCTGTGATGAAGAAAAATTGTATTAATATCTACTGAACATTCAGTAGATATTAGGCATCTACAAAAAATTATATTCTGGATAAGTGGAGAGAAAGCAAACAGTAAAAGAGTAACACAATATGAGAAAATATGAAAACAAAGAAACAAGAGCACTAGTAGATAAGAAGTCCGCCACAGGGGTAGGTATCTACATTGTGCCTTTGTAAAAGGATTTGCAATTTAGAATAGAATTCACGCTAGGTCTCAGTGTGGAAAGGTGACTTTGAGCTGAATTTTCAAGGAATTGATGGATTGAGGATGGATTTTTGCTAAGAATGATGAAGGCACATATAAGGCAGCCAGTGTAGGCTGGGGAAGAGTAGGAGCTGGGCCGAGAAGACGAGGCATAGGAAGGGATGTGTATTGTCGACCTAACTTGACCATGATACAGACTAACTCCAGCTGAATGACATGTGTTTGAGCAGAGGAATGGAAAGATAGATGGATGCTTTAAAAAAAATCATTCCTGCTGGGGGTGTGAACAGTGATGAGAGCAGACTGCATGAGATGGATGACAGTATTAGGGGGACTGATGTGGAATCTATTTCTGGAATCCAGGTAAAAGACTCAGTTGGAGGGGACATAATTTGAAGAGAATGCTTACAGGACTTCTGGTGAACTGATCAGGAGAGACAGGCATGAGCCTGCTGTGGCCTTATGGACATGGACTTCTATCACAAAATGACTACTTGAAACAAGTTGACCTCAGAGCTTGAGCTTTGGGGGGCAGGGTCATTAATGAGGGGCAGATTAAACCCTGAATCCTAAGGGGTGGTAGAAGAGAGAGCTCTTTTACTCAGGGAACAGGCGCAGGATCAAGGACGTCTACGTTCCTCATAGAACTTTCTCCCCTTATTGTGGAGACACTTTTCATTTTTCTTATCTGTGCAGACACAGGAAGCCTCCATGCAGACAATCAAGATGTAGGGAGATAAGGAAACTCAGGAACTAGTTGGCTCTTACCCTACTGCAAAAACTCCACATGTGTACCATCTCCAAGGGGAGTGTACATTTGGGCTCTGTATCCGTCTGTCTGTTTGTTTAAGGTGGAGAGAGTTTCAATGGTGTAACACTTCTTCAATGAAAGAATACATGAACAGGGGTGCCTGTGGGCTCAGTTGGGTAAGCATCCGACTTTGGCTCAGGTCATCATCTCACAATTCGTTGGTTCGACCCCCGTGCCAGGTTTTGCGCTGGTAAGTCAGAGCCCGGAGCCTGGTTTAGATTCTTTGTCTCCCTCTCTCTCTTCCCTTTCCCAGTTTTCTCTCTCTCTCGCAAAAATAAATAAACATTAAAAAAAAAAGAAAATATGAATAAGGAAACATAAGCACTTATGTTAGTTTTCTGGGGCTGCCATAAAAAGATGCACCACAAATGGTTGGCTTAGGTGAAATTCATTTTCTCACAGGGCTGGAGGCTAAAAGTACAAGATCAAAGGTATTGGCAGGGTTGGTTCTTTCCATGGGTGGTGATGGAGGATCTGTTCCATGTCTCTGCTAGCTTCTGATAGCTTGTTGGCAATCTTTGGTGTTCTTTGGTCTGTAGATGCACCGCCCTGATCTCGGCTCTTGTCTTTACATGGCCTTCTCCATGTGTGCATGTCCCTCTGTATCCCCAAATTTCCCCATTTTATGAAGACACAGTCATGTTGAATTAAGGCCCATCATAATGACTTCATGGTAACTTGATCATCTGCAAAGACACTATTTCCAAGTAAAGTTACATCTGCATATACTGGGGGTTAGGACTTTGACATCTTTTGGGGGAATATAATTCAACCTATAATAGCACTCAATGTGTTTGAAATAGGACAGATTTTATCTATCTATGGCCTTCATTATATATTTAGTCTTCTCTCCCATGACCAACAGTTGCCTCGTTGGAATTTATGCTTCTTGAGTCTTTGTGATCCTATGAGTATACAAACTGGTTCTTTTCCTCCCTAAAAACATACTCCTTTCAGTGCCCATCGACCTCCTTGCTGTATGTCCAGGCCAAGGTAAAATTCCATCCACAAATACAAGACTCCCCAGACCACCCAGCTGGTCTTGATGTCTCTATTTCTATATCCCCATAGCATCGTGTAGCTGTCTAGTTCATACAGCCTTTACCTCTGTTTGTCTTTGTTAACATCTGTGCAGTAATGGAGAGAACTCTGAAGGAGGATCCTGAGGATTGTATGTCCATTCAACTCTACCTTTTATAATAGAATGACCTCTGGAAGTAGAATGATTTGTAAGCCATGTAATTCTATGACACATCTGAAGAAAGGTAGTACCCTTATTTCTCAAGGATTCTTATATAAGGAATAAATAGGTCAAAGTGATTTGTAAATTGTAACTGATCCTAAAACTGTTAGTGACAAAATTACCTCCCTATTGTGATCTTTGCTGTTTCTGTAGGTGTCTCAGGGGAATGAATTTGAGGGCATGGGGAAGGCTCTGTGTGGGACAGGCGTGTTAGGAGGCAAATTCTTCTCATCTATTAGAGAACTACTAATAGATAGGAAGAAAAGCTGAGGGGGTGCCTGTATGGCTCAGTTGGTTGAGCGTCTGACTTTGGCTCAGGTCGTAATCTCACAGTTCATGGGTTTGAGCCCCACATTGGGCTGTCTGCTGTCGGCATGTGCTTCAGATCCCGTCCTCCTCTCTCTGCCCCTCTCCTACTTGCTAGCGCATTCTCTCTCTCTCTTTTTTCTATTTTTCAAAAATAAATAAATATAAAAAAGGAAAGAAAGGCTGAAAAGCTGATGAGAAAGATCTAATCATCTATGGAGAGATGAGGGAATTTTAACTTTATATATATATCACATATTGTGTTCCTGTGTGTGATGCTCTGTTCTAGGTGAACAAAACCATGCCTGCTCTGTAGGTTACTTTTTAGGAGGAAGAGGCAGACATTTAAAGAAAGATGTTTTATGTTATATGGTAAAAATAAGAGAAATATAGCAAACATACAGCAAACAATAGTATCAGCAGTTTTCGCTCTAGAGAAGTTAATAAAGTAGGTCCTGATGAGAAGGCACAAAAGGAGATTGAATGAAACATAAGAGTGAGTCACGCTGATGTCGGAGGAGAGGGATTCTATGTAGAGACACAAGCAAGGGTGAAGTATCTGAGGCAGTGGTAGCTTCTATGCTTTTGACATTGAGAAACTGGAGAGAAGGGCAGAACAGATGAAGCTCAAAAACAGTATGCTAAGTGAAAGAATTCAGCCTCAAAAGATCTTACATTACAATTTCACTTTTATGAATTGACCAGAAAAGGCAAATTTGTAGAATACAAGAATAATGGCTGCCTAAGGCTCAGGTTCAGAATGGGGGTGACTGCTAATGGCATGAGGCTTGTTTTCAAGTGATGGAAATGTTCTAGAATTGGGCTGTGATGATAGTTATCCAGCTCCGTAAGTTAACTAAGATCATTGCATTGTATTCTTGAAATTAATGCATTTGGTATAAATATAACTTGATAAAATTGTTTTTTAAAAAATGCTCATGTAAATATCAGAAGTGGGATCACTCCACGCAGGAGAAGAGCAGTGCAAAAGCCCAGGGGCCATGGTGGGTTTAGTGTATTTAACAGGAAGGATGAGTTTTGGGGTGGGCAAGTAAAGACAGGAAAAATTGATGGGTTGCACAAGGTTTTCAGTAGGAAGGGCTTCAATTTGTCCCTTCTACCAGCAGAAGAAGAGAAACTAGCAAGCTCACCCTGAGGGGTGAAGTTTGTCATGCAACATAAACTGAGAGTAATGTGGTTGCAATTATTACCAAGAGCCCAGTACCAGAGTCTGCTACTGACCCACTTGTCTGTTTTCTTTTCTTTATTGAATATTAATGTCTTGCCCAGTCCTAAATCTCTACATAATCAGTATCCTTTCTATTTCTGCCTTTCTTATCATGTCCCTTTCAATATTCCAGTCCTATAGGAGTCTGTGAGCAAGAAGAGTTGTCAGCACAGCAAGAAGCCAGGGGAGCACTGCAATGGATTTACCAGCACAGGTAAACTTAAAGAAGGAGTTGACCTGCCCCATCTGCCTGGAGCTTCTGACAGAGCCCCTGAGCCTGGACTGTGGCCACAGCTTCTGCCAAGGTTGCATCACTGCAAAGAACAAGGAGTCGGAGACTCACCAAGGAGGGGAGAACAACTGCCCAAGGTGCCCTGTGTGCCAGTGCAGATACCAGCTTTGGAATCTCCGACCAAATCAGCCTCTGGCCAGCATAGTGGAGAGAGTCAGGGAGAGTATGACCCCACAGAAGAAAAAGTTCTGTGAGAATCATGAGAAAATCCTCTGTGTCTTCTGTAATGAGCATGGGAAGGCCATCTGCCAGCACACTACAGAGTCTCAGGAGCATCATGGTCATCATATATTCCTCAGAGAGAAGGTGGTCAAGGAATATCAGGTAGGCTCAAGGGTGAAGGAAGATGGGGCAGACTGGTACCTGAAGTGAATTCTTCACTTGTTCAGCCTATTTTCTTCCCTTTGTCATTGTAGAACTGAGCTCTGGAAACTCTTTCCATAGCCTTTGCTCACCTTCTGAGACCTAAAGGATATTTCTGTGCATTCTTTCATCTGATCATGAATAAGTATAGACTAGAGACACTTAGGAAGAGAAGTTGGATGAGTGGAGAAATACTTCCCAAGATAAAATCTGATAGCCCCTTTTAGCAGAAGGGTTTTTTGGGAACATGGCTAGTTGGATGTGGGGAATGTGTCAATGAGAGGAAAGGACCTTTCTTGCTGCAAGATCAGATCTTCCTCTAGGAAAGGAGAGAATCAGGTGACTCTCGATCAAGGCATGGTAACTTACAACACACAGGGATAAATAATACATTAATCTCTTCAGATTTTTGTCTACATCATAGATTCTAATCTCCAGTTTCATTTTTGTAACCTAGTCTCCTCTGTGATGAGTCTGATTTCGTCCCTCTATCCAGGTGCTAAGAAATCTCATAACTTGACTCTGGTGATTCTTTTTCTCATAGGAGAAACTCCAGGCAGTTCTGAAGAAACTGAGGAAGGAGCAACAGAAAGTGGAGGAGTTTGAAGCTGACATCAAAGAGGAGAGAGCTTCCTGGAAGGCAGGAAGATATTTCCTGAGGGAGTTCTGAGGCAGGAGACAGGGAAGCACCTCAGTCCAGTGACATGGAGGCCCCTTCCTCTTGGTTACCTTACAGTTAATTAGTTCAGAAGATACTTGATTAGTCCTCATTTCATTCCCTCCCTTTTGGGGTTGGGTTCCAGAGAATAGACAGATCATGAATGAAACCAAATACTTGGAGGTGAAGGCATAGGGGAAAGCCATGTAAAAATGACTAATGAATCCCATCTTCCATATCCATCATCAAGTTCGAGGCACTAATACTTCCAGAAAACACATTGAAGAAAGCCCAGTGTTCCCTATTTAGGAGGCGTGGGTGGAAGGGCTTACTATACAGTGTGGCATGATTATCCAAGACAGATAACTGCAAGCCAAGCCTCATCCGGGGTCACATTGTATCTGAGGGTGGGCCTTGATAGACTTTAATAAATGCCTTTGAAAGATACTCAAGGGAAAGTAGTGGGGAAATGGCTTTCTCAGTAGTTGCTCACTACCTCGTTGAGAAGTCTCTGAGGAAAATAGTTCTGGCTCCCAGACCCAGACAAAGTAGGCCCTTGGACAGACAGACTGACTGCCTCTTTCTCTTCTCATCCCCAAAGAATCATATGCAGTCTGAGAGACAAAGGATTCTGAAAGAGTTTAATGAAATGAAAGGCATCCTGGACAGTGAGGAGAAGAGAGTGTTGCAAAAGCTGGAGGAAGATGAAGTTAATGTGCTGGATAACTTGGTGGTGGCCAGAGACCAGTTGAACCAGCAGAGGCAGTACTTGCGACGGCTCATCTCAGACATTGAGCTTCAGGTATGGAGGTCCTCAGAAGACGTGCTGCAGGTAAGGCTTGGATTGGAGCTTTTACATGTTGAGATTCAGGGGAAACAGAGACCAAATTTCTTTCCCTGCTGGGTCCCTGAATTTTCTTCCTCGTGGTGACATTGAAAGACTCTTGGGCCCCTCCATAGCCCCCCTCTATCATTTCACAGGTTGTAGAGATAATTCAAAGAATGGCAAAGAAAATTGCCATTGTTAGCAAGTTATAAAAGGCAGAAAAAAAATTTGAAGATTCTTTATAAGCTCCCCCTATCTATGATCTAGCATTTGTAAGGCATCTCTTCACTAAGTTTGGTCAAATAATACAAATCTCTATTTACATTAGATTTTCTTGCTGTTGTTGAGTCTAGACTGTGCAACACTTGTGGTTTTGATTGCATTTCCCTAATATAGACCAAAAACGTTGAGTATATTGTCATGTGTTTATTGGCCATTTGTATATCTTTTTGTGAGAAGTATCTATTCTTTCCCCATTTTTTGAATTGGCTTTTTGTTGTTGTCATTGTTGAGTTGTTGTAGTTTGTTGTATATTCTGTAACTAATACCTTATTAGATATATGATTTGCAAATATCTTCTACCTTTTTGTGCATTGTCTCTCCAATCTCTTCATAGTATCCTTTACTGCATAGAAGCTTTTAACTTTGGTGTGGTTCAACTTGGCTATTTTACTTTTATTCTCTGTGGGTTTTGTTGTTGTTGTTGTTGTTATATCCAGGACATCATTACCAAATCCAATATTGTGAGTATTTTTCTCTTTGTTTTCTTCTAACAGTTTTATAGTTTTAGATCTTTTTTTTTTTTTTTTTTTTTTTTTTTTTTTTTTTTTTTAAATTTTAATGTTTCTTTATTTTCGAGAGATATAGAGACAGAGTGTGAACAGGGAAGGGACAGAGAGAGAGGGAGACACAGAATCAGAAGCAGGCTCCAGGCTCTGAGCTGTCAGCACAGAGCCCGACGTGGGGCTCGAACTCAGGAACCCTGAGATCATGACCCGAGCCGAAGTCAGACGCTTAACCGACGAGCCACCCAGGCGCCCCTAGTTTTAGATCTTAAGTTTAGATCTTTAATTGATCTTAAATTGTAATTTATATGAAATGTGAGTCATCCATGTTTAATATTATTGTAACCATTGTATTATATTGAGCCATTCTGGGGGAAATAATTTGGTAAAAAGGGTGAGGAGATGGCAATCAGTGAAGGGATGGACTGTATGGGACTTTTGTTTGTCCAACCTCAATTCAATTACCTCCTTCTTTCCCCTTCCTTCCTTCCTTCCTTCCTTCCTTCCTTCCTTCCTTCCTTCCTTCCTTCTTCCTTCCTTCCTTCCTCCCAGAACCTCTTGGGTTACTCTTTGAAGAACCTTCCTTACTCCCAGTCTATGTAGTTGGTTAGGGCTGATAAAATCAGTAGCTTTATGGATGTGTCTCTCAATTTTAGGTAAATCAGAATATCAGATTCTTACATGTTTACCAATCATGCAGTAATTATTTTAAGATACACGTCTGACCCAACTCAGGTCAATGATTTTTATGCTTTTGAATTTTACTTACATGACTAGAAAGAGAAATTCTCTTTTTCACCAGGTAGTATATAAGGGATAATCTTTTAAACCAGGAGATTCAAGTTGATGCCATACAGAGCCTAAAAAGAAAGTCAATATTCAGGTGGAAAATAGCATTTTGAGAAAAATAGATTCTGATGACAAGATTTTCATTGAAAATCCAGCTATGACTAAAGTTACACCTGCCCGTGAATTTATTCTTCTTTCTTTTAAATTTAAACCAGTTTTAGTTGGGTTTTTATCATGTACAATAGCAACAAGGAAGCCCAAAACAGAGAGTAAAACTTCATCGAGGATGTAGAGCCAACTGATGGCCAGGTCTTCATTGGTATAAAAGGGATTAGGCTGGAAAGAGGGAAGCCAATACATTTCTGTTCTATGATGAGAATAAAAAGATGGCTAAAAGATTTTGAGGATATGGACTGGAATGATAACACAATATTGGAATTCAGAGTAAGATATTATAGTTTCTAAGACAGTGACTGAGTAGATATTGGTATCATTTTGGACAATGGAATATGAACAGTTGGGAAACAGTAAATTTAATTTTAGACTTTCTCAGGTTCTGATTCCTGTGGGTTATTTCATGCTTAGATATTTGTGAGATTACCTATAGGTAATGGAGAGGAGGTATATAGAATGAGTGAAAGAAAGCCAGAGAAACATTTACTTGAAGTGTTTGTTTGCATGTACCCACAGCAAAAGAAAGTATACTTTTGGAGAACTATTATTATTGATTATTCATCCTTGACTCTCTAGAGTCTGGAATGACATCTGGCACTTATATATGGGTTTCACCTTTATCTGTCTCTAGAATACATAAAAGCATAATGAATTAATGAGGTCTTCTCTTGAATGTATTTTTTAAAAAATGCTAAGCCTCTTCTCCTCTTTTAAATATATCACATCTCAAGTACTGGAAGGATCTTACTAACATCCTCACATGAGTTGGGATGGTTGTTCTGGGTCCTATCATATATTTTGTTTTCCATATTCTTTTTTTAAATTTTTTTAATATTTATTTATTTTTGAGAGACAGAGAGTGAGCAGGGGAAGGGCAGAAAGAGAGGCAGACACAGAATCCGAAGCAGGCTCCAAGCTCTGAGCTATCAGCACAGAACCCGATGCGGGGCTTAAACTCACAGACCGTGAGATCATGACCTGAGCTGAAGTCGGCTGTTTAACAGACTGAGCCACCCAGGCACCCCTTCCATATTCTGATCACTTGTTTTTACACACCGTAGCAAGGGATGTTAGGGGTTTAAGGTGAATCTTTTTAAGGTAGGAGGTCTTATAACTCCTTGGAGAGCTGCCAGACCAAATACAGAATGCATAATTAAATTCGAATTTCAGATAAATGATAAATCATCTTTTTAGTAGAAGGATGTCCTAAATATTGCAGAGTTTTGCTTAAACTAAAGCATATTTGTTATTTATCTAAAATTAACATTTAACTAGCCTTTTTTATTTTCTAAGTATAGCAATCCTGTGCTTGACTCATATTTTCTCTCTCCTCCCCAGGAACTGATTGATGTCATGAGAAGGTATGTGTGGGAGTCCAGGTATGGTCCTTTTTTATGTGAGGACAGAATTATAGCCATGAGAGTTATCTTGGGATTAATAAGAATTTTAAAAAATCACAGAGCTGGTTACATCATTTTAAATTTTTAATCACATGTGAAGGTTTTCAGTGGTGGAATTTGGGTGGTGGGAGGTCACAGCATTAGGGCCAATAAGAGCATGACTTCACTAATTTTAGTCAAACCTTAGTCTCTGCTTCAGCTTGTTTCCAGATTTCATAGGTGCCTGTCTTATTTCAGGGAGGATCCTCTCCTCTATTTGCCAGACCCCCAAATTTTCCACAAAGACAGCTCCTTTGCATTTATTTTTCTCCCTGATGATAGAAGAAACAAGATCTTTCTAGTGGTTTCATTTGGGCTTCAAAAAAAAAAAAAAGACTCCAGTCTTGGGTAAGAGTGGCTTTAGTCCTGGTGCCAATAATTAATTTCTACTTGCTTCCACACTTTAGTATCTTGTAGAAAATATGGCCTTTTTGTGTCTAAAGTGGCCTACCCACATGGCCAGCATCAAAGTCTTCCCAAACACGTGAAATTCAAACCACTATTAGTTTGGTTGTCATAACTTCTCCTTTTCCATATGTTTGTAATGTTTCCCTAGAGAATATAACCTCAAATGTTATTCTCTGGACATCTGTGCTGGGATACCAAGCTTTGGAGACCCTTCAGACTCTTAATATAGAGCTCCATACTTGATAACCTAAATCCCTCAGTAGCCAGGTTCTGGAGCTTCTTTGCTGACCACCTGTTTGGGAACTCACATCCCTGGCCTCTCCCTGGTGGAACCAACCACTAGGGTGGCAGTGACTTCTTCATGTATGAAATGCTTGAATTTTTTTTAGAGGCATCAAATCCCTGTTAAAGGCACCATTGTTTTATCTAGTTTTATTATTTTTAAGAGGTAGAGAGTATGGGGTTAGTTTTGCCATTTTAGAAGGAAGAACATGAGCTTTACTGAGGTGAAGACCCCTTCTGAAGATCACACAGAGGGCAAATGGAACGGTAGACATAAGCATATTTCTTCTGGTTGCAGCATCAGGGCTCTCCCCGCCCCCTGCCTCACGGTCTTTGGTGGAGAGGATTCAAGTGCATCAGTGGAGTGAAAAGTGGGGTAAACAGTGGTTTTACAGAGCTCAGACATGTGGGGTGACTGATTTTTGTCTTCTCTAGGAGTGAGAACTGGATTTTGAAGAAGCCAAACATTGTTTCCAAGAAACTGAAGAGTACATACCAAATTCCAGATCTGAAAGGGATGCTGCAAGTGTTTAAAGGTAAGGAGAGTCAGAAGAAGGGTGTGGGTGTGGAATTCTTATAGTATCAGGGCAAAATGGGGAAGAGGATGTGGTTTGTAGATGAGGATAAAAGAGAGGACGTAGGCCTGACAAGCAGAGATAGATATATTGTGTGGGAGATGCAATCACATCTAAGGGGGAATGGTTAAGGTGTCTGATTCATCATCTCATTCACCAGTTGATAGCCTCACAGGGCCTCCCTACCTCCATTCTAGTGCGAAGCTAGGTATCAATGTTTTACTCCTTTGCTTCTAACATCATTGAAACTTTTGTCATTTCAGAGCTGGCAGAGGTCCAACGCTACTGGGGTAAGAAGGAATTACAGGTTCTTCAAACTTCCATGTTCTGATCCCTCTTTAGAAGTTGTGGTTACTTTCAGGTTCCATCACCTTAGCTTCATGTGCTCCTCCCCAAACACGCATGCATACAACAGTTCTTAAGTGTGCTGCTACCCATCTCTGAACCATCAACATGAGTTCCTCCCAGTTAGTCCCGATGTTCCACTTCATGATGTCACAAGACACACCTGCTCTGTATCCTTCACCCAACCCTGTCATTTTTCCTACAGTGGATGTGATGCTGAAGCCAGTCAACGCTATTTTGAATGTGGTCGTTTCTGCGGATAAAAGACAAGTGAAATGTTTACAAGATATCTCACTTCAGAATATACGTCCATGTGATTTCTCTCTTTTTGATGTCTTGGGCTGCCAACATTTCTCCTCAGGGAAGTATTACTGGGAAGTAGATGTGTCTGAGAAGGTTTCCTGGATCCTGGGGGTGCATAGTAAAGCAAGAGGCCCTAAGAGAAAAAGGAGTTCTGAGTTTGTTTTTGACCCAAATGTATATTCTCCAGACGTTTACTCCAGATACAAACCTCAATTTGGCTACTGGGTTATTGGGTTACAGAATGAATCTGGTTATAAGGTTTTTGAGGAGTCTTCCACCTCCAATCCCAAGATCTTGACTCTTTGCATGACTGTTCCTCCCCGTCGCATTGGGGTTTTCCTAGACTATGAAGCGGGCATAGTCTCATTTTTCAATATCACAAACCATGGGTCACTCATCTATGAGTTTTCTAGATGTCAGTTTTTTCAGACTACTTATCCATATTTTAATCCTTGGAATTGTCCAGGATCCATCATCCTGTGCCCACCAGGCTGCTGAACATTCTTGGCCCCTCCCCACTTTTGCATAGTGCCCGTTGCCCTTGGGGCTCCTCTCTTACACCTGAGCTCATCTGCACCATTCTGAAACCTCTTCCTTCCTTTCTCCATCTCTTATTTTAGAATGTCTTTGGAAGAGTCTGCTAGCACTGCTGTAATGAAGTACCACAGAGTGGGTGGCTTACACAACAGAAATTTCTTGTCTCACAGTTCTGGAGGCTGGAAGTCTAACACCAAGGTGTTAGCAAAGTTGGTTTTTTTATGAGGGCTGTGAGGGAAGGGTCAGTTCCTTGCCTTGTAGATGGCTGTCTTCTCTCTGTGTCTATTCATATCACCTTCCCACTGTTGTGTGCCTCTGTGTCTAAATCCCGCCTTTTCTAAGGACACCAGTCAGTTGGACCAGGGCCCATCCTAATTACATCACTTAACTTAATCACCCCTGAAAAGACCCTCTCTCCAAAAGATCACATTCTGAAGTATTGGGGGTTAGGATTGTAACATATGAATTTAAGGGGAGCACGAGTCAACTCAGCAGTCTTTGGCACGTCCCTACCATGCAGTGAAAGCTTGAACCTTTTTTTATGTAATATTTTGTTCTCATTAGCAAAGAATGGTTTTTTTTCCCTCATTCGTTTCTGCTTATTATTAGGAGAGGATGCTTATTTGCATAGGGAACACATCTAATCCCTTCTTAGAAAGACCAGTATTGCTGTACATCTGACATCTCTTTTCCTCATTCCCTCTGCTGTTTAATGGAGTTGACAAAGGAAAACTTATCAATTCTATCCATGTGCATAGGACGTAGGACAGTGCATAGAGATCTGTCACTTGGTAGTGAATCTTTCAGAGTGTGTTGCTTCGCCAATGGCACCCCATTATATTACAGAATTAAAGCAGAAGTACATAAATAAAATGTTTACCAAGAGTAGCTTTTCGGTGCTCAGAGTTTCTGAGGTCAAATCTTGTCTCTTTACTTACAAGTTGTGTAAACTTGAACAAGTTACTTAGCACCTTTTGATTTCTTTTTCCTAAAATAAAAATTGATGTTAAAGATTGTACCCACTTCCTAGGGTCACTTTGAAAAACCAAATTTTATTAGATATGAAGGCACTTATCTAAGAGTCTTACATGTAACAAGAAATATTTGTTATTGCTGGAAAAATATAAGCTGTATTAATGAGGAACAATTTTTTGTTTTGTTTTGTTTTGGTTTTGCTTTAATAAAATGATAATCGACTCCACTGAAGTCTCATTTCTCAGATCCCAAAACTCCACCACAGACAGTATGAGTTTTCATGATGTGTCCTGTAGAGAGGGCCATGTCTAGGCTCAGCTGTGCTTGTGAAAGACAGCTTTCTGGTGTTCAGTCCTTGTCCTTGTGGTGAAACCTGAGTAAATCTCTGCATTTACCACGCTATGCACTCTTCTTCTCCTTCTCCTCCTCCTCCTCCTCCCCTTCCCATTCCTCATCTCCTCCCCACTCTCCTCCTTCCGTCACCTCTCCTTCCTCTTCTTCTCCCTACCCCCTCACTCTTCTCCCTTCTTCTTTTTCTTCTTCTTCCTCTTGTTCTTCAGAATATGAAATGAAGAATAGAACTACCTAAGACAGTGAAGACAGACTGGCTCTTTGAGAAGTATGCATTATAAATTAGAGCAGGCTATGCCACTGTACAAAATTTGAAACAAGATTCACAGGACTTTAGAGAAAGATGCGTTTCTTGGCCATGCTGGATGAAAATGAAAGTGTCTGGCATGGGATCAATCTTTATATGTCTGTCTATACACACACATGCACACACACATATGTACACACATATGGGTATATATACATGACTCATTTGTATAAATACATGAATATATACTAACATTATGCTGGTTAGTCTTTACAAATACCCTACAAGGAAGAAATTTATATCGGGAGATTAAAAGGGTTTGTAAACGGAAGAAACAAAAACATTCTAGACGTTTGTAAGCTGTTAGAATTTTTCCCTATGGTTCCAAGGCTAATGAGTGAGAGAGGCAGGATTAGTACCAGCTGTGGGCTTCTCCTACACCCGTGTGTTCCCCTCTGTACCACACCACCGAGAAGGCAGCAACTTGACTCCCAAGGATATGGAGAAGGAGGGAGAGCCAGGAAATGCTGCCTGCAGGAGGGGCCTGGTCATCTTAGGGCAAACCTTAGGCGCCATGAAATGCAATTTGATATGCTCAATCCATATAGCCTAAATGAGACAGTAGGAGGTCATAGATAATAATATGTTGAGCTTCTTCGTGGCCATCATGCTACTACGGATGCCATGAAGAAAATGTCCCCACCCTTTAGTGTAGACGGTGAACACTATAATTGTACAGTTATAAGGCTGGACTCTGAAAACAGATCAAATTTTGTCTATGATGATAGATGATATGGCCTCTTTGTGGCCCTTATCAAATTAACTAATTTCTATGGATTCAATTTTTCATGTAAAAAATAAATAAGAATAATAAAACTTACCTTATAGGGATGTTGTGGGAATTAAATAATAGGTTACATGCTATCTTCTAGCATGTAAGCACTGACCCAGAGTGGTGCCTATTAATGTTTTTTCTTGGTTTCTTTTCTGACTTGAAATAAATGATTTTAAGAAAGCATATTGATTCATTTAAAAATAATTAGCTTTGATTTATTTCAAGAAATAGGATAATTTGAGTAAAGAATCAGTCTTTAAAATGTTTTTTCTATCCAGTTATAAAATAAATATTATATTATTGTAAAAATAATTTCATTCTCATCATCTCCTATAATTGTAACAGCCTCTTTAATTTAATAGACTAGATACAATTGTATTTATTTTCTCCTGCTATGTAACAAACTATCACGAATTTAGTGGTAGGTTTAAATTTTAGACTTAAAATTATTATGTCACAGTTTCTGTGGATCAGGAGTCTGGGCAAAGTTTTTCTGGGTTTTCCCCTTTCAGGTCTCACTGGAATATTCTCAAGGTGCCAGCTGAGATACAGATGAGAGCAGGGAAGTATCCTGATCTAAACTGTTTTCAGATATAAACGAGATTAAGAGTTAAGCAGACACCCCTCTGTCCCTAGTAGGGACGATATGCCCTTTGCCAACATTAGAGTTCAATGAGAAGATTAAAGAGAATCGCACTTTTTAGGCATTTTATACACCCACGCACTTGTTACTGTGATCCCTTAGTCCCTGGCACCAAATGAAGGAAAAACAGATACTATGCTCTGATTTGGGGTCTGAAGCCACCATCATTTAAAGAAAAAACTATATAGAACACTTGTTAAAGATGTAAGGTAAGGAGGACTTTATTCCAGAGGGGGCTACTATAATGGGGTTTTACAGTGGGGGAGAGATTGGCTAAACTCTGAGTACGATAAAGAAAAGTACCATTTAGAGCCAAGGAGCAGGGTCAGAGGTTACTAGATGGGAAATTACTAACATTACTAAGAAAATCACCAAAAGGGTCATTTATTGCTAAAACGACCAATCAGAACTTTTGCTGAGGCAGGCCAAGGTGATAAGATGTTGAAGGGTGTTCAGACCAGGGGCAGGAATTTTCATGAAACTCAGTAGGATTCTGGATAATGCAGAGAAGAACACCAGAAGCCTGAAAGTCAGGGCCTAGTTGAGAGGAGAGTTCAAAGGGGCCCGAGTTTGGTCAGTGAGAGAATCTGTGTCAGCACCCAGGTCTTTGCCCAAACCTGACAATGGGGAGGTGTCTCCAGGCCCCAACAAACTTCTACTGTGATGGCCCCAGTGTTTATGGTATTATTGGTATTGGTAAATTGTCTGTGTGCACCTTTGCTAGTCTTTGCCCCCGAGCCATGATAGGGATATTTTCGTAGGCCATGTAGAAGACTGTAAGCCAACATGATTCCTGGGTTATAGCAAATGGGCTGGCTGTGTGATTGGGCTGCTAGAGAACCTTAGACTGGCATAAAAAACAAGTTTCCTTGTGGAGATGGAACATTTGGAGAAAAGTCAGTTCTGCTCTTAGTTTTTGCGATTCGTGTGGATGCTCAGCAGAGAGGACCCTACACTTGGCCAAGGAAACAATCAATGAGCAGATCGTGATTGTCAACTAAATGTGGAGACTAAAGTGTCCTCTGCCTCAGGGCAGACGGGTTTGTGACCAACCTCCTCCTGAATTCAGATAAGGATGGCCTTGGAAAATCTAGACACTATCTTAGATCAGGCCTACATGCACAGACTGCCACTGTGAGAAGCAAATGCTGAAATACTATAAAAAGCCTATCCCATGCCACCTCTCAGACTCTGGCCAAGGCTAAAATCACTGTCCAAGGACAGAATCCGCAGACTGCCCAAGGGGTGAGTATAATCTTGGCAGGTAGAACATCCTGCCTCACATCAAACCCCTTGTCCCATCAGAGGATCTCACTCAATCCTGTCTACAGTTGACACTTTCTTTGTATTTGTTCTAGCACTCCCATGCATTCCTCTGACTCAAGTCGTGGTATCCAGGCCCTACAAGGCCACATTTGTTTCTTGCTAGGTTTCCTGAGCACTCTGCTTCTGATAATGGCCCTGGATTTGCACCTCAAGCTACAAATCAGTGGACCTAATGATGGGACATATGGTGGACTCTTCATGCTTCATACCACACTCAGGCTACAAAGGAAACTGAGTATTTTAATGAATAATTAGTAGATGGAATTTTCCAGCTGATGGTAAGTGATAAGACAACCCTATCCTGGACTACACATCTCAGACAAATAATCCGAGTTCTCAAAGCAGCAATTTCCCAAAAGGACAATAATCACTTCCACCTCATGTTTGATCAGGATGTCTGCTCCCTTCCTTCAATTGTACGTCATTCTTTTACAACTGTGACATCTCAATATTTGTGAAGGACCTTACAAAGTCTTTCTAATCCCCTCAACCCCTTTCTAAAGTTTCTTTATTTGTTTTGAGAGAGAGCACAGAGCCTGACACAGAGTTCAAAGTCACAAACTGTGAGATCATGACCTGAGCCGAAGTCAAGAGTCAGACCACCCAGGTGCTGGTCAACCCCTTTCTAAAGATTCGAATAGGTAAGAGATTAACACGACAGCAAGGGATGAGAGATCCAAGATTTTTGTGCTAACCACTTCTTTAACATGATGTGTCTTTCTGATTAAGTTGTACAAAAATGTTTTCGTGTATAAATACTTTTGTCCTTCTTGCATATGGTCCTTCTAGGCTAAAAGGTTTAGATGAAAATAGGGAATTAAAAAAATGTAAAGCTCATTATTAAAAGGGCCATACTGATAGCAACAACATGGGAAAATGAATAACAAAAAACAGAAAAAAATCCTAAAACCCTGGTACCTAGGGAGGCATGGGAAAGGGGGAAAGACATCAATGGTCTTTCAGATCTTTTACAACTAGCCCTGGAAGCGTCACCCTCTTCTTGAATTAAAACCTTGGGGTGTTGCCTTCCCGAGCTGCTGTAAGCGCCTGGGATCCAGACTGAC
The DNA here is from genome assembly GCA_030068075.1 of Paguma larvata. Lineage (NCBI taxonomy): Eukaryota > Metazoa > Chordata > Mammalia > Carnivora > Viverridae > Paguma > Paguma larvata. The sequence goes on from CM057831.1 coordinate 59,818,480, forward strand.
TGCTGAGCCCACAGTCACACGACAGAGCACACCCAGATGGCATTCACACCACCGGGCTGATAAACTGATAGCACACACACACACACACACGACTGAAAATAACCATCTGTGGTAGTTCTGAAACCAAGGACTAAACTGAATTATTCTGTCTGGACTGGGAACTCCCAGGCAGGAGCTCTGTTAGTCTGCTGCCAGATTAGTATCTGTCCCTCCTGGGGTGCCCTCACATTATAAACCCTATTTTTAGGGGGACCACATCTGCCGCCCTGGGATTATTCTTCTTGTATGTGAACCTGATTATCCTGACATGGCCTCAGCCCCTCTGAAAGCTTCAGGGTAGCCTTCACCTGTGCCCTGGCCCAAGCTGTGCTGTGCTGGAACCGATGCCTTGGACCAGATAAGACAAGACTCATATAGCAACCTAGCGGGAAGGGGGTGGGGGCGATGCCTTGGTGATGCAGTTGGTTTAGCATCCACCTCTTGATTTCAGCACAGGTCACGATCTCACAGTTTGTGAGTTCAAGTCCTGAGACCGGCTCTGCGTTGGCAGTGTAGAATCTGCTTGGGATTCTCTCTCTCTCTGTCCCTTCCCCGCTCATGCTCTGTCTCTATCAAAATAAATAAATAAACATTTAAAATAAAAAGGAACTTAGGGGAGAAGCCTCCTTGCTCTGTAAAGGAACCCCTGCTGGCTATGGGACATCTTTTTCTGACTTGGTAACTATGGAGACTCATGGTTATATTCAGTTCTTCAGACAAGTTTCAGCCTCCTCAGAATAATCTTGATCATTGCCTGGTCCACTGTTGCCTCTGACTAATTACCCAGTTCCTGACATAACCCCTCAAAGTCTCACCCATTAGAGTTCATGATGATGTAGCCTGTTTCTAGCCTGAAAAGTTAAGGAGTGAAATTGAGGATTTCAGCTCCAGGCCAAAATCCTCTGTGTAATTTCTTAGGCCCCTCTACCGGCAGTGACAAAACCTTTACTTCCTAGGCCGGCCCTCACAGGGCAAAAATGCCCTCCCACACCAGACTTGGTACACAACCACGCATGACATGCTAGGAAGGGAGTGGCAGTCAAGGACCCGGGCCTGCCCTGGCAGGCCATACTTCCGTGCACATCTACACTGCTAATCCGGAAGCCTTTGCTTGGAGGTCTCCTTATTGGGAAACCTGGAAGATACTCTATTCTGGCTCAGTACTCAGTACTTTTCCACTCCTAGCCCTACTTCCTCGAACTCTTTCAGGCCCCAGGGTTCACAAAACTGTAGGAACCTTTTATTCAGGCTTCCCTTAGGGTGAGACAAGTCCCAGGTCTATGCTGTTCTATCTGACCCGTAGCTTATGCACCCTTTCACAGGGGAAGACTGAATGAGGAAGTTGGCACTGTTAAAATCAATAACAAACAGAGACTCAGCCTTTGCCTAAGCAGATGAAACCAGTTTAGTCATATATAAAGTGTAATGTAGCTTATTTTGCAAGGCTACCTTGACCTGGGTCATTTCTTGCTTGCGTCTTTGGAAATCAGAAGCAAAACTTGAACTGTTTCCCAGGGTTGGTGTCAGGTAACCACTGACCTATCATTTATAAGAAAATTCTAATATTATAATGAATCACTGGGAAGAATAAACAGTCACTGCCTTCTCACTAGATGAGCTGTTTTATATCCTCCCATGCCTCATAGTGTTTTTGGCTGAGTGCTCCTGGTTTGCAAACTGTCTTTTCTGGTGTGTGCACAATAAGCCTTTACTAATTGCTACTTTGGCAACTCGCCGGTTTCCCTTCTGTTATTTATAAACCTCAACAGCACTTTCTCTTGTTCCAGCCTCTTCCTCAGGCTACTGTAGGAAATGTTTATTCTTTTTTTTTCTTTTTAATGTCTTATTTATTTTTGAGAGAGAGAACACGAGCAGGGAAGGGGCAGAGAGGAGCAGAGGATCTGAAGTGGGCCATCTGCTGACAGCAGAGATGTCCCACAGGAGCTGGAACTCATGAACAGTGAGATCATGACCTGAGCGCAAGTCGTAACTGACAGACTCACCCATGTGCCCCTGTAGTAAATGTTCAAAGCTTTCACTGTTATTTTCGTTTTGGCTTGCTGAATTTAATCGGCTACTCCGATGCCTGATTGCTTAGCCCTCCCCAGTTCCTCTGAGCTGCAGACACTCTCAGAGGCCAGTAACCATTCTAGGGCTCTGTCCTCCCCACTACCTCTGAATTTTGAGTGGCAGTTACAACACTTGTGTTTCTGGAACCTTGGGGATTTGCTGGGACATTAAAGAATAAGGCGGGTGACCACAATAGGAAGTCTGGGTGGGCTCGGAAGAATCTCAGTGCATAAGAAGCCTTCAACCGTCAGGATTATCCACCGACAATGTACCTAGAACCATCACCAGAAGTGATCAGACATGTCTCGATATGCTGATCTGTGATGCTGCTATTAGAAGAGTGACACGCAGACTGCACGCATGGGTTTGGGATTCCAATGGTTTCCTTTTTGCGCAAGGATACTACTGCACAGTCTAATTGATCCAGATCCTTAATCTCTATAAATTGTCCAACCCCAAATCTGTCTTTAATCTCAAAAGGCCTAAGCTCCTCTGCCTCTGCTGTTCCTCTCTGGACTATCCCCCTATACCCGCCACTGGCCCTAACCCCCTCCCCGCCTCCCATGCCCCAAATCTGGTGACTCTCATCTAGTCCATTTGGGGTGGTAAGTGTGGCTTTATTTTTTTACTGAGTGGTACTTTGCTACTAAAACCCTACAGGTACATTCATAGACTCTAAGTATTTTCAGTTGTTTTTGAGAATATTGGAAAACAATAACCCATATTATTTTCAAGGTATGGAGAAAACAAGTCCTCATAGGAAATAAATAAATGTTACTTTTCTTTCTATTAAACATGCTATTATGCCGAGTGGTCATCTTCAACAAACTCATACAATTTTATAATATTTATATTTAATGTGTAACAGGGGCTCCTGGATGGCTTAGTCGGTTAAGCCTCTGACTCTTCATTTCAGTTCAGGTCATGATCTCATGGTTCATGGGATTGAGCTCCGTGTTGGGCTCTGCGCTGATAGCAGAGAGCCTGCTTGGGATTCTTTCTCTCGCCCTTTCTCCCTGCCCCTGCCCCACTCTCACACTCATGTGCATGTGCTCTCTCTCTCTCCCTCCCTCTTTCAAAATAAATAAATAAACTTAAACAAATAAAATAAAATAAAAATATTTCATGTGTATATTTTTGGCGTTTAATATAGTCTAGCAAAACTAGAATGACCTGATGATACATTACAAGTGACCCCTGTGCCCTCACTTGGTTCTGGACGGCCCCAGGTCTTCCTGTTCACTAAGAAATTCATGCACAGCTGAGTACAGATATATCTTAGTCTCCTGATTTCTCTCTACATTCATCAGGTATAGTACAAGACTTTTTTTTAAACAGCATTTTATTTTATTTTATTTTTTAAATATTTATCTTTAGAGAGGGAGAGCATGTGAGAGAGGCAGGGGCTGAGAGACAGAATCCCAAGCAGGTTCCATGCTGTTAGTGCAGAGCCCTTCGTGGGGCTCAGTCTCACAAACTGTGAGATCGTGACCTGAGCAGAAATCAAGAGTCAGACGCTTAACTGACTGAGCCACCCACATGCCCCTAGGATAAGAAATTAAAAAAACCAAAACGCTTCCATTTTTTTCTCCTAATCTTTGGGCTATAAAAATTAGTTACATTTTTTTGTTGATCTGATAAAATATCTTCATTTTCCCTTATTAGGAATATCTTCATTTCATACAGAATTGAGGACTTACATATATATATATTTTTTTTTTTCTTCAATTAAGAAAATATCATTCCACTCCCTTCTGGTCTTTGATGTCTCTAAACAGAGGCCAACAATCATCTCATTGTATTTACTGTGCTACTTCCTCTGGCTGCTGTCAAATTTTTCTCAGAACTTTGACTATAATACGCTTGAAACAGATTTTCTTTGAATTTATTCTAATCAGGGCTACATCTTTCATAAAATCAGGGCTTTTTTTGGCTAATGCCTCTTTAAATATCTTTCAGATATATATTGTTTTCCTTTTCTTCTAATTCTGGAATCCCAGTATAGTTTTCCTTTTATTTTGTCTTACGAGTCACTGAGATGCTTCTCTTCTTTGTTTGTTTTTCAGTTTTTAAAATATGTTTTTCAAGTTGGATATGCTTTTCCTTTTTTATTGAGATATAATGGACAAATAAAAATTGTATATATTTATTTAAGGTGTGCAAAATACTGTGTTGATATATATATATATTAATAAATGACTAACCACATTCAAGCTAATTAACATATTCATCACCTCACATAGCTACTTTTTTGTGCGAGGTGAGAATACCTAAGATTTATTCTCAGCAAATGTCAAATATACAATACAGTATTATTAACTATAGTCACTACGCCCAACATTAAATCTCCAGAACATATTTACGCACAGAACTAAAACTTTGTAGTCTTTGGCCAACATCTCCTTATTTTCCTCAGCCCCCGGCAACTACAATTCTACTCTCTGCTTCTATGATTTTGTTTATTTTATTTAAATGTTCATTTCTTTATTTTTGAGAGAGAGAGAGAGAGAGAGAGAGAGAGAGAGAGTGTACAAGCCTGGGAAGGGCAGAGAGAGACAAAGAGAGAGAGAATCCCAAGCAGGCTCGTGCTGTCAGCACAGAATCTGACACAGAGCTCAATCCCACAAACCATGAGGTCATGACTGGAGCTGAAGTCGGACACCTAACCGACTGAGCCACCCAGGTATCCTGAGTTGACTGTTTTAGATCGAGATGTTTTAGATAAGTGAAACCATGCAGGGTTTGTCTTTCTGTGACTTATCTTAGTAGAATGTTCTCTAGGTTTTGCCATATTGTCACAAATGGCAGATTTCTTCTTTTTAAGGCTGAATAATATTCCATTGTGTGTACATGTGTGTATGTATATACTACATTTTCTTTAATATAATACTATGTATACTACATTTTCTTAATCCATTCATGTGTTGACAACACTTAGGTTATTTTCATATCTTGGCTCTTATGAAGAATGCTGCAATGAACAGGGGTGTGCAGATAGCTTTTCAAGATGTGGATTTAATTTCCTTTGGACACATATCAGAAAGTAGGATTGCTGGATCGTGTGGTGTTTCTACTTCATTTTGCAAGGAATCTCCATACTCTTATCAACAGATGTAACACTTTACCTTCCCACAATAGTGTGCGGGTGTCTTTTTTGTCTGCATCCTCATGAACACTTGTTTTTTTGTCTTTCTGATGATAATCATTCTAATAGGTGTGAGGTGATATCTCAATTTGGTTTTGATTTGAATTTTTCTGATGATTAATCCAGTGCTTAGTACACTTAACACACGTAACCACCTTTTCATGCACCTGTTGGCCATTCGCATGTATTCTTTGGAGAAATAGTTATTCAGGTCTTTCGGTTAAAATCAGGTTGTTTTTTGTTTTTTATCAAGTTGTTTGAGCTTCTTATATTATTTTGGGTATTAAGTTCTTACTAGAGGTGTGGTTTGCTAACGTTTTTCCCCAGCCCTACTCACTTGTCATTTTTTTTTTTTTTTTTACTTTCGTAGCCTGTGCTATTGATGTCATATCCAAAGAAATCACTGCCCAGACCAATGCCAGAGAGATTTTTTTTTTCCTATGCGTTCTTCTAACAAAATTACAGTTTCAAGGTGTATAAGTGTTTAATCCATTTTAGTTGATTTGTGTGTGTGGCGTGAGACAGGGGTTCAGTTTCATTTTTCTGCAGGTGTGTATCCAGTTTTGTTTTCTCAGATTGGATAATGATTATCAATCTATCTTCAAATTCCCTTACTCTTTCTTCTCTCATCTCTAATCCTTCTTTTATCCCATACAGGGGTTTTAAAGTTTCAGCTATTGTTTTTATAGTTTCACACTTTTCATTATTTTAAAATAATTTTTATTTTTTGCTGAGACTTCATTAGACACATATTTATCCCTTTGTCCTTGACCATAGGTAAGGCAGCTGCTTTAAAGTCTGTGTCCACTGATTCAAACATCTGGCTCATCTTGGAGTCACTCTCCACAGATTACCGTTTTTCTTTTTTTCTTTAGCATGGGTCATGTTTAAGTAGGTCTAGCAATTTTAGACTGCATACTGTACTCTGGAAATTGTGAAAGATATGTTGCAAAAAAAAAGTCTGGATCCTGTTATAGTTTTCTGAATTAAATTTATTTTTTTCAGGCAATTTACTTGGCCGATATCAAACTCCATCTGTTTTCTCTGCAGTCAGTAGGAAGCAGCTAAAATATCTCTTAAGGTCTTGTAATTTTACTTCGATTGTATAGAGTCTTCATCAAACGTGTGTACTTTAGACATGTGGGCAGCATTTATATGTAGAATTTCAAACTCTTTCTGGTGTGGGTATTTCTCTTCACTTTCCAGCATATGTGGTAAACTTGCATTTTCTTTTCTAAATTACTTTTCTAGTCAACAAAATTGAGCTTCTCTACAAGTTTTAACTGTGTAAACTTATGCTGCTGACTGGGGTCTGTTCTCAGCTGAAAAGATACAAAAACAGGAAACTCACCCAATGTTATTTCCTTTTTACTAAGGGCATACTCCCTTTTGGTTTCTGACTGTTTTTGATTATTTTACAGTGTCTGTAGTTTCTTCTTGCCTTCTCCCCTCCCTATACCCTACCACCCATGTGATTTGAAGTTATCTATGGGAAGGTTGTTTTGACAGAATGAATTCCTCCACTACTTGAAGCTCAATCTAAATTTTGCCTGTTTGGATCTTATGAACGGAACCATACAGTATAAACTCCCTTGTATAGCCTTCTTTCACGTAACTTAACATTTTTGTTCTTTATTCATATCGTTTTATTTATCAGTGATTTGTTTCTTCTATTGTACGGATATACACAATCTATATATCCAATCCTGGTGAGACATATTTGAAGTGTCTTCAATTTTTTGACATTATGAATAAAGGTATTACAAGCCTTCTCATACAGCTCTTCTTGTGGTGGACATGTACTTAATTCTTCTTGAGACTATACCTAAAATTTGAATTCCTTGGTTACAGGGTAGATATATATTTCATTTGAAGACAAGTGCTAGATTTTCTCCCAAAGTTGTCGTACCATTTTACACACCCAACAACAACATATGAGGATTCAGATTGCTACATATCCTTGCCAACATATGAGTCTGTAAGTCGTTGTAATTCTAAGCACTTTAGTGATTTTTAGTGCTATTTCATTGTGATTTTTAATGTGCATATTCCTAAACTCATCATGGCAAGAACTTTTTTTCATATGCACCTTGGCCATTCATAACTTTACTTCCAAATCCTTCTCTAATTTTAAAGTTAGAATGACATGTCTGTTCAAATCATTTGCTCCTTTTGAAATTAGATTGTTTTGTCCTTTTTATTACTGATTTGTGGAGTTCTGTATAGATTCTGGATACAAATCCTTTGTCAAATATTTGTTGGGTGAATATTGGACGATTTTCTCTCTGACTTTGGCTTGCACATAGTGTTTTTTTTATTTCCTCTTTTAAAAAATGTTTATTTATTCATTTTAAGAAAGAGAGAGCAAGAGAGAGAGAAAGAATGTGAGGGGCAGAGAGAGAGAGAGAGCGAGAGAGAGAATCCCAAGCAGGCTCTGTGCTGTCAGTGCAGAGCTTAATGGGGGTCTCAATCTCACCAACTGTGAGATCATGACCTGAACCAAAATCAAGAGTTAGACACTTAACCAACGGTGCCACCCAGGCACTCCACATATGGTGTCTTTTTACTGGTGACTGTGGTTGAGAAGAACTTTAAATTTTTTTGTAGTTTATCACATGTAATATTATATTAATTTCAGGTACACAGTACCATGATTCAACAATTTATACACATTACAAAATGCTCACCATGGTAAGTATAGTTACCCTCTGTCACCATGCAAAGTTATTACGCCATAACTGACTATATTCTTTGCATGATTTATCATTTTCTAAAAGTTTATTGTTTCTGGTTCCCTTCAGAAAATCTTTGCTGAAAAAATGATTGAACAAAACATTTAGATGATACACGCAAACTTTTTTAATACTTCATGAGTGGATAGTCTCCTTTCGGACAACTGCAAAATTGGGTTAAAGACAAAAAGGTCCTATGGTATAGAGAATAAACAAGGAAGAGGCAAATAGAAAAGATCCAACTGGTAGGGGCCACATAGTCACCTTTGTGTGGGGTGAGAAGACCCAGAGTTGGCAAGGCGTTTGGGAATTGGCTCAGTGGATGTACTGTGTGTATGGTCAAGTGGAGCACTTATAGGGACACAAAAGTTACCTGAGTTCCATTTGCTGAAGTGGCACTCTGGGCAGAAGTGGCTCTATCTTGGGCCTAAATGTTCTTTCCAACATCTTGAACTACTCAAGACTATAAAAATGTTCTCCTGTGCTTTCTTCTATAGACTTTATATTTGTATTTTTTACATCTAATATCTGGTTTAGTGACTTTCCTTAAAGAGTAATGACTTATTTTGGCAAGCAGTCACATTGCTTGTGGATCTTTCAATGACATTCTATTCAGAGGAAACATAATATCAGCCTCCTATTTATCCACGTTCTGACACTAAGTCACCTTGACATTTTACGTGGACCTGATGTAGTTTTCAGAGGAGAAGACGTAAGCAGCTCCTCAGTGACAGAGGAAACAGCAGTAGGAAGCTGAGAATTTGGCAGGAGATGTCAGAGATACAATGTCCTAGAAGGCAGGGGAAGACTTTTCTGGACATTTTAACTCTTTTTCTACTGCATTCCCAGCATCTAAGGACACCATCCTTGTGGGGAAAGGGAGCTGAGAGGTTTGATAGTGGTCATTTTAGAAACAAACAAGGGAGGCGCCTGGGTGGCTGAGTCAGTTAAGCGTCTGACTTTGGTGTAGGTCATGATCTCACGGTTCGTGGGTTTGAGCCTCGCATCAGGCTCTGTGCTGACAGCTCAGAGCCTGGAGCCTGCTCCAGATTCTGTGTCTCCCTCTCTCTCTGCCCCTCCCCTGCTCATGCTCTGTCTCAAAAATAAATAGAAACATTTAAAAATTAAAAAAAAAACTTTGTCTTTGGTTTTTGAGAAGTAAATTGTACAAATGAAACTTTCTCTCTCACTTTAAACTAATAAAAAAGGAGGAAAATAGATTGGTCTCTGGGAAAATAAATGTTGCCTAGATAGTAACAACATCTTTGTGGATCAAGGAAAAAAAGTAAAACAAGGATCAGGGGTCAGGGGATTCACAAATCCATAAATACCCTGAGTTCCAGATCTAGAAAAAGGTAGTGGCCTAGAAAGAAATAAAGCTTCTGCAAGATTTTGACAAGTTCTTTCGGGTAGTAGACCAAAACTGAGGTCACTACCTGAGGCCAAGAATGAGGGATAGGGTTCCTGCTCAAAAACGTAAATTACACACACACACACACACACACACACACACACACACACACCCCAAAACACTGGCATCAGACCACTTCCTAGAATTACATTTCTGGAAAGTGGTTTATCCAGAGGTGTGCGGAGATAGAGACACATTCTACCCCCAAGGAACTGAACCGGTCTTCCGTCTGTCTCAGTAACTAGATTTGTGGTGTCTGTGAAAGCATCACTGGACCAGGATCAGAAGCCACCACACTAAGCTTTCATTCAGGGCAGAGAGTCGAGGAGAACAGGATGAGGTAACTGGAAGAATGAACACAAGGAGGAAATGAAAAAGTAAAGGAAAAGTCAGAGAGGATCTCCCACTTAGAATCATGCTAAAACACCACCAGGATATGTGAACACAGGGATCATGTATGTATATTACAATGTAGCCTCAATATGTGAAATATTAACTAAGAAGTCAGGAGAAATGAACATAACAAAATGAGACATTTAAATGCATCTATTATTGACAATATATCTAGAGATTAAATTAATCAAGAATAGTGAGTGTGACAAACATCATTTACAAACTCTGAAACTTGGTGTGGTAGGCGGAATAATGGCTGAATAATGGCTACTCAAATGGTATCCCCATTGCAAACCTCTGTGAATATGTTCGGTTAGATGGTAAAAGGGGATTAAGATGACTATCAGATGAAACTAATCAGTAGACCTTAAACTAGGGAATTTTCCTGGAATATCTAACTGGCTCAAATATAATCACATAGATTCTTTTTTTTTTCTTTTTTAACGTTTATTTAGTTTTGAGAGACACAGAGACACAGTGCGAATGGGGGAAGAGAAGAGAGAGAGGGAGACAACAGAATCAAAGCAGGTTCCAGGCTCCAAGCTGTCAGCACAGAGCCCAATGTGGGGCTCAAACTCAAACTGCAAGATCATTACCTGAGCCCAAGTCAGCCACCTAAGCACCTGAGTCACCCAGGAGCCCCAATCATAGAGATTCTTATAAGTGGAAGAGGGAGATAGAGGGGAGAGTCAGAGGGGAATTGAATATGGAAGAAGGTCAGAAGTAATATAGCTTTTTCTGACGATGGAGGAAGAAAAAGGAAGAAAAAGCAAGGGAGAAGAATTTTTTCCCAGAGCTTCCTTCCAAAAAGAAAAGAAGCCTTCTCAACACCTTGATTGCAGCCCAGTGAGACGTAGGCTGGACTTCTGAACTACAAAACTGTAAACTGATTATGGTGATTCCTGGCATTTTAAGCTGTGGACTCTGTGGTAATATTTTACAATAGCTATAGAAAACAAATATTCTGCATTCCACAAAAAAAGAATATTTGTATTTTTTAATTGAGGTATAATTGACATATAACATTTTATTAGTTTCAGGTGTACAACACAGTGATTCAATATTGTATACATTGGGGCACCAGGGTGGCTCAGCCTGTTAAGCCTCCAGCTCTTGATTTCAGCTCAGGTCATGCCCTTGTGGTTCATGAGTTCGAGCACCTCGTTGGGCTCTGTGCTGACAGCAGGGGGCCTGCTTGGGACTCTCTTTCTCCCTCTCTGCCCCTCCCCCACTTTCATTCACTCTCTCTCTCTCTCTCAAAATAAATAAACTAAAAAAAATTGTATATGTTGCAAAAACGATTACCACAATAAATCTAGTTAACATCCATCGGCATACATAGTTACAAAATATTTTTTTCTTGTGATGAGACCTTTTAAGAGCTCTCACAACTTTCAAATACACAATACAGCATTATTAATTACAGTCACCATACTATATATTATTTTTCCATGACTTATTTATTTCATAACTGGACGCTTGTACCTTTTGACCACCTTCACCCACCACCTGCTCTCCTCCTCTGGTAACCGCCAGTCTGTTCTCTGTGTTTATGAGTTTGTTTTTTGCTTGTTTTGTTTTGGTTTTTAAGATTCCACATACAAGTAAGTTTGTATAGTATTTGTCTTTCTCTGTCTGACATATTTCACTTAGCATAAGGCCCTCAAGTTCCATCTGTATTGTCACAAATGGCAAGATTTCATTGTGTTTTTTTATGGCTGAATAATATTGCACTGTATATCTATCTATCTATGTCTATAATCTACAACTATATCACATTTCTTTTCCATCCTTCCATGAATGGACACTTAGGTTGTCTCCATATCTCGGCTATTGTAAATAATGCTGCCACCAACCCGGGCATGCAGGTATCTTTTCGAGTTAGTTTTTTAACACTTTATTAGGAAAATTAAAAGGTGACTATATTTATAGGGGAATATGTCATTTTTTTTAAATTTTTTAATGTTTATTTACTTTTTTGACAGAGAGACAGAGTATGAGCAGGGGAGGGGCAGAGAAAGAGGGAGACACAGAATCTGAAGCAGGCTCCAGGCCCTGAGCTGTCAGCACAGAGCCCGACGCGGGGCTGGAACTCACAAACTGTGAGATCATGACCTGAGCCAAAGTCGGTGCTCAACTGACTGAGCTGCCCAGGTGCCCCGAATATGTCGTATTTATAACATAAAGATACAGTCTTATAAACATATCAGGTATTTCCATATTAATGTGCAGCTCAATGTAATTAAAACAAAAATTCGAAGTGTGTGTGTGTGTGTGTGTGTGTGTGTGTGCATGCATGTATTTATAAGTTGAGAAACCGCTTATAAAATTTTTGGCAATGCAAAGTGCAAAGAATGGCTAAGAAATTTTGGGGGGAAAAGTTGAAGGTCTTACATCCCAATATCAAGACTAGAAAACTTTAATTGTATTTATTAATATTGGTGCAAGCTTATACAACTAGACGTATTAAAGAATACCACATGCACGGAAACTTTCTTAGGCCTCTGAGAATTCTGTTTCCACTTACTGTGTCTATGTTGTCTAAAGAGAATCTCCTACGGATCTAATATCCACACCTACTAAAATCACCAACCTACTTCCATCTCAAGGGAAAGGAGTTAATATGTTTGACCTCTTCCCTCGTCTGGGGAGGAAAAAATGGTGGGACCCACAAACCTGAGTTCTGTCTCCTGAGGATATAAGGTAATGCATAAAAATGTTCCTTTTACCCTTTATGGCACCTCTCCCTCGCTAAAATCATACTTGTTTCCTTGTTTTCCTTCTAAAGAGATACTTTCTACTACTGTAAAGCAAGAGATAAAAGACAATTCGGTGAGTGGAAAACTACAGCCAATTAGCAAAGAGAAACATGCTACACTGGCTCTTTGATCTTTATCAAATAATGTAGCCTTGTGTTTGCTGTGTGCAAGTAGGGTCTGTGCCCTGGGGGACAGGACTCTGGGAGGAAGGAGTCCTTCTGGTACCAGTGATTCCGTAAGGAGACAGCTCCTGGCAGAAAACGATTGATTTCATGTGCGAACGGGACCAGTCACAGGGCGGGGAATCCAGAAGGAAAGAGCTCTTTGGGTAAAAGAAGTAAAGTCAGAACAGATTCAGACTGAAGCAGCAGACTGTGGTTTGTATGTTTTCTGTTGACCTCCTTTGCGGTTTTAATGATTAGTAGTTTATTTTTCTCCCCTTTAAATGTATCCCCTGTGACCCTGAGGAAATGTGTCAAGAGGCAGTGGGTCCGTGCTTCAAGAGACAGAGTTGCAATCTAGCCTAAATTATAGAGACATTTTGGAGCTTTCTCAGTCTATCTACTTTTCATACCACAGGAGATGAGGTGGCTGTCCTTTTAGGGACAATTTTTATGAAGACTCTGTCATTACCATTATTCACACAAGCTCAGTGTTCACAGGCATTTAACCTAAATCAGAGCTGCATACATTCTCACGGGCTTGGAGGATGAGTTGCGTTTGGGCAGGGTGGGGGCGCTGCTTTTAGACAGTGGGAACTGGTTACATTCCTCCCAGCCAGGTAGATGTTTTGTCCACTCTGGCTAATTAAGGACTCTGGCAATGACAAAATCCTCCCCTATGTGAGAGAACCTCACCATGTAAAGTTTTGACTGGGGTTCTGGCGAAGATGTTACAAAATCCCCCTTCCTTGTAACAAAACTACAGATTCCTGCCAAACTTAATAATATAGAACTGCTATGACTTGTCTGCAAGATCCACTTCCTTTCCTTCAAAGCTTTTTGAATGACTTGGTAGATTTGTTGGAGAGAGTGAGAACGAAACCTCTCCAAAACCGGTCAAAGGAGGGCTCCAGTTGTGCTGGCCTCTCCATTGCTGCACTTCCTGCTTGTCTCCATTACTGGTACGCTTTTCAAAAGTACTTTATATCGATCATACAATGGAGTTAAAGCTCAAATCCAAAAGGCACCTCCAAACACAGACTCTATCCAGTGCAAAACTGGAGATTCCCATAGATGCGGTCCACAAAACTGTGGGCCAGAAATGAAAACATTAGGGACAGTACTACTTTATGATTTTTAATTTTAAGGTGAGAATCTGCTCTGCTTGACTTTGCCCAAGCCAATCGCAGTGGCTGGTACCTGTTATAGAGGCACTGTCATACTCACTAATGGGTAGAGTGGTCTCTCCTCCTAAGATAGGGAGCAGAGATGCTCCAAGGTTTAGGGCATTGCCCCTGAGGCCATAAACCATCCTCTGACCTCACTGCCCTTTGCCTGAGGCAGGGGATGCTGCTTACCTGTCCTTGTGCATTTTCTGCTGGATGCATTCTCTTATTTTCACACCCCAGGAAGCATCCCTCCTAACTGGAACCATATTTCAATCCCTGTGCAACAAAAGCTCCTGTACCACCCACAGCGCTGGAATGTGTCCTTTCTTTTTTCCTTCTTTTTTTCATTTTCTACAACTTTCTTGAAGTTTTTCAGTTTATTTATTTATTTTTTATCAAAACCATTGTTGGAAACATTTGCTCTCTAAAAGCCCATTACTCACAGATCATCCCATTTCATACTTTTAATATTTCCTGCATCCCTCTCTCCCCTGCCTTCCCTCTTCCTTACATACACAAGCCTTCTCCTCACATACACCATGTTTTCTTTTTCCATTTGAACCTGCGCCGATCCTACATAATCTACAATGAGAAAGGGTCAGCATGTGAAATTGCTGACCTACAAAAAAAAAACCATTCCTTAAGGTTTATTAATAAATGTATAAGGAAATGAAGTGGGGCCAATGGCAATAACAAGTCAATTCTACAGGTGCCAACACCTAGGGGACAGAGGTGCTTCTCAAGCAGGGACATTGAATGTGGCAGTTGCAGTCCGCGACCATGGTCAGTAGCAGAGTAGAAGTGTCTTTCACAGCCCATTCTGATAGCTGATTTGTCCTCAGGGTTCAAAAGCCAGTGGATCCCAGACTGAAGGGACCATGCATAATTTGAGCTGCTACAATCCCAGTTCCTTCATCCTTGTGGGAATACCCGGCCTGGACAAGTTCCACATCTGGATCGGGATTCCCTTTTGTGTCATCTATGTTTTGGCTCTTGTGGGCAACTTCATCCTCCTCTACCTCATTGCAACTGAGCACAGCCTCCACGAGCCCATGTTTTTCTTCCTAGCTATGCTGGCCACCACGGACCTCATCCTGTCCACTGCCACAGTGCCCAAACTGCTCAGTAACCTCTGGCTGGGCTCCCAGGAAATAACCTTCTCTGGCTGTCTCACCCAGATGTTCTTCCTCCACTTCAGCTTTGTAGTGGACTCAGCCATCCTGTTGGCCATGGCGTTTGATCGCTACGTGGCCATCTGCTTCCCCTTGAGATACACCACCATCCTGACTCGGCGGGTGATCAGCAAGCTTACGGTGAGCATTGTCGTGAGGAGCTTCTCCATCATCTTGCCAGATGTTTTTCTGCTGAAACGGTTACCCTTCTGCGGGACACGCGTCATACCGCACACATACTGTGAGCACATAGGTGTTGCCCGGCTTTCCTCTGCGGACATCTCCATCAACATCTGGTACGGATTTTCTGTCCCTCTCATGACTGTCATCTCAGATGTGATCCTTATTGCTGTTTCCTATGCCTTCATCCTCCATGCGGTCTTCCACCTCTCATCCCAGGGTGCCCGTCAAAAAGCCCTCAGCACCTGTGGTTCCCATGTCAGTGTCATTCTCATGTTTTACACACCTGCCTTCTTCTCCATCCTCGCCCATCGCTTTGGGCACAGTGTCCCTCGAAATGTGCTCATCCTATTTGCCAACCTCTATGTGGCCATCCCCCCTGCTCTAAATCCTGTTGTCTATGGAGTAAAGACCAAGCAGATCCAGGACAAATTTGTTCTCCTTTTTCCTTTGAAGAAGACACACTGAATGGGGAGGGCCACTGATGGAAAAATTGATTAGGTGAGATTTTGTATAACATAGGAAGATATAAAAATAAAGCTGTGACTCCTATGAGCTTGAAAGTTTAGAGTTCCAGCCAGATGCAAAGTATGGACAGGAAGGGGAAAGGGAGAAAGAAAACTTTCTAGACTTCCAGAAAATCAAGGGTTTTCTCGGTTCAATTTTCTCAGCACTTGGATGAAGAAGGTGATGATGGGTATAGAAGAGCACTAATACTGAGGTTTACCTCTTCCCTAGTGCTAATTTTGAGATATTTGAAGGCTAGCTATTTCCTACTATACGACTCACCACCTGTGCTCCTGAGTTCCTGAGTTAAAGGCAAAGGCTTGTGTCTTCCATCCTTAAGTAGGTATCAATTCTGTCTACTACAACTACTAAGCTTGATGCTTTGCAGTTCAGTCTTGAGCCTGCACATTAATCCCTCCTTCTGTGTCCTGTACTTGCTTTACCTTTCCCCTACCCATCTCAAATTCAATTTACACAGAGCTGTTGTCTTTTGTATCTATTTTCTTCAATTGCACACTTCGAGAAAATTTTCACTACCCTTGACCCATATTTTATAAATATTGATTTATTTAATTAAAAATAATTATGCCTCGGTTGGTTAAGAATCCAACTCTTGATTTCAGCTCAGGTCATGATCTCACAGTTTGTGAGTTTGAGCCCCACGTTGGGCTCTGTGCTGACAGTGTGGAGCTTGCCTGGGATTCTCTCTCTCTCCCTCTCTCTCTGCCCTTCTCCTGCTTGGTCTCTCTCTATCAAAAATAAACAATAAATAAATAAAAATATTAAAATATTAAAAAATAAAAAATAATTATGAAAGGGTAATATTAGTTCATTCATTTCACAGACAAGGAAATGGAGACCTACAAAGATTACAGAAAGACAATCAGTAGACTTAGGATCCAAACCCAGGTCTGTCTGATTCAGAATTCTCTATCCAATTGCTTCGTGGTTATCTACTCACTTGAATGGCTTACAAACTCCTCAGATTAATTTCTCCAAAACTGACCCGGAAGCTCACTGACTTCCTTCCTAAAGCGTGCCCTTCCTCTTTGGTCTTCTTTTTACAGTGAATGGCACTCCCACCAACATGAATTCCCAACCCAGAAATCTGTGGCTTGTCCTTGATTTATCTTATGTCACCATCCAAAAAATTAATTCAATATTTGGGTTAAATGTTTGATCTGAATGTGCTTATAAGTCATACCTGTAGGTATATACATGACATTCTGACCTTTACCATGACCATTGAGCTCACCTGGGCCTCTTTCTATTATTTGTCTCCCTGAGAGTATTTTGAATTCATCTTTTTATAGGAGCTCCATTCAACCCACTCTCTCTGTAAAAGCTAAAGTGATCATTTTACAATTCATATGATTGTGTCATGTTGTACCTTGAATCTCTTCAATAATTCCACTGTTCTCAAGATCATACATAATATTGTCCTTGGGATCAAAGCAAGGAATGGAAGAATTTAATAAAAAGAGCAATCTTGCATGAAACTCAAAGCCTTACATTTAATTTACATTTATTTACACTTCACTTATGTTTATTTTGCTTAATTTGCACATCCCTGACTCTTTGAGCAAGTAATTTCAGAAGCAACGTTCTTTTTGTGTGTGTTATACTCAATGTCCTATTGTTTAAAACAACAACAACAACAACAACAACAACAACAACACAGGGCACCTGGGTGACTCCGTCAGCTAAGCTGGGTGACTCCGTCATCTCAGGTCATGATTTCACAGTTCATGAGATGAAGCCCCATATCAGACTCCACACTGACAGTGTGGAGCCTGCTTGGTATTCTCTCTCTCTCCCTCTCTCTCTCTGCCCCTCCCCTACTCTTCTTCTTTCTCTCTCTCTCGAAATAAATAAATAAACATTTAAAAAATAAAACAACAACAACTTGGTGTGAGTACAGCATGTAATGAGAGGAGTTGGGTAGGATCCATCTATGTTGCTCTTAAGAAAGTATCCCAAGATGAAAACCCCAATTTCCTAAAATCTTCACTGAAAAAGAAGCTATAAATTTAATCAAGATGAGCATTTTAAATTACTTGCAAATAAGAAGTAAAGAGTAAAATTGGCATAATGAGATAAGATCCTCTGTGTGTGTATGTGTGTCTCTGTGTGTTGACATTTTCTCTGCTGTCCATAGTGCCCTTAGGTACCTCAGAAGATACCCAGATGGGCTGCTTTATCTGTACCACAGTTACAAACCATCATACTTATTTGCTCTTTTATTTATCTATCAACACCTACATTATGAGAGCTCCTTGAAGGCAGAAACTTAGTCCTAGGCATCTTCCTATGCCCTGTTATATGAAAGTATGTGCTATAACATGTGTTCTCAATAAAGGTTTCAAGCACAAACTTTATCCAACACCCTATCCTTCATGCCATTATCCCTAACTTTTCCTTTCTTCCTTCTCTATTCAGTTTAGATTCCATAGTACATTATTGCAGTCATTGTCTTGTTAATCATAAATTCCACTTGTTCTAAACTCAACTGTCCTCTTTACGTACTCAGTTGAAAAAAAGGAATCTTAATAAATCTTAATGAAGCTAGGTCTGCATTTTGGAGAAGCTGGAGACAATGACCACACAAGATATACTGATATTACAGTTACTTATTAAGACAGTACACCACCATACTTGCCAGCTTTCAGCTTCTCAAATCCATCCGATTTCTCCTTTTCTCTTCTACTCATGCTTTCTCTTTATTTATTTATTTTTTTTGCTTGACCATTCATATTTAGGCTTCAACTACAAATCCCCTCAGATATTCCTTTTTCGATCCTGTATATTAGATTGGTATCTCTTATATACATTCTCACTGCACAATATACTTTTTATTTCAGCAGACTTAGCAAGACTTAGTACAACTTTAATAAAATGATTGCTTGTATACTTAGTTGTTCAATGTCTATTCCTCCACTATATGTCATCAAGGACCAGGTTCATGCCTGCCTGCCTTCTTTACCATTGCATTCCTGTCATGTACAATCTCCTAGTTGGGAAAAGTCATGCAATAGGCATTTGCTGAATAAAAGAGTCGAAATGAATAAGTTTTAATTCGTGAATGAAAGCCATTTGGAGGAAGTCTATCTGGATTTGCAACTCTAAGTAATCAGAGAAAAACTTAAGGAGAGTCATGGAAAAAGACTTTTTCCACGTTAAGGTGATAGTTGTTTCTCCACTTATTCCTCAGAGCTTTTTCTTAAATTAAGCATTTCCAAGTTATTATTCCCTTATTATAGATGCATAAACTAATTTCCAGAACAGTTACAATAATTCGTTAAAACACAAAGGAAGGGATGCATGGAATAAGGGATAAATTCCATATTTTTAGCCATAAGATATTGACAGCAAACTTCCTTCTTGATCTGATGGGCAGTTGTACACAGGGTTCTCTTGGAAGGCTGAGACTGTACCCCGGCTGGATGCTGTGATTTTCAGATTTGTGTGTGCTTCATGTTAGAGGTTTGCTCTAGACAATACATTTGTAGCCTATAGTCTAAAAAATTGACTGAACACAAAGTTAGTAATGATTCTTCATTGAGGGAAGATGGACAGAATTGCCAAGCAAGACTGAACACTGAAGTGAGTATATAAAAAGAGAGATGCAAGCCCCAGTGAGAACCATCTTCAGGGTTTTGTTACATAAGGCTGGAAGCAGATGCATTTCACACATTCGTTGAGTTTCCACTATGAAATTCTCTCTGTTGGGGATTCACAAGAAAATGAAACAGTCCCTGCACAAGAAGTTTTAGGAGTTCTATACTGGGCTGACACAAGGTAGATGTGACTTTTTATCAAATTACTGATCAAGCTAGATTAAGACCCCACTGAGGCTCAGGTATGCTGCCGTCATGGATTCCAAAGTTTCCAAGCCAACACTAATATGAGCAGAGGTGTAAATTCCTGAGCTGGGAAAGTGTTAATTTGGTCGAACCTTTGCTCATGTCCTAGACTGACTTGGGGCCTTGTGACCTGAGGCTTAATAGGTCCCCTGGGTTCAGAAGCCCTTGTTCTAACTTGTCCCAAATCCCCAGGGACATAAGAGAAGTACATGTGCACTCCACTCCTCCAGGCTCTGTGTTGGTTCTTCCCTAATGTGAGCATGATCTTAGGTCTGTCCTTACTGACCCTAGAACAGCTTCTTTTGTTCTTTGGTCTGTTTTCACCTGCTGTGTTTCTGCACTCTCTGAGCATCATCTTGCCTTTGCAAAGTAGTTCCGGGACAGGATCTGCAAGGTATAAGCCAGTGGTGAGCAAAGCAGAACTATTAGGGAGTAATAGCAGGGAGCAGAGTCAAAGAGCAAAGGAGCTGGTGAGAGGAGAGAAGGAGTGGGAGAAGAGGGGGCTCTGGGGAAGAGGAATGGGCAAGATTAGGATTCTGCACATAGATTATAAAGCTGACACTCATGCTAAGAGAATGGTATGATAGAGAGGTGTCTATTAGGAGCTTAATTCTGAGCCCTTCCCACTGTTTTCCCTAAAATGTTTGTAGGTTCTTCTGGTCAAAATGTATAATGCTACAGATGTAGAAATTAAATAAAAGAAAATGAGCGGTCATGATAGATTTAGAATTGACCATTTCAGACTGGGGCTGGACATATGGAGATTGAAATTCCATACGCCACCTCAGAGATTTTTAGGTTACCTTACCTGTGTAAGTATAGGTTTGTATTTGTGAGTGCAGTTATGAATGCACTGAATGTCCTGTTGTCCTTTTGGGATGATAGGGCAAGATTCACCCACCCTGAACACCACAGAGAGACATAAATACAAAATAGAATTGAACAGATGCTTTCTGGGATGGGTCTCCAAAGACTCCTTTTGTGACCCATGGACCAACCATAGATATTCCTCTCCCTAAAATGGAGCAGAAGAAAGATATTCACATTGACATGCTTAGCATAAAAAAGAGAAATAAAGTCAAGGTATGTATGGATTATACTTCATGATCAAGGTATTACTGAGGGCCTGTCCTGTGTTTAGTTTAGTGCTGGAAGAGACAGACAACATAGAAATATAGGATGTGTCATTGCAATATTCCTAGTCTTAGAAGACAGGGGAAGAATGCTCAGCAATCGATCAGAGACCAGTAAATAAGGCAGGAGTAGAATGCTTGCTAAATGCAAAATTCTATTCAGGAAACTGCAGTCAAAGAGACTGTGATCAAAGAGTACTAATACTAATAGATTTAAGAGAATATATCACTAGGGACACCTGGGAAGTTTCAAGAATGGAAATGTAAAGCCACAGACCTCTTTTATGTATCTAGAACTTTGAAGGTGGGTGAGGAAAGTGCTACTAATTTCCTGCATTTAGCTGCGTCCTTCCTTCCAGACCACGTTTCAGTAGTGTGCAGGGACTGTGAATCCCCTAGGTTGAAGCTTTCAACCAGTTTGGAGTATTTAAATATGGAAAGCAAGTTTTCATGCTTTTCCAGATCTTTAATTTTCCAGAGTTTAACCGGAGAGGCCTACCTTATATTATTATGGTAGGCTGTGCGAATATAAACTTGAGAGAGAGGTGGGTGAATGACAGCGTATTCATAACACTATTCGGATGACCAAGGTAATTAGTGTGAAGTCCAATGGGCCTCTGCCACTCGTTTATTCAACAAGAACTTATCGAACGTTCTGTGGCAGATACTGTTCTAGGGGTAGAACAGTGAAATAAGCAGATGTGATACCTATCCTCCTCAAGTTTACCATTTGTTATGTGAGAAAGCTAGTTTAAGTAAAATAAAATGAAGAGTGCGGTAAGTGCTCTGAATGGATAATGCGGAGTGCCAGGAGTGTACCTGGGAGCATTACCTAATTTGGATACTGTTCAGGAAAGCTTGCTGTGTACTGTAGGGAAAGTTAACTAGAGAAAGGGAGAAAATGGGCCAAGCTAAAGAAACTTCCAGGAACAAATATAGGTGGAAAAGAAATCAGACAAGGGCATTCCCCAAAGCTGAAATTTAAATTGGGGGTGGGGGGGTGACACATTCGGTGGGCTAAAGTTATCTTACTTTTAACCTGGGAAAGAGCTTTATGGCCCTATGTGGAGCTCGAACCCATGACCCTGGGATCATGACCTGAGCCGAAATCAAGAGTCAGACGCTTAACCGACTGAACAACCCAGGGGCCCCTACATATTTTTTACTTAAAAAAAAATCTGAAGTTATGTTACCCATTAATTATATTACCAGCTGATCGTCTCTGTATCATTCCAATTTCAGTATGTGCACCTGCGCTATTTGGGTGCCTTTTGATTCCTAAATATACACAGGGCTTTACCTCATTCTTTTTAAAAGCTATATACAGTAAATGTTAGAATCATCCCCATATTAAAAATTAAACTGATGACAGCTTTTCAATTTTTATTTTTTCATATTACAATTTCACTCAATTTTATATTATAAATGTTGCTGCTGTGAATATCCTTATGCCATTTATTTATTTATGTAACTGTATTTGTGGAAGCATTCCTATATTTGGAACTTTGGGGACAATGGATATGTGCACTTTGTTTTGATACATATCGGCAAAGCGGTCTCTAAGAATGTTATACAGTAAATCCTTCTGAAAGAGTTATAACTGCTCTTATTTCCTCTTACCCTTCACAGAATTGGCAGTTATCAGTGATACCATCAATCTTTTAAAGTCTTTCTTAATTAATAAATAATATACCTCAATTATATTGAGCTTTATTATTTACGAGGCTGAGAATATTTTATATATTTATTAAACATTAGAGTTTCTTCCCATATACTTGATTATTCATATCCATTGTCACTTTTTCCACTTTGCTTTAGTGACTGTAAGAATACTTTAAATAAGTGTTAATGGAATTATATATTTCTCATTTGAATTAGTGTTTTTGCCATGGAATCTTTTTTGCCTACTCTTTAATTATTATTTCTCTGTAATAATTTGTCCTTCTATACCCAGATTGGAAATTGAGCTTAATTTCCAATTCTCTCATTCCAATGAGGGGATGTGAGATGTGGGCAAGGTGGCTTATACATAATTTTGTGGCAGCGAATAGGGAACCGAAATCTTAGATCCTGAAACCTAACTCAGTCTTGTCTATGCATTGGCCTCTGCTGTAACTGAATCTATTTTTAATGAAATGGACCACACTTAGATTTGAGCACTGAAGATATTTATTGCTGCTGACTGCCAGCCTTGCTATTTCTTTTATCCGTAATTACAGTCTTCCCATCTTTTTCTCCTCTCTAGTTGGGACAGACTCCACATGTACTTTTAATTGCTCAAGGAAAACTGGTGCATTTGAGTTAGAATGCAGAGGTCTCGATGAGAGATGACGGCATGTGGGATGGAGCAGCCAATGCGGGGGTAGCAATAAGTGGATGTAATATAGAGATACTTAGGGAATGAACTTGTAACATGATACTTGTTTGGAAGATAAGTAAGATGATTGTATGTGAGGGAATATGATTAAGATAGCTTCAAGGCTTCTAGATTGAGAAACTGTGTTATAGTATCATTTGCTGAATTAGAAAACATTATAGGAGAAACAGGTTTGAACATGCTGAGTTGGATGTATATGGGATTTCTAAGATGGCAGGCATCGGATAACTAGTTCCAAAGCTGAGGAGAAAGGATTATCTTCAAAATTAAAAACTTCAGCCTCTTCCACATAAGAGAGTCACAAAGTCATGGCATTTGGGGATATCACCCAGGTAGAATTTATTGACCTAGAAAGCAGCAGGCATAGATAGAGCACTACACAATGCTGACTACTCAAGACCAGGTAGAAAGAAAAATAAGTGAATACTGAATTTGGAGAAATGATTTGTGTATCATGTCACAAACTGAAGAATTTTGGAAGAAGGGCCAAGCTGTTTCAATTAAGTCTCACAAGAATGAGTCACTGTATAAATTAGACGCAGCCAAGAATGCTGTGGCATCACTTTACCCGGAGACTGGGCTCCCTCTGCTGGAATGTCTTCCCTGAGGCTTCAGAGCAGGGTTCCATTCTTTCCTTGAGACCAATGTGACAGAGAAAGTTATTGGAGAATACCTTTTCTTGGAAACTTTTCCAACCTGGTAATATCTGAAGGCAGAGTAAACCACCTAAACCTTAGATTCTGGGGAAGAATATTGTCTCCTCTTTATGTTGGTGAATTTTGCTACAATACTGATGAGAATCAGGGTAGATGTTCCATTGCAGAGAAAGATCAAAAAAGAAAAGAGACTGCATAGTCTATTTTGCCGTTAGACATTGAGCCTGCCTTTGTTCAGCCTCTTGGGACCCTACAGTTGTTATTCAGTTGACTAAGGCTGGAACTTCACATTGAACTTGTTCCAAATTCCTAACCAGTCACTGTTTCTTTGTCTAATAGTGTTTTGTGTACATATTTTCCTAGAAAACTTCCTGGGTTGCTGGTAAGTAAGCAGGACTAAAATTGTATGACTGGAGTTATGTGACTCGTGTCTCTGGGAAAAAAGTATTTTGATGTCACTTCTATTATGACTTAAAATTGTAACGAAAAGTTTGGCAAGTAATTTATTAGTCAAGAGTAGAGACAAGAGATAGTTTCTCACCTCACAGAGCTGAAAGTGAGGGGATAATATTGAAGAAGACCCAGAGGTGGATGTCTGTAGATCATTGTAACGATCAAACATAAAATTTCTATTTTCAGTCTATGAAACACATCCAATCCAAGACCGTGATGACCACATTCAACTTGAGCAGCTTCGATCCAGGCCCTTTTATCCTACTGGGAATCCCGGGGCTGGAGGAGTTCCATGTCTGGATCGGGATTCCCTTTTTTATTATCTACCTTGTGGCCCTTGTGGGCAACAGTGTTCTTCTCTACCTTATTTCCACGGAGCGCAGCCTTCATGAGCCCATGTTCTTTTTCCTCTCCATGCTGGCTGCTACAGATCTCATCCTATCTAATACATGTGTACCCAAAGCATTCAGCATCTTCTGGCTAGGTCCTCAGGAAATCACCTTTACTGGATGCCTTACTCAAATGTTCTTTCTCCACTATAGCTTTGCCATGGATTCTGCCATCCTGTTGGCCATGGCATTTGATCGCTATGTTGCTATTTGCTTCCCCTTAAGATATACCACTATTCTTACCCATCGGGTTATTACTAAAATTGTAATGGCTATTGTCAGCAGGAGCTTTTGCATCATCTTCCCATGTGTGTTCCTATTAAAGCGATTACCTTTTTGCCGAACACTCATCATTCCCCACACATACTGTGAGCACATAGGCATAGCCCAGCTTGCCTGTGCGGACATCTCCATCAACATCTGGTATGGCTTTGCCGTGCCTGTAATGACTGTTACATCAGACCTGATCCTCATTGGCATCTCCTATACTCTCATCCTTCGTGCCATCTTTAATCTTCCATCCCGAGATGCTCGCCAGAAAGCCCTCAACACGTGTGGTTCCCATGTTTGTGTCATTCTTATATTCTACACACCAGCAATGTTCTCTGTCCTCACGCACCGTTTTGGTCACAATATTCCTCGCTTCTTCCACATACTGACTGCCAACCTCTACGTAGCCATCCCTCCTGCACTCAATCCAATCATCTATGGGGTGAAGACCAAGCAGATTCAGGAAAAAATCATCCTACCCTTTTTCCCTAAAGGGAACCAGTGACATGAGACTGAGAGCTTGGGAGAGGAAACAGGTAACCATATTGATTTTGGAATGCAATTTATTTTTTTTTACAACTAAAATATCTACAATGGTGATTCAAATACATATGAAATCTTAAAAGTCTTCCAAAATCAATAAGACAAAATAAGGAAGTAGATATCAAGAAAGACAACAAAAAAGTTGAAGAAGATATGTCTGCCTGAAAAGATACATCGGAGGGAAATTTCTATCTTATATTGAGATGGACTTCCAAGACGTATGGGATAGGATATTGATCATATATAATGTGGATAGATATTGTTCTTAATAAAAAGGATAAAAGAGATGACTAAAGGCCAAACAATTTAAGATACCTCTGTTGGATACTTTCCAGATGAGAGGTGGTAAAGCTAACAGCAAATGATCACCTTCCTTTAAGAATCACCGGGAAAATTAATCATCTACAAACAAAGTTCTCAAGCAAGGTATCAGAATCACCTGGGAATTTGGTAAAAATGCAAAGTCCCAGGCTCTATCCTACTTTAATGGGCCTCTGTGTTCTTTAACAGTTTTCTAAGTGATTCTGATACCTAAGAAATCTTGGATCCTTCCAAATCAGAAAAGTCCTGATCCTTTGAAAAACCCATAGACTTGATTCTTATAGTAACTTCCTGGCTTGGAAGTAACATAGCTGTCTTTTATGCTCCCTGTCACTTCTTGCTTAGTATTATTGATCCACCTTAAAATTCCACAACTGTAAATCTCATATCATCAAAAACTATTATCAATGATCTCTACTTATTACGGTCTTTGAAAGATTTGACTTCTGGCACAAGGAGTTCTTGTGATGATTATCGGTGATCTTAATGAACACAGAGATGATCCATTAATAACTTGGTGTGGTAGATTTCTTCTCTAAAGATAGCCACAATACTATATTCCATCTCCCGTACTTTTCTGCAGTTTGAACTTGCCATTTCCACATTATAGTTGGAGTCTAATTCTACTTGTCTTGAATCTGGGCTAAACATAGGGATTCCTTGATCAACAGAATTCAGGGAAAGTGATATTCTGAGGTTTCTGAGGTTAGGCCACAAAAATCTTTGCGGTTTCCACTCGGGTCTCTTGAAATGCTATATTTTGGTATGCTCCTTCTTTAAACCCAAACACTGAACTACGAGTATCCCAAGCAAATGGAGAAACCATGTCAAAATATTCTGGTGTACGGCCCCAGTTGAGATCCCAGCTGAGTCAGCAGCAACTACCAGTCATGTTGGTAAGCCATCTTAAACATTCAGTCTAGTTGAGACTTCAGGTATCTGTAGGCTCAACTGACATCTCTCTACAATGTATGAGAGACTCAAGAGAGAACTATCCAACTGATTGAAGCCAGGTCAGAACCACAAGCAGTAATAATTTGCTGTTTTAAGCTAATAAACTTGGGGACGGTTAGTTATGCAGCAATAGAAAAATGATGCAGAAATTGGTAACAGGAAGTGGGATCTTGATGTAGCAAAAACCTAAAACATGTAGCATTAGTTTTGGAACAGGCAGCAGGTAGAAACTGAAAGAGCCTTGAAGGAGATGTTAACAAAGGCCTGAAAAACAGTGAGATCATTTTTATTGGAGGCTGGAGAAAAAGGTATAAGTGCTATGTAGCTGTATAAAGTTCAGAGATACCATAACTTGGAAAGTAGAAAATATACCTAATTAACTGATGTGTGTGGCCAAGTAGACTTTGAAGCAGAACACTGAAAAATATCAACATTATTTTTATGCCACAGATGATAAGGTACAGATAGAAGTAAGCTAAAATGAAATTATTCAGTGTTCAAACATAACTTGGAGTAAATACAAAGGACTCATGGCTAGCCAAATTCAAATAAAAAAGAAATTTCCCTCCAGTCTCTTCAAATCACAAAAGACTCTCAAAGGAAAAAATGTCCTCAGCATGCAATGTCATCTCTGGGATGAGACTATAAAGTCCTTTGCTAAGAGTAGAGAAATACTTAAGGGTATGCTAATTAATCTTTTCAATTAGGCAAAGAAACTTCTAGGAATCTCAAGGATATTTTCCCAGAGAATCATTAACTCTCAAAACTCTCAAAATCAGGGGGCAATCTGGAAGATATTTGTGGGTATGATTTTTGTCTAATGGAGTAAACCCTAAAAGATTCATAGAGAAGCACAATTTATTTTTAATTTTAGAGAGAGAGAGAGAAGAGCACCAACAAGGGAGAGAGGCAGAGAGAGAGAAAGAGAGAGAGAAAATCCCAAGCAGACTCCACACTCAGCACAGAGCCTCACATGGAGCTTACTTCCACACCACTGGGACCATGACCTGCGCCAAAAATCAAGAGCCAGAGGCTCAACAAACTGAGCCACCAGGTGTCCCGAGAACCACAAGTTTTAAGAGAAATATTCAGATGTAAGCACCATCAGCTTGGACTAAAAGGGACAGCGTTAGTGCAAAATGAAAAGAGGCCTTTAGGTCTCCAACTTTATTAGGCAGCAAACAGATGAAGAAAAGTACTCAGATGGAAACACAGGTCACTACTCAATGAAAACCAAAATGACACAGAATATAGAGACAATTGTCCAGAGTTAGACAAAAGCCATGGAGAATCATTCCCAGAGAGAAGGATCTTGTCCTTATAAAGAAACTGGTGATAACTAATCTCTGGCTGGATTTTAGAAACTACGATGGCCTAGTGACAGTAATATGACTCTCCCAATATTTTCCATATGAGTATCTATTACAGTTATCTATCTCTGTATCACCATGGTGTATTGGCGTATACATAGCAGATTTCCTTCTCATTTCTTTACTTCACGCATCTTCAGATTGAAAGGAAGTACATTCAAGGTTCTGTATACAAGGGACTGAACTGAAGGAGCTCTCTTCACATTGTGTCCTGATTTAAAGACTGAGATCCTGGACTTTGAACTAGAGAAGAGGTGAATGCATTTTGTTTTTGCTTTTGTTTTGTTTTGTTTTTGCTTTGTTTTGTGAATGTAATTTGTATGTAAAGGGAGATATTATGGCCTAGGATGCACTATTGCAGGTTTTATTTTCTAAAGATGGCCAAAACATCTTTACTTACAGAACAATATCATATACTTTTCTGCAATATGATCTTGCCAGTCCTCTAAGAGGTGTAGTGTAATTCCACTCCCGTCTTAACTGGGCTGGCCTTAGTGACTTCCCTGAAAAAATAGTATAATGAATGTGACACTCCAGGATATCCAAGCCTAGATTATCAGAACCCTTACCTCTTCCTCATTTGGTGTCTTTGGATAGGTATTTGCATTTTTGGACACTCTCCATAGAACACAGCCACATACTGTGAGAGTCCCAGACCACGTGGAGAGCTCATGTGGTGAACAGCCTACCTGAGCCACTAGTTAACAGCCAGAATCAGTTTTTATGAAGCTTAGAGATAACTCCATCCAAAATGTGATGACAGCCACATGAGAGAAAGAGAGAGAAGGAGAGACCTCAAATGACAACTGCCCACATGATCCTAGGAGAGCTATAGAATCATGGGATAATAATAATAAACTGTTTTGAACCAGTACTTTTGGGGGTAGTTTGTTATACAATAATAAGTAATTGGAGCAATTAGGCTTTCAGTACTCTGAATTTTTCTCTAAATATATTAACCATCCTACCTCATCTACTGAATTCCTTAGAAACACCTTAGAATTTGTATTTCCACAAATATATGCAAATTGTTAATAATCCAAATTTTAGGCATTTGGTTCCTGATCCATCACCTCCTGTTTTTCCAATTCACTTTCTCTTGAATCCCAGAAAATAATCTCTCAACTTCTTCTTCTTTATAATAACTAGATCCTATTACCTTTTCACTTTTTCCCATTTTCCTTATTTTCTCCTCCTTCTCACCAGCATTAATTTTATGATTCATTCTTAGAATTACTGTTGAATACAAATTATTTCTCCCCTTTCACTCTCCTTCCCTTCATAACACACACACACACACACACACACACACACACACACACACACACACTTTATTATGCTTCTCTAGTAACTTTTTTCTAAATCTAACTGTTCATTCCATGACTGCAACTGCGGGATAAAAATTGTAAATACGCTGATTCAGCATATTTTAAACTTAGCATTGCTAAACTAAGAATGTTTTTAGTTATAAAGGGACCACAAATAATTTGATAATGACAGGGAAACTATTCATAATTTCACTTAGACAACAGACCTAAATTGGAACTTTCCTGGGCAAGCCGGAATATATAGCCACCTAAGTTTTGTAATTCATGGCAATTATATCACATTTCTCTATTCTTCTCATATTATTTTTTTGTTCTTTTCTTTGTTTTGCTTTGGGGTTGTTGGGACTTTTTGCCCCCGTCAGACTCTA
Source organism: Paguma larvata (assembly GCA_030068075.1). Taxonomy (NCBI): domain Eukaryota; kingdom Metazoa; phylum Chordata; class Mammalia; order Carnivora; family Viverridae; genus Paguma; species Paguma larvata. The sequence continues at coordinate 59,848,243 of CM057831.1, forward strand.
AGGTCCCTTGGGGCAGGCAGCTGCTTCCCTGGGCTGTGTGAGTGCCGTGGGAAGTTTTCTGGCTCTGTGCGCTGCGTGTTCCTGCCATCTTTCAGTGCCTGGAGTTATGGTGTCCTCATGCCACGGAGCCTCCCAGGCCCTGCCTGGTCCCAGACAGAGTGCCAAGACCAACTGTCCTATTTAATTCTGCTAAGGAGCCTATGAATGAGGTGCTATTATTATCCCCATTTTATAGATGAGGAAACTGAGGCCCAGAGAGGATATCACTTTGCCTAAATTTATAAAGCCAGAAAATGGAGGAGCTAGCATTTTAACCCACACAATCTAATCTCAAAGTCCACATTCTTAACTACTAAACCTTAAATGCCTGGGGAAGGCACAGGGAAGGAGGGGTGTGGATTAAGTTTAAATGTTGTGCATTCTCTTACCTTTACTAAATTTAGTTTCTTGGAAAAAATATTTCCTGGATACTAGGATGTGTGTGTGTGTGTGTGTGTGTAGGTGGATCTCATTAGCTTTCCTTGGCCTGGCCATTGGGACTTTCCACCTCCTAGTAACAAAGGACCGTCCACCTGAACACCCTGAGACCATGACCACCCACACCTGCAGATTGCCACCAACCCAGAGTCGTGTGACTGTCACATTACCAGTTCATGAAGCACACTTGCTGCCTCAGTGTCCATGCTTCTGGCCATGGCTTCCTGCAACCTCCCCTAACCATTGCCCGCCTAAGGGCCAGGTGAGACAGGAGAGTGGCTGGTGCTGATGTATGGTATGGGCCTACAGCCACCTCCAGAAAGCTCTGGTGCCTTTGCCCAACGATCAGTGACGTCATGAAATTTCTGCCATCCAATTGGCTGGCTATTCTTTTTCTGAACTTTGGCATCTCATCTGAGAAATGGGCAGGGCAGGCTGGAATAGAGATTCTTAACCAAGAGTTGATAGATCAGGCTGGACTTCTAAATTAAACAAAAATTATTTGCAAAATGTGAGCATATAACACTAGGATTGGTTTACAATGTGGGTGCTAGCGGGAGAGACCTCCTGGGTTCTCCAGACACTTAAACTGTTAAGTCGCCTGGGGCAGGGGTCCTCTGAATCTTAGAATTGTTATCTGTAAATGGAGATGAAGGAAATACCGCTGGGACTGTGCCTAGTAACTGCTCAGGCAAAGTGTCAGAAAATGTTAGCTGTGTCACCCTTTGACCCCTGTTGTCCATTTCTCACTCCCTAACCAACCACCACGAATCATCTGTTCTCTGTGCCCATGAGCTTTTTTTTTTTTATTCCACATATAAAAGAGAGAAAGATCATATAGTATTTGTCTTTCTCTATCTGAGTTATTTCATTTAGCATAATGCACTCTCATTCCATCCATGTTGCCAAATGGCACGATTTCATTCTTTTTTATTGCTGATTAATATTCTATTATATATGCCACAATTTATTTGTCCATTCATCTATCCATGGACACGTAGGTTGTTTTATTTATTACTTCTTTTGTCCACAAAGTCTTACAGCAGTTGACAACTCTCAAGGGTAGTTTTTCTCCATATAGTGACTCAGGGACCCAGGCTGCTTATAACTTGCAGTTTAGCAATGGCAGCATGGCCTCCTGGTCACTGCAGCAGATGAAGAGAAAACATAGAGCCTACACACTTGTTCTTAAATATTTTAGCCTGACATGACATTTGCCACTTGTATTTTCATCATTGGCCATAAAATGCCACGTGGCCTCGGTCTGAAAACATCAGAAATACTTTATATATATATATATAAAAGAGAGAAACACCAGATAGATACGAGAACGAGAAATCTATTACAGAATCCAACACGACCTTGACTCTTTGTCATCTATTCTGGTCTCATCGACCACTACATTTCCCTGACTGATTTGCTATTCTCCATACTTGTCTTCTTGAATCTTCTCATCTACACGAAGTACATTCCCCCTCAGGGCCTTGGTAATCCACCTGCTGTCATGCCCAGGTTTCCTGCTGTATCAATTAAATCAGCATGGCTGTGGGTAAGATGAAAGCATCAGCAGTTTTTAAAAGGCCCCCAGGAGGTTCCACGGTACAATAAAGTTTTGGGACCAGAAGACTTATGGTGTAATTAGTAGCTCTATTTTACACATGAGGCAACTGAGTGTCTAAAAATTAAACAATCTATTCAAAATTCCTCAGCTAGTATACGTCAGAGCTGGGATTCAAATCTATAGCTCTCTCATTTTAATTTGCTTTATTTCCTATAAAGTAGATTCCTCTGTGTGGTAGTACTTGATGGAGGGAAATCAACTTTTTACATTTCTTTATACTTTCAAATCACTTTCTAAACATCTTGGGCCAATTCACACATCAATGAAAGAAGTCACGGACAAATTGTAAATATTATTATGCTTTGAATATGTATTTATAGTTCAATACCAATGAGTCAGATGCTTAGGTCTGAAGTGAGTGAGGAAGAAGAGGCATAAGTAAGATGGTTACAATTCCGTGAGATCAGCCCGGTGAGTACAGTTGAAATGAGTCTGAGTCCACCTTGTCCATTCTTTTTCCTTGGAAAGGTATCTTCCCATGGCTCAGATATACCCCAGTCTTGGATAATTCCAGATGACATCCAGTTCTGGGAGGAAATGCTAGTATCCCCTTTCACATCTTTCTCAAGTACTCACTTTCCATGTTGCCTTAATTTGTGGAAGTCTCTCCTGACCCAATCAATTCAACATATAATTTTGCATCTTCATTCCAGGTTACCTACTTACTTGGCCTGAGTGAGATTTTGATGGGGAAATAAAGAGAAATATTTCAAAGGCCCACTCTGTCATTCCCTCTGCATTACAGGAGCAGAATGTATCTTACACTGGACTGCAACTACCAGTTCCTTTGGATCAGAAGCTTATGGTCTGGTCTAACTAGATGAAGGAGGAAAGACAAAGAATTACCCCAATGAACACACAAACTGTTAAAGGGCAATACAGACCATAGCTCAAGGTCGATGTGGAGAAATTCAGATTAAGCAGAATGATTATTTTCCTGAGAGTAGGCAATATATAGTATTGAATTAGGCAACCAAAGGAAGCCACGCAAGTTCCAACTCAAGGTATATCTCTTCCCAGTTTAGCCTCATCCCATATCACCTTTTTCCCTGAATTTCTCTCTCTAATCATTTGACACAGTTTAGCTACATTTTTTTTTTAGTCTGAAAGCTGAGCAGGCTTACTGTAGGATAGTGATGACCCATCTTCTGCCTTAAAAAAAAAAAACTTTAGGCTTTAAGAGAAGACTCTGATATGACTGGTGTGTCTCCCCAGGGATCTTATTTGCAAATTCACCTCTCTCCTTTTAGCAGCTGGGACCATTGGTGCTCGGAGCCACACCACAGCCTCACTGGGTCAAAAAGGCCTTCAGAGGGTGGAGATAAATAAGACCAAATCATAGATCCAGGAGCTATGTTACCTGTGCTGGATCAACATTTCTCTAGTACAGCTGACTACTAATTGAAGTGGGGGTGAGTGTTAAGTGGATGAGATGGACAGAAAATAAGGTTGAGGACAGTTCTATAAAACCTGGAATAGAAATAGGGGAAAATACAGAGGGATGACAATCATACAAAGATATTGATGTATTTGGCTGCTCCGAGTTCATATCATATTGTCCCCTTCTCCATTATGACAGGTGCAGTTCCTTGAATCTCTCCGATGTCTGCATAGCCTTATTGCATATCAAGACGCATTATCAGTAAGTCCTTTTCTTTGCACCTCAGTCCGTTCTGTTGCAGTTAGACATTTTAGTCTCTTGCTCTCTTCCTTATGGACTCAAGTCAAGCCAGTCAGATAGAACTCTAGGAATAGCCTTTCTTTTCTTTCTTTTTTTTTTTTTTAAAGAATAAGTATTAACTCTTCTTTATTATTTTTCATTCATATTTTTTTGAGAGACAGAGTGCAAGCAGGGGAAGTTCAGAGAGAGGGGGAGACACAGAATATGAAGCAGGCTCCAGGCTCTGAGCTGTCAACACAGAGCCCGACATGGGGCTCGAACTCTCGAACTGCGAGATCATGACCTGAGCCGAAGTCAGATGCTTAACTGACTGAGCCACCCAGGCACCCCAGGAACAGCCTTTCTTAAAGCAATGATGAATTCAGAATTTCTTGACAATAGCTGTGTCTTGATCTTACTCATAGCAGCCAGGCAGAAGTGAAGAAGTGTGTGTGTGTAATATATAATATATATTTATATTTATATATGTATACACACACATACATATATACATATATATATATTAGAATGTAATTCTGTTCTTACATACCTAAAATCCTCACAGTGTCCTCAGAAAATCTACGGAATCAACAAACTCATCTAATTTCCAGTCTCACCAGGGTCCTAGTACAGCTGACACCATCCCAATCAAATTCTCTAATTCTGTCCTGTAATTTCACATGCAGGAAACTTAGAAGCCCACCAAACCATGAATCTCTGCTGCAGTATCCCCTGGTTTTGTGGTATTTTCTGGGGCAAAGTCAGGTCACTGTCTTATTGAACAGCCTAATAGAATGTCTTCTTTTAACTCAAATCAGATGCACATTTTTCTTCATTTTTATTGTCTCTTGGTGGCAGCTCGGTCCAGTTGTATTGAAGGACTCCCCATATCACAATTGTTTCTTGATCCCAAGGGAGATGAATGAGGGGAAATCAATGACACTGGCATATTGATGAGACTGGGATCTCAGATCTCGTGAGAGTCCACCTAACGTAGCTAACTAAGAAGTGGTTTTGGATATCTCTGAAGACAGTTCTTGATTTCAAAGTGGATGAAACTTGGTGCCTTTACTCTTGGATTACAGACTCAAGAAAAGCCAATATGTCTTTCAACTTGACGAACTAAATGAAGTTTCCTCTTCTGAGAGGCAAGTACATAGTTATGCAAATGCACTCAGAGATGTGCAAAAGTATGAGAAATATCTGTGAGTATTGTGTAACCAATGCTTATTAAATTACAGACTGTATTATGTACTTTGCATGATTTTTTTTCAATTCTCTGACAATGTTATGAAGTAAGAATTATCATCCAAGTCTTATTTTAGGAAACTGAGGACAGAGGGGAATAAGACAATTAGCAAGTAACTGCAACCAGGCCCGATTTTGAACTTAGGCGGTCTGAATTTAGTTCCTGGTGTCTTATTTTCCAGACCACATAGAGAAGGTGACAATCCTGGGAAGTGAGTTGTACAAAAGATGTTTGAAGCCTTTGAGGAAGACTCAGATTTGGGAACTAAATTTTATTTTCTTAGGGAAGTTCTGTCTTAATAGAAGTTGGTTGTCTTTTCCTCATAGCATACACCAACACAGCATTTCTACACATATATGGGAGGTTATTTGATTGATTATGTCTTCTCATTAGCAAGCTTCATATATCATGGAGCTTGCATATTCTTACTCTTTGGTATATACAGGACGTCCAGATGGGTGTTTGGTGTATAGTAAATTGCCAATAACGTGTTTTTTGACAAAGTAATAAAATGAAAGAGCAGGCTTAGAAGATGTATTAACTTCATAAAATTGAAAACCTAAGGCACTGTCGAGGAATAATGCTTGTGTGATGTGGATTGTGTTTACAGACATTAACCTAAGGAAAGGGGAAGTAGTCTCGGACTTGGAGGGTCTTAAATGGAAAATGGCTTCCTCAAGCATAGATTTTCTGTCACTAGAGTTGTACAAGCCACTTCTAGGTGACCACTTTTCAGGATATTACATGTGGGAGTCAACATCATAGAATTATTGAATTATACACACTTTGTAACTTATTTCCAAAATAGATGATAGGATTATATTCTTATTGCTTAAAAATCACAGGTATTTCCAGGATAGAAGTAAAAAAATAATTATACCTTTGAAGATGGACATCGAAATTTTAAATTTTACAGTCACTTGCCGTTATAATTTGATTATTGAATTAAAAAAATTTTTAATATTTGTTTATTATTGAGAGACAGAGATTGAGCATGAGCAGGGGAGGGGCAGAGATGGGGAGACATAGAATCCGAAGCAGGTTCCAGACTCTGAGTTGTCAACACAGAGCCCGACGCGGGGCTCAAACCCACAAACTGCGAGATCATGACCTGAGCTGAAGTCGGTGCTCAACCGACTGAGCCACCCAGGTGCCCCTGAATTTTTAAGGATATAAAAAATTACAATAGGATTGTACCAAATTCTATTTTATGGCTTACAAAGTTAAGGAAAATAATAATTTCATTAATAATTAAAACTCATAATAACATTACAACCTATACAATGTATAGCTTTAGTAATTGTTAGCATGAAGTAATAAACTTACAGTAGCATATGTGAAATGCATATTGCAATTAATAAAACAAACCAAATTCGTTGGTCTTTTAACAATACAGGTGGATGTGAATAGGGGATTGAAGGAAGGATATTCTTTTTAATTATTACAGAACTTTTTGATCTTATCACAGGTGTTTCTACATTCTAAGATTCTTTTGAGGTGAGAACAAGTGGATGAACTTAATGTTAATGTCCCTTCTGAAAAAGAGGGCCTTTGAGTCCCCAAGACTGGATTTCAATAAGGTAAGAATGAAGACTGACTTCACCTACGAGGATCTTTCACGGTGAGATGTCTCCAAGGAAAGATACCTCTTTCACTCTTTTCTCCTTTGCTATTGGCATAATCTCAGTCTATGGCCCAGTCACTCCCAGAAACCTTCCCTGATTTCCCTCACCTGTAAGCCCATGGACTCTGACTTTTTACTTCCCTTCCCATGGCATACGTCACTTGGAGACTTCGGAGAGCACAACCTCATGTGGCTCCCGGTATGACTGATCATATCAGGGCTCATACCGTAAAGCAGACAAAACAGACTAAGGCAGATGTATTTTATAATCCAACTAAATCATGTGGCCAATCAGGAAAATAGATAGAAATTTATTATATAGATACATTACATTAGACTACGTATGTACTGAAGAGCTAAATAAGAGTATATCTTGGAGTATATGCGGTGGAAAGAACATGATGGGGATCATAGATCTGGTGAGGGAAGATCTTGTCTGATCCATAAGGAAGACTTACAAGAGAAACGCCACGTTTCAGCCATGGTCACTTATAAAGGTGTGTTAAAAATTTCTTTGCTGGGTTCAATTCTTTATCCATTTACCTATTCAACATTATTTATTGGTCCTATGTATATAAAGTATTAATGTTCATTGTAGAGAAACAAATGAGACTCAAATGTCATAGTGTAATGGGGCAAGAGACATACACATAATTATAAAACAGTTTATATTTCCTAGGGGAGGTATGCTGAAGATGTATGATTTTCTTACTACAGCAGCAGGGACCCTAGAAGGGCTTCATAGAGGGACACATATTCATGCGTTTTTTTTTTTTTCAAGGTTTACTTATTTTTGAGAGAGAGAGAGAGAGAGAGAGACAGAGAGAGCACAAGTGAGGGAGAGGCAGAGAGAAATGGGGACAGACTCCAAAGTAGGCTCCAGGCTCTGAGCTGTCAGCACAGAGCCCGACGCAGGGCTCGAGCTCATGAACCGTTGAGATTAGGACCTGAGCCGAAGTCAGACGCTTAACCAACTGAGCCACCCAGGCGCCCCTCATGTGGGTTTTGAATGACTATTAGTAGCTTGCCGGGTGACCAATGGAATAGCTATTCTATGCTCCCAGAAACGCAGTGTATGAAAAAGCATGCAGATGTGATTAAGCATGCTTTTGGGCATTTCAAAGCACTCAGATATGGCTGGAACATGAAATATGTGATAGAATGTGCTTGTAAATAAGATGAGATGGGTGAGCAAGAGCAAGAACAAAAGCAAGAAGAGCTTTGCACGTCATATCAAGATCCTAGCAGGAAACGCAGCACACACCTACAGTAGGACATTTCAAGACAGTGTAATCCAGAAACCATTTTCAAAGATGTGGGTACATATAGGAAAATCAAAAGTGCTTGTGAAGTTCCTGGATTAGTGACCACAGGCGCTATTATAGTTCTTTGGACTGAAGGGTTAAGAGGAGGACATGGTTATAAGAAGAAACCAAGTCCAGAGGGAGACGTTTACAGAGAGATAAAGCCATCTTGCAGCAACCCTGCTGGGAGAGAGCTGAAGGAAAACTCCCTGACCTGCCTTTAATCCTCTGTTGCTATTTTCTATAGTCAAATCCAACCAGAAGTGAGAAAGCACTCTGGATGTAGTTCAGTGTCCCAGGACCAAGAACATGATGGAAAGTGGTGGAAGGTAGACCAGAGGAAGGTAATATAAGATATTCTTTTCCTTTGATTATTTTTTTTAACATTTATTTATTTTTGAGAGACAGAGACAGAGTGCGAGCAGGGAAGGGGCAGAGAGAGAGGGAGACACAGAATGTGAAGCAGGCTCCAGGCTCTGAGCTGTCAGCACAGAGCCCGATGAGGGGCTCGAACTCACGAACCGTGAGATCATGACCTGAGCCGAAGTTGGCCACTTAACCGACTGAGCCACCCAGGCGCCCCTACAAGATATTCTTAACAGCGTACACTAAGAAAAGTTACATTTGTGTTAGTGTTGATTGTTTTCACATGATAGAATATTTCTATAGCAACGTAGAGGTTTCACTGGAAGATGGAAATCCTAGAAATAAGTGCATTACTTACAAAGCTATTTTAATACCTTAGGAAAGAAATGAGGAAGGCATGAATTGGAGTAGAATTGGTGGGAATGAAAGAGAGGCAAGAAATTAAATGGATATGTGGGAGGAATAAATGACACCTAGGATGACTTGATTTCATTTTCTAACCACTTTTAGGAAGATAAAGCCTTGCGTTTTCTTCATCATCATGCTGTCCACGTCTGCCATCAATGATACTGCCTTCCATCCTTCCACATTTATTCTCCTCGGAATTCCTGGAATGCAAGATCGGCATGTGTGGGCTGCCATTCCCTTCTGCTCCATGTATATCCTTGCTCTGGCTGGCAACGGCACCATCCTCTACATCATCGTGACAGACAGAACTCTGCATGAGCCAATGTACCTCTTCCTGTGCCTGCTTTCTATCACTGACCTGGTTCTCTGTTCGACCACATTGCCCAAAATGCTAACAATATTTTGGTTTAGGTCCCACTTAATTTCCTACCATGGCTGCCTCACCCAGATGTTTTTTGTACACACTATCTTTGCCACGGAGTCTGCTGTTCTGCTGGCCATGGCTTTTGACCGCTATGTGGCTATCTGCCGTCCGCTTCATTATACATCCATCCTCAATGCCGCGGTGATTGGGAAGATCGGCCTGGCATGCGTGGTCCGTGGCCTTCTCTTTGTTTTCCCCTTTGTCATCCTCATCAAACGCTTACCCTTCTGTGGACATCACATCATCCCCCACACTTACTGTGAACACATGGGCATTGCCAAGCTGGCCTGTGCCAGCATCAAGCCCAACACCATCTATGGTCTCACTGTGGCACTTTCAGTCACTGGCATGGATGTGGTCCTCATCGCCACCTCCTACGGCTTGATCCTGCGGGCTGTGCTGCGTCTGCCCTCCAAGGATGCCCAATTCCGAGCATTTAGCACTTGTGGAGCCCACATTTGTGTGATTCTGATTTTCTATGTGCCTGCCTTCTTTTCATTTTTCACCCACCGCTTTGGGCACCAAGTACCTCCTCATGTCCACATTGTATTTGCAAATCTCTATCTCCTCGTGCCCCCTGTTCTTAACCCCCTGGTCTACGGCATTAATACTAAACAAATCCGCCTGAGAATATTTGGCTTTTTTACGGGAAGGAGGTAGCTAAACTCTCTATGTTCCCCAAGGACCAATGGGAAAAGTTATAATTAATCTCTCACCTTCTCTAGTACATCTTATCCTTGGACTAGAGGTTTCTGTTTCTGCTAATTCTAGCAAGCCAGTATCATGTATTACCTGAAAGTTTTTTGAAGTATTTAGAACAATACATTTATACCTGCTAAGTCTACAGAATACTATTTTCCTGTAAGACTATTATGTGACTTGTTAATGGGCCTGTAGGTTTTGAATCTTCCTAGGAAAAAGTCAGGAGGCACAGTAGTACTTTTGATAGTAAGAGCTAGTAAGTTACTCTATGTACGGAAAACTCCGGGCTGGGAAGAGGAAAAGTGATCAAAAAAGATCTACTTACTTATAGCTTGAAGAAATTGAGAATAACACACACACACACACACACACACACACACACACACACACACACATACATTGATTGATTGATCACCAGCAATTTCTTAGACCAGGAGTGTTTGTAGTAAGAGTGTCAACCTGAGACCAGAGATGGCCATGGCAGCCCACGATCCTCTGTATCTGGCTTTAGATTTAAACAGATGGAGATGACCGCTAAGTGAGTTACTGTTAAGTCTGAAAGTACGTGTATCAAAGGGGAAGCCGTAGGAAGTTTCTCAAAGAATTGCTTTGAAAAATGATACTTTGTAGCTAATATATTCACTTCAAGTCTGATGACCTTTGCATTTTTCCCTGATACTCTCTGAGTGATGAGTTTTACATGTCAATTACTTTGTTCACAACTAGGGAGAGGTAGTCTGACCTTTTGTTTACCTCATTTAGTCAATAATTCTTTGGGTATATATGAATTCCCAGGACACAGAGTTTCCTGCTGATGCTTGCCAGGGTAACTCAGGTTACTCAGGCTTGATAGGTATCTTTCTCCAAACTGCTGGCCTTCATGCTCTAACACAGGCTTACCTTCCCTTGGAGCTGGGGTGTTTGCTTTTGGATCCCTTGGAAGGAAGGAAAGCAAGTAAGTAGTCTACCTTCATACACAACACACCAACCTTCTCCTGAGTCTACTTTTCATTATATATTTGATCAGAAACTCTCAACCTTCTAAAGCACCCATGTCACTTTTCAATGTCAGTATATCTGTGTGTCTTTCTTTGTCTAAGGTCTGAGATTCAACTTACACAGGCTTGACTTAGTTCGTAATGTGATGTTTGAAGCATAAGGGTCATAGAAGCAGACATCCAAAAAAAAATCGTAATGTGCTATTGTAAAATATATTATGTAAAATTTGCTTTTCAAACCATTACATTGTACAACAATCAGCACTATGTACAATATTTACAAATATGTTAGTCCCCACAAGTAGGAATACTGTAACCATCAAGCAATAACTCCCCGGTTCCTACTTCTGCCCACTCCTTGGACATCTCTAATCTACTAAAAAGAACAGGCCTTTTACAAGAACTTTAGAAAGATGATTTATTTATTCTTGTAGTTGAATATTCATTCAAAAGTATATATTGAAGATCAACTATTTAGTCAGTATAATAGGCGTTGAATTTCTCAGGTGAATAAGACGCAGTGGGTGACTTCAGGAAATTCACACTCTAGGGAGAGAGGGAGTAAAGTAACACAACAGAATATGGCCTTTGCAGTGACAAGGTGTAAAAGAGGGAAAATGTACATGTTAAGATAATTCTCTTTTTTTCTTACCATCCAGACACTTGGCCCTCTTTCCATTGGCTGAGGCAAAGCAGTACAATCTGTCTGTATCTTAGGAATATAGTTGTAATCTTCTTATGGTCCCCATTTTAAATAGCTAAGCCATTTCTATAGAAAACTTCTATCAAAAAGTAATTGTAATAAGTTATTTCCTATATTTTGGGAAAAGGATGATTAAGTAACTGTGATAACTATCTCCTCTGTTGATAATTATTAAAACTCACCAATATAAGATCAGTAAAATACACCAAATTATGATAATGTGGAAGATTAATAATAAAGCAAATTTAAAAAGTGAGAACAGAGATCTCAAAAATTAACCTTGGTTTGTTTTTTTGGCTAGAGGCTGGATACTTTGTGTCATCTTTACTTAGTCCACCAGTTCAAATGGTAATCTCCCCTCCAACTCTGAAACACTCTCACAGATATACCCACCGGTAATGTGTTACTAGCTATTGAGGCATCCCTTAGACCAGTCAAGCTGACATCTAAAATGAACCATCACAAATTCTTATTGGGTTTGTAATTGTGCTTGTGCTACATTATTTTTAAAAAGAATCGAGGATATTAACTCCTTATTGGGTATATCATTTGCAAATATCTTCCCCTATTCAGTAGGTTGCCCTTTTGCTCTGTTGATGGTTTCCTTTGCTGTGCAGAAGATTTTGGATTAATGTAGTCTGTTGCCACGCACTTACAAAAAAGTTCTCAGACACCAGACACACATCCGGTGTTTACGTGAAAGTGTGCAGGGAAGATGTGCAGTTTCAAAGACTGCCAGGCAATCCCAGCGGGTCTGTTTTTAACTGGCTCCTGTTCTCATGGTGCTATGGCGTTCGTCTGCCTGGAGACCAGAACATCACTGATGTTTTAGCTATTACCCCATTCTCTTTCCCAGCGCTTACAATGCAATTTCTACAAACAACTCTATACTAGTTCCACTTGTTTATTTTTGCATTTGTTTCCCTTGACTGAGGAGACAAATCTAGAAAAATGTCTCTACTGTCTATGCCAGAGAAATTACTGCTTATGTGATGAGGGACCATAAGGCAAACTGAGGCAAAATACAAGCTAGCATACCTGCCACCTTAGGTGGGATATGTGTGACATTCCTCAGGCACTCCTGGCTGCCCAAGGACAAATGACAGAAAGCAAATAGTAAACTGATAAAGTCTCCATCAGTTTACAAAAGTCTTAGTAAATTACAAGAAAAAGGAAATCTTATCAATATGGGTGAATCTCCGAACACCCATAGACTCAGTTTCCTGGAGCTCACATCACCACTCCGTAGTGATATGGGGAACAAAGGCAAGAAGGAAATGGCAGGTAAAATTAAATTTCCTTATAACTTGGAGCCCATTGACAGAGGCAAATACAGAGTATAACATTTCTCCAGGAACTCACTACTGTTTTAATCTTAATGCTTTGCTAGAGGGAAAAACAACCTTAGCTTAACAATAGTCAGGCCTCCAGTAATCTGTGAGTCTTTAGCACATAAAAATCTCTTTGGAAACAGCTCCCCAAGTCCATAGTATATAACCAATCATTCTACATGACCCCAGTGAAGTTCTTCCTTCCCATGAGTCCTGTCCCTGTATTTTAATAAAATCACCTTTTTGCACCAAAGATGTCTTCAAGAATTCTTTCTTGGCCATACCCCACGAACCCCACTATCTCCAAACCCCACGAATCCCACTATCATCCCAAAACCTCATCATATGTGATCTTCTTGGACTGTTATGGTTTCAGGTATCATATTTAGGTCTCTAAACCATCTTGGGTTTAGTTTGTGTATGGTAAGAGGATGGTCCTAGTTTCATTCTTTTGCATGTAGCTATCCAGTTTTCCCATTTGTTGTAGAAACTGTCTTTACCTCATCGTATATTCTTGCTTCCATTATTGTAGATGATTGACCATATTGTAGGATTCTCACACAGAGGGATGGGACACTGAAGCCTTTCTTCCCAGGAAGCAATTTTATTCATGCTAGCACGGAGCCAGGGGGATAAAACCCAAAAGGCTGAGCACCGGGCACAGCGGGGTAATAACCTTGTATGCAATTTCTACTTCTTTGTCTCCCATATATGGTGACCCATATAGTCTGATTGGACACAGTCCAAGTTACAGAGTCCTGTTAAAGCTATGCATACGTGTATAGGAGTTGATAGGGTCACTTTGCCTTTCTTTGCTCTGAGAAGCCCTCCACCACATTCCTTAGGGAGGGACTCGGCCTCTACCACGACATAAGCATGGATTTATTTCTGGACTCTCTATTATGTTCTATTGATCTATGTGTCTATTTTTGTGCCAGAGTTTTTATTACTACGAATTTGTAATCTATCTTGAAACCTGGGATCATAATACCTCCAGCTATTGTTCTTTTTCAAGATTACTTTAGTGATTCAGGATCTTTTGTGGTTCCCTACAAATTTTAGGATTATTTATTCTAGTTCTGTGAAAAAATGTTTTTGGTGTTTTGATATGGATTACACTAAATTGTAGATTTCTTGGGGTCATATGGACATTTTAACAATATTAATTCTTCTAATCTATGAGTAAGGAATATTTTTCCATTTGTTTGTGTTATCTTTAATTCATTCATCAGTTTTTTACAGTTTTCAGAGTGCAGGTCTTTCACTTCCTTGATTATGTAAAGAACTTATACAGTTGTGAAAAGTAAGGGAGATGATTCTCAGAAATACCAAATAAAAGCTGTGCTGTCTAGTTAACAATAGGTTTACAAACTATTGGAAATATGTACGAACCCCTCCCCTCCCCACAATGGAGTCCCAAACCTTTAGACACTTCACTTCCTGGTTCTTCTTCCCCTCTCCTTTTTGTGGGCTTGGCAATGAGCATGTACCAAGGAACTGGAGTCTCTGTGTCACCTCGAGGAATGTACATTCATTCCAATCAGACTACTTTTTGGCCCTACATGGGCACAGGTCACTTATGGGTAAGGCTTACACCATTGTATCCCATTCTGCATACTCTTCTTATGAAATGAACTTGACACTCCAATGAGAGACACAAGCTATGTTCCCTCCACTTAAATATGGGCTGGATTTAGTGACTCACTTTCAGTGACAAGAATATGTTGGAAGTGACAGAGTATGACTTAGTTCTGAAGCCAGGTTGTGGAAAGAAATACAGACTGGACTCTCTCCTCCCCAATGCCCCCTCATCTTTGCTCTCCTCCCCTCCTTCTGGTTCTTTCTTTTATTTCATTCACATGTAAGTATTCCAGTTTTCTTGAAATTGCCATGATATCATCTAGAGATGAAGAGAGATTAATGAGGATTCCTGACTGTTTCAGTCATTAGATATTAAATTCTCCCAGCCAGCCCCAGACCCTGGAATAAGCCAGTAGCCAGATGATTCCAGTCCGTTATCTGATGTTAAGTAGAACCAGTATTCAAGATGTCCCCACCAACTCCTAGAGGAAGAGAAACAAGCTGTCTTTACTGAGCACTGACTAAAATTCCACATTTGTGAGCAAAATAATGTTGGTTTAAGCTAGTAAGTCTTGAGTGATTTGCTATACAACATTCTAATCAAGCTGGAACAATGTCTAACTTAAACAATTTTCTATATGATTAATAAACAATCTAACAAAACTAAGAAAATGAATCTCTACCTAATGCTTATAGTTACCTTCCATTGGCCAAACTGTAAGTTCTGAGAGAAAAGTCCCCATAAGACCACCCTTATTCTGGACACTTCAATTAACTCAGGAGAGGTCCCCAGGACCACCACCATTTTATAGCTGCCCATAAACTGGGGGTCATCACAATCACCATTGCATTCAGTAATATACTAGACAAATTTACAAAATTCTGAAAAGCACTATACTCAGAATTAAAGTTTTATTATAACAAAAAGCTCCAGATTAAAATAGCAAAAGTAGGAGATGCATTGAGCAGAGTCCAGGAAGGGTTTGAAGCATGATGTTTCTGGTTGTGTTTTCCCTGTGGAGTCATGGATGGGTGCTAGCTCCTCTTGGTCACCATTTGTGACTACACAGTGTAACTGCCAGGCAGGGATGCTCATTTGAGCCATAGGTGTCCAAAATTGTTGTTGGGGCTTAATCACATACTGCTCACATGGTGACTTTTATTCTCCTGTCCCTCCAGGAGGCCAAGCTATACCTCTAGTCTTCAGCTCTTGTTGAGGTCAGAATGGACATGATGTGACCCAAAGCCCCCATCATAAATCACAGATAGTGTCCAGTGTCTAAAGCCCCCAGGCAAATTGAAGACACTCCTGTAAGACAGGACATTCTAGGGGTCCAGCGATCACCATCCAGGAACTGAAGGCATCTGGGTTATGTATCACACATCCTGAGTGATGCGAGATATACAGATTTATTTATTTCTGTATGATACATTATTTATTGTTTATCTTTTCTCCACCGTTTTAAAATATTGTCTTTTTTAGATAATATATTGCATATATACTTGGGCATTTGTATTGATGCTATTCTGCTCAAATAAGCTGTCTATTCTTGCATTTAGCTATAATTTTTCCAACAATTTTATAATACATTTTAAATTCTAGTAGGGTAGGAGTCCCTGGTTATATCATTGTCAAATATTTGTTCTTCCACTTAAATTTCAGATTTTGTCAAGATTCTAATAATGATTCATTGAAACTTGTTTGGATTGGTCCTGATTTTATGAATTCATTGATGGAAAAAGCATGGCTTTCAAATATTGCGGGTTTTTGGGTTTTATTAACACAAGAAAACAAAACCATGTAAGATCTCATAAGCTAGGATACATAATTAGTTCATATTTTTTAATTTATTTTTAAATTTTTAATGTTTATTTATTTATTTTGAGAGATACAGAGACAGAGTGCGAGTGGGGGAGGGAAGAAAGAGAGGGGGAGACACAGAATCTGAAGCAGGCTCCAGTCTCTGATCCATCAGCACAGAGCCTGATGCGGGGCTCGAACTCATGAACTGGGAGATCATGACCTGAGCTGAAGTCAGATGCTTAACTGACTGAGCCAACCAGGTGCCCCTAATTAGTTCATATTTAAAAGAACTCTTATAAAATCTTTTTTTGTTTGTTTGTTCCTTGAGAGAGAAACAGAGAGAGAGAGAGAGGGAGAGAGAGAGAGGGGAGAGAGAGAGAGAGAGAGAGAGAGAGAGAGAGAGAGAGAGAGGGAGCACATGAGCAGGGATGGGCAGAGAGAGAGAAGGAGACATAGAATCTGAAGCAGGCTCCAGGCAAGAAACTGTCAGCACAGACCCCAACACGGGGGCTTGAACTCACGAACTGTGAGATCATGACCTGAGCTGAAGTTGGATGCTGAACCAATTGAGGCAACCAGGCAACCCCCAAAAGACCTTATTTTGTTTGCTTATTCACCAACTTCTTCATTTATTTGACTCTTCTAATCTGCCCACTAATGCCAAACATGATACTAGTGACCAGGATACAGATTTTGGAAGAAATAAGACCAAAGCTATTCTCCCTGAGCAGTATGATTATCCAAAGAGCAAGCTTAAACATTGTGCTGAGAGGTCGAGGATCCTGTGCAGATTTAGGGGAGCTTTGATAGGACTTTGGAACATACTACAAGAAGAGATTATTTAGAAGTTCTACACAGTGATTTCAGAGGACCAAGGATGTAACAGTGAGAAAGTAGGGCTAAGAAGAAAGGATTCTTTCTGGTTGCTACCTGTCATTGTCATCCGTCAGGATATTGTTGGGACAGTGAGGAAAGAATGACTGAGCCCATGATTTCACCATGGTACTAGAGCACAGCTTTCTGAAGGGGGAGCAGTGTGGATGTGTCTATGAGCAGGCACCTCCATGCTTGCCTAATTTTGTTGATTAGTCTTCCTGTTGATGTATTGATTGTGCCAGGCCCTTCTTTCTGACACTCCTTCCCTCAGTCACTACTTTCCTCCTGCTGGTACCTGACTTTGAACAAGTCTCCCTATAGGCCCTGTCTGAGGCAGAACTTGCACTACCATTTAGATATCACAATTTGGAATCCAGCCCTCTGAGTCTCACTTCTGAACTGCCTTTCATGACTCTGAGAGTGTTTGGTCCTGTCTTTTGCATTCTGCAATGGATGTGGCAGATTCTTTTAGACAAACTTTATTTCTCTGACCTAATGAGAAAGGAATATGCTACATCTGGACCCAGAAGTTGAGGGGATGCTGGTACATGAGAAGTGGGATTTCAGAAATACCCTGGGGGGAACATCTAGGGTAAAGCCATTGGCCTAGGAAACAAGTTAGAGTAAAAAACCTGGAAGACAGTAAGGATAGATGGAGCTAGAGCTGCTAACAACACTTAATCGGGGTGTCCAACAATGGGGGCTAGAGCTCTGATGCCTTCAGGAACATAACTGCCCCAGCCATGGGGTATGGCCCTTCCGGCCTCCCACATCTACCAATTGTGTAAGAAAGAGCACCTTTGGGATACAAGCTGCCAGTCTCTCATCTACTTCCAGATTCAGCTTTAACTTCCCCCTCTCTTCTCAGGCTCCTCCAGGGCAGCTAAAGACTGGAACATGCCCAGAACTGCTAGGGTCAACCAGTCTCCTCTCCTGGGAGTGTAGGGAAACCTCCAGGGTCAAGTTTATACATAATAGCAGTGGTGCCTTGTGTGTGCGCATTTGGGGAAGAAGAGAGTAGCAAAGAGCTAATTCTGGGCACCCAGAGGGGCCTTTCCTTAGGTTAGATAAAGGGTCATACCACGGGTTGTGGGTGCTGAGAGTGAGAAGAGGAGACATGCAGGGCACAGAGTGTGTTCCCCAGGAGCCACATGGCTGTGTGTGCACATATAGCTACATAGAGCCGCACACACTCACACACACACATTTAAAGAAGGTGTCCAGGACCAGCTTCTCACACTCTGACTGCCTACTAATCCGGTAAGTGGTTCCAGGTGAGGTGGCTTCACAGTTCCATCCTGGTATCAGGTCTCAGGTGCCCAGAGCCCTGTCACCAGATTCATTCTTTGTCCTCACTGAACAGCTCTCTTTTGTTGACCTATTTCATCTTAAGTGGACATCTTAAGTGGACTGAGATGAGTTTGAATACTCTCATAGTTCTTGGTATTTCTATCCATGTTTGTCTCACAGACTTCAAGTTACATTCTCTAAATGGATACGCATTCAAAATTACACATAATATATTTTTATGAATATAATGATTTCTGTGTGAATAATGATTCAGCTCATCATTAATAAAACAGGCATTTGTCAGAAGTTAATGTGGTTACACCAGATTATTATAACTCTAACACTATAGCATTCTTCTAAACTGCATGATATACACTAGTTTGATTCCAGAATCATTTTTGAGTGTCTACACATTCCACCTTTTTTTTTCATTTTGAAACCCTTGATGCCTTTGACGTTTGAGGCTCATGAAGTTTTTTTTATTGTTCTTCTCAGGTATTGCCCTGAAGAATCACCATGACTGCTTGCAATGCCTCCCTGGGTCATCCATCTTTCTTCCTTCTCCAAGGCATTCCTGGGATTGAGGACAAGCACAGATGGATCTCTATCCCCTTCTCTTCCATGTACTTCATCACCATCCTGGGGAACTGCACCATCATCTTCATCATCTGCACGGAGCGCTCCCTGCACAAGCCCATGTTCCTGCTCCTCTGCATGTTGGCCCTCACGGACCTGGGCATGTCCACTACCACCATTCCCAAGGTGCTGTGCATCTTCTGGTTTGGCCAGAGTGAGATCAGCTATGTGGGCTGCCTGGTCCAAATGTTCTTCATCCACTCCATATCTGCCTTGCAGTCAGCCATCCTGATGACCATGGCCTTTGACCGCTATGTGGCCATCTGTGAGCCCCTGCGCTATGCCACCATCCTTTCCAATAGTCGCATTGGACTCATTGGCCTCCTGAGTTTGGTGAGAGCCATCCTTTTCATTCTACCCATGCCTGTTCTCCTCCATAAGATGCCCTTTCATGTAAATCATGTCATTCCCACCACCTACTGTGAGCACATGGCTATAGTGAAGATGGTGTGTGTGGACACCACGGTCAACAGGATATATGGTCTGGTGGTGGCCCTGTTGGTTGTTGGGATGGACATCTCAGCTATTGCCTCATCATATGTGCTTATCATCCGGGCTGTACTGCGGCTGTCTTCTAAGGAAGCCCACCACAAAGCAGTCAACACTTGCACCACACACATCTGTGTCATGCTTATCTCGTACACTCCTTCACTGTTCTCTTTTCTCACTCACCGCTTTGGCAGAGGAATTCCACCTCATGTGCACACCATTCTTGGAAACCTCTACTTCCTTGTCCCTCCAATGCTCAATCCGATTATTTATGCAGTGAAAACCAAGGAGTTTCGGGAAAAATTGACCAAATACAGGTGCTGGAAGAAGGAGTCTATAAGCATTACTCTTGGTCAGAAGCCTGTCTGATCATCCAGCAGTGGTGGATATGAGGTAAAAATGCTAAGTGGAGATAGTTCCTGGGGAAATTGGCTAGTAATGAGATATGTCGTTTTGGCAGATTAACTGCCAAACTCTTGGACAGATAGGCTATGTCACAGGAGACCTCCTTGCTCTCAGTGACTCTAAAGGTCTAAAGAAAGGGTTTTCCCCAATGAAATTCCTTCTTGACATGCTAATCTGGCAAATATATTGATCATGTTTTTAAAAGCACGTCAATAAAACACACACTGAGTGCATATAAAATAAGTTAGAATGTTTCCATATGGGGACAACATTGAGCAATAAATACCTGGTCAACCACTTCATCATGCAAGAGCAAGAACTGTGTGGCTGTGAGCATGCATTTGTATATGTGTGCTTAAGGGGAAATGAGACACGGAGACTGGACAGTAAGATGGGGCAAGAAAAGTACAAGACACTATTTATAATCACTGCTTTAATTTCTCTGCTAGCTGACCTACATTTGGGTATTGAGACTGGTTGCTTCCATGAAGAACCTAGGAGTATGCACAGGAGACATGATCTGCAAGTCTCAGACACCTTTCAGAGGAAAAGATGAAAGGAGAAGCTCCTGACCTTAATGGTTTATAAGCATTTGATCTAATTTCCTTCTTGTAGAAATTCCCAGAGTCGACTCTCCTGCTCCTCCCAATGAATTCACTCACTATATGACAAGATTCTCTTACAAAGAAAACTTCTGAGAATGTCCTGCTAATTGTCACAGTTATAAAAATCTATCTTATACTCGAAACCTTTGAATGCAGACCTCTGTAAGGCAATTCCTGTGGGTGCTCAGGACGACGTCCTGAACTGGTACTCCTGGCAGCTGTGGAAGTCAGGTCCTGTGACCAGTTGTGGGAATTCATTAAATTCAGAGGATATCGTTTCTCATTCTAGACAGTTATTGTAGATAGTAATGGTGAATATTATAAGTTGCATGAAGCTTAAAACCAGAAAGATTCTAGTGTTGTTCATTATATTTTACAACTAATATATGTACAACCAATCTTATATCGTACAACTAATATATGAGGCAGATTCAGTACAAAAGATGCCTACCGTTAAAGCCACATTGCCACTATTTAAGTGAGACTCTTACAATAGTTTACCGGGAAGGAAAGAAATGAAACTTCTCCAGAGTGTTGTGCCTGCTATAAGAAAAAATAACAAATGTTCAGATACTGAACAGTTCGATAACAAGGGCTGGGACATTTCAGAACTTGAAATAAAGGGGACAACCATCAGGGGGAAAAAAAAAACAAAAATGAAGATTGATTAGGAAGTGCCTTTTCTATGAATGGAAGAAATAGGAGCAGTAGGATTGAGGAGGAGTCCTTCCTATCCGGAAGGAGGACCAAGGTCAGATTGTTAATCTTCCACAGAATATAGACACAATAAAACCAAAACAAAACCCCTGAGCACAATGTCTTATGATTACTATTCTAATTGACAAATATGTAGCAGAGAGTGAACAGGTCTGAGGCACCCATTAGCCTGGGGAGCAGTGGTAACAGGAGGCTTAGCTTTGGATGAGATCTGAGAGTAATTTTCTTTAATCTGATTAAAAGGTGTGAGGTACAGGAGGGAGTCCACATGCTGTAATATTTTTCCTTTTGTGTTTTGGCGAGATATTCTGTAAACATGAGAAGTCTTTTTGTTTTATTTATTTATTTTGAGAGAGAAAGAGAGTGAGAGTGAGTAGAGGGAAAGAGAGGGAATTCCAAGTAGGCTCTGCACTGTCAGCACAGAGCTTGGTGTGGGGCTCAATCTCATGAATTGTAACATCATGACCTGAGCCGAAATCAAGAATTGGCTGCTTAACCAACTGAGCCACCCAGGTGTCCTGAGAAGTCTCTTTGTAACGAAATATAAGGCTGAAAATTTACTAATGCCTTAACACAAGACATCTTGGGACAATTTGCCAGGGACACTGGCAGCAGCACTGATTCTGGGAAACCTTGGGGAACTGGAGATCAGTGGAGTCACTAGAAGGATGCCTGACTGTGTCTGCCTTTCTCACTGGGCTTTGTTCCTTCTTCACAAGCGTATTAATTTATGGTTGATTGTTTTTACCTCTGTATGACCTTGATTTCTCTCTCGTGGACTTGCTGTAAATGTGACACAGGACACGCACGTTAACAGCCTAGTTTTCTTTTCACATCTATAGACTGATACCTAGCCATCTTTATATGTTTGATAGTTTAGTCAGGTAGAAAGCACTTTCTGCTTTCTATCAAGCATTAGGAATTTGAATAAAGGCCACTTCACTTAACTATCCTTATCTCAAGTTTTGGAGAACTTGAGCTTTGAGATGTCTGTCAAATAAATAAATTATCAATATTTGTATAAACGATTATATAATCATTTTATAAATGAAGTCTTTCTCAGAAAAGATGAGGGAGGCAACACCTCTGAGTGGAGTCTCAGGTATTGGGGCAGAAGAATTTTCAACATTGGGGAAGGTAACCCAATGCCCCCCAGGAAGCAGTGCCTATGATAAAAACTTGCATATTGGAGTTTGTTTTGAAAAGTACTGATCACACAGAGTGGGTGCACCAAACAGGTGGAGTGAAACCAAGAAAGAAGAAAAGACAGTACAGGGATTTTTTTATCCAGTTGTGCAGGGCTAGTGGAGACTGGTGTCCACCCTTGGGGACAAGTTGAAGTGCCTTAGGAAATGCATTTCACAATTGTTCTCCCTGAGAGAGGAGAAGATTCTGCCTAACGGCTCCTGTGGGGCTCCAGTGTAGTTCTGGGTTTTGTACCCATGGCAGCAGAGCTGGTGGCTGGGTGTCCCATGCCATGGAGTTGGGGAAGTCCCATGGCAAGGAGCTCCAGGCACTGGATGTGACCTGATGTCCACACTCTGATTATACCTGCATGGAACTGGTCACAGCACCAGTGTGTGAACTGGGGGTGTGACCCCAGGGCTTTAGGAAATGGCATGGGGGTTACCTACTGAAACAGTCCGCATGACAGAGGCCTCACAGCAGGCTGTGGGCTTGTTTTGAGATGAACAGGGAGCTCACATCTTGAGCCCATCTAACAGAATTATTATTTTAATTTTCCAGCTTTTAGAAATAAAATCATCTGTCTTTATTATGATAATTCAATGTCCACAATGATAGCTAACTCAGGTAACCTTAGCAGATACTGTTTAAAAATATTCTCCAATGTATGTTAACTAAATGCAATTAAAATAAAAACTTATGGATGAGTAAAGTAAAAAACAAAAATATTATTAAAAATACTTAAAAGAGCTCCTATAGATGTGCATGGTTCTCCTCAGTCCTTAATTTTTCTGAGTTTTCTTTTTCACACAAAAGTGAATGAGAATATTATTTGTGTTTGGTATTGTATCTGCTGCTGTTAAAATAATACATGCAGTTGGAATGTACTCAAAAGTGGTAGGCTGTGTGAAGTGATGTAAAATTGTTTTTCTACTTTACGTGATCCCAGTCCATGAAGTCAACCCCTCAACATGCATTATGTATACTCATAATTGTCTTATATATTTAACATATTAATGTATATAAACAAGCATGTGGGTATAGTTCCCTCTTGCACAGTTAGGACTGTCCTATCCATATTTCTAGACATTTATTTAGCTTTGATCTTTTACCTGCAGCATATTTTTTTCCTTACGTTTTCCCTGTTGGCAGTTGTGAATTATCTTTCCCATTTCTTGACATAGGCCAAGGAGCATTTTCTCTTTTTGTTTGTTTGTTTATTATTATTATTATTTTTTTTTAAGTTTATTTATTTTGAGAGAAAAGGAGAAAGAGAAAGAGAATGATATATATATATATATATATATATATATATATATATATATATATATATAGAGAGAGAGAGAGAGAGAGAGAGAGAGAGAGAAAGAGAGAGAGAGAGAGAGAGAGAGAGAGAGAGGGAGGGAACAAGCGGAGAAGAGATCGAGAGAGAGAGAGGGAGACAGAATCCCAAGCAGGCTCCATGTTCTCAGTGCAGAGCCTGACACGAGGCTCAACCCACCAACCATGCCATCATGCCCTGAACCTAGACCAAGAGTCAGACACTCAACCGACCAAACCTTCCAGGTTCCCTGTTTTTGTTTTTGTTTTTGTTTTTTTGATTCATTCAGTCTTGGATGTTTCTCCTTTATTTATTTGGTAAATCGCACTTTCTTCCCCATGTGCAATCTTCTCTCACACAAATGCAGCAAAACAGACTAAGGAGATTGAAAAATAGAGAGAAATTAAGCTGGCAGTGTCTCTCCCTTTGCTCACTATGACCCCAGTCACTGTCTCGCAGTTCTGGGAAAGACCATGTTTCTTCTCTTGCTGCAGGGCTCCTTTACCTAAAGTGCTTTCTACATTTTCCTTCGGTTGTGAACGTGTCCCATGTTGAGCTCAGGCTCCATTTTGATAAAAGTGAAAGCACCGCCACAACCTTCTCCTGAGAGTCTTCCATGTGTGCAGGAGAGTGGACATTTGGGGCACTTGGTGCTATTCTTTTCTTCTCATCTGTAGTGTCAACCATAGTTTTGTGAGCTCATTTAGTCTGTATTTTTAAATAGTTCATTTCTGCTTGTGTGACACAAATTCTGCTTGTGTGACACAAATTCCATACTACAAGGCTGAAAATGCTTTTTCCAAACATACCTACTATCGGTGTTTACAATGGGTTTTGAGGTGTGTTTTTTCTGCCTCTACTTTAAGTACCACTGCTTTGAAGTTCTGTTCTTAAAACTTCAGTCACATGGCTGTTGTAATAGACCAATACACCTGAGAATATGCAAGCATCTTTACAACCTCTTAGCTTTATTGAATTCACATTAGCAAACCAAAGATATTTATTTACTAAGTATCTCTTGGTGCATTTTGCTTATTGTTTTTAAAATGTCATGTTCTGGGTCTTAGAGTCTTACATGTCAATAACCATATCAAATATGTCAATACTCAATTCTGTGGCAATGATGTCTGTATGTATATAGGTAGATAGAGAGAGACTTAGGCATATATATATATATGTGCATACAAATACACACACATATGTTTGTGTGTATATAAATAAACGTGAGAGATTGATGTTTTGAACTTGTGCCATGAACTGAGAGCCTTGTGTTCCAGTTGTCAGTACTTCAGCTTTTGACAGACATTGTTTGCTTGTTTGTTTGTTTAAGCTAATAAAGCTCAATGCCAAAAAAAAAAAAAGTGCTGTTATTGTCCTAGGGATTATTAGGAGGTTCTCAGTGTTTATATCCTACAGTTCTATGGAAGAAGCTACAGATTTGATACTTTGTCAAATGTGTACAAGAGAAAGGACAGAAATTGAGTGTTTAAATATGAATTCCAAAAGTTAATAAAAGAATGGAAATACAGTCAAACAGGTCATGCAAACCCTGCTGACTACAATGGAAGAAAACTGCATCAGACCTCGTAGAGTTTTATAGGAACTGTGGGCTGTTCATACCCATCGTGTGTAGCAGAGCTTCCTCAAAAGTGGTCTGGTTTCAGGGAATTCCACTTTGGATTACAGAGCTGCCTGCTTAGAATCTGGTGAGAGAAAGTTTAAACAATGGATGTCAGGTGAAAAGTAAATGATTTCAATTTGTATCAAGTCTCCTTTGGTCCCATTTTATTTGAATGGTCTGCCATTTGCTTAAATCCAATATTTAGGGCAAAATCAATTAATTGTGTACTTAGATATTCTAAAAAGTTATTTTAAAATTATTTTAATACCACATACATTATAACTCAATAATATTTTTTCTTCCAATCCATGAACATGGAATGTCTTTCCGTTTTTTTGTGTGTCATCCTCAATTTCTTTCACCAATGTTTTATAGCTTTCGAAGTACAGATATTTCATCTCCTTGGTCAGGTTTATTCCAAAGTATTTTATTACTTTTGGTGCAATTGTAAATGGGATTGTTTTCTTAAATTATTTTTCTGATGCTTCATTTTTTTTGTGTATAGAAATACAACAGATTTCCGTAATGTTAATTTTGTAGCCTATGACCTTACTAAATTCATTTATCAGACTATTTTTTTCTTTTTATATATTTTTAAAATTTTAGTTAGTGAACATACAGTACAATATTGGTTTCAGGAGTAGAATTCAGTGGTCCATCACTCACATATAACACCCAGTGCTTATCACAACAAGTGCCCTCCTTAATACCCATCACTCATCTAGCCCATCTCCCACCTGCCTCCTTTCATCAACCCATAGTTTGTTCTCTATCATTAAGAGTTTCTTGTGGTTTGTTTCCCTCTCTTCTCCTCCCCCCGCTTTTCCACATGTTCATCTATTTTGTTTCTTACATTTTACATATGAGTGAAATTATATGGTATTTGTCTTTCTCTGATTGACTTATTTCACTTAGTATAATTCATTCTAGCTCCATCAACATCATTGCAAATGGCAAGATTTCATTCTTTTAGATGGCTGAGTTATATTCCACTAACAATAATGGAATATTAAGTATATATATTCATAGAGAAAGATTGGCTATTGTTGATAATGCTACTATAAACACTGGGGTGCTTGTACCCCTTCAAATCTATAATTTTGTAAGAGGGTAAATAGTTAGTAGTGCAATTGCTGAATCATAGGGTAGTTCTATTTTTAGTTTCCTGAAGAACCTCTATACTGTTCCCCAGAGTGGCTGCACCAGTTTCCATTCCCACCAACAGTGCGAGAAGGTTCCCCTTTCTCCACATACCTGTTGTTTTCTGTGTTGTTAGTTTTAGCCATTCTGACTGGTGTGAGGTGGTATATCATCATAGTTTTGATTTGCATTTCCCTGATGATGAGTGATGTTGAGCATCTTTTCATGTGTCTGTTAGCCATCTGGATTTCTTATTTGGAAAAGTATATATTCATGTCTTCTGCCCATTTCTAAACTGGGTTATTTGGTTTTTGGATATTGAGTTTAATAAGTTCTTTATAGATTTTGGATATGAACCCTTTATCTGATATGTCATTTGCAAATATCTTCTCCCATTCTGTAGGCTGTCTTTTACTTTTGTTGATTGTTTTTTTCACTTTGCAGAATTTTTTTATTTTGATGAGGTCCCAATAGTTCATTTCTGCTTTTGTTTCCCTTATTTTTGTGTATGGTGTAAGAAGGTGGTCCAGTTTAATTTTTCTGCATGTCGCTGTCCAGTTTTCCCAGCACCATTTGCTGAAGAGAACGTCTTTATTCCATTGGATATTCTTTCCTTCTTTGCCAAAGTTTAGCTGGCCATACGTTTGTTGGTCCATTTCTGGGTTCTCTATTCTGTTCCATTGATCTATGTGTCTGTTTTTGTGCCATGTAACATTTCTTAAGCTACATTGTGAATATATGGGTACATCCTCTATTAGTCTATATAACCTTTCTGTTTCTAACAGATTAAAAAAAGGTAACCTGTATTATCACTGACAGACATGAAACATCATGAAATACATAAAATATACAGATTATGTTTTTATAATTATAATATCTATTATCCATTTCTTCTCCTTAGCTTGGAGATATTGTCTTTATTATATGCATATGGTATATGTAGTTAGGCATTTGTATTGATGCTATTCTGCTCAAATAATCTGCCTATTTCTGTACCATATCTTATTTATGGTATGGTGCCTGCACCATAAAATATTAAAAGTACAACCGTTTTATGATACATTTTAATGCCTAGTAGGACAATGGACCCTCTGTTACATCATATTTGTTTTCAGATATTTCTTATTCCCGTTGAATTTCAGAATTATTTTGTCAAGATTCCAAGGACAGTGAATAACTGAAATTTGTTTGGATTAGCACTGATTTGTGAATTCATTTGAAGGAGAAGGCATAGCCTTCGAATATAGTTCTGCTCCTCATTTTTATAACACTAAAGAACAAAACCATGTAGGATCTCATAAACTAGGATACATAATTAGTTCATATTTAAAAGAACTTATTTCGTTTGCTTATTCACTAACTTCTTCATTTATTTGACTCTTCTAATCTGCCCTCTAATGCCAAACATGATGCTAGTGACCAAGATACAAGATTTTGGAAGAAATCAGACCAGGGCTATTCTTCCTGAGTGTATGATTATCCAAAGAGCAAGCTTAAATGTTGTGACTGAGAGGTCAAAGATTCTGTGCAGTACTACAGCAACACTTCATAGGACTTTAAGGATACTCTACAAGAAGAGATTCTTTAGAAATTCTATACAGGGAACTCACAGGACCATGGATGTAAAAGTGAGAAAGCAGGGCTAGGAAGAAAGGGTTCTTTCCAGTTGCTACCAGTCATTGTCATTCGTCAGGATTTTGCTGGCTCAGAGAGGAAAGAATGGCTGAACCCAGGATTCTGATGTGGTAGCAGACCAGAGCTTTCTGCAGGGGATGTGGTGTGGATGTGTCTATGAGCAGGCACATGCATGCTTGCCTACTCTTGTTGATATTCTTTCTGTTGATGTATTGATTGTGCCAGGCCCTTCAATCTGCCACTCCTTCCCTCAGCCACTGCTTCTCTCCTGCCGACACCTGATTTTGACCAAGTCTCCTTACAGAGCCTGTCTAGGAAGAACTTGAACTGCCATTTAGACATCACAATTTAAAATTCTTTTTTTAATGTTTATTTATTTTTGAGAGAGAGAGACAGAGAGAGACAGAGAGAAATAGCATGAGTAGAGGAGGTGTCAAAATAGAGTCCCACATATGGATCAAACTCATGATCCAGGAGATCATGGAGCCTGAAATCCAACACTTAAATGACTGAGCCTCCCAGGTGCCTCAGATAGGCATCACAATTTAGAATCCAGCCCTCTGAGTCTCATTTCTGAACTGTCTTTCATGACTTTGTGAGTGTTTGGTTCTGTCTTTTGCATTCTGCAATGGATGTGGCAGGTTCTTTTGGACAAACTTTATTTCTCTGACCTAATGAGAAAGAAATACGCTACACCTGGACCCAGAAGTTGAGGGGATGCTGGTATATGAGAAGTGAGATTTCAGAAATACCCTGGGGGGAACATCTAGGGTAAAGCCATTGGCCTAGGAAACAAGTTAGAGTAAAAAAAACCTGGAAGACAGTAAGGATAGATGGAGCTAGAGCTGCTAACAACACTTAATCGGGGTGTCCAACAATGGGGGCTAGAGCTCTGATGCCTTCAGGAACATAACTGCCCCAGCCATGGAGTATGGCCCTTGCGGCCTCCCACACCTACCAATTCCTAAGAAAGAGAGCCTTTGAGATACAAGTTGCCAGAATCTCATCTATCCAGATTCAGCTTTAACTTCCCCCTCTCTTCTCAGGTTCCTCCAGGACTGCTAAAGACTGGAACATGCCCAGAACTGCTAGGGTCAACTAGCTTCATCTCCTGGGAGTGTAGGGAAACCTCCAGGGTCAAGTTTATACATAATAGTAGTGGTGCCTTGTGTGTGTGTGTTCGGGGAAGGTGGGAGTTACAAAGAGCTAATTCTGGGCACCAGGGAGGCCTTTCCTTAGGTTAGATAAAGGGCCATACCATGGACTGTGGGTGTCGAGAGTGAGAAGTGGAGACATGCAGGGCACAGAGTGTGTTCCACAGGAGCCACTTGGCTTTGCGTGTGCATATGGCTATGTACAGCTGCACACACTCACACACACGCACATTTGAAGAAGGTGTCCAGGTCCAGTTTCTCACACTCTGACTTCCCCCTTTCTGGTAAGTGGTTCCAGGTGAAGTGGCTTCACATTTCCATCCTGGTATCATGGTCACAGGTGTCCAGAGCCCTGTCACCTGCTCATTTTTGGTCCTCACTGAACAGATCTCTTTTGTTGATCTGTTTCATTTTAAGTGGACTGAGAGTGTTTTTGAATACTCTATCGTAGGTCTTGGTATTTCTATCTATGTTTGTCTCACAGACTTCAAGTTACATTCTCTAAATGGATACGCATTCAAAATTATACATAATATATTTTTATGAATATAATGATTTCTGTGTGAATAATGATTCAGTTCATCATTAATAAAACATTCAAAATGAAACAGGCATTTGTCAGAAGTTAATGTGGTTACATCAGATTATTATAACTCTAACACTACAGCATTCTACTAAACTGCATGATATACACGAGTTTGATTCCAGAATCATTTTTGAGTGTCTACACATTCCACCTTTTGTTTTCATTTTGAAACCCTTGATGCCTTTGGACATTTGAGGCTCATGAGTTTTTTTATTGTTCTTCTCAGGTATTGCCCTGAAGAATCACCATGACTGCTTGCAATGCCTCCCTGGGTCATCCATCTTTCTTCCTTCTCCAAGGCATTCCTGGGATGGAGGACAAGCACAGATGGATCTCTATCCCCTTCTCTTCCATGTACTTCATCACCATCCTGGGGAACTGCACCATCATCTTCATCATCTGCACGGAGCGCTCCCTGCACAAGCCCATGTTCCTGCTCCTCTGCATGTTGGCCCTCACGGACCTGGGCATGTCCACTACCACCATTCCCAAGGTGCTGTGCATCTTCTGGTTTGGCCAGAGTGAGATCAGCTATGTGGGCTGCCTGGTCCAAATGTTCTTCATCCATTCCTTCTCTGCCTTGCAGTCAGCCATCCTGATGACCATGGCCTTTGACCGCTATGTGGCCATCTGTGAGCCCCTGCGCTATGCCACCATCCTTTCCAATAGTCGCATTGGACTCATTGGCCTACTGAGTTTGGTGAGAGCCATCCTTTTCATTCTGCCCATGCCTATACTTCTCCAGAAAATGCCCTTTCATGTAAATCACATCATCCACACTACCTACTGTGAGCACATGGCTATAGTGAAGATGGTGTGTGTGGACACCACGGTCAACAGGATATATGGTCTGGTGGTGGCCCTGTTGGTTGCTGGGCTGGACATCTCAGCTATTGCCTCATCATATGTATTTATCATCCAGGCTGTACTGCGGCTGTCCTCTAAGGAAGCCCACCACAAAGCAGTCAACACTTGCACCACACACATCTGTGTTATGCTTATGTATTATACTCCTCCTCTGTTCTCATTTCTCACTCACCGCTTTGGCAGAGGAATTCCACCTCATGTGCACACCATTCTTGGAAACCTCTACTTCCTTGTCCCTCCAATGCTCAATCCGATTATTTATGCAGTGAAAACCAAGGAGTTTCGGGAAAAATTGACCAAATACACGGTGCTGGAAGAAGGAGCCTATAAGCATTACTCTTGGTCAGAAGCCTGTCTGATCATCCAGCAGTGGTGGGTATGTGGAAAATATGCTAAGTGAAGACAGTTCTTGGGAACATTGTTAGTGGCAGAACTATGTCATATTGCCATATCTAGTGTTAGATTCCTTGGATAGAGAGGCTAAGACACAGGAGAATTCTTTGCTCTCAATAATTCCAAAGGAAGCTTATGATCTCCTGAAATGAAAATAATGACATATTCTCTCCATTCCTGATATGGTAGTTGGGCAAATTATATTGATCTCGTTTTTAAAAGGACTTTAAAAAACAACCCATGCTGAAGCCATGTGAAATAAGGTATAATGTTTCCCTATGTAGATAACATAAAGCATACAATAACATGCCCTCCAGGTTGCCATGCAAGGCCCAGGTGTATGGAGTGGGCATTTGTATTCATGTGTGCATGTGGAAGTCGGATGTGGAGATTGGGGACAATGAGAAAGGACAAGGAATAGTAAATTAGTATTTACAGTCACTGCTTTATTTTCTCTGCTAGCTGACCCTATGTTTGGGTATTGAGACTGTTTGCTTCCATGAAGAACCAAGGAGTATGCACAGGAGACATGAACTGCAAGTCTCAGACCTTTCAGAGGAAAAGGAGAAAGGAGAAGCTCTTGACCTTAACGGTTTATAAGCATTTGACCTAATTTCTTACTTGTAGAAACTCCCAGAGTGAACTCTCCTGCTCTTCCCAATGAATTCACTGTTTGACAAGATTCTCTTTCAAAGAAAACTTCTGAGAATGTCTTGCTAATGGTCACAGTTATAAAAAAAAGCCAGTTTATACTGGAGATCTTTGAATTCAGATCTCTGTAAGGCATTTCCTGCGGGTGCCCAGGACAACGTCCTGAACAGGTACTCCTGGCAGCTGAGGAGCTCAGGTTGTTTGCCCAGTTGTGAGAATTCATTAAATTCAGAGGGTATCGTTTCTCGCTCCAGACAGTTATTGTAGATATAATGGTGAATATTGTAAGTTGCATGAAGCTGAAAATGGAAAGATTCTAGTGTTGTTCATCATATTGTACAACTAATGTTTGGGGCAGAATTCAGTAAAAAAGATTCCTACTGTCAAAGCAACATGACCACTATTTAAGTGAGTCTCTTACAATAGTGTAATGGCAGGGAAAGAAATGAAACTTCTCCAGAGTGTTGTGCCAGCTATAAGAAATAATAACAAATGTTTCCAGTATGCTGAACAGTTTGATAACAAGGGCTAGGATATTTCAGAACTTGAAATAAAGGACATAACCTTCAGGAGAAAAAAAATGAGGATTGAAAGAAGTGCCTTTTCTATGAATGAAAGAAACAGGAACAGTAGGATTGAGGAAGAGTCCTTCCTGTCCAGAAGGAGGACCAAGGTCATATAGTTAATCCCCGACAAAATATAGACACAATTCAAACCAAAACAAAACCCCTGAGCACAATGCTTTATGATAAGTATTCTAAATGAGAAATAAATATCAGTAGTGGAAAGGCTCAAGGCACCCATTAGCCTGAAGAGCTGTAGTAACAGGAGGCTTAGTTTTTGCTGAAATCTGAGAGTGATTTTCTTTTAATCTGATTTGAATGGAGGAGATATAGAAGGGAATCCATGTACTGTAAATACTTTTTCATTTTGTTTTGGTGAGATATTCTGTAAACATGAGAAGCCTTATTTTGGTTTTCTGTTTTGCTAAAATAGGGTTAAGAATTTATTAAGGTCTGAACACAACACATCTTGGGAAAATGTGCTGGGAACACTGGCAGTAGCCTTTGGTTCTATGAAAACTTGGGGAACTGGAAATCAAAGAAGGCAGGGAAAGGAAGCATAACTGTGTCTATTTTTTCTCACTGGACTTGTTTCCTTCTTCACAAGTGTTATTAATCCTATGGTTGATAGTGTTTACTGCAGCATGACCTTGACTTCTCTCCGTATCCTTGCTGGAAACATGACAGATGATGTTACCAGATAGAGAACTGGTCTGAACTGAGGTTCAGCTGCCTGCCTCTTGAAAAATTAATACTGGAGAGATAAGTGATGGTGGAAGAAGAAAGTTTGCTTTATTCCAGAAGTAATCGACCTAGTAAAATGGTGGACTAATGTCTCAGAGACTCTCTTTCCTGTCCAGGTATAACTAGTGGGTTTTAAAGGATGGAATGGGAAAGGTGGGGGGGGGCGCTATGTGCAGGTGAAGCAGGTGCCCAGGTGGTTAGTTGTATGTGGATTTGACCCTGAACAGATCTTCCAGCATCCCTGGCAGCTCTTTTGAATATAGTTGGGCTTTATCTTGTGGGAAATTTCTGGTCCTTTACTCCTCAACGCTGGTAGTCTGCAATTGTCAAGGAAAGTAAATTAGTTCTGCTACAGACCAAAGGACTATGTCAGCACGCAAGGAGTGCATTAGTTTGCAGCAAGTTAACCCTTAATACCGGTTGCAGTGCTGTTACATGACGAATATGTTAACTGACTAGTTTACCCTTCACGCCTATAGGATTGTTCTTAGCCATGCAAAAATTAGGACAATGTTCATATGTTTGATATCCTGGTCAAGCTTAAATCACTTTCTGTGTGACTGTCAGGTCTTTGGAGGCTAAATTAATGCCAAGTCTTCTTCATTTCATTACCTTCGCTGAGAAATTTTTGCCTTGATATGTCCTAAGTCCCTCAAAACATTATAGATAATTATGCAAATGCTCATATAATAATGATCTCATAAATAAATAAGTTTCTCATAAATTATGAGGGAGGCAACACATCTGAATGGAGTCTCAGGTATTGGGGCAGAAGAAGCTGAGCAATCAAACTCTAGCTGGAGTTTCTTGACTAGGTTTTATGCCTTACAGCTAATTCTTTGGGCTCTTGGCTCCACTCTGTGGGGGACTTGGTTCTATCTTCTCAGTTCATTGTTTCACTCTTAGGTACCCTCACTTTTTCATAAATGGTAGCATATGTTTGTAGGTGAGTAATTTTTAGCCTGTTTCCTGCCAGTAGAATTTTGGAGGTTCAAGGGCTTCCTCATTTTGAAGCTAATTACCAGGAAGAGGTATGGCCCCTTTCCAAGCCAGTGGGAAAGAATTGTGTGAAACCAGGTGATTTACTTGGGTACATACTAGTACTCCCTTGCCCTATCCTCAGACTAAATGAACATGTGAAAACATCCTGAACTAAAAAGCGGTATGACCCTCAAGTATTTAGGCACTTTCAGAATGAAGTTTATGGCCACACAGGTAAGTCATGACACCTGCCTCGGTGATAGTCAATGGCAAGAGAAATCCAGATTGGAGAGTGGAAGAAGGAAATGATGAGCATTAGTTGCAGCCCTGAGAACAACTGCAGAGGCAGTGACCAGAGTTCATCCCACTATTGTCTTCTGAGTTTTCCCTCAGGAAAATGGTGGATAAATGTCTCAGAGACCATCTTTCCTGTCCAGGTAAAACTAGTGGGTTTTAAAGGATGGAATGGGTTCCCCTTCAGGGAAGAAGGGAACTTCTTGAACCAGTGTGAAGAAGTAGAGCTGAGTTGTATAAAGGGTAAATCATGGCAACCAGGAGAAGGCAGCTTGCAGACTTCATACTATAGAAAATGTAACCAAATGAGGGCCCATCTGCTTGCCAAAGTCATGCCTACCAGAGATTGCTTCCAGGCAATGACTAGGAATGACCCTGGAGATACTAAGAGCAGACCCACATCTGGGAGATTAAAAAAAAAAAGTCTGCTGACTTTAGCTTCAAGACTTCCTAGTAATTTTGCTGCCCAGAAATCCATATCACAGATCACTTTCACTCGATATTCTCTCCCTCCTTCACTCATGGTCAAACTTGGATTGTAGTTTGATGATCGTCCCAGTCTCCCCTCATTCACATAGGTATTTCCACTAATAAAATTCTTCCACGTTTAATTTTGTCCTAGAGTCTCCTTCTCTGAGGACCCAGACTAACATAGTTCTCTTGGGCAAACTCAAAAAGAAGGCAGGTGTCATGGTGACTGGCTGATGCATCCTATCAAAGCCAACTTCTAGGGGTACAACATATATTGTAACAGTGGAGATTGGATGGAGATGAGGTGCGGCATTAAAAACAGTGTAACTAGAAAAGGAAGATATTTTCAGTTTTCCAAATAGTGGCAACATTTCATACTACAACCTCCATACTCTTTTACTTAATTATGAGTGTTAGGAATGTAGGCACACAATAGTTGCCATGTTTTTATGACTAACGCCATTTCTTATCAACATTACACTTAGTCTTGCTGCACAACTTCTTCATTATTAGTTATCTTTTAAGAGACAACATGGGCATAATAGTGTAGGAAGACACTTTATCATCAGAAAGAGAATTTAGGATCAATCACTTACTCCCTGTATAGTTATGGGAAAATTACAAAGAAATCGAACTTCTGTAACTTTACCTTGCAAAATGGATATTATTAAATAACCTGACTTAAAGTTGAAATGGTTTCCTAAGCTACTATGTAGAAAAATACCTAGAATAACTAGCACAGAGCCACGTAAACAAATGGTATGTCTGCTGAAATTAATAGAATGTGAGAAACATAAGATAGGCCTTTTCTGTTCACTCCTATTCTAGGACAGAACTACTTCAACCTTAGCTATTGTCCTGAACTTTGTGGTTTCTTATTATACAGTATCCTCACATGTTTATCCAAGGTTTGAATGTTGTCATTCTTCTCCATCATTGATATTATATTGGTAACAGTAGAATATTCCGTCCTTTATTTTCTTGATTTTTTTAAACTCTGACATGCTGACCATGATGGTGGCTGAAAGTCAGTATCAGGCATAAACCCTCTCTCTATGCTCCAACCTTCAATGGGAAATCTGGGTTATGAAGTACAAAAAGGCACAGGGGAGCCTCTATAGATTAATTATCTGACTCTCCCCTTTTTCCTTCCCCTGGGCCAAACTTCCCCCAACATACCGTCTACAAAAAAAATACTTTCATAGTTAAGAATGAATTAGGACATTTCTTTACTAAGAGAGAAAAACAGCAGGACAGGCTAGAGATAATGGTTTCTTTCTTTTCTTATACGGATATTATGATTCCCTCCCCCAGTGTTTTGTAGGTATCTTCCTTCTCTGAAGGCTAGGCAAGACCAGGGGAAACTGAAGGAGAAGGAGTATTTAGTACAGAGGGCTCTCTCTGTCAAAGTCATATGAACTGAAGATGTTCTTAAAGTTTATAGACTGATGAGCTTAACAGAGTAGAGAGGAGGTCAGGATTGGTCCAAAGTCCTGGCTAGGAATAAAAAGTACATACACAACTCTTACAGTGTTATTATCTTTTTAAGAATCTCGAGCACAGGGATAGAGACTTCAGAAGGATTTAAAAATTTAGGATTCTTTTTCCTGAGTTTACGATAATCACAATCATGGATTCTTTTTAATTTTTTTTTAAGAAATAGGGACATTTCTGCTTAAATATCCAATCTTGTATTTGCCTTATTACATTATGCAATCGACCCTATGATGATTATGTACTTAAAATGATTACATAGAAAGCACTAGAATGATTTATATACTTCAAAGTGGCAAAGCTTCATGATATAAGTTGGTCTTTATGCATGGTCTGAGTGACCCTGGAATATCACTTAAGGAACAGGTAGCTTCCTGTTAGCATATATATATATGTAATTTTTTTTTTCCTGTTAACATATATATATATATATATATATATATATATATATATATATATATATATATATGTAATTTTTTTTTAAGGTAAATTTCCTGGTCACAGAAGTATTTTGAATTAGGCATCTGGACACATGTTTTCACTTGCAATGAAACCTTCTGTGATATGTATTTCAACAGTCCCCACATCCTGAGTCTATATGTCATCTTCAAGTTCCTCCATTTTTGTTATAATCATCACAATCATGTAATTGATATTGCGAACATGTTGCACTGCCATTGCATTAAAAAAAACCTGGTGAAAAGACAAATTTCCCAGTTAAAGTGGTATCCAAAGACAGTGAGTAGGTTAGGTCACCTTCAGTAGTAAAACATTCTTTAGAGACGGACATAAAATTTAAAGATTAGAAAATAGGAAGCCAAAGCAAATAAAAACTTTCCACCAAGACAAGGAAAGATGATCTTTGATCTTCTACAGAAAAATCTTGTGTGTAGCTGATGAACATAAACACAGATGTGAAAGTCATCAGGAGACCCCTGCCATAAGAGGGCTCCTGTTTAAACAGACATAGAAAGAGCCATCTTGGCCTCTTCCTTTTTTAGTTCATAGCTCAATAAAAGCACAAACATCAGTTCTTCATGCAAGCCAAAACAAAACCAAAAAAACAAGCCAAATGTAGGAAACCACCACACACACACAAATCTATTTGTTCCACAGCTCATTTAAAGATACAGCTGGGTCTTGGATGGTTGGGCAAAGGCAATGTCAGTTGTTCTGTTTATTTACTTACAGGGATATTGTCTGCACTCATAGTCTATGCAGGTCCTCTGAAAATGCATTTGGCAACCTCGTACCTTATTTCCTTCATTTTTATGCCATAAATTATGGGGTTGAGCACTGAGGGTAGAAGAAGGTAGAGATTGGCAAGGAGAACATGAGCATGAGGTGGGATATTGTGACCAATGCGGTGGGTGAGAGACGAAAAGAGTGCAGGCACATAAGTGACAAGAATGACAAAGAGGTGGGCTGAACATGTGTTGAGAGCTTTGCAGGTAGCATCTTGAGAGTTGAGGTGTACCACAGCCTGAAGGATGAAGCCATGAGAGAAGCCAATGAGCAGCAGATCAAGTCCCACCACGAGCAAAATCACAAAGAGCCCATAGATACGGTTAGGTCTGGTATGGTCACAAGCCATTTTCACCACAGCCATGTGGTCACAGTAGGTATGAGGGATGACCATGTGGCAGAATGTCAACCTTTGAAGTAGTAGTGGCATGGGTAGGATCAGGATCACACCCTTGGCTAGAGCCACCAGTCCCAGGCGTCCAACTAAGGAATGGCTCAGAATTGTGTTGTAACGTAACAGCTCACACACAGCCACAAAGCGGTCAAAGGCCATTGCAACAAGTAGAGCTGATCGTACCACAGATGCTCCATGGATGAAAAACATCTGGGTGAAACAGGCATTGGCAGCTATGTCCCCATCATTGAACCAGAAGAGGCAGAGGAGCTTGGGCAACAGAGCCAGAGTAGATATGAGGTCGGCCACCATCAGCAAGGCGAGGAGCAGGTACATTGGGGTGTGAAATGTGGGCTTCGTGGCCACCAGAAAGAGGATAGCACCATTGCCAATGAGGATAGCCAAGAACATGGAGGAGAAAGGAAGAGATAACCACAAATGCTGTGACTCTAGGCCTGGTATGCCCATCAAAGTGAAAGTCAGGATGCTGGAATGGTTGAAGATTAGCATTGTAGATACTGTTGGTGGTTGTTAAATAAAACTTAGAAACCTGTCAATGAGACATGCATGGTGGGTTGTTTTTACCAGTTTGGCTTTTGATGACTTGCTGAGATGAGAAAGATGGAAAAATTCCTCTTTGGGGACATGGAATAAAAATAAACATTAAAGTAATAAATTAGATCTGAATGAAATAATTAAATTCTATCTGAACATCCATTTTCCCCTCAGATATCTTCAGAACAAATCTCATTATAGCTCCCATCCTTGTTTAGTGTTGTCATCTTAAGCCAACTTAGCCTTCCTAGTCAGTCTTTATCATCAGAATTTCAATCACTAAATAGTTATGAAATCTCCTAAAAATATTCAGTTCCCTACCTACCCATCACTTCCCAAATATTTACACTGTATATTTTGGAATTTATAGATTGTTGTCAAAAAATTCCTTTTCTTTGAAAATTCACTTTAGTTTCTTCCTCAAACAGAAACTAGACTATGTTCTGAGCACATTACATTCTGTGCAGACACATCAAATGGAAGCTGTTTTTATAAGTTTTGTTGCTCATAGACTATAGAGTCTAAAACTGAGGACTGTGTTAGAGCCCTATTACTCCTCATTGTACTTTCCAGATCTATGTCCTTCCACCTGAAAAACACAGGGCCCTTTAAAATTCAGCCTGTCAGATCATACTACCTTTCCCTACTCTCTTAGCAATTACCTATTATACCTTCAGCCTCCTTCCCTGTCGAATTATGTTTTTGTACCTTTCTGACGGTCTTTCCCTCTGTTACTACTTCTGCCATAATGATTGCCTATAATTAGTTCATATAGACAACCTGATTAAAAGCTTAGTCTTTAATTTCTTGACCTCAACTCGCAATGGTCTTTCTGTCTACTCTACTTCAGCCATTCACAACATAATAAATAGAGCACTAGAATAGCCATCTTTAGTATTTT
The DNA here is from genome assembly GCA_030068075.1 of Paguma larvata. NCBI lineage: Eukaryota > Metazoa > Chordata > Mammalia > Carnivora > Viverridae > Paguma > Paguma larvata. Next base: position 59,887,708 of record CM057831.1, read on the forward strand.
AAATTTTTTTGAGAGGAGAGAGACAGAGAGTGCAAGCAGGGAAGGGGCAGAGAGAGAGAGAGAATTCTAAGCAGGCTCAGTGCTCAGAATAGAGCCTAACACTGGACTCGATCCCACAACCCTGAGATCATGACCTGAGTTAAAATCAAGAGTCAGAAACTTAACCAATTGAGCCACACAGCTACCCTGAGAATAGCCACCTTTAAAATCTTGTGCTAAGGATCCATTCTCTTATACCTAAGCTTACATTTTTCCTGTTGACCCTTCCTATACCTTCTACTATAATTCTCTGATATAAGGATTTCTAGTACATCAAAGCTATCATGTTTTCCTATCACCATCTTAACTCTTCACAGGTTAGAAAACACATCCCATCACTATAATCACTTCCTTGTGCTTATATTCCACATCTTTGTTCTTCATTCCCCTAATCGTATTAATAAAATAAAGGACCAATCCTTGTTAAATCCAACTTGGTTTTATATCTATACCTGAGTAGCTGAACATGACTTCCAAAAAACATACAGCATGATCATTGATTCTGGTTTACACAGTCCTTAAGTGAGTTCTCAGTATAGCCAGGCAATCACAACATATTTCTATTCAGATTTCATCCTGTTAGACATTTTATTAATTCTCTTATTAATCTCCCAATATGCATACTCCCTTCTAAAAATTCAGAAGGTGATCTTTCTTTTTCATAAGAAAAACAAGAAGCCCAATGATAGTTTACTCATTTTCCCACCACAAAATAGAACCTACTGCATTGGTACCCATATGTTGTGCCTTCCTATTACAATGGATGCCTGCCTCATTTCTATTTAAAGTTTACTCATCTGCTTCTGAGCTGAATCACACTTCCTTCCCCTCTTGCAAAAACTTGTTCCTGAAATTGTATGACTCTATTGGCCAATGGACTTTCCCTTTTTCTAGTGAGACTTCTGACTATCCTCATGTATACCACCACCATTATAGCCAATACACATTTTGTTTTCATTTGGCCCACTAAAATAACCTACTCACTGGTCTTTCTGATTCTCTTTCACCTACATATTGTTTACTGCCTAATAAATTTCCTAATAGAGTGGCCTATTATCTTTAAAAATATAAATAACATGATATTACAATTCTCAGTAGCTTCCTACTATATAAGGAATAAAATCAAAAGTCTTTGTCATGATGTACAAGGCACTCTGAAGTACTCCAGTCACGAATATTCATGACACTCATGATATACAAAGTATCTTTCAGACTCATCTCACCTCTTTAGCTTCAAACTTCTACCATTCTCTCCCTTTGCTCACTTCACTCTTGGCCATTTTGCTCTTTAAGCATGCTAAATTTGTTCCTGCCTTAAAGCGTTTCCTCTTGCTCTTCCATCTCCCCGTGAACCTTCGAATGACCCACTTCCTAACTTTATGTGAGTCTGGAAAATATAATTACTTCTTAAGCTTCAATTTTTCATCATACGAAACCACACACCATCTCCTGAAACAGCCAGTTTTTCTTTCTCCCCCTGATATCTTCATACTCCATAGTCAAAACAGTAGTTCACAGTCCTGGCTGCATATTAGAAACATCTGAGGAGTTTAAATTTTTCTGATATTTAGAAAGCTTAGGTATATTTAAGTAATAGTGAGAAATTCAGTGTGACCTTTAGGTCAAGTGCATGGAATTCTGGAGACAATGTCAGGAGTGGACCCATGAGTAACAGTTCCTTTTGCCTAAAATGTTTTCCACATTCCTTTCTTCTTTTCTTGACAAAACTCGTATCCTCACTTCTTGGCTCTTGCCCACATCATGGATCTGCCTATGTCTGTGTTCTATTGGAAAACAGTTCAGGTAAAGTTTCCTTTCTTTAAGCAATTCCTCTCATTTAACTTGCATTTATGAAGTACTCACTATGAGCCAGAATTTGTAAATCAATGCTGTTTTGTCATATCTGACAATGTTTCTGTATTATTTCAAAACCATCTAATTCTTGAATCTTTACTCTTTAATCCTCTATATCTGCTGTAAACTTGCCCAGTTTGCAGAAATGAGCAGTATTTTCAGGTGTCTGAGGTAGATGTTGCTATGTGGCTAACAAATTAATGTCAGTTAAATAGAATTAGGGGGGGCTACAGATAGAAGTCATTTAGGGAAAAGAATCCAACTCTAAACAGAGGTAGGGATAGTATTAATGATTAAAATCAGAACTTACCTAGAAATGCTCTACTATATTCTTCTTACCCCTCTTCTCTTCTGATAACCAGAGCCCTGTTATTTGAAGTCACAAATTAAGTCTGCCGATTTCATGTTTTATGGCATATTATTTTTCCTTTTTTGCTGAGCTGATTTTAGCTCCTGGGAAGGGGCTCCCTGCCCACCCTGGCTCTCCTCTTGAAATTATTCCCAGGACAGACGTACAAGCTTTCTTTTTGCAGTGGACCAAAACTCTTATACTACATAAGGGAAATTTTGAATTCTATGATTTCATCACCCCAAAACTCAAGACATAAATATGACTCTCCAGAAGGCAAGGAAAAAGGAAAAGGAAAAAGAAGTAGCTCATTAGGGTCTCCCACTGGGCCTGGTACTTGAAGAACAACAGGACCTGTAGAGTGGTTCTCAGAGGAAAAGGGACAATTTTGATCACTCCCAGTTTTCATGTAATGATGGTGTTACCTGACCTCCCTCTCCTTGGTAGATACCTATAGACATTGCTTTAACCTTGTCATGGGGACTTTTGAATAAAGTCATGCTTCAAATAGATTATGGTTTGTACTCTTCATGCAAAACAATTAATACTGCTTTTGAGAAACTCAGGTACCTCTGTGCCATTATTAGAGGAGCACAAAGTACCTATTTAGCCAATGATAATTTCCTATCAAAACAGAATAAAATTCTCTAAAAGGACACTAACTTTGGAAGACACAAGGAGAGTCATTTTGTCTTCAAACGCCTCTGTAATGAATTTTTCTTTATAACTACTGTTGAAAAGCATACAGCAGTTGTTCTCAAACTTTCAAAGGGCTTTTAAAAATACAGAAGGCTGAGTTTCATCACTAATATTTCTGATTCAGTGGGTCCAGGGTGGGACCCAATAATTTGCATGTCTAGCAAGTCTCCAGGTGATATTGATACTATGTTCTAAGAACCTCGCCTTGAGAAGCACTTGGTTAATGTATGGTCAGTTGCATTCCAGGAGCTGCACATGGGGAATATTTACAAACTTTATCTGATAACACGTTCATGGTTAGTTGCAGCTGGTCATAGATTCTCTTGCAAACTCTCAAGATTTCACATTCTAAAAATGTGAGTCTTCATATTTGTTTGCTTGTGTTTCTTCCCACTTCTGTCAACATAGGAGCAGGTTTTTGAGATGCCTTTACCCTAAAAAGCTAAAGATTCCTTAGAAAGTTAGATTTTGCAATTAAACTATCTTCCTCTTTGATAAAGATGTTAAGTAATACTGGTTTTCATTTTGACATGGTGAAGACATGGTTGTAATTCTTGGTGGAAATCTTGATGGTATGGAGAAAATGTTGCTCTTTTTGTATTAATGTGTACTTTACTCAAGGTTAGTGGTTCTATGCCTCTCAAACCCAACATTACCTTAAGCAATTCTTAGTTATGAAATTATCTGCATAATTCACTTAAAAGAACTAAAATCTATATAATATCCCAATTATAATACAACAGATAAAAAAAATTTGCAATAGATAAAGCAATTGTATATATATTATGTGATACATACATATATGTGATAAGCATATGTATAATACTCACATGTGTGTATAATCCATTATATGTAATGAAGAAAAATAATATGTCTTTTAATATGCAATATTCAAGCATAACAAGAAATAGAAATCTAGTGAAGTTAGAAGTTAGTCTCTGTAAATAGGTCGGTTGTGCAAAGGAGCAAAATAATTTTCTCTCCCTACTAGATCCCTACTAGGTTCTTGGCTGAGCTGCCCCTGAAACAAAGAGATTAATATAAGAAAAACAAAGTTTGATAACATGTATATCTTCTGTATACATGGGAGAGACTGAGGAAACTGAGTAATTCCCTGAAATGGAATCACCATCCACTGTCTTAAAATGATATCTCCAACTAAAGACAAAAGATGCTGTTGGAAGGAAGAGAAGAAGCAACTATGGGAGGTTATTAGGGAAAGCAAAGTAAACAAAGGTAAGTTTTTGTTCATTTTTTAAAAAAAATTTTGTTTATTTATTTTGAGAGAGATAAAGACAGCACAAGCAGGGGGAGGGGCGTCCAGAGAGGGAGAGAGAGAATCCCAAGCAAGTTCTGTGTTACCAGCACAGAGCCCTATGCAGGGCTCAAACTCACAATCAAGATCTGAGCAGAAACCAAGAGTCGGATGCTTAACTGACTGAGAACCTAGGTACCACAAGTTTTTTTGTTTTTTAAGTAAACTCTGCACCCAACATGGTGCTCTAACTCACAACCCCAAGATCAAGAGTCACAATGCTCTACTGACCAAGCCAACCAGGTGCTCCCAAGGAGGGTACAGTTTTTAATGGAGATTTAAATCATTGTCTTCTCCACTGATAAGAACTTCTAGTGATTGAGCCTCCTCCTTCTTCTAGAAGAGAAAGGGAGATACCAGGACAAATGGAGATTTCCCTTACAGGTGTGAACGTCTCTTACGAAAGGGGTATCTTCAATTCAATATTCAGAACTTTCTTCTGTCCACTGTTTCTTAAAAATAATCAGGCTAAAATACTTCTTAAAACAAAGATATTTTGGAGTGACAAATTCTGTTCCCCTTCAGTTGCAAATGCTGATAGATAGAGGTCAGTGGCATAAGGAACTTAAAGACAATATACTTTATTGCTATCAATGACTACAGTTTTTCACAAAGTCCTAAATAAATTAAGGTAGAACCACTTTTCAACTACTACTTAGAAAAATTTATATTTGGTGAATATTTTAAAAATTTTTAACATTTATTCATTTTTGAGAGACAGGGAGAGACAGAGCGTGAGTGGGGTAGGGGCAGAGAGAGAGGGAGACAGAATACAAATCAGGCTCCAAGCTCTGAGCTGTCACCACAGAGCTCAGTGCAGGGCTTGAACTCATGGACCATGAGATCATGGCCTGAGCTGAAGTTGGATGCTCAACCAACTGAGCCACCCGGGGACCCTATTTTGGTGAATATTTAAAACATGCATGACAGTGTGGGCTGTTAGCTAGCAGTTAAGACTCCTTTATCCGTCTGGATAAAATTTACTTTCCCAAACCATTGAAATGAGACTTGACAGTGGCTTGCTTTGAACATTGAGATATTGGAAGATGTAATATAAACATCTAAATGTGTTGTGCAGCTGGGCTTGGCTCTTTGTGTGCTGAGAAGAACATGCCTCAGTTGGCCTCTATCTCTTTAGCCTAGGTTCTAGGATAAAAACACCTGGAGTTGTCATGACTTGACATGATTCAGTTCAAATCCTGGAACTAAGCTAACGTAATCTACTTCATGTACTGAGCCATCCAACTGTGCCCAGTTTAGAATCTGCCTAACTGAAGTAGACTGAGAAAAAATGCATGTCGTTAAAAACTATAGTCATTTCCTATTGCTACTGTAACAAATTATCACACACTTGTAGGGTCAAGACAACACAACCTGTTACTTTACAATTCTGGCGGTCAAGAATACAAAAGGATCTCACTGGGTGAAAACCAAGATGTCAGCAGGGCTATATTTTTTCTGGAGAATCTAGGAAAGAGTTAGTTTCCTTGATTTCTCCAGGTCCTAGATCGCATTCTCATTTCTTGGTTTTTAGTCTTCTTCCTTCATTTTCAAAGCCAGCAAGAGCAGGTCCTTCTCACTATGCAATCTCTCTGGTCTCTAACCCTCTGGCTTCTCTCTCTAACTTACAAAGACCCTTTTGATTACACTGGGCCCACCTGGTTAATCCAGGATAATCTCCTCACCTCCAGGTAAATTGTTGACCAATCTTAATGTCATCTACAACCTTATTCATCCTTCAGCATGTAGTCTAATGGATTCCAGGGATTAGGACTTGGACAATTTTGAGGGGTGTGGGGGCATTATTCTGCCTACCACATAAGCCATTGAGTTTTGGGTTGCTTTGTTACGAGCATTATCATGACAAAAGACATATAAAGCTAATATACTTCATTTAGTATTTAAATTTTGGCCTAGATAATAATCAAGAGATATTTAAAGTTTCTCACTGTTTAGAACTTCATCATCTCTGCTTTCTGTCCATTAAATGCCAAAAGGGCATAGTCCTCTCTCTCAACTGAGACTCAATTAATGATGTAATTTTAGCATATTTTCTTCTTACACACTTTGTTTCTTTAATAATTATGAACTGAGCTATTAAAATGTTTTTTTTTTCTGGCTTTGTAAGTGTGTTTAAACTGTATAACCTTTATCAGGCAGTATTTTTCATAATGTAGCTCTGTATTTTATCTGTGACATACTACTCCATCCAGTACTACTTTGGGATGAAAAAGAACGAAATCTTGCCATTTGCAACAATGTGGATGGAACTGAAGGGTATTACACTAAGTGAAATAAGTCAGTCAGAGAAAGACAGATATCATATGATTTCACTCATATATGGAATTTGAGAAACTTAACAGATGAAAATAGAGGAAGGGAAAGAAAAAATAAGATAAAAACAGAGAGAGAGGCAAACCATAAGAGGCTCTTAAATAAAGAGAAAAAACTGAGAGTTTATGGGGGTTGGGGGTTGAAGGATGGGTTAAACGGGTGACAGGAATTAAGGAGGGCACTTTTGGGGATGAACACTGGGTGTCATATAAGAGATGAATCACACTCCTGAAGTAGTAACACACAACACTGCATGTTAACTAACTTGAGAATAAAAAAAATAAAAAATATATAAAATAAAACAATAGTATTCCATCCCTTTAAAGTAATGCAATTGTTTTAAATTTTCATGTGAATCTTTTAACTTTTGTTATCACGATAAAAAACACACATTTTATGTCTCCTTTTACAAGAGGTTTTCTCCATTAGTGTCCTAATTGATCTGCCATAATATGCCTTTTGTGATAATAAATGAGTTACGGGTATGTCAAGCTATTGATCTCCTCAGTCCTGATGACAGCTGGGAATTGGGTAGAGGTAGGAGTAGGGTGGGAATGAGAGTGGGTGAGGGTAGAGGTAGGAGTGAGAAGGCCAGGTTGGGGGCGGAGGTAGGAATGGAACACTGTTATGGAGGCTGGGCTGCCTCCAAGTATGAGGAGCCCCATTCCTTTAAACCAAAGTGCTGTAACTTTTCTTTTTTTTGAAGTTCTATATTACAATGTTGAAATATCCTACAATATAATATGTACAAAGAAACAGAGCTGCTTTACCCAAGTATACGCGTACTTTCACCTTTACTACATATTGTTAAATTTCTGTCCAAAATTTGGCTGTTATTTTACACCTCCATAGACAACATTTGAGAGTGTTCATTTCCCTGTATTCTTACTAGCACTTGGTGTGGCTTATTTTTGCTAATCTGATGCATATGAAATGGCATCTATTTATTATTTACAGTTGCATTTTCCTTCTAAACTTATTAACTACAAAAACTTAACATCTTTGTATTTTTCGTATTTTCTTAAATGGTTAGTAGTCTCTACAAATTGATTTAGAGTTGTATTTATCTTTTTTAAGTTTATTTATTTATTTTGAGACAGAGAGAGAGAGAGCAAGAGTGATCAGAGGAGGGGCAGAAAGAGAGGGAGAGAGAATCTCAAGCAGGCTCCTTGCTGTCAGCATAGAGCCTGACACAGGGCCCAATTCCACAACCATGAGACCATGACCTGAGCTGAAATCAAGAGTCAGATGTTTAATCGACTGAGTCACTCAGGCTTTGCTTGAGTTGTTTTTATTTTATGTTTATGAATATATTGTCACTTTTATCTGTTTCAGTAGTTTTCTCCTCACCTATTGAAAGCTATTATTCCATATTGTGCTAACATAAATTATGAAAAGAAGCATCTCAATTGCTTTGTAGGAGCCTTCCCAGGTCTATCATAGCGTCTACAGAATGCACCACCTAGGACATTCCTCAGAACTTGCTGACTTGTTTGGGGGAATGAATAAAGACATTACAAAAGTTTATTTCTTCCTTTACTTTTGTTTTCCTTTTACTAATAGGAGTGCAATGAACTGAAGGCTTCTTGGAGGCACTTTTAGTTGTAGACAAATAAGATGTTTTAGGAAAGGTTTCTGTAAAAGGAAAGCTGCTGCAAGCCTGCCCTGCTTAGATTTTTAAAGGTGTTTGTGGTAGCTATATTGTCTGACGGAACTCATCAGGAGTGCAGACCACATAGCAACTTGGGGAGAAAAACCCAACTGAGATTTTTTTAAAAAAATATTCTTTTTCTTAGAGCAGTGGTTCTTAAAATGGGACCTCTTAGCCAGCATCAGCATTTATTGGGAAGCCATTGGAAAGGCAGATTTGGGGACTTTGCTCCAAATTAACTGAATCAGAAATTCTGGGGAATGTGGACTAGCAACTTGTGTTTTAATAAGAGCTACGGATAATTTTGAAGGACACTGAGATTCAAATACTTCTAGCTTAGAGAGTCTTAGGAGATAGGATCGATAGTATGCAGCTGGCCAGAATTTTGATCTAGTCCAGTTGTGGGAACTGCCCACAGCAAAGATAGATCCATTTAAATACGGAGGGGGTTAGAAGAGAAAATAACCAAGAGAGTATTCAGGAAGATGAGGAGGTGGCTACGTCCTGCAGTAAATTGTGGACAGAGACCATAATTTTGCAAAGACAATTTTTGGAAATCTCCCTGCATAATTCGGAGTCCTAGAAGATGGCTGGGATTGGTTTTCTGGGAAAAGGAGTTTAAGACACTTGTTTATGATCTAAAAGAAGTTTTTGAGGCACATTGGAGTAGAGTATATGAGTCATAAAGCTATACCAAATAAATTCACTGTGTATGGAAGTCCTGGCCAAGAGTGAACTAGACCTAGAAAAAACTGGATTGTGGATTTGATGGAAAGAAGCTCTCTGACAACACAGTTTACTGAGATAAACATAATGAATGTAGATTCTTAGCAAAGGACACCAGGAGATACAGGTTTGGGAATGTTTAATGCATAAATCTTCTCAATATAATTCCTTCATATGGAAAAAAACTGCCTTTAGCAATTCACATCTTCTACATATGAGTGTAATTTCCTATTGAGTTCTATTACCAGCTTGCTACATCTTGCATGGGCAATATATAAAACAAACAAACAAACAAACAAACAATCACAAGACATCTCACAAAGCCAGTCACTTTGCAGCTGTGTAACAATGGCTAGTCTGGGACATACGCAGTAAACTTTTTCTGACAGTTGAGTCCCAAGAAGAAGTAAACACAGAGAACGGGCCAGGGATAATCACTGAGGGGAACAGGAAGGAAAGCATGTCCTGGGATCCTTGGGGAATGGGGCTGCATTGGAAACAGAGAGGGATCCAGATCAGATACCCACAGTCCCTGTAGCCTCAGTGCCTCTAAAATGTTAGGTGCCATTAGATAAACAGTGCCAACACTGAGATGTGTTGAATTAAAACCAAACCAAAACAAAAATAGAGAAAGAATCCCAAGAGAGTAGACTACAAATACTCCTTCCCGGCCTCTTTAACAAAAGCCTCTGCCTTCACTTCTCTATTCTCATCTGGTCAACCAAAAGAAAAAAGCTAAGATACTCAATTTCCTAGGGAACATAGAAACTCCCTAGACGGTTCCAGGTATAAATCCGGTGCAGCCGACCAAAATCTCTGGAGGTACTTTAAGATAGGTTTCATCATTATAACAGCCTTTCAGCCCAGCATTCAGATGGTTGAGGGTGGGAGAAAAGTAATGCTCTTTAAATCTTCTGAGGATGCTTCCAAACCACCCTACCTTCTCATTTCAGCTCTCCTGGAGTCATGTGAGTCTGCGCTAGTGAAAGAATCTGGAAAAGACATTTCTTAGCCCTTACAAGAAGTCTATCTGTACAACTGGTGATGGAAAGTTTACTTCAAAGCAGGGGGAATATTTAGAGACCAGGAAAGGGGATTTTTCTGAATAACACCCCTGTGTGGTCTGATTTAGAGACTCAGTTAATGGGATTCCTACAACAGAAGTTTTAGTTTGGCATTAGGCCACATAGCTGGAAAGAGGAATGGGGGCAGGGGTGGGGAGGGGCATGGAGCTGCCAGCAAAGGAAGAAGAAAGTTATATGTTAGCCAGACCAGGGAAATGAGAGGCATTGTGAAGAAAGTTCAAGATATTTACTATGATATTCCTGAAATTCCTAATAGGAAATAATCACACACTAAGCACATGAGGGAAATGTGTATGAAACAGATAGACACTGTATCAACAGCAAGAAACTGGGCAGGAGAATCAGCAGAACCTTAATGATTACCTTTAACTTGCTCATGGTCTAGGGTTCTAAAACCATTACCTTGACCTTTTCCGTGGCCCAGTGTTCTCACAATGGGCAGAAGTAGCCCACACTTAGCCATGCTCTTGTGCAGACGCAGGGACAGCCTTCTGTCTGTGGTGCAGTTTCAGGCATGGACAGTCTTCTCTAGTCTTCCCCCTGAATCATGATGTTGGGACTCTTACCTTACTGAGGGAATCGGCTTTAATGTCACAATAAGAATTGGATTAGAGATTGAGTCAGAGGGACAGGTTCACACTGATGTATGAGAATGATCATACACAGTTATCAACAGCATAAACTATTTTATACAAGAGATGCTGTGAGTCTACAGATTCATTCCTGTGAATTGGATGGGGCAGTGATAAACGTGGGTGAGTCGCTATGAGTGCACAGTTCTATGAAGGGGCTTCTGTGTGTAAAGTCAGCATCCTTTGAAAAAACCACAAGAACTGCAAGTGATGTTCACGTACATCAATCACTTAGAAGCCAATGTAGGCAAGTGATATGTGGCAATCTGTTCCCAGTCCAGCTTCTGCAAGAAAAAAGGCATAAAGCATAGGGTCTGAGACCTAAAACACAGGAAGGAAGCTCATTGAAGAATCATCAAGTTAAGCCTCCTGGCTATGGGTGAGTGAATTTGTGAGACAATTGAAACTGTAGAAATTTCTGGCATAAACTAAGTGGTTGGGTGGTGTAGTGAGCAAGGCTTTGTTGCTTCTGCATCTGACTTCAGCTCCATTATTTTTATTGAGACACTTAGCTGAGCAGAAATCCACTTTAACGCATCAAGCAAATCTGGGTCATAAAAACCAGTGCTGGGTACATCCAGTTTAGTGGAGAGCAGCCAGGGAAGCTTTTTTCCAATCTCCTAATGATTGTCATGTGACCTCAGAAGGCATACAGATAAAAATTATAAGGAACATTTATTTTATCAGCAAGCTTGCTCTAAAATTGAACAGTTCTCATTACATAAACGTTCAAGCTAACACTAGATTTCAGATGGTTTAGGAAACTGTGTGAGAATTCCGTATTGCATATGGGATCACTTTTGTATTAAAATAAAGGTAATGATAATAGTAAATGATATCTAATGATACCTTCTATGGGCTACAAACTGTACTGGGTACTTTATACATTTTTAAACCATCTTACAAACCGTTATTATAAATGAACAGATCTGAAAACTACAGGATCTTAGAAGAAAATTGACTTGTCCAAGAAAGCACTGGAAATAAGAGATCAATACAAAGATTTGTTCCTGGTTTCATGAATTCCAATGTCCGCCATATTTTTTTCTACCACTACACCTTTCTGCTTTAAAAACTCCAAGGTCTTACACTTCCAAAATATCCTACCTCTTCACAGAATATATCAAGGCAAGCATGAGATCTGACTGTAGTCTTGCCTGAATATTAGGTGGAGATCTCAGGAGATCAAATTTGCATCAGTAATAGTCATATTTTTAAAGAAGTCCAAACTTTTACCTTGATGTGTGTCCTTAGGGAAGATAACACCCTTGGTCAAATTGGTTAGAAAATTAGATCTTTGCTCTCTCTGCCCTCTTATGCATAAGCTCACAGAGCTTTGTGACCAACAAGACTCTTCGCATGCACCTGCTGGTACAAGCCGCATTTATCTCTCTTCTGTAGAGGTCATGCAGTTTATTGGCCCTGAGCTGTGATTATTAGCATGGCATTTGTCACCAACTTCCTCTCCTATTAGCCCTGTTTCAGACCTTATTTCTGAAAACAAATAGTTAATTTTGTTTACCAACATGTTTGGGCTGTCTGGTGATTTTTTTTTTTTTTTTGTCTCTTAAACACCTAAATGGTAGTGAAGGATCTTCTGTGCAGAAGATGGAGAAATATTTGGTCCATTAAGGAATGAGAGAGTTTTTTTCTATTCTCATCTGACAGATACACACCAGGAGCAAGAAAGAGTTATAACAAAGAGTTGATTCTTATTTGATACTATTTTCTAACTCCACACATTTCCTAGAATCAGTGGCTTTTTTTATACTGATTATTCAGTAAATAATTATCCAGGACCTAGAAAAGAGCTCATTAAAGAAAAGGTTCACATTAAATATTTGTAGTTGAATACATAAAACAAATTATTGGGCAGTAAAGTTCTTATTCCCATTTTGAAAATTTCCAGTTAAAATCATTTCTCAGCTTTTATCTTAATGACAAGACTTTCGTTTTGATCCCATTACGGTCATGATTTCACATGTTCTGAATAGTCCTTTTGAGGTTAAGTACTCCCCACTATAGGCTTTGTTGTCTTAGGGAAGCGAGGTGTGGGACAGGCGGGAAAAAGGAGAGTAGTATAGGATTTTTCTCAACAAGAGATAAGTCATCATCAGGCATGAGTCAAAGTAGTCTTACAGAATCACTTCTTGACATTGTGGAAGAGTGAAATTGAGGATTCGTCTACATCCTTTCTTTGAAATCACCAAGAACCACAGGTGGAAGGTGAATGATTAACCCAAGAGTGGAATGAACTGTAAAAGGTTGGAAGTGTCTGTTTCAGGAATAGGATGAAGTCCATAGAGGGTCAGCTCGAACATCTAGGGGAATGGAAATTAGACATGTGAGGGTGGATGGAGCATGTTACAGCCTGCAAATGTAGGTTGATCAGAAGTATGTGAAAATCTCTCTTGGTTAATGAAAGGAGTGGAAACAACTATGATAATATTAAGATTGGAAGTTATTACCAAGAACTAGGTCCCAAGCCAGAATCCCTTCTAAGTTGAAAAACAATAAAAATGCCCAACTTCATCCAGTTAACTGTGTTGGCAGTTTGTGTTCTGGACTGATGGTCCCACCATATTTTTTTGCATACTTCAGAAAACAGTGTGAGTGAGTGTGTGTATGTGTGTGTGTGTGTGTGTGTGTGTGTGTGTGTTATATTCCTGAGAAAAGTGAGTGAGGTCCATACCTTTCTTTGTCAGAAATAGTATTTTTTTAAGTTTAGTTACTTAGAGAGAGTGTGTGGGCAGAGAGAGAAAGAGAGAAAATCCCAAGTAGGCACCACACTGTGGGGCTCAAACCCATGTCTAGAATCAGACACTTAACTGACTGAACCATCCAGACATCCCTGACAATAGTCTTTAGTGAGAAGACAATTTATTTAAATACTTGTTTGAAGCCTTTTTTCATATTTATTTATTTTATTTAACAAGTATTATATATTGAATATTATTCAAAGTACTGTACAAATATTAATCAATACAATTCTTTTCAGAACTCTAGGGGCTATTACTCTTATTATCCCCATTTATAGAAGATAACACTTGCCTGATATTATATAGTTGATGCCACTCAAAGCTCATTTATATCTCTGTTCTCTTTTGTCTCCTCAGGCAATGTGATACTGTGTGGAGTTTCTGACCAGAGAAGATGCCCAGATCTTTTGTCCAGACCATGGAGTCTCCTAATCACACTAACCTGGACCCTTCTGTTTTCTTCCTCCTGGGCATCCCAGGTCTGGAACAGTTCCACCTGTGGCTCTCACTCCCTGTGTGCTGCCTGGGCACAGCCACAATTGTGGGCAACATCACCATCTTGGTTGTTGTTGTCTCTGAGCCAGCGCTGCACAAGCCTGTGTACCTGTTCCTGTGTATGCTTTCAACCATTGACTTGGCTGCCTCCTTCTCCACAGTTCCCAAGCTATTGGCCATTCTCTGGTGTGGGGCTGGGCACATCTCAGCCTCTGCTTGCCTGGCACAGATGTTCTTCATTCATGCCTTCTGCATGATGGAGTCCACAGTGCTTCTGGCCATGGCCTTTGATCGCTATGTGGCCATTTGTCACCCACTCCGCTATGCCACTATTCTCACTGACACCATCATTGCCCGCATTGGAGTGGTAGCTATGGTGCGGGGCTCCATGCTCATGCTCCCATGTCCCTTCCTCATTGGGCGTTTGAACTTCTGCCAAAGCCATGTGATCCCACACACATACTGTGAGCACATGGCTGTTGTGAAGCTAGCGTGTGGAGACACCAGGCCTAACCGTGTGTATGGGCTGACAGCAGCACTTTTGGTCATTGGGGTTGACTTGTTATGCATTGGTCTCTCCTATGTCTTTATTGCACGAGCTGTCCTTCGTCTCTCATCCCATGAAGCTCGGTCCAAGGCCCTGGGGACTTGTGGTTCCCATGTCTGTGTCATCCTAATCTCTTATACACCAGCCCTCTTCTCCTTCTTTACCCATCGCTTTGGCCACCACGTTCCACTCCATATTCACATTCTTTTAGCCAATGTCTATCTACTCTTCCCACCTGCCCTTAACCCTATAGTATATGGAGTTAAGACCAAAGAAATTCGGGAAAGGGTTGTCAGAGTGTTTCAAAGGGGCCAGGGAACTGGGGTCAAGGTATCTGAGTGATCCGGTAGTATAGAAGGGACTTAGTCCAAAAGAAAAGAAGATTTTCAAGATTAAACAATCCTCAGTATTTAAGACTGGTAACAGCTTTTAATAGGGCACTGATGTCCTCCACAGTACCTTTTATACCATTTCAAAGAATAATAAATCACAGAGGAGGTCAATTGGTTAAGCAACCCTAGCTTCCATCCAGGGAAGTATAATCTTCCAACCTAGGTTAGAAGAACCTCTGCCTAGTCATAGGAACTTCCCTTGCTTTCTGGCCATCTCCTAATATGTCAGGCAGGGATTTTAAACCTCATACTTCAGGCTATAACTGCTGTGTTGCCATCTGCAAGGATGCGAAAATAGGATATACAGCCACAGTTAAAGAAATTAGACCTGTCAGGGACTTACATGCTTTTCCATAAATCTTATATTTTCTCCATTAGAAATTGAAACAAAGAAGAGGAAAGGGAGTCGCCAATACTTGCAATATTAGCAAGTGGAAGAGCGAGGGCCTAACACCTAGAATACTCTGGTACAGAACAATAGGACTTCTATGGAAGAGAGTAAAGGATAGGTCAAGAATAGCCCTTCATTCTTAAACTTGGAATAGTCATCTCACAGATATATTCTTTTCTTCACCTCCTAGGAAGCCATCTGAATTCCAATTGTCCTGGATACTATTCTCTGAAAATCAATATCCAAATATTCTTACACAATCTTACAAGGGCCTCCCAGAGGTTGTACACTTCTATCTCTTACTTATAAAAGACAGTCACATATACAAACCAATCAGATCAGGAAGTCTTAGCCATTAATTCATCCATTTATTTAGAAGGAAAAGAGAGCCACCCCACAATGTTAGGTAGAAGAGACACAAACCCCCTGATGGAAATTCATAGACTCTTCAACCTTTGGAGATTATCAGTCCTGAGAGCTGAACACTAAGGACCAGCTTTCTAAAGCTTCCCTTCCTCAAAATGTGAACGCTTTGACTGTGATACTTCACATAGGTGGGGATAGTTTGTAAATATTAGGCTTCAATAAAATATGCTGAAAACTGTCTATTTTTCAAAGGAAAGTAAATCATTATATTGTTCTATGGGAGGATTGTCAGTGCATGGGCGCTAATGATTTTAATTACACTATCATTCTAATCCTCAAATTGAGATATACTGAACAGATTTTAGAGAACTTTATACAAGTCTAAACACCAGCTGTCTTTCAATTTTATGCTTCCCATTTACAATTGTGCCTGCACACAAACCTTTACCCCAACTCTGGGACAATTCTATACTCTGTGTTTTATGTTCCTATGCTCAGAATGTGGAGCAGATCTGAAGAAAACATACAGATATGCAAACTGCAAGAGCTATTTACTTGCAGTTTTGGATTTTAAGTAGGATCCCATTGCTACATGGCTATGTTTTTGCCTACTGCATGGCTTGAAATAATTAGTGTTTATCATACTCAGTTTTCTCATATACTTCCTGCTCCTCACAGTTGCCATATTCCATTAATTTTTTTAATGTTCATTTCTTTTTTGAGAGAGAGAGAGAGAGAGAGAGTCAGAGAGAGAGAGGGAGACACAGAAGCTGAAGCAGGTTGCAGGCTCTGGGCTGTCAGCACAGAGCCTGACATGGAGTTCAAACTCATGAACCACAAGATCATGACCTGAGCTGAAGTGAGACACTTAACCGACTAAGTCACCTGGGCCACCCTCATTAATTTCTATTCCATAAAGAAAAAAATGAAGCTATTGGAAGTAAACTATCTCAAATCCAAATCTCGCATGAACTGTTGGCATCTATAGCCATTGTTTCCTCCTTTATTACTGTATGTATTGTATTTATGACTACTTCCTTGTTCCCATCAAGCAAGCTTCTCAAAATATGCTCTTTGGAGCTCACTTCTATTTCTTGTTTTCACAACCTGTTCAAATTTATTGGTACATGACCCAATAACAAAATTTCCCTTGATTTTAGTGACCTTTTTTATGCAAGTGTCTGGAAAATATTTTTTGGAACTAATTATTTCTGCTTCCTTGACTCCTATTCCTTCCTACATTATAATCTTATTTCAACCACAAATTAAAGTTTCCAGTGAAGCATCTGCTATCAAAGTCACAGTAATATTTTCTAATGGACCTCCTTACAATACTTTGTATTATTGGCCATATCTACTTCTCCAGAATCTCTGTGCTGTGACCTCTGCAATATCACACAATCCTAGTTCTATGTCAATAATGTTTTCCTTCTTGTTCTCAAAGAAATTATAATAGGTCGAAAAGAAAGGTCCATAAGAAAAAGTAATTTAAAAAATCCAAAACTGAGAGGTGGCTGGGTGGCTCAGTTGGCTGAGCATCTGACTTCAGCTCAGGTCATGATCTCATATTTCGTTAGTTTGAGCCACACATCAAGCTCACTGCTGTCAGTGCAGAGCCCATTTCTGATGGATACTTTGTCCTCCTCTATCTTAGCTCCTCCCCCCAGTTGTGCTCTCTTTCTCAAAAATAAATAAAACATTTTTAAAAGTTCAAACTGAGCACAATAAGGCTAAAGATTGAAAAGTAAACATCAACACCTTTAGCTATTCAGTATCTGTAAATTAAATGTGATTGACATATCAATTTCTTCAATAAAATTAGTATAGACATTCAGAAGATAAATTTGCTCTTGGTATGATAGAATGGAAACTCATACACTACTAGAAATTTGTTTTAGATAAATAATAAGATCATATATGATTCATCAACACTGTATATATTTTAGCATTTTTTTAATTTTAATTTTTTTTAACGTTTATTTACTTTCGAGAGACAGAGCATGAGCAGGGGAAGGGCAGAGAGAGAGAGGCAGACACAGAATCCGAAGCAGGCTTCAGGCTCTGAGCCATCAGCACAGAGCCCAACGCGGGGCTCGAACTCACAACCGTGAGATCACGACCTGAGCTGAAGTTGGCCGCTTAACCGACTGAGCCACCCAGGTGCCCCTAGCATTTTTATTAAATAAAAAAACCTGGATATCAAATGATAGAAAATAATAAATAAATTCCATTCATCTATTTAATAAATATTTTACAGTCTTAGAAACCTTTCTTTGGAAGAACATTTAATATGCTACTTGTACACTCTTAATTATAAAAATAGTGATATATGTGTAATGAAACAATATCATCCCATTTCTATTAAAGCACTACCTGGGCATATACTCATATTAATAAATTTAAAATACTGGGGGCACCTGGGTGGCTCAGTGAGTTAAGCATCAGACTTTGGCTCAGGTCATGATCCATGGTTCGTGGGTTAGAGCCCCGCATCAGGCTCTGTGCTGACAGCTTAGAGCCTGGAGACCGCTTCAGTTCTGTGTCTCCCTCTCTCTCTGCCCCTCCCCTGCTTGTGCTCTGTGTCTCTCTCTCAGAAATAAATAAACATCAAAAAAAAATTTTTAAATCTAAATACTTGTAAATGTTACTTTGATGGAGAGATAAATATATTTTAAAAGGTAATTTTAAAATTAAAAAATTTTTTAAGTTAAATCATTCACATAATTTAAATATATTCAACTTGATTCCCTGGGGGTCTTTGCAAAACTTCATAGGGAAAGGAGTCAAATTCCTGCAGCAGTGAAATCATTAGGTTCTACTAAAATATCTCTTTTCTGATCTGTATCCAGCTATCTATTTACATGCACACACATATTCAGATATAAACATATACATGTGCACATGTATCACACATATACACATACGTGTTTAGTCATTTACCAATAACTAAAACCATTTGGGCCCCCTGGAGGTTAGCTTGATTCCAATTCAGCGTTGTGTCTCTGATGTTTTGAAATGTTCCCTTGAGGTATTTGGGGTATATAACATTCATTTTTATGCAGGCTCAGGTCAATAGTCTTCATATCAAGAAAACCCAGAGTTAAAAACTTGCCCAGAGACTGTCATGTTTAGACAACCAAGTTCCTGGAAAATTGAACCAGATATATTTTACCTCTTTGTTTTTCCTTTCAAACCCTGAGGTATTTAACAATAACAATATAGGGGTTAGTGACAGATGATTATTATTTTAGATAAAGATTTAAAGAGGAAAATGGATTTAAGATTGATACTAAATGCTTTTTTCCTCCCCACAGATATAAATGTTTTGTTGTATTGACCTAGGTTCAAGACAGAAAGTGGTGCAAGGGAATGTCACAGGGGCTGATGGAAATATTTATTCCCCACTTTTGGCTTAAAAATCCATTTAAGTGTTCTTAATGCCCATGCATCTATATAAACAACTCTTTTAACCATACAGGATACATACTTGGGAGTGATGGAAACCAAGAACGGACCACTGCCAGGTCACAGAATAATGGGAAATATAGAGAGAGAAATTCTAGGTCATGGGAGTTATGTTCAAATTTCTCTTGCTGCTTACTCGTCTTCCCTTTTTTCCTTATGAGTGTCTGATTTTACTTGAATTAGAGTCTGGAAATTCTTACTTACGCCAAAATATATTTTAGGTCAATATGTATTTTGTAGTCTTATTTATCAGGAGAAACCTATTGTCATGTCCTTAGAATTGAGAATGGTTTAATGGAGGATGTAGTGTGAGCCCTGAGAGTCGGCTTTTCTTTTTTGTAATCCAAGTGACTGGTTTAAGTTTTGATTGCCAAGGCATCCATTTCAAAGAGGCACCCACTTCCAAGATGTTATCTCAGATAAACATATCCAGCCCCTTGACTGGATAATCCTGCACCTCCTTTGTTTACAGATCTTGGTTGATTCTGATAATTGACCTTTTGGACCACTTGTTTTTTTTTCTCTTGCTTCACTTTAAATTTCCATTCTTAGGTTTTAAATTCACTGATAAAGAGGGAGACTGAGATACCCTAGGTGGCACCCTCAACTCCAATAAAAGCAAAACCTTGGGCCCCACACCTTCTCCCGCCCCTGCTCTGACTTCTCTGTGTGGCCCCAGGTGTGCTATGATTTCCAGAACTTGTAAGTAATAACCATTGTGTCTTTTGAAGTTTTCTGATGGTTTTTGCTGAGGGCATCTTGCAGTTATCAGAAGAATCCCAAGGGCCAGTCCAGCCATAATCTTGGTTATCCATATGCTGAGATCAGCACAAAACAGGCGTGGGGGGGTGGCGGGAATCACTGCCTATAAATTCTGGAAATGAGGATTGACAATGAGTGGTAGATAAAGTTGCACTTTATGAAAAGTGAGAGAGGTGTAGCAATATCCAGAAACACGGCCTGTACACCCAGAGCTAAATATCAGTAACTTTCTCTGGAAAGAGGTATTGAATTAGACTGTTGGGAACAAACTTAAATTTTTTTTTTTAATGTTTATTTATTTTGAGAGAAAGAAAGCATGAGCTGGGGAAGGGCAGAGGCAGAGAAAGAGAGACAGAATCCAAAGCAGGCTCCAGGCTCTGAGCTGTCAGCACAGAGCCCGATGCTGGGCTCGAATTCACGAACCGTGAGTGAGATCATGACCTGAGCTGAAGTTGGAAGCTCAACCGACTGAGTCACCCAGGTGCCCCATAAATTTGTTTTAAAGCAAGAGATTAACTTTGTGATTGATACTGGGTTGCTTTGGTTTAAACTTATATCACTAACAAGGCATTTGGCAAATGGATTGAACCTGTATAGAACCCAAAACTTATTGTAAGAATAAAGCCATTCCTAAATGATTAAAGTTATTTTCATGAAAAAATATACAGAAGATTACTTTATAGTAAGCTATAGGGGAAATATTAAGACCTAGAATTAAGCATTGTCCAGAATTGTCAAGATTGGCGTACATTAAAGATGAACCTGCGAAAGTGGGTAAGTATTTAGAAGCACAGGGAGATACAGACTGAAGCAGACAGATGACCATATGGTAAGAGTTTATAATTTTACAGATTAAATGTATTTTTTTAAAGAGAGAATAATAGTACAAAAGTGCTAGAAGTTGTTTTAAAACATGCCCTCTGCTTATTGGGATCAGCACTGGGTGTTATATGGAAACCAATTTGACAATAAATTATTTAAAAATAAATAAGTAAATAAAACATGCCCTCTAAGAGTTATGTTCCCAATATTGTAATATATTTATCTGTGTTATATATATTTAAATTTATATTTTGGTTAATGATATATGACAGTTCTTTGAATGTTGTAAACCCATTTGTAAACAATTTTATAAATGTATTTAAAACACTGGTCAACTCAGGATTACAGTTTTCATCCTAGAGGGCCTAGATATCCTAGTCTCTATGTAATCAAGACCACCATATTCTGACATATTTGTCTAAGTGATGATTAATAACAAAGCAAAAATATTAGCTTTAAACCAAATCATTGGCATTAATTTGAAAACTGGAGATTCCATCAGATTTAAATGTTAATTTGGAAAGTTTTCATATTAATACCAACTATATACTAATAAGTTACCTAAGAGGATTTCTGTGCATCCCATGATTTAAGTCACGGATATTTTATCAAAGATGGAGTAGAAGTATCATGCTTAAACAATCAACTTTAATTTAATCACCATTAAAGTCATCCTATGATTAGAACTACCTAGAATTTTTCAAAAACAATTCTGACCCAATTTTTCTTGCTTTAATTTCTACTTCATCTGAAATTAATATGTCTACTCCAAATTTTGTGTGTATTTCTCTAACTATTGTACATTATTTTACTTTGTTGTTTGGTTTTCTTTATCATATGACCTTCTGTACTCTCTATATAGATTTTCATAAAATTAACAGATTTATGTCCACTTATATAAGGAAGTTTAAATAATTTATCCTAATAGTCCAAATCAATGTATTTTATCTGTCTTTTGTCGCCTTAACACCTTATTGATTTATTTAGGAACCCTTTGCCTTCTGTTTTATACTGAGAATGTTTCGCTTAGTTAATATTTTTACAGTGATTTATGCATTTATGTTCTGCTCTTATTCTTAGAGGTTCCTTTTGTATTTTCCAAATAATAGTAATTAAAACACATTTCAATAATTCATAAAGCATTCGGCATCTGCACTTTTCAATATGATATCTGAAAAACAGGCTATTTCTTTAGAAGAGTCCTTGTATTCAGAAATTGATAAAGTGTGTCATGATTGGCCCCTATTTCTAGCCCAATCTCCAACTTCCTAATGTCTACATGCAAAAGACATTACTATATTTTTTTCTCAAAATATGATCTACTTAAAGCCCAATGATTTTTCATGTTTATTTTTCTGGAGTATATGTACATTTATCACTATTTAAATAATATATTTAAACAAAAATAGCTTCAGAAAGAAAATAACCTAACTTTGTCCTTTATAAATGGATGCCATTTGTCTATTAAAGAACTAGGCAACTATTAAGCAATAAAAAGTATTTGTTGTCTACAACAATAAACGAATGAGTTAAAAAAAATACACAGATAAAAAATAATCTATTTGGTTTAAGTAATATTTATATTCATATTCCCTGGAAGTCATAAAAATTGGTTGTTTGGCCATTGAAATGTATCTTGGGGGAAAAGGGCAAGAGAAATTAAGACAGTGACTATGACCAAGATGTTTTCTTCTCTTATCTCTATCTAGGAGGACCCACGAATTCTATAAGATGATTAAGGATCATTCTAGGTTAATCATGCTAGTGCTGAACCAAACAGAGCTGACCCCAGCCTCATTCATTCTTAATGGGATACCAGGACTGGAAGACATGCACCTGTGGATTTCCTTCCCCTTCTGCTCCATGTATGCTGTGGCAATTGTAGGGAATTGTGGACTCCTCTACCTCATCTGTTATGAGGACACCCTGCACAGGCCCATGTATTACTTTTTAGCCATGCTTTCCCTAACTGACCTTTTCATATGCTCTAGTACAATCCCTAAAGTCCTCAGCATATTTTGGTTCCATTTCAAGGAAATCAGCTTTGATGGATGTCTGGTCCAAATGTTCTTTGTTCATACCTTCACAGGGATGGAGTCTGGGGTGCTCATGCTTATGGCCCTGGACCGTTATGTGGCCATCTGTTATCCTCTGCGCTACTCAACTATCCTCACCAATCCCATCATTGCAAAGGCTGGGCTCTCCACCTTTCTCAGAGGGGTGTTGCTCATAATTCCCTTCACTTTCCTCACCAAGCGTCTGCCGTACTGCAGAGGGAATATCATTCCTCACACCTACTGTGACCACATGTCTGTAGCCAAGTTATCCTGTGGAAATATCAAGGCCAATGTCATCTATGGTCTGACTGTTGCCCTCCTGATTGGGGGCTTTGACATCCTGTGCATCACAATCTCCTACACCATGATCCTCCGGGCAGTGGTCAGCCTCTCCTCGGCAGATGCTCGGCAGAAGGCCTTCAGCACCTGCACTGCCCACATCTGTGCCATTGTCTTCTCCTACAGTCCAGCCTTCTTTTCCTTCTTTTCCCACCGCTTTGGAGGCCACACCATTCCTCCATCTTGCCACATCATTGTGGCCAATATTTATCTGCTCTTGCCTCCCACTATGAATCCTGTTGTCTATGGGGTGAAAACCAAGCAGATAAGAGACTGTGTCATCAGGATCTTTTCAGGTTCTAAGTACATCAAATCTCATAGCATAGGAAAGGAATATTAGTCTGGGTTGGGGTGAAAATGGAAAGAAAGATACTCTCTGCTGTTTAGGCAGGAGAAATTTCCCAGAATAGATATATTAATTTTTCCAGGTAAGCATGATGAGCAGTTTATTCCCATTAAATTTTCTGCAGATTACCAAAGTAATTTTTCATGCCACATCTCCCTCTGTACAAGCTTTTTACCTCCAGGTTTTCTGTGTAGCTGACTTCTCGGTAATTATTAGGTTCCAAGAAAGAAAAACACTAATGAGAAGCTGTGCCAATCATCCAGAAAACTGAATCACATGAAACTAATGATCTGGGTCTAGATGACCCAAATTGTCCTGTTTTTTAATTGTAAATGAAATTTCCAGTTTGATCATTATGATTTAACCCTGGAAAAAACATATTATACATTCTCATTCACAAAAGTACTTTGTTTTCTCAGCCACTTATAAAAGATAAAACTGGAAAGTGTTCTATGAGGTCATTAGTATAATGAAGTGTAAGCCCCTGGGGTCCTATGAGAAACTTGGTGACCTACTATCTGACCAGATCTCTCCTAGAATGAGACATTCATGTAATTGGTTCCTTTCCCACTAGTGGGGTGTCTGTTTTCTTCAAGATGGTGTTCAATGAATATACAGTTTGGAAAGAGTTATGAATGATAGGACAATAGGAAATATAATATTAATGACAGTTGTAAAATATAATAAATGTATCTAGAAGTACAGAGTTCCAAGGAGTAATAGTTATTTTTCTTCTTTTGAGCTGAGAATTAACTAGGAATGGCTCGAATATTTTCTGTATGATATTCAAGTTCTTTCTAAATTAACACGAAGTAAGAAGCTACAAATAATAATAGTTTTATAGCATTGTCATGGAGCACATAGAAAAGATTGCAAAGTTGATTTTTCCTGCCCAACTTTCCTGCCCAAACAATTCAATGAAAGAAAGTGAAATGAAAATAGAAAATATCCTTAAAAACTATAGTATTTTTAGAAGACATTAAACACCGATACACATATATAAAATGAGAAATCACTTGTGTGGCTAGACCAAAGTAGATTTTAACACAATAAATATTAGGAGTGATAAAACGCAACATTGCATGATTACAGTAGCAGTCCAACAGGAAATATACCTAACTTTGTATGTGCTTAATATCCTTATAGATACATACCCATATATACATACAAATAAAGAGGTGGATAATACTAGAAGGGGAAATTGACAAATCCACAGTGAAATCATAGTTGGATATTTTAACATATTCTCTCAGCAACTGAAAAGTAGAGAATTAGAAAAATCTAAATCATAGAGAATATCTGAACATAAGCAAATTAAGCTAAATGCCCTGTATAGTAAACAACAACCAGCAGCTATAAATACAGTTTTATTTCTCATGCAAATATAAAACATTTGCCAGATAAACAAAAAGAGGGTGTCAAGGATGACTTTATCCCAATACGTTTAAATATGTTGATGAAACAGGCACATATTAAAAGCACTACAAGTGATCCAAGAAGAAGTATAAGGTTATAGTAGTCATACATTAAAAAAAATGAATCAGGGGGCACTCAGGTGGCTCAGATGGTGAGCTGAGACTTCACCTCAGGTCATGATCTCACGGTTCCTGAGTTTGAGTCCCTCATGGGGCTTGCTGCTGTCAGCATGGAACATGCTTAGTATTCTCTGCCCCTTTCTCTTTCTGCCCCTCCACATTTGCACTTTCTCTCTCTCTCAAAAAAAAAAATTCTAAATTTAGAAGGAAATTTTATCTTGGTAAAAGGCATGCACAAAAATCCTAGAGCTAATTTTCTAATTAATGATGAAATATGAAAATATTTCTCTCTGAGGATGATACTGAGACAAAGATATTGACCATTCCCACTTCTATCCATTGCACTAAAAGTCCAAGCAGTGGAATAAAATAAAAAAGGGAAAAGGGCATTAATACTGAAAAGACTTGGAAGAGTCTTCCTTTTCATTTGAAAATGGAAAATATAACACACCAGCACTAGGGGATGCTGCCAAAGCAGTTTCTAGGAGAAAACTTTCTAACACTCAATGCGTGTATTAGGAAAAAAAGGAAGATCTCAAAAACAACTTAACTTTATACCACAAGGGACTAGAAAAAGAACAAACAAAGACTAAAGCAAGGAGAAGGAATGAAATCACAAAAGGTAGAGTTACATAAAATAGAGACCACAAACACAAGTGAGGCCTGGGTTTTTGAAAAGATAAACAAAATTGGCAAACCTTTAGCTGAATTTACTAAAAAAAAAAGAGGTATCAAATAGACAAAGCAGAAATGAAAGAGGAGACATTAGAACTGATACCATACAAAACCCATGTGATTGTTAGAGATTACTATGAAAATTATATGCCAACAAATAATCCAGGAGAATATATTCCATATTATGATAATTGTCAGTTGATATATTGGTCCTTCCAATTTTTTCCCTCAAAATGCTATTTTGGGACCTGTGTACAAAATATATTAAGAACTCTTAGAACTCAATCATAAAAAGGTATACCAATTAAAAACTGAGCAAAGGATATGAATAGATCTTTTTCCAAAGAAGATAGAAATAAATCAGCAAGCAACATGAAGCGGTGCTCAACATTATTAGTCATTAAAGAAATGCAAAACAACATTATAATGAGATACCATTCACATCCACTAGAATGGTTATAATAAAAAACAGTAATAATCATGTTAGTGAGAATGTAGAAAAATTGGAGCCCTCAGGCACTGCTGGTGGGGATGTAAAATAGTTTAAAAAGTTGCTATTTGCTCTCAACTACTTTTCTACGTGCTGATAAGCAATCTTTACATACATGCTTCAAATGCACCTCATGCTTGTCATGACCTAACCTGAATTTATTCTCCTCTCCTGTAACCTGGTCTTTCTCCAATCTTCCTTAAGAATGTGAAAAACATCATGTGCCATCCCACTGCCTATGTCAGAAACTAGGATTGTTCTTTGGTCATCTAAGTATGAGACCTTGAAACCATAAACCC
The DNA here is from genome assembly GCA_030068075.1 of Paguma larvata. Classification (NCBI taxonomy): domain Eukaryota; kingdom Metazoa; phylum Chordata; class Mammalia; order Carnivora; family Viverridae; genus Paguma; species Paguma larvata. The sequence continues at coordinate 59,914,132 of CM057831.1, forward strand.
CTTAGAAGAGAACATAAGCAGTCGTTTCTTTGGCATGAGCCACAGCAACAGTTTTCTTGATATGTCTTCTAAGTCAAGAGAAACAAAAGCCAAAAGAAACTATACTAAACCAAAATAAAAACCATCTGCACAGTGAAAGAAACCGTCAACAGAACAAAAAGGCAACCCACCAAATGGGAGAAGATATTTGCAAATGATACATCCAATAAGGAGTTAATATCCAAAATATGTAAGAACTTACACAACTGAACACTAAAAGCCCCCAAATAATCCAATTTAAAAATGAACAGAGGACCTGAATAGACATTTTCCTAAAGATGACATACGGTGGGCCGACAAATGCATGAAAAGATCATAAAATCACTAACCATCAGGGAAAAGAAATTTAAGACCATGATGAGATATTGCTGTCATAATGGTCAGAATCTAGAAGGCAAGAAATAATAAGCGTTGGTGAGAATGCTGAAAAAATGTGCACTGTTGGTGGGGATGCAAATTGGGATAGCCACTGTGGGAATTCTTAAAGAATTAAAAATAGGAATACCATATGGTCCAATAATTCTGCTACTGGATATTTATGAAGAGAATTAAATTAGTAATACCATATGATCCAATAATTCTGCTATTGGGTATTTATATGAAGAAAATGAAAACTCTAATTCTAAGATATACACCTCCCTATGTTTATTGAAGCGTTTTTTACAATAGCCAAGATTTGAAAGCAACCTGATTACAAATAGATAAAGAATTATATATATATAATAAATAATAATATAATATAATAAATAATAAATATATATAGTGGAATAAATAAAAAAAGAATGAGATCTTGCCATTTGCAACAACATGTGAAAGTGAAATAAGTCAGACAAAGAAAAAACAAATGTCATATGATTTCACATATATGTGGACTCTAAAAAAACAAAACACAGGCACTTGGGTGGTTAAGACAGTTAAGCATCTGACTTTGGCTCAGGTCATGATTTCATGGTTCGTGAGTTCGAGCCCCACATCGACTCTCTCTGGGGTCAGGAAGAGCCTGCTTAGGACTTCTGTCCCACTTTCTCTCCCTCTCAGAAATAAATGAACATTAAAAAAAATAAAAAATGAAACATACAAATAAACAAATAAAAGCAGAATCAAACCTGTGAATACGGAGAACAAACTACTGGTTGCCAGCAGGGAGGGGTTGCGGTCACAGGTTAATAGGTGAAAGTGAGGTGGGTATGGCTTTCAGTTATGGAAAGAATAAGTCATGGGATGAAAGGTACAGCATAGGGAATACAGTCAGAGGTATAGTAGTAGCCCTGTATGGTGACAGATGGTAGCTACATTCCGGTGAGCATAGTGTAATGTATAAACTTGCTGAATCATTATGTTGTACACTAGAACCTATTGTAACATTTCTATCAACTACACTGAAGAAAAAAAAGGAGAGAAAAAATTTTAAATAGTTTAAAAAAATAAAAGAATTGTTTTTTGGTCATAAAAGTGATCAATTTTACCTCCAATATACCTTCTAAAACTATTTACTTTTCTCTCTCTTCACTGTCCCTATCCTAGTGCAAGATAAAGTCCTCTCCCTTCTGTATTACTGTTACTCAATTGATTTACTTACATTTACCCTTGTCACATTTAATCTGGTCTCCACATTGCTGTGAGGCCCTAATTCTCCTTAAAAACTTTCAGTGTTTCCTTATCATCCTCACATAAATTTGCTTACAAGTCTCTGGCCTCTGTCAGCTCAACAACTCTGTGTCACACCATGTCTCATTCCACGAATTCTTAGTGCTCCAAACACATCTATCCTCTTTTATTACTTGACTTTAATATGATCCCCTCACTCAGCATCTTAAAGTTCTCGGAATCCCTTGTTCTTTGAATCTTCCCCTTTTCCCCATCACCAAACGGACACTATAGTTAAGTCCTACTCAAACACGTGGGCTCGACATGAACCAGTGTTTCTTCTGGAACTCCCTCTCTGACACCAAGACTAAATGAATTCTCCCCATTATATGCTCTCATATTCTGGGTACTTTTGCTTTAAAGCACTTCTCCTAGACTATAGTTAGAATTTTATTTTGTGTTTTATCCCTCTGCCCCAACTAGGCCACTGTCTCCGTGAGAACAGGGATCATGGCATTTTATTGAGTGTTTTGTGCCTGCCGTATTTTGTAAACACAGTAGGAACTCAGTAGATATATGTGGGGTGAATACTTTCTCCTTTAAGAGTGTATTTTTTAAGTATAACAACATAACCACAGAATTTAAATTCCCCTGAAATTTTGTACTTAAGAACAATTCAAACACTAATAAAGTTGCACTTTTTATAGGGCTATTTTGATGTCATAAATGAAGACATTTTTCTGCTTACGTAAGCTCTCAGTTTACATTGATAGGAAATGTGTCTCCGAATCAGTCTCCCTTTCAACCTTTTGGGATTTAATATCTTAGGAATTCTGCTTTCTCTGTGGGCTATTCTCTCTTCATGTCTCCAAGGGAAGTCTATTATCTTTAGATCACTGAGCTCTTACTACTCCTCATAAAATCCAGAAGCTCGTGGTTTCTGAGCCATGTGTGGGCTAGGACACATCCTCACCTCATGTGGAAGCTTCATTCGCAGAGAGTTGTGACTTTTTTCCGGGTAGGAAACCCCTGCCATTGACAGAATCTCAGATTGTGCGTCTCTGCCCCTATCACAGTTAAGTACTAAACCGTGGCATGGTCACATTGGCTAAATCCCAGAGCATCCAATGGCGGCTCATCCTGTATCTTTTCTTATGTTATATTGTACAAGAGATTGACTCTTTCCTCTGCCCTGGGAGGAAATAGAGGCTTAGAGAAGCTTTTCAAAGGGATTAGGGCTAGAATTAGAGAATATTAGGTTTTTGTGGTGATCTAGAAGTGACCTCATTTATAAAACAGCTGATAGATTGTCTTTACAATGAAAATATTAACTGTTTTATGGAGCAGGATCACACTCCATATCCTGCTAACCTTTAAGTGCTAAAAGAAATTGAAACACTTATTTCCTTTCTGCAAACTCAAATCTGCTTCTTCTCTTAACTGTATCACACTAATATCAATCACTGGAAAACATCAAAGATACAAGGCTGTGTCTTTGATATGAGGATATAATAATAATAAATGAGGATTTGGCTAAAATACCAGACCCCATATAGTCAAATGGGTTGTACATGTCCAGGTTCTCAAGATGGAGCTATGAAGCTGAACTCCTGAGGAATTCTGACCTAAGAGTCCAAAGCCAAACTGGCTTCACCTCCCAGCCTCTTTTGTGTCTGTAAGGTTAAAATTTACTGTGGATACATGTAGGTGATTTTAGTGTTCACCAAATTATATTACCATTAAAGAAGGATAATTTCCCCCATGATTCGGTGATACAGGTTTGTCCAAACTTAAAGGTGGCAAGGCATTTCTGAAAAAAAAAAAAAAAAAAAAAAAAAAGAAAAAGAAAAAAGCATCTAATTGTTGTCATGAATCTTCTCTTGTTGGTTTTAACATAAGAGAATTTTAACTTCTTTCAAATATGTTTGTCTATATTTAAAGGTAATTATATGAAGAATAAATTCATGACTGCCTTATGTGCTATAAAGGAATTTAAACTATTTGAAAGAAAGGGTGAGGGCATGGATCATTCTAAGCAAGGGAATACCAGTTTTAGGAAGGTCAGATGGCTGAGCAAAGAAAAGAAACATGAGGAAAGGCATGAGTGACAAGACTGAGAAGCAGCAGCACTCAGGAGTAGGGCTGCATGATGAAGGAAGGGGAAGAAACCACAGGACAAGTGAGCGATGGTTTAGCAAAAGGAAAGGCTGGTTTGTAACTTTCAGGTTTGTCTGGTTGGGTTCCTGGACAGAATAAAAAGTACGTGAAAACCACCAGCATCTGAAGAGAGATGAGTCTAGTTTTGAACATGAATCTGAATATACAAGGGCAGTTTCTTCAAAATATGGCCAAGTAATTAATTCTTGTTTGTTAATAAAATCATCTTACTACCTGTGCCTAAATCCTATAATTATATGTCTTTGTAGATTCTCTAGGACTAAACCAGAAACAATTTCTATGATTCGTCTCTATTACGTGATTCCTTAAATCAACAAATTCAGTCACGGTCACTTAACTTTTCAAGCTAGTCTTTTCTGAATTTCTCAGAAGTCCATACAAAGCAGAATATTAAAAAAAAGTTATTTCTCTTCTAATTTGAACCATACTTATGTGTGAAAATCTTTATAGTCTGTGATATAAATTGGCTCCTATAACAACCCTGAATAGTGCAGCTACAAAATTTCATCTATATTTTTGTATTTCTGTTAATTAATAAAAATCTGAAGCAATATTGTGACAAATATGAAGTAAACAAACAACTCCACTTGATTCCACAAAATTTCTGAAGAGATGAAGAAATTCAAAAAGAAAATGAAGTAGAATCCTATGTATGTGACGGTCCCAAGTTGAGATAACTGAGGATAATGCAAATAGAGATTTGAGATGCATGTTAAATTGCCCCTCAACAGTCAACTGTGATAATAGCTCCTTGTAAGTTTACCTTCTACTGCAAAAGCCCCAGAACTTCATTGTTATTGATCCTAAATTACTGTAAGGAGTGTACAACAGAGTTCATTTGGCTACAGCACCAACTATGCTATGAGGACATAAGTTAAATAGTTTGATGATAATACGGCTCAAAGAAAGCAACTTTGAAACCATATTTTTTCTTAGGAAACAATGTCTGCATCTCTGAAAGGCTCTAACAGCTCCAAATTCCAGGTGTCTGAGTTCATCCTGATGGGACTCCCAGGCATTCACAGCTGGCAACACTGGCTCTCCTTACCATTGGCAATACTCTACCTCTCAGCAATCAGTGCTAATATCCTCATCCTCGTCACCATCTGCCAGGACCCTGCTCTTCAGCAGCCTATGTACTATTTCCTAGGCATCCTCTCTGTGGTGGACATGGGCCTGGCCACTACCATCATGCCCAAGATCCTGGCCATCTTCTGGTTTGATGCCAAGGTCATCAGCCTTCCTGAGTGTTTTGCTCAGATCTATGCCATTCACTGTTTTGTGGGCATGGAGTCTGGCATCTTCCTCTGCATGGCTTTTGATAGATACATAGCTATTTGTCATCCTCTTCACTATCCATCAATTGTTACCAATACCTTAATCTTCAGAGCTACTGTCTTCATGGTACTAAGAAATGGCTTACTTTCCCTTCCAGTGCCAGTGCTTGCAGCCCAGCGTAATTATTGCTCCAGGAATGAGATTGAGCATTGCCTGTGCTCTAACCTTGGTGTCACCAGCCTGGCCTGTGATGACAGGAGACCAAACAGCATCTGTCAATTGGTTCTGGCATGGCTTGTAATGGGGAGTGACCTAGGTCTTATTATATTGTCATATACTTTGATTCTGCGCTCTGTACTTAAACTGAATTCGGCTGAAGCTGCATCCAAAGCTCTGAGCACTTGTAGCTCCCATCTGATCCTTATCCTCTTCTTCTACACAGTTGTTGTAGTGATTTCCATAACTCATCTGGCAGAAACTAAGGCCCCTTTGATTCCAGTTCTACTCAATGTGCTGCACAACGTCATCCCCCCTTCCCTCAACCCTATGGTTTATGCACTTAGGACTAAAGAACTTAGGGCAGGTTTCCAGAAGGTGTTTGGTTTGAGCTGATAGAAAAGAAAACAAAGCACCAGAGACCTTCTCCATGATGTACATGAGCTCACCTTCTTCTAAGATGGATAGTAGAATTTCAAATATGATAGGGGAAGTGAATGCCTTTCAGATATCTTTTTCACATAATAAAAGTATCTGAAAACAACAACAAAAAACATTCACAGTAGCTCCAAAATATTGAAAAGAGCTGAATATATTGGAGGAGAAGAAGTATTTTCTATAAAACAAATGGAATAAAAACTAGAATTTATGATTTATATCTCTCTCCTCAAATAAAAATTAACATAATAACAAAAACACGCTCACAACCAAATGATCAGGACATGAGTTACAGATCATGCTTGTTTATTGATATGTGTCTGCAGAGGGAGGCATAGAAAATACTTCAGATGAGGAAAGCCCAATCAGTCTACGATGGGGCTTGGGATAGAATAGGGCAAGATGACCAGACTTCAATAAACAGAACCCAAAAGTTACAGATAGATTTACTAAGTCTAAAGACAAAAGCCTATTGGAGATTCTGGTTTTCAATGAAAAACATTTTTTATATTCTAAGGTCAAATTTTATGCCTTTATACAGATTGAAAATTAATCTATTCCTTGAAATTCCAAAGCTAAAATTTAAAATTATGATAAATCACTTACTTTAAACAGAAAACGGAAAGTCATTTTAATAAGTTGCCATATGTTTTAAGTGTAAATTTGAGAAGCTCTCATTTTAAAACTTTCCCTTGTATTAATAAACTGAGAAAGTGAATAATTATTTCTATGGTTTGGGTTGTAAAATCAAAACTGGAAATGAAACAATATGATGCAATTAGCTTACTTAGTTAGACACTATCGAGATTTTATTTCCCCAAAGTCATCTTGACCTAAGAGTTTTGTTAGAATACTCTTTTTCTGATCTTAATATATTCTCCCCAATTGTTTGGTAGTCTGTTTACCTAAAATAAATGTGTGTGTGTGTGTGTGTGTGTGTAACAGTTTTTAAACTTTTGTGTATAGGTTTCATTCTGATATACTCTTTTGTACTAATATGTAATTAAAACTTAAGATTAAGATTAAATTAATTTATAGTTTAAATAATTCATATTTACGGGCAAATCGCTATGTTTGTTCCACTTTTGTCATACTGTTTCTTTGCACTTTCTTTGTATTTTCTTTGTATTCTCTTTGTTTGGAATGTTTTATTTATTTATCTTACCTAAAAATCTTGAGGAGATGTCCTGTATTGTTTTTCCTGTAATAGTTTCTTTTATGCCTTCCAAGTAGTAATATTTGGATGATAATTTACTAATGATAAAATTCAAGTATAAAATGTCATTTGTTTATGTATTTATTCACTCATTTATCCATCATTTGTTTATTTTTTTAATGTTACTATAGTTATTTATTTTTGAGAGAATCCCAAGCAGGCCTTGCACTGCCAGTAAGGCGCAAAATCTCACAAACCATGAGGTCATGACCTGAGCCGAAATCAGGAGTAGGATTTTTTACCGAGTCACCCATGCACCCCAGTAATATCTGAATCCTTTTCTTAATGTTTATTTATTTAGCTTGAGTGAGGGAGAGAATCCCAAGCAGTCTCCATGCCCAGTGCAGAGACTGCTGGTGGGACTCAGTCTCATGACCATGAGGTCATGACCTGAGCTGAATTCAAGAGTCAGTCACTTAACCAACTGAGCCACCAGTGCCCTTCCCTCTATTATTTATTTTAAACATTTATTGAGTGTTTTATATGTTCCATATGGTTTGCTAGACACTGAGGATGTAATTGTAAACACAAAATGCCCTCAATATCAAGTTTCATTGAGTTGTGGAAATTTTCACATTTATATTTATTTTTATAGTATCATGAATAAATAAAATGAAAGAATAATTCTTCAAACAAATCAATTCCTTACCTCTAATCATGGCTATTTGTAACTACATTATTTTAAGATTATTTAGAGGATGTGTCACTATTATCACATCCAAGGGACATTTGAGTCTTTCTAAAAGTTTTCCTTGAAGAATGAATAGAAATTAGCTACACTGTAGGGGGGCCGGCAGGGAGCAACAAAAGGACAGAGGATCTTGCATCCCCAAACCAAGGGTATCAGTGAGATGTGAGTAGGAAATAGCAAATAGCAACAGGAGGAAACACTGTCCTTTTTGTTTCAGTCCTTCAGAATCCTATCAATGCTTCAGGTCTAAGAGCACTTGTTCTTTTCTCTCAGAAGCTTCTTCTGAGATGAGGTTGGATACCAGGGTGCTCCTATGCCACCAAGTATAACTCTAAGATTGCAAGGATATGAGAAGAGGCCCTTGGAGACCATTCTTGTTCACATGTTCAACCTGTGTTTCCTTGCTTTTCCAATCATGTTACCTTTGGCAAATCTCATCCGTCCTCTCTTGGTATCATATATGATACAGAATTTCCATGTGACTATTTTCCCTATTTGGTGTTGTTAAAATAATCAAATTTTTTTGATGGAGGGTAGAATTAATATTTCCTCTGATGGAATATATAAGAGAATTTATTTAGTGGCAAACTCAATTGCTTTTCATGGCATTAACTTGAAAACATGCCACAATTGCGGTCAGTCTGAAAGAATATACAAATATAGGTACTGAGTACTTAAAATGTTGTAGTATGTCTTACCGTGCTGTCTCCTTCATTTTCTCAGCAACATATCTCATTCTGTTCTTGATAAATTATAATATACAGGTACAATTTCACAATTACAGTTTGAGGAATTCTAACCTGAAATTCATATACCTCATGACTATATATAGAAAAAGAATATTCACAGCACTTCACGAGAGCCCTCTACATTATCCATATGTGCACACAATTGTAGATTGTTTCTCATCGTTATCTAGAATTTCATTGTGGGGTTTTATTTACCCATTCTAGCATTAATGGACATTTAGGTATTTTCCAGTTTTAGATTACTAATATATTACAGTTATGTTACAATAAACATTCTTATGGATGTGTTCTGGTAAAACTATGTACACATTTTTGTTAGGAATGAAACTGATGGTCACGCGTATATTCATCATTAGCAGAAAAGCTAAAAATAATTCAAATCTACACTCCTACCCACAGTTGTTCCATATTTTCACTAATACTTGGTATTTTTAGTCTTTTTTCATCTTAGTTATTTAGTTTTATATGTATTGGTATGTCACAAGAGATTCAATTTCCATTTATTTTCCTAATGATGAGAAAAGTTGGTGCCTCTTTACATGTTTAGTGGCAACTTTTTGCTCCTCTTTTGTGAAAAGTATAAGTAATCTGTCCCATCCCACCCCATTTATTATTATTGCAGGAGTTGAAGACTGTGTTAGCAATAATGAGAAGACAAAGACAGTTAGCAGAGAGTAAATTTGAGTGCGATAGATTCATTACTATCACTAAAATGTTGAGCTGAGTAGTACTGCATTGTATATCTATACATACCACCTCATTTTTATCCATTCATCAGTTGATGGACATTTGGGCTCTTCCCATAATTTGTCTATTGTTGAAAGGGGTGCTATAAACATTGGGGGTGCAGGTGCCCCTTTGGATCAGCATTTTTGTATCCTTTGGATAAACCTAGTAGTGCAATTGCTGGGTCATAGGGTAGTTCTATTTTTAATTTTTTGAGGAACCTCCGTACCATTTTCCAGAGCGGCTGCACCAGTTTGCATTCCCACCAGCAGTGCAAAAGGGTTCTCCTTTCTCCACATCTTCGCCAGTATCTGTTGTTCATTTTAGCTATTCTGACAGGTGTGAGGTGATATCTCTGTGGTTTTGATTTGTATTTCCCTGATGATGAGTGACGTTGAGCATCTTTTCATGTGTCTGTTAGTCATATGGATGTCTTCGTTGGAGAAGTGTCTATTTGTGTCTTCTGCCCATTTCTTCACTGGATTATTTGTTTTATGGGTGCTGAGTTTCATAAGTTCTTTATAGATATTGGAAACTAACCCTTTATCTAATATGTCATTTGCAAATATCTTCTCTCATTCCATCCTTTGCCTTTAGTTTTGTTGAACGATGTTTTATTCAAACATAATAACCTTATTTTGGAATAACTAATTATATAACGTTAGATGAAAATACCAGTATATGTTACAGTACATTATCATCATTTTTTGTTAAAACATATATAACACATGAATGTCAATACATTTACATATATGTAGTTCTAAAATCAGGATAAAAATATACTAAATTCCTTCTGAGCTGTAGAACTATAAGTGCTTTTTGATTTCCATCTTTTTTTCTCAAGTTTTCAATGTATATCAGTATTATTTTTTCTATTTTAAACAGATAAAAAATTAAAATCAGTTATTTTTTTTTAATTTATTGCTATCATCATGAATATTTCAGTGTTTTATATTGATCTATTTTTTCCTAACTTAATGTGTAGGTGTAATAAGCCAAAACTTTTGATACCCTTCTTTTTCAGATTGCCTTAATTGTCATCTCTTCCTTTCTTAAACTCCACTCTTGAAACCAATATTACACTACATGTTAAATAACTAGAGTTTAAATAAAATCTTGAAACAAAAACAAAATTAAGCTAGGGACTATGTTTACATATTTCTTAGCATAGCTTAGAGAGTAGAAAGTTTTAAATAAATAGTCATCAAATGGAGAGATGAAATAAGACATGTATAAAAGAAGAAATTAGAAAATGAATCTGTGTGTGAATGAAAAAAAAAAAAAACCTTCTCCACTTAAGTGCTTTTGATCTATTTTTCCATTGGACAGTACAGAAAAGAATGGGTGATGAATATTGAGTCCTAGTTTTAATTAAAAATAACTCATGTTTGGGATGCCTGGGTGGCTCAGTCGATTAAGCTTTTGACTTTAGCTCAGGTCATGATCTCCCAGTTTGTGAGTTCGAGCCCTGTGTTAGGCTCTTTGCTGACAGCTCAGAGCCTGGAGCCTGCTTTGGGTTCTGTGTCTCTCTCTCTTTGACCCTCCCCTGCTTGAGCTCTGTCTCCCTCTCTCTCAAGAATAAGTAAACATTAAAAAAGAAATAAAAAAAAAATTTGTGTTCAATTTCATTCTCTACCTTCCTGTACATATATGCTATGAGATTATTCACTCATTTATGTATCAATAATGGAAAGTTCTAGCTCTTTTTCCTTCTCCCACAGAGGTTAACTTGATCCCCACACCAACACCCGTGTCTCTAATACTGTAACATGTTCCCTTGGGACACATAATACACATTTTCCTTTAAAGGCTCGGTTCAATAGTACAGATCTCAAGGAAGTTGAAGATTGGCTGCTACACATGCACATTTATTCTAGGATTGTGTGGGTTTTTTTTAAAACAGGATCCTAAATACCTGGACTAGACTGCATTCAGTCCACTGTTTCATTATCCAGGAACTAAGGTATTTAAGACATATAAAACAGGGGCTAGTGACAGAATTTCTCTCTCTCTTTCTTTCTTGCTTTCTTTCTCTCTCTATCTCTCCCTCTCTCTCTCTCTTGCTTGATTTCTTGCTTCCTGCTTTTTTGTCTTTCTGATGTCAGTAAGATAAAATAGAGAGGGGTTTGGGTATATGTCAATTGCTTATTATTTTCCAGAAATAAATCTGCGATTTCATTCACACAATTTGAATGCAGAAATATTGTGTAGATTGGGTGTTTTTATTAAATGTGTTTTTCCATATATGGCATTAAAATTCAGCATAACTTTATTGTGATTATGATTATCTATGTTACATCTCTATGTAAATAAGAATCTTTATTTCACTGGTAGTGGAAGTTGGGCATGAATCACACTCATGACAAGGAGAAATGGAAGAACAGTTAGAGAACAGTTCTCCACCATTAGATCAATGACCAGATTACTCCTGCTTCTTACCTGTCCTGCCCCTGTTCCCCAAAATCAGAGTGCAAGTTTCCTTTATTATTTTCTAGAGAGACTGAACTATGACTTTATTTAATTGTTTTTGGGTAGCAAAAACCACATGGAGTAAACACCCTCATAGACAAAGAAAAACATGGATGTAAAGAATTAAAGATCGTCTCATGGAAAAACAAATTTTTGGGGTGCCTGGATGGCTCAGTCAGTTAGGCATCTGACTTCAGCTCAGGTCATGATCTTGCAGTTTGTGAGTTCAAGCACCATATCAGACTCTGTGCTGACGGCTCAGAGTCTAGAGCCTGTTTCAAAATCTGTGTCTCCCTCTCTCTCTCTCTGCCCTTTTCTCTCGCACTCTGTCTCTCTCTCAAAAATAAACATTAAAAAAAATTTTAAAAAAGGAAAAACAAATTTGCTTATGTATACAGTTGAAGTATGAGACAGCAGGTGATATCAAAACTGCATTTGTAATTTTGGTGATAGTCATGTATTAGTATTACTATTCCAGTAACCTTGTCTACAGGCCAGCATAATATAAATCAAATTTTCTTGTGGAAGAAATTGAATGCTGATGTATCAAAAATTTTTTTAATTTGTTTTGAAAAAAGAAAACTGCTTAAATTTGTAGTTAATATTTAGGTCTTTAATTTAGATCTTGGAGAGTTTTACAAATACATTGAAGTTGGGACTCAAATTATTGGGTAAGCATAAAGCCAGTTTTAGTGACTAAAGCAGTACAGATAAAAAGGAAATTTAGGAGTATAAAGAGAATGGTTAGTATTTAAAAAAAAATACATCCTTCCAATAAGTGCATTTGTAATCCCAGAAAAAATATTTTTAGACTTCAATAATGGTACTTACGAGGGTTTTTTAATGTTAATTTATTTATTTTGAGAGAGAGAGTGGGGGGCAGAGAGAGAGAAAATCCCAAGCAGGCTCCATGCTGTGAGCAGTTAGCTGTCAGTGAGATGCCTTCACCCAGCCTGACCCCAGGACTGAGAATTCAGGACCTAAGCTGATATCAAGGGTTGGATGCCCACCGAATAAGTCACCCAGATGGCCCTAGTGGTACTTATGTTTTTTTGTTTTCTCTATCTGCCTCTTATACACAGATATTCAGTTAAAATGCAGTAGAGGTAAGGAAACATACTTGGATAAAAAAACATAGTAACTTTTTCTCCAACCCAAGTTGTTCTTTCCAGGCAGAAATTAAGACACTGAACTAGTATGAATCAATCCACTCTTGTTATGAGACTCTAACTCCAAAAGCTGTGATGTTGCATTGTGCACCTGATGTTTACAATATAAGTACATAAACCAATGGCTGAACATTACAGTTCAATATTTGAACAAAGCCTGTCCAATGGATTAAGGTGGGATAGAGGGAGAAAAGAATAGTGATACTTATTGACTAAATTTATGCTAAATTGTAGTAAGTTATTAAAAGACAATTTTACAAATCTTTTTTTGATTCCAAGTGTAATTGTGTGTGTATTATTTGTTCTAAATTTATGTTTTTCTTGGTGCATCTAGGTGACTCAATTGGTTAAGTGTCTGGCTTCGGCTCAGGTCATGATCTCATGGTTTCTGGGTTTGAGCCTGGCGTTGGGCTCTGTACTGACAGCTCAGAGCCGAGAACCTGCTTCAGATTCTGTGTCTCCCCTCCCCAACTCACACACTGTCTCTCTTTCTCTCAAAAATAAATAAATATTAAAAAATTAAATTTATATTTTTCTTAATGATATATGTGTAACAAAACTTAGAAAATATAATGTTAACTATAAATATAAATTGTGAATTTACTCAGTCCAAAGATAAAAACTTATTGGCAGTTCTGTTCTTCAAAGAGAAAATTTTTTTATATCGCAAAGGTTATATTTTTTGCTTTTATACAAATGAAAATTAATACACTCCTTAAAATTCCAAAATTTAAAATTATGAACAAAACATTCCCCTTAAACAGAAAATTGAAAGTCACTTTAACAAACTTCCATATGATTTAAGTGTAAATTCGAGAAGCCTTCATTTTAAAACTTTCTTTTTGTATTAATAAAGTGAGAAAATGAATTTAATTATTTTTATGGTATAGGTTGTAAAGAATTTTATCAAACCTGGAAATGAAATAATCTGATGCAATTAGATTTAATTACACACTATCAAGATTTCTATTTTCCCAAAGTGATCTTAACCTAAGTGTTTTGCTTTGAATTCTCTTTTACTGACATTAATATATTCTCCCCAATTCTTTGTATCCTTTTTACTTAAAAAATGTGTGTGTATATACAGATTTTACACCTTTGTGTGTAGTTTTCATTCTGATATACTCTTTTGTAATGCATATATAATTTTTAAAGTTAATTAGAATTATAATTACATTAATGGGTAGTTTAAATAATTTATATTTACTAACAAACCAGTATGTCTATTTCATTTTTGTCATTTTTTTTCTTTGCACTTTCTTTATATTTCCTTTATTTCTGTACTTTATCATGGGAATGCTTTATTTATCTGTCTTTCTTAATAATATTAAGGAAGTTCTTTATTGTTTTCCCTAGTTACTTTTATGCTTCCAAGTAATAATATTTATAGTTACTAATTACAAAATTCAAATGTAAACGTTATTTATTTATTTATTTATGCAATCATTTATCCATCTATTATTTATTTATTTATTAAAGTTTACTACTTTTTGAGAGAGAGAGAGACCAACAGAGCATGCACAAGTGGGGGAGGAATAGAGACAGAGAATTACAAGCAAGCTTTACACTGTAAGCACAGAGCCCAATGCAGGGCTCAGTCTCATGAACCATGAGATCATGACCTGACCAAAATCAAGAGTAGGACACTTAACTAATGACCCACCTAGGCACCCCCGTAATATCTTGATCATTTTTTAGTTTTTTTTTTTTTTCTTCTGAGGATGGAGAAAGACAGACAGAGAGACAGGGAGAGAGACAGAGAAGGACAGGGTAGGGACAGAAGAGGGAGAGAGAGAATCCCAATGAAGCTGCAGATAGGAAACATTTCCCAGTAAAAAGCACCTGCCATCGCCAGGACCTCAGACTATGAGTCTCTGCTGCTGAACACAGTTAAGTGGTCACATTGGCTAATTCCCAGAGCATTCAATAGCACAAACCTTTAAAAAAATTATTTTTTAAGTTATTTATTTATTTTGAGAGAGACAGAGACATAATGAGTGGGGGATGGGCAGAGAGCGACGGAATGAGAGAATCCCAAGCAGGATATGTGCTGTCAGCACAGAACCCAATTTGGGGCTTGAACTCATGAGATCATGACCTGAACTGAAACCAAGAGTCAGAGACTGAAACTGATTGAGCCACCCAGGTGCTCCTTTTAAAAAAAATGTTTTTAAGTTTATGCCAATGGCTCATCCTTAATCTTTTATTACGTTGTTTTGGCAACATTTTGTAAAAGAGATTTACTCTTTCCTCTGTTCTAGGAGGAAATAGAGGCTTGGAGAAGCTTTTCAAAGGGATTAGAGCTAGAATTAGAGAATATAAGGTTTGTGTGGTGATCTAGAAGTGACCTCATTTATAAAACAGCAGATAGATTGTTTTTACAATGAAAATATTAACTGTTTTACATAGTAGGATCACACTCCATATCCTAACCTTTAAATGCTATAAGAAATTGAAAACACTTATTTCCTTTCTGCAAACTCAAATCTGCTTCTTCTCTTAACTGTATCACACTAATATCAATCACTGGAAAACATCAAAGATACAAGGCTGTGTCTTTGATATGAGGATATATAATAATAAATGAGGATTTGGCTAAAATACCAGACCCCATATAGTCAAGTGGGTTGCACATGTCCAAATTCTCAAGATGGAGCTATGAAGCTGAACACCTTAGGAATTCTGACCTAAGAGTCCAAAGCCACACTGGCTTCATCTCCAAGCCTCTTTTGCATCTGTTAAAATTTGCTGTGAATACATGTGGGTGCTTTTAGTGTTCACCAAATTACATTACCATTAAAGAGGCATGATTTTCCCCATGATTAGGCGGTACATGTTTGTCCAAACTTAAAGGTGGAAAGACATTTCTGGAAAAAAAAATTGCATCTAGTTGTCATGAATCTTTTCTTGTTGATTTTAACATAAGAGAATTTTAACTTTCAGATATGTCTTTCTATATTTAAAGGTAATTATATGAAGAATAAATTCATGACTGCCTTATGTGCTATAAAGGAATTTAAACTATTTGAAAGAAAGGGTGAGGGCATGGATCATTCTAAGCAAGGGAATACCAGTTTTAGGAAGATCAGATAGCTGAGCAAAGGAAAGAAGCATGAGGAGAGGCACGAATGACCAGGTAAGACTGAGAAGCAGCAGCGCTCAGGAGTAGGGCTGCATGATGAAGGAAGGGGAAGAAACCACAGGACAAGTGAGCAATGGTTTAGCAAAAGGAAAGGCTGGTTTGTTAACTTTCAGGCTTGGCTGGTTGGGCTCCTGGACAGAATAAAAAGTACATGAAAACCACCAGCATCTGAAGAGAGATGAGTCTAGTTTTGAACATGAATCTGAATATACAAGGGCAGTTTCTTCAATATATGGCCAAGTAATTAATTCTTGTTTGTTAATAAAATCATCTTACTACCTGTGCCTAAATCCTATATATATATATACACACACATACATATATATGCCTTCGTAGATTCTCTAGGACTAAACCAGAAAAAATTTCTATGATTTGTCTCTATTACGTGACTCCTTAAATCAACAAATTCAGTCACGATCACTTAACTTTTCAAGCTAGTCTTTGTGATCTTCTTAGAAGTCTATATTAAGTAGAATATTAAAAAAAGTTATTCTAATTCTAATTTGCATCATACTTATGCATGAAAATCTTTAAAGTCTATGGAGTTTAAAGTTGTGGAGGCTATATAAAACATAAATGGACATCTATAACAACTAGGAACGGCGAAACTATAAAATTTCATATTCCAAAATTATGCATTAAAAAATCTCCTTGTTAATTAATAAAAATCTGAAGCAATATAGAGACAAATATGAAGAAAATTTCTGAAGAGATATTCAAAAAGAAAAAAATAGAATATTTTATGTGATGGTTCCATTTTCTTTTTCTTTTTTCTTTTTCTTTGTTTCCTTTTCTTTTTTCTTCTCTTGTAATTTTATTTAAATCCAGATTAGTTAATATACAGTGTAATAATGGTTTCATGAGTAGAATATAGTAATTCATTACTTACATATAACCTCCAGTGCTCATCCCAGCAAGAGTCCTCTTTAGTGCTGTGATGGTCCCAAATTGATATAAATAAGGATAAGGCAAATACATCTGAGATGCATGCTGAATTGTCCCTCAGCAGTCAACTGTGATAATTGCTCCTTATAAGCTTAACTTCTACTGTAAAAGCCTCAGAACTTCATGGTAGTTTATCTCAAATTATTTTAAGGAGTGTACAACAGAATTCATTTTGTTACAGCACCAACTATGCTATGTGGACATAGGTTAAAAAAAAAGGTTCGATGATAATTCGGCTCAAAGAAAGCAACTTCAAAAACATTATTTTTTCTCTCTTAGGAAACAATGTCTGCATCTCTGAAAGGCTCTAACAGCTCCAAATTCCAGGTGTCTGAGTTCATCCTGATGGGACTTCCAGGCATTCACAGCTGGCAACACTGGCTCTCCTTACCATTGGCAATACTCTACCTCTCAGCAATCAGTGCTAATATCCTCATCCTCGTCACCATCTGCCAGGACCCTGCTCTTCAGCAGCCTATGTACTATTTCCTAGGCATCCTCTCTGTGGTGGACATGGGCCTGGCCACCACCATCATGCCCAAGATCCTGGCCATCTTCTGGTTTGATGCCAAGGTCATCAGCCTTCCTGAGTGTTTTGCTCAGATCTATGCCATTCACTGTTTTGTGGGCATGGAGTCTGGCATCTTCCTCTGCATGGCTTTTGATAGATACATAGCTATTTGTCATCCTCTTCGCTATCCATCAATTGTCACCAGTGCCTTAATCTTCAGAGCTACTGTCTTCATGGTACTAAGAAATGGCTTGTTTGTCATTCCAGTGCCAGTGCTTGCAGCCCAGCGTAATTATTGCTCCAGGAATGAGATTGAGCATTGCCTGTGCTCTAACCTTGGTGTCACCAGCCTGGCCTGTGATGACAGGAGACCAAACAGCATCTGTCAATTGGTTCTGGCATGGCTTGGAATGGGGAGTGACCTAGGTCTTATTATATTGTCATACACTTTGATTCTGCGCTCTGTACTTAAACTGAATTCGGCTGAAGCTGCATCCAAAGCTCTGAGCACTTGTAGCTCCCATCTGATCCTTATCCTCTTCTTCTACACAGTTGTTGTAGTGATTTCCATAACTCATCTGGCAGAAACTAAGGCCCCTTTGATTCCAGTTCTACTCAATGTGCTGCACAACGTCATCCCCCCTTCCCTCAACCCTATGGTTTATGCACTTAGGACTAAAGAACTTAGGGCAGGCTTCCAGAAGATGTTTTGTTTGAGCTTAGAAAAGAAAACAAGGCACTAGAGACCTTCTCCATGATATAAATGAACTTCAGCTTCTTCTAAGATGGATAGCAGAATTTCAAATATGATGGGGGAAGTGAATGTCTTTGAGATATCTATTTCACATTATAAAAGCATCTGAAAACAACAACAAAAAACATTCACAGTAGCTCCAAAATATTGATAAGAGCTGAATATATTTGAGAAGAGGAAGGACTGTCTATCAAAACAATCAAATGGAATAAAAACTAGAATATAAGAGTTATATCTTTCTCCTAAATTAAAAGTTGACATAATAACAAAAACACACACACAACCAAAGAAACAATGATCTATAACTTGAGTTATAGATCATGCTTTTTTATTGATGGCTGTACCTTGGGAGCAATGTCTGTCTGCCTGAACAAGTGTCATTCTAGTAACATGCCTGCAGAGGGAGGCATAGAAAATACTTCAGATGAGCAAAGCCCAATCATTCAATGCTAGGGCTTGGGATAGAATAGGGCCAGATGACCAGACCTGGATAAACATTACTCAAAAGATACAAATGGGTAGTCATATATGAGGAGGAGAAAAGAGAATGAGAGAGAGAGAGAAAGAGAGAAAGAGAAACATAGATGTACACAAGGATCTATCTTTTGATCCATTTGCCTTTCCAGATCTGCTCTCCACCCTTTCTGCACTGGTCTATACCCTAAAGGTCTTAAGCTCATATACTGTGTAACCTGGACTCCTTTTTTCCCTAGCACCAGGTTAGGTTGTATCAATGGCAATCAATGGCAGGAGATTCGAGTGCAAGAAGAGCGTTTCAGTTATTTATTCTTCTCTCAGCCCACTTTGATATTGAGGTTCTGATGGATGTGCCAATGAAGCATTCCCCAGGTGGCCCATCTGCCACGGCTATAGCTTGTACAGTTTTACCCAAGAATATTTTGAAAATCTTCTCTCCCCATGTTGGACAAGAACACAATCAAGTCATTATGTTGGTCTCCACTATTTTTTTCAACATCCATTTTTGTATCCTTAACCTCACCTACAAGCCAGTTAATGGTAACTTCATTTAATTCCCCTGAGACTCTCAACCACCACCTCTACTGCAACTACTCCTCTGCCGTGACTAATATGATATAGGTAGTGTGAGGAGATGAGAAGCAGATCTACAGATAGACAGAAATAAAGAAGTCTGTAAGGTAACAGGCAGGTGCAGGATGTTTATCCCAGTCAAACACCTTGCCCTGGGAATGTTCTTCCCTTTTCCATGATGCTAAAACCAACGAATAGCCAAAATAAGGCTTACCCTAATATGTCATGAATCGCATTATGATCTGGGCTCATTTACACTGAGCCCATGATTAGAGTATCATTAAGTAGTTGGCATATATTATGGATCATCTCATAAAAATTGAGGATTAGTTTGGGGCACAGGCCTACCACATGTTAATACTTCTATTGTATATTGTATACTGTAACTCACAGTTAGATATTAAAGGTAAATTCTGGCTTCTCACACAAACTTGAATTTATTTGTTTTCATTTAAATGCTGATAAAGAAAAAAAAATACCCAATTTCCAAAAGACTCATAAAACTACTTTCTTTACAGTTAAGATGACAGAGCAGCAAGAAGACCCTCAGCTTGTTTTGTCCCTGAAACATAGCTAGATTCACACAAAACAATTTTGTACACTTAGGAAATTGATCTGAGGATAGCACAACCATCTGCATAACTTGAGCCACAGAACTTGGAAGTGGTGCTGGGGGGAGGCGAACTGAGGGAGAGATAACAGAGGTAGGGAGGTGTTTTGGGGAAGAGAACAGAGAATGGGGGAAAGTGCAGTGCATTAAGAAAGTGTAGGAAAAACAGTCCCTAAAAGTAGTTGGAGAGAGAGAATGAGTGAAAACACTTGAAGGGAACTGATTAAGAAATCTGTTCCCCAAAACCACTGAAGGGGAGAAGGGAGAGGATTTCAATTCTCCCAGGATGCTCTAAACAGTGGAGTACGGTGTCTGAAGTTTTAGAACTCAGTGCCTGGCAGTGCTCTGGTGAGGAAGTAGAGTGAATCCCCAGATTGTAGTTAGTGTGGTTTGAGGGGTCCATTTGCTCCAAGGGGAGATGTGGTTTTCCTGCTTGGAGTGCATTTGGTAGAGGCCATATGGCCTCCCCACAGGCAAAAGTCCCAGGGGACCCCTGAGAGCAGCCACGTTTGCTGGCAATGGGAGGAAGAAGTCAGAGTGTGGTGAAACTTGGCACCAACTACATGCTGTGATAAGCCATGATCTCTGAACCTCAGCTACACTGGGCGATAGCATGAAACATTGCTCAGCAAGACCTTCCCCCAGAGAATCAGCATGGGTCCAAGCTGCAGGGGTCTCTGAAGTGTGGGGTTTTGAAACACAACTCCATCTGAGCTAAAACTCTGGAGGGAGGTACCACCTGGCAGGCAGACATCTTGGACAGGAATAGAATAGAGGAGTAGAATAGAATGGGGAGTGCACGGAGCCCTGAGACAAAGGAGGGGTGCTTTATGGAGGGCTGGTGAGAGTGGCAAGTTCCCATGACAGAGACTAGGGAGCTGGTTGAAGCCATTCCCACCTCTCCCACACACACATGCATGCACGTGCGCTTGCGTGGGCATGTGCACCACACTGATCCATCCCAGTAGGCTAAGCAGCACCATCTAGTGGAGAATAGAGCCATTACACCAAGCCCCATTCAATGGCACCCTCCAAGGACATCTCCTAGAAGACCACTTGCTTAGTATACAGACTATAGAGAGCTTCGTAGTTTCAGTTCAAGGGGAAAATGAATGTAACTTCATTTGAGTTCCATTCTGTTTGATGGTTCATTTGTTTTCTTGGTGTTTTTTTTTTTTTTTTTGCTTCTGTTCTGGTTTTAAATTTTTTTCCTTTCTTTTCTTTTTCCAGGATACAGAAATAGAAAAATTTATTTTTATTTTTTTCAATTTTAATTTTAGGTTTTATTATTTTTTTACTTTACCTTTTTATTGTTTGAATTTTTTATCCTATTTCATTTTCTTTATTTAATTTTATTCTATTTTATTATATAATTTTTAATTAAACATTTTTTCTTACCTTTTTTCTTTTCTTATTTCTCTTTCCCTTTTTTCTCTATTCTATCAAGCTTTTTTCAACAAGCAGACCAAAACACACTTAGGATCTAGCTTCGGTTATTTGATTTTGTGTTTAGTTTTTAATTTTTTTAATATTTATTTTATTTTTGATATAGAGAGACAGAGCATGAGCAGGGCAAGGGCAGAGAGAGAGGGAGACACAGAACTTGAAGCAGGCTCCAGGCTCTGAGATGTCAGTACAGAGCCTGACATGGGGCCTCAACCTAAGAACCATGAGATCATGACCTGAGCCCAAGTCAGACGCCCAAACAACTGAGCCACCCAGGTGCCCTGTTTTCAATTTTTTAATTTTAATTTTTTATTTTATTAATTTTTTCTTTCTACAAAATGATGAGATGAAGGAATTCACCCCAAAAGAAAGAACAGGAAGAAATGACAGCCAGCGGCTTAATCAACATACGATAGATATAAGCAAAATGTCTGAACTAGAATTTAGAACTATGATAATAAGAATATTAGCTGCAGTTGAAAAAAGCATAGAATCCTTTTCTGCAGGATAAAAGAATTAAAATCTAGTCAGGATGAAATTAAAAATGCTATACCGAGATGCAATCTCAAAAAGATGCCATTGGGGTGTCTAGGGGGCTCAGTTGGTTGAGCGTCCGACTTCAACTCAGGTCATGATCTCACAGTCTGTGAGTTCAAGCCCCGCATCAGGCTCTTGGCTGACAGCTCAGAGCCTAGAGCCTGCTTCGGATTCTGTGTCTTCCTCCCTCTTTGCCCCTCCCCCACTCATGCTCTGTCTCTCTGTCTCAAAAATAAATAAACTTAAAAAAAAAAGATGCCATGATGCAAGTATGGATGAAGCAGAGCAGCGGATGAGCAATATAGAAGACAAAATTATGGAGAATAACGAAGCAGAAAAAAAGAGGGAAACAAAAGCAAAAGAGCATAATACAAGACTTAGAGAACTAAAGGCACAATTTCTGAATCAAAGGAGTCCCAGAAGATGAAGGGAGAGAAAAAATGGGGAAAGCTTACGTGAGCAAATTATAGTGGAAAAAATTTCCTAATCTGGGGAAGGACACAGATATCAAAATCTAAGAAGCTCAGAGACTTCCCATTAGATTCAACAAAAACCGACCCTCATCCAGGCATATCATAGTCAAATTCACAAAATATGTGAATTATGAAAGCAAGGGAAAAGTCCAAAACCTATAAGGGAAGACAGAACAGGTTAGCAGCAAATGTATCCAAAGAAACTTTGCAGGCCAGAGGAGTGGTAGGATATATTCAATGTGTTGAATCAGAAAATTGTGCAACCAAGAATTCTTTATCCAGCAAGGCTGTCATTCAAAATAGAAGGAAAGTTTTGAGTTTCCCAGACAAACAAAAACTAAAAGAGTTTATGACCACTAACCCAGCCCTGTAAGAAATTTTAAGAGGGATTCTCTGAGGGGAGAAAAGACAAAACAAAACAAAAAAGACCAGAAGCAACAAAGACTAGAAAGGACCAGAGAACACCACCAGAAATTCCAATTCTGCCTATTTTTTCCCTGGGTTATTTGTTTTTTTGGGTGTTGAGTTTAAAAAGTTCATTATAGACTTTGGATACTAACCCTTATCAAGTATGTCATTTGCAAATATCTTCTTCCATTACATTGGTTGCCTTTTAGTTTTGTTGGATGACCTTTTATTCAATCAAAATAACCCCATTTTGGAATGACTAATTATATAATATTAGATCAAAATACCAGCCTATGTTATAGTACATTATTATCACTTTTTGTTAAAACATGTATAATACATGCATAACAATACATTTACATATATATAGTTTTAAAATCAGAATAAAAATATGCCAGATTCCTTCCAGGTTGTAGAACTATAAGCGCTTTTTGATGTCTTTAAAACACCTTTCTATTTTCCCAAGTTATTTAATGTATGTCGGTATTACTTTTATATATTTTAAATAGATAAAAATTAAAATCACTTAGGTTTATTAAAATTATCACTATCATCATGATTATTTCAGGGTTTTATATTGATCTAATTTTTCCTAACTTAATATGTGGGTGTAATGAGCCTAATCTTTTGGTGAATTTCTATTTTATATTGCCATTATAGTCATCATTTGTCTCCCTTAAAAGTAAGCTTTTAAATCAGGTGCCATCACTTATATGTAAGTGATCAATCACTATATTCTATTCCTGAAACCACTATTACACTATATGTTAACTAACTAGAGTTTAAATAAAAGCTTGAAACAAACAAAAAATAAAAATAAACCAGGGATCATATTTACATATTTCCTACAATAATTTAGAAAATAGAAAGTTTTCAATAAATGGTTATCAAATGGAAAGATGAAATAATACATGAATAAAAGAAGAAATTAGAAAATGAATTAGTGGGGCACCTGGGTGGCTTAGTTGGTTGAGCGTCTGACCTCAGCTCAGGTCATGATCTCACAGTTTGGGAGTTCAAGTCCCACCTTGGGCTGGCTCTGTGCTGATAGTGCAGAGTCTATTTGGGAGTCTCTCTCTCTGTGTCTCTCTGCCCGTCCCCCACTTGCACTCTTTCTCTCAAATAAACTTAAAAAAAAAGAAAGAAAATGAATTAGTATGTGAATTAAAAACTTCTCTGCTCAAGTGTTTTGGATTTTTTCCATAGGACAGTGGAGGAAAAGAAAATATAAATGTGCAATAAATATCAAGTCCTAATTTTAAGTAAAAATAACTTGTGTTCATTTTCATTCTCTACCTTCTTGTACACACATGCTAACACATAAATATACACATATGAGATTATTTACTTATTTATTTATCAATGTTTGGGTACTAAGAATGGAAAGTTCTAGCTCTTTTTCCTTCTCCCACAGAGGATAGCTTGATCCCCACACCAATACCGGTGTCTCCAATACTCTGAGGTGTTCCCTTGGGACACATAACACACATTTTCCTTTAAAGGCTTGGTTCAATAGTACAGATCTCAAGGAAGTTGAAGATTGGTTGCTACACATGCACATTTATTCTAGGATTGTGATTTTTTTTTTTTAAGCAAGATCCTAAATATCTGGACTAGACTGCATTCAGCCAACTGTTTTGTTATCCAGGAACTAAGGTATTTAAGACATATAAAACAGGGACTAGTGACAGGATTTCTTTCTTTCTTTCTTTCTTTCTTTCTTTCTTTCTTTCTTTCTTTCTTTCCTTCTTTCTCTCTTTCTCTCTCTCTCTCTCTCTCTTTCTCTCTTTCATACTTGTTTGCTTTATTGCTTTCTGTCTTTCTGATTGTCAGTAAGATAAAATGGAGAGGGGTTTGGGTATACATCAATTTCTTATTATTTTTCCAGAAATAAATCTGCGATTTCATTCACACAATTTGTATGCAGATATATTGTGTAGATTGTGTTTTTATTAATTGTGTGTTTTTCCAAATATGGCATTAAAATTCAGCACAATATTATTGTGATTATGATTATCTATGTTACATCTCTATCTAAATAGAAATCTTTATTTCAGTGGTCGTGGAAGTTGGACATGAATCACTCTCATGACAAGGAGAAATGGAAGAATAGTTAGAGAATAGTTCTCCACCATTAGATCAATGACCAGATTACTCCTGCTTCTTACCTGTCCTGCCCCTGTTCCCCAAAATCAGAATGCAAGTTTCCTTTATTATTTTCTAGAGCGACTGAGCTATGACTTTATTCCATTGCTTCTGAGTAGCAAAAGCCACATGGAACAAACAACTCTCATATGAAAACAAAAGCATGGGTGTAAAAACAAATTTTCTTACCTATAGGGTTGAAGACTGAGGATATACTGCAGGTGATATAAAAATTGCATAAGTTTGGTGATAGTCATGTATTAATATTACTATTCCAGTAATCCTGTCTACAGGCCAGCATAAGTCAAGTTTCCTTGTGGAAGAAACTGAGTTCTGTTCTTTCAAAATTATTTTGTTTTGAAAAATAAAACTGCTTAAATTGTAGTTAGTACTTAGGTCTTTAGCTTGGATCTTGAAGAGTTTTGCAAATATACTGAAGATGGGAACTAATTTTTGTGTGAGCATAAAGCCAGTTTTAGTGACTAAAGCTATACAAATAAAAAGGAAATTGAGGAGCATAAAAGGAATTTTTTATCTAGTATTTTTTTAATGTTTTTATTTATTTTTGGCAGACAGAGAGACAGTGCATGAGCAGGGGAAGACTAGAGAGAGAGGGAGACACAGAACCTGAAGCAGGCTCCAGGCTCTGAGCTGTCAGCACAGAGCCCGACGCGGGGCTCGAACTCACAGACCATGAGATCATGACCTGAGCCGAAGTTGGACGCTTAACCAACTTAGCCACCCAGGCGCCCTTATCTAGTATTTTTAAAAAATATATCTTTACAAACAGTGCATTTGTAATCCCAGAAAAATATTTTCAGTTTTCAATTTAGTGGTACTTATGATTTAAAAATATATGTATATACTTATTTTGAGAAAGAGAGAAAATCCCAAGCAGGCTCCATGCTGTCACTGGTCAGCTGTGTTGTTTTCAAATTTTTGCCTACTCCAAATACCAAAGAGGATGTGTATTTTGCATTTCACATTTAGCTCTTATATTTTTCTAAACCTGTTTTTGTGTATGACATGATTTAGGGAACAAAGTGTGTTTTTTTTTTCTCTTCACACACATCTATTGACTCAGTTATATTGAAAATATAATATTGAAAATACTTTTTGTTTTTAAGTAAGCTCTAGTCCCAACGTGGGTCTTGAACTCTTAAGTCTGAGATCAAGAGTCTCATGCTCTACTGACTGAGCCAACCAGATGTCCCTTGAAAATGCTACTTTTGTTCCTAATCTGTTTCCTTTGTCATTAATTAGATGGCTTAATGTGTGTTTCAGTATTTGGTTTCTGGACTCTGTAGTTCTTATAATAATATTTTTATCAGTATTTAAAAGGATAGGTAATCGATTTGTAAGGAAGTTACATAAATTGTCCACATGTATACCTTTAGGAACTGGAGAGATGGGGTTAAAATCCATGTATTTATTGCACTAACCTGATCTTAGAGACACTGAAAGACCAAAAACATCTCAAGGAGATTAACTGAATTCCAAAAACCAGCTCTGGGGTACAGGTGTTCTGTCTAGTAAATTGGTGAAATATCTACCATATTAGTTGACAATTTTCTTTGAAAATCATATTCATCTTTTCCTATTTCTGGTCATTATAGAGTTACTTGGAAGGTGAATAAAGAAAACCAGTCAGGTTATTTGGCAAATTTGGCCAGAGGTCCTTTCCTTTCAGGAAACAGAAATTTTACATAAATTGCTTGTTTGTGGAGTCTGCTACATAAACAATTACCTGCAATGCTAATCAGCTTCAATCTTCCATTAATCTTACTTTGCTTACTTACTGAGCAGAGACCACAATACCTCAAAGTTTTTCATATCCTTCTTCTGCCCTTACTGCTGGGGACGGGGTGGTGGTGGTAGAGGTAGAGATCATTCCCATGAGGGGTAAGAGGAGGATTCTGATTTTCTCATTGCTTAATAAGTTTTTTAAGCACCAAAGAGTGCATTCCTGATCCTCTGGATTCTTGTGAGTTCTTTATTATTTACTTTTCTTTATCAAGGAATTCCCTATTATCTTATTATTACAAGATTCTTTATGATCTAGCTCCTGGCCAAATGTCCAGGTTATCATTTGTTCCCTTCATACTGGTGACTTCTCATAGACTTGATCGTTTTGATTTCTTTTTGTCAGTTGTGTGTGTGTGTGTGTGTGTGTGTGTTGATGTCTATACTTGTACCTATTGACTTTTTCCACTGGAATGTCTTTTACAAATGTATCTCCCTTGCAACTTGTCTTCCTTCAGAATAGATCCCAAAACCTTCTCTTCAACATGGTCTTTCTTGACAATCACCAATCCCTCCTCCAAACACCCCACCAACAAAAACACACATCCACTTTAATAACACAGTGCTTATTTAAGACAATGTACACACTTCTATTTCAATTTTTTTTTGCATTTATTGTGATTATTTGTGTGCACTTGGGTCTCTCCATTAAACTCTGAATTCTTAAAAAAAAAAACCTGAATTCTTTAAAGGATGAAACTGTCTTGTTCTCCACACAATCACATTGTAAGTGCTCAGTAAATATTTATGAGAAAAGAAGAGATTAATGAAAGAATGAGATGCCATTTATCTACCCCAAATATTTAGTTAACTTAAAAATGAAGTTTAGTTGTAGGTATAGAATTTGGGATTCATTAAGTTTTCTCTTTGATGAGAAATGAATTTGATGCGTGATTAGAAATATTAAATTTCCATTTATACTCTCTCCCACTGGAACTCAACTGAAATGTGTTCCATTGCTAAAGGTAGGAAAAAACAGAGAGATGCATATAGTTATTAGTAGGTATGTAAGGTATTCTAACAAAAATCCCTTTAGAGAAGTTATAACAGAGTTATACTTGATTATAAATTTATGAGGATAGAAATATTTTAAAAGATAATGAAGATTCAGTGTCTGTGATAAGAACTTGGATTGCTTAATAAGAAATTGTTAGATGAACAGATGAACAGATGACTTAATCAATACACAACAAATAGACCAAAGGAAAAAAAAAAAAAAACAAACAAAAACCTAATCCATGGCCCTTAGAAAATTTGGCTGATCATTAAAACGCACTATTGAATTTTAAAATGTTGAGGTGAGAGGGAGGCAATAGCCATAAGCTATATTTTTCTTCTCTTTTTCTTACTCTAGGAAAACACACATGAATTTTAGGTCTAATTGATCATGCTAATGCTGAATAAAACAAACTGGACTCCAGCCTCATTCATTCTTAATGGGATCCCAGGACTGGAGGACATGCACCTGTGGATTTCCTTCCCCTTCTGCTCCATGTATGCTGTGGCAATGGTAGGGAATTGTGGACTCCTCTACCTCATCTGCTGTGAGGACACCCTGCACAGGCCCATGTATTACTTTTTAGCTATGCTTTCCCTTACTGATATTGTCATGTGCTCTAGTACAATCCCTAAAGCTCTCTGCATCTTCTGGTTTCATCTCAAAGAAATTGGCTTTGATGAATGTTTGGTCCAGATGTTCTTCATCCACACCTTCACAGGGATGGAGTCTGGGGTGCTCATGCTTATGGCCCTAGACCGTTACGTGGCCATCTGTTACCCTCTGCGCTACTCAACTATCCTCACCAATCCCGTCATTACAAAGGTTGGGCTTGCTACTTTCCTGAGAGGTGTATTGCTCATTATTCCTTTCACTTTTCTCACCAAGCGCCTGCCATACTGCAGAGGGAATATCATTCCTCACACCTACTGCGACCACATGTCTGTAGCCAAGTTATCCTGTGGAAATACCAAGGCCAATGCTATCTATGGTCTGATGGTTGCCCTCCTGATTGGGGGCTTTGACATCCTGTGCATCACAATCTCCTACACCATGATCCTCCGGGCAGTGGTCAGCCTCTCCTCAGCAGATGCTCGGCAGAAGGCCTTCAGCACCTGCACTGCCCACATCTGTGCCATTGTCTTCTCCTACAGTCCAGCCTTCTTCTCCTTCTTTTCCCACCGCTTTGGGGGCCACACCATCCCTCCATCTTGCCACATCATTGTGGCCAATATTTATCTGCTCTTGCCTCCCACTATGAACCCTATTGTCTATGGGGTGAAAACCAAGCAGATAAGAGACTGTGTCATCAGGATCTTTTCAGGTTCTAAGGACATCAAATCCCACAGCATATAAAAGAGACAGTTACCAAAAAAATTACATTTTTCATGACAGAGAGGGGCAAGAGCTGTAAAATGTTTTGGGAAATACTATTTTAGTCATGGAAATGGAGCTTGTTGATTGGTGCATTTCTAAATACATGTCTTGAGAATCTCAACTGGCCCGCCAACCAACCTTTCCATGAATGTTTTTCCTTCTCAGTCCTGTGAAGTCTGAGTCTACTAATTAATACATATCCTTAAAAAAAGCCTGATTAGCCCGTTTTCATTAAAAAATAAAGTAGAAGTAATTTGACAATAAATAATATTAATAAATAAATACAATAAAGTAGAAGTAGGTGATTCTGTTTCTGAATAGTTATTATAAGTTCTAGATTGAGAGCCAGTTGTTACTTTTCCCTGGAAAATATGTGCTACATATTTTTAATCACTGCTTAAATATGTTTTTTCAATTACTTCTTTCTGAAAGAGAAGTTATAAAGTATCCTACGTATGGAGTAATTAATGTAATAAGCTTTAAGTCTCTGGGTATCTGAGAAAATGTGGCTGAATAGGTCTCTCCTAGCCAGGACACACACATTATTTTACTACAGACTAATCTGTTATGCAGTTTTCTTCAAGAGCACTTTTGTGAGCACACATCTGAAAGTTGGGGTCGTTAGATATCTTTAACCAAATGTAAAAAATAATATAATTTTTCATAAGAACAGCATGAGAAGGGATCAAAATCAACTTATTTCCTCTTATCTGCAATTGTGAATCTAATAAATAAAATTAAATATACCTTTCTAATATTCAAGATTCTTTTAAACTAATGAAGAAATGAAAGATCTGAGGAAATACTTCTTTTATATTAATGTCTCATGATCTAAACCAATTATGTAAGGAATATAGAACAAACTGAATTGTTATTTTTATATCTTTCTGTCCAACTTGAAAGAATACAAGTTGTCTCTGCCCAATTTAGGTAACTATACCAATCAAATTGCATTTAATTATTTAATTAGTACTTTACAATCTCACATTTTAAATCTTACAGACCACACCACCCCCTTATATATAACTACTTTCCAATTTTTATCCTATTTCTTTGCTTACTTTGATCTCAAAAGTTGTAGAACAAGTGTTGGTTATAAAGTGGCTTTTGTACACCAAAGGCAAAGAGAGACTGAAGAGAGAGGCAGACCACTCCAGATTGGGAGGCAGCAGGGTTAATAAGAAGGTATCTTACATACAAGTCTTGTCTTAAGTGGTTGCAAGACGAGTAGACCTCCATACCTGCCTGCCAGAATCTAAAGTTTATATGGAATCTTTAACTGGGTTCAGTCATATATACCATCCAGATGGTCTCAACAACATATCATTACCTTAAGGTAGCTTCTGGTGTGGGTAAGCAGAGTGTAATGCACAGTCCAAGGACAGGGAAGAGCATGAGGAGCCTACAATTTCCTAGGTCCAGTGCTAAGGTCAACTGGGGTCATGCCATCTTGAAACCTATTCACAGAACAAGTTGTCATCTTCTTTCCCTTTACTTTCTCAACTTGAAATCATTTTCCCACTAATTTATCTTTCTGTCATCACATCCATCATCTGAAATTGCTTTTGAAATTTCACCAGTGGCTTCCATGTTAAGAAATTAAATAGGCCTCTCTGGGTTCATATAACTGTATGACTTAGGAATAGCAAATGAAATTCTGTATTCCTGATATCTTAAAACAATTCCATTATTTTACTTCAGAAGCAAGACACATTTTATGATTTCTTCACTCCTATTTAATAGAAAGGCATACTAAATGTCCAGCAAGTATGAAAAGATGCTCAAAATCACTAATCATTAGAGAAATGAAAATCACATCCACAATGAGATATCACCTCACATCTTATTAAGATGTCAATTATAGAATAAATCAAACAAAAAGCTGTTGGCGAGAATCTGGAAAAATTAGAACCCATGCCCACTGTCAGAGGGAATGTAAAATCTTGCAGCCACTATAAAAAAACAGTATAAAGGTTCCTCAATATATTAAAAATAGAATTACCATATAATCCAAAATCCCTCTTCTGAGAATTTACCCAAAAGGACTGAAAATAAGATTTCAATGCAATATATGTACTCTCATGTTCATTTCCGCATTACTCACAATATCCAAGATGTAAAAGTAACCTAAATGTCCATGGATAGACGAATAGGTAAATAAATATAGCATATACAAAGAGTGTAATATTATTCGGGTATAAACCTAAGAAAACTGTCATATGCTATACATGGCCCTTGAAGATATTAGACTAAGTGAAGTAAGTCAGCCACACAAAGACAAATGTTGTTATGATTCCATTTAAATGAGGTATTTTAATGTAGTTAAGCTTAACGAAGTAAAAGTTTGAGTGGTAATTATCTTTATATATTATAATAATATAATGATATATACGAATAAGACTTTACATTGCCAATAAAATACATCTTTAAAAATCCAGTTAAATGAAGAGAAAACAATGTTCTTGGATGAGAAGATATCAGTTTTTCCTAAACCGATACACAGGTGCGATTCAATTCCTGTGAAAATCCCAGCAAGATTTTCTGCTGATATAGACATTTTTTTCTAAAATTTATTTGGAATATCAAAGGAATGACAGTAGCTACAAAAATCAAAAATATATAATGAAATGAGGAAGCAATCTTTGCAACTGCAAGACTTACATAGCTACAATAATCAAGCAGAGAATAAATGGAACAGAATAGAGTACCTAGAAATAGACCCCCACAAATATGCCCAAATGATTTTTGACAAATAAACAAAAGAAATTCAATAAAGGATATGTAGCCTTTCAAAAGAGTCAGAAGAATTGGGCATTGATAGGCAAACAAAACCAAAACACTCTTGACCTAAATCAGGACTGTAACTTGATTGTACATTATACACAAACCAACTCAAAATAATGCACTGTAAACATAAATGTAAAACTTGAAGCTCTAAAATATTTAAAAAAACAAAGGGATAAAACTTTAAGATCGAGGACTAGGCAGAATTCTTGGACTTGACACCAAAACACAACTCAAAATAGAAAAAGAGAAGTGAAAAATTAAATCACGTTAAAATTTAAAAAAAAAATTTTTCCCTGGAAAGACTCTAGTAAAAGGATGAAAAGACGAGCTACAGACTGTGAAAACTACTTTCAGGACATATCGAACACACACACACACACACACACACACACACACACACGCTCAAGGTAAAAAAAAAAAAAATCCAATTAGAAAAGACAAAAAAACCCCAAACAAACTAGGCATTTCATTGATAAGGATATACAAATGGCAAATAGACACATAAAAATATTCAACATTGTTAGCCATATACAAATAAAAATTAAAATTGGAATAGAATATCACTACACAACCAGGGCATAGGATAAAATAAAGCCTAACAACAACATGAAATGTTGGCAAGAATATGGAGAAACAGAATCACAAATATACTACTGGTAGAAATATAAAAAGGGACAGCCATTCTGGAAAACATTTTGGCAGTTTCATAAAAACACAGTGCCGGAACTATCATACAGTTTAGTAGTTACACTCCAGAGCATTTATCCCAGAGGAATACTTGTGCTCACCCAAGAAAACAGTAAACAGTGAGTGACATGAATGAAAATGGCAAAATGACAATATTAAAAAGTTTGTCCCTAATAAAAGAAATCGATAAACTAGAAAAAAAAATCTGTCAAAATCAACTTTCTCACCTTCTTGATACTACAACAATTAGGGAAATGCTTAATTAAAAAAAAAAAAAAAAAGCCGGGCCACTGTGCAAAAGAGTATGGAGATTCCTGAGAATATTAAAAATAAAAATACCATATTATCCATTAAATCCACTTCTGGGTATTTATCCAATGAAAACAGAACCACTAATCTGAAAAGGTATATGCATTCCTGTGTTTATTGCAGCGTTATTTACAACAGCCAACATATGGAAGCAATCTCAGTGTCCACTGACAGATGAATAGATAAAGAAGACGTGGTGTATATACACAATAAAATATGCAGCAATAAAAAAAGGATGAAGTCTTGCCACTTGGATGGATCTAGACAGTATTACGGTAAGTAAAATAAATCAGACCGAGAAAGGCAAATACATGTGATTTCACTCACGTGTGGAATCTTAAAAAAAAAAAAAAAACTAAACAAATGAATAAACGAACATAAAGCAGAATCAGGCACATAAATACAGAAAACAAACTGGTAGTTGCCAGAAGGTAGGAAGGTGAGAGGATGGGCCAAAGAGGTAAAGGAGACTGAGTGGAAGATACAGGCTTCTAGTTATGGACTGAGGAAGTCATGGGAGTAAACAGTACAACATAGGGAATATAGTCAATGATACTGTAATTGAAATATGGTGACAGAGGGTAGCTACACCTGTGGTGAGCATAGAATAATGTATAGAGATGTTGAATCACCATGTTGTACACCTGAGACTAATATAACATGTGTGTTAACTGTATTCAAATTAAAAAATAAAAAAGAAATAAAAAATAAAGCATTTACAAATGTATGTGTAGAAGCATATGGGAAGAGTCACATGCTTAACTGATTAAACTATACTGTGTATAAACCCTCTTTCAATCAACATCTTTTTTCATTAAGATCTAAGTATATATAAACGTGTGTAAAAGCATATGGGAATAACCTATTGTTAACTCACTGAACCAATAATGGGTACAAAGTGTCTTTCAAGTAACATCTTCATTCATTAAAATATAAATGTTTGTAAACTTATGTGTAGAAGACTGTGGGAATAGATTTATGCTTAACGCTTTAAAACTACACCATGTCCCAAAATAAATAATAATAAATAAATCCAAAAAAAGTAGCTGAATCTCAGTAAGAGAGCTTTATGACTTTTTAAAAAATTGTAGGAAGAGTCACATAATGCAAAATTTACCATTTTAATTATGTTAAAGGTACAATTCAGTGGCTTTTAGTATATTCCCAGTGCCATGCAACCATCAACACTAATTCCAGAATATTTTAGTTATCTCCCCAAAAAAGCTTATACATTTTAAGCAGTCGCCTCCTTCTCCCCTACTCCTGGCAACCAAAAATTTACTTTCTATTCTATGGAATTGCCTATTCCTAATGTTTCATATAAAGGGAATAACACAATATGTGGCTATCTGTCTCTGAATTCTTTGAACTAACATAAAGTTTTCAAGGTTCGTATTGTTCGGCCCCTTTTTAATACCTAGTACTTTAACTTGGGGATGACTAAGCATTCAATGATGTTGTGTAATTAGAGACATTAAGAATAAGTGAATGAAATAAATGGATGGATGTGTGAGTGACAAACATTCTGTGCTAAGTACTTTTACCATGTAGCCTACAGGACCTCACACAAAAAGAAAGAACTCTGCAGTAAGTATTAAAATCACTCACTTTTATTAAAATTTGTGCCATTTTAATTCCTCTCCATTAAATACGTGTCCACACACAAGCATGAGTGTGCACAAACACACATGCATATGGAATAATTCATTTACTCAGTATCATCATATAGCAGTAAGAATGGAAATCTTCCACTCTTCTCTCATAAAGGTAGCTTGATTGCTGCAGAAACATCTGTGTCTCTAATGTTTTGAAGTATCCCTTTAGGACAGATAGGTCATTTTTCTTAAATACCCAGTTCACTAGTACAGATATCATGGGATTCAGAAAGTGAGCGCTGCTCATATATATATATATATATATCTTATGTTTTTTGACTATGATCCTGAACACCTGGACCAGATTGCATTCAGCTGTCTGTTGTTCAGAACCTAAGGTATTAAAGGAACACAAAAGGGGGACTAGAGGATTTATTATTATTTTTTCAGGAAGAAAGATAAAGTAGAGGTTTTGAATGTATATGAATTGTTTATGATAATCTCAGAAATACAGATTTGAGTGCATTCATCATGTTTGAAGGCAGAGGGTGGTGGGAGGCTGGGAGGTTAGAAAATCTTCCCCAATTCTCATATTGCAATTCAGTACAACTCTCCATCATGATTATGAATATCTAGGCCATTTTCATAACCAAATAGGAATCATGGGTTCTGTTGTAGTGGAAGTCAGGTATGAATCATGCTAATGGCAAGAAGAAATGGGGGAGAGCTAGAGAATAGTCCTCAGTCATGGCCAGAACACTCTTGCTTCTTACCTGCCCTCCGCTTGTTCTCAGAGAGAGTATCTAATTTTTCGTGTTTAATTTCTAAGGACACTTAATTGAGATTGCATTTCATCCATTTTAGATAACAACACTTGCTTAGAGGCACCCACTATTATAACGAGAAAGCAAATTTACTGTGTCCGGGGTTTGGGAATGGTAATAGACAAAAGATGATATCAAAGTTGCACTTTATAAGTAACATACATGTGTTTGTGTTACTCTTACAATATACCTGCCTACGCCCACGACATAATATTAGGCAATTTTCCTTGCCAGAAAAATTGGATTATGAGGTTTTAAAATAATTTTAAATCTGTTTTGGACATTTCCTTACTTATTTTGTGGTTAATACTATACTACCTGAGTGTAACTGTGGATTCTGACAGTTTTGCAAATGTATTAAACAGGAGACCTAAAATTATTGTGTACATGAAAGTCACTTTTAGTAATTAAAGATATATCTATAAAAATAAAGCACAAGATATAAGTAGGACATTTATTTCATATTTAGGAATAATAGTCTCTAGAACATAGCAAAAGTAATCTCAAAAATATATTGCCTATTTTAAAATTACGCATACCTATACTTTTCCTAAATGTATCTATTTCCATTGAATAGATAGAGTTAAGAGTTGATTATTTGAATGCATTAAGGAGAAATGAGTGGTGATATTATTTTTTCAACATCTCATGACAATTTATTACACACTAGCCAAATATTTATCAAAAATAAATTTCAATATCTATTTTATTTTAATGGTAAACATGCATATGTATGGATAAACACATATGCACTTATATACATATATACGAATTTTATAGTTTTAAAAAATATCCTTTAATGATATCTGTGAGAATAATCACAACATTATTGTTTTGTTCAAACATAAAGTACACATTTACAAGCCTGGTAGAATGAAACTTGATAGTAGTTTGTTATTCATGGAAACACAACACTTACATTGTAAACCCACACTGTTCCTTTTTCCAAAATGCAAATTGTAAGGCTTTTGCTAAGCTGTTTGAAGGCCAAACCAATGACACTAAACTCAAAAGTGGAGGATCAGCTAATAAGCTGTGATATCATTAGTGTGTCTCATTTTATTTTTTATTTATTTATTTTTCAGTGTCTCAGTTTAAAACTTCTGTGTACTAACAGAGTGAACCAGAGAATTCTTTCAGGACTGTGCAATTTTTGGTGGTGGAGAAACTTTGCTAAAGCTAGAGGTGACACACTTTGGTGTACCAGCTTTAAAGTCACAGTGTCAAGCCTTTTATTTTTCTCAGAAGTGATATTGATCCAATATTTTCTTGCTTTTGTTTCTGCATTATCTCAAAGTTATATTTTGTCCAATATTTTTGTATGTTTTGTTTCTTGGTATGAATGCTGTTTACAGAAAAAATCTTTTGCATACTTTGTGTGTGGTCTACTTTCTGATATATTTCTTCTTAAAAACTATACATATTTTTAAAAAAATCATCCTGAATTAAGACTACTTTGTAATGTCGTTTAAAGAGGTGATCTTTGTTTCTCAAATCAATATATTTATTTTACTGGTACATTATTTTTTTCTGCTTCTTTGGGATTTCCTTTGTTTTTTCTATTTCATTATCTTTTTAAACTTATGGTTTCTGGTGATTTATGAGGTAAACATTATAGTTTATCCCCCTCTGGTGATTCCTTTGTGCTTTCCAAGTAATAATATTGATATTACAGCATTTAATTCCCTAATGCTTAAAGTCAAGTATAGACTATGACTCGTTATTTCACTAATCTGCTCATTTATTAAAATATACTTATCAACATCAAATATGTACTAAGTGTCTTGTTATATACTACAGGTATAAAATACAATCTGCCCTAATGCTAAGGTTTTATTAAATTGTGGATGATTCAAGACTAGAATAAGATTTTTATAATACCATGATATTAAAATAGTGAAAGACATTGATTTCATCAACAAATCCATTTCTTAACTGTAAGCCTGCTACTTTGCCAATCACTTTATATTAAGAGGCTTTAGAGGTTGGCTTTCTAATCTGTCCAAGAAAGACTTGAGTCTTCCTGAAATATGTTATACAAGAGGCTATTATAGGGGAACACAAAAAGGAGAGAAGATTGCAAAATCATGAAGCTAAAAATATCACTATGATTCAAGTAGGAAATTGCAAGAAGCAAGAGAAAACACGGCTCTGCCCATTTGGCCTGTCATAATCCTAACCATGCTTAATGTTTAAAAGCATTTGTCCATTCCTCTTAGTAGCTCTTCTGATATGCCTCAAAGTCAACTTCATTCTCATTTCTTTTTTTTTTTTTTTTTTATGTTTATTTATTTATTTTGAGGAGGGGAAGAACAGAGAGAGATGGAGAGAGAAAATCCCCAGCAGGCTCCATGCTGTCAGGGCAGAGCCTCACATGGGACTTGATCTCATGAATTGTGAGATCATGACCTGAGCCAATATCAAGAGGCCCATGCTCAGTCAACTGAGCCAGCCACCTGTGTACCCCTCTGTAGCCTTTTTCTTAAGTGTGAATTAATATTCAAAATTTACCAGTTATGTGAGAAATTCCTCCAAAGTAAAAGAAAAAAAGCTATATAAAAATAAATAATTGAAACTTAAACACTATAGAACTTCTATGTGAAGTATATACATTCATATATATATTTATTACCATCAGATACACACGATTCAGAAGAAAATATGATATTGGAAATTTGTAATATTAGACAACAACAAGAAAATGCCAATATATTTGGGATATAGAGATCAGGAATTTTTCTAGAAAATGGATTATAAAAATAGATCCAATATAAACATTAAACATTTTTTTTTAATTTTCGAAGGAGAGACAGACAGAATATGAGTGGGGGAGAGACAGAGAGAGAGGGAAACACAGAATCCTAAGCAGGCTCCAGGCTCTGAGCTGTCAGGAAGAGTCACACATGGGACTCAAACCCACAAGCTGTGAGATCGTGACCTGACCCGAAGTCTGACGCTTAACCTACTGAGCCACCTAGGTGTCCCAATAAAACCACTTCAAAAGAAAAAAAAAAAGAGAGAGAGAGAATAAGCCCAGAAGATACCATATGTAACTAAAAGTAACAGTAGTAAAATAACAAGGATGTGGTTGTGAAGATACGATCAAAAATTAATATAAGAAAATTTCTAAAACCAAAGGTCACAGATTTCCAGACAGAAAAAGTGCCTGCACAATAAAAGGCATACATGCACACAAACACCTCTATCATCATAACCACTGAATCTGAAAGCACAGAGTTTTAAAATGTTCTTAAATATTTCAGAACCAGAGAACAAATAAATGAAGAAAAGCAAAAGAAGAATAGTTCATGTAAAAAAGTATCAGTGGTCCTCTTTATATCTATACTTGTAGGTAGGAGATTGAGAACGCCTTTCAAATTCAGACTTTAGAAACTTCATACACACAGAGCCTCCATTTACTCAATAATAAAGTGCAGATTAATAAAAATCCATTCTGGACTTGTAGTGAGGATAAAATGAGTTAATACATTTATAAACTCCTTAGAACTTTACCTGGTACGTGGTAGGCATAAATATAATTATTATTAAAAATAAAAATAAAATATTAAAAAATAAGAACAATAACAACGCATCTTAATTATATCTGTTGTATTAGTGGTAAGGTAATCAGTGAGTTCTACTTTAAGAAAACACCCAATGGGGGCGCCTGGGTGGCTCAGTAGGTTGAGCCTCCGACTTCGGCTCGGGTCATGATCTCGCGGTCTGTGAGTTCGAGCCCCGCGTCGGGCTCTGTGCTGACAGCTCAGAGCCTGGAGCCTGCTTGGGTTTCTGTGTCTCCCTCTCTCTCTGTCCCTCCCCCACTCATGCTCTGTCTCTCTCTGTCTCAAAAATAAATAAAAACATTTAAAAAAAAAAAGAAAACACCCAATGGACAGGGTACAGTAATTAACATTCAAATAAGATATTATAGCAGATATCAACCGAAAGATCATAATGACATAGATCATGAGTATAACACAATTACACTTGATTATAAGTTTAGAGGGATTGTATCTATAGTCTTTCATTTTAAAGCAATTAGATGCAGTATCTGTGGTAAAACCTAATGCATAGTGGGTGTTAAGTATGTATTTTTAATGGACTGATAATGAATTAACAAACAACAGCTTAATGAGTTTAGACAATGTTTAAATACGCAGTTCCTGACATTCTGAATGTTTGTTTTCTTGTTATTAAAATACAATATTTAACAGAGAGAAGAGACAGAGAAAAGAGAGAGAGAGCACAGCTGAGATTTTTTTTTTCTATTTTTCCAAATCTTGGAAACAAAACAAAAATAAAATTTGGTCAAAAAATAAAACAAAACAAAAATAAAATTTGGTCAAAAAGCAAAACACAACAAAAATAAAATTACAACTCTCTTAATGATTATACTAGCCTAATTATGCTAATTCTGAACCAAACAGAGCTGACCCCAGCCTCATTCATTCTTAATGGGATCCCAGGACTGGAGGACATGCACCTGTGGATTTCCTTCCCCTTCTGCTCCATGTATGCTGTGGCAATGGTAGGGAATTGTGGACTCCTCTACCTCATCTACTATGAGGACTCCCTGCACAGATCCATGTATTATTTTTTAGCAATGCTTTCCCTTACTGACCTTGTCATGTGCTCTAGTACAATCCCTAAAGCTCTCTGCATCTTCTGGTTTCACCTCAAGGAAATTAGATTTGAAGAATGCCTAGTCCAGATGTTCTTCATCCACACCTTCACAGGGATGGAGTCTGGGGTGCTCATGCTTATGGCTCTGGACCGCTACGTGGCCATCTGCTACCCTCTGCGCTACTCAACTATCCTCACCAATCCCGTCATTGCAAAGGTTGGACTTGCTACTTTCCTGAGAGCAGTGTTCCTCATCATTCCCTTAATTTTCTTCACCAAGAGGCTACCCTATTGCAAGGGTAATATAATACATCATACCTATTGTGACCAGCTATCAGTAGCCAAGTTATCCTGTGGAAATATCAAGGCCAATGTTATCTATGGTCTTATGGCTGCCTTCCTGATTGGGGGCTTTGACATCCTGTGCATCACAATCTCCTACACCATGATCCTCCGGGCAGTGGTCAGCCTCTCCTCGGCAGATGCTCGGCAGAAGGCCTTCAGCACCTGCACTGCCCACATCTGTGCCATTGTCTTCTCCTACAGTCCAGCCTTCTTCTGCTTCTTTTTTAATCGTTTTGGGAGCCACTCCATTCCTCCATCTTGCCACATCATTGTTGCCAATATTTATCTGCTCTTGCCTCCCACTATGAACCCTATTGTCTATGGAGTGAAAACCAAGCAGATACGGGACTGTGTCATCAGGATCTTTTCAGGTTCAAAGAACATCAAATCCTACAGCACATAGAGTGGTTATTTTTCACAGAAGAGGTGAAGGGGAAGGAAAATAATACTCTGTTGGCTGTTTATTCAGGGTCTAAAGATGCCTTTTTAAGATTACTATTTTGTTCTTGACCAAGGTAGGACCTGAGAGGCGCAGTAAATGTTTCAGAATCCCAAAGTCACTGATGTGGCCCTGCACACTGTGAAATTTTCACCTCCTCACCCCAGTGGAGAAGTAGTTTCATCATTAATCGAAGTTCCCATGAGCAAAAGACAATGGGAAGCTGAGTAAATTATCAAAAGAAATGAATAAATCATAGAGATATTCTGCTGCCACGTGCCAGTTTGTCTTGTTTTCAAACGGTGATTGGAATTTCTAGTTTGAAAGACAATTTGTTACCTTCCTCTGGAAAATATGTGATATGCTTTTCTCATCATTACCAAAATTTCTCTATCGTCCTCCTGATGGAGAAACTAGTAAATGCACTATGATGTCATTAGTCTAATGAGATTTCAACCTCTGGACTATAATTCAGAAATAAGTTAGTCATCTGATTATGTCTCCTGTAGAAAACTCCTAAATGGTCAATGTTTAGTAATTACATAACAGAAGAAACCTTGGGATCTGGAAAGAAGAAAACACATCATAAGGGGGTGGGGGAGGATAAATACAGTAATCTTTTATTCTTATCTTTAATTTCTGCATTATGTTTAATTATTGGAGGGAAATTATAACCGTGTCAATATGGTTTTCTAAATTTATGTTAAAAATGTTTAAGGTAATTACACATGATATTCAGCAAAGGGACTTAAAGGGAGGTAAAATTTTTATTCTTCATTTGAACTGATCAAATGAGGACATCAGGAGACTGAGATGCTATGTATATAAATATAAAATGTAGAATAACCACTAAAGAATCTACGCAAAAAGATACACTGTAAAAACACTATAAATAAATAAAAATGGACTTCTAAAACTCCTTTCAGGACCTACAGAATAGCAGAAATGTTAGATCCTTCTGATTATTTGACCTTGTTATTATTATCTAACATCATTCTTTGTCTCTTGTGACAGTTTTACCTAAAGCTTATTTTGCCAGATACAAGTATGGACTTGACTGCTCTCTTTTGGTTACCATTTACAAAAGTATCTTTTCCCTTCAACTTGTTTATATCTTGATACCTAAAGTCTTTTGTATACATCATATAGTTG
Organism: Paguma larvata; assembly: GCA_030068075.1. Taxonomy (NCBI): domain Eukaryota; kingdom Metazoa; phylum Chordata; class Mammalia; order Carnivora; family Viverridae; genus Paguma; species Paguma larvata. The sequence goes on from CM057831.1 coordinate 59,955,847, forward strand.
GATCTTGGTTTTTTAATCTATTCAGTCACTCCATGTCTTTTCATTATGTTTATTTAATCCATTTACATTTAAAGTATTAACGTTAGGAAAGGACTTAGTATTTTTATTTTTTATTATTATTTTCTGTTTGTCTTTTAATTAGTTCTTTCCCTCTCTTATTTCTTTCTTATTTCTTTTGCGCACCTTATATAGATATTTTCTTTGAGGCTATTGTGGGGATTGCAGAAAATTATATATTAGTTATAATGATCTATTCAAATGCTACCCTTTTACATCTTTCTTACCCCCAATTTCTGTTATCAATATCACAAATTACATTATTTTATATTTTGTCCCATTAGCACAGTCTCATAGTTATTTTTTGTGCTTTTATGTTTTAAATTCTACAGTATTACAGGATTCTGTATTTATCAATGCTTTACCAAAGAGCTTTATATTTTCATACAATTTCATGCTGCTGTGTAGTGTCGTTTTGCTTTTAACTTCGGGTCCCTATAGCAATTCTTATAAGATAGATCTAGTATTGGTGAACTTCTTTAGCTTTCGTTTATCTGTGAAGGTCTTTATTATTCTTTCGTTTATGAAAGACAGCTTTGCCAAGTAGTAAACTCGAATAGGGTTTTATTTGTTTGTTTGTTTTCTTTTTCTTTTCAGCACTTTGAATATATTATCTGACTCCTTTATGGTCTATAAAATTTCTGCTGAAAACCAACTGATAATTTAATGGAAGTTCACTTGTACATGATGAATTATCTTGCTGCTTTTAAGATTTTCTCTTTGTCTTGGTTTCTGGCAAATTGTTTATAATGGAGTCCTTTAAGATTTCTGAAGTCAGAGATCTATTTTCTTCCTCAAATGTGGGGATTTTGGCCATTATTTCTTCAAACAAACTCACTTCCCCCTTTTCTCCTGAAGAGAGCGGTTTTAAATTTTATGTCCAAATGGCAGCTCTGCCCTAGTTTGAAGCTAAGTTCTCTTTTTCTGTTAATCAATGGACAGATACCGGGTTAAAGACAGCCAACCTGGCCTTCTGCCGATTGTGGACCGCTGATAAGAAATACAATTGCTGAGTATTCTGTTTTGCTTACTGTTTGCTGTAAACATTGTAAAACTTTTTCTGAGTCTAGTCTGACATGTATTAGTTTGAGTATCTGGCATTTCTCACTTCTGTAACCTTGCTTCCCTCACATTCTTCCCCGTCCCCCTTTATGACATGCATTAGTTTGTGTAACTGGCTTTGCTCACATTCGGAAGACCTTCACCTTTCGGACATTCATTAGCTTGAGCAGACATTTACTAGCTTGAGAACCTTGCTTCCCTCACATTCTTCCCCTTCCCCCTTTATGACATGCATTAGTTTGTGTAACTGGCTTTGCTCACATTCTTCCCCTTCACCTTTCAGACATTCATTAGCTTGAGCAGACACTTATTAGCTTGAGAACCTTGCTTCCCTCACATTCTTCCCCTTCCCCCTTTTCTGATATGTATTAGGATAAATAACTAACTTTTTCACATAATGGACAGAGACTTCCCGCCAAAGAGCAAACAAAGAAACTCCAATCAGAGGGCTGCATATGTTCGTATTTCAAATATCGACCAATCAGTCACCCTATAACCTGAAACCTTCCTATACTATTTGTCTCTGTCTATAAAAACGCTGTACCAACCATGTTCGAGGCCTTTTTGCATTACTGGCAGCGGTATGCGAAAGGACCGGGATCGATCCTGAAATAAAACGACCCTTGCCACTTGGCTTTGACTTTCGACTCTGGTGGTCTCTTGTGGGGGGATTCGAGAATTCGGGCACAACACTCCCTCTTCTCCTACTAGGATTCCCTTATTTTCTTGCTTTTTTCCCATAAATGTCTTAGGTTTTCCTTACCTTTTTTCCTATTTCTTTTTCTTTTTTGTTTTTCTGGCTCAATAATGGCAAATAACCTGTCTTCAGATTCACTGTTTCCTTTCTCTGCTTGATCAAAACTGATGTTTATGCTCTGTAGGAGAGTTTTTAAATTGGATTATTGTATTCTTCAACTCCACATTATTTTGTGGTCCTTTATTATAGTTTCTTTTTGTTGATATTGTCGTTCTGTTCACATTTTTCCTGATCTTATTTGGTTGTGTTTGTCTTCTTTAATAGTGCATTAAGCTTATTTACAATGATTAATTTGAATACTTTGTCAGGTAATTCATAGATCTCCTTTCTTTAGGGTCAGTCTTGAAGATTTATTTTGTTCTTGTCCTTTTTTGCTGTTGTTGTTGTGATTTGTGCATTTAAAAAAACAACCACTTTTCCTAGTTTTCATGAACTTTCTTTGTATAGTGAAAGCTGACTAGAAATTTTTTTTAAATTTTTTTAACATTTATATATTTTTGAGAGACTGAGATAGAGTGCAAGTGGGGGAGGGACAGAGAGAGGGGAGACACAGAATCTGAAGCAGGCTCCAGGCTCCAAGCTGTCAGCACAGAGCCCAATGCAGGGCTCAAACTCACGAACCATGAAATCATGACCTGAGCCTAAGTCGGCTGCCCAGCCGACTGAGCCACCCAGGCACCCCTTGCTTACTATAAATTCTAATGGCCCCTCAAACCTTTTATGTGGATGCATTTTCTTGGACTTGGCTGTGTAATGTCTCACTTATAGAGGTTTGCTGGTTTCTTTTTAAGAGCTTGTAATTTCTTACTCCCTCTGGTATCAGTCTACTAGTAGACATACTAGTTCTCTTTTATTTTCAGTAGCCCTAAAGACATCCAAAGTATCCTGAGCGTGCCATTGTTCCAGGCAGGAAAGAAATGTAGTAAATGGCTTTACAGCAATGAGTGACATTCCATCAGTAAGCAGAGTCTGAATAATAATGTGTTATCAGCAAAGCAACTATATCCTCAATCTTGCAAGTTGTTTTCAAGTTAATTAGCATATAAACAGGGTGTTACCTAGGCCTTCCTATGTTAATTATCTATAACCAGGCCAGGAGTCGTTCTGCCTATTCTTCCAACTACAATGGGGGAGGTGCAACCCATCCAGCAAGGACAGAATTCCCAATACTTGTCCTTTGCTTGTGAATGAGTGAATTTACATAATAGGGGCCCAACTTTTACACAAGTCACATCAATATCCAGCCAGTTTATAACTGCCATCGATCTGTGCAACCCATCCCCAAGATGCAACTTTCAGATTACTTCCGGTCAGGCTACTCTCATTCAGATGTAATTCATCAAGGCATCATGCTCCAGGTTCTTCTTTTTTATTTAAATGCCATAAGACAAAAGAGCATTACATTCCTTGGGGCCAAAGAGAGCAGCTCAAGAAATCCAAGCCTGAAAAATTATTTAGAAGGAGGTAAGACTGGGCACCATTTTGAATTGCAGGAGCTTTGCTATGACTGCGTTTCCACACAGGGAGGTGTCTCAACCTGTGAGGCCAAGATGGCTCCCAACACCCTCCCTCACACCTTTCCCCCCAGCCCTAACAACCACTAATTTGCTTTTTGCTCTATAAATATGCCCATTCTGAATATTTCATAGAAATAGGATGATATAATTCATAGCCATTTATCTCTGACTTCTTTTAATAATTTTTTCAAAATTTATCCATGTTTTAGCATGTATCAGTACTTCCTTCCTTTTCAAGTTTGAATAACATTTTTTGTATGTATACTACATTTTATTTATCCATTTATCAGCTGATGTGCATTTAGGTTGTTAATACATTTTGATTATGGTGAATAGTGCTGCTATGAAAATCTAACTACACATTTTTTGAAAACATCTGTTTTCAATTCTCTATACCTGGCAGAGGAATTGCCAGGCCATACCATAATTCCGTGTTTTACTTCTTGAAAAACTACCAAACTGTTTTCCACAGTGACTAAACTATTCTACACTCTTACTAGCAAAGTTTGAGGGCCCCATTTTATCCAAAACTTCACATATTTAGCGGTACTGGTACAAGCTGAAATGCACATGTATTTTAAAAACATGCAAAGGGGAAAAAGACAGAAACAAAAAGATATATATTGTGTGATTCCATTTACACGAAATGTCTAGAATAAGTAAGTCTATAGAAATACATGGTAATTTAGTTGGCAGAGGTTGAGGGATTGGGTGACCATGAGTGACTAATGGTTGGGGGGGTTTCTTTTTGAGGTACTGGAAATGTTCTGGAATTATATAGCGGTAATGTTTGCACTGCATTGTGAATGTACTAAAAGGTATGATTTTAAATGATTAAAGGGTTAACTGTATATTCTATGAATTTAACCTCAACTTTAAAAAACACCAAGTGGGGCTCCATGGGTTGTCTGACCCTTGATTTTGGCTCAGGTCCTGATCCCAGAGTCATGAGATCAAGCCCTGAATTAGGTTCCACTCTGAACATGGAGCCTGCTTAAGATTTTCTCTTTCTCCCTTTGTCCCCCTCCCCTGCTCTCTCGCTCTCAAAAAATTACATAAATAAATAAATGCATAAATACATAAATAAAAATATAAACCATCAAATGAAGTTAAAGTATTGCGCTAAAAATAGTATCTGCATATATATTTTAATATTATTTGTTATAAATTACAAAAATCTACATGTCTAAGAACAGGAAAGTAGTTAAATTAATTAAATTAACATCCATTGAGGATGTTACTAGCTGTGGACCTTTCCTATATGGTCGTTATGATGTTGAGCTTTGTTGTTTCTATTCCTACCTTGTGAGGGTTTTTATCAAGAATGAATGCTGTACTTTGTACATCTATTTGCTGCATCTATTTAGAGGACCACATGGTTCTTAGCCTTTCTTTTATTAATGTGGTGTATCACTTTGATTGATTTGTGGTTATTGAACCACACCTGCAGCCCAGGAATAAATCCCACTTGATTGTGGTGAATAATTCTTTTAATGTACTGTTGGATTCCATTTGCTAGTATCTTTTGAATTTTTGCCTCCACGTTCATCAGGGATATTGGCCTGTAATTCTCCTTGGTGTCTGGATCTGGAATCAAGATAATACTGGCTTTGTAGAATGGATTTGGACATTTTCTTTCCATTTCTCTTTCTTGGAACAGTTTGAGAAGAATATATATTAACACTTTTTAAATGTTTAGTAGAATTTCCTTGGGAAGCCATGTGACCCTGAACTTTTTTTTCTTGAGAGATTTTCGATTACTGATTTAATTTCTCTGCTGGTTATTGGTCTGTTCAAGTTTTCTATTTCTTCCTGTTTCAGTCTTGATAGTTTATAATTTCTTTTTATTTTCTTTTTTTATTATTAAAAATCAGCTTTATTGAGTTGTAATTTACCAAATTTAAGGGTGCAAAGTAAATTTTCACAGTGTGTACAGTCATGTAATCAAAACCATAAACAAAAACCAGAACTATCCCTCCAAAAACTTGAGATGTTTCTTTTTACAGGATCCAGGTGGAGTACAATTTCTTTAATGGGCAGTCTCAAAATCCTTCTGTCCATGACGATGTTTTTATACTGCTGATCCTGAGATCTTTATGAAAGCTGACATTACAATTATAGTTAATATTTATTAAGTGTTTCTGTGTGCTAGTTACCACATGATTTGACATACATAACCTCTATTAACCTCCATACATATTTGACATACATTGCCTCCTTTATATTTTTAAAATTTTAAAATTTTATTTAAAACCAAGTTAGTTAACATATAGTATAATAATGATTTCAGGAATAGTAATTCATCACTTACACATAACAGCCAGTGCTCATCATAACAAGTGCCCTCCTTGAGGCCAATCACCCATTTAGCCCATCCCCTCATCCAACATCCCTTGAGCACCCTCAGTTTGTTCTTTGTATTTAAGAGTGTCTTATGGCTTGCCTCCCTCTCTGTTTTTATCTTATTTTACTTTGCCTTCCCCTATTTAATCTGCTTTGTTTCTTAAATTCCATATATGAGCAAAATTATATAATATTTATCTTTCTCTGACTGACTTATTCGCTTAGCATAATATACTCTGGTTCCATCCACGTTGCAAATGGCAAGATTTCATTCTTTTTGATTGCAGAGTAATACACCATAGTGTGTGTGTGTATATATATATATATACATATATATACACACTATATATATATATATACACATTACATCTTTATCCATTCATCTGTCTATGGACATTTGGGCTCTTTCCATGCTTTGGCTATTTTCAATAGTGCTCTTAGACATTGGGTGCATGTGTCCCTTCAAAACAGAGCATTGTCTGTGTCCTTCCCCAGATTAGAACATTTTTCCACTATATTTTGCTCACATAGACTTTCCCCACTTTTTCTCTCTCTTCATCTTCTGGGATTCCTATGATTCGAGTGTTATTCCTTTTTATGTCATTGAGTTCTCTTTTGCCTTTGTTTCCCCCGTGTTTTCCACTTCATTATTTCCCATAATTTCATCTTCTATTCTCACTGATTCGCTTTTCTGTTTCATTCATCCTTGCTGTCATAGCATCCATTCACGATTGGATCTCAATTATAGCATTTGCCTGACTAGATTTTACTACTTTTGTTTCTGTAGAAAGGGATTCTTTGCTGTCTTCTATGCTTTTTTCAACCCCAGTTAATATTCTTATAATTGTGGTTTTAAATTCTAATTCAGATGTCATATATCTGTGTTGATTAAATCCCTGACCATAATTTCTTCATGTTCTTTCTTTTGGGATTATTTCTGCCATCTTGTTATTTTGGAGGAAGAAAGAAAATTAAAAATTAAAAATAAAAAAAGAAAAACAAATAAAAGAAAAATCAAATAAAGAAAGCTATATCCTAGGTATGTATCAGTCTGTTTGTTGAAAGAAGCTTGAAAGAATAGAGTAAAAAGAGAAAGGAAAGAAAAAAAGTTAAAAAAAGAGAAAAATTACCAAAATTTAAATAGTAGAATAAAATATAATAGAGAAAATAACATATAAATAAATTTTTAAAAATTCAGAAAAGGAAAACAAAAAATGAATTTGCTCTTTCTGTATCCAAGAAAGAGAAAAAAAAAGTAGGAAATTTTAAGCAAAAACAGAAGCAAAGAAAAAAAATAAACAAACCAGCAAACACAACGAAACCTGAATGAAGTTGTATATAGTTTCCCCTAGATCTAAAACATTGAAGTACACTGTAGTGTATAGACAAAGCAGTAGAGGGGTTTGTTCTGGGTTTCTGGGTCATGTGCCTGGAGGGTGCATTTGGGCAGGGCTTGGCATAACAGTTTAATTCTCCACTGGGTGGCGCTGCTTAGCTTACTGGGATGGACAGTGTATGTGCTCTCATTCATGTGTGCAGTAGGGGTGAAAATGGCCTCACCTAGCTCTCTAGTCACTGGTACAGAAACTTTGCGCTCTCATTGATCCACAATGAATCACTCATCCTTTGTCTCAAGCCTCTGTCCACTCCCCACCTCCACCCTGTTTGTCCAAACTTTCTGCCTGCCAGGTGGCACCTCCCTCAAGAATTTTATCTCAGATGGGGCTGTGGTTAAAAACTTCACACTTCGGAGATCCCCACGGCTTGGATCCCTACTGTTTCTCTGAGGGAGGGTCTCACTAAGCATTGGCCAGGTGCCAACTTGCCTCAGAAAATGTTCGTGTGACTGCACAACAGCAGAGGTTCAGAGTTTTTGGCAAATCACAACACAAGCCAGTGTCAGGCTTTGTTTCACTCGGGCATCACTGTTCCAATACTAGCAAACATGGCTGCTCTCTGAGGTTTGCCAGGACCTTTGCCCACAGGGAGGCCAAATGGCCTCTACCAAATGCACTCCCAGTGGAACCACTTCTCACCATGTGACACATGGAGTTCTCAGACTGGCTGCCTCCTGGGGATTCACCCTACTTCCTCACCAGAGAACCACCAGGCACTGAGCCCTAAACCTTCAGACTCTGCTATTTATATACTGGTAGAATTGAAACCCTCTCCTTTCTCCCCATCAACAGTTTTGGGGAACAAAGATTTCTTGTTCAATTTTTTGCAGATGTTTTCGTTCTTTCTTTCTCTCCAGCTACTTCAGGGGGAGTGGTTTTCTTGAGGGATCCTGAGAGTTGCATTCTTCCCTTTTCTCTTTCTCTCTCTGTCCTCTCTCCCGGAAAATGGCTCCCTACCCTCTGCAGCTCTGCAGCTGCTCTCTCCTCCATTTCACCTCTCTGCACCACGTACCTGCCAAGTTCTGTGGCTCAAGTTATGCAGACTGTTGCATTAATTCTCAGATCAGTTTCCTAGGTGTTCAAAATGACTTGAAGCTGATCAAACTACATTTCAGGGATGAGACAAGCTCAGGGCCCCCATGCTGCTCCACAGTCTTAACTTCTTTCCTAGCTTATATGTTTCTAGGAATTTATCCATTTCTTCCAGAATGCCCAATTTATTGGCATATAATTTTTCATAAAATTCTCTTATAATTGTATTTTTGTGGGTTGGTTGTGATCTCTCCTAATTCATGATTTTGTTTATTTGGGTACTTTCTCTTTTCTTTTTGATAAACCTGGCTAGGGGTTTATCAACTTTATCAATTCTAAAATTTATCAATTTTATTAATTCTTTCAAAGAACTATCTACTGGTTTCATTTATCTGTTTTACTGGTTTTTGTTTGTTTGTTTCTATATCATTTATTTCTGTTCTAAGCTTTATTATTTCCTTTCTTCTGCTGACTTTAGGATCATTTGTTGTTCCTTTTATATTTCCTTTTGATGTAAAGTTAGGATGCATATTTGAGATTTTTCTTGCTTCTTAGGGTAGGCTTGTATTGTATAAACTTCCCTCTTATGGCCACTTTTCTGCATCTTGAAGGTTTTGGACCATCCTGTTTTCATTATCATTTGTTTCCATATATTTTTAAATTTCTTCTTTAATTTCCTGGTTGACTGATTCAATCTTTAGGAGAATGTTCTTTAACCTCCCTGTATTTGTGGTCTTTCCAATTTTTTTCTTGTGGTTTACTCCAAGTTTCATAGTGTTGTGTTCAGAAAATGTGCATGGTATGATCTCAAACTTTTTGTGCTTTTTGAGACCTGATTTGCGATCTAGTTTGTGATCTATCCTGAAGAATGTCCTATGTGCACTCAAAAAGAAAGTGTACTCAGGATGCCTGCATGGCTCAGTCCATTAAGCATCCGAATCAGCTTAGCTCATGATCTAACCATTCCTGAGTTTGAGTCCGTGTCAGGCTCTGTGCTGACAGCTCAGAGCCTGGAGCCTGTTTTGGATTCTGTGTCTCCCTCTCTGTTTCTACCCCTCCCTCACTCATGCTCTCTCTCTCTCTTTTCCTCTCTCTCTCTCTCCGTCTCAAAAATAAATAAAAATTTAAAAAAATTAAAAGAAGAAAAAGAATGTGTATTCTGCTGCATTAGGATGAAACATTAGTTCTGAACATATCTGTTAAGTCCATCTGGTCCAGTGTGTCATTCAAAGCCATTCTTTCCTTGTTGATTTTCTGTTTAGGTGATATGTTCATTCATATAAATAGGGTGTTAAAGTTCCTTACTATTTTTGTGCTATTATCAATAAGGTCCTTTATATTTGTCATTTATTGTTTTGTGTATTTGAGTGTTTCTAGTTGGGGGCATAACTATTTATAATTGTTAGATCCATTTATTATGATACAGTGCTTTTCTTCATTTCTTGTCACATTCTTTGCTTTAAAATCTAGTTTGTCTGATATAAGTATGGCTACTATGGCTTTCTTTTGACGTCCATTTGCATGATGAATCATTCTTCACCCCCTCACTTTCAATCTGCAAGTCTCTTTAGGTCTAAAAAGAGTTTCTTGTAGGCAACATATAGATGGGTCTTTTTTTTCTTAACCCATTCTGACAACCTAGGGCTTCTGATTGGAGCATTTAGTCTGTTTTCATTCAGAGTGATTATTGATAGATATTAATTTGGTGCCATTGTATTACCTGTAAAGTCATTGATTCTGGAGATTTTTTTCTGTTTCTTTCTAGTCTGTGTTGCTTTTGGACTTTCTTTTCTATTCTATAAGTTCCCTTTAATATTTCTTTCAGTGCTGATTTAGTGTTCATGAACTTTGTCTAGGAAACTCTTTATCTTACCTTCTATCCTGAATAATAAACCTGGTGGATAGAATATTCTTGGCTACATAGTTTTCCCATTCAGCACATTGAGTATGTCATGCCACTCCCTTCTGGCCTGCCAAGTTTCTGTGGAGAGACCTGCTGGTAGCCTTATTAGTCTTCTCTTAGAAGTTAAGGACTTATTTTGTCTTCCTGCTTTTAGGATTTTTTCTTATTTTTTATATTTTGCAAATTTAACTGTGATATGTCTTGGTGTTGGCCTGATTTTATTTTGATGGGAGTTTTCTGTGTCTCCAGGATTTGGATATCTATTTATTTCTCCAAATTAGGGAAGTTTTCAGCTATAATTTCCTCAAATAAAACTTCTGCACCCCTTTTCCCTCTCTTCTTCCTCCTGGGACTTCTATGATACAAATGTTATTACACTTTATGAGTAGCTGAGTTCCCTAAATCTACATTCACGATCTAAAATTTTTCTTTCCCTCTTCTTATAAGCTTCACTATTTCCATAATTTAATTTTCTATATCACTTATTTGTTCCTCTGTGTCTTCCATCCTGTGGTCATTATAACCACTCTGTTTTGAATTTCGGTTATCGCATTTTTCATTTTGGCCTGACTAGTTTTTAGGGTTTTTTTTTTTTTTTCACAAAATCTCTGTGACTCCCTTTGGTTTTTAGAAGCGTAGCTGGTATCCGTATGATTTTTGGTTTAAATCCTAGTTAGGCATATTAATTATAACTGACTGATTAGATCCCTGTCTGTGACCTTTTCTTGTTCTTTCTTTTGGGATGTGTTCCTCCATTTTGGCATTTTGTCTAGGTCTCTAGACCTCTGTGTTAGGAAAGCTTGTTATATTTCCTGCTCCTGAGATTAATGGTTTTATTAAGAAGAGGTCATATACGGTCCAGGGTCTGGCACTTCAGGAAGTGCTTCTGGTGTATGCTGTGTGCATTCTGCTGCTGCGTTTTGGCTGTCCTTTTCCTCAGGTCAGTCCTCTTCAGAGTTTCCCCTTGCCTACAGTGGGGGATTTGGACCTTGTTCAGGGGTGAGTTTTAACTAGGTGTGCTCTGCTCTGCTTGTTAAAAGAGGCCTGATACTATTTTCCTAGATCTAAAGCTTTGCAGCACTCTATAGTCAGTAGACCTGCTGCGTGCAGTGGGGAGGGTGATTGTGTAGTGTTCTGGGGGAGGGGTCCACTGCTCTGGTTCTCAAGCACACTTGCCATAATAAAGAAGCATCTCCAGAGCACAGGGAGGCAGAGTTGGTTTAAGCAGTTTAGGTCATCACTGTTGGCACTGTGCTGCTTACTGAAGTTAGTTTATGCTAAGGGACGGGGAAAGAAATGATACAGGCCCCCCTTCATCCCCAGAGGAGGGAGTTCATGCCTGCCACTGTCCTGGAAGCTCTCTCAGAAGAGTGAACAATCTCCCCTTGTGTGTCCCAGGCACCACTCAGATCCCTGCCTTCACCCCGTCTGTGTCCAGGCTGTCTGCTCACCTAATGCACCTGTATTCTATCCCAGGAAGACTGGCTGAGTTTTAAAACTTCAAACTTTAGGAACTTGGCAGGGCAGGACCTGTGCTGGTCCTCTGGGGGAGGGTCTTGCCACAGTGGGACTGATGAAGGTTTGTCCAAGAAGGGCCCTGGTGCAAAAGCACAAGTGTGGAGTTTGGAGTAAGGTGCGGCAAAAGGCCAGTGTCCAGGTTAGCTGCCCTCAGCTGCACCAATGCTGAGGTGCAGGGAAGGGTAATGGCACCTGCCCGCTCTTTTTTCCAAGAGAGGCAATGCCACCCCTCCCAAATGAACTCCAAGAAAGGGAAACTATCTCTCTCAGTGTGTCCCAGGGGATCCTCAGATCATGCCGTCTGCTCCCAGGCTTTCTGCCCTCCTCCACAGGAGCACTGAGGTGCTCCCTGGACTCCATACCAGCCATGCTATGGACCTCTACAACTCCAGTCTTTGAGCCCCACTGGTTATAAAACCTCAAGAAACACAGGCCCTCTAGTTTTCCCAGTCAATGTCTTTGGGGAAGACTTTTCCTTGTGTGAGCCCCTGTCTGGTTCTCTTCCTCTTTCTCTTTCTCTCTCTTTCTCTTCCTTTCTCTGTGACCAGGGCTTCCTCTCCTCCACAACACCTATGAGCTGTTTCTCTCCCAAATCATGGCTGTGCATATCCTACCTTTCATGACGTGGCCTTTTCTTTCCCTCTAGTTGTGCAGTTTGTTCTGTCAGTCCTCAGATTGATTTCTTGGGTATTGAGAATGATTTGATATTTATCTATCTGTGTTTGAGAAATGAAGCAAGCATAGGGTCTTCCTACTACTCTTCCATCTAAGTTCCTCCCCACCATCTAATTATTCCTAATGTAATATGTATGCATAACAAGCCTGAACTTTCTCCAGTGGCATAATATTCATCATCTACGTTAGTAGAAAGTAAACTTTAAAACTAGGGCGGATCTGGGACATCTGGGTGGCTCAGTCAGTTGCGTGTGACTTTCAGTTTCAGCTCAGGTCACGATCTCATGGTTTGTGAGTTTGAACCCCGCATCCAGCTCTGAGCTGACAGTGCAGAATTTGCTTGGAATTCATTCTCCCCCTCTCTCTCTGCCCCTTCCCTGCTCACTCTCTCTCTCTCTCAAATAGTAAACAAACTTTAAAAATTAAAAAAAAAAAGAAATTAGGGCAGATCTTATCTGATTCTTTTTTCATAGTTGTTAGCCTGACTTGGGAAGTGCTAAATATTCAATGATGTTATTTAATTAGACACACAAAAATATAAACAAATAAAAGTGGATGAATGTGTGAATGACTGAAACATTCTGATCTTAAGTGGTTTCAACTTGTGTCCTACAAGGTGATACTTAGAAAGAAACAGCTCTGCAACAAATATTAAAATAACTAATATTCATTTTGAAAAGTTTGTTACTCTCATTTCCCCCCATATATACATGCTCACAAACACACAGCATATGAAATTATTCACATATTTATGTAATATTATATAGTTAGTAAGCATGAAATGTTTCCACTACTTTTCATTCTCCCATAGGGCTAAGCTTGATTGTCACACCTGCATCCGTGTCTTTATCATTCTGAAATATCCTCTGGAGATATACACATTTTTCTCCCCTTGAGAAAAATGCAATGTTTCTTTAAATACTCAGTTCGATAGTATAGATATCAAGGGATTTAGAGGTTAAGGGCTATACATGTACATATATTGTAGAATAGCGATGTTTTGTGACCAACATCCTGAACACCTGGAACAGACTAGATTCGGGTTATTGCTTTGCTGTCAGAAATCAAGGTATTAAAGAACACACAAAAGTGGGACTAGAGACAGGAATTTTTAATTTTATAGGCAGTACAATAAAGAGGAGAAAGTCCTTAGGTATGTAACAATTGACTATTATAATCTCAGAACCACAGGTTTGATTCCATCTACCAATTTGGAGGCAAAACTGTTGTGAAAGATTGGGTTTTCTTGGAAAAATGTTTATTTCCCAATTTCTCAGGTTGCAATTCAGTGTAACTTTCCATCATGATTATGATTATCTATGTTATCTTCCTCATCAAATAGGAAGCACTAGTCCTTTACAGGTATGAATCACCTCCATGACAAGAAGAAATAGCAGAGAGTTAGAGAACAGTTCTCATCCATGGTCAGAATATTCTTGCTGTTTACGTATGCTCCCATTGTCTCAAAATGAGAACCTAAATTCCCTTGCTTCAGTTTTAAAGAGAATTATTTGTAATTATGTTTCTTCCATTCCAGATAGAAAAACATATTTGGAGGAACCCTCCATCATATTGAGACAAAAACTTGTTTTATTTAAATTTAGCACAGTCTAGTGAGGGAATTAATTTATTCTCTATGAGTTTGGGGTATGAAAATAGGCAACAGATGATATAAAAATGTATTTTAAAAGTGGCAATATTCTTGTGTTGATGTTACTACTTCAGTATAACCTGCCCATCTATAGCATAATATGAGTCCATTTTCTTTGCAGAAACATTAAGTTATAGTGTAATTTTAAATTTGTTTAGAGAAGTAATTTAATTTGTGGTTAACACCGTATTACTTGGTATAAACTCGATGCATCTTTAACTAAGAGTTTTGCAAGTGTGTAGAAGACAGTACCCTAATTTCTCATGTAATAATAAAGTTAGTTTTATTCATTGACACTAGAGTTATAAAAAGGAAACACAGGGTCATAAATATTACATTTATGTCATATTTAGGAAATATGTTCTTAAAAATAGAGCACAAGTGATCTCTGAGATATAATTCCTATTCCCAGTTTATGGGTATCTATGTTTTTCCTAAATTTTCTACTTGCTTCTACTGCATGGATACACAGAATTAAGAGTTTACTGTTCAAATGTATTGAGATTAATAAATAAGCAGTGATGCTATTTTTCAACAACTTGTGATAATTTGGCATATACTGGTCAAATAAGTGAAATACGTCAGTCAAAAAAAGACAAATGCAATATCATTTCACTCATATGTGGAATTTAAGAAACAAAACAGATGAACATGACAGTGGGGGAAGAGAGAGGAAAACCAAGAAACAGACTCTTTACTATAGATGGATACCAGAAGGGAGGAGCCTGGGGGGCTGGGTGAAACAGGTGATGGGTACTAAGGAGGGCACTTGTGATGAGCACTGGGTATTGTATGTAAGTAATGAATCACTAAATTCTACTCCTCAACCTAATATTACATTTTTTGTTAACTAACTGGAATTTAAATAAAAACGTATGTATATATATAGGTATATATATATTTCAAGGTTATCTTATATCTACAATAATCAAATGAGGTAAAACTCTCTTAATAACAAGCTCATCCTAGATTGCTTTGCTACTTCTAAAAATGAAGTTGCTTTTTGTAGTACCTAATCTCTCATCATTCAGTATGAATAAATAAAGATTAAACAGGGATGTAACTAGAAAAACAGAATAAGGAGCAACTTGATATCTCTGATTCATCCACTATAGTAAACAATGTTAGCTATCCTCTTAGGATGACTGGAAGTTTATTCTGGGAAGAAACTAACAAGTCCTATCAATGCATATATGTCCGGTGTGATGAGGTCCAAGATGAGGCATCATAAAATATGTGAGGACTTAGTCCGATACTCATATTTAAGTGTGACACCTGCAGTGTCCTTCTACTCAACTCCAAGAATGCGGGCAGACAAATAAATTTTCATTCCGGGAAGTATGTAGATTCTTTTTAGAAAAATTGTAAGTCCCTGAGAAAAGACCTATAAACAATGACAACTAAGGATGTCAGCAATGAAGCAAAGAGGTCCGTACAGAGGACTCAAAATAAGTATTACCAATTTCTGAGACTCAGTCATCAACTGGAGCTTGAAATCAGCTTTCTAAAGACTCCATATTAAGTGCGAATTAAGTCAAAAATTACCAGACAATCGAGAAACACTTCCAAAGTGAAAGATAAAAAAATGAAGTAGTCTATAAAAATAACGTATTAAACTTAAAGGTTACAGAAATAATATACAAGAAGTAGAATATGTGTATATTTGTGTGGATATATAATTTCTATAACGTATAAATAGTGTATATATATATATATATATTCAAAATTTTTGTACATTCACACTAATCAGAGAAAAATAAGGTGTTGGCAATTTGTCATATTACACAACAACAACGAAAACAATATATTTGGCTATGTAACACTTCCATAATACTTTTAGAAAGTAGATTTAGTAGTTAAGTAGATTCACCCTGAACAATTTTAATTAGCAGGAAAAAAAAGATAATAAAAGAATAAATTCAGAAGAACCAATATCTACTAAAAATGTGTATAAAAATAACAAGAAAAAGTTTTGGGGAATAAATTATTAGAAGTTAAGTAAATTTCAAAAATCAAAGGTGTCAGATTTCCAGGGTGATAAATCCCATTAAATGCCTCCAAAATTAGACATACATAAGCTCAATACCCTTCTATCATCACCATTTAACTTTAAAGCACAAAAAATTTTAAATGTTCTTAAATAGTTCAGAGTCCCAAACCATACCAAAAAAAAAAAAAAATCCCAGTGAGGAATAGTTCATGTACAAAAGATCAAGAACTGGAATGGTCCTCTTACTATCTCACTAGAAGCTAAAAGAGTAATACCGAAATGTTTTTAGAAAAACTAGGGGGAATAGCATTTAATCTAATTTTAAATCCAGCAAAATGATGAATAGAATAACTCATCTTCAGATACTGATATTCCCCCAAAAAGATTTTCCATGCAGTCCTGGAAACTTAGAAAGAAGAAAAATCAGATTTAAAAACAATGATTTGACACAAGCAGTAGGTGAAGAGGAATTTCTAGATGAGAATTATGTGTCTAACTGAGAAAAAACCTGTTTTAGTGAAGCAGGACAAAGACTTCCCAGAAGCAGACAGATAAAGTGCAGATTAATAAAAATACATCCTGGACTTGTAGCGAGGATTAAATGAGTCAACATTTGTCAAGTTCTTAGAATAGTATTCGGTGTAGCATAAAGACAATGCAATAAGGGTAATAACAACAACAAAAACATTCTCACCACATCTGTTAGGTCATTAGAGAAATGATCAATGGACTTCTCCTCAAGAAAATACTCAAAGGGAGAGGCGCCTAGTAATTAACATTTAAATAAGATATTCTAACAAAAGATCATAAGGAAGATCATAATATAATTATCTTTCATCATAAATTTATGAGTATTGAACTTATGAACATTGAATCTCTTTCTTTTTGTTTCAAAATAGTGAAGACACAATATATGTCACAAAACCTGGAAACCAGTGAGTGCTAAATATTCATTTTTGAATGAATCATTAAATTAATGAATTCACAATAAACATACTCTGGATTTGAACTGTGTTTAAGTATTCTCTCACGTTTGCAATATTTGGTTGTTTAATACTAAAATGCACACTTCACAGAAAGAAAAAGGGCGAGTGAGAGAGAAAGTATGACTAAAATTTCTCTTCTTTTTAAAAAGAATTTTTTCCCTCCTTGGAGGATCAGCAAACAAAAAACAAGAAACACACAAAAATCTATCAGCTGTTTAATGATTATAATAACATGATCATGCTAATGCTGAACCAAACAGAACTGACCCCAGCCTCATTCATTCTTAATGGGATCCCAGGACTGGAGGACAAGCACCTGTGGATTTCCTTCCCCTTCTGCTCCATGTATGCTGTGGCAATGGTAGGGAATTGTGGACTCCTCTACCTCATCCGCTATGAGGACACCCTGCACAGGACCATGTACTATTTCTTGGCTATGCTTTCCCTAACTGATCTTGTCATGTGCACTACTACAATCCCTAAAGCTCTCTGCATCTTCTGGTTCCATCTTAAGGAAATCAGCTTTAATGAATGCCTGGTCCAAATGTTCTTCATCTATACCTCAACAGGGATGGAGTCTGGGGTGCTCATGCTTATGGCTCTGGACCGCTATGTGGCCATCTGCTACCCTCTGCGCTACTCAGCTATCCTCACCAATCCTGTCATTGCAAAGGTTGGGCTTGCTACTTTCCTGAGAGTGGTGTTGCTTGTCATTCCTTTGACTTTCATCATCAAGACGCTACCCTACTGTAGAGGGAATATACTACACCATACCTACTGTGACCACATGTCTGTGGCAAAGTTATCTTGTGGAAATATCAAGGTCAATGTCATCTATGGTCTGATGGTTGCCCTCCTGATTGGGGGCTTTGACATCCTGTGCATCACAATCTCCTACACCATGATCCTCCGGGCAGTGGTCAGCCTCTCCTCGGCAGATGCTCGGCAGAAGGCCTTCAGCACCTGCACTGCCCACATCTGTGCCATTGTCTTCTCCTACAGTCCAGCCTTCTTCTGTTTCTTTTCCCACCGCTTTGGGGGCCACACCATTCCTCCATCTTGCCACATCATCGTGGCCAATATTTATCTGCTCTTGCCTCCCACCATGAATCCCATTGTCTATGGGGTGAAAACCAAGCAGATACGAGACTGTGTCATCAGGATCTTTTCAAGTTCTAAAGACATCAAATCTCATAGCATATGAAAGGGATATTTATAAGGGAAGGAAGGAGAAGGGAGCAAAGCGGGGGGAAGGAAGGGAAGAGAAAGAGAAGGGAGTCTACAGGAGTAAACAGAATAAAAGAAATAAACATATTTAAATGTTTGAGGGAGGAAGCAGTAAAAATTGAAATGCAGACCACAAAGGCAAAAAATAAATAATAAAAAATAAGTATCTGCAACCAGGAGCCCAATGGGAACAATAGCAGGAAGAGGAGCAATCTCTTCCACCATGGCAGGTGGACTGGTGGGGAGGGGTGGAAAACGTGCTGTGCTTGTGGCTTTGGTAAGATGTCGGTTTAATTTACATAAAATGTTAACTGCTTCTTTTTTCTCTTTTCTCATCCTCTGGTATATTTGTAAAACACCTTCAAAAATGGAGCATTCTTCTCATGATCTTGTATATTTATTAGGTTTTCTTCAAATTAAACTGTCTTAACTGGTATCATTTAGGAAAATAAAACTAACATCTTGCTCTAGTGATTTAATTTGAAGTTTCCCCTGTGTCTTAACCAAAATGGCATCTTACCACTGTGTATCTTACCCTACTTCTGCACACAAAACTCCTTGTCTTGAAATATGCTTATTTTTCTCTTTTACCTTTTTGGGGTGCTCCTGCTCACCATCCAAAGCCCATCTCAAATTTTATGTATTCTGCCTTTTTATTATTTAGCACATGTATAAGTGATGCTTCTATAACTGCTTGCTTCTTTATGCTCTTTTATAACATGAAATGTATATACTATATTAATTATGTATGGTATATGTTATTATATTGTACCACATTAATAATGTGACTTTCACCTTTGATAGACAATAATTTCTTCAAATTCAAGATCTTTGGTTCATTGCTTAAAACTTTCAGCAAATGAAAATGTCTGAACATGGTTAAATTTCTAAATACTCAATAAATGTTTGTATTTTTGTAAGCAAATGAATGGATCTTTTATACTTACATTTTATACATGATCACAATAGAATATCCTATTTTGTGGGAGAGCACGGACTTTTTTGAAAACCTATATAGTTAAAGTTTACAAAGTATCCCATATCTGGCCAGATGCTCAAGGCGCAGATTTGAATAATGTGAGCATTTGTACTCAGAAATTGTACAACTATGAAGGGGTTGTGGTGATGATAAAGGAGGAAATGTCTTAAAATTTAGTACTGCTGGTTTTGTTAGAGAAGGGAGATATGTCTTCGGTTAAAGAAAAGTTTTGATACAGAAATGGAATTTGAAATAGGCCTGAGAATAGGTGAAAATAATGAATAGAGATTTTAATCTAGTCTTGGGGTTGTTTTTGTGTATACAGGATGAATGGGAAATAGTGAGCACAGGATTCCAAGTTCAGTTCCACCACATACTAAGTGTATGATGATAGGCCAGTTTCTTCACATTTTTGTGCATCACTTTCCTCATTTATAAGTGGAAAAATAATGGTAACGAACTTCATGGAGTTATTATGAGAATTAATTTTTAAAAATATGTATTATGCTTAGAATATCTTATGGCATACAAGAAGTACTAGACAAATGTTTGCTATTTTTATTATGAAATAGATAAAGCAGTTCTGAATCTGGCTTGCATGAAGGAAAAAAAAGAGCTTACAAAAGGCTTTCTTTAAAGAGAAAGCTATGCTAAAATGTAGACATTTAAATACATTTATACCTGTATTTAATAAAAGCTTAGGTGCATCAAACCCAGATTAGGGTGTTGGCTAAATAATGTGATTTCAATACTTGTTCCTAATTATATTGCTGGATTTGACTGACTTGGGACTTCTGGCTCTAGGGAATTGGTTTTCTTTCTACAAGGCAGGCTACTGAGTTTCTCTCCACTGATCATAAAACTCTGAAGTTCATCTTCAATACTGGTGTCCCATATCTGGTTATCCTGAAGGCCATTACTTAAGACAAGCCAAGTATGGCACACCCACAGTGAGTATATAGTTGGGGACAAAGCCAGTCTTTTCATCTTCTGCAGAGATATGGGGATGCCTTCTATAGAAAATAAGGACCCATCTGTTATATGCATAACTGTATAATAATTTCCAGTTATTCTATAGAAACCATGAAATCAGTGCCAAATTAACATAAATCCTGGAAAATTTAGCCAAACTTGATAGGACAAAATGATGGAATCTCCGTAACCACTGTGCCTTAATATGTAAAAAAAATATTGTAGTAGATTAGTACTGACATTCTTTAGAATCATATTCACTGTTTTGTCAATTTTCTTTTATTAGATGTTCTGTACCTTACGATTCTTCAGAGCATTCTTCAAGCCCAAGATTTAACTGACTGTATCAGAAGTCATCACTTTCCTTTAGGTTTCTGTACATATTCATACTCCTGTTTCTCTTTGCTTTCTGACTCCTAACAACCAGTTTCATGGTGTCAGGCCTTGATGGCTACTGTCCTGACTGAGGAAAGAATCATCCAAGGGTCTCATTTAAACTGACCACATAAATATTAATTCTTCTTCTATTTTGCAAAGATTTTAATAGAATTTAATTCTTAATCCAAACCTAGGGCTAGAAATGAATTATCTTATTTTATGGTTAGAACAGATGTTAGGGCAAATCGGGACTCCAAAAGACTAGGAAGTAGAAGATGGACCAATCAGTCAGATCCCACCTCTCACCAGACCAGTTGGGACCAATCCTTAGATCACCTGTATCCACCCAAATAGAGACACCTCTTTCCTGCCTTGAAAGCTAGAGACACCTGTTTCCCGCCTTGGAAGGGAACAGGACCCTGACCTCAGCGACTGGCTAGGGCCACGACCATTGCTCCTCCCACTACTCCTTTAAAACTCTTGCACCTTTGGAAACTCTCTCTCTCTCTCTCTCTCTCTCTCTCTCTCTCTCTCTCTCGACCCACCGCTGCGTCGGTGCAGGTAGGAGATTGAGCTCCAGCTAGCTCGAATAAAGGCTCTTTTTTCTTGCATCGGGCTCGGCTCCCTGGTGGTTCTTGGGGTTCCCGAATTCTGGGCATAACACAGAGGCTTCTAGAGGTTAAGGTAATTTTTCAAGTTCATAGGGCTACATACAGTTACGTTTTCACTCTAAATATGTGATGGTTTTCTGAAGTATAAGAACAATACATTTGGGTGTGTAGCTTTCAATAGGAAGTCCTGTAACTGAAAAGACGTTCAGCTTCTCTTAAATGTCTGACAAGACACATTAAGTTTTAGCACAAGTCAGTGAATAAATAAACATAATTCACTGTAAGAATACATTATACTGTTGTTAACTAACTAGAATAAAAATAAAAACTTAAAAAATCCCACCAAGGCAATGCAAATGCAAAAAACAAAATACATTATTCAGTTTGTCTTTCAAGTAATTTAATTTTTCGTGTTTTGCTAACACATTAGCCTTTGGATCTCCAATATATTGATGAATGTGAACTGAGATAGTGGGCACCTCTGTCCTGTTCATTAAATAAGTGATCTTTGTTAGATAATACTTAGCATATTACAAAAGCTCTTTTTAAAATACCTGTTAAGTTGAAATTAATTTTTTTCAAATTACAAATAGATAAAATCAAATACTTCTCTGACCTATCTGACCTATACTGATTTTCCTTTAATTTTTAGAAATGTTAATAGAATTTATGTTTTAGAGCAACTATGTTCAAAGAAAAATTGAGCAGAACACAGTAGGTCAAAAAGAAATTAAAAAAAAAAAAAGAATTACAATATGATCCAGCAATTCCACTTCTGGATATATACCTAAACAAATTGAAAGTAAGATCTCACAGACATATTTATACACCCATGTTTATAGCAGAATTATGCACAATAGCTAAAATATAGAAGCAACTCAAGAGGCTATCAACCAGTGAATCGATAAACAAAACGTGGTGTGTGTGTGTGTGTGTGTGTGTGTGTGATGGAATATTATTCAACTAAAAAAGGAGGAAATTGTGCAGTAGGCTACAATATGGATTGGCCTTGAGGACATCATGTTGAATGAAATAAACCAATCAGAAAAAAGACAAATACTATTTGATTCTACTTATATGAGATATTTAGTAGCCAAAAAACAATAAAAACAGAAATGGTAATGGTGGTGGTCAGGGGACTGAGGGAAGAGAGGATGTTTTATTAGTTATAGAATTTCAGTTTTACAAGACGAAAAGAATTATGGGAATGGGCGGTGGTGATGATTGCACAAAACGGGAATGTACTTAATGCCATTGAACTGTGCACTTAAAAATAGTGAAGATAATTAATTTTATGTTATTTGGGTTATATGAAAATAAAAAAAATTTTTGAGGTGTACAGAGATATCCCATATACTCCCTGCCTCCATACATACATTTCTAAAATAGTATTTTTTAATGTAGTGAATTATCAATAATATATTTCTAATGCTAAATTATATTTGGCTGTGTAAGATAGATCTATTTTTACATGTTGCATAATTAGATTTGCAAATATTTGAAACTTATAATCAAAATAGTCCAAAAATATTTCTTTTTAAAATCTATTTTCCAGTTTGAAATTGTCTTATTTTGGCGGCTGAAAAGTTTTCCTCTTTTTATGATTCTTTGAATAACTGCATTAAGATAGTAATTACATCCTCTAAGAAGTAAATTTTATTTTAAGATATAATTTAAGAGTTAATATTAGATCCTCTGGCATATTTTTCTGATATATTCCACATTTTCAACTTTTGTTTCAATTTATTTATCTGTTCAGTCAATTATAGTAAGTTTTACACTCTAAAATATTGCACAGTTTCTGAATGTTCAGTTTTGATTCATAAAGTATACCAATATATTCTTTAATATTTTTATAATAATTTTTCAAAATGCTATGTCTCAACTTTTAGTTTTTGTTTTCTGTTGAATAATTTCTTAGATTCTGTCTATTTTTTAAATGTTTTTATTTATTTTTGAGACTGAGAAGAGATAGAGAGCAAGCAGAGGAAGGGGCAGAGAGAGAGAGGGAGACACAGAATCCAATGCAGGCTCCAGGCTCTGAGCTTTCAGCACAGAGCCTGACATGGGGTTTGAACTCATGAACACAAGATTGAGACCTGAGCTGAAGTCGGATGTTTAAACGACTGAGCCATCCAAGTACCCCAATTGTATCTATTTTTAATTAAAATATAGTTAACATATACGTTACATTGGATTCAGATGTACAAACACAGTGAGTTGAAAGTCTGTATGCTATGCTATGCTCACACAAGTGTAGCTTGCTAGCATCTGTCACCATATGACACAATTATAACACCTTTGAATATATTCCCTGTGCTGTGCTTATCATCCCTGTGACTTATTCGTTCCACAACTGGAAGCGGTATCTCCCCCTCCCCTTCTTCCACATTGCCTATTCCCCTTATCCAAGGTTGTGTCTATCTATTCTTTAAATAATAGCTTTCATTTTTTGAGACTTCTTACTACATTTTTCCAGTTCCACTACTTTGCAGTCTTTTTTTTTCTTGTTTTCTTTGTTTAATCTGAAATTAGTTACTATAACGCCTTTTATTAATTGATTAGTCTATCACTTCATTGACACTTTTTTGTTTGTAATATATACATTTGAAGTTATAGATTTATTAATGCTTCTTAAATTTACAAATTTACTAACCATATTCCCAAAGGTTTAAATTTATCATTATTTTTCTATTCTTTCCTTTTTACAATTTCCATTATTATGTTATATTTGATACATTTATTGCTTTATACAGTTCCTAAATATTTCCAAATATATGCATTCTTTTGTCTCTATAATAATTTTTTGTTATTTCTCACCTACGGCCCATCAGAACATGATGGATATTGTGTGCTTAAAATAGTCTGGGGGCGCCTGGGTGGCTCAGTTGGTTAAGTGGCCGACTTCGGCTCAGGTCATGATCTCATGGTCTGTGAGTTTGAGCCCCACGTCAGGCTCTGTGCTGATGGCTCATCAGAGGCTTAGAGCCTGCTTCAGATTCTGTATCTCCCTCTCTTTCTGCCCTTCTCCTGCTCACGCTCTGTCTCTATGTTTCTTAAGAATAAATAAATGTTAAAAAAAAAAAATTAAAAAAAAAAATAGTCTGTAATCTCCTATTTTTGCATGTAGGTTTATAATTAAACCCTTGGGTACAGAATTGTTAATACTGTTATCAGATTTATATCATTACCAATTATTGTTTACATATTTGTTTCAAGAAATATATTTTAAAATTTCTCACCGTAACTTTAAATTTGTAATTTTCTACTTGAATTTCTTTCAAGTTAAGGTTCAGTGAGTCACAAATATTATATTAACCTATAAATTGTTCCATATATCACTGCATAATTTTATTTTTTACTCTATTAATGCTTTAAAAATATCTGATACTGGTGTTACTAAATTGTTTTGTTTAAGAATACTTGATTTTTTCTATACATTTACTTTTCAACTTTGTAGTTTTAGTGCCTCTTAGAAATAGTACAAGCTTTTTTAATTAATCTGAAAATTCCTTCTTTAATCTGCAAATGTACTCTATAATAATTATTGTATGTACATATGTATATGAATTTTGTTTTTCATGCTAATATCCATTATTTTATTTTCATTTTGATAAAATATCCATTATTCTTTTCTAACCCTATATTGTTTTGACATGCTTCTCCCTTACATTTTTAACATTCTCCATTATATTCTCCCTTACATCATTCCTTTATATTTCTAACACATATGAATATGTCAATATGTATGTTAATAGCTCAAACCTCCTCTTGAATTATTCAAGAATCATGGGCATATAAACCGTTTAATCCTCCTCTAGTATTCATTCCTATGAGACATATGTATTGAGTGTGTATTAAGTGCCAGGCATTATAAATGATATAAATGACATAAATATCATGCCTTTGCTTTAAAAAATTTTTTAAATGTTTATTGTTTATTTTTTAGAGAGAGAGAGAGACAGAGAATGAGGGGGGGAGGCGCAGAGATGGAGGGAGACAAAATCTGAAGCAAGCTCAAGGCTCTGAGCTGTCAACACAGAGCCCAACGTGGGATTCGAACCCACAACCATGAGATCATGACCTGAGGTGAAGTCAGACACTTAACTGACTTAGCAGCCCCTTATTTTTGCCTTCTTTGGGAGATATGTATATTAACGCAATGAACTAGACACTGACATGCATTAATTGCTCCTTCTTCAGAAAGTTAGAAACAGTGTTTCTATTTGTTCTTTTAAGTAAAGTTGAACTATTCCATTGCTCTGAACTGATGAAGGAATCTCCGTGTCGGTACCCAAAACAGCACGCCCAAAGCTATTTCGCTGTTCATGTTTGTGTATTAAAATGTCAAACCATAGACACTAGAGCTTTTACCCTATATAGTATATCTCCAAACTACTATAGCATCAGTTTGAAATTTTAAAGACTTTGATTACATTTATCTTTTCATTTCAACCTCAAGTATTTTTAATTTTTAACTTGAAATTTGGCATATTTGTTAAAAATATTGCTATGTTTTATTAACAGTTAAAAATTAATAGTTACATCTTACTTCATTTAATTAGTTCATTATGTTATAAGGAGTATAGAATGCCATTATCTGAATTAGGTGAATATATCCAACAACACTATATTAACACTGCCTTTCTGTTCATACTATCATTTTAAGCCACAATAATTTTTAAGTACTCTTTATTTATATCGTATCCTTAATATATGAAATCCTTAAGAAGAAATAAATAAATAGCACACATTTTGAAAGAACACACAATGTAATCTGCTTTCATTTTAAATTTAATATATTAGTAAAATACTATATCAAAGAAGTGTCTTATATAGAGAGTAATTTGATTTTAGCAGAACTTCTGAACAAAATATTGATCCCAAACTCATTCGTTTGTCAATTTTTTATTTTTGTTTTCACTTCTGCTTTATTGAGTATAATGTGACTGTCTGGACTACTTAAGAAGCAAAATTATGTCCAAAAGGGGAAAGTTTTACAAAACCATAAAGAACTAGTTCAAAAATATTAATTTCCAGCCTATACTATCTCTTTTACAGTTGCATGGACTTAGGTAAGCAGCATATTGGACATCACTTTACTGCTTATAAATTTGATGTATTAAATGACCTCATATATTTTAATGACAGTTAAATAATATTCTATAACCTTATAGGTCATCTGAGAAGACTCAATACATTAAAATCTCTACTCTGAGACTTGCATTTGGTCTAAAAAGAAAGCAATCCATTAGCAAAGTCAAACTTAAAGACCACGCTATGACATGAGATGGTTTTCTTTTTATCAAGCTTCCATGGCATAATATGGAAGGTAATAACGAAGATCCTATTACTACTGTTTTATTCTTCAGTTATGAGAGAGTTCAAATCTTACAACCTGCCTTATAGAGTATTTGTGATGACTGAGTGACTTCTAATATGAAACACGTTACCAACATTCCAGTTTTGTAATAATATCCCACAAATGTTAGTACTGAAATGAGAATAATGAAGATGAATACCCCCTTTAATATCATGAACTCAGGTAACTCCTTTTCAAATACTGTCTGACAGTCTATTAAGAATAGTGACTTTGAATGTTTTCTTCCCTTAGGGAAGGATGTTCCAGGATCCCGGAAATTCCAACATCTCTAAGTTCCAGGTCTCTGAGTTCATTCTGATGGGATTCCCAGGCATTCACACCTGGCAGCACTGGCTCTCCCTGCCCCTGGCTCTGCTCTACCTCTTCGCTCTCGCTGCCAACATCCTTATCCTGATCATCATCAATCAGGAGGCCACACTGCACCAGCCTATGTACTATTTCCTAGGGGTCCTGGCTGTGGTAGACATGGGCCTGGCTACCACCATCATGCCCAAGATTTTGGCCATCTTATGGTTCAGTGCCAAGGCCATCAGTCTCCCTGAGTGTTTTGCTCAGATGTATGTCATACATTGTTTTGTAGCCATGGAGTCAGGTATCTTTGTCTGCATGGCTATAGATAGATATGTAGCCATTTGTCGACCACTACGCTATCCAGCAATAGTTACTGAATCTTTTGTGGTCAAGGCAACTGTGTTCATGGCACTTAGAAACAGCTTGGCTACCATCCCAGTGCCTGTGTTGGCTGCTCAGAGACACTACTGCTCACGGAACCAAATCGAGCACTGCCTGTGCTCTAACCTTGGAGTCACTAGCTTATCCTGTGACGACAGGACAATCAACAGCATCTACCAGCTACTTCTGGCCTGGACACTGATGGGGAGTGACCTGGCTTTGATTTTCTTATCATATGTTTTGATACTTCACTCGGTGCTGAAGCTGAACTCAGCAGAAGCTGCTTCCAAAGCCCTGAGTACCTGCACTTCCCACCTCATCCTCATTTAGTTCTTTTACACAGTCATTGTTGTCATTTCCATCACCCACAGTGCAGCAATGACGCTTCCCATTGTTCCAGTTCTACTCAACGTACTTCACAATGTCATTCCTCCTGCCCTCAACCCCATGGTGTATGCACTCAAGAACAAGGAGCTCAGGCAGGGCTTGTATAAGGTTCTGAAGCTGGACAAGGGGAACTAACCCTGAGAATGGGCTCGCTTAGATAATTCTCCCACATATTTATCCATCATATTCTCCAATCATTACACAGGGAAGAAGAACTAAGGAACATGTACACTGGCAATCTTTCAGTTAGTTTAAGGAATCTGTGATGAAAATGAAACTTCAAAAAAAGGGGTGATACTAATATTTGAAATCTTGGTAGTCATAAAAGTTTTTCACCATAACACAATGATGCCAGCTGTCTCAAAGAATCCAAGGGACAAGTGCAAGATACATCTCATTTTCCTTCCTAGTTGCCCTGGCTAGAACTTCTAGACAATATGAGTAGAGATGGTTAGAGCAGATATCTGTAATCTCTTCTTTTTAATGGAAGAGTTGAACCCATGCACATTAATTGTGCTTACTGATAGCATAGTGCTTACTTCTACCATTTGTATATTGGATTTCTAATGTGTCTTTTATCTTTTAAAATTAGCAAAGGACTTGAATAGACGTTTCTCTAAAGAATATGTGCAATTTCCATTAAGGATGTGAAGAAATGCTCAACATCATTAGTCATTAGACAAATTCAAACCAAAACCACAAGATAGCACTATATACCCTAAACTGGCCTTAATTCTTTGTTGTAGTTGTTGTTAATGAAGTATAATTAACATACACTGTTATATTAGTCTCAGGTGTACAATATAATGATTGAACAATTCTGCACATTACTCAGCTATCATCATGATAAGTGTACTCTTAATCTCCTTTATCTATTTCCCCACCCCCCTCCCCACTTACCTCCCTCTGACAACAAACAATTTGTTCTGTGTATTTAAGAGTCTAGATTTTTGTTTATTTGTTTGTCTCCATTTTCTTTGTTCATTTGTTTTGTTTCTTAAATTCCACATATAAGTGATATCATATGGTATTTATTTTTCTCTGGCTGACATGTCTCTTAGCATTATACCTTCTAGGTCTTTCCATGTTGTTGCAAATGGAAAGAGCTCATTCCTTTTTATGGCAAGCAATATATCATTGTATATATACACCACGTGTTCTTTCTCCATTCATCTACGGATACTTGGGTTGCTTCCATATCTCGGCTATTGTAAATAATACTGCAAAAAGACACAGGGGTGCATATGTATGTTTTTGAATTTGTGTTTTCATTTTCTTTAAGTAAATTCTTAGTAGCAGAATTACTGACTTATATGGCAATTCCATTTTTAATTTTTTGAGGAATCACCATAGTGTTTTCCACAGTGACTGCCCCAATTTTCATTTCTTCCAGAGGTTTGTGTTTTTTTTTTAATATCTTGTACTTTGAAAACTATAAAACACTGATGAAAGAAATTGAAGATGACACAAACAAATGCAAAGGCATTCCATACTTATAGTTAGGAAGAACCAATATTGTTAAAATGTCTATACTACCCAAAGCAATTTATAGATTCAATCCAATGCCTATCAAAATACCAACATTTTCCACAAAACTATAACAAATAATCCTAAAATTTGTACGAAACCACAAAGGACGTCAGATAAAAAGTAATCTTAAGAAGGAAGAACAAAGCTGGAGGTATCAGATTTCAGGATATACTACAAAGGTGTAATAATCAAATCAGTATGGCATTGGTACAAAAATAGACACATAGATCAATGGAACAGAATAGAGAAGTCGAATGTAACCCATGCTTATATGGTCAATAAATCTATGGCAGAGGAGGCAAGAATATTCAATAGGGAAAAGATAGTCTCTTCGACAGATGGTTCTTGGAAAACAGGACAGCCACATGCAAAAGAATAAAACTGGACCACTTTCTTACACCCTACACACAATAAACTTAAAATGGATTAAAGACCTAACTGTGAGACATGGAATCATAAAACTTCTAGAAGAAAACATAGACAGTAATTTCTTTGGCATTGGCCTTAGCAACTTTTTTCTAGATACGTCTTCTTAAGCAAGTGAAACGAAAACACAAATGAACCAAAATAGTCTTTCACAGACTAAAGGAAATCATCAACAAAACAAAAAGGCAACCTACTGAATGGGAAAAAATATTTGAGAATGATATATCAAGAAAGGTTAGTATCCAAAATGTGTAAAGAACTTCATAACTCAACATCAAAACAATAAATAATCGGATCAAAAATGGCTTTAATTCTTTTCAATTAGTCAGTGTCAGAGATTTTGTGGAAATATTGCCACACTCATACACCGCTGATGGAAATATAAAATCATACAGGAGACGTTAAAACAGTTCAAAAATTGCTCAAAAAGTTGAAAACAACTATCATATAACTCAGCAGTTCAAACCCTTAGTATACACCCAAAATAATTGAAAACACATGCTACATCAAAACTTTGTATATGAATGTTCATAATACCATTACCCAAATGTTCATCAGCTGCCTAATGAATGAACAGGCTGAGGCATATTCATCCGCAAGGAATTATTATTCATACATAAAAAGGATGAAATGATGATACATGCTATTATATAGATGAACTTTGAAAACACTATGCTACATGCAAAAAGTTAAACACAAAAGTACATGTTTCATGATTACAGATATTGGATGTCCTAAATAGGTGATCTGTTGAATCAGAGAGCATATTAGTTGTCAGGGGCAAGAGAGACTGGAGAATAGGGAATGACTGATTAATGGTATGGAGTTTCCTTCTGAGGTAATGGAAATGTTTTGGAATTATAAAGTGCCAATACTTGCACAGGATTGAGAATGTACTTTAATCCACCCAATTGTACATTTTCAAACAGTTTAACTGGGTAATTTTATGGTATGTGAATTACATTCCTCAAAAAGAAAAGATTAAGTGGAAAAAGTGCTAAAAATGTTCTCTACATCTGTATCTGTTGTATTGTTTCCAGCAAAATGAAGAAATATGTATGTCTGAGAATAGAAAATGGTTTAAAATTATGGAAGTACATATTATGTAATGTTATGTAATCATAATATTAAAGAATAATCCTATTTTGAATGTGCTTCTTATATACTGTCAATTGAAAATGGCAGAATTTATGTTTTAATATGGTTTTATCCAAATTTTTTTCAAAAACATATATAGCAAAAGTGCATTAAGAAATATATTAGAAGTCACCTCTATATTATACAATATGAGTTTTATTTATCTATTACAAACTCATTTTAATTTTTCCCATCAATAAAAATGTATGAGCATTACTCGTTATCTAATAAGTCATAAAAATAAAATCAGATATTATCTTTTATAATTGCTATTATCACTATCATCAAATTTATCACCATCTCAAATTTTTATTATTTATTAGAGCATCAAAATATTCTTGTCCTAATATGTAGGCATAATGAACCTGAGCCTGAATTTCTACAATTCCATAATATCCATTATTATCATCACTTGAAGGTGAAAATAAACAATTAACATATAAATGTGTTTGATGGTAATTGAAATTTTGTGAAACATTTTAAGTGCTTTCAAGTGTGTCCTGAAGAACTCGACATTTAAAGAAACAAAATTCTCAGTGAATATTAAAATAAATAATTTTCATTAAAATTGCCTGTCTCAATCTCATCTCCATCCATAATTCTTCACACACAAGTACAGCAATGTACATGCATATTAAATTATTCTCTTGTTTGTGCATCATCTCATAGGTGGTAAGAATGTAAAGCTTCTCTTTTTCTCCTCCAGTAGGGGTTAGTTTGACTCCTATACCAGTACCTGTGTCTCTAATATGGTGCAATATCCCCTTGGGATATACAATGCACACTGTTATTTAAAGAATCAGTTCAGTAGTACAGACATCAAGAGATTTAGAGGTGAAGGGCTGTGCATATACATCTAGCATCAGGAGGGTTTTTACCTCAATACTTGGACCCGATTTCATTCATGTCACTGTCTTCTACCGAGAAACTAAGGTATTAAAGGATATCAAAAGTGGGACTAGTGACAGGATTTAATTAACTTAAATTTATGTTAATTTATAAATTAACATTTATAAATGTTAGTACTGAGATAAATAGGAGCCAGGCCTTAAGGGGTATATGAATTGATTATTATAAGTTCAGAAACACAGGTTTGATTCCATCCACCAACTGGAAGGCATTAATGCTGTAAATGATTGGATTTTCTTTACAATGTTCGTTTCCTCAATTCTCAGAGTACCATTCAGTGTAGCTTTCCATCGTGATTATGAATATCTATGTTATTTTCCTAACCAAATAGGAATCACTGACCCTGTTTTACCAGAAGTGAAGTATGAATCACCCCATGAACAGAAAAAAATTAAGAGCTAGAGACCAGTTTTCCATTATGGTCAGAACACCCTTACTTTTTACCTGCTTTCCCATTGTCTTGGAATGGGAATCTAATTTACTTGCTTCATTTCTAGAGATATTATTTGTCGCGAAGCTTCTTCCATTGTAGATAACAAAACCTACTTTCCTCTGTCTGAGGAAACAGGCTTACTGTCTACAGGGTTTGGAAATGAAAACAGACAACAGATGATAAAAAATTTTTACCTTATAAACAGCTATATTTGTGTGTTAATGCTACTTCTTCTACTTCAATATACCTATACTCCTGTAACATAATGAGTACATTTTTCTTGCAGAAAATTAAGTTATAATGTATTTAAATCATTTAAATTGTTATGGAAAAGATGTACTATGATTTGTGATTACTACTATATTACTTGGAATTAACTTGGAGCTTTAACTGAGAGTTTGGTAAATGTATTGAAGGTGGACCTAAATCTCTCATGTTAATATTAAAACCATTAGAGTAATCAACACTGAAACTATCAAAAGGAAACACAAGGGACATAAATATTTATCTCATAGAAGAAATATACTCTTAAGAATGGAGCACAAGTAATTTCAGAGACATATTTCTTAAACTCAATTTATCGGTTGGTATGCTGTTGCTAATTTTCTGCTCTCTTCTTGCAGTGAGTCAAGGATTGGCTATTCAAAAAACAGAGAGATAAATGAAGAATGATCCTATTTTCAACATCTTGACAATTAGTAACCCTAGTCAAATATTAATAAATAATACATTTCAAATGTATCATATATAGACAGCAATCAATTGTTATGTATGTGCAAATATATAGTATATATACATGGATATGAGTTGTTGAAGATTTGTATCTCAATAATTTTTAAAAGAGACATGAAAATTTAATTATCTATAAATATTAAAGAGAATTTTCAAGACTCACAGAAAGAGACTTGATAACAATTTAGATACGTAAGAAATCATATTCTAATACTGCAAACTCCCAGTATCTTTTGTCTATAATACAAATTATAAGGTTTTTGAGAGTCTTGCAACTATTAGCTTAAATGCACATTAATATTACTATACAAGACATTGAGATCAGCTAATGTGTTGAAATATATTTAAGTGAATTTCCCACTTTGAATTTTTCACCATAGACTAATAAATTGAAAAATATTACTTCAGAGTTTTCTATTGATTTGTGAGTGGAAAACCATATTATACCCTGAGATGAAATATTTTGTACAGAGTTAATTGCATTGTGTCAAGTGTGTTATCTATTGTTTCTCAAAAGTGATCTTGATCCAAAATTTGCTTGTTTGATTTCTATTTCATTTGACACTAATGTTTCCTGAGAAGTTTGGGATTTGTATTCAGTGTGTATGTATGACATTTGTTAGACAAAGGTCTTAGTGAATACTTTGTGTATAGTTTGCTTTGGACATCTTATATAATGTTCAAAAATATATTTTATATATATGCATATATTTGCATAGCATAAATTTGTATATAAAATCACTGTGAGATGTGACCCAAATGTAGTATATGTTAATTAAATGACCTTTATTTCGCAATTCAAATTATTGCGATGCCTTATTTTTATACTGATATTATTTTATACTGATATATTTTTATACTGATGCCTTATTTTTTCCTCTTATTTTAAATTATTATTATGAATTTTTTTTAGAGAGAGAGACAGAATCTTAAGCAGGCTCCTTGCTCAGTGAGGAGCCCAACTTGGACCTCAAACCCATGACCCTGAGGTCATGCCCTGAGATAAAGTCAAGAGTTGGATGCTCAATGGACTGATCTATGCAGGTGCCTCTCTCTGCATTTTCAATATTTCTTTAGCTTTATGTATTTTATGAGTTTTTTTTAAAATTTAGGCTTTCTATCGACTTATGAAGTAGACATTATAGTTCTTTTTCCTCTAGTGGCTCCTTGATGCTCTCCAAAATAACATTTTGACTACATATAAGAATACTTAAACTCTATTATGAAATGTGAATCATTTTTATATTAATAGTTTAGTCACTCAAAAACACCTGTTGACGTCTAACTCGTGTACAACATCTTGCTAGACACTGCAAATACAAATATAAATACAATATGTTTTTATTGTGTAAAGGGTTTGGTTAAATTGTGCAGGATTCAAGAACATCAGTAGGTTTTGGGGTGCCTGGTTGGCTCAGTCAGTTAAGTAAGCATCCAAGACTTGATTTCAGCTGAGATCATGATCTCATGATTCCTGAGTTCCAGCCCTGCATCAGTCTCTAAACTGACAGCGTGGACCCTGCTTGGGATTATCTCTGCTTACCTCTGTGTCCCTCCCCTGTGCTCACTAGCTCTCTCTCTTAAAATGAATAAACTGAAATATAGAACATCAGTAGATTTTCACAATACCATGATGTTAGAACAGAAAAAAGAGATTGATCGATCAGCAAATATACTCCTTACCTACAAAGCCTGTCACTTTTCCAATTATGTGATTTTAAGAACATTTAAGGGGTGGTTCTCTCTCTTCTCTGAGAGACACTTGATTTCTCCTGAAGAAGGTGATGATTGCAGCTGGATGTGGTGGGAGGACACAAAATAGATTAGAGGGGTGCCAAGTCACAGAGCCAAAATTACCAGCGTGAGCTGAGCAGGAAAGAGCAAACAGCGATGGAATGGATCGCTGATCGGCAGAATCCTAATCATGCTTCAGGTCTGAGAGCATTTGGCTTTTCCTCTTTGAAAACTCTCCGGATCTCCACCAAAAGTTAGCTTAGTTGCCCTTTCCCTCTAGTCCTGCCTGAGGCTGTGATGACACCAGAATGATCTTCAAGGAGCAATTTTATTAATTACTTTGCCATATCTTGCTTTGCTACTTCCAAAAAGTGTTGCTTTTTGAAGTATCAAATCTTTCATTCTTCTATGAGAATAAAGATAAAAGAGGAATTAGGTAGAAAAACTGCATAAAGAACAATTTGATATCTCTGATTCATTCAGTATGCTACACAATATTAATTATCATCGTATGATGCCTGTTTATTCTGGGAGGAAACATTAACATGTACTATCCAGGCAAATGCGTCCACTGGGATGTGGACAAGGGGGAATGAAAGGGTTGAATTTAATATTCATGTTTAAGAGGCACAGAGTGTCCAAGAACACTGGAAGCCTATCACACATTCTTCCAAGAATTAGACTTGTGGATTCTTTTCCGAAAAAACATATCCGAGTAAAGACCTATAAACACTGATAGCTATGGATGTCAACAGTGAGGCAAAGAGGGCCCTAAGAGGACTGAAAGTAAATCTTACCAATTCATGAGACTCAATCTTCACCTGGAATTTCAAATCATCTTCAAAGACTTTTATTAAGTGTGAATTAATACTCAAAGTTTCCAAGATTATTTGGCAAATAGGTCCAAAATTAAAGATAAAAGAGCAAGCTATAAAAAAATATCAAAAGTAATATCTTATGAATATAATGTATATAAAGCAGAATAGGTATATTTACCATAAACACATATCTTACTAATTTAAAATCTTCATTATGTTATTTATACAATAGAATGTTTACTTGGATGAGGAAGAATATATGCATCATATCTATTTATATGCTGCTTTCCTGGTGATACTATAATTGGAACCACAATATTTTACAAATATTCTGTTTTACATTAAGTTCTAAATGTGTCCAATTTTTAAGGGAAATAATAAAAGGAGCCCATATTTGGGAAAAGTACATCATAAAAGTCTGTTTCATTTTTACCTCTGACAATGAAGAAATGATTGAATTAAGGAACTGTTTAGATATACGATAATTTGATTTCAGTAATAGATTTAAAACACGGATCTCAAAACTCATTTTTTCAAATACAGGTATTACTCATTACAGTGTGAGGATCTACTTGGCTCCAGGAGGAAAAATAATGTACAAATAGGAGAAAGGCACTCAAGTCTTGAATCAATTAGATTTAAAGAACACTGAGATTCCTGAAACACATTTCTATCTGTTCTAGCTACTTGGATTTGGGTAGGTAATTAGAAATTTTGGAAATGTGTTTCTTCACATAAGAAAGGGTATACCAGGGGGAGGGGAAGAAGTGAAAAGAAAAAAACAGAGAGGGAGAGAGACAAAAGATAAGAGACTCTGAAAGACTAAGAACAAACTGAGGGGTGATGGGGCTGTGGGAGGGGGGAGAGTGGGTGACGGGCATAGAGGAGGGCACTTGTTGGGATGAGCACTGGGTGTTATATGGAAACCAATTTGACAATAAATTAAAAAAAAAGAATGGGCATACCAATATACTTCATGCATTTTATTAAAACTAAATAATATTCACAAATACCTCAAAAATTCCCACGTACTTGAATAAAAACAGTAATTTTTAAAATCTATGATCTGATCTGTCACCTAAGTGTCTCAATGCCTAAACATCTCTACTCTCATTCTGTTTGTATGGTCTCTAAAGAACACAACCCAATAGCAAAACCAAAGTGAAGAGGCCAGGCCATGGTATCAGATCAATTTTCTCTTCTCAAGGATCCATGATTTATCAGATAGAAGATAATGACTAAGGTCCTGACAACTCTAATGTGCAATTCTTCAATCATGGGAGGATGTGAATAATGTGCTCTGTCTTATGGAGCTTTTAGGATGATTAGCTGACTTAACACATAGAAAGTGCTATCACAGTTTCTATTACATTCACTAGAAGTGTCCATAAATGTTAGTGGTAGGATCAAAATAATGAAGAGGAAGAATCCTCCATTTCAAAATCTTAAACATGGTTAACTTCTTTTTCAAATATAATCAGAGAGGTTATTAAAAATAATGACCCTGGGGCCCTTGGGGGCTTAGTCAGTTAAATGCCGGACTTCGACTTAGGTCATGACCTCACAGTTCATGGGTTTGAGTCCCGCTCCTGCTCTGGGCTGACAGTTTGGAGCCTGGAGCTTGTTTTGGATTCTGTGTTTCCCTCTCTGCCTTCCCTCAATTGTGCTCTCTCTTTCAAAAATACATAAACATTAAAAAAAAAAAAGAATAATGATCCTGAATTTTTTCCCTCTTAGGGAAGGATGTTCCAGGATCCCAGTGGTTGCAACATCTCTAAGTTCCAGGTCTCTGAGTTCATTCTGATGGGATTCCCAGGCATTCACACCTGGCAGCACTGGCTCTCCCTGCCCCTGGCTCTGCTCTACCTCTTAGCTCTTGCTGCCAACATCCTTATCCTGATCACCATCAATCAGGAGGCCACACTGCACCAGCCTATGTACTATTTCCTAGGGGTCCTGGCTGTGGTAGACATGGGGCTGGCTACCAACATCATGCCCAAGATTTTGGCCATCTTATGGTTTAATGCCAAGGCCATCAGTCTCCCCGAGTGTTTTGTGCAGATGTATGCCATACATTGCTTTATGACCATGGAATCAGGTATTTTTGTCTGCATGGCGATAGATAGATATGTAGCCATTTGCAAACCACTACGCTATCCATCGATAATTACTGAATCTTTTGTGGTCAAAGCCACCGTGTTCATGGTACTCAGAAACACCCTAACTACTATCCCAGTGCCAGTGTTGGCTGCTCAGAGACACTACTGCTCACGGAACCAAATCGAGCACTGCCTGTGCTCTAATCTTGGAGTCACTAGCTTATCCTGTGACGACAGGACAATCAACAGCATCTACCAGCTACTTCTGGCCTGGACACTGACGGGGAGTGACTTGGCTTTGATTTTCTTATCATATGTTTTGATACTTCATTCAGTGCTGAAGCTGAACTCAGCAGAAGCTGCTTCCAAAGCCCTAAGTACCTGCACTTCCCACCTCATCCTCATTTTGTTCTTTTACACAGTTGTCGTTGTCCTTTCCATCACCCATAGTGCAGTAACGACGCTTCCCCTTATCCCAGTTCTACTCAATGTACTTGAAAATACCATTCCTCCTGCTGTCAACCCTATGGTGTATGCACTCAAGAATAAGGAGCTCAGACAGGCCTTGTATAAAGTCCTAAAGCTGGACACTAAGGGCAACTAACAAGGCGATGAGGCTTGCTTTTAATTTCTGTCTTTATTCATCGATTATATTCTCAAACACTGCTTATTGCAGAAGAACTAAGGAGCATATGATCTGGCAACCATTCAGTTAGTATAAGGAAGCTGGTGAAAATGAAACTTCAAAGCATAAAGTGGCAACTACTTTTGAAACATTGGTTGTCAAGAATGATTTCCAGATAAACAAAATGATGCTTATTATCTCAAGGAATCCAAGGGAAGGACGAATGGAATACGCATCTCATGTTTTCACCTGGTTGCCCTAGCTAAAAGTCCTAGACAATGTGGAATTGAGGTAGTTAGAACAGATATCTGCCAATCTCCTTTTTTTAACTGAAGCTTAATTGCCATGCATTGATGTAAGTACTGATACATAGGACTTACTTCTGCCATTTGTCTTTTGCTTTCTACTGGGTCATATTTTTTAAGTAGACAAAGAACTTGAATAGACATTTCTCTAAAGAAGATGTGCAGTAGCCATCAAGCACATGAAGACATGCTCGATCTCATTTGTCATTGGACAAATTCAAACCAAACCACAATAAGACCCCATCTATACCCTAAAATGGCTGTAAGTTTTTAAATTAGCTGGTGCTGGAGATTTTCTGTAAATATTAGAATCCGCATATGTTGCTAGTGAGAATATAACACCAAGCATGAGTGTGGAAAGCAGTTTGACAGTTATTCAGAAATGTGAACACAATTACCATATGACTCAGGAGGTCTACCTCTAATTATATACCCAAAATGAATGGCAACTAAAGTTATAACAATAACTTATACACAACTATTCAAAATAGCAATATTAGCCGAACAACGGAAAGAACGGAAATGTCTATCAGCAGCCTAATGGATAAACAGGTTGAGGCATATTCATAGAAGGTGTTATTATTTATCCATAAAAGGATCAAGTAGTGTTCTGTCCTGTTACATGGCTGAATTTTGTAAGCACTGTGCTGAGTGAAAAAAAACACAGACACGAAAAGCTACCTGTCATACATGTATGTAAAATTCCATTGATTTGGTACGTCCAGAATAAGTTAGTCCATTGAACCAGAAAGCAAGTTATTTGTTTCCCAGAGCGGGAAGGATGAGTCAATATGGAGTACTGGTTAATGATTACAAAGGGTATTTTTGTTTTGTTTTGTTTTCTGGCTTTGCTTGAGACTGAAGATTTTCTGGAAATTATATATTTCTGATGGTCACGCAGCAGTGGAAATGTACTACAATCTACTCAATTATGCATGTTAAATGATTTAAATGGCTAATAGATATGTGAATTTCACTTCAGTAAAATAAAATTATAAAATGGAAAACAGTGCAGAAAGTGTTCTCTCTCTATGTATTTGTTTTATCATAGTTTGTGAAATTAAAAAAAAATTAAACGTGGAAAACGGTTAAAGAAATGGTATAAGGGCATGTGATGTACTTTTATTTAGTCATAATATTACTGAATAATTCTGTTAATGCTTATTACATGCCCATTGAAAATGGCAGAATTGAAGGGTTAATATTGTATTACCCAAACATTTTTCCAAAATATATAGTAAATTTTTATTAAGAGATATCAAAATTTACCCCTGAATCATGGAATTTGAAGGTTCTTTTTATCTTCCGAAAAAATAATTTTCTTTTTCCAATGAATACAAATATACAGAGATCAATCTTATTACGTAATTAAAGTTATTAATAACTCAAATCAGATATGTTGGTATCATCACCATCATCATTTTTATCTCAAAATTTGGGTGTCTAAACATTCTTACTTAATATGTATGCATAATAAGCCTGATCTTTGAATGAATTTCTACAGTGCCATAATATTTATCATCAACCTCACTTATAAGAAATGAAAATAAGCCAATAAAATAAACATATGAATGTATGTGAGAGTAACTGGAACTTTCTTAAACATTTAAGCTTAACCTTTTAAGCTTTCAACTTGTCTTACACAGAAAGAAACAAAATTCTCCATAAATATTAAAATTGCTGCTAATATTCATTCAAATTACCTTGTCATCATTCCCATCCCCTTCCTAAACTTTTCACACACAAGTAAAGAGATATAGGTATATATATGCATGTAAAATTATTTTTTATTTGTATGTGACAGTATAGGCAGTATAAATGTAAAGCTTGGGTGATGTCAGAATCATGGTGGCCTGAATGGTCACTTTTTTCTCTCCCCTTAGTTTACATCATTTAAAATTACCAATCTTGCCAAGGGACTACAGCCTAATTCGGCAAAGCAGCAAAAAGAAAGACTATTTATGTAACATCATATAGGTGCTAATTATTGCTACATTCACCATCATATTACAATATAGAAATGTATCACATTATCACCTTAACTTACACCATGTTTTAGTAAAATAGATATTAATAACAATTTAAGGATTTATTTCATTTAAGAAAATGTAAAGCTTCCACTCTTCCTTGACTCCAATACCAGAACCTGTATCTCCAATGTTGCGCAATATCCCATTGGGATAAATAACACATATTTTCCTCTAAAGATTCAGTTCAATGGCACAGATATCAAGGGATTTAGAGATTTAGGGCTGTGAATCTACATATATGGTAGAATCGTAATGTTTTTGACCTATACCCTGAACACCTGGGCCAGATTGTGTTTAACTCGCTATTTTGCTGTTCAGAAACTAAGGTATGAAAGAAACCACAAAAGTGGAAATGACAAAATTCTTGTTTTGGTTAGTACTGAAATAATAAGGGAGCATCTTTAGGGTATATGAATTGATTTCTATTTCAGAGTTACAGGTTTGATTCCATCCACCCATTTGAACGCATAAATGTTGTCGAAGGTTGGGTTTTCTTAAAAATGCTTATTTCCCCAATTCTCAGATTACAATTTAGTCCAACGAAATTTCCATGATGATTACGAATAATATCCGTTACCTTCCTAACCAAATAGGAATCACTGGTCCTGTTTAGCAGAAGTTAATCAGGTATGAATCACCCCACGTGATACGAAGAAATGGTGGAGAGCTAGAGAATAGTTCTCAGTCATGGTCAGAACATCTGGTTGCTTCTCTGCCTTCTCCTTGTTCTCAGAATGACAATCTAACTTGCTTCATTTCTAGAGAGATTTATTTGGAACTGTGTTTCTTCCATTTTACATAACAAAACCTATTTGGAGGAACCCACTGTCATATTGAAAGAAGAGCCTAAGTTTATACTGAGGACAGTCTAATGAGGAAACAAATGTACTGTTTACAAGGTTTGGGAAAGAGGATAAACAACAGATGATATAAAATTGTTCTTTACTATAAGTGGTGATATTCCTGCGTTGATGTTATAACTTCTACATACTTGCCCATCCATAGCAAAATATAAGTCCATTTTCCTTAGAGAAATATTAAATTATAACATATTGAGATTACTTAAATTTATTTTAGAAAAAACCTAATATAATTGGTGGCTAATACTATATTACTCAGTATTAATTTGGATCTTTAACTGAGAGTTTTAAAAATGCATTGAAGATCAACCTAAATGACTCATGTAGCAATAACACCAGTCATAGTAATCACAGTAGAACTACCCAAAGGAAACACAAGGAACATAAATAGGATATTTATGTCAGATATAAGAGATACGTTTTCAGAATGGAGCACATGTAATCTCAGAGACATAATTCTTTGTTCTCACCCTATGGGTATTCTACATTCTCCTGTTGCATGAACACCCGGTACCAAGAATTGACTGTTAAAAAATACAGAGAGGGAGAAATGATGAATGATCCTATGTTTTCAGCATCTCTGACACAGGTCAAGTTACATCAATCAATGCATTTCAAAGTCTATTTCATTTCCATATAATTCATTATATATGTATATAAATAAATATGTACATATCTGTATCCATATGAATTATGACCCCTTTGTTTCTTAATGATAATTTTGAAATGAAATATGGAAAATGCAACGTATGCAAACATTAAGTAGAAATTTACAAGACTGACTAAAAGAAATGATGACAATATTGGTGGGTAAGGGAAGATTGTAATACTGTAAAAGATCAAATTATAAAATAAAAAATTGAAAGTAATACCTTATGAAAATAACATAGATAAAGCAGAATATATATATATATGCATATATAATTTCACCTTTAATTTATCTTTCTTCACTATAACTGTAAAGGAAAATTTTTACTTGTGTCATAGTGAGTTTATCCGTCAAGTCTATATCCACACTGATCCTCTTCTAAAATTTTGACCACATTATTTTTAAAATATTCTCTGAGTTTCTATTAAGTCCTTAATGTTTCCATATTGCAAGGAAACAAACAATAAATTGCACATATTTGGTACA
Organism: Paguma larvata; assembly: GCA_030068075.1. Classification (NCBI taxonomy): domain Eukaryota; kingdom Metazoa; phylum Chordata; class Mammalia; order Carnivora; family Viverridae; genus Paguma; species Paguma larvata. The sequence continues at coordinate 59,998,117 of CM057831.1, forward strand.
ATTACATCATGAAAATTTGTTTCATTTTTTACATTAAAAATAAATGCTTAAATATAAAATTTGCTTAGATATGTGGTAATAATTTATTCATTTGATTTAAAAACATTTATCCATTTATCTCAAACTCATCTTCATTAAAGATTCACTTTAAACTTTATAGTGTGAGTAGCTGCGCAGCTCCAAGAAATAGTGTGTTAAAGAGAGGAAACCGAAAACAACTGGATTTAAAGAATGCTGAGATTCCTGAATCATATTTCTCTCTGTTATAGTGACTATGATTTTGGCAGATAATTCACAATTCTGGACATCAGTTTCCTCACTTAAAAAAATAGGTAACTTACTTCACACATTTTAATTAAAATTAAATAGTATTCATGAATACCTCAAATATTCTCATACACCTGGATAAAAATAGAGTTCTTTCAGTAATCTATATTCTGATTTGCTACTTAAGCATCTCAGTACACAGGCATCTCTACTTTCTCTCTGTATGTTGGGTCTCAAAAGAAAGTATCCCCTTAGCAAAACCAAAGTGAAGAGGCCAGGCTGTTGTATCAGAGCACTTTCCTCTTCTCCGGATTCCATGATTTACCAGATAGATGATAATGAAAAAAGTCCTGACAACTCCAGTGTGCAATTCTTCAATTATGAGAGGGTGTAAATAATGTGTCCTGCCTATGGAGCTTTCAGGATGATTGACTGAGGTAGAATGCACTACCATGTTTCCTGTTTTGCTAGAAATTTCCAATAAATGATACAGGTAGGATTAGAATAACAAAGATGAAGAGTTTTCCATTTCAAACACTTAAACCTGGGTACCTTCTTTCAAATATGATTAGAGAGGTTATTAAGAATAATGACCCTGAATATTTTCCGTCTTAGGGAAGGATGTTCCAGCATCATGGAGATTCCAACATCTCTAAGTTCCAGGTCTCTGAGTTCATTCTGATGGGATTCCCAGGCATTCACACCTGGCAGCACTGGCTCTCCCTGCCCCTGGCTCTGCTCTACCTCTTAGCTCTTGCTGCCAACATCCTTATCCTGATCATCATCAATCAGGAGGCCACACTGCACCAGCCTATGTACCATTTCCTGGGGATTCTCGCTGTGGTAGACATGGGCCTGGCTACCACCATCATGCCCAAGATTTTGGCCATCTTATGGTTTAATGCCAAGGCCATCAGTCTCCCTGAGTGTTTTGCTCAGATGTATGTCATACATTGTTTTGTGGGCATGGAATCGGGTATCTTTGTCTGCATGGCTGCAGATAGATATGTAGCCATTTGCAAACCACTACAATATCCATCAATAATCACTGAATCTTTTGTGGTCAAGGCAACTGTGTTCATGGCACTCAGAAACACCCTAACTACCATCCCAGTGCCTGTGTTGGCTGCTCAGAGACACTACTGCTCACAGAACCAAATCGAGCACTGCCTGTGCTCTAACCTTGGAGTCACTAGCTTATCCTGTGACGACAGGACAATCAACAGCATCTACCAGCTACTTCTGGCCTGGACACTGATGGGGAGTGACCTGGCTTTGATTATTTTATCATATGTTTTGATACTTCATTCAGTGCTGAAGCTGAACTCAGCAGAAGCTGCTTCCAAAGCCCTAAGTACCTGCACTTCCCACCTCATCCTAATCCTATTCTTCTACACAGTTGTCATTGTCATTTCCATCACCCACAGTGCAGCAATGAGACTTCCCATTGTTCCAGTTCTACTCAACGTACTTCACAATGTCATTCCTCCTGCCCTCAACCCCATGGTGTATGCACTCAAGAACAAGGAGCTCAGGCAGGGCTTGTACAAGTCTCTTAAGCTGAACATCAAAGACAACTAACATGGAAGGGGCTCAGGTAATTTTCCCACATATTTATCCATTTTATTTTCCAGTCATTATACATGGTCGATGAAATAGGGTCCATGGACACTGTGGCAACTTCAGTTAGTGTAAGGAATCTATTTTGTAAATGAAACTCCAAAAAACAGGATGAAACTAATATTTCAAGTCTTGTAAGTTAGGTAAGATCTTCATCATACCACAATGATGCTAATTTTCTCAAGGAATACAAGGAAGGGACAAATGGAATATTCATCTCATTTTCCACGCTATTTGCCCTGGCCACAACTTCTAGACAACTTTGAGTGGAAGTGGTTAGGGCAGATATCTGCCAATCTCTTCTTTTTAATTGGAGAGTTTAATCCATGCACATTAATTTGCTTACTGATAGCACAGGATTTACTCCTGCCATTTGTCTATTTGCTTCTTAATGTGCCGTATATATTTTTAAATGAACAAAAACTTGAGTAGACATTTTTTAAGACGTGCAATTACCATGAAGCATATGAAGAAATGTTCGATATCATTAGTCACTGAGCAAATTCAATTCGAAACCATGATTTGTATTTCCCTGATGATGAGTGATATTATACAACATCCTACATCCTTTCAAACGGATATAAGTTGTTTTTTTAAATCAATGAGCAAGTGGTGGATTTTGTGGATACAGTGGAATCCTTGTATATTGCTGATGGGAATGTAAAATCATCTAAGAGATGTGGAAAACAGCTCAGGAAAATAGACAAAAAGCTAAGTACAATTACCATATAACTCAACAATGCAACTCCTAAGTATATAGCCAAACTAATTAAACATAAGTATTACTATAAAAGCTTGTACATGAATATTCCCAGTAGAATTGTTTGCCAAAAAATGGAAACAACCCAAAATGCCCATCAGCTTTTAAATTGAAAAAGAGAATTAGATATAGTCATATAAGAAACTCAATCATCCATCAATTATAAGGTACTGATACATGGTGTTATCAATATGAACTTTGAAAACATTCTGTTAAGTGAAAAAGCTAGACACAAAAGACTAAATCTTGTATGATTCCATTTATGTGAAATGTTCAGAACAGGTAAGTCTACTGATTTAGAAAGCAAATTGGTTTTTTCCCAGGGCACGACAGACAGGGCAATTAATGTTTACGAGTTTCCTTCTGAGCTAATGAAATGTTCTGGAATTATATAGCGCTGATGGTTTCAGAGCCATTTAATTGACATTTCAAATGGTAAAATGGTTAATTTTATGGTATGTGGATTTCACTTAATAAAAAATAAAGTAAAATAAAAACACACTGTCAAAGTGCTCTCTACATATGTACTTATTGTTTCAATCCTGCAAAGAACATATGTCTAAGAATAGGAAAATGGATAAACTGTATAAATACATATGATATACTTTTAATTATAATATTACTGAATAATCTTTTTTTGAGGTACTTATTATATAATATCAATTGAAAATTGCAAGATTTATATTTTAATATATTGTCTGATTTTTTTCCAAAAATGTATATAGCAAATGTTTATTAAGATGTATAAGAAGTTACCTGTAGTCTTTTTAATTTGAGTTCAAATTATCTCCTTCAAAACTCATTTTTATTCTTCCAATTAACAAAAATGCACAGGCATTACTTTTATTGTTAAATTAAAAAATATAAAATTAAAATAACTTGTGTGTGTTATTTCTGCTATTAGCCCCCTTCATCACTATTATATCAAAATTTGGGCACCTAAATATTTCTAACTTAATATATCAATTTAATTCACTGGGACTTTTGATGAATTACTACAATGCCAAAATATTCATCATCATCCTTATTTTAAAAAAATCAAATAAAACTATGAATCAATGTGTATAAGAGTGATCGCAACATTCTGACACATTGTAAATACTCTCAAATGTGTCCTACTTTCCCAGCAGAGAAAGAAACACAACTCTTCAATCAATATTAAAATTGGTAGCAGTCAGTAGATGTTGCTGTGTGTATTCGGATCTTCCGCATATATAATTCTCTCACACAAGCAAACGGATACAAATACATGCAAATAAAATTAATCTGTTATGTATATATCTTCTTATAGGTGACAACAAGTTAAAGCTTCCATTCATTTTCCTCCTCAGATAGGGTTTGACTAGAGTCTCATATCAGCATCTGTGACTCTAATGTAGTAAAATAGCCCCTTGGGTTATATAACACACATTTTTTTTTCATTAAGGATTCAGTTCAATAGGATATATATCAAGGGATTTAGAGGTTTAGGGCTGTACATATACATATATTGTACAATTGTAATGTTTTTTACCAACACCCTGAATATCTGGACCAGACTGCATTCAGCTCACTGTTTTGCTGTCCAGAAAGTAAGGTATTAAAAGAATATAAAAAAGTGGGACTAGTAATAGGATTTTTGTTGTTGTTAGTTCTAAGTTTAACCGGACAGAAGCTCTGATAAAGAGGAGAGAGCATTTGAGTGCATACGAATTGATCATTATATTCTCAGAAACACAAGTTTGATTCCATCCACCCATATGAGAGCAGAGGTATTGTAAAATGGATTTTCTTGAAAATGTTTATTTCATCATTTCTCAGATTGCAGTTTAGTGTAACTTTTCAACATGATTATGAATACCTGTGTTATTTTCCCAAACAAATAGAAATTATTGGTTCTAGAAGTCCCATATGAATTACCTTCATAACAAGAAGAAATAGAAAAGCTAGAGAATAGTTCTCGGTCCTGATCCAAATACTCTTGCTTTTTACCTACCCTCCTATTCTCTCAGAATGAGAATCTAATTTCCTTGCTTCATTTCTACAGAGATTTATTTGTGACTGTGCTTCTTCCATTCTAGATAGCAAAACCTACTGAAGAAACTCACTGTCGTATTGAAACAATGACATGAATTTACATTGAGTGAGAAAACAACCTTATTCTTTATAGGGTTTGGAAAAGAGAACAGGCAACAGATCATATAAAATTGTATTTTAGAGATGGTGATACTCCTTTGTTAATGTTACTACCTGAATACACCTGCCCATCCACCCATACCATAATATGAGACCATTTCCCTTGCAAAAAATTAAATTATAATATATTTAAATCATTTAAATTTGTTTTGGAAAAAGTCTGATATAATTCGTCATTGATACCATATTACTTGGTATTAGCCAGTATCTTTTAACCAAAAGCTTTGCAAATTATTGAAGATGGACCTAATTGTCTCATAGCAATAAAACTAGTTTTAGTAATCAACACTAGAACTATCAAAGAGAAATGCAAGGAATATAACTAGGATATTTATATCGCATATGGGGAATATATTCTTTAGAAAGGAGCAAAAGTAATCTCCGACATACATCCTATTCTTAATTTGTGGGTACCTAGCTTTCCCTAATTTTTCTAGTTTCTGCAGCTGCATGAAAACATAATGTCAACAATAAACTGATTAAAAATATTGAGAGGGAGAAATGAGGAATGATTAAATTTTTTCAACAATTTTAACGATTTGTATACTCTATTGAAATAATTATCAATAATATATTTCAAAGACTATCTTAATTTCATTGTAATCACTTATATATGTGGGTATGTGTGTGTGTATATATGTATATATATATATCTGTACCCATATGTGAATTCTAGCAGTTCTATTCCTTAATGATAATTTCCAAAAAAAGTGAGAGATATAATGTTGTATACAAACATTAAGTAGAAATGTATAAGCTTGACAGACTTGATGACAATATTGGTATGTAAAAAAAAAACAGATTCTTATATTGCAAACTGATATTATTCTTTACCAATAACACAAATTACAAGGCTTTTGTTAGTGTTTCAGTGATTAGCTTTTAGTCCACACCAGTGTTGCCAAACAAGAAACTGAAAACCAAGCAAAAAGTTGTGAAATATTTAAGCAAATTCCTCTTTTAAAAAATTTCTACCACGGGATACTAGGGTGGCTCCGTCAGTTAAGCATCTGACTTTGGCTCGGGTCATGATCTCATGGTTTGTGTTTTCAAGCCCTGCATCAGGCTCTGCACTAGTGGTGCAAAGTCTGCTTGGGATTCTCCCTCTCCCTGTTTCTCTCTGCCCCTTTGCCACTTGCATTATCTCTCTCTCTCAAAATACATAAACTTAAAAAAATAAAAAAAAATTTTCTACCATGTACTAATAAAGTGAAAAAGATATTGTCAGTATTTTCTGTGTGGAAAAATGTATTAAACCTGGTGATGAATTAATTTTGTACAATCAATTTTAATTGTATGCCATCTATTATTTCTCAAAGATGACCTTTATCTAAAATTTATGTTTTTGTTTTCTATTTTGTGTGACATTAGTATTTCCTTCCAAATTTGGGTTTATGTGTTTTTGATGTGTTAGGATGTATTTTGTTTCCCAAAAATATCTGTGCATAATTTGTGTATTGCTTTCTATATATATTTAAAATATGTAAATAATATATATAATTTATATATGTATATTTTTATTGCATATGTGTATAGAAAATCACTAGGTAATATGACCAATTAATAGTATAGTTTATTTAATTGACTTTTTTGGCCCATTCCTAAATGCAGGTTTTTTTTTCTTTGTTTAATTTTTTCTCTTGGCTTTTTTGGGGTTTTCTTTGCTTTATCTATTTTATGAAAGAGGATTTTTATTTTTTTACAATTTTCAGTTTCTGTTGTATGAAGTAGACATCGTAGTTCAGTTTCTTCTGGTGGTTCCTTTTATGTTTTGCAAAGCATAATATTTAGACAACAGCATAGTAATTTCTGAAGTCTATTAGGAAATTTAAATCTTTCATTAGTCTGTTTATTCACTCAAAAACATCTGTTAATATCTAATATGTACATGATGCCTTGCTAGACATTGCAAATACAAATATGAATACGATATGTCCAAATATTAAGGGTTTGGTTACATTGTGGCTGATTCAAGAACATCAGTAGGTTTTCACAATACCATGATGTCAGAACAGAAAAAAGAGATTGATCAATCAGCAAATATACTCCTTACCTACAAAGCCTGTCACTTTTCCAATTATGTGATATTAAGAACATGTAAGGGGTGGTTCTCTCTCCTCTCCGAGAGACACTTGAGTTCTCCTGAAGAAGGTGATGACTGTAGCTGGATTTGGTGGGAGGACACAAAATAGATTAGAGGGGTGCCAAGTCACAAAGCCAAAATTACCAGCGTGAGCTGAGCAGGAAAGAGCAAACAGCGATGGAACAGATCGCTGATCTGGCAGAATCCTAATCATGCTTCAGGTCCGAGAGCATTTGGCTTTTCCTCTTTGAAAACTCTCCGGATCTCCACCAAAAGTTAGCTTAGTTGCCCTTTCCCTCTAGTCCTGCCTGAGGCTGTGATGACACCAGAATGATCTTCAAGGAGCATTTTTATTAATTAGTTTGCCTTATTTTGCTTTGCTATTTCCAAAAACTGCTGCTTTTTAAAGTATCGAATCTTTCATCCTTCCATGAGAATAAAGGTAAAAGAGAAATGTAGGTGGAAAAACTAATCTCCAAGGTACAGATACAAGTCTTGATGAAGAATCTGATTGAATGAAACTAAGTTAATGGAGCTGGGTTTGGCCAAGGAGTCAGGGGACAGGGAAACAGGACCCCAGATTCCGGCTCTAGCTTCCCTGGAAAGATTTTATTTTTTGTTTTTTGTTTTTAATTTATTTTGAACTTTAAACATGTAATAAAATGATTGGCAAATCAAAAAAAACCCAAAACTTGATATTTTTAATCCATCCATTATCCTTAACAATATTAACTATTCCCTTATAATAACTGGAAGTTTATTTTGAGAAGAAATTTTAACAAATACTATAAATGCATATATATGTGTGTGTGTGTGTGTGTGTGTATACACACACACATATATGATGAAGGCTAAAGATGAGGCATCTTAACAAATAAAAGGGTAGAATCCAATATTCACACTAAATGTGAGAAACCCAGTGTTCTTCTGCTACTCAGCTCCAACCAGTTACATATTCCTGCAGGAAGTAAATTGTGGATGATTTTCTGAATGAACTGAGAGTCCCTGAGAAAAGACAAATATAACACTGATTACCAAGAGCTTCTACGGTGAAACAATAGTCTCTACGAGACCTCTCAAAGGAAATGATACCAACTGACGACATACACTCATCACCTGGAGTCTCAAGTCCACCTTCTAAAGGCTCTTTATTAAGTGTAAATTAATAGTCAAAAGTTGCACAACATTTGAGGAATAGTTCCAAAACTAAAGTTAAAAGAGAAATCAAGCTATCAAATAATATGGTTGAAACTTAAAAGTCATGAAAACAATAGATATTAAGCAGAATAGGTATATTTATACGAATATATAACTTCTCTTAGATTATCTTTCTTCATTATGTTATAAATACGTGGAATGTCATTACATGGTTTAAGATTAATATATCCATCAGTCTACATTAATTATTTTGTGTTTTATTATGCCCTTGATATTTGAACTACTGAGAACAAAAATAAATAGAACATCTTTGGTAAAAACAGATAATGAAAATCTGCTTTAAGTTATTAATTAAAATATTAATAAATGATTAAAGTAAGAATGTCTTAGTTACAGTGTAATTTGATTATAGCAATACTTCTGTCAAATTGTTTATCTTAAACTGTGTGTGTGTGTGTGTGTGTGTGTGTGTGTGTGTGTGTGTGTGTATGTCTGCTTTATCCATTATAGAGTGACTGGCTGGACTGCTTTAAGAAGCAAAAGTAAGTCCAACTAAGGGAATGTCACTCAACACCAGAATCAACTGGACACAAAGTACTGAGTTGCCAGGTATATTTCTTGTAAAGTAACTTGGCTTTAGACAGTTTGTTCGCATTTTTCAGACATCAGTTTTCCTATTAAAAATGGATATAATAAATTACATCATATATTTTAATGACATAATATTTATAAGTATTTCACAAATTTTTAAGTACTTGAATTTTTTAAAAAGGGCAATTCTAATATTCTTTCACCTAATCTATTACCAAAAGGTTTCTCTGCATAAAAACCTCTACTCTGAATCTATACCTTTGGTTTCTAAAAAATCCAACTCTGTCATAATGAAGCTAAAGAGGCCAGGCTGTGTTATTATATTGCTTTCATCTTGGCCATCTCCATCACTTATAAGATGGAAGGGAATGACCAAGGTTCTGGTAACTCCAATGTCCTAATCCTCAATTATGAGAAGGTGGAAATAATGTGACTTGCCTTATGGAATTTTTGTGGTGATTAACAGAGTTAAACATGGAATGTGCTATCATGGTTCCTGTCATTAGAAATGCCCAATAAATGTTAGTGGCAGGATCAAAATAATGAAGTTGAAGAATCCTACATTTCAAAAACATGAACATGGGTAACGTCTTGTAAAATTAAGAGATTATCAAGAGAGATTATTAAGAATTGTAACTTTGTATACGGTTTTCCCTTAGGGAAGGATGTTCCAGGATCCCGGAAATTCCAACACCTCTAAGTTCCAGGTCTCTGAGTTCATTCTGATGGGATTCCCAGGCATTCACACCTGGCAGCACTGGCTCTCCCTGCCCCTGGCTCTGCTCTACTTCTTAGCTCTCGCTGCCAACATCCTTATCCTGATCATCATCAATCAGGAGGCCACACTGCACCAGCCTATGTACCATTTCCTGGGGATTCTCGCTGTGGTAGACATGGGCCTGGCTACCACCATCATGCCCAAGATTTTGGCCATCTTATGGTTTAATGCCAAGGCTATCAGTCTCCCTGAGTGTTTTGCTCAGATGTATGTCATACATTGTTTTGTGGTCATGGAATCGGGTATCTTTGTCTGCATGGCTGCAGATAGATATGTAGCCATTTGCAAACCACTACACTATCCAACAATAATCACTGAATCTTTTGTGGTCAAAGCCACTGTGTTCATGGCACTTAGAAACAGCTTGGCTACCATCCCAGTGCCTGTGTTAGCTGCTCAGAGACACTACTGCTCACGGAACCAAATCGAGCACTGCCTGTGCTCTAATCTTGGAGTCACTAGCTTATCCTGTGACGACAGGACAATCAACAGCATCTACCAGCTACTTCTGGCCTGGACACTGATGGGGAGTGACCTGGCTTTGATTATTTTATCATATGTTTTGATACTTCATTCAGTGCTGAAGCTGAACTCAGCAGAAGCTGCTTTCAAGGCCCTGAGTACCTGCACTTCCCACCTCATCCTCATTTTGTTCTTTTACACAGTCATTGTTGTCATTTCCATCACCCACAGTGCAGCAATGACGCTTCCCATTGTTCCAGTTCTACTCAACGTACTTCACAATGTCATTCCTCCTGCCCTCAACCCCATGGTGTATGCACTCAAGAACAAGGAGCTCAGGCAGGGCTTGTATAAGGCTCTTAAGTTGAACATCAAAAGCAACTAACATGGAAGGGGCTCGGTTAGGTAATTTCCCCACATATTTATGCCTATATTCTCCAACCATTATGCACGGCAGAAGTACTATGGAAAAAGGGCACTGTGGCAAATTTTCAGTTAACATAAATTAGTGGTAACAAGTAAACTTAAAACACAACCAGGTGACAATTAATTTTGAAATGTTTGAGTTTCAAGCAAACACCTTATTGCAAAAGAGGACCATTATGATTTTATGCCCCCAGGGATTCTAGGGAAAGACAAGTGAAATATACTACCTGAACTTCCTCAGACCTCTCTTTTTGTTTCACATTATCTTTTCTTTGCATATTCACACTCTTTTTTCCCCCTGTTTAAGAATGTCTTTCTCCATCAGGGTCTGGGTGGCTTAATCAGTTAGAAATCTGATTCTTGATTTTGGTTTGGGTCATAATCTCAAGGTTCATTTCATGGTTCGTCTCATGGTTCATGAGTTCAAGACCCAAGTCAGAATCTCTGCTTGTGATTCCCTCTCTCTCTCTCTCATCTCTCTACTCCTCCCTTCTTGTTCTCTCTCTCAAAATAAATAAACTTAAAAAAATTATCTTTCTCAATTTCTAAGTTCACAAGGAAGAAAATACTAATTTCCCAAATTAATCATATTTATTAGTTTAAGACATTTCAGTATCAATTGGAATATTTTTTCCCATTACAAATGCCCAGGGAAGCATTCTGATTGTCCACGTTTATTTTGGGAAATCGTTTCTGAAATAATTAACCATTATCCAAGATCCATATCCTTCATGCATCGCTCAGTTAGAAACTAAACAATGTTACCAAAGTAACAAGAAATAAAAATCATAAGAAAAATATACTGTTAATGGATTATTAAAATATTGCAATCTGAGTGTCTAGAAAAGAACTTTATATGAATACCAACATAGAGGTCTTTATAACTTAGTAAAACTTTAACAACTGTATATAATTAGAGCATCTTCATATTTTCCTATTTTGAATTCAGGGCGTCTAGAATCACTACACTACTTTGGGGTTTGTGGATTTAAAAGGTGACTCTCATAGGTTCCATGTTTATAAACTGTTGAAAGAGCAGTTTCCAGAATCAGGAAGAATGTTATGGAGGACAGTAGGCACTAGGAAGGAAAATGAACAAAACATTTAATATAATTTATATTGGGGTGTGGATACACTCTCATAATTTCACTGCTTGTAAAATGTATAGCAAACACTATGAATGAAAAGAATCAGGACTGTTTCTCATATTGCCGATGCCATGGTTACACTATCCTTAAAAAAACTTCTCAGTGATCATAACCAAGAGATCATGGTCATGTTTGATAATTTTTTTATTTTTATTTTTAAGCCTTTACTCTTCTACCCCAGGCTGCTCATTTTTTTTCAAGGGGGTTTCATCCACTTAAAGCCATTCTTTTATTCAGTCCAGTATTATTTGGGGACCTCTCTAAGTCTTCTTATAGACAACTCAAATCTGGTTTTTTACTTACTGTTTATTGTTCATATATTTACCTCACCACCCATCTAACTGTTGAATTGACACAGATTGCCAAAATGATGGTGATCAAATAGGAAAAAGATAGAAATTGGTGGAAATATGGCCTAAGCAAAATATGAACAAGAAATAGAATCTAATTACAAAATTCACAAACAGAAATTTATACCTATGATTTCGCTCAGATGTGTAATTTAAGAAATGAAACAGATGAATATATGGGAAAAAAAGAGAGGAAGCAAACTATAAAACAGACTCTTAGCTGTGGAGAAAAAAACTGAGGGTTGCTGGAGGGGAGCTGGGTGGATGGGTTAAATAGGTGATTGGTATTAAGGAGGGCACTTGAAATGAGCACTTGGTGTTATATGTAAGTGATGAATCACAAAATTATACTTCTGAAACTCATGTTACACTATATGTTAGATAACTGGAATTTAAATAAAAACTCAAAACTACAAAAGAAAAAGAAAAAGAAAGAAATTTCTATTTCTTGAGCCCCCTGACTTGGGGCTTAATCTCACCAGCATGAGATCAGGACCTGAGCCACTATTAAGAGTTGGTTGCTTAACCAACTGAGCCACCCAGGCACCCCAACCACGTCTCCTTTTTCTTGAGAAGGTCTTACTTGCACAAGATAGAGATAGAAACTCTTATCTTTGTCTGCACTGTCCTAGAAACTGAGATATGTCTCTAAAATCACCTTCAAAGTCTGTATAAATATCTTTAAATGACTCTCTCCACATCTAGATTTGAACTTTGCCTTGAAAGAGACTACAAATTTTTTTTATAAAGTTAGCACATGGTACAATGTCAAGCACCAGCATGAGATCAGGATATATGTTTTTGATTAATATAATAAGTTTTCATTATAAATGTATGTCAACATTGTTGTAATCAGCTAAACTTTTGAGACACAAATATTAAATTACCAAAAAAAAACCAAGCCACCAAACATTGCTACCTTATTTTTAAAGTAATATTTTAATTGAGGTATAACAAACACACAGATGAGAACTTGTAATGACTATAGAGCTTGGTGAATTCACATAAAGAGAACACAAGCCAGGTCAAGAAATGTATTTTTTTTAGCATTGCTAAAAATTTAGCAATTTTTAAATCTAAAAATTTAGACTTGCTCCATTCATGCCCCTTCCAAGTTAATAACCTGAAAGTAACCACTCTCTTGACTTTTATCTACATTGATGAGTTTCGCCCTGTTCTTATACTTTATGTAAACGCCACCTCATTATTAACTAAGCAGTTTATATATAAATGCTTGTTAGTTCTTATACTGCAATGAGCACTGTTTTCCGTAATTCCTAAAATTACTATATGACTCATATACTTTGTGGCTCAACCTTTTCTATTCTTTCCTTAGCAGCAATTTAGAAAAAAATTAAATGATTAAATCAATTTTTCATTTTTCTTCTTCAGAGCCAGTAGTTGTTTAAGATGGAGAAGTATAGTACACCAGTTAAAAACTTTGTCTCTGGGATCAGAACAGATCAGCTTTCAGTTACTAACTTGGCCCCCTATTATCTGTATAAACTCTGAACTTCATCCCTAAAATGTGGATGATAATATTCCCTTTTATTCAATCTGTTAATATTAGCTCATATTATATAAATAAAATAAATACTGAGTATTTCTCTTTAGGGAAGTGGTTTCTCACATTTATAGTCTGATTTAGAAGAGACACTATCCCATGGTGAGTTTTCCCAGAAGCAGACCTGAGATAAAATTTGGCCTAAAGGTTTTTGTTTGGTAGATGATACTGGGAAACATTGATGAGAGGGAACATAAGACAGGAAAGAAAAGGAAATCAGTACAAGGTGTGGAAAAAAGCAGGTTACTGACTATAGGTACATGGGCTCAGTATATCTGGGGATTTTTAAAGATGGGACATGTATCAGCATTCTGGCACCATGAGATGAGAACACTTGAGTACTTGTCCTCCAACTCCAACTCCAACTCACAGGTCTTAGGTGACTTAATTCCTGGTCACTTCTGCATTTGACTGCTTGCTAGCAGAGTCATCACTTTCAATAAGACACCATAGGTAACTGAGGGCCAGGTGCCGACAGCATCTAGTATATTCTACCATTCACAAGATCCACACCCAGTGGTGTCTGACATTAACTCTAGCTTTTCAAGGCCTTTCGAGTTAGCAGCCAGTCACAAAGTCTATAATAATAAAAAAAGACAACTTGCAACAGGAAGTTTACTGAGATAATATACAAACCCATTTCTGTAGATGATCCTGAAGCAATGGTAACCACTATCCCCCATCCACTTCCTATTTGAGATTCTCCTCTCTCATGGCTAGAATTTCTGCTAGTTTATGATTAATGCCAAGGCAAATTTCTACATTCTTATTCCCGAAGGGACTAAACCCTTGGATTTCTATGCCCTTTCCAGTATTTTTAAGCTATATTTGCCTATTGATAATCAGCAAACACTGGAAGCATCTAGAGTTTACACTGAACTCCTGTAGCCAAACATCATGCACTACCACCACCACTCCCCTCCAAAATGTAGCAGCAACATATATCCTCATGTCGATCTAGACCAAGTATTTCTGCCACTAAAGTTACTCCTTACTTTACTTCCTGGTCTATAGGCAGGGCTATCCACAAATAATCATGTAGCAGCCATAGTTTTAGGCGCTGTGCACCAGGGAAAAGAGATCCCCCATCCTTGGAAATTAGAATCTATTACCAATAGAGACTAAATTGAGAGGAAAAAACACATGAGTCACTAGGAAGTGATAACAATAAAGACTACTTCTATTTGTACCCATTGGCTTCTGAATGTTGTGGTTTAATTACCAAAGAGAGAAGACTGTGTAATGTACATCAGACATCTACCACATACCCCTCGACTCCATACAATGTCATGCTTTAGTGTCTTAGCTGCTTTTTCTAAGATGTGTTAAAAGAAAAAAGGTCTTTTTAAAACCATTTTGCTGAAATGTCTCACAATTTCACATGGTTTGCAGACTGTTGCTGCAATTATTATTAAGTCCAACTTAGTTGGACCACAACAACCTTAACCAAATATCAATATTAACATCATCAAAGTGGAATAAAATGACAACATATGCCCTTAGTGTTGTGATGCACTGAGAAAGCCAAAATATATAAATATAGTCCAAGAACCCATAATCTGAATCTAATCACGAGGAATACTCTTATCTAGGATAAGAGCTGCTCTATTTTTTAAAAAACTTTTTAAATGTTAATTTTATAAAATTCAAAGAAATTCAGTAAAAGTATTTCAGTTTTAAAGAGACCAAAGAGGGGCGCCTGGGTGGCTCAGTTGGTTAAGTGGCTGACTTCGGCTCAGGTCATGATCTCACAGTCTGTGAGTTCGAGCCCCGCGTCAGGCTCTGTGCTGATGGCTTGGAGCCTGGAGCCTGCTTTGGATTCTGTGTCTCCCTCTCTCTCTGCCCTTCCCCTGCTCACACTCTGTCTCTATGTCTCTCAAAAATAAATAAATGTTAAAAAATTTAAAAAAAATAAAAAGACCAAAGATAATAGTTAAGTACAATGTATAACTTGGATTGGGGAGCTAGAAGCTATATATGGAATGTTATGGGGAAAACTGAATTGATTTGTATATTAACTATACATCAGTTAAAAATGTTATGCCAATTATAGATTCTTTAAATTTTACAATTGCACTAAACAGAGAGATAGAGACAGGGAAAAAAAGAGAGGAAATTCGCAATGACTACATTTAACAAATACAAACTTCAATAAATTAGAAAATTCAATAGAAAAATTGGCAGAAGATTTAGATACTTCAAAAAGAGAACATCTAAAGATGAAATACTCAAATGAAATGTTTGGCATCAGTCATGAGGGAAACGCAGATTAAAAACCACAGTGATTATACAACTCAACACCAAATTAAAGAAAAATTCAATTTAAAAATGGGCAGAATGCATGAACAGACATTTTTTCAAAGAAGACATACAAATGGCCAACAGACACATGAAAAGATGATCAAAATCACTAATCATCAGGGAAATGCAAATCAAAACCACAATGAGATATCACCTCACACCTGTAAGAATGGTTAAAATAAAAAATACAAGAAACAACAAGTGTTGGCAAGGATATGGAGAAAAAGGAACCTTCTTACACTGTTGGTGGGAATGAAAATTGGTGCAGTCACTCTGGAAAACAATATGGAGTTTCCTCAGAAAGTTAAAAATAAAACTACTCTACAATCCAGCAATTAGAATACCAGGTATTTACCCAAAGGATACAAAATACTAATTCAAAGGGATACACTCACTCTGATATTAATAGCAGCATTATCTACAATAGTAAAATTATGGAAAGAGCACAAATATCCATTGAATGATAAACGGATAAAGAAGATGTGATACATACACACACACACACACACACACACACACACACACAGGAATATTTCTCAACCATGAAAAGAATGAAATCTTATAATTTGCAATGATATGGATGGAGCTAGGTATTATCTTAAGTGAAATAAGCCAGTCAGAGAAAGATTAAGAAAAAAATAAGTTAACACAGGGAGAAAGAAGAGAAACAAACTAAGAAACAAATTCTTAATTATAGAGAACAAACAGATGGTTACTGGAGGAGAGGTGGGCAGGGTATGGGTTAAATGGGTGATGGGTAGTAAGGAGTGCATTAGTGATGAGCAGTGGGTATTGTATGTAAATGATGAACCATTAAATTCTACACCTAAAAATAATATTGTTAACATAAATAAATAAATACATACATACATACATAGATACATACATATACACATATTCAATTGGTCAAAAAGTCTATATATTATATTATTACTATTAATTTTTAAAAATATAAGGAAGTCTATAATGCTGAGGTCAAAATTATAGTTATCTTTGGGACCATATGAAAGCCACTATATACCAGGAATGTCTTATAGTTGCATCTTCCAGTAAGATAGGTATACTTAAGATTTGTGCACTGTACTCTATATAAGTTACATTTCAATTTAAAGAAGAGGTATAACAACAATGACCTCATGAGAATGGCTGACAGAGCTGAATTTACTCATATATATTAGATCAGTGATTCTTAAAATCATTGGTCTTACTTCCAATTTACCCTATTAAACTTTACTGAAACTCTGTAGAGCTTTGGTTTAGGTGGTTAATATCTCTAAATATTATATGTTCAAAATTAAAACAAAAATTTTTAAAGGGTACATATTAATTTTAAAATAATAATAAATCTATGTACCATAAAATATGTTTTATGAAAAACAACTATATTTTTAATACAAAAATAGTAAGAAGAGTCGTATTATTTTACGTTTTTGCAAGTATTTTAATACCTGGCTTAATAGACAACTAGATTCTCTTATCTGCTTCTTCATACAATCTGTTGAAATATGTTGTTTTGTTTCATATTTATGAAGAAAATGTGACCCACATAGACATATAGTTGCAAGAGGGAGGAGTTGAGACTTTAATACCTTTTTTAGTTAATTGTGAATATTCTTCTTCGATACTACACCCCAAATCGACAAAAGATGGTTTTCTAAAAATCAGTACAATGTATAATCTGAGAGCTTATCAATAAACTTCAGTACTCTGTTATAGTAAGACCCACTGGTCTATGAGAGGCATCCATATTGGAAAAGAAGTTATACTGTCACTATTTGCAGATGGCATCATATTATACATGAAAAGTCCTAAAGATGCCATCAAAAATACTACTAGAAGTAATAAATTAATTCTGTAAAGTTACAAGGTACAAAGTTAATACGCATAAATTAGTAGCATTTCTATATGCTAATAACAAATTACCAGAAAAAGAAAAAAAAGCCCCACAACACTATCTTCAATTACACCAAGAAGAATGAAATATATACAAATACACTTAACCAAAGAGGTGAAAAATCTGAACTCTGTAAACTATGAAGCACTATGGAATAAATTGAAGATGACACACAAAAAATGGAAAGACATTTCATGCGCATGGATTGGAAGAATCAATCTTGTTAAAATGTCCATACTGGGAGATTGTTGGCCAACATGGCGGAGAAGTAGGGGGCTCCAGTATTTCACGTGCTCTTTAAACGGGGACGACTAAAACCAAAGTCTCTCTCAACTCCAAGAATCGAGGGAAAAAGGAGCTGCAGCTTACAAGCAACGAAGGTGAAAACAGACACGGCCCAGCTAAAACTCGGTTTTCCTTTCCACGGCAACTTCAAGAAACAATCCAAAACACATCTAGCCAAAATGATGAAACGGAAGAATTCTCCTCAAAAGAATCTACAAAAAGCAGTGACAGCTCAAGAATTAATGAAAACAGATATAAGCAACATAACAGAACATAAATATAGAATGATAATAATAAAACTAACCGCTGGGCTTGAGAAAAGCATAGATGAATGCAAGGGGTCCTGAGCGGCAGAGTTCAAGGACCTTAAAAATGGTCAGGAAGAATTAAAAAAGACCTTGGAAGAAATACAAGGCAAACTGGAAGCAACCACAGCACGGATTGAACAGGCAGAGGAAAGAGAGCATTAGAAGATATAATCATTGAAAAAGAGGAAGCAGATAAAAAGAGAAGCTGATCCAGGAACAGGAAAGGAGAATTTGAGAGCTGAGCGATGCACTCAAAAGAAACAATATCCGTATCATAGGAGTTCTAGAGGAAGAAGAGAGAGAGAAAGGAGTCTAAGGGGTTCTTGAACAAATCATTGCTGAGAACTTCCCCAACATGAGGAAGGAAACGGGCATGGAAATCCAAGAGGCACAGAGAACTCCCCTCAGACGTAACTTGAATAGACCTTCTGCACGGCACATCATAGTGAAGCTGGCAAAATACAAAGATAGGTAGAGAATCCTGAAAGCAGCTAAGGACAAAACAACCTTAACATACAAAGGGAGACCTATAAGGGTAGTAGCAGACTTATCTACAGAAACTTGGCAAGCCAGAAAGAAATGGCAGGATATCTTCAATGTGATGAGCAGGAAGGACATGCAACCAAGAATTCTGTATTCCGCTAGCCTGTCATTCAGAATAGAAGGAGAGATCAAGGTTTTTCCCAACAAACAAAAACTGAAAGAATTCATCACAAAAAGCCAGCACTGCAAGAGATCCTGAGGGGCATTCTATGAAGGCAAACCTGCAAAGAACACAAACTGCCAGGGACAGCCTTACAATCATGAAACCTACAGATAATACAGTGACTGTAAGCCCATATTTTTCAATATTAACACTGAATGTAAATGGACTAAATGCACCAATCAAAAGACACAGGGTAACAGAATGGATTAAAACACAAGACCATCTATTTGCTGTCTTCAAGAAACTCATCTTAAACCTGAAGACACCTTCAGATTGAAAGTGAGGGGATGGAAAACTATCTACCATGCTACTGGAAGGCAGAAGAAAGCCGGAGGAGCCACACTTATATCAGACAAATTAGACTTTAAAATGAACGATGTAATAAGAGATGAAGAAGGACATTATATAATAGTCTCAGGGACCATCCAGCAGGAAGAGCTAACAATTGTAAATATCTACGCACCGAATGCGGGGGCACCCAAATTTGTAAAACAACTAATTACAAACATTAGCAACCTCATAGATAAAAATGTCCTTATAGTAGGGGACCTTAAGACTCCACTCTCAGCATTGGCTAGATCCACAAAACAGAAAATCACCACAGAAACAATGGCCCTGAACGACACACTAGAACAGATGGGCCTCACAGACATCTTTAGGGTCCTTCATCCAGAAGCAAAGGAATTTACGTTCTTCTCAACTGCACACGGTACATTTTCCAAGATAGATCACATTCTGGGGCACAGGGAAGCTCTGAATAAATATAAAAGAATTGAGATCATACCGTGCACACTGTCAGACAATGCTTTGAAACTTGAAATCAACCACAGGAGAAAGCCTGGAGAATATCCAAAAACATGGAGGCTAAGAAATAACCTTAAATACTAAAATATGAGTGGGTCAACCAAGCCATCAGAGAAGAAATTAAAAAACACATGGAAACAACTGAAAATGAAAATACAACAATCCAAACGCTCTGGGATGTGGCAAAGGCAGTCCTGAGAGGGAAATATATGGCAATCCAGGCCCACCTCAAGAAACAAGAAAAATCAATAACACAAATTCTAACAGCATGCCTAAAAGAACTAGAAGCAGAACAACTAAAACAACCCAAGCCCAGCAGAAAGAGAGAAATAACAAAGATCAGGGCACAAAATAATCATATGGAAACAGAAAAAGTAGTGGAACAGATCAATGAAACCAAAAGCTGGTTCTTTGAAAAAATAAACAAAATAGACAAACCGCTAGCCAGGCTTCTCAAAAAGAAAAGAGAGAGAACTCAAATAGATAAAATCGTGAATGAAAAGGGAGAAACTAAAACCAATCCCTCAGAAATAAAAAAAATCATCAGAGAATACTATGAAAAATTATATGTTACCAAACTCGGCAACCTGGAAGAAATGTACAAATTCCTAAATAGCCACACGCTACCAAAACTCAAACGGGAAGAAATAGAAAATTTGAACAGACCCATAACTAGTGAAGAAATAGAATCAGTTATCAAAAACCTCCCAGCAAATAAAAGCCCTGGACCAGATGGCTTTCCTGCGGAATTTTACCAGACATTTCAACAGAGTTAATTCCTATCCTCCCTAAGCTGTTCCAAAAAATTGAAACGGAAGGAAAACTCCTGGACTCATCTACGAAGCCAGCATCACTTTGATTCCCAAACCAGATAGAGACCCAGCAAAGAAAGAAAATTACAGGCCAATATCCCTGATGAATATGGATGCAAAAATTCTCAACAAGATACTAGCAAATCGAATCCAACAGCATATAAAGAGAATTATCCACCATGATCAAGTAGGATTCATCCCTGGGTTGCAGGGCTGGTTCAATATTCGCAAATCAATCAACGTGATACATCACATCAACAAAAGAAAAGATAAGAACCATATGATCCTGTCAATAGATGCAGAAAATGCATTTGACAAAATACAGCACCCTTTCTTAATAAAAACTCTTGAGAAAGTCGGGATAGAAGGAACATACTTAAACATCATAAAAGCCATATATGAAAAGCCCACAGCTAATATCATCCTCAATGGGAAAAAACTGAAAGCCTTCCCCCTGAGATCAGGAACACGACAGGGGTGTCCACTCTCGCCACTGCCATTTAACATAGTGTTGGAAGTCTTAGCATCAGCAATCAGACAACAAAACAAAATAAAAGGCATCAAGATTGGCAAGGAGGAAGTCAAACTTTCACTTTTTGCAGATGACATGATACTTTACATGGAAAACCCGACAGAATCCACCAAAAGCCTACTAGAACTGATTCATGATTTCAGCAAAGTTGCAGGATACAAAATCAATGTACAGAAATCGGTGGCATTTCTATACACCAACAATGAAGCAGCAGAAAGAGAAATAAAGAAGCTAATCCCTTTCACAATTGCACCAAAAACCATAAAATACCTAGGAATAAACCTAACCAAAGAGGTGAAAGACCTCTACACTGAAAACTATAAAAATCTTATGAAGGAAATTGAGGAAGACACAAGGAAATGGAAAAACATCCCATGCTCATGGATTGGAAGAATAAATATCGTTAAAATGGCAATACTACCCAAAGCAATCTACACATTCAATGCAATCCCAATCAAAATTGCACCAGCATTCTTCTCAAAGCTAGAGCAAACAATCCTAAAATTTGTATGGAACCACAAAAGACCTCGAATAGCCAAAATAATACTGAAGAATAAAACCAAGGCGGGAGGCATCACAATCCCAGACTTTAACCTCTACTACGAAGCGGTAGGTCATCAAGACTGTATGGTATTGGCACAAAAACAGACGCATAGACCAATGGAATAGAATAGAAAACTCAGAAATGGACCCGCAAGTATATGGCCAACTAATCTTTGATAAAGCGGGAAAATGTATTCAACGGAAAAAAGACAGCCTCTTTAATAAATGGTGCTGGGAGAATTGGACAGCAACTTGCAAAAGAATGAAACTAGACCACTTTCTTACACCACTCACAAAAATAAATTCTAAATGGATAAAAGATCTGAATGTGAGACAGGAAACCGTCAAAATCCTAGAGGAAAAAGCAGGGAAAAGCCTCTTTGACCTAAGACGCACCAATTTCTTACTCGACACGTCTCCAAAGGCAAGGGAATTAAAAGGAAAGATGAAGTATTGGGACTTCATCAAGATAAAAAGCTTCTGCACAGCAAAAGAAACAACCAACAAAACGAATAGGCAACCAACGGAATGGGAAAAGATCATCGCAAATGACATATCGGATAAAGGACTAATATCTAAAATCTATAAAGAACTTACCAAACTCCTCACCCGAAAAACAAACAACCTAGTGAAGAAATGGGCGGAAGATATGAATAGACACTTCTCCAAAGAGGACATTCAGATGGCAAATAGACACTTGAAACGATGTTCAATGTCACTCATCATCAGGGAAATACAAATCAAAACCACACTGCGATACCACCTCACACCAGTCAGAGTGGCTAAAATAAACAAATCAGGAAACTATAGATGCTGGCGAGGATGTGGAGAAGTAGGTACCCTCCTACATTGTTGGTGGGAATGCAAACTGGTGCAGCCACTCTGGAAACCGGTGTGGAGGTTCCTCAAGAAAATGAAAATAGAGCTACCCTATGATCCAGCAATAGCCCTGCTAGGAATCTACCCAAGAGACACAGGAATGCTGCTGCATAGGAGCACGTGTACCCCAATGTTCATAGCAGCACTTTCAACAATAGCCAAAACATGGAAAGAAACTAAGTGCCCATCAACTGACGAGTGGATAAAGAAGATGTGGTACATATATACAATGGACTACTATGTGGCAATGAGAAAAAATGAAATCCGGCCATGCGTAGCAACATGGATGGAACTGGAGGGTATTATGTTAAGTGAAATAAGTCAGTCAGAAAAAGACAGATACCATATGTTTCCACGAATAGGTGGACTTGGTGAGACTAAGCAAAAGCCAGGGGGAGGGGAAGAGGGGAAAGAAAAAAAAGACACAGAGAGGGAGGGAGATAAAACATAAGAGACTCTCAAAGACTAAGAACAAACTGAGGGTGAGGGAGATGGGGGGGGAGAGGGGGTAATGGGCATTAAAAAAGGGCACATGTTGGGATGAACACTGGGTGTTTTATGTAAACCAATTTGAAAATAAACTATTTTAAATTAAAAAAAAATACTTAGGAATAAACCTAAGCAAAGATTTGAAAGACCTCTACACTGAAAACTATAAAAAACTT
This sequence comes from Paguma larvata, assembly GCA_030068075.1. Taxonomy (NCBI): domain Eukaryota; kingdom Metazoa; phylum Chordata; class Mammalia; order Carnivora; family Viverridae; genus Paguma; species Paguma larvata. The sequence continues at coordinate 60,021,228 of CM057831.1, forward strand.
ATGAAGGAAATTGAGGAAGACACAAGGAAATGGAAAAACATCCCATGCTCATGGTTTGGAAGAATAAATATCATTAAAATGGCAATACTACCCAAAGCAATCTACACGTTCAATGTAATCCCATTCAAAATTACACCAGCATTCTTCTCAAAAATTTGTATGGAACCACAAAAGACCCCGAATAGCCAAAATAATACTGAAGAATAAAACCAAGGCGGGAGGCATCACAATCCCAGACTTTAACCTCTACTACAAAGCGGTAGTCATCAAGACTGTATGGTATTGGCACAAAAACAGACGCATAGACCAATGGAATAGAATAGAAAACTCAGAAATGGACCCGCAAGTATATGGCCAACTAATCTTTGACAAAGCGGGAAAATGTATCCAATGGAAAAAAGACAGCCTCTTTAACAAATGGTGTTGGGAGAATTGGACAGCAACATGCAAAAGAATAAAACCAGACCACTTTCTTACACCACTCACAAAATAAATTCTAAATGGATAAAAGATCTGAATGTGAGACAGGAAACCGTCAAAATCCTAGAGGAGAAAGCAGGAAAAAGTCTCTTTGACCTAAGACGCACCAATTTCTTACTCGACACGTCTCCAAAGGCAGGGGAATTTAAAAGCAAAGGTGAACTATTCGGACCTCATCAAGATAAAAAGCTTCTGCACGGCAAAAGAAACAACCAACAAAACAGACAGGCAACCAACGGAATGGGAAACGATCATCGCAAATGACATATCAGATAAAGGACTAATATCTAAAATCTATGAAGAACTTACCAAACTCCACACCCGAAAAACAAATAATCCAGTGAAGAAATGGGTGGAAGATATGAATAGACACTTCTCCAAAGAGGACATTCAGATGGCCAACAGACACATGAAACGATGCTCAGTCACTCATCATCAGGGAAACACAAATCAAAACCACACTGAGATACCACCTTACACCGGTTCGAGTGGCTAAAATGAACAATTCAGGAACCTATAGATGCTGGCGGGGATGTGGAGAAACAGGCACCCTCCTACACTGTTGGTGGGAATGCAAACTGGTGCAGCCACTCTGGAAAATGGTGTGGAGGTTCCTCAAAAAAATGAAAATAGAGCTACCCTATGACCTAGCAATAGCACTGCTAGGAATCTACCCAAGAGATACAGAACTGCTGATGCATAGGGGCACGTGTACCCCAATGTTCACAGCAGCACTTTCGACAATAGCCTAATCATGGAAAGAGACCAGGTGCCCATCAACTGACGAATGGATAAAGAAGATGTGGTACATATATACAATGGACTACTACGTGGCAATGAGAAAAAATGAAATCTGGCCATGTGTAGCAACATGGATGGAACTGGAGGGTATTATGTTAAGTGAAATAAGTCAGTCAGAAAAAGACAGATACCATATGTTTCCACGCATAGGTGACTTTGTGAGACTAAGCAAAAACCACGGGGAGAGGAAGAGGGGAAATGGGAAAAAGACACAGAGAGGGAGGGAGATAAAACATAAGAGACTCTCAAAGACTAAGAACAAACCGAGGGTGAGGGGGGTGAGTGAGGGGGGAGAGGGGGTGATGGACATTAAAGAGGGCACGTGTTGGGATGAACACTGGGTGTTATATGTAAACCAATTTGAAAATAATCTATTATAAAATTAAATATATATATATATATATGTATATATATATATATATATATAAAGAAAAAAAATAAAATGTCCATACTGCTCAAAGGAATCTACAAATTCAATTCAATTTCTATCAAAATACCAACAATATTTTCCACAAACCTAGAACAAATAATCCTAAAATTTGTATGGAACCACAAAAGACCCTGAATAGCCAAAGCAATCTTGAGAAAGAAAAACAAAGCTGGAGTTATCGCTATTCTAGATTTCAAGATATACTACAAAGCTGAGTAATCAAAAAAGTATGGTATGGCACAAGGACACATAGATCAATGGAACAGAATAGGGAGCCCAAAATTAAACTCATCTATGGTCAATTAATCTATGACAAAGGAGGTAGCAATATGCAAGGTGGAAATTCAATCTCTTCAATAAGTGGTGCTGGGAAAACTGGACAGCTACATGCAAAAGACCATACACCATACACAAAATACACATAAATACATAAAAATAAACTCCACCATAAACAAAAATGAACTCAAAATGGGATTAAAGAACTAAATGTGAGATCTGACACTATAAAAATCCTATAAGTGAATACCGACAGTAATTTCTCTGACATTGGCCTTAGCAATGTTTTTCTAAACACGTCTTTTCAAGCAACAGAAACAAAAGCAAAAATAAACTGTTGGGACCACACCAAAGTAAAAACCTTTTGCATAGTGAAGGAAATGACAACAATAAAAGGGCAGCCTACTTAATGGAAGAAGATATTTGCAAACTATATATCCAATAAGGGCTTAATATCTGAAATATATTAAGAACTTATACAATTCAACGCCATAAGAAAATGGACAGAGAACCTCAATAAACATTTTTCCAAAGACATACATATAGCCAACAAACACATGAAAAGATGCTCAACATCACCTCACACCTGTCAGATGGCTAAAATAAAAAAGACAAAAATAAGTGTCCAGTGAAGATGTGGAGAAAAAGCAACCTTCATAAACTGTGGGTGAAAATGTAAATTGGTACAGTCACCATGGAAAACAGTATGGAGTTTCCTCAAAAATCTAAAAATAGAATTATCATATGATCCATTAATTACACCACTGAGAAATTACCCAATGAAAACAAAACAAAACAAAAGTAACTTGAAAAGATTTATGCACCCCTACTTTCATTGCAGTATTATTATTATTATTTTTAATTTTTTTAACGTTTATTGATTATTGAGGACAGAGGGAAACAGAGCATGAGCAGGGGAGGGGCAGAGAGAGGGGGAGACACAGAATCTGAAGCAGGCTCCAGGTTCTGAGCTGTCAGCACAGAGCCCGACACAGGGCTCGAACTCACCAACCGCGAGATCATGACCCGAGCCGAAGTCGGATGCTTAACCGACTGAGCCACCCAGGAGCTCCCATTGCAGCATTATTTACAATAGCCAAGATATGAAGCAATTTAAGTGCCCATTGATAGACAAATGGATAAAGAAAATGTGTGTGTGTAATAGAATATTACACAGCCATAAAAATGGATGAGATTGTGTCATTTACCATAACACAGATAGATTTAAAGGGTACTATGTTAAGTGAATTAAGTCCAACTGAGAGAAACAATTACCATATGATCTCACTCATATGTGGAATATAAAAAAACAAATGAATAAACAGAAGAGATGTAGATGGGGGCATGAAATAGTTGATGAGGAATAAAGAGTAGACTTAACATGATGAACACTGAGTAATGTATAAAATTGTACAACTTAATTGTATAATTTAATGTATAAAATATTGTATATCTGAAACTAACATAACACTGTAGGTTAACTATACTGGAATTAAAATAAAAAACTTAATTAAGAAAACAAGTGAATGAACAAACAGAAAGCAGAATCAGAACTATAAATACAGGGGCGCCTGGGTGGCTCAGTTGGTTGAGCGGCCGACTTCAGCTCAGGTCATGATCTCACAGTCTGTGAGTTCGAGCCCCACGTCGGGCTCTGTGCTGATGGCTCAGAGTCTGGAGCCTGCTTCTGATTCTGTGTCTCCCTCTCTCTCTGCCCTTCCCCTGCTCACACTCTGTCTCTATGTCTCTCAAAAATAAATAAAAACGTTAAAAAAATTAAAAAAAAGAACTATAAATACAGAGAACAAACAGCTTAAGGAATATAGTCGTGACATTGTAATAGTTGTATGGTGACAGACATTAGCTATGACTGTAGTGAGCAAAGCATAGTATAAACTTCATATGTCAGCTATACTAAAAAAAATGAAATAGGGTCTCCTGGGTGGCTCAGTCTATTGAGCATCCAACTTCTAATTTTGGCTCAGTTCATGATCCTAGGGTCATGGGTTTGAGCCCTGCATTGGGCTTTGTGTTGAGTGTGGAGTCTGCTTGAGATTTCCTCTCTTTCTCTCCCTCTTTCTCCCCCTCTGTCTTTCTCCTCTACTCACATGTTCCATCTCTCACTTTCTCTAAAATAAAAATAAATAAATTTAAATTTAAAAAGTGAAATAAATGCAAAAAAATGGTCTATCTTGGACTGGAATTAATCTTTACCCATCCATTTTCTTGTAACATCAAACATTTGTCATTTTGAAATCTTGACTCATTAAGTTATGCAGATCTGGGGTACCTGGGTGGCTCAGTTGGTTAAGCGGCCAACTTCAACTCAGGTCACGATCTTGCGTTCTCTGAGTTTGAGCCCCACATCAGGCTATGTGCTGACAGCTCAGAGCCTGGAGCCTGCTTCAGATTGTGAATCTCCCTCTCTCTCTCTGCCCTTCCCCTGCTCACGCTCTGTCTCTATGTCTCTCAAAAATAAATAAACGTTTAAAAATATTTTAAAAAATTAAAAACAATTTAAAAAAAAGTTATGCAGATCTTCCAAATGGTGACATAGTTTATTTTACAGTAATAATCACACACTGTATGGACTCTGGAAAACTCCTTGTATAATGGCAAGAGGATGAAACTGAAAAGGGCAAATAATATTTTAATATTACTATGAAATTGTTGTGACTTCCTAGATTTCCCTAGATGGTCTTGAAACCCTCAGGGGTCCATAGATAACACCTCAACAAATGTTGCCCTAGTTGTTCCAGAGATAAAGTGGAGAAAACTGGAGATAGATCACTGATGATCAATGAGACAGAAAATAGATATTATTGAACTGAGAGATTACAGTGGAGAGACTATATCCAAGAAATGTTCACACCTCTGGGAGTTATGACATTATTAACAGTGTCCATGGTATTCTTAATAAGTAATTTTATTCAATAGAGAAAAAAACCTGATATCAGTAAATGAGGAAAAATAATAGAGAAACAGCATAGGTGTGTTGAGTCATATATTACATTCATCATGAAGGACTAACCTATACATTGTAAAGCATTCTTTATTCTTGAGTAAATTGATCTGCAAGCCTTTTTACAATATGATGTTTACTAAATGCCATTCTTTTAAAATCCATGATGGTCAGTTTTTTCTGCGTATTACCTGCCTAATTAATAACTGAGTTTTAGTTTCAAAAATGGCCTGAGCTGAAAAATGTCCTGAAAAGCCATTTTGTTTCTATGCATAGGAGGGTTACAAACATAGAAAAAACATTTAAGAACTCTCTTAAAAGGTTAAGAAAATATCTTACATGGATACATTAGAGAAAATTTGTAATAAGTCCATATCAATTACCTGATTAAAATTGGTGATAGAGAAAAAATAAGGGAAAGGTACTGGGCTATAAATCCAGAATTAGCTATAATTTACCTACTATTATTGCAGAAAAGATACTCTGGGATAGACCTGGATAATATATGATGTCACACATGAGTCTCTTTTTTTGCTGTTTTTCATTCATCTTCAGCTAATTTCAGTTGTCCTGAATACTAGTACCTTTCTCACCCTGAAAGAGTTTTATGACACTGTCTCTGATCTGTTTTGTCTTCATCCCATAAACAATGGGATTCAGTGTTGGGGGAAGAAGAAGATAAAGATTAGCCACAATTATGTGAAGAGAAGGGGGAATGGTGTGTCCCCCAAAACGGTGGGTAAAGAAAGTGAAGAATGCTGGAACATAGGTGATGATGATGGCAGATATATGGGCAGTGCAGGTGCTAAAGGCCTTCTGCCGAGCATCTGTTGATGAAAGGCTGATCACTGCCCGAAGGATCATAGTGTAAGACACAGATATACAGCAGATGTCAAACACTCCAATCAGGAGGGCAACCATCAGACCATAGATGACATTGATCTTGATGCTGGCACAGGACAACTTCATCACTGACATGTGGTCACAATATGTATGGGAGATAATGTTACTTTGGCAGAAAGGCAAACGCTTGACCAAGAATGGGAAAGGAATCATCAGCAACACACCCCTCAGGAAGGTGGCAAGTCCAGCTTTGGCAATGATAGGGTTAGTGAGTATGGTAGCGTATCGCAACGGGTAGCAAATGGCCACATAGCGGTCCAGAGCCATGAGCATGAGCACACCAGACTCCACACCTGTGAACCCATGGACAAAGAACATCTGGACTAAGCAAGCATTGAAGTTAATTTCCTTGAGATTGAACCAAAAGATGCAGAGCGCATTGGGTAGAGTAGTGGTGCAGGTAAAGAGGTCAATGATGGACAGCATGGCCAGAAAGAAATACATTGGGCGATGTAAGGACGACTCCTGATGAATGAGGTACACAAGGCCAAGGTTTCCCACAAGAGAGATGGTATACATTGTACATAATGGGAGGGAGATCCATACATGTACTTTTTCTAGACCAGGAATTCCATTAAGAATAAAAGATTTGGGGGCAACATATGAATTGTTGGAAACCAGCATAACTAATTCAATAGAGGAGCTCTATGTATCCAGAAGTGTCTATCCTGAGGGAAGGAATTAAGAAATAGAAATTTAATTCAGAATGTTTTTGAGAATGCAAATTAAATTTGGAACATAGTTACATTCATAATAGAACCAACAATTCTAAATAATTGTAACTATGAAAATGCACCATTTATTGAGTAATACTATATTATGATAATATTTTTAAAGTTTTATAAACATTCTAAATGTAATTTTGAGGCCACAATTACCAAGTTGTGACTATTTTTTGATATCAAATAGAAAAAGCTGAGGCACAGAGATATCAAATTATATAAAAGTCATAAAACTAGATTTAGGCACAGAAATGATATTCATATATGATTTTAACATTCATACAATCTCTTTATTATGCATCTGGTTTGACAGAGTACATAGTTTATGATAGCAAGTTATCATTGTATCAAGGATGGATTGAAATTTGCTCATTATATTAATTTTGTGTGGCAATATGTAATGGGAAGATTGTGATTATTATTGTTCAAATTTAGTTCTTTCCATACCAAACTTATGACTTACTGAGGTTTACTTTACTCTTGAAGCTCAGTTGCTCATCTATAATATGGGGCTAATGATACCTATCTCAAAGAATTCTTAAAAATAATCAGTTTTTTTTTAGTACATGGCTATGTGATATAAAATAGTGGCCATGAAAGTCAGTATATCTTGACTGTCCCATGAAATAGAAAAATAAGAACCTCCCTTTCTCAAATATCCTGTAATTCCCAAAGTAAATGGAGTCATCTATTTCCTTTCCATGTCTCTGTTTTTACATAATTCTTGAGAAGCATATTCTTTCTCCTACAATATGTCCACTCTCATTACCTGAAATATAGCCAACATGAAGATAATTTTCCAATAATTAATTTTATAAGAAAACTATGTAACAATCGTTGAGTCCTCCTTTTAAATGCATGCTGGATATTTCCATAGACAGTTTGAATTCACCATGTCCAAGATTAAACTCATCGCTTCAGACTTTATGCCATGCCAAAATAGGTTCCATTTCTGAGTTTTGTCTTTTGGATAATGTTGTCATTTTCTACCACATGATATACCAGCATCTTTGTGATCTTCTTAGATATTATTCTACTTCACCTTGGGTAAAATTCCTTTATAGCGCAAAGTGCTTCAGTTCCAACTCTCTCCAGGCCACTTCAGCATGTCTACTATCTGTTGTCTATTCTCAGACAAAACAAGCTTCTATTTTTAAATTCAGAAATATTTCCAATATCAGCCTTTTCTATCACCACTCTTACTGTCTTACTGCTTTGCTTCTGCCTTTAAAGAAGCCTGTGCATCCTGAAGTTCAGGGTAAGCTATTTTCACTAAATTCCCTGACTCAGGTACAGATGTTTAATTTGCTTCCCAAAGCTATTAGTGATTAACTCAGAGTGAAATCCAAGTTCTTCTAGTTCATATTTCACATCTGTTCCACTAGAGCCAAATCCTTTAAATGGCTAACAAGCAGTAGATCAGTGAGCTGTTTCCTCATTTACTTGTTTTATATTTGTTTGTTTGCCTGTTTCTCTGGAGGAATATGAGGTTTCATGTTTTTAACTTGGGGCCTCTATAGTTCCTTCTTCATCTAATTTCTCCCTGTTCAGCATTCCAGTCATCTTCCACATAAAAACAGGGTTGCGTGGGATGATTCACACTTTCTCTTTCAAAGGGGGAGGTAATTTGGTGACAAGTACCTTTCAGACTTACCCCAGAACTCCCCCACCTCTTTATTTTGCCGGTGATTCTGGGGAATTAATGATACAGAACATAAGAAAGGATCAAAAGTACAATAACCACAAAAGTATAGGAAGATAAATTCACCACAAGGAGGTTTTCATTCAGTCTTGCATTGATCCTTTTCCAGTGTAAGAGACAAAGCAACACACTGTATTACCAAAAGCATACTAAGTCATATATGCTGCACCAAGCCACTACACATCAATCACAATTTCTCTTCCCTCCTTGATGACAATAGGCTCCATTACCTGATCCAGCTGTCTAAGCCTCCAGGATCTGTTGGGAAGTACAATGATTGATGCCATCAACACTGCTTCTGTGTTTCCTCATCCCACGCTGGGCAGCCATTTGACCCAAAGTGTGTGCAGCACCCATTTTTGCCTCTGGCTGTTTAAAATAGAAAATGGCCTCCTTTATATTATCACTTGATCCAGTCCCCAGAAAAATCAGGATGAATCTGGTATTGCTTAGGACCTAGGAAAGTCAAGAAGCCTTGCTTTTTTACTTTCTTATTCTTTACATGCTATGCTTCTCTGGAAAAGAAGGCCTGCGACAACAGTTGTTGTTTTGTTTTGTTTTGTTTTAGGAATTTAGGGTTTGGAACACAGAATAAAATCGTATCAGACATTTGAAGAACCCTTTCTATGATCTCCTGGAGAAGAATGTCAAGAAAAGGCTAGATCCAGAAAAGGGAGTTCTAGATTCTTTGAGAATATTTCATTTTCTGTTATTGTTTTGATGTTTTTCCTGATGTCAAATTCAATTTTTTAATGTTTTTTATTTATTTTTGAAGAGAGAGCATGAGTGGGGGAGGGGCAGAGAGGTAAGGGAACAGAGGGTTTGTAATGGGCTCCGCCCTGACAGCAGTGATTCCAACGCAGAGCTTGAACTCATGAACTGTGAGATCATGACCTGAGTCAGTCAGATAGATGCTCAACCAACTGAGCCACCCAAGTGCTTCCAAATTCAATTTTTTAGTGACACATAGCATTATCACTAAGTATTTCAAGACTGAATGTTTCAAGCTATGGATGCTAAATTAATTTGAACAATTCCATTTGTTAAATTTTTAAAATTTCTATTAAGCATCCACCATGTGTCAGGCAATGAATAATTTGGCAATTAGCATAAGGCCCTTCTGTGTCTCTATTCTGGTTCTTTCAGGTTTACCTGTGCATAAACTGCTTGCATACCAACTCAAATATTTACTCACTTGCCTTCAGAAAAAGTAGCAGCAATACCACTTGGTTTTCTATACTCTATTTAAATATATTTCTCTACTTATTTAAACTCATTTATGAATTTAATTACATTATTGTAATGAGTCTACCAATTCAATATCATCATAGCCATTTTATCTAACCGAGATTCTGTAGGTTTAATAGCATGCTGCATAATATAGAATTTTCTGCTCCCTACATAAATACTGGTGATACATCCACTGTCTCTTAAGCCAAACCCGATAGTCTACTGGAAATTCACCTTTATTCTTCTCTGCTTACCCCATATTTTCTCCATTTTTTATAATTATAATAACCTCAAGACCTGTATAGAACTTTCTATATATTCACCATATCACTTTACTGACCTGTCAGCTGTTTTAGTATATGGGCCAAATCTGCTACCTTTTTCACCCCATGAATAAGGACAATACCTTGATTAAAAAAATGTAAGTTGGAGTTAGATCAGCTGACTGTGAGTTGTGTGATGAATTTAAGAAATAAAGAACTGTGGGGAAAAGTGGGCTAGTGACTTGGCAGGAAGAGGGTGTGCCTATTTACTTTCCCTTGAACTAAGGCATCTTAGGCTTATTATTGACTAATCCTCTGCCTCTGTCAGTATACCATCTATTTGTAGAAATGAATAAACATAAAAAGAATTCTCTGTTGTAAAGGAGATTTTGAAAGCATCTAGATTCTCCCTTCCCACACAAGAGCATACACACATTCCTTTCTAGTACTATCAGCTTTGAATGTGGAATGACCACGTTCTTCCTAATTTTCCCTGGCTAAAGAAATCACCAACAACATCCTTTTACATGGCAATTCCCTTGATCCCTGTAATCATACAGGCAGACTGGAACAAGCCTAGGCTTTTTCACACAGTAAGCCTAGGATCAAAATATCTGGAAGGCATACCTTACCTACAATATAGCTCCAGACAAAGAGTATGAGAGCTGTTCATGCCAGGGCGAGGGCCCAGGAATGTATCTGAAGGTAGCACCCTAGTTTCACCTTATAAACCTTAGGTCAGAAGTGCTTAGTCTGGCTAGCTTCCCATGGGAACAAGCATAATCTCACATTCTCAAGACTCCCTCACGTTTCAATGTGAAACAGGGCTTAAGAGGTCTGAGAGACAATGGGTCTCTTTTCCTAAGGGAAAGTGTGATATAAGGCTTCATATATTTGAAACAAAAATAAAATCCCAAACCATAACTTATCCCCAGACAAGGACAGTCCAGAAAGAAAGTCCCAAGGTACAGGTATCCCACCATTATGATATGAATATGATATGATAAAAGTTGAAAATTCTTATCTAAAGTAATTAAAAATAAAGAAAATTTTGTGTGTGTGTGTGACTTTATAATAAGTGTTTAGTTATTTGTTATTCAAATTTGTAAAATATTACACTCCTTAATTTCAAAAGAGAAAAATGTAACAATTAAAACCTTTTTAAATAACATATGTCTGGTGCTAAGAAATACCCACTATTAAGATTTTGTGTGTCATTATTTCCATATATATGTAATTTTTTTTTAAAACTCAGGATCATAATTCACAGGTTATTTCATTGCTGAAAGCTTCTATTTATACACGCACACACAGTGGAATATCATTCAGCCATGAGAAAAAAAAAGGAAATCCTGCCATTTGTGACAACAGGGATGTGCCTTGGAGGCATTACGGTAAGTGAGACAAATCCAAGAAAGATGAATACTGTATGATCTCATTTACATGAAATATAAAAAAGCCAAACTCATAATAGCAGAGTAGATGATTACCAGAGGTTAGGGGATGGGGAATTGAGCATATTGTTGTTTAACTAATACTAAATTCTGGAGCTCTAATGTGTAGATAGTGATTATAGACAACAATATGATATTGTAAACTTCAGAGTTCCTGAGAGAATAGGTTAAGTGTTCTCACTAAAAAGAAATGATAATTATGTGATAGAGGTGTTAGCTAACACTATGGAGGTAATCATATTGTAACATATAAATGTATTAAATCAACACATACTGTACACCTAAAACTTAAACAATTTATATGTCAATTATATCTCATAAAATAATTTTTATGTTTTATTTTGTTTTTTGAGAGACAGAGAGAGACAGAGCATGAGCAGGGGAGGGGCAGAGAATGAGGGAGACACAGAATCCAAAGCAGGCTCCATGGAGTTGTCAGCACAGAGCCCAATGCAGGGCTTGAACCCTTGAACATGAGATCATGACCTACGCCGAACTTGGATGCTCAACCAACTGATCTGCCCAGGCACCCCTAATGAAAATAATTTTTAAAACAAAGAACAAATCAAGTCTCATTGCATAGTAAATTAGTTTCTTCTAATCATTTTTTTTTGTACAAGATAATCCCTCTCATGAAAATGGAAATAAAGATGTGGTTATGTGTTATAATAGAAGAGTGTTGTGTTCCTTCTGAAATTCCTTCTATCAGATTGAAAAGAGACAATAATAGCAAAATAAATTTAAGAAAAGTAGGAAAGGGAAATTATTAGCAATGGAAACATATTTCAACAAATTCTTGGAAGAAATAAAATAGAACAGTGTTAATGAATGAAAGGCTGCAATCAACAGAGTGAAAAGGCAAACTGCCCAATAGGAGAAGATACTTGCAAACCATAGACTAATATCCAAAATATAAAAGGAACTACGATAACTCAATTTGAGCAAAAAAAATGAATTATCCAATTAGAAAATGGGTTAAGGTCTTTAACAGTCATTTCTTCAAAGCAGTCATACAAATGGCCAACAGGTATATGAAAAGATGCTCGACATCACTAATAACCAAGGAAGTGCAAATCAAAACCACAATGAGATGTCACCTGCTATCTGTCAGGATGCCTATTATTGAATAAACAAAAGATAAAAAGTATTGGCAAGAATGTAGAGATATTGGAACATTTGTGCATTGTTGCTGGGAATGCAAAATATTTCGGCAACAATGGAAAACAATATGGACGTTCCTCAAATTTTTTAAATAGGACTACCATATGATTAAGCAATCCTGCTTCTGATGTTTATCCAAAAGAATTGAAATAAGAGTCTCGGAGAGATATCAGCACTCCCATGTACACATTAGTCATAATAACCAAAATGTGGAAACAATATGAATGTCCATTGAAGGTGAATGGATGAAGAAAATGTTGTATATACATATGCAATGTGTTGGAGACCAGAAGACTCTGGCCCTGGTGACATTGCCTAAGGAGAAGACTCAGGCCCATAAGACAGTGCCCTAGACCGGGGCCCTCATCGGTGGATGGGGGTGCCTTGAAGCAAATGCCAGGTTGTAATACGACAAGAACATAATTGCTGGTCTGACTCTGAGGGAGGGCTGGTTAGCCAATGACGGGTAAGACTCCTCACAGCAGGGGGGCAACCTAAGACAGGCGCGGTCACTGAAAGAGTCACTACGACACCTGGCTATAGGGTCACTGGGCCTCTGTGTTGACTTGAGATTTATCCTAATATCCTCCTGAAGCAGATGGGCCATAGAAAAATAGGAGTGCTCCACAGCTTCCTCCCCTATTTAGCCAACATATGCTGCTATACTTTATTAATAATAAAATCATATTGAGAATCATGGAAATAAAATCTTTAAGAAATCAGTAGAGTTTAGAATGTATCATTGATCTGTTTTAGGGTGATGCCAGACTCTCGGGAATGTGATTATTGCTGTGAGTCTTGGGACATAATTACTAGGAAATAGAAGTTAGAGTATGTTACAGAAATATAAGGATGTTTTTTACATAATCTTTCAACTGTAATCAAAAGCCTTTGTGCTTGCTCTTTCAACCTATACCACTTACTAGACTGTGCCTATTCGTTGTACCTTGCTTGCATGTAAATTGTTCTTGATCTTTTGACTGAAATTGTTTTTGAACATTTCTAAGGAATGTACCCATTTGTCATACTTTGCTTACGTGTGGACTGTGTAACCGAAACTGTTTCTGAACATTTCTATTGTAAATCATGGGGACAATCATAAGGGCTGAAATCATTTTTTAATCATTACAAAATATATGCCTGTACTGCTTCTAAAACTACATAAAAACCCAGAGAGAAATATAAACTTTGAGCAGTCTCCAAAAGAGGCTGTCTCCACATCTTTGTGTGTCTTTGTCTTGTCTTGTCTTTATGTGTCAGCCCTTACTTAGGGAGCCCCTGGACCAGTCCTGATATGAGGCTGACTCTGAGAGACTGACTTCGCGTCTTCTCTCGCGCCTACATCAACCATCACACAGGTGAAACCCTGGACCAGCCGGAAGCCCTGAAGTAGGAGCTGGCCTCCTCTCAGGGTGACCCAGGCAGCAATGGAATACAATTCAGCCTTAAAAAGAAACATTTTGAAAAATGTAACAACATGGATGACCATGAATACTTTATGCTGAATGAATAAAGTCAGTCACAGAACAACAAATACTACATGATTCTATTTCTATGAGGTATCTAAAATAGTCAAATTCATAGAATTAAAGAGTGGAATGGTGGTTTCCAGAGGTAGCAGAGAGTGGGAAATAACTAAATTACCATCATAAGTTTCAGTTAAGCAAGAAAAATATGTTCTAGAGATCTGCCATACATTGTATTTAAACAGTCAACAAAATGTATTGTATGCTTAGAAATGTAAGGGGATAAATTTCATGTTAAATATTTTTACCTCAATACAATAAAATTTAAAGAAAGGAAACAACATGAATTTTCTAGATTTAAATCCCAGAGTTCTACCTAAAATCTTTGCACACTATGACAAATTAATGAGTCCATCCAAGTTTCTGTCTCCTTAAAAATAAAATATAGCGAATAATGAATATCTGCAGAATTGATTCAAAATTAGAGATAATGCATGTAAAGCTCTAGAATAAATTAACTTTTACTGTGTCTAAAAAAATGATAGTTAATCAAAAGAAAGAGAAATAATGTGTAAGAAATCTCAAAAGGAATGACAAGGATCTTTAGAACTGATCTACATAAGTCATTCTTGAGGCAGGGTGTGGCAACAATTGTAAATTCCTAGTGATGTAATAAGAAATCAACTGAACACAAGAATAATCGTTGAAATTTGGTCTACAAGAAATTATTCTCACCTTCAATCTTTTTCATTCAGAGTGGTGGAAATTCTTATTTTCCTTCCTTAGATTGAAACCCCTAACCCCTAAATTCCATGGATTCGCAGATTTTGGGTTATTCTTTCATATTGCTGGAGTACATACTCAAATAACTTTCTTTTCTAAAAAAATGTTTATTTATTTATTTTGAGAGAGAGCGAGTAGGGGAGGGGCAGAGGGAGAGGGAGAGAGAATCCCAAGCAACCTCTGCACTGCCAGTGCAGAGCCCAATGCAGGGCTCCGTCCCACGAACCACAAGATCATGAATCTAAGCTGAAATCAAGAGTCAGACACTCCACCGAACCACCCATCACCCCATCCTCAAATGACTTTCTAAGAAAAGTTGTGATGCAGATCTTCTTCCTTTATTTTTTCATATCTAAAATAAATTTATCATTCACATATTATATTGACTATTAAATTGAAAACAGAAGTCTGGTCTAATAACGATTTATTTTCATAAGTAAGAAAAATGTTCTATGATCTTCCAACTTCAATATTTGTTGGTAGGTATCCTTTTCAATTATGTAAACATGCATTGATTTTTTAAATTATTTTAATGTTTGTTTTCCACCTGAAATTTTTAAGCATCATTTCATTATATGTATAGTCTTTAATTTCACAGTAATATGTCAAGGTTTGAATCTTTTATAAAGGATATTCTAGGTATTTTGGTATTTTTTGATATTTCTTAAAATGCAAATTTTTAATGTTGTTTCAGGAAATATTATTTTATTATAGTTGTTTGGATAAATTTGCCTGAACATTTGCCTGAACAGTTTTCTCTCTTAATGTAAGTCCTAAAAGTCAGACTTTTTCCCTCTTGGACAGAACTTCTATATCTCTTTATTCTTCTTTCATATTTTATATTTGCCTTGCCTTTTTTTCTTTCTGTGAGATTTTTGCAACTCTGTTTTCCTTTCCTTAAATATTTTTGCCATCATTCATTCTTTTCTATCATAAAAGTTATTTTCTAATTGTCTGCTTTTCCCTTTTCCATAGAAATCCTTTATTGTCTTATGGGTAAAATATATTATCAGATATCTCTGAAAAATACTGATTCTGGAAATATTCTGCAAAAATAATAAAGATGGTGACATTGGACAAAATACAGAAAGAAGTGTAATCTTGACTTGGTTGTAAAGTAACGTACATTCATACTCAATATTTATATCAATATTCATTTAATTACCGGAATCCAAGTACTGTTTATAAGCTTTCAACTATTACAATCAAATTATAAACAAATCTAGGAAGATTTCTGGAATCATAGCTAGTAGTAATGATCTTAAGACTAGGAAATTAAAAATATATCTGATTTGGGGCACCTGTGTTACTCAGTCGGTTGAGCGTCTGACTTGAACTCAGGTCATGATCTCACATTTCCTGGGTTTGAGCCCCATGTCAGGCTTTGGGCTGACAGCACAGAGTCTTCCTCAGATTCTGTCTCGTCTCTCTCTGCCCTTCCCCCACTCATGCTCTCTCTTCCTCTCTCTCTAATGTTTATTTATTTTGGAAGGAGAGAGAAACAGAGCATGAGCAGTGGAGGGGCAGAGAGAGAGGGAGACACAGAATCTGGAGCAGGCTCCAGGCTCTCAACTGTCAGCACAGAGCTTAGTGTGGGGCTCGAACTCATGAACTGTGGGATCATGATCATGAATCGAAGTTGGATGCCCAACCAACTGAGCCACCCAGGTGCCCTTCTCCCTCTCTCTCTAAATAAATAAACATTACTTTTTTAAATTAAAAATAAAATAAAATAAATATCTCTTAATACTGAGGTTAGAAATATAGAAAGAAACTATAAACACACACATTTAACAAATATATAAATACATGCACATTCATGTATATACATGTGTACACTGTATACACTATATGTACACACATACATAAACCACACACACATATATGATCACACAAGGTGATAAATACTGTAATGAGTTACAATCCTCATTGTCTATAACTGGGTAGTTTGTAGTCAAATTAAAGTTTAAACATAGCTTGGAGTAAAAGAAGAAATCATCAAAAAGAAAAAAAATACACATATGATGCTATCATCTCTGAAAAGGAACTAAATGGAAGAGATTTTCAAGATGGAGTTTTTTATATTTTTTGATTATCTTGTCTGTGTTGTTTGATCATTATTTGTACAAATATACATATTATTTACACTAAATTTAGCATATTCTGGAAATAAAATAAAGTATATATACTTTGTTAGTCCTAGACTGCATAGGAAGAAAATATTTCAGTTTAGAGAGATCAGAGAGTGTGCCTAAGACATAGCATTTTAAATAAATATTATATTGAACTATAATATTGATGCAAAAAATAGCACACATCATAAATATCACTAAGTAGATACACCCTGTAATTATCATTCAGGTCAAGAACTAAATCAGTGGCAGCACCTCAGAAGCACCCCTCATACTCTGTTCCATCATTACCGGGCTTTTATTCTCAGAGTTAAACATCATCCTGATTTCTATGACCACAAATTAGTTTTGCATGCTTATGAACTTCATCTAAATGAAATCATAGAATACATATTACTTGGTCTCTTCACTCACATTACATTGAATAGATCACAATTATCTATTTATTCATTTTGGATATTGATAGACATATATTCTGTGTGTTATGAATATGTTGCAACTTACATCTTTTAAAAGTTTTCTGGTGAACATATGTATAGCTGCTGGATATACAGTTGATAAACTTGGGGATGAAAGCAGGAGAAAAGAACTTGGGAAAGAGGAATGAACTCCAAATGGTTTTGGCAGGAGAATGCTGAGATAGATAAATTAGCACAGACATAGATGAACACAGCTCATGTTTTCCCAGGGATTGAAAATCTTAAAAAGTTCAACTCCAGTCCTAGTGATCCAACCACCCTTCCCTAAGAGTAAGTCTATGAAGAACATGGAATTTAAGAAGAGAGAGTCTTTGCCTACATGGACAGAGTGTTTACCTCTCTAAAAAGAGGTAGAAGAAGGGGACTGGGGGACTCAGTCGGTTAAGCATCTGACTTCAGCTCCTCTGTGGTCTGTGAGTTCCAGCCCCATGTCAGGCTCTGTGCTGACAGCTCAGAGCCTCGAGCCTGTTTTGGATTCTGTGTGTGTGTGTGTGTGTGTGTGTGTGTGTGTGTGTGTGTGTCTCTTTCTCTCTGTCCCTCCCCCGCTTGCTCTCTCTCTCTCTCTCTCTCAAAAATAAATAAACATTTATAAAAATTTAAAAAATAAAAAGAGGTAGAAGAATTAAAGTTCCATGAAAAGATTTCCTATGGCCAGATATCTGCTCTTATTTGTAGAGGTTCCTGCAGACTTTGTGATCTCAACCTGGCTAAGAGAATTCTAACTTCTCAGAAGACTTTACTTAAATGTTATGAGAATTGTCCTTTTCCTTAAACAAGAATCTAATGACAATTTCTCGTATCTGCTTGGTTTTCACCCCATACACAATAGGGTTCATTGTGGAGGCATGAGCAGATAGAGATTAGCCATAATAATGTGTATGTGTGGAGGAATGGTGTGTCCCCCAAACCGGTGAGTAAAGAAGGTGAAGAAGGCTGGAACATAGGTGATGACGATGGCACAGATGTGAGCAGTGCAAGTGCTGAAGGCCTTCTGCCGGGCATCTGCTGATGATAGACTCACAACTGCCCTGAGGATCATGGTATAGGAGATTGTGATGCACAAGATATCAAAGCCCCCAATCAGGAGGGCAACCATTAAACCATAGATAGCATTGATCCTAACATTGCCACAGGATATCTTGGCCACAGACATGTGGTCACAGTAGGTGTGAGGTATGACATTGCCCCTGCAGTATGGCAGGTGCTTGGTGAGGAAAGTGAAAGGGATAACTAGTATTACACCTCTAAAAAAAGTGAGGAGGCCAGCCTTGGAAATGACTGAATTAGTGAGGATGGTAGCATAGCGTAGGGGATAGCAGATGGCCACATAGCGGTCCAAGGCCATAAGCATGAGCACTCCAGACTCCATTCCTGTGAAAGTGTGCACAAAGAACATCTGGGCCAGGCAGGCCTTAAAGTCAATCTCCTTGAGGCTGAACCACAATATGCAGAGGGTGTTGGGAAGAGTACTGGTGCACATGAGCACATCTGTGAAGGAGAGAAGGGCTAGGAAAATGTACATAGGTCTGTGTAGGGCTTCTTCAGAGTAAATGAGGTACATAAGGCCAAAGTTCCCTGTGATGGCAATGCAGTACATGGTACACAGGGGGAAGGAGATCCACAAATGCACTTCTTCCAGTCCGGGGATGCCATTTAGGATGAATGAAGCTGGAGTTAGACTGGTGCCATTTAGGAATGACATAACACCTGTTGGAAGTTCATGGTACAGCAGTTACAGAATTACTCTGTAAGCAGAAAAAAAAAAAGGTTCAGAGAGTAACTGACCAGCATGATTTTCTTCTTCATAATGGCAAACTTGTCTTGTAGATCAATCACTAGATATGATCTTTTATGTTGACTTTGTGACATACACATGGTTTGGGTCCATTTCTTAAGCATCAGATGTTGGGAAGATGAACTAAGTTTAGTGGATGAACTGAATCTAGATGTGTCCATAATTTTTGGTTATCGTAATTTACAGTCCATTCTCCAGACTGAAGTTGGCCACTAAGTGACCAACTGGATTATCAAGGACTGATGAAGTATTTGACATGTTCTAAGGGCTCATTACCTTAGAGATATCTATTCCATTCTGAAATGTTAATAATTTTCAAGGTTCTTGTGGACTCACCTTTAAGGTAATCAGTCTTACCTGGTGGACGCTGACAATGACTTTAGTGGGCTAACTTTAACCCAACCCCCCCTCTTTTGGTTTGGAGGAAATTTAACTTCAGAAAATTATGAATCATAGAATGATATTAAAGGTAAAAAATATAACAATCCCCTTCCTAATGTCATCGAATAGCCACCTATTTCTGCTTTTGGATGACTACCATTGTAAATAGTGGGTGAAGCATCACTGGGAATGCAGTCACTTATGAGACATTAATGTGCTAAGGTTATAGCCTTTTCTAGTGGACCCTACAGTCTAATCCAATGTGAATGGAGATACTTGCCATCTTAAACTAAAACAATTGACATTTCCTTTAGAACACAGCACTTTGTTTTCTTTCTAAATCACAATTTCAGGCAGCCATAGAATCAATTATTTCTCAGCCTACATCATCTCCAAAACTAATTTATTCTACTATAAAGGAAGTGTTCAATACATTTTTTAAAGCCCATAGAAAAGGATGCTGTGGGAGAATAAGCAATGACAAAACATTTATGAAAAGCAAAGAGGAGAATATTTGGTGTGATAGTAGATTGTGAAGAGATAAGAACAAGGTTATGAGCATATGATGGATACAAATAAGATGTGGAAGTCTGAAAAAGAGGGCTATGTTGGGCTGGAATGTGCTAAGTTAGGGAAAAATGTACAAGTAGCAAAATACAGGGGATGATCATATAGAGGGACTGTTGAAGGAAAAACCATCTCTTTGGATAAAAAAATATCACTATTGAAATTTGTATTGCTTTCTGGACAGATGAGAGATGACCTACCTGTCACTTCAGAGATGTGTCTGTTGGAAATCTAAGATTATATAATCTTGACTCTTCTCTCCTCCTATGTCTTCTATAAAATCTTGTATCTTTATTTTTTAAAATATTAAGGCTGAGTATATTAAATCTAGGAGCTCTTTGAACTGTGAAATAATTCAGGGATTATAACTATGAGATGAACTGCAAGCAATTTCCTAAAAGGAAAAGTAGATGAGAAACAGAAATAAGGCTGTCATCACTCTTTTGCTATCTCCCACTGCAGTATAAATAATTTTCTCTTGGAAATGCTCATTTTAGCTTGCACAGCCAGTGGGACTGATTACCTCTCTTTAGAATACTCCCCAAAAGGATTATATTTCAGTAGCTGGAACATTAGTGGTTTTATCCAAAGTGAAAATGGAGCAGATAAGCCAGTATGTAAAATCAGTCTGATAGTGGGGTACACTGTGCCTTTTCAAAAGTCAGGAGAATAACCCTATATGACAACTCTTTTATGCCTTCCTCCTGGCTCAGCTATCATAATTAGCACCCACCCCTTTAATAAGAAGAATGCACCCTCAATTAAGAAATATGCTCACCCTGAAAGCTGGAGTTCTTCAAGAAACTGAAGACATATCCACAGACCAAGTCATATTCATGTCTATGTGATGATTTTGGTCCTGCAAGAGAAACCTAATACCTATATTGAGATCATGAGGTGGCAGGTGGAGGAGGGAACTTTTCTATTCTGTGTCTGTGTTTGGGTGTCCGTGCATGTGCACGTGCATGCGTGTGTTGTGTGTGTGATATATTCTAAATTTGGGAGCCAGAAAAACTTAATTGCTCCCACTTATTTCTACCATAGTCTCAGAGGAGAATTTATTTCCTGTGTGCATATTTATAAGAAAAAAAAAGGATTAGGAATCAGATATATCTGGGCCCTAAGGAACCTAGATTTGCCATTGGGAATTGTCTTAGGAATTATTTTGTCCCAAATCATAGCCCAGGATTCTTGAAGGCATATTTTTTTTTTTTTTATAGATACAACATAGCATAGTAGATCTGAAATGATTTAGACATTCAGAATTAAATTCTTTTGGAAGGCAGACCTATCTTCTACCTTTTCCAAAGCTTAGCACAAGGTCATGTACAAAACTGGTGCTGAAAAAATTGGGAGTAAAAATTACTAAGCTTTGTAAAAATTTGAGCTTTATGTGTGATCTTGTATTTAGTGTTCCTGATAAATTTACTCATTAATTCTAACAATATATATGGATTATTTTGAATTCTATAGCATCTCTTTTTAGTTATTATTATTTTTAAAAATTTACATCCAAGTTAGTTAGCATATAGTGCAATAATGATTTCAGGAGTAGAGTACAGTGATTCATCCCCTATATATAACACCCATGCTCATCTTAACAAGTATTTTCCTCAATACCTCTTGTCCCCTTGTCATCTCCCGACCCACAACCTCTCTAGCAACCCTCAATTTTTTATCTATATTTAAAGGTGTCCTATGTTTTGTCCCCCTCCCTGTTTTTATATTATTTTTGCTTCCCTTCCCTGATGTTCATCTGTTTTGTATCTTAAATTCCACATATGAGTAAAGTAATATGATATTTGTCTTTCTCTGACTAACTAACTTTGCTTAGCATAATACACTTTAGTTCCATCCAAGTTGTTGCAAATGGCAAAATTTCATCCTTTTTGTTTGCCAAGTAATATGCCACTATATATATATACATATATATATATATATATATACATATATATATATAAAATATATATTAACATGAAATATATTTATGTTAATAAAAACAGAGCAACAACCCTTATTTGGGGCTCTTGTCTCTTGTATATATATATATATATATGGGTTGTTGCTCTGTTTTTATTAAGATAAATACATTTCATATATATATATATAGGCTATTGTCATATATATAGTATACATATATGACATATATATATATATATAGTAATACACCACTATATATATATATATGGGCTATTGTCAACAGCTCTGCCATAAACATTGGGGTATATGTGCCTGTCTGCAACAGCACACCTGTATCCTTTGGATAAATACTTAATAGTTCAATTACTGGATCATAGGTAGTTCTACTTTTAATTTTTTGAGGAACCCCCATACAGTTTCTCAGAGTGGCTGCACCAGGTCACATTCCCACTAGCAGCGCCAAAAGGTTCCTCTTACTCAACATCCTCACCAACATCTGTCATTGCTTGAGTTGTTACTTTTAGCCATTCTGACTGGTGTGAGGTGATATCTCATTTTGGTATCAATTTTGATTTGAATTTCCTTGATGATGAATGATGTTGAGCATTTTTTCATGTCTGTTAGCCTTCTAGATGTCTTCTTTGGAGACATGTCTATTCATGTCTTTTGTGCGTTTATTCACTGGACTATTTGTTTTTTGGGTGTTGAGTTTGATAAGTTCTTTACAAGTTTTGGATACTAACCCTTTATCTGATATGTCGTTTGCAAATATCTTCTCCCATTCGGTTGGTTGCTTCTAGTTTTACTAATTGTTTCGCTATGCAGAAGCTTTTTACCTTGATGAATGTCATAGACTCAGAGTCTGAAGTTCTCTCCTGTCCAGCAAGAGAGCGGGATGCAGGATTGAAAAAGCAAGAGAGGCTAATGTCCGGGAGGAGTCAAGAGCTCCAAATAAGGGTTGTTGCTCTGTTTTTATAAGATCAGAAGACTTACAAGCATGATGGACATGCACAAAGAGTCAATGAAACCGTGAACATTAACTCATGGGCTTGGGGAAAAGGGGATTTTAAAGATATGTGGTGTTAGGGGTTTGGGTCAATACAAAACAAAATCCTGGCACCTGGAAGACGGTTGTTTGCAGCAGACATGAGGCCCCACCTCTGTTTACCTAAACTGGCCATGTAAGCAAGCTAGCATGCTACCTCAGGGTCAACAAGGCCTTTCTTTTACTAATTAGCTCCACTCTGGGCAACTTTGCCCCCCTGCAGACTATAGCCCTATTTACCTGTGACCAAATTAAGTGTAAAAGCAGCTTTCTGCTATTGTCCTATACCTTTGTCCTTTTCTGGGGGCCTCTGCCCAGTTTGCCTAATCTTATTTACCTAATCCTGTTTTACCCAAACTTGGGTATGTACATCTTATGGCTTTCTAACTCTTTAAGCCTTGTTAACCCATCCTGGCAGCTCAGGGAATTCCTAAGCTTATTGCCCACAGATGAGGCCCTAAGAGTTCATTTTGCTTTTGTTTCCCTTGCCTCCAGAAATGTGTCGAGTAAGAAGTTTCTGCAGCCATGGTCAAATAGGTTTTTGCCTCATTTCTCCCCTAGGAGTTTGATGGCTTTCTGTCTTATGTTTAGGTCTTTCATCCATTTTGAGCTAATTTTTGTGTATGGTGTAAGAAAGTGGTCCAGGTTCATTTTTCTGCATGTTGCTGTCCAGTTTTCCCAAAACCATTTTCTGAAGAGACTGTCTTTATTCCATTTGATATTCTTTCCTGCTTATTCTTTCCTGCTTTGTCAAGGATTATTTGGCCATACGTTTGTGGATCCGTTTCTGGGTTCTGTATTCTGTTCTATTGATCTGAGTGTCTGTCTGTTTTTGTGTCAGTACCACACTGTCTTGATGATTACAGCTTTGCAATATAGCTTGAAGTCAGGAATTGTGATGCCTCCAGTTTTGGTTTCTTTTTCAGAATTGCTTTGGCTATTCGGGGTCTTTTCTGGTTCCATATGAATTTTAGGATTGTTTATTATAACTCTGAAGAATGCTGGTGTTATTTTGATTGGGATTGATTTGAATATGTAGATTGCTTTGGGTAGTATTGACATTTTAACAATATTTGTTCTTCCAATCAATGAGCATGGAATGTTTTTCCAATTTTCTGTGACTTCTTCAATTTCTTTCATATGCTTTTTATAGTTTTCAGTGTATAGATTTTTCACCTCTTTGGTTAGTTTTATTATTAGATATTTTATGGCTTTGGTGCAATTGTAAATGCGATCAATTCCTAGATTCCTGTTTCTGCTGTTTCATTATTGGAGAATAGAAATGCAACAGATTTCTGTGCATTGATTTTATATTCTGCGACTTTGCTGAATTCCTAGATCAGTTCTAACAGTTTTTTGGTGGAATATTTTGGGTTTTCCATATAATGTAACATGTTGTCTACAAAGACAAAAGTTTGACTACCTCCCAACAATTTGGATACCTTTTATCTCTTTGTGTTTGATTCCTGAGACTAGGACTTCCAATAGCATGTTGAATAACAGTGGCAAGATTGGACATCCCTATCATTTTTCTGACATTAAGGGGAAAGCTCTCAGTTTTTTCCCTTTGAGTATGATGCTAGTGGTAGGTCTTTCGAATATGGCTTTTATGATCTTGAAGTATGAGCCTTCTATCCATACTTTTTTGAGGGTTATTATCATGAAAAGATGTTGTATTTTGTCAAATACTTTTTCTACATCTCTTGAGAGGATCATGTTGTTCTTGTTCTTTCCTTTTTTAATGTGATGTATCACACTGATTGATTTGTGGATATTGAACCAACCCTGCATCCCAGGTATAAATCCCACTTGATTGTGGTGAATAATTCTTTTAATGTATTGTTGATCCTGTTGGTTAGTATATTGTTGAGAATTTTTGCATCCATGTTCATTAGGGAAATTGGTCTATAGTTCTCCATTTTAGTGGGAACTTTGGTTTTGGAATCAGGGTAACACTGACCTCATAAAATGAGTTTGGAAGTTTTCCTTCCATTGCTTTCTTTTGGAGCATCTTCAAAAGAATAGATGTTAAGTCTTCTTTAAATGTTTGGTAGAATTCCCTTGGAAAGCTATCTGGCCCTGGACTCTGGTTTTTGGGAGATTTTAGATGACTCATTCAATTCCTTTACTAGTCATGGGTCTGTTTAAATTTTCTATTTCTTCCTGATTCTGTTTTGTTAGTTTATATGTTTCTAGAAATTTGTCCATTTGTTCCAGATTGCCCAACTTATTGGCATATAAATGCTTATAATATTCTCTTATTATTGTTTGTATTTCTGCAGTCTTGGTGTGATCTCTCCTCTTTCATTCTTGATTTTATTTATTTGGGTCCTTTTCTTTTTCTTTTTTATCAAATTGGCTAAGGGTTTGTCAATTTTGTTAATTCTTTCAAAGAACCGGCTTCTAGTTTCATTGGTCTTTTCTGTTTTTCTGCTTTTGATAGCACTGTTTTCTGCTCCAATCTTAATTATTTCCAATTTTCTATGTTTTGGGGTTTTATTTGCTGGTCTTTTCCCAGCTATTTAAGGTGTAACGTTAGGTTGCGTACCTGAGAACTTTCTTCCTTCTTTAGAAAGGCCTGGATTGCTGTATACTTCCCTCTTCTGACTGCCTTTGATACATCCCAGAGGTTTTGGGTCATGGTGTTATTATTTTCATTTGCTTTGATGTACTTTTTAATTTCCTCTCTAACTTCTTGGTTATCCTATTCATTCTTTAGTAGCATGTTCTTTAATCTCCCAGTATTTGTTGTCTTTCTAAATTTTTTTCTTGTGGCTGATTTTGAGGTTCATAACGTGGTCTGAAAATATGCATGGTATGATCTCAACCTTTTTGTACTTGTTGAGGGCTGATTTGTGTCCCAGTATGTGATTTATTCTGGATAATTGTTCCATGTGCACTCGAGAAGAATGTGTGTTCCATTACTTTAAGATGAAATGTTCTGAATGTATCTGTTAAGTCCATCCGGCCCAGTGTGTCGTTCAAAGCCATTGTTTCCTTGTTGATTTTCTGTTTAGATGATCTGTCCATTGCTGTAAGTGTGGTGTTGAAGTCTCCTACTCCTATGGTATTATTATCAATGAATTTCTTTATGCTTGTGCTTAACTGATTTATGTATTTGCCTGATCTGATGTTGGGGGCATAAATGTTTACAATTGTTAAATCATCTTGGTGAATAGACCCCTTAATTATGTATGATATGATACCCATCTTCATCTCTTGTTGCAGTCTTTATTTTAAAATCTAGCTTGTCTGATATAAGTATGGCTACTCCAGCTTTCTTTTGGTGACGATTAGCATGATAGATGGTTCTCCATCCAATTATTTTCAATCTGAAGGTGTCTTTAGGTCTAAATGGATCTCTTATAAATAGGATATAGATGGATCTTGTTTTCTTATCCATTCTGTTATCCTTTGATTGGAGCAGTTAGTCCATTGACATTTAGACTGAGTACTGAACGATATGGATTTATGGATATTGTGCTGCCTATAGAGGTGGAGTTCTTGGTGGTGTTCTCTGGTCCTTTCTAGTCTTTGTTCCTTCTGGTCTTTTTAGTTTTGTTTCATCTTTTCTCCCCTCAGACAGCCTCCCTTAAAATTTC